>CM038233.1:31413739-32724389 GCA_021442155.1 Cymbidium sinense | reverse complement strand
AGGTGCCCTCCAAGTTGCTAAGGAGAGAAGACTGATGAAAAGAAAATATCAATGTCATGTTATCAGGGAGGCTAGAACTTCTCCTCCAAGGAGACCTCATCTCATAATCCCAACAAGATGCCAACCAATTCATGTCCTGTGTGGTGAGCATGGGGGCATGGCACTTGGACCACGTGTCCAAGAATCTGCCGCTAAAAGTTTTCGGTGGAAAGGGAAGCAAATATGGAGGCCTAAGCCTCAAAAATAAGTCTTCAAGAAAAGGCAAGGCCTGACATCTGGTGTGCACTCCCAGAGATCCGCCCTAACTCAAATTTATTAGCGATGAGAGCCTAAAAAGAAGGCCCAAAATGATAAAGTATATGATGGTCGACACTCTGGAGAATCCTCTAGGGGATCCTGTCGCCATTCAACTCCATCCCGGAGAGAGGTGGTTAGCTTCAATCGAAGCCCTCCAATTGAAAAAGTCTCAATTCCACACTTAACACCTCCCCCTCAACCTGGAGAACAATAAAGTGTCCAAGCATAAGATGCATCCTCTAGTTCTTTAGAGGAGGGACAGGAAGAAGAAGAAGGAGAAAGAGAAAAAAATCCCACCTTCATCGATGAAACCACTTTGGCAAAGACGTAGAGGCAAATTCAATGCCAAATGAAAGCTAAGGATAAAGAAATCGCTCAATTGAACACAAAAATGAGCAAAATGATGATGCAGATGACTGCGATGATACAGTTAATATGAAGAAATATTATGGTGGGTCCAGCATCTATCCCTCCAAATAATCATCAAGCCTCCAACAGTGTCTATGACAATCCTCTAGTCAACCCAATCTCATATGCTTCGAGAGTGCAAATTATGCCCGAAGTGAGCGTTGAAGTAAATGAGTTAACTCCCCAGCCCACTTCTCAAAACATTTTGAGCACATCTAAAGTTGTGACATCCTCCCAGCTTGATACTAACTTGAATGAGAAGATCAAAGTTATTATAGCCATGGAGCAGGCCAAAAAATTAGTGAACAAGGGTCATACATATCCTTGGGAGTACGGCCAAGTTCCATATCCAAGGGGATACCCAATGCCAAAGTTCAATATATTTGACGGCAATGGTAATCCTAAATAGCATCTAGCCCAGTTCAAAGCATCTTGTGGTAACACAAGGGGTAATGATGCGTTATTGTTCTGCCGGTTCATTAGTAGTTTGACTTCCACTAGTTTCAAATGGTATGTTGAGTTGCCAAATAACTTAGTTAAGACCATTGCAGAACTTGAAACCATGTTTGTCAAAAGGTTTGCTATCAAAGTTAAGAAGATAATTATTGCTAATCTCACCCATGAGAAAAGAAAAAAAGATGAGTTAGTAACTAGGTATACACTAGTGAGCATAAAATGTGAACAACTGTAGAAGAAGAGCATACAATTCAATTACTTATGAAACATTGATGATAAGATACCTTATCTTTGCATGGCTTCAATTTCAAAGGCTTCATAGGTTAAATTTGAAAAATTAAACTTATCACACTCAAATAGCCATCCAGATAAATCCAAAAGAGGAAAAGCTCTAGATCTAAAAAAAGGTGAAACACACTTCACTTACTTCAAGAAAGATACAGACAAGCGGATAGTCTATAACGTAGACAAAGGAAGGCCACCCGCTTACCAAGAAAGACCAAAGTAGTCATTCAATCTTGCTCCACAACCCAAGCTCATACTTGGAGGTAATGATGTGCCTCGAGGTGGCTTCAGAGAAGGGGAGCGACCAAAGCAAACAAAAGGAGTGAATGAATCAATGGCCTCAACCCTCAAGGAAGAGCTGAACAAAGAGTATTCCTTCAAGATGGAAAGTGTGGGTAAACTATTCGAGAATGCACTCAAAGTAGGTCTCCAGCTACCTGAGTATAAAAGACCTAAAGAAGCAGACAGGCTGATAATCCTAACTATTACCCATACCATACTTTTCATCCCATCCTTTTGTTATAAATTTAAGGATAGCCTAGAGCAAAATTATAGAAATGGAGAGTTTATATTATCGGACAATGTATTGGTGCGTCCGAAGAAAGAATCCACAAAGGTGATTATCTCCTCTTTAGTTCCACTAAGCAAAGTAAAGACAAGGAGAAATCAATTGATGATGAAGGATGGCAGTTGTAGTTTATAAAAGACTACAAAGATGTTGAAACAACTAGAAGGTGTTATAGGAATTAAGTGGAAGTCACCACGTGAGCCCGTACTTGAGTTGGAAGAAAACCCAAGTTATGGAAAGGCTAGTTCATCTCATGAAAGATAGTATAGCCAATTCCCACAAGGCAAGGTCAGGAAGTCTTCCAAGCAAAAGAATAAATTAAAGAAAAAGATTGTAACACAAAAGATCATCAAAAATATGGATGATTACCAACAGCTAGCAAGACGACCCATGACACTTGTTGATTTCATTACCATGCTTTAGATTACTGAAGAAGCAGGGGAAGTAGATGAAGAACTTCCCACTGAATCTTACTTGATGTTACATGAAGCTAACCACAGCTCAGGGGAACTCTATTTCATAAATGAATATGAATTAGATCTTGTCATGGAAGCAAACATAAAGAATGAAAAATTGGATAGTGACTCTGAATCTTTAAATCCATCATTGAATGGAGTAGAAGCCGATGCTGAAGCAACCGATTCATTTGAAGATTTAGATTCAAATGATGTAGCTCAAGTACAGTTGAGAAGTGGTCGAGTGCTACCATTTCAATAGAGAAAAGGGCCAATAAATAAATATAAAGAAAAAAAATTGAAATAAATGAAAAAGTCATCCTTAAGGATTCAAATAAGAAGTCTCACCAAACAAGGAGATTGACTACAACATTCTATCACACTTAAGGAAAATTTTGGCACAGCTCAGCATGTATGAAGCACTTCTGATGTTAGAAAATATCCATAATTTTCTAATTGAAGCTCTCAAAAAGCTGGCGAAGTTTGTTGAGCACTGTTTAACTAAGGCTTTGCATGTTCAAGATCCTCCAGCCATCACATTTTTAGAAGAAGATCTTATGCTTGGAACTATAGAGTATAATCACCCTCGGTATGTTACTGCTAAAAGTGATGAAGTTATAATACCACTGATCTTGATTGATCTTGGTTCTTCTATAAATCTTATGAACCTAAGGACCCTTAGGTGGCTATCTCTATATGTATAACATATGGGATGAGACAAGGTCTTGGTCTAAGGGTTAAATAAGAAGGGATAGAAAACTGTTAGGTTATTCATCCTTCCTCTCAGATTCGGGGACCTCTACACAAAAGCTAAATTTCATGTGGTCGATGTAAACATCTTATTCCGAGCTCTTCTAGGCCGATAATGGCTTCATGAATATGTCCTTGTCCCATTAACCAATCAAAAAAAATAAAAAAAAATAATGCATGACATGCAACCTTTTGTGCATGAAATAAAAATATATCAAGATATCAATTACTTCCTTTCGAGGGTATCAAAGCTAACAAGATAACTAGCAAATACTGCATCTACTTCAAAATTCATAAAAGAACAAGTTAAGAAGGATGGTGAAAGGAAACCAACTAATGGAAAAGAGATTGTTCTAGTTATCTCTAGGGATATAAAAAGCAAGTCTAAAATAAATAAAATTATCTCTCATTTGGGTAGTGATACTGAAGAAGGAGAGGAATGTACTTCTTCCAAATAGAGAGGTCCACATAAACCTTCAAGCAAAGTCTGAAGGAGGAGGATCATTTTGACTCTGATTATGAGTTTGAATCTGCTTTTGAAGGTAAAGTGCAATGCACCTACTTTAAAATAATCATAGATCCGTCAGCAGCGGAGATGATGCTTTTAGTTACTTTTGTTCCTCCCTGACATTTCAAAGAAATCACCCCTCCCCTCGAGAAATCCACAATGTTGAAGAACTGGTGACTTTCTATGTGCCTCCCCTCCCTAGAAGGCGTGGGCTAGGAAGCCTATTTTATAAATTCAAGGGATGTCAAGGAGAAGATCATGATTGGGTAATGCAGTTATTTGAAGAGGAAGAAGTTGTGCCCACAAGGATACCAAAATATTATTCTCCGAAGATGCAAAACCTAATGCACAAGCATGGGGTCCATGTTGGGGAATAAGCTCTTTGAAATGATGTACCAAAAGATTCTCATTGGTAGAAGAAAGAAACATAATACTGAGTCCTTCATCCAAGACAATTGTCTAAGAAGATGCCTATTATGTCATAACAAGAAGAAATTGAAATGAAAATGGACATGACTTCTTGGAAGTTAATCTTACAAATGTAGAAGTAGCAAGTCTAGCACAAGAGTCGAGGATGGTGTGCAACTACTATGGATGAACTTAAAGAAATTAATTTGGGAACTGAGCAAGAGCCTCGTCCAACGTTCATCAATGCCCAACTTCCTGAAGATAAAGTGGAAGAATTAAAAACCTTACTCTATGAATTCAGGGACTATTTTGCTTGGATATATACTAAAATATTAGGCTTATCCCCTGATGTAGAAGTTCACAGACTAGCAATCAAACCAGATGTAGCACCAGTCAAGTAGGCTTTCAGGTGAATGAGACTGGAGATTGAAGAGCATGTAATTGCAAAAATGAAGAATGTCATTAAAGCTAGTTTCATTCAAAATGAAAAGTATGTCGACTAGATAGCTAATAGTGTCTCGAAAAGAAGAAGAATGGTCAGATTCGTATCTATATCGACTTCGGGAACATAAACAAAGTTTATCCAAAGAATAACTTTTTGCTCCCTATATCAGAATTGTTAGTGGATTACACTTCAAATCACAACATGTTCTCATTTATGGACTGATCATCAGGTTATAATCAAATGAAAATGGCTCCTGAAGATGAGAAGAATACCTCATTCAGGATGTCAATTGGCATATACAGCTACACAGTCATGCCCTTTAGCTTGAAGAATGTTGGGGCTATACATGGCTATGACACGATATTGATGAGTTGATTCATCAAAAAAGTAGAATGATATGTTGATGACCTCATTGTCAAAAGTATATGCATCATCTCAATGATGATCTAAGGATCATCTTTGAAAGAATCAATAAATATGATCTCAAGATGAATATTCTCAAGTGTGCCTTTGGAGTCTCCTCGGGGAAGTTCCTTGTATATGTTGTGTGCGGGGGATTGAAATCGATCCCAACAAAATTAAAGCGATTGTTGAAATGCCTCCTCAAAGGAGCCTTCATCAACTTCATTCTATGCATAGACATCTTGTATTTATCAGAAGATTTATATCAAATTTATCAGGCAGATGTCAACCATTTACAATATTGATAAAGAAAGATACTCATTTCAAATGGGACAAAGAATGTCAAGAGGCTTTGATAAGATAAGAATTTCATATTCTTTCATCACATCTGGAAGCCTCTCATCTTGTACACAATAGCACTAGAAGAATCTCTAGGTGGATTGCTGGCACAACATAATGAAGAGGGAAAGGGGAATGCTCTCTACTATATCAGTTGAAGATTAATAATAATGAAAATGTGATATTCTCCAATTGAGAAGCATTGCTTCACATTAATCTTTAATGTTTAAAAGCTCCACCATTATATGTTATCTCATAAAATTACTCTCATCTCAAGGATCGATCCACTAAATTTCATGATGATAAGACTAGCATTAATAGGTCACTTAACATGATGGGCTGTCCTTCTACTATAATTTGACATCACGTATGATCCCCAAAAAGCGGTGAAGGGACAAATTCTAGCAAATTTTCTTGCTGCACACCCTATCCTGACAGATTCATCACTAAATAATAATCTTCCTGACAAGCATATCATGCATATGAAAAATAAAAAGAAATAAATGTGGAACTATATTTTGATGGAACTTCATCCATCAAGTACACTCAACCCTCAAACCTCCCAAAGGCTGAGTGGCATCGGTCTCATCTTGATTAGGGTGGTATAATGAGGTACTCTTATAGATTAACTAAGCCATGAACCAATAATGAAGTAGAGTATGAAGCATTGGTGGCAGGTCTAGAGGAAGTCATCTCTATGGGAGTCCAAAATCTACAAGTTTATGGCAATTCTCAGCTTGACATTAATCAAGTGTTGGGTTTTTACAAACTTAACAAACTTGAATTGGCTCACTACCATAAGCGAGTTCTCAAGCTTATGAAGTAAATCCCAAATGTCATTATGACTCGAGTCTCTAGAGTTAAGAATAGCAAAGCTGACTGCTAGCTAAGTTAGCTTAAGAAATGATGAGTATGGATGATGATGACTACATATTGATTAGTGTTTGCACTCATCATGTCCTAGAACCAAGAAGTCTAAAATCCCGCTAGAATCATCAAACACAAAGATAGGACAGCCTCTTGTTGCTCCTCATAATCCCTTACAAATTGCTTCTCAAAGTCAACAAGATAAGCCTTAGGCTATTCAGGAGGAAAGACCTCAATCTAAGGAAACTCTAAAGCCCCAAAATGAAATCCTAATAGTAGTAGAGAAGAAATATTAGAAACAACCCTTTGTTGATTAATTTAAAGAAAGCAAACTACCAAGTAATAAGTCGATGACTACACAACTCAAGAAAAGACTTTGACTATATGCTTATATTGGCAATACCTTATATCATAGATCCTTCAAACATATGTAAAATCCATGAAGGACTCTATGGTGCACACTAATCAGGTTATAAAATGGCTTTCAAAATTAAAAGAATGGGATACTACTTGCCATCTATGATCATTTATTGTATTGACCATGCCAAGAGATTTCATGAATTCCAAGTTTAAGACAACATCATTCATCAAATTTATCATGATAGCATTTTGAGTGTTGGGAAATGGATGTAATAGACCAATTGATCCACCATCATCACCGGTCACCACTTCATCTTAGCCGATTATTTCTAAGTAAAGCCCCATTCAAAGAAGTCACAATCGAAAGCATGTGACCAATTTTTTCACCCACAACATTGTCTACAAATTTAGTGTGCCTCACCGAATTATCTTAGATAATAATCCAGCCTTTAAAAGTGCTAAAATCTATAGATTTACTAATCGACATAATATTGATTGGAGATACTCATCGATTTATAATCTGAGAGCAAATGGCTTGGCCGAAGCTTTCAATAAAATACTAGTCAAGTTACATAGAAAAATCCTCACAAGGAATAAAAGGGAGTGGAATACCAAGCTTGTGGTTGCATTATGGGCTTACCACACCACTTACAAGACTCTCACAAAATCCACTCCCTATACACTGTGTTTGGCAAGAAGTACTCACTTGAACTAGTTGAAGTATTCAATCCCTCCATGGAAATCCATCTAGATGGAAGAGCTTTATGTTATGATGAAGTAAGCAAGCAAAATTTAGAAGTTTATTGTCCAATGCATCATACAAAGGCATCAAACCTTTCAAGAAGGGGAAATCCCGGTGTTGAGAAAATTAATTATTCCTCAACATTATTACATGTGTAAGTTTTATTTGGAAACTCTCTTGTAACAAAAGAATGCATTTCTGAAATAAAGCAAACATCCCCCTATTAGATAGGGGGTATTTTTTAAATTTTATTATAAATATTAGGCTTTTCCTTGTAAGATAGGGGGACTTCCTTTTGTATTTGAGTTGACTTCATGCCTAAGGCTGAGATTCTCATATAAATGTTAAAATTATGTATTTAAATTCACAAGTTTCAAAGTCTTACTGACCAAAAAGAGAAATTTTCAAGTTTACAAATTTTAATAAATTAAGTTGGAGATACATCTTCCATCCATATATCAAATATAGGCTCGAGTGAATGATCTAACTCAACACGAATATATTGAAGTCATAGATCGCTTATTCTATACACTACAAAGACCGTAGTAAGGGATCCTTCTACTTTGTTAGTTTAAAAATAAGAGCATCCATATCTCCAAATCCCTTCAACTTGGTGAGTTCAAGTGGCCCAGACTGAGAAATCATCCATAATCGTCGTAAGGTAATTTTCAAAAATCCAATAAAAAAATCTTCACTCAAGAAAGCATTAAGCCGAGTTTAGTATCAATAAGAAAAAATATGAAATCTCAACTCTTTCAACAAGTCTTAAGAAAGCAAAGATTGAAGGAAATTCTTATTCAACAAGTCCAACCAAGCAAAAAGCAAGGGACTAAAGAAGTCATCTCAATGTTCGTACAAAGCCAAAGACTGAACTAAGGGAGTTACATAATCAACATGTTTGTATGTACAAAGCATAGGACTGATGACTCTGCCATTGACCAACACAAGCTCTAAGGGGCTAACTCATCGAAACATCCTTCTATAAGCCCACGAAATCAGAAAGCTGGGGCAGAATGCAATTTTGTATCACCTGACAAGTCTTCATGATAATTCAGCATTTTCCTTCATAAGATCCGCTAAAGGCAGGAAGCCAGGATAGAATAAAATATAAGATACAAATCACCGAGATGAAGTCTTCAACAAGTTCATCAAAGCACTAAGCATAGGACCGAAGATGTTCTCATCTCGCTAACAAGCCATCAACTCAATCAAGTCCATTAAGGCATAAATCCAGGACAGGAAAAAAATACAAATTCCAAATTTCAAGATTGAATCTTCAACATGTTCGTCAAAGCATAAAGCATAGAATTGAAGATGTTCTCATCTCAAAAGAAATAATCAATCAACTCCATCAAGTCGACTAAGGCACAAAGCCAAGACATGAGGAAAATATAAATTTCTAATTTTGAGAATTAAATATTCAAGAAGTCCATCAAAGCAGAAAGCACAAGATAGAAAACATTCTCATCTCAGCAATAAGTCATCAACTCCATTAGGTCTACCAAAGCACGAAGCTAGGATAGGAGGAAAATACAAATTTCAAACCCTGAGGAAGTCAACAAGCCCATCAACACAAAGCATAGGACCAAAGACCACATTCTCTCAACAAGTCAACAATGACAAGTCAAATCATCTCCTTCATCTAGCCCATCAAGCACAAGGCATTGGATTAATGACAACAACTACTATTTCAATGAGCTATTGCAGTCGAACTGATGAAATTCAAATTCCTTTCCAACCTGAGAGTTATATTTATTTCCATCAAAGGGAATCAATCAGGTATTGTTAAAGGTTATCAAAATTACAACTTCAGCGTGACATCCAAGCAAATCTCTTGGAGATCCGCAAGGTCAACTTATTCGCAACAAACACAGTCTGCTCCACTCGTGCACAATGTTTGTTGGGGGGCATTTGTTGACCTCCACATATGGTTCACAAGTCAAATGAATCATGAAAGTTAAATAATTAAGAGGAATAATGCAATGAAGTTTAAAATGCCCTACTATGATCAATTCAATCAAAAATCATCTTGATTTAAAAATTCACCAGAATTGAATATCAAAATTAATTAAATAAAAAATATTATCAATAACCAATTAAATAATTAAAATCAAATTTTAATGAAATTATACATATATCAAGATCAGGAAGCCCCGATGATATCCAAACAACATCCGTTCGCAAAATTGACTACGTCATTATCGCTGAAACATCAAAATCTATCAAACGATACCTTCCACGATTGATTCGGCAAAGTCTACATGAACATCAAGTGATTTGAATGTGACATCATGCAATTTAAGCCCAATTTCACCTCGACCATCATTGACGTGGTCCAAATGACCTGATCATAAAATGAAAATCGACGGTGTCCCAAAATGAAAATATCTAAAATTGATAACCATATTGATATGGTTCATCGCAAGAAATAATTTCATAATATTCAAGAAAAAATTATCAATAATCATATTATTATATTATTAATTCATAATTAATCAACTAACAACTGCTTAAACCTCCAATCGTTTGCCAATCCATACCATTGGGATGCCAATTGAAATACTCAACTTACCCTAAATGCTAAAATGAGCGACGACCTCCACTGTTCACATGACATTCTTCTCTTATGATGCTTTCCTCTCCCATTGCATCCTCTTGAATGAATGAGACACTTGCTCATTCCTTCATCCTAGGCGAACTCTCCTCTCCATTCAAACACTTATTGAAGTCGAACAAGGCTTCTTCCTATTCTTAAGCTGGCAGCAAAAGTCATTTCTCTCTTCCATTTGTCCTCCTCCATTCTTCCTCCCATCCAAATCTGAGCACCACACGTGATTTCCCTCTCCTACTTTGGTCACCTTTGGCAGAACCTAGCCCAACCTCGAATCCCAAGTCACTGGAATCCATCCTTAACCTCTGAAGCTCCAACCCAAAATTGATCTCATGCTCAAACATTCAGTATCCACAAAATCCATTGCCACTCCAATTCTCACTCTTGCTTGAGCTCTGCAATGCAGAGGGCTGAACATTTCATCGTCGGCTCACCATTTTCTCGTGTATTCTTCTGATATCTCTAAACATCACATAGAGATTTCTCTCCCCGCCCTATGATTCTTCAGCTTGACTTAACCCAAACTGTCTTTCCTTTTCTTCCATCGCCAGTGATCTTTTGCAATTGGCGAAAGCTGATCGATTCCTATGCCAAAGTGTTATAATTGTTTCTTTAACCAATGAATTTGAGCAACACAACTTCCAACACCTATGTACTCAATTTTAGTAGTGAATAATAGAACTCTATTTCTTATAAGACCAAGATACAATAGATAATCCTTAAAATTGACATGTGTTTGATGTGCTTTTTCTATCTATTTTACTACTTACAAAGTGAACATCATAATAAGCAACCAAATTACATGATAAAAAATTTTAGAATACCACAAACATAACCTAGAAGTTCCTATCATGTAATAAAATATATGTTTGATTATAGTTAGATGAGAATCCTTCGGAGTAGCCTGAAAATGAACACACAAATAAATAACAAACATAATATCAGGCCTACTAGCAGTAATGTATAAGAGTACACCAATCATACTCTTATAAAGCTTTTGTTCAACAGGTTTACTTGATTCATCTAAGTCAAATTTAGTGGAAGGGCTGGAACTTTTCCTTTTCCTATTTCAATCTTTTATGTCAAACCTTTCAATCAAATCAATTATATACTTAGTCTGACAAATGAATGTGTCATTTTCTTATTGTCTCACTTGAAGACCTAAGAAAAGGTTGAGTCTTCCATCTTACTCATTTCAAATTCTTTAGACCTCAAAGATGAAAACTCAAGACATAATGATTTAATTGTACTTCCAAATAAAATATCATCCATATATTTACACAATAATTAAGTTATCACCTATATTTTGAGAAATAATGTCATATATACTCTATGCTTTATAAATCTATAATTAAACTACTCAAGCTATCATACTAAGCTTAAGAAGCCTATTTTAAATAATAGAAAGCTTTCTTCAATTTAAAAACATGACCAAGAATTCGAGGCTCTCAAAACTTGGGGGTTTCTCTATAAAGATATCCTAGTCAATACACCCATTCAAGAATGCACTTTTTATATCCATTTGAAAGAGTCTAAAGTTTCTATAATAAGCATAACCAAGAAGCAACCTAATGCCTCTAATCTTGCTACAGGTTAAAGGATTGCTCAATATCTATACTCGGAACTTGTGTGTACCCTTGTACAAGTAACCTAGCCTTATTTCTAATAATATAGCCTGAGCCATCTAATTATTTTTAAAGACCCATTTAGTTCCAATAATATTTTGATCTTCGGGTCTAGAGACTAACTCCTAAATATCATTCCAAATTAATTCAATTCCTCTTCCATAAATACAATCCAATAATAATCTTTAAAGGCTTCATCAATAGACTTAGGTTCAATCTCGAGATAAAAATTAGTCCTTAAAATATTTTTTAGTCTTAACACTTAGGATGGATCTTCTATAATCAATTCTTTATGATTTTTATTAAATCTCCACTCTTTAGGCTTAGAATCATCACCTTTTTCTTTCAATTAAATTTTCTTAAAAACCTCCTACCTCATCATCAACTAAATCATCTCTAACAAAATCAACAAAATTTTCATCAAATATTACATGTACATACTCCTCTACAATCATCTTTCTCTTATTAATTACTCTATAAGATCTACCATACAAAGAATAACTCAGAAAGATTACATCATCTGATTTGCTATCAAATTTGTTTCTATTATTCAAGATAAAACACTTGCAACTAAATAAATGAAAATTACTAATCTTAGGGTTTTTTTTCAATGAAAAACTCATAGGAGGGCCTTATTCAAGATATGTCTCAAATAAACTCTATTGATCAAATAATAATATGTATTAACAGCTTCAACCCCAAAGTATTTAGGTAATCTATAGCATCCAACATGGTTCTACTCAACTCAATCAAAATTCTTATTTTTCCTTTCTATAACACTATACTTTAGAGTCCTAGAAGTAGAAAAATTATGCTTAATTCCACATTCATCACATAAATCCTTAAAGATTTTTTTTTTCAAATTCTCCAAATGATTTATTTGAATTCTACTAATCAAATAGCATCAATCTCATGAATATATTTAGTAAATTTTCTAAAAACAACAAATGCTTCATTTTTATGCCTTACATAACCCAAGTGTATCTAGAAAAGTTATCAATAATAATAAATCCATAAAATTTACCTCCTAAGCTAGCCGTTCTAATAAGTCCAAGCAAATCCATATGAAAATGTTCTAAAGGTCTAGATTTAAAAATAATATTTTTATTTTTAATAAAATGTTTTGACTATTTCTATATATGGATGCATCACAAACATAATCAGAAATAAAAATTAATTTTTGGCAAACCATTAACTAGATCAAGTTTCGTAATTTTATTTAAAAAATCCATGTTAATATGGCATAACCATTTATGCCACAACCAAACATCATCATGTGTACTTTTGAAAGAAAGAAAATTTAAACTAGCGTCACAATAATTTTCAAAATCAAGTAATATATATTTTTATGTCTATCGCCGACAAGCAAAATATTTTTTTTATTTCTAATAACATAAAAAAAGAAGTGTGAAATTCAACATTTGGACTTTTGTCATATAACTGGTTAATTGAAATACCCACCTAAGTGAGGATTTGATGAAGCAATATTTGTACACTAATTACTCAAATTGTTTGATAGATTAATAATCTTTAGGCAAACTATTTATGGAGAGAAGACGTCATAGTATATAGTGAAAAAGAAATGCTCCATGGATCTTCTACTCACAAAAGTGAAACAAATATGAAGTTATACTCACCAAAGTAAAACGATAATGAGAAATCATCAATCCCTAGGATGGCACCACCAAGCTCCAACCAAAGAGTTTTCACTCAATTTTCATACACCAAATAAGAATTATTCTCCATTAGGTAAGAATAGGTGTTTAAATAAGTACAATACTCAAAAAGATGTGTCCCTTGAGGGAAAAACTATCAAAAAAAATTAGAATCTATCTTTTCATAGCACCAAGGCACTACATTCCGTCGACAACTTGATCTAGCCAAGGTGCTAGTTCTCTACCAAGCATACAATGGAATGTAGTGCCAAGGCCCCAAAAGGTAGTGCTTAGGTTCTAGGTTGATACCTATATAATTTAACACATGAACTCATATAATTATAACCATAACTCTTATACAACATCAAAACATAATCAAATGCATATATTATTACATAATACAACACAACACATGAGAGATAAATACCACAACACATAAAGTCTAATAAAAATCCTTCTAAGTTCAAGCTTTGGTTTGGAACCTTGTGTTGACCTCACTTTTGGAGTGAGCTCTCAACCTCCTCTTCTTAGACTTAGGACTCTTCTAGACACTAAGAGCTCCTTAGTCTTAAGACACTTCTAGTGTTAGGTGAACACTTAACCTAAGCCTAGAGACTTAGAAGGGTTAATCATAGGATTAGGCCATGCCTTAGGACTTAAGGGAAATCACTTATTCTATAGCCTAAACCCAATCCATATGCACCTTCTCAAATCAAACCTAAATTCAAATCTAAAACTAAACCTCAAATTATAATTCAAATTCCAAATCTAATTTCAAATCTGACTCCAAATGATTGAAACCCAAAATCAAACTCAAACCCCAAAATCCTTCTTAAGCAATTTTAGTTGGTGCCATGAACTTGGCCAAATCTTAATCCAATTCAACCCAAATTTGATTGATTTCTTTATAAATCAATCACATCTTCAATCATATTCATAAATATAAACAAAATCTACACTCAAATCATCAAAACTAAATTTACTAAATTAAATTCCCTTTTAGGCCTTATGACCTATCTTCATGAGCTTAGCTAAATCTACCTCCAAATCATTCCAAATTCAATTGATTTTCTCATGAATCATTTATATCTTCATTTATATTCTCAAATATAAATGAAATATATATTAAAATAGCCAAAACTAAATCCAAATCAAATCAAAAACCCAAATTTAAGCCCTTTGAGCCAATTCTTTGGACTTGGCCAAATGACATCCAATTCAAGCCAAAATCAATGGATTTTCTCTTGAATTAATCATTCCTTCAATTATCTATAAAAATATAAATAAAACCTACAATCATCAAATCATATCCAAGTCAAGCCCAACTTTAGCCCTTTTTACTTGAAACTTTCAAATGAACCAAAGTCCATTGGACTAAAAATTGATTGCAGTTGAATTTATATTTCAATCCTAGGCTCATATATAAGTTCAACTAAACTTAAATCAAGTCAAAACCAAGCCAATTGACCCACTTAGGCTCACTTGACCCAAAGTGACCTAAAGGACCCTCTTGAACCAATTTCTAATCCAACCCAAATTAGATTTAATCAAGCTCATCCAAGCCTCATACCATGGTCATTGATCACCCTAGGATGACCAATTGCCATGAATTAGGTTAGACCAAGTCAACCTGATCACCTGACCAAGTCAACCCTTTAGCCCAAATGAACCAAAACTAACCAAAACCCATCCTACATCAAATTAATTGAAACCAATGATTCAAATCAACTCAAAATCAATATTTGAACATGACTTGACCACCTATTGAAGCAAAAGGACCAAATTGGCTATTTGACCCAAGTTGACCCAAATTGGCCTAAAAGACTAAATTGGGTCAAATCATGATCTAAACTAAATTGATTGCAACCAATGGTTGAGTTCATTCCAAATTGATTATTGAACTTGACCAAAGCCATAATTGAACCCAATTTGATCAATTGGGCCCAATTGAGCCATTTAGCCCAAATTGACCTAAAGGGTCAATTTGGCCTAAATTCAAATTAATTCAAACCAAAGACTACATTCATCTTCAATTAGCCAATTGAACATGAATCAACCCATAATTCAAGCCAATTTGGCTAATTTTGGTCAAATTGGTCAACTCGACCCATTTGATCCATTTGATTCCAAATGAGCCAAAATCAATCCTAAGCCAAATTAAATCAAATGATCATACCAAACACTTCAAATCATCATTGAATCTAACCTGATCCTTGATTTGACCCAATTTGACTAATTGGTCAACCTAACCCAACATGACCCAATGTGACCCATGTGACCCAAATTGAGCCAAATCCTTGAAACCAAGCCATGGCCATTGGGAGTGATCAAACCCAAACCCACTTAGGATCAGCTCAAACCCAATTGGAGTGAAACCTAAGGTAATCCCTCTTAGAAATCATCCCACATGTGATCTTACCCAAGAGAGCATAGTCCACTCCTCCCCATCCTTTGCATTCAACGGAGCTGATCCTACAGCTGAAGATGAAGACTTTGGAGCTAAATCCAAAGCCCACAATCAAGCCATCACCATCATAACCACCTCCTCATCACCCTTAATGGAAAAATTCAATCATCCCCTTAAAAGGGGAGAAAGAGGCCTCATTCCAATAATTCATGAGCTAACACACATTGCAGGAGCTTCCCCAAGCAAAGAGCAACCTTCCCCACTCGATTTGAGCCAAAAAACATCAAACTAAAGCTTTTTCAGTGAGAAGGTGGCGACCATTGGTGAAGATGATGTTCTAAAGGGAGGTAAGGGTTCAAACTTATTCCAAAGCTTCCTCTTTTGAGGCTCAAATCTTCATTGCCACTGGAAAGCATCCCGATGAGGTATTTTCATCAAACTTTAGCCAGCCGTAGATCTTCTATTTGCTTAAATGTATGCATGATTTTAGGAAATTTCCCTAGATTTCCCTTGCATTTTTAATTTTATATCATCGTAGTGCAAATCGGGGTGTTTTCTAACAAGATTCACTAAAAAATCGTGCCCAAAACTAAGCTTGGTGCACAATTTTGTCGTTCGGGTGGCCTGGTTCATTGATCTCATGGGAGAAAGGATAGCAACCATCTTATCTCCTGTTAAAAGGGTCAAATGACCATGATTTAACATTAGATCCATCAGATTCTAGCCATTAGATTAAGTGAATCAATCTGGATCATCTGATCCACGATCGGACGATCTGATCCGAACCATGTGCGATCCCATGTTTTCCCGCTCAAATGCCACATGGCACCGGGTTGCTTAATCGGTGCATGCCACACGGTATCGCATGGCCCAATCGTGCATTGCCGCATGGAACCACGTGGTCCAGTAAGCACCACGCGGTGCTGACTGGGTTAAGTAAGAAATTAGGCCTTTTAATTTTAAAAATTATTTAAATTAACTAAAATTTTGAAATTTTATGACAAATAAAATACTTAATAAAAAATTGCAAATAAAGGCTGATTGGATTCATCTTTTTGAGAGAAATCGAACAAACAAAAAATCCTGAGTTTTCTCTGAATGTTCTGAGCTTAATTTGAGTTTTATTGAAAATCAAATTTCATCAATTAAACTAAAAATACAAATTTGATTAAGTTGAAATTTTCAAATATTGAAACTAAAGTTAAAATGCAGTCACCATAAAAATTTCAAGTCAAAAACATTTCTAGATTGGAAGATATTGTATTATGAAGTTCGAATAGTGAAAATAAATTAATGGACTTTATAAAAATCATGAAAAATCACTTAAATAAACTGAAACTTTGAAAAGTCATAATAAATCATAGAAAAATCATAAAAATATTAATAAATACTCATTTTCAAGGTATTTTAGATGCGATTAATTTAAAAATATTCCCATTTGATTTTAAATAATAACTAAGGCTTAATTTAGGTTTAATTTAAAACTTAATTAGCTTAATACTCCCTAATTACTCAAGTAATTTATTCTACACTTTCTAAGGTTAATTAATGGTATGACCCCTACCTCTCATAATTTTCTTGAGATTTATTGTTTGATTAATTAACGAAATTGATTATCTTAGCCTTAATTACTTCCTTAATTAGCTGATTAATTAACAAGCTAAATAGTAATAAAATTATTAATTAAGCTTGCTAATTATTGTATAAGAGTGAATGAGCATAGGGAATAAGATTAGGACCTCTTTCCTAATCATTTACTCTAAGTTTATTTCATTTGAATGAAAATTAATTAATTTGGGATTGATGGTTTAATTCATTATTTAAAAATGGCTTAATTAATTAAATTAAAATCATAATCATTCCAAAACTCACCTAATTAAGTTTCTTGGGTACATCTTTAGGTGTTTAATAACCTAAAGTTATTTAAGGAAATTATGGCTAACAAACATGTGTGGGGAAGTCATATGAGTACTTAATCAAGTTCTTTAATCTAATTAACCACTAATTGTGAGCCAATTACATTAGGCTTTTTTATTTCTTAGGGTCATTATTAATTCAAATTTTAATTCATGTGCATATCATGTTGGCTTGTAATTAATTGGTTAATTACTTTAAGGTAACATTATTAAGGGGTAATTAATGGACTTAATGCATATTACAACCTAATTAATTCATAAAATCAACTTAACTTATTTTAATTGAACCAAATTAATTAACCAATATGAAATTGGGTTAGGAGCAGCAAATGATAGAATCTCCTTTCTTCTTTAAATAAAATCAAAAATCTAATACTAATTTAATGATAAATTTTTGTTTATTTTAAATAATTGTATTTGATAAGATTGTCCTTAGGAATTAATTTGGTTGAATGATGTCATGTGTTTTTTGTTGCTTATTTCTTTCGAATCATACTAAATATTGTACGTCACTTGTAATCATGCATTCATCTTTTTAAAAAATAAATTAAATCAAATGAAATTTTCTTTATGTTGAGCATCCATGTGTTGAACTTAATCTACAATATGTGTGGCTATTATCACTATTAAATCAAAAATTATTTTCAAAAGCTTATAAATCAATTACAATATTTGGAGTGATATTAGTCATAAGTATATGTAAGCTTGCATGTGTTCTAGTTTAAACATATGATGTGGAGTTCTCTTTCTTTAATTCACATATAGATTTGCATAAGTTTGAACATACATAAGCATATAGTCTATTTAAAAAGACAACACTTATTTGAATTTATCCTTACACATTTTTATATTAGAATTTGGATAGAACTTTAACTCACATGCATAAATAAATTAAATTAAGAAAGATACAACTTTTGCATGATTTTCAATTATTGTAAACATCTATACATTCATGTGTATTTAAGAATAGTGAGTATATCTAGTCTTGATATTCTGAGGATGCACAACTTTAAGTTGCCCCAAGGAGGTCTTTACATCACTCCCCTGGTTAACAATGGTGAAGTACTTGCTTAAAACTCTTATACACTTGAGTGTGCATTTAGCTGAGTGAAAATCCATTTTTACAAAATACACATATGCATCTTTCATTTAAAGGGTGTTAAAAGAAATATATTGCATGTATTAGTCATACTTAGGATTCAATCATATGCATGTTACATGTGATGAAAAGGAATAATGTGATGTATGTCATGTGTTAGTAGTTCATTTAAATTATTTTTAAGATGCATTTCATATAGAATGGAATAATTTAAAGTGAACCTAAACTTAGGTTTAATTTAAAATGTGTAATAAGCCATTAATTAAAGAGAACAAATTAAATTAACGTGTGTTAGAAAGTGGCTTAGGTTAGGGATGAAAGAGAGCAATTCTATTTCCTCTCTTTATAACACTTAGTTGCTAAGTGTAAGGCATATGAAATATAAGAAAATACTAAGTAAAATTCTCAAATCAATTAAACCAGTTAAAGTGAAATCAACCCTTATGACTAAACATCCTTTCACATTTAGAAAATCATAACCTTAATGCCTAGTTAGGACTTACCACATAAGCCTTAACACACACATTAGAATTAAGTCACCACTTTTAGTCTTGGGTTAGGGCGTTGTATGTTTTATTTTATGATGTAATGTTTTAAACTAGATGTTAGGGTGTATGCTTCACAGACTGGATGTTAAGCTGTGATTAGCCTAATATTATTTTTAAGGGATTATGCTTAAAGGGGCCACTTAAAATAAATATAAATGCTCTCTTTGAGTTGTTTATGCTACATAATCTAAGTTAAGAAGGTGGGCTTGGCTAACCATGTGTATGGTGCTAAGTCCAAATTATGATATAACTACTTAGGTTATTGTGTGTTTAGCTAACACTTATTTTGCAGTTGTAGTTAGATTTACTTTTCCTATTTTTAATATAATTTTGTATTAGGAATTAGGATTAATGCTATGGGAGTTTAGGATGAGCATTTGCTAGAAGGCTTAGTCTTGGGGTGCCATGTGATGCATTGAAGCCCACCACATCAAAGGGAGCAAAGTTATGATGAAATGAAGGAGACATGAAAAATGAAGACTTGAAGACCTCCCATAGCATTTATTACTTATAATTATAATTATTCTTTTATATACTAGATTATATAAGGGTAGTGCTCGGCTACCCATTTTCTCTTTTCTAGGTGTAAGGCAAAACCCGACAGCATCGACCTTTTATTCTTTTATGGTAGTTTATAAAATTATTTGATGTTGTGTTTAGATTATGCATTAGAAATAACATGCTTTTCTTAGTTTCTTATATGTTTGATGCTTTAATGTGTGGTCTGGATGCAATTAGGCTCCTAGGATAAAATTAATTTTTCTACCCCAATTTATAACTCGTAATTAAAATTTAAAATAACTCATAACCTCACCATAAAGCTTAGGTTTTAAATAAGATAATTAAAAGATTTAGTAACCCCTTAGCTGAAAGGTTGAATGTCTCACAACATGCATACATATTCTTTCTCTCTTGAACATGAAGTATCTCCATCCTTGCACGATAGGGGAATGCTTAACCTGTGAGGGCATCCCTTGTGGTCGAGAACACCTTCTTCTAGCTGATTTGGTCCATAACCTATTTCCATCATGCATATAGTCATCAAAATCGTAAAGTCTTTGTCAAAATGAAATGTCAAAATTGAAATAAAATTTGAAAGATTTACATTTGTAGATTAAGTCATTACTCATACCACTCATGCTCTAGTGTCTTAGGGAGTTTAAGGACTTTAGTCTCTCTCAAATTAAATAACAGCCCAACTATCTTGCACTTTCATAAGACGAGACTACATGATTTTGAATCATAGGAGGTGTTGATAGCCATTCCTTTGTAAGTCAGTGGATAGTTTATCCTCTATTGTGGAGGTAAACCATTATGTCCATCTCTCACTTAGATTTAGGTTGTGCTTTAGTTTATGCTAAAGCTCCCTAGATTTAAGATATGTGGTTGCTATTTTTTGTGAGATACAAGCATAAATCCTCACCTCTAAGGCATTTTCATAATCTTGTGTTAATGGTTTATAAGCCCTAGCAATCTAATAAGATTTCAACTCAAATAAATAATTCTCTTCAATTTCAAATACATAAAGCCCAACCATAGGATAGATTAGAATGCTCACTTAGTTTCCTAGTATCATAAGCATTTCCTACTTATTCCCTTTGGTTTTCGAAAATAAGTCTTCTCCTTAAACAATCCCACTTGATTTTCTAATATAACCAATTTATTGATAGTATAGCCTTGAAATCTTTGAAGACCCTAATTGTCTACTTTAACCGAGAGTATTCTTAAGGAATTTTTATTTCTTAGGATGTAATTAACTATGGGGGCTTGCCTCCATAGGGAACTTAACAGAGCTAGCTTAAATAAACCATGCTTTACTTTTTCATGTAAAGTAGGGAAAAATCTCTAGTATATTCGAAGATTCATCATGCCTTAGGGGTCATTATTAGGTGATTAAGTCCATTGAAGGGTGATGTCTCTATCTTTAGAGATAGTACATCATACCTCAATGTCATACCCGATCACTTCAATAAGTACACCCTCAGATCTGCATGGTGTCCCCCATATACATATCAAAAATAAACACAACACCTTGCGATAAGTCCTTTTCCTCCTTTAATGTCTCGATTACTTACCTCTACATAGAAGCTTGAAGAACCAAGGATTAGAGAAAATGATGGATAAAAAATACCACTTGATAGGTTGATCGAGCAAGCAGAGTCAAGGACTCTAGCATGGATGATGAGTATTACACCATGAGTGGAGAAGAAAATGGACAACAAAAGAAATAGTCACAACCAACTAATGCTTTCTCCATGAATATCGCTAAAACTCGCCTACCCCCCACACTAGTTCAAGGTCTCACATTTTGAGCCATACAAAGGTCAGATAGATCTAGCAAACCACATCGCTTACTTTAATTTAAAGACATTGCTACTAGATTTTGATGATTTAATGAAGTGTCATCTCTTCTTTACCACTTTCAAGTGATTTGTGCCTCCCAGTGGAGTAATTTCCTTATTTGTTGAGTTTAAGAGGATGTTTGCTACGAAATTTGCAAGTGCTCAAAAACCATTATATATTTCCCAAGCCCTTCCATAAATGAGGTAAGAACTTGATGAGTCTTGAGGAAGTTCATCACACATTTCTAATAAGAGACGTTGGAAATTAAATATTTGGAATCCCCAATTGCCCAAGCTACACTTTCTTAATGACTGAAAGAAGGACCCTTTAGATATGCTCTCAGATTCTAACAACCAAAGACATTCGCCATATAATGGAGCTGGCAATAAACTATGTAAATATGAAAGAATACAATGAAGTCATTCAACCAAGACCATCGGTCTAAGTAAAAGACTCGACAAAGATATCTCTTCGAGAGCAACTACCTAGTGGTGGGTATCGAGTTAGAAGAGAAGATAAAAGAAGGTGATCTGAGGCACCACTAGCTAGGGAGTTTAGGAATCTTACAACTTGTTACCAAAGAGCTAAATACTCATAACCCGCATTAACAACTCCTCTTAGAGTATTAATGGCTGAGTTAGTAGAGGCCAATTAAAATAAGGAATATTTTAAGAGACCACCACTAATGAAACTCGACATAGTTCGTGATCAATCAAGGCACTATGCTTACCATCATGAGCACGATCAAGAGACTAAAGAGTGTAGACACCTAAAAAGTCTAGTTAACAAATTGATTGCCAACTATCAAGTTAAAAGTATTTTGATCAACATAAGAAGCTCAGTCAGCATAATCATTAAGTTGGTATTCAATAAGCTGAGATTAACTAACTCTAAATTCATTCCACTAGGGATTGCTATACAGTTTCTTAGGAGAGTGAAGAGAAATGAAAGGGATGATTACCCTCCCCATGACTTTAGCAGAAGGGAGTAAACAATTCATGGCTATGACTAACTTTATCATGTAGAGGCTTCGACCACCTACAATATCATCTTTGGTCGATCTTTACTCAACACTTTTCAAGTAGTGTTATCAACATTCTAGATAGCCATAAAATTTTGAACTAGATGTGAGGAAATCACCATCAAACAAAATCTCAATCAGTCTCGAGCCTACAACTTAAAGGTAGTTGGTAGATCTAGTAAGAAAGATGAAGTATTATAGCTAGAGACCACAATAACTGGAATTGAAGTTCTCAAGGAGATAGAAGAGATTCCCACAAAGAAGGATTCAGAGCGAGTTCTGAAGATCAACTCAAACTATAGTATAATACCAACACCTTGCTAAGGTCAGCAACTTAACTTTAAAATAAAAAGACTAACACTCTATATGATTTCCGATTAAAATGTAAGACCAACTCCTTGTGAGGTCAACAATTAAACTTTAAAAAGAAAGACTATCTTTGTATGTGGTTGGAGAAAATAGTGTAAAATTGACACACCATGAGCACTAACTAAAATGCAAAATAAATTCACCATTAAACACCTAAGTGTTTTACCCACTAAGTCAAAATAAAGAATTTATCTAGCTGATAGTAATTATAAGACTACCTAGAGAAATTTAATCAATTTGTCTCTCAAGTCCCGAATAGAATTCTAATAAAGAGTATAACACCAATGACATGAGTAAGTTCTTAATTCTAGCAGGAAGCAGCCTTCATTATCGTTCAAGAGAAAGGAGAGAACATTTCAAAGTTGTACTGAAGATATATATATATATATATATATATATATATATATATTTCATTCACGAAGTAAAATATCATAAAAAAGAACGACTAAAAAGTACATATACACTTTACACTAACCAAAAAAATGGTAAAAGAAGTCAGCTTGCGCTACTCTCAACATCATCATTAGAATTTGAAAGGGTGGGTACATTAGGAAAAACCAAGAACTTAGCATCCACCTGACCATGCTTCCCTAATCTAGCAATTACAAAGTCGGTGCCTATCTTGAATTTTTTCTTAAGAAAATCATGGTACTCATTAGAATCTAAAAATCCAGTGAACTTAGCTTCTTTCTCCTAAAACTCCTTGATATGATGAGAGAGCTCTTCATGTAACTCTTAGTTAGAGTTGGACAATCAAGTAAGCTCCAAAGTTTCTTTGTCTTTTTCTTCCTTCTGCTAAGCCACCTCAACCTAAAGGTCTTTGTGCTCAGCTTCTAGAGATAAAAGATTTTTCTTCACCGTTGATAGCCAAGACTTTATATAGTAAGCCATCTTTCTCTTAGCAAGAAATTTATGGTAGATTTTCCAGGTCACCTGCAATGCCATTGCCTGAGCAGTCATGATAAAATAAAGAAGTTGGCCATTAAGAATCTCCTCTAGAAGCTCATCAAACTCTTTGGAGTAGATTACCTAAGCTCGTATGCTTTATTGGTTAGAACAATTAATTTTAGAGTATAGTTTTCCTCTGCATACTCGTCCTCCTCCTCTCTTTTAAGCTTGCTCCTTTATTGACGACCAAGGAGCAAAGCTCATAGATCTCTTCCTAGACGTCTAAGGAGTTGTACTCATCCTAACCTCATTAGTTGTTAGAGCTATACTTAAACACTCTTCTTCCTCTTCGGAAAACACACCATCATCACCAAGCTCGCTCCCCAACTTCTCCTCGAGGAACTTAACCATGTCGATTAAGCTTAGGGGTGATAAGGTCCCCTCTACTATAACCAAACATGCAAACATAATTGATGAGATTGACTCATAAAGATAACTATTAAATTGTGAGTAAAGAAAGAAATACTCACTACAAAGTAACATTTCCGAAGTGGAGATAGAAAAAGATGTTTAAGGTTCGGCACCGTAGCTATCCACCACCGCATTTTTCTTGGGCATCAAGCTCGCTAAGCTTGGTCTCCTTACTCACTAAGTAGGGAAGAGGGAGAGTTAATATCAGACATTTGAGGAGCTCCTAACAAAAAAAGCTTTTTGAGTGCTAGCACCGCACTTTGTTCACCAGACTGTGAACCTTCAGCAAAGTCGCAAATAATAGTCCTGTCCTAATGGCCTTTTACCATGAATACTCGCTTAAAAAGGGTCATGGTCCATGGAATTTCTTCCAACATGAGGAGTACTCGCCAATAAGTTAGGAAGAAGCTGAGTCAACACTAATATATAAAAATTGAGAACATCAACCCACTTGCAGGGTAGAGGTAGCCAATACCCATTTCTAAAGTCATGGAGCGGGATGCACAACTTATTGACTTGATTTGTGTTGAACTGCTTATGCTTATCGGCTACCCACTTAATGAAGTTGGGATTGTCATAGTAATAGCCATAAAAGGTAGAGGTTGTAGCAGCTTGTTCTAGATTGAGCACCTCCTTAGCCTATGCTTGAAGAAACGATAAAATTGCCTTCTTCAAGAGCACAATTGTAAGGAATATCGCTTAAAGTAAAAATGTAAGCAAGCTCTACTCAATGAGAAAGAGACCCACTAGCTTAAAAATGAAAAGTAATAAAGACTCAACTGCCTCAGTAAGAATGAATTTATAGATGAAAAAAAGAAAGGCCTAATAACACGGATGTCACATCAGGCATTCGATGAAGAGAATGATTACTTGATCCTACGAATGACACATGCAAAATGTTTACTTGCATCATAATGAAATTCATCAAAACAAAAAGTGAGCAGAGAAAAGTAGTATTTTATTATACAAACATAAAAATATAACATACTCGTTATAACCCAATACATCATTTTTTGAGAAATCCTATAATGGGGTCTGAGTGCCAATCATTAGCAAGTCCACTTTTCTTATACATATAATCATACAATAAGTTTGCACTGGAAAGGAGGAGGGAGGCCCCTTGCAACTTGATCGAGCTGTAAAGCAGGGTCAACATAGCCCATTATGAAATTTTTTTTGAGACTCCATCCGAGGGTGGACCCAAAAACTTTATTTAGCCGAGGCACAAATCAACAATTTTTATTTAACATTTTTTTTAATAGCTTTTATCTAACCTTAGATCCTACATTGGTGGTTTTAAAAATAACATTTATTAAAGATTTGATATAAAAAGATAAAATTTAAGTTCATAAAAAACTTATACTTAAGAACGACACCTATAATTTCTCCTTCAAGCCTTCATCATAGAATCTCTAATAAGATTGTGCAAGCGATTCTTTATAATCTTTATAATACAAAAATGTATGTTTAATTGTTATTGTGACAATTACGTATATTAAAGCATAAATATCATTTTTTTCTAGTCTATTTTTTGTGCTTCTATCACTTTCAACTTCAAAAAATCAACAATTGATCTTATGTCAATGATAAAATTATCAAGTTGACTGTCCAATATAATTCAATTATATTTGGTAAAACTACAATCTAACCAATATTTAAATTCATCAAATTATTCTAGATTAAATCTATATAATTTATTTGTAATGGTAGTAACTTTTTATTTTAATAATAATAATATTATTATTTTTTTATTATTATTATTTTGAATGTTTCTCTCAATGGAATTAGCTCAACTATTTGTTTGTAGTCGGGAAATGAAAAAAATGTAATTACTGACTTTAACAACATGCTCGACACTACAAAGTTAACTAAAACAAATGATTAAAGCAAATAAATATTTTTTGCCAATAACACTTAGAATTCATAAGTTACATGAAGACATCTAGTAGCAAAATAAGTTAATTATTAAATTATCACAATTATTATTTTTTTACTTAAGTAACATGGCGCATTCTCAAATTCTCAAAAAAATTTTAAGAAATCGTTAATAAAAGCTTATTGGTTTGCTATAATTTAGTAATTTACTTTGCTGCACTTTTTTAATTAGGTGTTTATGCTTATAATTCTTCCTGATATCATGGTAGAACTAACAGCAAACTTTAAGGATAAAACACTTCTTTTTTATGATTTTTCTTAAATAATAATTTTTTGAGTATAAATAGAGCATAAAATCGATTATATACTTAAAAATTTTATACATAAATGGTTTAAAATAAATTTCAAATGGCCCAATTTAAATTGATATCATAAAGAAAAAAGTATTGCTCTTTTAATTGAATTCCTTGAGTAATGCTTCGATATTAAAAAAGTATTATTAGTACTTTTGTAACTTATTTATATTATTTAATGAGATTTGGAGTGGGCCAAGCAAGATTATGGCAGTTGACGATGTGAATTATGAGACTAGTGTAAGCGGCTATGGGACGAGGGGCTCTAGCAAACTTCAACAAATGAACGACGAGATGAGCCATCACAAGTTGAACAATAGACTATTGGAAATTAAGCCGATTGGATTGCCAGTAGTGCCCCACTATTAACCAACCATTAACTCCGCCTTCATAGACTACCTTGTTAAAAGGCTACGACATTCAAGAGGAGAGGTGAATTGGATATTTTAAAATATTTTCAAATTAAAACTTAGTTTTTAAACTTTGTAACAAAGTTAATTGTAAATTATGATATTAAAATAGACCACACTAATAAATCAAAATAAATTTAGAAATGTAAGAAGACAAGAGGCATAAAGATTTTCATGTGGTTCGATCAAATCTAAAACCTAGCCTACATCCACACCTAGTCATCCTGACTAGAATTCATTAAATAAAATGAGATTCCAACTAATCTCCCATACTATTCTACTTCGGGCACATACAACTCCAAATGTACTTTTCTACATCGTGAAAGGATAACTCTAGCACCGTACTTTCCTACAAAGGGCAAGTACAACCCCAAGTAAAAGAGAACTAAAAAAGAAAATATATAATATAAATATCCAACTCTCAATTTAAAATAATTTTGCACTCAAGTCCCAACTAAAATAATTTTGAGATAAATAACAAAAGAGTTCAAAGTGAATATATTTCTTGTTGAATTATCTTTCTATGAAGCACATGAAGTAAATAAATCATTGGAAAATATTTGACTTCAAAAAAGGTAAAGATTTGAAAATAAATGAACTTGAAAAAACTATATGATATGGAATCACTTGATTTATTTAGACTTTATAATATTTACATGAATGTAATCCAAAGGACTTGTGCAATGAATACTTTCAAATAAATAAGCTAATGTGAATTCCTTAGTTGAGAAATTACTTTGAAACATTAAAGCAAGAAATCCCTTTAAGAATCAATGTACTCTTATAAAAACTCTTTTATGATATGAAAGCTATAACACTTGCAAGACAAAAATTATTTCAATCCAATAAAAATAAATTATTTTTCAAATCAATTGAGATGAAAATGAAAAATCTTAAGAAGAAAAACTTTAACAATAATTCATAAAAGTTCTTTTCATCTGAATCAAACAATTGAAAAACTAAAAATCAAAGCATATAATGGATTGAAAACTCTTAGTCATATCTTTATATATGTAAGCAATGAGGGAAAGACTTGAGTTGATCTTTCCAAATCTTGAAGAACCAACAAAGTGAGTTTTGGCCAAGCAAGAATTCAATGGGAATTGTTAACTTGTTAGCACTTTGAATCTGCCAAAAAATTTGCAAGGTTTTTGGCCAAAGGATTCCAATGAGAAAGAAAAGAGATTTGGCACTTAATCTTCAAGAGACATTTCAAAAAAAAAAAAAATTTGCAAGTGTTTAGTCTAGAGAGAGGAAGCAAGAGAACTAAAAGCCATGGGAAAACCTCTTTAAATAGAATAGAGGGTCAACGAAATTATTTTAGGAAATTATTTGATTTATATTTGAAGATCTCAATCAAATAATCCAAAATTTTCAATTTGAAAATTTCAACCAAGTATGATTGGGATGAGAGAGAGATATGAGGAAGAATATTAATCAGTCCAATCAAATAAAATTAAAGGAATAAATCAATGATTTTTGGCCAAATAAGGATAAAGAGAAGAAAAATTGATTTGGTAAAATTTGAACTTGAATAATTAAGCACATGATTTATTTTTTAAATCTAATTGAATTTAAACTTTAATGATGTCAGCCATGCAAGGGTGGAGGGAATTATTTTGAATCCACATAACATAAACAAGTTATCCTTAATTAATTAAGGGATCAATTTGGGAAGTTATTCAAAATAATTTGAATTTAAAATATAGTAAGGATCAATTAGCATGGGATGGTCAAAGCATTTATAGAAAGAGTTCATCCATGATTTAATGCAACAAATATGAGAGATCAATTAACTAATAAATATTTGAAACATTAAGGAAAGTCATGAAATAAAATAATAAAATAAATCAAGAAAAATAAACATGGATTCCAGCCACAAAGTTTTCAAGTATAGATTCAATCTCCATTTAATAAAATTGATCATGAATAAATTATAGAAAATCAAAATTAGAAGATATTTTAATTAATTTAAACAAATCAAGTTACTCCAAATAAAATACTAGAAGGCCATATATTTTCATAAATAAATAAATTAAAAATAGAAAGTGTATAAATACATGGATCATTTGAATTTAAATTTAAATTAACTTATAATAAATCAAATTAACTCAAATTAACTTAAATAAATCATAATAGGGTCAGCCACAATAATTCATAAAAGGAAAAATCAATTTGGCAACTTATGGCAAGAACAATTTATTTTAAATTCAAAACTCATTTGAATTTCAAAATTCAAATAAAATGAATTTTAAAAATTTACAAATTTAAAAAAAATATATTATGACAATAAATTCCATAACTCTAATAACATTTATCATGCCAAAAATCATAAAAAATTAGGCCAAAACAAAATTGGGATGACAATTATAATATGAGAGAGAAAAAATAATATGAATAATTTATGAATAATTTTAATCTAATGCATAAATAAATTGATATTTAATAAGATCAAATATGGAAATGACTAGATGATGTATGAACTAAATCTAACACACTTTAAAAAACAATGGAGAAGACTTAATTAGGCAAGTACTTAAATTATCCAAAAAAGAATAATTTAAAGAATAATTGAAAATATCATGTAAATAAAATATGAAAATTTATGCAAAAATTCAAAAAATTATATGGAATTATTAAAATAATATTTATATTATTAAGCTCTTAATTGTCTTATTATTGCATAACATAAGAAGATTCTCAAACTTTCCCAATATAGCTGATATGACTTTCCTGATCTAGCTATGGAAGTTAAGTATCATGAATTTCCTTAAATAATTAAAATAAATAACTAGTAGCTTCACGAATATATATTTATCATTAATAAAATTTTCAATTAAGAATGATGATCATAATGATTACTAAGGATAATTTATCTTAGAAAAAAATTATTAGTTTGCATTAGACAAAGTTTGTTATTATCACAAATCAAATTGTGACATACATAATGTGTATACTCAATATGCCTTTACAGATCTAACTATAGAAGTTGAGTCTCGTGAATTTCCTGAAATACTTAAAATAAATAACTAGTATCTTCAAGAATATATATTTATCATTAATAAAATTCTAAATTAAGAATTATGATCATAACGATTACTGCGGATAATTTATCTTACAAAGAAATTATTAGTTTATATTAGACAAAGTTTGTTATCATCAAAAGCCTCCCTTAGAAGTTCAACCTCCCTTGATAAGTTGGCAAACTCAAAAGAGTCGCAAACACATGTGGTTCCTCGACGTCATCCCTATGTGGCTGGGAGGACTCACCTTTCACAGACACACCACTATCTCGATGAGTAGAAGAAGGAAAGCTCACCAACAATTATTTATGTTAAAGGAAGTGAACTTAGTTGTAGTAGTGGGTGCCTCAGTGATTGCCCCTATGAATGGAAGCCCTTTTTAGTGACCATGCCCACATCACCAAGTTAGACCATGATAAGATTGTAGTCACCACTGAATGGTCGAAAAGGAACTCTTCAAAAATTAGAAATAAAATATAAATAAGGGGATTCACCAAAAGCCAAACCTTCAGAAATGAAAGCTATGACTGAAGAGAACAAAATTCTTTTCTACTCAGATCATGACCTAACAAATCTTTCACTGTAAGGTGAATTAGTTTTATAGAACTACCTAGGTTATTAGAAGAAATAAATTGAAGGGTCAGCGAGCACCCTTCATTTCCCTCGGTCAACTCCTACACAATGGTCATTCTCAACTATGATCAATAAGAATATTTTGTAAGTTAAATAAAAGAATTTGCAAACATAAAGTCTGTCTCAATTTTCCTAAGTAATTTTATATAATCTCCCTTTCAGAGATGTTTCTCATCAATCGGCTCACCACAACTTTCTTGTGCTAGCAAATCAAAGGAACTTCATCTTCCTTCGCCTAAACACCCTCAGCTCGCACGGAGGGCAGCATTACTAGTAGCTTTGCACCTCAGCAGGGCAAGTACTCAGTCCCTCCTGCAAATCCCATACAACCTTTAGGACCGGAGCCATGCAAGGTTCGATAATGATGGGGGCATGTATACTCACTTCAAACATAGAGGCAGTAGAGACTTTTTTAGACCTATTGGCCTTCTTTGATTTCTTTCATAGATAGGCCAAGATTGTAGCACAGTTAATATCACCATGAGGCTTCTTAATGTCTATGGCGGGTAACCAATACTTCTTTTAGATTCAAAAAAAAAAGACAGTTAATTTAACTAAGTGACATTGTGTATCGGGATATGTTCCAAAGGAAAATTGAAAGGTTATTTTTATAGCCACTGAGAGATTAGACACCTTGAAGGAATGAATCCGGATAAAAGGTAATGTAACATTTCATAACTATGTAAATTTTTTTTCTTAGAAATTCTTTAAATGCTTACAGACTTATGTTACTTTTTATTCTTCTATCTTTTTACAAGTCACATTTACAAGTAGCATAAGAAGCAGAGAGCGAAATGCATGACCAATGGAACAAATAAGCATAAGTGATTTTACCAGCAAAGCTATTATAGTAGCTTAACCAGCATGAAATTATACTTGACAATAAAGACTAGCTACAAACAGGTGAGTTGAAGACTTAAATAAATAACAAAAGAACCAACCATAGATTACTCCTCCCATTGCGAGTAAACAGTTGTGAACATCGGACAACCATCATCACTTAAACTCGATAGTCTGGCCACAAATCAAGCAATTGGACCAGAACAATAGTATACTCGCTCGATTCATTACTTGCATATACTCTCCTTAAATCAGGTGAATCCATCTCTTTGTCTAACTTACCATATATATTCTTATCATATGTATAGACCCCACTTAGGATATAAAAGGGGGTTACCTCTATTCTTACGTGGACTTTTTTGTTCTCTTTCTTTTCATAGCACTTATACTCTGGATTATTAAGAAATAAAATTCATTTTACTTTTCTGCTCTTTTGACCTCTTAGCTTTACTTTACTTTATCTAACCCTATTTTCTAGGTATCTAAGAAGGCTCTTCCTCACTCCATGAACTAATTCAAATCTAACAAATTCACAGTCTGTACTCCTCTATTCTTTTTGCAAGATGGCTCTATACGGAAAAAAAATGGGGAGCTAAATATATACTATATTAGCGCATGAACTCGACGAGCCTTCATTAATCACAAAGAATCAAGTAAGAAGCATTCAACAATGATTTAAACTTTGGAAATGTGTTATCCTTATTGACTCAAGTTTAATGAAATAATTTTTGTAACATGATTTTTATATTTTTAATATATTTTGATAGATTTAAGGTCAAAATCATTTGAATACTTTAAAATACATTTATTTTTTTTAAATGTTTTTTATAATCTAGTTTTTTTTATTCAATTAGAGAACGTACTTCAAAATTTTAATTAAAATTAATTTTTAATTATTTAAATTCATCTAAATATTTAAATCAATAGGTTTATGTTTTAAATGTTAATCCTAAGAGCTCAATCATCTTAACAAAAATGCCAGTGATGATATGAATTTTTCATGTAATTAGAAGTTGGATTACCTAGATTTATTAACTTATTAGTACTTAATAAATTTGAAAAATATTAATATTAGATTTTAGAAATGATCAATTCAAGTCAATAATTTTATATTACTTAATTAGGAGATACTTGAGCACTAATTGGCTAATAAAATGGTTGAAATAATTTTTGCAATTAATAACATTTTTAATTAGTGATGCTTAATGTAATTAAGCATATTAAATTTAATTTTAGGGCTTCCCAACCCGAAATTGATGGACCTATGGTCTAATAAGCTCTAATTAAATCAATATGATTGCCAAAATTATTCCATAACTATATTACCGTAGTATTAATTATAATTAAGTAGAAGCTTATAAAAAATAATTTTAATGATAGTTGATTGAAAAAAACTATAAATTTTAGCTTTAGTTTATAACTTTTAAATAAGTAATTTGAATATTATTTTCTTTAAAACTTGACTATTTGTTTAGCTTTAGTTATTTCATATGTTTAAATATATTCAAACATATTTACAAGCTAGTAAATCTAATGAGATGAAAAACATGAAATAACAATAAATGATCACCATTCATGTGTAATCAAGTTGTGTCAAGTGTGACCTAACTAATAATACCTTTTAGATAAACTTCTATGTTTTTAACTTTAACATTGATTAAAAGAACAAGATGAAGGAAATGGTGGAAATAATAAGCTAGGATGTAAAGTAGGTGTTTTAGTTTACCAAGGCATAAATTAGGTTTAAAGTTTGAAGGACTAAATGTTATCCAATAGTCATTTATGCACAAATTTGATAAGGCACACTCATTGGAGATCTACAAATCTATATGGACTTTGGAAGAGACTAATACAAAAAGGTGGAGTCATAATTAATTTGAATCTCAAATAATCTTAAGCTCTTATGATCCTACATAAAAATCAATGCAAGATAAACTAAATCATGTATACTATTTTATAGTGAAATCCATGAAGAGGGGAATCATAGGTAGAGAACAATTCTAATATTGACTCAAGAGACAAAAATATGTACAACTGACTGGGTTTTTACTATTTGATGCATGGCACTTGATATAGTTTCTTTTGACTCTAAGAGATATGATTTTTTTATGGGCATTTTAACTAATATACTATCACTAAAAAAATCACTTATAATTTGTCTTTTACCATGTGCAAAATGTGGGATTCAACACCATGTTAAAAGAGTTTTCGGTTATCACTTCATGCTATTTATTTCATGTGAGGGATGTTGTGAAAGAAGAATCTAAGTATCACATACCTGTTATAGCATTTCTCCTCCTATTTGTATTTAGTAATTTGTACCTTGATGATCTACTAGATATGTTGGATTCAATTTTGTCTGTGGGTGAGGTAGAACCTACTTAGGCGCTTACGAAGTTAGATTCTGATTTATGAGATAGTGGAAGGAAGTAGAGAAGTATAAGAGATTGCATTATATCAAGAAATATGAGTACAAACAATCCTTCATTTCCTCTATGAGGTGATATAATAAAGTGAAAATTAAATTTATAGGCCCCCACTCCCAAAGGAATCAAGGGTTTAATCCCCTAAATTGTCTAAGGTCTGCCTTTTATAGAGTTTTAAGGAGGCGTAGATATGAAGAGTGCCAAGTAGATAAAAAAATAGTATATATAAACCTTGAGAGGTGGGTTCATAATGATTGGCTGAGGAGTTCCCTTGCTTGGGTATTATGGTGTTTATTTTTGATTATATGTATGGGAGACACCATGCAGATCTGAGGGTGTATTTATTGAGGTGATCGGGTATGAAATCAAGGAATGGTACACTATCTTAAAAGATAGAAATCACCACCCTACAATGGATCTAATCACCTAATAAGGATTCCTAAGGCATAATGGGTCTTCGAATATGCCAGATATTTTTTCCTTATTTTATATGGATGAATAAAGCAGATTTTTCCCCTAAAGTTTACTATGAGGGAAAGCCCCCATAGTTAATTACATCCTAATGAAGGTGAGTTCCTTAAGAATACTCTCAATTAAAGTAGAGAATTGTTATCTCCAAAGATTTAAAAGATATGACTATTAATAAATTGACTATGTTTAGAAAATCAATCGGGATAGATAAAAAAGGAGAGACTTATTATCGAAGTCTAAGGGAGATGAGTAGTGAATGCGCATGATACTAGGAAACCAAGTAAGCATTCTAGCTTATCGTATGGTTGGGCTTTATATGTTTAAAGTTTAGGAGAATTATACATTTGAATTGGAATTTTGTTAGAAAGTTAAGACTTATAATCTCACAACATAAGGTTGTGGAAATGCCTAAGAGGCGAGGACTTATGCTTGTAGCCTGAGGAGAAATAACAACCTAAAATCCTAAATTTAGTGAGCTTTAGTGAGGGCCAAAGCACATCCTAAATCTAAGCAAAGATGGATATATGGTTTGACCTCTACAAGGGAGGGTAAATCACCCGACTGCTAGACTTATAATTTCTGAAGTAGCACACAACTAACTACTCCTATTCTTTCAAACCATGTTGTTAAGTTATATATTTTGGAAGATGGTTAGGTAATTATTATTAGAAAGAAACTAATGTCCTTAAACCCACTCCCTAAGAGACTAGAGCATGAGTGGTATGAATAATGACTTAGTCTAATGCAAATCCTTTCAAATTTTATTTAATTTTGGACTCTTCATTTTGATAAAGGCTATATGATTTTGATATGCCTAAATGCATGTTAAAATGAGGTTATTTGCTAAACCAGAGAGAAAGATGTGTTTTTCACCACAGAGGAGACCCTCAAAGATCAAGTCTTCCCCTATTATGCAAGCATGGAAACCCTCTCTTAGAAAAAGTAAAATAAGATGACATGCATGATATTAAGCCCCAACTAAGGGGTTGTTAAATCTTTTAATTATCTTGATTTAACACGTAGGCTTTATGTGAGGTTATGAGTTATTTATAAAATTTAGTTATGAGTTATTGTTGGGGTAAAAAATTTATTTTTCCCTAAGAGCCTAATCAGATCCAAGCCAGACATTAAATCACCATATATGAAGAAACTAGTAAAAGACATGTCATTTCTTCTGTGAAATTATAAAGAAAACTTTAAGCATAAATCTAACATAAAAGAATAACAGGCTGATGCAGTCGGGTACTGTCGTACAACTCATAAAAAGAAATGGGTAGCTGAGCTCTACCTTTATACAACCCGATATATGAAAGAATAGTTACAATTTTACAAATGAATAAATGCTATGGGGTATTCTCATCTTCTTTCTTTATATATCCTCCATTTGTTTATTTGTGTTTGCTTGTTCAAAAGGCATCATAGGGGCCTCCCAGGACAAAGCCTTCTAGCCTCCTCTCATCTTAATCCCTCCAAAATACTAATCTTAATTCCTAATGCACAATTACATTATAAATAGGAAAAGTAAATCTAACTACACCTACAAAACAAGTGTTAGCTAAACACACCATATAACCAAAGTAGTTATATGAATAATTTGGACTTAACACTCTACTTATGGGTAACCAAGTCCACCTGTCCTAACTTAGATTATTTTTAGTGGTTAAGAAACCTTCAAAAGAGAGCATTTATATTTATTCTTAAGTGCCCCTTAAGCACAATCTCCTGCATAAAATATAATTAGGTTAATCATGGCCTAACATCAAGTCTACAATAATACATCATAAAACCAAACATACATCAAACCATGCACCGCCCTAACATAAGCTAAATGTTGTGACTTAATTATAAGGTGTGTTTATTAAGGCTTGTGTGGTATGCCTTAATTAGGCTTTGTCATAATTTTATAAGTAAGAAAGAATTTAATTTGAAGGATGGTTTCACTTTAAATGATTTAGTTAATTTAGAAATTTTCACTTAATGTTTTCTGTTGTTCCACTTGACTTACTCTTAACAACTAAATGTTATAAAGAGAAGAAAAGAGAGGATCACCTTCTTTTATCCCTACCTTAAGCCACATCTAAGCATATTAATTAATCACTTCTCTTTAGTGAATAACTTATTACATATTTTAAATTAATTCTAAGTTTAGGATCATTTTAAATAGACTTATTTAATAAGAAAGACATCTTGAGATTAACCGAAATTAATTACTATCACATAACATATGTTTATTCATTTCTTCCCATCATATGTAATATGCATATGACTAAGTCCTAAATATATATATATACATGCAATATATTTTTAGGACACTTAAATGGAGTATACATAAATGAGTTCTATAGAAAAAGAGGATTCTCATTCATTAGCTAAATACACATTCAAATGTATGAAAGTTCTAAGCAAGTACTTTGCCATTGTTTGACTAGGTGAACGAGGTGGGAATCTTCTTGGGGCTACATAAAGCCATGCATCCTCGGGTGTCCAGACTAGTTATACTCACTATTCTTAAATACATATGGATGTATAAACAGCTATAAGAATAGAGAATCTTGCAAAAATTATATTTTTGTTTTGAATTATGCATTTGGAATAAGGTGAGATTTTAATTCATTAGCCAAATGCACACACAAATGTATAAAAGTTATAAGTAAGTACTTCACCATTGTTTGACCAGGGGAATGAGGTAGAAACCTCCTTGGGGCTACTTAAAGTAGTGCATCCCCGGGTGTCCAGACTAGATATACCCGCCATCCTTATATACTCCTGAGTGCACAAATAACTATTAGAATGAAAATCATACAAAAATTATACTTTGATTTATTTATACATGTGAACTAGAGTTCCATCTAAATTCTAACATGGATATACATAATAATAAACTCAAACAAGTGTTGTGTCTTTTTCAAATGAACTATACATTTGTTAATATTCATATCCTTATGTAAATTCAAGAAGATTAAAGAAAAGAGAACTTCATATCACATGTTCTAAAGTGTAATGCAAGCTCATAAATATTTATAATTATAATTATCACATGTTATGGTTGATTTATACTTTTTTTTTTTCTATTTAATAGTGATAATTACCACACGTATTTTTAATTAGGTCAACACATGCAAATTTGACATAAAAGAAATCATTTATTTTAATTGATTTTTGAAAGAAATGAATGGATGACTACAAGTGGCATACATTATTTTAATATGATTAGAAAGAAATAAAGAAACACAAGCATGTAATTTAATTTAGTCCAACTAATTCTTAAGGACAATCATATTAAATAAGCTTATTAAAATAAACTAAAGTTTCTTAAGTCACATTTGATTTTATGTTTAATTTGATTTAAGAGAGATGTGAGAAAGAGATTCTATTCCTATTCCCATTACCCATATGTATGAATTAATTTGATTTAATAAGAAGCAATTAGATGACTTTTATGGATTGATTAAGTTAAGCATGGATTAAATCAATTAATTAACCTTTAATTATTTTACCTTAAGATAATTGATTAAGTGATTATGAGCTAATGTAGTATGCAAATGAATTGAAAAGAAAATAGAAATCCTCTTATGAAATAAAAGGGGCCTAATGCAATTAGCTCATGATTATTTAATAATTAAACTTAAAGAACCATTTTAATTTCATGATTTTCTCACACATGTGAGATAATCATAATTTTATTAAGCTTCTTTAGGTTCTTGAACACCTAAAGCTCTACCCAAGATGGATTAAGAAAAAATTAGATTTAATTAGATTTTTTAAATACATTAAACCAATAATCCATTAATCCACCTCTCCTAAAAAAAGAGACTAACCAAAGTTAATAATTATCTTGAAGTGAGATGGGCTTAAGGGAAAAGGCAGAGAAAGAGGTCCCCATTTATTTCCATAAGCCATCCATTGGATTAAGCATGATTTAATTTGATTTGAAATTCAATTTAGCTAATTAAGTTTCTAATTAGTTATTTAATTAATAATTAGGACTTTAGTTGAAAAGAGGGGGAGAATTAGAGAAAGGATTAGAAGGGAGGCTTTAATCCACTTCCCTAAGTCTCCTTCCTATCCAACAGTGATTAGGGAGTCCAAATACTTTATTAATCACTATTCATATGCTTAATCACCCTTTAATGAAGTTATAAGGGTAATTAGGGCTTAATCAATCAATCCTCCTAATTTAACAAGTAATAAATCCTCAAAAAATTAGAGAATGCAGAAGTCATCATATCAAACATTCTCATAAATTTTGGGATCAATCACTTGAGAGATTAGAGAATAATTAAGCTAATTAAGTTTTTAATTAAACTATAATTAAGCTCTATTTATTGTTCAAAATCCATTGGAAATATTTTTATTAAATTATTCTTTGAAATACCTTAAAAATGAGCCATTGTTTGTATTTTTGATTTTTTTTCTACAATTAGTTATGAATTATGGAAGATTCAGCCTAAAAAAACACATTAATTAACCTTAATTAAACCAAATACCACCAACACCATGGGCGCGCTGATGCGGCGCACTTTCCATGTGGTGCCAATGGATTTGGTTATTTAAGTTGTCACATCTGCACATCGAGTTAGCTGTTCCATCTCGGCTCGGACCGCACAGATCAGGGGCCTTTATCCCACATCAAAATTGCTCAAGACAAAGGATATGTGTTTGTTTTATATGTTTGTGTGTAGTTTGTGTTGGTGCTATGTCACTAAAGGATATGACGCTGCTTGGGTTCCATACACCAACCCTAAACACATCATAGCAGATTCGCAAGCAAAGATGTTCCTCACTAATATGAAGAGATGGAATATATTATGAAAGGAAGTTTATTAATAATTGTTTTCGAACAAGATTTATGAATAATATTTCTTTAGGTAAAGCCCATTGATTGGAGCATAGGGCGCTCTCCCTTAAAATTTATAAGTTGATAAGATCCTCCTTGGTAGGTTTTTTCTATGGCAAAAGGGCCTTCCCAAATGGGTTCAAACTTGCCTCCCATCTTTCGATAAGAAATAATTGGTCTCTTTAGAACTAAAATAAGCTCTCCTACTTGAAAAGCTATAGGACGGACTAACTTTTTATGAGCTTGAATCATTTTGGCTTTGTATAACTCAAGGTTCTAGCACGCCCAGAGGCGTCTCTCCTCCAAACTTTTGAGCTCTTCTAACCGTAACTTGTCATTCTGCTCCATTGAGATCTTACTACTTATAGGTGTCCTTAATGATGAGAGTTGGAGTTCTAATAGTAGGACTACTTCAGACCCATACATTAAAGAGAATGGGGTAGATTGAGTTGGAGTTTTGTATGTGGTACGGTAAGCTCACAAGGATTCAACTAAGTGCTCATGCCACTGTCACTTATTATTGTCGAGTATCTTCTTTAATATCCGGATGAGAGTTTTGTTGAAGGCTTCTGCTAAGCCATTTTCCCTTGGGTAGTGGATGGTCAAGTATCTCCAATTTATGCCGTGTCTCCAGGAAAAGTTGTTAATTTTAGTGCTCTTGAATGCAATACCATTATCAAATATAATTTGTCGAGGCACTCTGAACCTATATACGATATGGTTCCTGGAAAACTACAGCACATGTTGAGTTGTGACCTCTCTGAGTGTGATTTCCTTCACCCACTAAGAAAAGTAGCTGATGGCAGCTAGAATGAACTGATGACCCTTGGAAGGAGGATCAATTGGACCCACTATGTCTGTACCCCAACACTCAAATGGCCATGAGGTTAATGTAGGGTGTAGAATATTGGGTGGTTGGTGTATGATCACATCATCTACTTGACATTGGTGGCATCTCCTTACTATGTCCATGCAGTTTGTGATCATCAAAGTCCAGTATCTAAGTCTCTTGATTTTGGATTTCATCTTCAGATCGGATTGATGCACTTTGCATTAACTTAAGTGTACCTCAATCATGATTTTATGGGTTTCATGTTTATCCAAATAATGCAACCACATATGATCGAAGGGCTACCAGTACAAGATGCCATCCATGAGAGCGTGTGAAAGGGATCTATGCTTCACTTGATGTGCTAGTGACTTCTCTTGAGGTAGTTTTCCTATGTTTAGATAATCCGTGAATGGTTGCCTCCAATCCAACTCATCATCCTTTTTGGCAATGGTAACCTCCCCTTCAAAGAGACTTTCGATGAGTTTAGCATCAACTAGGGATAAGACTTGTCTATTTTGGACCCTTATTGGTATGGACTCATCTTCCGGACATGCAAACTCTTTGGCAAGCTTGGTTAATGAGTCTGCTACCACATTCTCTCCTTGAAGAATCTTATAAATAGTTACCTCTGGGATTTGGGTCAATAACTCCATGGTGTACTTATGGTAATGATGAAGCTTAGGCTTCAAAACTTTGTAAGACCAAGCAATTTGGTTGATAACTAAATGAGAATCCCCAAAAATGTTGATACTCTAGATGCATAGTATAATGGCTAACTCTAGACTGGTAATCAGAGCCTCATATTTGACTTCATTGTTGGTGCATGAATTAGACAGATGAGTTATAAAATGGTTGGCATATTTTTGATAAATTGGAAATGAAGCGTCTTAGATATGCTAACTGCCCTTAAAATGATCTGAGTTGAGTTAGACTTTTAGGGAGTGTCATTTCTAATATCACATTAATCTTCTCCATATTGATTTCTATTCCACGATGTCGGATAACAAACCCAAGGAATTTTCCTGAAGCTACTTTGAATGCACACTTCAGGGGATTCATCTTAAGGTTAAATTATCTTAACCATTCAAAGACTACTCTCAAGTCAAAGAGAAGGTCTGCCTTTTCTTTACTTTTGACTACAATATCATAGACATAACATTCAACTTGACGATGAATGAGTTCTTTGAAGATCCGAGTCATGGCCCACTGGTATGTAGCACCTATATTTTTAAGTCTGAAAGGCATGACCCTATAGCAAAAGATTTTGATTGGGGTTTGAAATGTAGTGTTTCTTTTATCCTCAGGGGCCATCTTTATTTAGTTATAACCAGATGAGCCATCCATGAAAGAGAAGACTGCATGAGATGAGACAATGTCCTCCATCAGTTCTGGTAGTGGTAGTAAAAATTCATCTTTTGGACATGTCTTTTTTAGTTCCCTAAAATCGATGCATATGTGAATTTGGCCATTCTTTTCTTAACTGGGATGACACTAGCCAACCAGGTAGGATAATTTTCTTTCCTAATAAAGCCAACATCGATCAATTTTTTGACTTCAAAAATGACATGTTGTTTAATCTCTAATCGCATGCGTCTAGGAGCTTGCTTGACAGGATTAGCACTATGTTCTATTGATAGTTTATAGACTTCTACATTAGGAGATAAATTGGGAATCTCTTTATAACTCCATGCAAAGCAGTCCTTAAAGTTAGGCAATAGCCCTAACTGAGTCATTAGTTTCGGTATCATTCAATAAAGAACTGATGTATGTCGGATATGGATTATGTTCAGTTCTTAAGTTGATTTCTTTGAGCTCGTCGATGGCTGATTTGATTTCTCTTCAAACTCTAGCGGTGCATCCTTGACTTCAAAGTCATTTGGATCATCTGAAGTTTTTAAACACACCTCTTCATATGAGTTATCATGATTTGAAAAGAACCTATCAGATTCCAAATGATTGGCGATGACTAGGCAATGGTTGTCATCATCGACTAGACCCATTGTGATGAATCTTAATCCAGGAATTGATTGAGGATGTCTACTCTGGTTGTCTCATAACCTTTTAAAGTAGTTCGACCTGTGTTTAGACCAAGTATGTGGGATTAATCCCTTCTTTGCTAAATTAAGAACATAAAGTGAGTACCTATCAAAAGATAATTTTATTAAATCTTTATATGAATCATCCTCAAGTTCTGCATCAACTTCCTGATTTGAAGATGATGCTCCCAAAAAGAACCTCTATGTTTTCCCATCTATGGATGACTTAGGGGCTTCCTTAACTACCAAACCATCTACTTTCTGAGATGAAAGTGGGGTTAAAGCTAAGGTTCTCAATTGATTCCTGATTATCTCATATGCAGAGTTAGATACATTTATGCTTTACTTTAGAGCCCAGTCTTCATCCTTATCATGCTCCAAGTCACCTCGAAAGGGATCCGATGTTGAGCAGAGCTAGCTGGTGTACTAACCACATAAGACTCATCTTCTGAACTAGATTCTAAGTCTGTGTGGATAGCAAGTGTACTCTTGGTGGCTGAGACATACCTCCTATTAGGTGGTCAATAGGGAGGCTTTCCACCTTGAGGGATACCTCTGAACTATCCTCTATCTCTGCCTAATGAAGGTCAGGTCATGCTATCCATATGTTCGAATAGAGTAATGAACTGTGGGTGGAATCTAATGTCAGGCTCTATATCTTCCCCAGAATCCATATCTCGCTCTCTTTTATTTTCTTTTTCTTTTTCTTTTCATTTTGTATTTCTTTTTCTTTTTCTTTTCTTTCTTTTTGTCCCTCATGGGCATCTTGACTAGATTCATGAGAATGGACTTGTTGGTTTTGGGAAAGAAAATAGGTTGCATCCTCATAATATACCGACCTCATGAACTGTGATGGGTTTGAGATCTCCTTTGATGCAGTACTCAATTCCACCTCTCATGAACTTTATGAACTGATGTAGAGAGGATGGAACTGTGTTGTTCTCATGTATCCATAGTGTCCCAAGCAAAGCATTAAAAGATGTATCCGAGTCTATGATATGAAACTTGGCTTCACTCTTCCAATCATCTATCTCTAATGGAAACACTATAGAGCCTAAGGCCCTCTTGCCTTGTTCATTGAATCCTCTCAACATCATCCTATCCTATTGGAGTTTAGATATGTCGATCCTCAAGTAGGCAAGTGTTCTTAAACTCATAATGTTGACTAAAGCACCTTGGTCAACCAGAACTATTGATAACTTGTATCTGCTAACATCCACTTATAATGTAAAGAGGGCGGTTGTGCTTAGTAGTTCTTAGAAGTAAGTCTTCATCACTGAATGTAACTCTTAATATGTCCTTTGAGCTATGTACCTCCTCTTAAGTAGCGGTCAGCTAAGCTAAGTATATCTCTCGATCAAGGAGATCCTTGACTAGAGATTCCCTCATCTCTTTGGATAGGACAAGGGTGTCATATATACATAACTTAGCTGGCAACTTTTTAAGATGTGATAGGACATTGTAATCAACTTTGACTTAGTCTTCCACAAGTATATCCATGGGTTAAACATCCTGTGGAGGGGTTATCTGCTCACTGGAACCAATGACTTGCTTACCTTTATCAAGAGGTGTTGTCCTAGGAGGTAGAACTTTACCACTGTGTAGATTGACTTTAGTGACTTCTTTGAATGATGAACTAGTGGAAAGTTCTACCTTCTCATCAGGTATACCTATAGCTTCTCCTATGTAATCCTCAGAGTCAGTTGAGTCCAAGTCAATTTAAAGAGGTGAACCTAATTGATTCAGAAAAGGAAAGTCTGGTTCTGAATCTGAAGAGAGTGGATCGGAATGACTAGAGCTATCATTATTATTTTCTAAACTTGAAGAGTTTTCAAGAGGAATAAAATCTAAAGTATCAAAAGTGGACAATATGTAAGTGAAAGTTTTCTTCATTGATTTCTTTTTAGGTGGAGGTACATGATAGAAATCTAATAAACTAAGCGGGGTAAGGGATTTAATGCTCTTGTCCGCTGATACAACACTCATACTGGCATAAGATGAGCTAGTGAAGGAAGAAATACTAGCTGCAACTATGGATGGAGTGCTGGACTCGGATGGTGGTTGCACTATTGAACTATCCCAAGCAAGGTGGATTGTTGCTGCTGCTGCTAGGCTATCACCTTCTTCAAGTCTTTGGTAACTTGCAAACCTTCCTTGGTGTTGGAGGTTTGAGCTACCTCAAGCACCTAGAAAGAGAGTTTCTTGATTTTAGAAACTACTTTTTTAGAGGTTCGAGATAAAGGCAATATCTCAACCTTCTTTTTTCTTATGAGGATCACAAGTTTTCCCAAGAATTACCCTAATAGAACTGGATGGTTATTCTAATAAGTATTCCTTGGGGATAACTATGACACCTGACATGTAGCTATGCTCAAGCCAGTCTTTAAAAGTAATACAATCCTCTAAGACATGACTAATCATGTGATGGTAGGGGCAAGAGTTAGGATCATTACTCTTGCCCACTTCCTCCGGCCTCTTGGGCTCTAGTAACTAAAAGTCATGTTTCTTCAAGAGATTCTTAAAGATTTTCTTAACTACCTCCCTCTTGAATGAATATGGCTTATTCTATCTATCAGCAAAAGTGGGTTGGTAATAGCTACCTTGCAGGGGATAGGAGTACCACTACTAGGTAGGCTATTGATGTGGTGGGAATGGTTGTTGTGGAGGCTGATTTGACCACTGAGGTGGTGGCAGAGGAGGTGGCAAAGGGGGCTACTGAGCTTGAGGTCTCTCAAACTAGACTCTGGTTGGCTATTTCCCTCTATCCACTGACACAACTGTCTTTGGCTTCTTCTCGAACACCTTAGGCCGAGATGATTGGTTGGGAAAGGGAAACTATTTGGCTTCCTCTTGTAGGTTATCTACCTTATTGATTAGTTTCTCAAATGTCCAGATGGTAAAGCCCTTAAGCATGAAGGCAAATGGGCTATGAATATTCTTGAGAAGAATCTCAATGGCATGCTACTCGGATAGCTATGGCTTACATTTCATGCTCAGGTTATGCCACCTAAGAATATAATCAATAAGGAATTTGTTGGGAACTTGTGTGACTACAACAAGGTCACCTATAGTCACTCTTTGATGAGCTTCAACAAACCTCTTGATGAAGAGGTGCTCCAACTCAGCAAAAATCCCTACCGAACTATTGGGCAGTTCGACATACCAATCAAATGCAACCCCTACTAGGATACTAACAAAAAGTCTGAACAAAAGTGCATCACTACAATTGACATTGCAACAACTGGCCTTGAAATGTACAATATGTTGATGCGGGTTCCCACTGCCATCAAAGATATTGAAGCAAGGCAGCACAAAACCCTTGGGGTATTGAACTACATCAAATTCCTCCGGGTATGGTCTATCCTTTAGAATAGATGAGCTCTCCCTAACTTGCACCATCGCTTCTCATATCTGTTGCTCCACCATATTTTTAATATTTTTCTCATGCATGGAGGTGTCATCTATGACCTTCCTATGCAAGATACCAGCCTCATCCTCTACAAGAGTGCACCTAGGATGCTCTAAGTTATGTACAAAATATGGGATTAGCTATCATAGGAAAGGCTTAGGGAGTTACGCAATCTTTGAAACTACCATCAATTCCTTAATTTTCTTCCCTATCTTATCAATGTGATCATCTCTCTGCCTGAGCTGGTGGAGGAGGTGCTGAGTCGAGTGAGAAGGGTCACCTTCCTCAAGCACAGCACCTTCTTGGCTAAGTCTATCCTGCTATAAGGACCCTAGTGTATCAACCATGTGGACTTCAGCTGTGTCATCCAACATGTCATCCACATCTAGATCCAAGCTAACTCTATCTTCCTCTTAATCTGAGTGGTCACTCTCGAGAATTCACCTTTTCTTGACAAAGTAGTCTGCTAATATGTCATCTATCGATTGGTATACTATGTATGGTTGGACTCGTATGAATACTCAATGATTGGTAGCCGTAGGACTATGCTCTTCTACCTTCATGCAATGAACATTTCCTACCGTCAAGACTTCCTCACTGGGAGGATCATCTGTCATGGGGACTATGTCTATGTTTATTCCCCTCTCCCCCTATATATGCGGTGGTGGTGATGCCACAATGATGCGCTTGGGTCACCACTCCTTCTTGACCATAGTTGAGGTAGAGAGTCAAGTAGGGGAGCTCGATCTCACTTTAACAAGTGGAATGGATGGAATGGGATCCTTGGTCCATAGGCGAATCACCAGTGGGGATGGTCTCTCCCCGGATGGGGGCTTCTGAACCTTGGTGAGAATGGTAGATGCTACGAACTGGACGGGTGATAGTGTACGGTGTGGGGAGTAGTATGATGGCAACACCAACTGCCTCTCAACTGGAGATCTCCTCCTATACTGAACTAAACCATTGAGAACAATATTGTTTGAATGATTGACCCTGACAGGGTGACGATCAGGGAAATCTATCAAGGCGGAGGCTACCGACTGCCTGACATACCTCCGTCACTCTCTTTTGCCCACCTGGGTAGATACCCGAGCTTCCATGTCTCTCTCTCTCTCTCTCTCTCTCTCTGGATTTGAACTCTAACACTCCTAGGGATCATGGATCTCAAATCGAACAAGGTACTGAAATCTGAGAGTCCATAAGCTCTACTGACCTAATGTAGAATAGTCCTAAGTCCGACATAGGGCTTCCTATGCTCCCTAGCCGGTGTCTCATAGTGTGCTGGTGGTGGAGGGGATGCAGCGATCCTCCTGTAGACTTCTTCTCCGTATAAGGCCAAGAGGGCATGAAACCTATTTCCAATCAAAGGTGGAGAGGTCTCATGGGGAGAACTCTCCTCAGCTATATGGGAAGCAGCATCAAGCACTTTGGCTGCTCGCTCATGATCCTGCTTAATCTTTCAATTTTTATTGAGGCGTTGGGTGCGGGTGAGCAAAGCAGAGTGAAAGATAGAACCTACCTCAAAGGTGGGGGAGACTATCTCAAAGGCTAAGATAGCCTTTCCCTTTGGGGTAAACAAAGAGGAGGTAGCAGCTCTCGTTGGGGCTATGGCTAGGGCAATTGAATGGACAAGTACTGAAATAGCTGGTACTGACACTGAACAGGGGCGTGGGAACCACTGTGGCCTTCCTCTTCAACAAATGAAACTCAAAATCAGATGGAATATCCAAGCAGATGAGTGGCGTCTGCCCCCACCACCTCTTCCCTGCTTATAATTGTGAGGGCTTCCCCCTCACAAGTAATTCGGACCCCCCTCAAAGCCATGGCCAAAGTATATCAGGTGTGCGACATAAACTGTGGTGAGATTGTCTTGATCCAATGTCAGATCTACAATAGAAGGGAAAGAGAAGATGAACTTTCTATAGGGGCTGAAAAGATTGGGGGCTGAAAAGAGAAATTGTACTAAAATCACTACATTTGTTGAAACATAATTGTGTTAGACCCTTACCTTGATGTTTTCCTTCAATCATTGACTTCTATACTTAATTTAGAATTTGAACCCACATTTAACAAATTTAGGTATGCTAAGTAAGGTTCATTGAATTTTTGAGAGATTTTTGATATTTGGAGGAGAGACTTTGCCAATTTAGGCATGCTAAGTTGGGTTCATTGAAAATTTTGATTTGGAAAACATTTACTTAGCAAATTTAGGTATGCTAGAAAGGTTTTGATTATATGTTTAAAAATTTTGAGAAATAATCTTTTCTTGTGATGTTTGGTTATGTGTGTGATATATGTTGATTTAAAAATGGAGCTTCTTACTTAATAAATTTGGCATGTTAAGTAGAGGCAAAATGTGCTTGATATGTGTTTGTTTGATTGAAAATGAGGCTCTTAATAAATTTAGTATGTTAAGTTGGAGTTAAGTGTATTTTGATTTGAAAATGAGACTCTTACTTAACAAATTTGGTATGTTAAGTAGGAATCAAGTGTGATTATGATGTGTTTTGAAAATGAGATTTTTCACTTAACAAATTTGGTATGTTAATTGAGAGTCAAATGTAATTTGATTTGTTTTCAAAAAATGAAACTCTCACTTAACAAATTTGGTATGTTAAGTGGAAGCCAAATGTGATTGATTTGAAAATGAGATTCTTACTTAATAAATTAGGTATGTTAAGTGGAAGCCAAATATGATTGATTTGAAAATGAGACTCTTACTTAACAAATTTGATATGCTAAGAAGGTGTCAAGTGTATTTATGATTTTTAAAAATGATACTCTCACTTAACAAATTTGGTATGTTAAGTAGGAGTCAAGTGTGTTTATGAGTTTTGAAAATGAGACTCTTATTTACCAAATTTGGTATGTTAAGTAAGAGTAAAGTGTATTTATTATTTTTGAAAATGAGACTCTTACTTAACAAATTTGGTATGTTAAGTAGTAGTCAAGTGTATTTATAATTTAAAAATGAGGCTCTTACTTAATAAATTTGGTATGTTAAGTAAGAGTCAAGTGTATTGTGATTTGAAAATGAGACTCTTAATAAATTAGGTATGTTAAGTAGGAGTTAAATGTATTATGATTTGAAAATGAGGCTCTTACTTAACAAATTTGGTATGTTAAGTAGGAATCAAGTGTGATTAAGATTTGTGTTTTGAAAATGAGACTCTCACTTAACAAATTTGCTATGTTAAGTGGGAGTCAAATGTGTTATGATTTTTTTGAAAAGAGACTCTTAACAAATTTGGTATGTTAAGTATGAGTCAAGTGTGTTAAATAGAATTCACTTTGTTTTGGTTTTTCAAAAGAAAGAGGAACTCTCATTTGATAAATTTAGGTGTGTCAAATGGAGTTCAAAATATATCTTCATTTCATGTGTGAGATTTCTTACTTTTGAAAAGAGGGAAACTTCAGCTTTAGTATATTTGAAATATGTTACATGGAGTTTCAATTTTATGCTATGATTTTATTTGAAAATAGAATCTTCATTCAACAAATTTGAGTATGTTGAATTAAGATGGTCATTTTCAAAAGTATGCTTTTGAAAAAGAGGGAATCTCTAACTCTAGCATATGTGAAATATGTTAAGTGGGGTTTCAATTTTATATTATGGTTTTATTTCAAAATAGAATCTTCATTCAAAAAATTTGAGTATGTTGAATGAAGGTGGTCATCTTCAAAAGTATGCTTTTGAAAAAGAGGGAAACTCCAACTCTACCATATATGAAATATGTTAAGCAAAGTTTTATTTTTACTATGATTTTATTTGAAGATATGATCTTCATTCAACAATCTTGGGTATGTTAAATAGAGATAACTGTTTTCAAAAATATGCTTTTGAAAAATAATTTTGATTATTATTTTGAAAAGAACCTCCATGTAACAATCATGGGGATTGTTATATGAGGTTTGGCTATATGAGTTTTATGTTTTATGAAAGTTTCTTATTAATTTTATGCAAGATCTTTTGTTATGTGAATTTTGAAAAGTGCTTTTGGAAAGTGCCATTTTTGCAAAAGAGTTTATTTTCTTAAATATAAGATGAACCTCCCCTCATCAACCTAGTGGTAAGGAGGTTCAAAATTTTTGTCATCTCTTTTCATTGGTTAATTTTATCTTTCACCTATTCAGGGATCCAATAGGGGTTTTATGACCAACAAGGACTGAGATCCTAAAACTTAGAGGATGTTGTCTAGCTTTGCTTAAGAATGAAATAAGACAATTGCCAATAGAAAGAGAAATAGTCTTGGACTCATATGAAATACAAGTCTACTACTGATGTTTGCAGTCAATAATTGCCTACTAGAGATGGAGAGAAGAACCTTCCCCAGCAGAGTCGCCAGAAAAATATATGTTTATTTTTAATTATATGTATGGGGGACACCACGCAAATCTGAGGGTGTACTTATTGAAGTGATCGGGTATGACGTCAAGGAATGATGCACTATCTGGAAAGATAGAAATCACCACCCTACAATGGACCTAATCACCTAACAAGGACTCCTAAGGAATGATGTGTCTTCGAATATACTAGAGATTTTTCCCCTACTTTACTTGGATGAATAAATTAGGATTTATTTAAATCAGGTTTTAAAGTTCCCTATGGGGGCAAGCCACCATAATTAATTACATCCTAAGGAAGGTGAGTTCCTTAGGAATACTATCGATTAAAATAGGCAATTGTTATATCCAAAGATTTCAAAGATATCAATAAATTGGCTATGTTTGAAAAATCGACTGGGATAGTTAAAAAAGGAGAGACATTTTATCGAAGCCAAAGGGAGATGAGTAGGGAAAGCCCATGATACTAGGAAACTTGGTAAGCATTTTAGCTTATCTTATGGTTGGGCTTTTATATGTTTGAATTTGAGGAGAATTAGATGTTTGAATTGGGATTTTGTTAGAAAGCTATGACCTATAATCTTACAACACAAGGTTGTGGAAATGCCTAAGAGGTGAGGACTTATACTTGTAGTCTGAGAGAAACAATAATCTCATATCCTAAATCTAGGGAACTTTAGCGAGGGCCAAAGCACGTCCTATATCTAAGTGAAGATGCGTATATTGTATACCTCCACAAGAGAGGGTAAACCACCTGACTGCTAGACTTATAATCGCCTGGAGTGGCAGTCAGCTAACTCCTCCTACACTTTAAAACTATGTTGTCAAGTTATCTTTTTTGCAAGATGGTTAGGTTGTTATTATTAGAAAGAAACTAAAGTCTTAAACCCACTCCCTAAGAAACTAGAGCATGAGTAGTATGAATAATGACTTAGTTTAATGCAAATCATTTCAATTTTTATTTGATTTTAGACTCTTCATTTTAATAAAGGCTATAAGATTTTTATATGGCTAAATGCATGTTGAAATGAGGTTATTGGATAAATCAGAGAGAAAGAGGTGTTTTCCACTATAGAGGAGACGCTCAAAGGTCAAGTCTTCCCCTATCGTGCAAGGATGAAAACCCTCTCATAGCAAAAGTGAAACAAGATAACATGCATGATATTAAGCATACAATATCCAACTAAGGGGTGGCTAAATTTTTTAATTATCTTAATTTAATGCCTAGGCTTTATGTAAGGTTATGAGTTATTTATAAAATTTAGTTATGAGTTGTAGTTGGGGTAGAAAATTTATTTTTTCATAATTATCTAATCGAATCGAGACCACACATTAAATTATCATATATGTATAAGCTAGCGAAAGACATGACATTTTTACTGCACAATTGTAAACAAAACATTGAGCAAATTCATAAATTTAATGTAAAAGAATAATAGGACGGTGTGGTCGGGTACCGCCATACAACCCAAAAAGAGAAATGGGTAGACAAACAATACCCTTATATAACTTGGTATATGAAAGAATAGTTGCAATTTTTACAAATCAATAAACTCTATGGGCAGTCTTCTTATCTTCTATCTTCATATCTCATCCATTTCTTCATTTTGGTTTGCTTTTTCCAAAGGCATCATGGGGGCCTCCCAAGATAAAGCCTTCTAGCATTCGCTCATCCTAATCCCCTTATACCACTAATCCTAATTTCTAATGCACAATTACATTAAAAATAAGAAAAGTAAATCTAACTACACTTGCAAAATAAGTGTTAACTAAACACACCATACAACCCAAGTAGTTATATGAATAATTTGGATTTAGCACTCTACACATGGGTAACCAAGTCAACCTGTCCTAACTTAGATTATGCTTAGGGGTTAAGCAACCTACAAAATAGAGAATTTATATTTATTCTTAAGCACCCCTTCAGAATAATCTCTTGCATAAAACATAATTAGGCTAATCACGGCCTAACATCCAGTCTATGAAGTATTCATCCTAACATCTAGTCTACAATAATACATCATAAAATTAAACATACATCGAACCATGCACTGACCTAACATAAGGCTAAAGTGGTGACTTAATTCTAAGGTGTGTGTATTAAGGCTTGTGTGGTATGCCTCAACTAGGCTTTGTTATAATTTTCTAAGTAAGAAAGGATTTAATTTGAACAATATTTTCACTTTAAATGATTTAGTTAATTTAGGAATTTTCACTTAATATTTTTTTTGTTCCACTTGACTTACTCTTAACAACTAAATTTTATAAAGAGAAGAAAAGAGAGGATTGCCATCTTTTATCCCTACCTTAAACCATATATAAAGCATATTAATTAATCACTTCTCTTTAGTGAATAGCTTATTACATATTTTAAATTAATCCTAAGTTTAGGTTCATTTTAAATAGACTTATTTAATAAGAAAGGCATCTTAAGATTAATTATAATTAATTACTATCACATAACACATGTTTATTCATTTCTTCCCATCATATGCAACATGCATATGACTAAGTTCTAAACATATATATATATATATATATATATATATATATATATATATATATATATATATATATATATATAATATATATATATACACAATATATGACACTTAAATGTACGATGCACAAATGAGTTTTATAGAAAAAGAGGATTCTCATTCATTAGGTAAATACACATTCAAATGTATGAAAGTTCTAAGCAAGTACTTCGTTATTTTTTGACCAGGGGAACGAGGTAGGAACTTCCTTGGGGCTACTTAAAACCATGCATCCTAGGTGTCCAAACTAGTTATACCTGCTATTCTTAAATACATATGGATGTATAAACAACTATAAGAATAGAGAATCTTATGAAAATTATATTTTTATTTTGAATTATGCATATGTAATAAGGTGAGATTTTCATTCATTAACCAAATGAATAAACAAGTGCATAACAGTTATAAGCAAGTACTTTGCTATTATTTGACCAGTGGAACGATGTAGAAATGTCCTTGGGGCTACTTAAATCCGTGCGTCCCCAGGTGTCCAGACTAGATATACTGCCATCCTTAAATACTCATGAATGTACAAACAACTATAAGAATGGAAATCATACAAGAATTGTATTTTTATTTATTTATGCATGTGAACTTGAGTTCCATCTAAATTCTAATATATATATACATAAGAATAAATTCAGACAAGTGTTGTGTCCTTTTCAAATGAACTATACACTTGTTAATATTCATATTCTTATGTAAATTCATGAAGATTAAAAACAAGAGAACTTCATATCACATGTTCTAAAGTGTAAGCACACGCAAGCTCATAAATATTTATAATTATCATCACTCCACATGTTATGGTTGATTTATGTACTTTTTACATATAGTTCTATTTAATAGTGATAATAGCCACACATATTTTTAATTAGGTCAACAAATGCAAATTTGACATAAAGGAAAGCATTTATTTTAATTGATTTTTGAAAGAATTGAATGCATGACTATAAGTGGCATACAACATTTCAATATGATTAGAAAGAAATAAAGAAACAAAAGTATGTAATTTCATTCAATCCAACGAATTCCTTAGGATAATGACTTTAAGTAAGCTTATTTAAAATAAACCAAAGTTTCTTAAAGTCAATTTTGATTTTATGTTTAATTTGATTTAAGAGAGATGTGAGAAAGAGGCTCCAATCCTAATCCCATTCCCCATATGTATGAATTAATTTGATTTAATAAGAAGCAATTAGATGATTTTTATGGACTGATTAAGTTAAGCATGGATTAAATCAATTAATTAACCCTTGCCTATGTTACCTTAAGATAATTGATTATATGATTATGAGCTAATGTAGTATGAAAATGAATTGAAAAGAAAATAACAATGCTCTTTTGAAATGAAAGGGGCCAAATGCAATTAGCTCATGATTTTTTAACAATTAAATTTAAGGAATCTTTTTAATTACTTTCATGATTTTCTCACACATGTGAGCTAATCATAATTTTATGAAGCTTCTTTGGGCTCCTGAACACCTAAAGCTCTACCCAATATGGATTAAAGGAAAAATCAGATTTAATTAGATTTTTCATATCAATTAAACCAATAATCCATTAATCCACCTCTCATAAAAAATGAGGCTAACCAAAGTTAATAATTATCTTGAAGTGAGATGGGCTTAAGGGAAAAGGTAGGAAAAGAGGTCCCCACCTATTTTCATAAGCTATCCACTGGATTAAGCATGATTTATTATGATTTGAAATCCAATTTAGCTAATTAACTTTTTAATTAGTTAATTAATTAATAATTAGGACTTTAGTTAAAATAATAGGGAAAATTAGAGAAAGGATTAGGAGGGAAGCTCCAATCAACTTCCCTAAATCTCTATACTGTCCAACAGTGATTAGGGAGTCCAAATAATTAATTAATCACTATCCATATGCTTAATCACCACTTAATGAAGTTAAGAGGGTAATTAAGGCTTAATCAATCAATCCTTCTAATTTAACAAGTAATAAATCCCCAAAAATGTAGAGAAGGAAAAAGTTATCATCTCAAACATTCTCTGAAATTATGGGATTAATCACTTAAGAGATTAGAGAGTAATTCAGCTAATTAAGTTTTTACTTAAACCCTAATTAAGCTTTATTTACTGTTCAAAATTGATTAGAAATATTTTATTAAATTCTTCTCTGAAATACCTTTAAAATGAGCAATTATTTGTATTTTTTAGATTTTTCTATAATTAGTTATGAATTATGGAAGATTCAGCCTAAAATAATACATTAATTAACCTTAATTAAACCAAATCCCGTTGGTTCCACATGGCACGCTGATGTCGTGCCACATGGCACGCTGATACGATGCACTTTCCACATGTCTCCAGGGGATTGGTTATTTAAATTATCACATCCACACGCCAAGTCAGCTGGCGGTGGATGTGACATTGATCCCTGCCATCTGATCTCGGATTGGATGGCGCAAATCAAACCAGCGGCGCAAAGGGTGAAATCCCATTTGATCTATTATGATTTGATCATGGTCATCTATTCCAATCATGCGTAATGGATGGCCCATGATCCTCCTTCCAGTGATCGACGAACGATAACATCCATCCGCCATGGATCGTTCGATCTGAGCTCACCCGAGCTCGGATGAACTTCAAAATCAACCCACACCATCAAGGGAAGGAGATGAGCATATCAAATGATCAAGATCGCATGAAATGAAATTTTATTTCAAAAAGGACCAATCACACTTAAGCTAGAGATTGATTTTCATGGAAATACCTCACTGTAGCTAAAATCGATGGCTCGCATGCTTGAGGAAGCTTTTCCTAGTTGAGGTGAAGCCTTGTTGATTAGCACGGGCCGTGGTTTGGTGTGAATTTCTTTGGAGACCAAGATCCTCCTCCTTGGCATTCAGCTTTGATCGAACTCAAACTTAGAGTTCACTTGTAGCATAGGAAATGATTTGGGTAGCCTCGACGAGGTGTAGTGATGGTGTAGGAATGAGGAATTTGATTGAAGTGGGGTATTGGTGAAGTTGGGATCTAAGCTATCCTCCCTTATTTTAGTTCCTCACGGGAAGAGAGAATGCTGAGAGTGGGATGCTTGGAATCACTCTAGAACTCATAGGGAAGCTCAGCTTTGTCTCCTGAGCTCGCACGAAGTGAATTGGTGAAGTTCTCATTCGATTTGTGGGAGTATACCCCCTTGATGTGTTGAGATGGACAGACAGGTTGGCCTCCCATTTTTTGGTCAGCCAGCCACCATTAGAGTATCAGAGGTATCTCTATCGAGTCCATGTGGCTCGATTATGTTGGAGGAAGCCATGGGAGGTGGCTCAAGGTCTGATGTGGGGAGATCTCTTGGCTTGGATCCATAGGGTGCTGAGCTTATATGGGAGATGAGTCAACTCACCTCCTCTTGGTCCATGGCCTACTTAGCATGGGTTAGCTGGCCCAGGTGGGTTAGGTACACCCTCATTTGGAAGTTGGATGGCTGCCAAGGTGATGGGAGAGTAGACTTTGCCATTTATGGGTTGAATCCTATGTGAAGAGGGATTAACTAATGGATTATGGCTTGCGTGGGGTACACTTTACTTTTGTGTTAACTTTGGGCTGACTTGGGGTTAATTTGAGTAGGGTTTGGTCAGCCAGTTAAGTGCAATGGGTTGGTTTTTTGGTTTTGGCTTCATTTTTTCAAATGGGTTTATGTTGGGTTGACCAATGGGTCAAATTGGGTCAAACTAAGGCTTAGGTTAGATTCAAATGATGATGTGAAGAGTTTTAGTTCAAGTGGTTTCAATTAAGTTATCTTAGGTTTGATTTTGGCTCACTTGGATTCATATAGGTTAAATGGGCTAAGTTAACCAATTTGATCAATTTGACCAAATTGGGTTGGGTTAGGTGTTGATTCATGTTCAATTGGTCAATTAAAAATGATTCTAGGCTTTGGTTTGAATTAATTTGAATTTTGGCCAACTTAACTCTTTAGGCTAATTTGGGCTAGGTTGGGTCAAGTTGACCAATTGATCAAATTAGGCTCAATTGTGGCTTTGGTCAAGTTCAATAATCAATTTGGAATGAACTTGAGCCATTGGTTGCAATCAATTTGGGTTAAACCATGATTTGACTCATTTTTAACTTTTAGGCCAATTTGGGTCAACTTAGGCCAAATGTCCAATTGGACTTAATTTGGCTCAATTGGAGGTCAAGTCATGTTCAAACATTAATCATGAGTTAGTTTGAATCAATGGCTTCAATCAATTTGGTGTATAGTGAATTCTAGCTTGTTTAGGTTCCATTTGGGCTAAAAGTTGACTTGGTCAAAGGACCAAGTTGACTTGGTTTGACCCAATTCAAGGTGGTTGTTGATCATCTTAGGGTGATTATTGATCATATGAGAAGAAGCCAGGGGAAGTGACAACAGTAGATAAGGGGAAGCAGCCAGCTAGAGAACAGTATGAGAGACCTCGAGCTCCACAACCTTCACTTCCACCTCCTCTACCACCAGCGAGGCCATCCTACCGGCCGCCACAGCAGCCTCCACGACCTTCACCGCCTCCTCCTCAACCATATGCATAGCAGGAGCAGTACATATACTTATCGCCAGGTAGCTACCATCCACCTACTCTTATGGATAAATTAAATGAACCATATTCATTGAAGAGGGAGGTAATTATAAAAATCTTTAAGAATCTCTTAAAGAAAATTAATTTTCAGCTACCCAAGCTTAGAAGGCCGGAGAAAGTGGGCAAGAGCAATGATCCTAATTTTACCCCTACCATCGCATGTAAGGTCATATTTTGGAGAATTGCTTTACATTCAAGGACTGGCTTGAGCATAGCTTCAAGACAAGTGCTATAGTTATCTTGAAGGAATATCTTGTGGAACAACCATCCAGTTCCATTAGGGTAATCCTTGGGGATACCTACGATTCTCTCAAAATAAAAGAAGGTTGGGATATCTCCTTATCCCGACCTCTAAAAAGATGGTGTCCAAAATCAAGAAACTTTTCTTGCAGGTGCTTGAGGCAGCTTGAATCTCTAACATCATGGAAGGTTTGCAAGTTGTCAAAGACAACTTGGGGAAGGTAGGAGCTTAGCAGCAGTAGCAGCAGCCTACACTAGCCCGGGATAGCCAAGTAGCACAACTACCAACCGAGCCCAGCCTCAGCCCACCATTGCAGCTACTACATCAGCGAGCACTTCTACTTCAGCTAGCCTTTCTTCTAGTATACATCTTGTATCGGTAGATGAGGGCATCAAATCCTTCGCCCCTCTTACTTTACTTGATTTCTACTATGTACCTCCTTCAAAATCTAAGAAATTGAGGAATAAAGATAGTTTGAATTATATCTATGTCACTTCTGATGAGTTGTCTAATTCTACTCTTATTGAAAACTCTCAAGTATAAACAATAATTATAACAACTTCGATCTTCCTATTTTTGATTCAGAGTTGGACTTTCCTTTTTGAATACTATGAGTTCACCTCTTAAGATAGACTTGGAATCATCTGATTCTGAGGATCCCATAAGAGAAGCTGTAGGTGAGCTTGATGAGCAGGTAGAACCTAGAACTAGCTTGCCATAAGAGATCACCCAAGTCAACCTCCGTAGTGGCAAGGTTCTACCTCCTAGGGCAGCAACTCAAGAAAGGAAAAAATAAGTCATTGGTTCAGATGATCGAGAAGCCCCTCCACAGGATGCTCCATCCATAGATATGCTTGTGGAGGATCAGCCCAAAGTGGATTACAATGTCCTCTCTCACCTAAGAAAGTTGTCATCTAAGTTAAGCATATATGATGCCCTTATCTTATCCAAAAAGATGAGGGAATCAATAATCAAAGCTCTTCTTGATCCAAAGATATGCTTAGCTTAGCTGACCGCTATTAGAGAGGAGGCACATTATTCCAGAAATCCAAGGAGTCACTTTCACAGATGAAGACCTTCTTATGGGGGACATGGAGCACAACCATCCCCTCTACATTATAGTGGACATGGGAAGATTCAGACTTTCTAGAGTTCTTATTGATCTAGGTGAATCTGTAACCATTATAAGTCTAAAGACCCTTTCTTACTTGAGGATCGACATCTCCAAACTTTGAGGGGATCGAATAATGTTGAGAGAATTCAATGAACAAGACAAGAGGGCTTTAGATTCCATAGTGTTACCTTTGGAAATTTGTGACTGGAAGACTGAAGCGAAGTTCTATATCATTGGTTTGAATACTTCATTCACTTCTTTGCTCGGTAGGCCCTGGATACATCAGAACAAGATGATTCCATCCTCCCTCCATCAGTGCATCAAGTTTAGAAGGGAGGGAATTGAATACTATGTCAAAGGTGATGAAAAGTCATTTTTCATCAGAGATGTTGAAATATATGAAGATGCAACCTACTATCTTCCTCAAAACACCTTATCTTGTGAACTTGGTAAAAATTCAAATGCAAAAGAAAAAAAAGAAGAAAAATAAAAATAAAAAGAAAAATGAAAGTTCAAGTGAATGAGAAAAGGACATCAAGGAAAAAGTAGAGCTGCATATCACATTCCACCTATAGTTCATTCCATCATATGGACATATGGGTAAGATGACTCGACCTCCACGAGGGAGGTGGTAGAATAGAGGCAATTCAGGTGAAGACCCCTGGTTGGCCATCCAATAGGGGTTATGTTCCAGTTTACAAGAGTACCCCTATAATTCACAAAGACTTGGAATCCAGCTTGGATGATAAGTCTAATGTTATTAGCATACCAGCCAACCCCTCTCAGTGATTTTCCTTGGAGGCCTCCTAGCAAAGCAAAAATATACTTGAATCAAATTATGTGAAACTATCAGGCAGCATTTAGGAACCTTAGCTCTATCCTCACTTTCCTATAAAAAAGTTGAACGTTTAGTAGTTAAGGAAGCCCCTTAGTCTTCCAAGGAAGTCAAGCTAAAGAGATTCTATTGGGATCATCATCCTTAAGTCCTTGAGGATAATTCATATAAAGAATTAATGGAATTACCTTTTGATTGGTACTCGCCTTGTGAACTTAATCTTGCAAAGAAGGGTTTAATTCTTTATACATGGTCTAAGCATAGGTTAGAGTACTTGAAGAAGCTGTGGAACAATAGACGTAGGGATGCATAATCAAGATCAGGACTAGGATTCAGTACAATAGGTACAGTCGATGATGATGATTACTACTTAGTTGTCACCAATCATCTAGAATCTGATAGGTTCTTCTCAAACCACACTAGCTCTTATGAGGATTTGTGTTTAGAAACTTCAGATGATCCAGATGGCCTCCAAATCAAAGATGCACCACCAGAATTCAAAAAGGAGATCCATTCAACAATTGACAAGCTTAAAGAAATCAACCTCAGGATGGAAGAAAATTTGTGCCCGACATATATCAGTTTAAAGCTGAATGAAGAAGAAACCAATGACTTAGTTAGGCTATTGATTGAGTTTAAGGATTTTTTTTCATGGAGCTACAAAGAGATGCCTGGATTATCTCCTGACGTAGCAGTCCACAAACTAGCAATAAACCCTAATGCTAACCCTATCAAGCAAATTCATAGACACATGCGATTAGAAATCAATTAACAGGTCATTTCTGAAGTCAAGAAACTGATCGATGTTGGTTTCATAAGGGAAGAAAAATACCCTACCTGGTTAGCCAATGTCATCCCATTTAAGAAGATGAATGGCCAAATTCACATATGCATCGATTTTAGGGACTTAAATAAGGCATGTCCTAAGGATGAATTTCCTCTTCCTATACCAGAATTAATGGTGGACATTGCCTCATCTCATTCAGTTTTCTCCTTCATGGATGGGTCATCTGGCTATAACCAAATCAAGAGGGCCCACGAGGATGAAGGAAACACTACTTTTGGAACCTCTATCGTAATATATTATTATTAAGTCATGCCTTTTGGCCTTAAAAATTCTAGTGCTACATACCAACGGGCCATGAATCAGATCTTGAATGAACTCATTCATCATCGGGTTGAGTGTTATATTGATGATCTAGTAGTCAAAACTAAAAAAAAGGAAGACCATCTCTTTGACTTGAGAGTAGTTTTGAATAGTTAAGATAATATAACCTCAAATTGAATCCCTTGAAGTGTGCATTCAAAGTAGCACATGGAAATTTCTTGGGTTTATTGTCCGACACTAGGGAATAAAAATAGATCTAGAAAAGATCAACACTAGCTTAGAAATGCCACCTCCCAAAAGTTAAACTCAACTTAGATCTTTCCAGGGGTGGTTGGTGTATCTAAGATGCTTTATCTCCAACCTATCAGGAAGATGCAAACTATTTTTAGCACTTGTCAAAAAGGATGTCAAGTTCATGTGGGATGATAAGTGTAAGCATGCCTTGAAGATATCAAGCAGTATTTGGTGAAGCTGCCAATTTTAGCAGCCCCTATCCTGGGTAGGCCACTCATCCTCTACATTGCTACATTGGATGACTCCCTCGGTGCTTTATTAGCCCAAGCCAACAATAAAGGGAAGGAGAGTGCTCTCTACTACCTCATCCATCGTTTGATCCCTGTTGAAGCGAACTACCCATGTATTGAGAAACATTGCCTAACTTTAATCTTCGCATCAAAAAATCTATGACACTATATGCTTTCTCATAAGGTGAACTTAATTTCAAGAACCAATCCACTGTAGAATCTCATGACATGGCCAATGCTATCCAGATGTTTGGCACATTGGTCCATGATTCTCTCATAGTTTGATGTCATATTCATACCTCTCCATGCGGTGAAAGTACAAACACTAGCAGATTTCTTAGCAAAACACCCATTACCTGCTTATTCCCTCCTTAGTGATGATCACCCTAATGAACAAATCATGAAATTATGGGAGGATGACAACCACTGTTGGGAGATGTATTTTGATGGTGTGGCTTCCTTTCATAACAGAGAAGAACCACGATCTACTCTTGCAGGAAAGGCAGGGGTAGGAATAGTTCTCTTAACTTCAGACTGCGATGTGATGAGATTCTCATACTATCTCTCCAATAAATGCTCCAACAATGAAGCCAAGCATGATGCTTTGATTGTCAGTTTAGAGTTAGCAATTACAGTATGTGTCAAGAGCATCAATATCTATGGGGATTCTTAGTTGGTCATCAATCAGATTGTCGGGTTCTACAAGGTTCTCAAACCTAAGCTTCGTCATTACAATGAGTGCACCATGAATCTGTTGGCCCAAATCCTTGAGGTCACCATCTACAAGGTCCCTCGAGGAAAGAACGTAGTAGCAAATGCTTTGGCCAAACTTACCAAAGAATTGGCATGTCTGGAAGATGAGTCCGTTCCAATAAGGGTCCAAAATAGATAATTCATATCCCTTATTAATGTTGAACTCATCGAGAAAATTTCTTTTAAAGGGGAGATTGCCAATGCCCATAAGGACAAGGAGTTGGATTGGAGGCAACTAGTCATAGATTACTTGAACACCAGCAAACTACCTTAAGATAAATCATAAGCCCATCAGATGAAATAGAGAGCTCTCTCCTATGCTCTCGTGGATGGCACCTTGTATTGATAGTCCATCGATCAAATGTGGTTATGCTATTTGGATAAACATGAAGCTCGTAGGATCGTGACCAAGGTACACTCAGGTCTATGTAGAGTGCAGCAATCTGGTCCGAAGATGAAAGCAAAGATCAAGAGACTAGGATACTACTGGCCTTCGATGATTATAGATTGCATGGATGTATCTAGGAGATGCCATCAGTGTTAGGTACACGGTGTGGTCCCACATCAACTACCCAACATTCTACATCTTACATTGACCTCATGGCCATTTGAGTGTTGGGGTACCAACATTGTGGGTCCTATCGATCCTCCTTCTTCCAAGGGTCATTAGTTCATTCTAGCTGCCACTGACTACATTTCCAAGTGGGTGGAGGCAATCCCACTCAGAGAGGTCACAACTCAGCATGCTCCAGTTTTTCAGGGACCATATCATATATAGGTTCAGGGTGTCTCGATGAATTATATCCAATAATGGTACTGCATTCAAGAGCACCAAGATTAATAGCTTCACCAGAAGATACGGTATAGATTGGAGATACTCTACCATCTACTACCCCAGAGCAAATGGCCTAGCAGAATCATTCAACAAAACATTCATCCAAATACTAAATAAGATGCTCGATGACAACAAACGATAGTGGAATGAGTAGTTGGTGAAGCCTTGTGGGCCTACCACACCATGAACAGAACTTCAACTCAGTCTACCCCATTCTCCTTAGTGTATGGGTCCGAAGTCGTTCTACCCTTAGAAGTTCAACTCCCATCACTAAGGATAGCAATGAGTAGCAAGATCACTATAGAGTAGAATGCCAAGTTATGGTTAAAAGAACTCAAAGGTTTGGAGGAGAGACGCCTGCGGGAGTACCCAAACCTCGAGTTATATAAGGAAAAAATGATTCAAGCTCATAATAAGCTGGTCCCTAAAGCATTTCAAGTAAAGAGACCAATTATTGCCCATCGAAAGATGAGAGGCAAGTTTTAACCCACTTGGGAAGGCCCTTTTATCATAGAGAAGGTCTACTAAGGAATATCTTATTAGCTTATTGATTGTAAAGGGGAATACCCAATGCTCCCAATTAATGGGCTCTATTTGAAGAAATATTATCCATAAATCATATTTGAAAATAATTATCATCAAAAGAATAAAATTTTATTCCAATTCATCAAAATCTTCTCTTCATTCGAAGCGTTATTTTCTTATCTTGTGAATCTACCATGACATGTTTAGGGTAGGTGTAAGAGAACCCAAGCGGCATCCTATCCCTCTTTCACAACATGAACACAATCAAACACAATTCCCCGACGCTACTAGAATAGGTGTGAGAGAACCCAAGAGGCATCCTATTTTCATTAACACAACTAAGTTAGGTGTAATATAACCTAAGTTGTAGCCTTTCTTGGTGGGAATCCTAACTGTCATTCATGGCACTGTTTCATCAAATTCCCCATGTGTGTTTAGGGTAGGTGTGAGAGAACCCAGGCAGTGTCATATTTCCTTTAACACAAGCACAAAATAAATACAAATCTTTTATCTCGAGCTATTTTAATGTGGGAGAAAGCCCCCTGTGGCACTCACTCATTAGCTGCTCTATGTCGATTTAACATGCTACCTTGCTAGTATGTCACCCCAGTGGTCACATGTCCAATGGATGTGAGTCCCCACGCTTTCTTCTTTACTTGACCATAGCAAATCAACGAGCACCTTATTAGTTTGGTAGACTTCACTGCCCAGCCAGGAAGCTACCTCATGTTGATTATGTTTAAGAAAATGTGATTCTCTATGCTTTCTTCTTGAACTAACCATCATGCACTGACTAGGTCAAGTATATTTGAGGTTTAGGATAAGTCCCACAAGGCTTCTTTCCTCTTGACTACTTTTGAGCTGATCTAAGTCCCCTAGTGGCATTCACTCAGTAGTCACCCTAAGCTTGATAGCACCTTTCTAGATGAAGATAGACTATCACAACAACCAGTTATGCTATAGGAAGATGTGAGTCCCCGATTCTTTCTTCCTAGGCTGATTGTTGCAAACTGATGGGCACCATAGGTTGGTTGATGTTCACTATGCTGATAGTGACTCACCCGATGGATACACCACTCTTGGAAGATGTGAGTCCCGACACTTTCTCCATGAGTTGGCCACCAAATACTTATGCATATTATCTTTCCCAGGGTTTTGGATCAAGCCCTTAGCGGCCCCTCTCCATGTGGGTACTTTATTTTGATCACATCCTTTGTGAGCTCATTTACACACTACTTGGGTTATTCTTGGATTAGACAGTACCCCTTTCTTGGTAGCCACCCTTATGATTGGAGAATTTGTTCAGCAGATGACCAGATTTTCCCTTGGTTTAGTAAATCTAAGATATATCTAAGCTAATATAAGCTCCTTCTCATTATGATCCCTCACAAACTAATAGGGTCCACAATAAATAAATAAAATAAAATAAACAAAATTAATTTGCTTGTGGATTAGGAATTCAAGCCCCTAAAGGGCTTCTTTTCCCAAGTAGGCATCCTATCTTTAGGGCAGTGTCAGCAAAACTCCCTATAGGAATTGCCTGACTACCTGAGTTGAGATAAGTCCCTGGGTTGGCACTCTCTCCGTAGTCACCCTTAGGTCAGGTTTAATTTATTTTTCCATAAGCAAGTTGCCCCGACAGTCATCCCACTTTGGAAGATGTAAGTTTACTATGCATTCTTTCTAGCATGACTATCGCAAACTGACTGGTAGCCCTAGATCAGGATTGATTTTTTTCCCAAGCAACTGATCACCCTAGTGTTCTTTTATTCACGAAAGATGTGAGTCACCGCACTTTCTTCCTTGAATTAACCATTACAAACTGAAAGGCACCCCTTTGATTGGATAGTTCTCCCCTCGGCCAATAAGCTACTCCCTTCAGATTGGTAAATCTGTGTTAAACTAAAGCCTACATGGCCCCTACTCAGTGCAGTCCATCACAAACTGATGGGATCCATGAAATAAAAAATAAAAAAATGAAATCAATCTTGACTATCTATGAGCTGATTTAGGTCCCCCAATGACATTCACTCAATAATCAGCCTTAGGTCAGGTTCGATTTGTTGCAGAAGCAACCGTTCACCCCAGTGGTTCCTTATTTTGGAAGATGTGAGTCCCCATGCTTTCTTCTTAAACTTGACCATTACAAACCGAATGACACCCCTTTGGTTGGATAGTTCTCCCCTCGGCTGGGAAGCTATTCCCTTTGGATTAGTAAATCTAAGGTATATCAAGGCCACCATGGCCCCTACTCAGTTCAGTCCATCGCAAATCAATGGGATCCATCAAAAATAACTAAAAAATGAAATTAATCTTGACTATATTTGAGCTGATTTAAGTCCCCTAGCGGCATTCACTCAATAGTCAGCCCTAAGTTGGGTTTAATCCATTGCCTTGCTAATAGATCACCCCAACAACTGATCCCTACTTTGGAGGATGTAAGTCTACTATGCTTTCTTCTTAGTACAGCTACTGCACACCGAAATGCAACCCCTTTGGTTGGACAGTTCTATTATGTGGTTGGTAGACTACCCCTTTGGATTGGTAAATTTGAGCTAGACCTAGGCTAACATGGCTCCTACTTAGTGCGATCCATCGCAAACCAATAGGGTCCATCTTAAAATCCAAAAAAGTTAAGAATATGAAACAAATTCAACACTCCTCTCTCAGTGGAGTCAAAATAAACAAAATAAATTCAACCCTCCTCCCTCAGTGGAATCCAAAAATAATCAAACAATCAAACAATCAAATAATCAAATAATCAAATCATCTGCTTCTTCTCAGTGAGATGCAAGTCTTTCTAGTTCCCCAATGAATCTCAAATTTTAATCCCTCAACAGATTTCACAACCTCTTCTCCCTAGTAGGTGACTTGAACTTGCTCCCCTAGTGGAGAGTTCACTTTTCCATCCTTAGTGGAGCACCAAATCATAAATCAATAGATCAAATCAGACTTCACACCAGCGAGACTCAAATCAAATCAAACCTCTCATCCCCCAGTGGATGACTTGAGCCTTTTCCCCTAGTGGAAGGTTCACATACTCTATCCCTAATGGATTCCTCCTTCACTCTCTTATGTTGTTGACATGAGTAGAGCCACATTACACCAAGCTCTCAATTCCTTCTACACCTAGGGTTAGGAGTAGATCATTTATGTTAGTTCTTATGATCGTTCAATATTGTTGATCATTTCGATCAACACTAATACATGTAGTATGCCTTGTTAGTCACACTACACTTATTGGGCACCCTTTGTTGACCTCATTTTTAAAATAAGCTCTCAACCTCTACATCTTAGACATAGGATTCCTCTTAGACACTAACAGCTCTTTAGTCTTAAGACATTTCTAGTTATTAGGTGAACACTTAACCTAACCCTAGAGACTTAGAAGAGTTATCCATAGGAATAGGTCATGCCTTAGCGGTGTCAGGAAAACTTGCCTACCTTATAGCTCGAACCAAATCCTTACTTTCTTCTTTCAAATCAAACTCCAAATCCAAATCAACTTCAAATTCAAATCAACATCAATTTCAAATCAAATCCCAAATCATTTCCAACTTAATTGATTTTCTCAAACTTTGAATCAATTCCAATTACTTTTCTCAAATCATGAATCAATTCCAAATGATTGATATCTGTGATTGAATTCCAAATCCAAAATCTTTCCTAAGTCCTTTGATGTCATCTTATGGACTTAGCTCAAATAAAATACAAATCATTCCAAATTCAAAAGATTTTCTCATAACCCATTTATATTCTCATTTATACTCACAAATATAAATGAAATTTAAATTCAAATCAACTTCAAAATAAAAACCAAATTCAAAACTCAAACCCAAATCTAATCAAAATCCAACCTAAACCCTTTCAAGTCAAATTCTTGAACTTAGCCAAATCAACCTCAAACCAATCCAAACCCTTGGAATTTATTCATGATCTAATCAATCCTTCAATTATGAAACCAAATATGAACATAAACTTCCATCATCAAACCAAAACTAAATTCAAAACTAAAACCAAATCAAACCCATGTTCATCTTTTGAACTTGAAATTATCAAATGAATCAAAACTCATTTGACCCCAAATCACTTGCAAATATTTATATTTCAATCATAAGTCCATATGTGAGTTCAATCAAATTTGAATCAAGCTTATATCAAGTCAAGTGACCCACTTAGGCTTACTTGACCCAAAGTGGCTTAAACCACCTTTTTGAGCCAAATTCTAATCCTACCCAAATTGGATTGAACTAAGCCCATCTAAGCCTCACATTGTGAGCAACAATCATCATAAAATGATCAATCACTCAAATTGGATAAAACCAAGTCAAACTTAACCTTTAACAAAGACAACATGTGACCCAAATGAAATCCAAACTAGCCAAAATCCACTATAGGCCAAATTGATTGAAACCATTGATCAAAACTAATTCATGATCAATGATTGGACTTGACCAAGTCATCATTTGAGCCAAACCTAGCCCAATTGGCCACTTGACCCAAGTTCACCTAAAAAGTCAAAATGTGTCAAAACTTGATCTAAGCCAAATTGATTGCAACAAATGGGTCAAATTCATTCTAAACCACTTATTGAACTTGCCAAACCCTCAATTGGCCAACTAGACCCAACCCAGTCTTATTGACTATGAACCCAACTTGACCTAAAAGATCAAATTAAGAAAAAATCAAATCAAACCATAATTGATTGAAACCAAAGCTTGTAAAACATTTCAAATGACCCACCAAACCTAAACCATCCCATGACCAAACCAAATTGGGTCAAATGGGACAAATTGGTCAACTTGACCCATTTGACCTAAGTGAATTCAAATGAGCCAAAACCAAATACAAATCAAATTGAACTGAACCAATGATACCAAACCACTCCAAATGGTCATATGAACTTGACCCAACCCTTAGTTTGACCTAATTTGACCAATTGGTCAACTTAACCCAAGTTGACCCATTTTGACTTAAATGGGTCCACATGAGCCAAATGACATCAAATCAACTCCAAATTCTTTGAAATTTGGCCCAACTCAATTTCAAACTATTCCAAATCAGCCCAAATTAAAATCAAAGCAAAATGACCATTGTACCCCTAGGTCAAGGGGTAACCTATGGCCAATTCCACTTGGAATTTGGTCAAATATTTTTCATGGCCACTTGCCACCCTCTTAGTGGACTAAATGGACACTAATGAGTGTCGTGCACATGACCCAATGACTTTGGTTCAGCCAAACCCAACCCAAAGCTAAAACTGACCACCTGATGAAAAATTCTCCACATGGGATCCCTCATATCCTCATTTAACACATGGGGAACTCCTCCACTACTCTTCTCTGCCAAAACTGAATCACATGGCATCCATAACAACTTATCAAACCCACTCAATCAAGTCAATTGATCAAAAATGGAAGAGAGGCTCACGACCGTCTAATCCAAGTAGGGGGAGATATACTCCCCCATCATTTCCATTCAATCCATCACACTTGTTTGATCCTAGAGACCTAAGGTTAGCTTCCCAAGCTCTCTCAAGCAATCCCCAAGCTCTTACCATTTCCTCTTCTCAATTTTGCCAAAGCTAAAAATAAGGGAGGTACGAAGAAATCCAAACTCACTCATCACTCCATAGAATCTAAATTCCTCTTGCAAGCACCATCAAAGGACCCAATTGAGCTCACCTAAATCAAATCCCAAGCAATCAAGTCATGGGAAGGAGGAGCTAGACCAAAGTCGCAAGCCATTGAAGCTTACTTTGGTCAATAAGAAGATCCACTTTACCTCAAGCCTTCAAACCTTCAATGTCTCCACTATACGAAGCTACCTCAACATTTGGGAGCACCGGTGATAGCCTCCGATGAGGTATGCTTCAAAATTAAACTTAGTGTAGAAATTCTTTGGTCCTTTGTGAAGGGAAGTGTAATCCCATTACAATTCAACCATTAGATGTCTTTCTTCTTGCTCTTAGATGTTGTGTGTTCAATCGTAGATCAATCCGAGCTCAAATGAGCTTGGATCAAGCCATGGAGGATGGATGGTCTCTGTCTCCCACAGGCGAGGGTAGGGATTAATCATGAACCGTCCATCCCGCATGTTTCAGATGGATGGTCCTGATTAATCTGATTAGATCCTCTGATTAATCCTTTAGAAACCATGGGCTTGATCTCGACCGTCCGATCTTTGATCAGACAATCCAAGAGAAAGTGCATAGCACCGTCGGCTGACGCGGCATAGGATGTGATAACTTAAATAACCAATCCCATCATGCCACATGGAAAGCATGCGCTGTATCAGCGATCCACGTGGCTCCGACATGATTAGTTAATTAATTAGGCTTTACCTAATAATCACTAAAACTTTAAATATTCATAATTAAATGTAGAAATATAATAAAAATATATAAATAAGGGCTCATTTTAAAGAGAATTCAGTAAGGGAAAATATAAATTTGTTTATAATGGATTTTGAATAGTGAATTTTCCTTAATTAAGGCTTATTTGAAATCTTAATAGCCCTAATTACTCCCTAATCATTTCATTAATTAATTCCAAACTTCTCAAGAACATTTAGTGGGATGACCTCTGCCTCCCCTAATTTTCTTGGAATTTATTAATTAGTTAATTAGAGAAATTAATTAATGAATCCCTAATCACTCTCTTAAAGTAATTAAAGATAATTAAGCATGTGAATAGTGGTTTAATCACTTAATTAAGATAGTTCAACATTGTTTAAGTGATTAGAAGGTTTATGGAATAATTTTGGGATATTTTCCTTAAGGTATTCCCTAAACCCCCTTTCTTCCTTAATCCAAACCTAATTAAGGATTAATCCACTATTGATCTTCTTAATTAGCTTAATCAAATTTTCAAAATCAATCTGAACTTAATCAATCCTTTGTTGGGTAGATCCTTAGGTGTTCAAAAGCCTAAGGTTAATTTAAGGAAATCATTTCCAACCCACATTTGTGGGAAGGTTATGAAAGTACTTAATTAAGCCCCTTAGTTTAAATAATCATTAATTGTGAGCCAATTGCATTAGGTCCCTTTCTTTATTAGGAGAATTTCTAATTTAAATTCAATGTGATTGCATATCATATGTTGGCTCACAATTATTTGAATAATTATGTTAAGGAGGAGTAGGTAAGGGGTAATTAATGAACTTAATTCACACCTTAAGCTAAACAAAACATAAAATCAATCTAATGATTCTAAAAATTAAACTAAAACAACACACACATATGGGGGATGGGTTAGGACCAACAAAACTTTCACATTTCCTAAAATCAAATAAAATTCAAAATTAAAACAAAATTCCTTTAAACAATTTGGATTCACTTTAAATGATCTTACTCCATAGGATTATCTTTAGGAAATAATTAGGGTGAATGAAATTACATTCTTACATCACTTTATTTCTTCCCTAGCATGATAAATGTTGTATGTCATATGAAATCCTACATTCATACTTTTGAAAAATAAAATTAAAATGAAATGCTTCCTTTATGTCAAATTCCATGCTTTGGCTAAAGTAAAAATATGAATGGCTATTATCACTACTAAATCCAAAATTATTTTCAAAACTTATAAATCAAACATTATAAATGGAAGGTATGCAACTTATAATTACTTATAAGCTTGCATGTAAGTATAACATAAAATGTACATTATGTGACTTTTCCTTCTCTTCTCTTTTAATATAGTTTTGAATAGGATTTGCAAGGCGTATAGTTCATTTGAAAAGAACACAACACTTGCTTAAATCTATTCCAATTCATTCCTACATTATCATTTAAGAAGGATCTTTATATTTACACATGTAAATTGCATAACCAAATCAAACGTAAAAATCTTTTGCATGACTCATTTTCCATTCATTTCTTTTTGTGCATGCACATGTATTTAACAAAAGTAGTATATTAGCCTGGACATCCCGGGGTTGTGAGGCTTTAAGTAGCCCCAAGTAGGTCTTGTACCTTACGCCCCTAGTATTAAAAATAATGGTGTCATACTCGCTTATGTCTTTCATACATGTAAATGTGCATTTGATTAATGGATAAAAGAATCCCTTTCTTTTCTATTTAATAAAATCATGCATCATAAAACATCATAATTTCCTTAAGCAATATCTCTTAGCATTCATCATTAAGGTGTGCTAAATATTTGCATTGCATGTATAGATATGCTTAGGATCATTTCATGTGCATGATACACATGTTGGAAAGAAATAAAGTGTTGTGTGTTTTGTGATAGTAATTTACTATAATTAATCCTAAAATTCCTTTCTTATTTGAATAGATTTATTTAGAGAAAATCTAAACTTATGAGAAATTAAAACACATAATAAAATATTCACTAAAGAAAAATCACTAATGAATCTACCGTAGGGAGGAAAGAGAAGTTCTCTTCTCTTTCCATCTCTTTACAACACTTAGTAATTAAGTGTAGGTTCATTCAAACCAAATCAAATCATCAAATAAAATGAACAAATCAACTAAATCACTTAAATAAAACCACCCTCTAAGTTAAACATTTCATACTTAGAAAACTCTAGCCTTAAAACTAAACTAAGACATACCAAACAAGCCTTATATGGCACACACATTAGGCTAAGTCACCATTTCTAGTCCTATGTTAGGGTGGTGCATGGTTTGATGCATGATTTTGTTTTTTGATGTGATGTTTTAGTCTAGATGTTAGAGTGTATGTGCGTAGACTGAATGGTAGGGGGATCTTAGTCTAACCATTATCTTCTCTGTGGGATTATGCTTAAGGGTATAATAAAAAATATAAATGCTTTTCTGTTACTTATACCTAAGCATAATCCAAAAAAAGGCTGGACTTGGTTACTGTGGGTGCTAATTCCAATTTATTCATATACATGTTTGGGATTGTGTGGTTTGTTTAGCTAATCTCTATTTTGCAGGTTTTAATTAGATTTACTTTTCCCATTTTTTATGTAACTTTATAATTAGGATTTGGAATGAATGTTATGGGGGATTAGAATGAACATTAGTCATAAGACTATGTCTTATGCACCATGTGAAGCCTTTGGAGCAACAACATTCCAACCAACCAAAAGAAAAAAGAAGAAAGAAGATATGATGAATGAAGACCCCCATAACATAAATTCCTTCTAAATTGTATTTAATTCATTTGTAATCTGGGTTGTATAAGGGTGGAGCTTGGCTACCCAATTTCTTTTTGGTTTTGTCTGGTGGAGCCTGACCATAAAGGCCTTTTATTCTTTTGCGCTAGCTTTATAAATTATTTGATGTTTGTGTTAGCTTGTGCATTAAGATGAAATGTTTTCCTAGTTTCTTCCTTGCTTTGATGAATGGCCTGGATGCGATTAGGATCTTAGAGAAAAATAAATTTCCTATCAAATTAATTAACTCAAAACTAAAAATTAACAACTCATAACCTCACCTAAAGCCTAGGTTATAAAACAAGATAAAAAATTTAGCAACCCCTTAACTGGATGTTGTATGTTTTCACATCATGCATAAAAAGCATCTTGCTTCACTCTTGCTTATGAAGGGCTTCCACCTTTGCTAGGGAACTTGGCTTGACCTTTGAGAGCCATGGTAGAAATACACCTCCTTGCTGATTTTGGCCCATAATCCAATTTCTCATGCATTAGGAATATGAATCCTATATATAGACTGTGTCAAATCAATTGTCCAAAAATGAAAATAACACATAACAAAGTTCTCATTAGATTTAAGTCATTGATCATGCCCTAGATGATCTAGTCCCTTAGGGAGTGTGTTTAAGGACTTAGTCTCTTTCTAAATAAACAACAGCCTAGCTATCTTGCAAAATATTATAACTTGGCTACATGTATTTAAAACTGTAGGAGGAGTTTGTTGCGGCCACCCCCAGGCGATTATAAGTCCAAACAATCGGGTGGTTTATCCTCTCTTATGGAGGTAAACCAAATACCCATTTTTACCTTAGATTTAGGTCGTGCTTCAGCCCTCGCCAAAGCTTCCTAGATTTAGTTTCAGAGGTTGCTACTTCCTTTTACAAGCTACGAGCATAAATACTCACCTCAAGATCATGGAATTATAAGCCCTAGATTTCTAATAAAAATTCAACTCAAACAAATAAATCACTTCAATTTCAAAAATATAAAGCCCAACCATAGGATAGTTTAGGATGTTTACTAGGCTTCTTAGTATCATAAGCATCCCCTACTTATCTTCCTTTGGTCTCAATAATAACTCCCTCCTCTTGATCAATCACATTTGATCTCTTAAATATAAATAAATTGATTGATAGTCCTATCTTTGAAATCTTTGGAGACAACAATCATTTACCTTAATTGAGAGTATTCTTAAAGAATCTCATTCCTTAGGATGTAATTAACTATGGGGAGTTGCCTCCATAAGGAACTTAATGAACCCGGTTTAAACTAAACCCTGCATTACTTTACCAATGTAAAGTAGGGGAAGAATCTCTGGTACATCCGAAGAACCATAGTACTTAAGAGTCCTTATTAAGGTGATTAGGTCCATTGTAGGATGGTGACTTCTGTCTTTCAAGATAGTACATCATTCCTCAATGTCATACCCGATCACCCTAACAAGAATATATGTGGATCTATGTGGTGCCCAACAGAAGAAAGTTTTTTATTTTGTTCTTCATTTATTTTACTAAAAAAAAGATGAATGAAGGATGAAAATTTTTACCACATCTCACCATACTGAGTTCCCCAAAATGAAGTTATGTTATATGAATCCCATGATTCTTATGAGTATAATCATTTATTGCAGAAGAAGTTCAAGGAAAGTGCTGACTATATAATCTCTAAGTTAGTGATGAATGATCAATTAGATGACAAGCTTCTAGACTTCGATAATGTACTTGCTCTGTTAGGATCGGACTCCGATGGAGGTGACAAGAAAGGGAGCACCTGCTAGCTTCCTTCTGGCCTCTTTCCTTTTCTTTCTTTTTTGTGAGTTCAAAAAATGTATATGAGATTTTTTTGCATACTACATATTAATCTTTTATATATGGAACTTTTAAGAAAATAAGAATCTTTTATGCACTTTATTTCTTTTGTCTAATGAGCTTATTTTGTAAATGCACTTCCTTTACGTGTTAAATACTTGCTCGATATAGTTTGAAACGTCAGTTATGACATGGGCAAGTACTTATTCATGTTTATTAGCGAGGTATTTACTCTCATCATCTATAAATTAGATATACTTCACAAAACACATTTTGTTAAATATATTCTATTGTGTCATGATTGAGAAATTATATTCAAGTCCTTTACTTGGAAGAAAGTTTTTGATCATACTCACTGTGATATAATCATTTTAAGTACTTGATTCATCACATTTTAGCAGGAATATGAGGGTGCCAACTGCGGAGTGTTGGTGTTTTGGAGTTGCCAACCACACGAGGTGTTTTTCTTATACTTGAGTTGCCAACAGCATAGAGTGTTGGTCTTTTGGAGTTGTAGAGCTCATGGTGTGTCGGTCTTACACTTGAGTCACCAACCACATGAATTATTAGTCTTTCAGAGTTGTCAGCCTTACGTGATGTCTATCTTACACTCATTCTCCTCTTGGTAGTTCATGAAATATTTTAGATGAGTATAATATAATAATTTCCTGATTATTCTTCTGAATTCAACTTTTACTCACACGGACCAAGAATGACAAATTAAGTTTTATATTTTTTTTTACTTGGGCAAAAAATGGCACATCGAGTAGCTTAAGTCTATATGTAGCAACTTGAGTGTTAACTTGGTCTGCTAGTATTCACCCAATTTATGTTGTAAGTTGATTGAACACTGCATTTGTTATATGAAAAAGCCTTTATCATTTCTAGATTACCATGTTTGAAGAAAGTATAGTACAGTGGTAGAACTTATCTTATGGGTTGAACTTCTTTAGATCTTTTAAGTTCCAAGATAGTGTCACGTCTTGTCTAAAATGTGTCTATAGTCGATACCCTCCAGGCTGACTTGCCTCTTGACTATGTAAGGTCTATCCCACATGTGAGCAAATTTACTTAATATGTTCTAGTGAGTCATTGCATCTACCTTCTTCAGCACCATGTCGCCAGCTCTAAGGTACCTTTCTTTAACATGGTGATTGTAATATTTGGCCATTAATTTCTTTGTCTCTATCTTATTGATGCTTCGATTTTGACTACGTAAGGTCTATCCCACATGTGAGCAAATTTTCTTAATATTTTCTAGTGAGATACTGCATCTACCTTCTTCAGGACCATGTCTCCAGCTCTAAAGTACATTTCTTTAACATGGTGATTGTAATATTTGGCCATTAATTTTTTTGTCTCTTCTTATCTTATTGATGCTTCGATTCTTAGTTCCTCTAATAGATTGAGAGTGGTTTTCATGGAGTTAACATTCAACTTTTCCCACTCCTAGCTTCTTTATCGAACTAAACAATAGCTAGGACCCTTTTAATAAGAAGTTCATACTCGACCGATAACACAACTTCCATCTCATGGGATAGAGTGAATGGGGTATGTTTGGTTGTTGAGGTTGGGGTCATCCTGAGGGCTTAAAGTATGTCTGGTAGGATGTCTACCCATTTTACTTTGGCACATTATGTTTTTTTCCTTAGTAAGTTTAAGATTTTTTCACTTCTTCTTGGCCATTACTTTTTGAAGATACATCAACTAGATCACTTATAACTCATTGAATTCTCTTCCTCACATATTTATGGTATGTTGTCCATTAAGATTGGCATCGGTAGTCCATACCTACAAATAATGTCAGTATAAATAAAGTTTTAAACTATATAGGTACATATTTCGGTGAGTGGCTTTGCCTCAATCTATTTATTGAAATAGTTGATCTTGATAAGTATGAATTTTAGATCAAAATAGCCTGGGAGGGAGGCGTGCCGATGACACTATCCGTTGAGCATATCAAGCCTTAGGTGCACCAATCTGTGGCTCTATTTTCTACTTGTGAGATACAACCCATCCCCTTACCTTGATCGTGCGTGCACCACAACTGATCGGAAAAACTTCAAACTAATCGTGTCTCTTGTTGCCCAAAAAAGACGTGAAGAGAATGACAAAAAAATTGTGAATGGAGAAAGGAAGAGAGAATATTGATTTTTTTCCTCTCATTCAAGCTCACATTATTATCTATTTATATGTGAAGGATGAGAGCTTAATATTAAATCACATAATTTTGTTCTATAATCGTTACTAGTCGTTATTTTATATTTTTAATTAATTTATTTGTATTTATTTAATTTATGTTATAATTTATAAAATTTAATATTATTTTTAATAATGTTTTAAGAATAATAATGCTATAAATATATTATAATGTTATGATATAACGTTATAACATTATATTAACATTATAATATAATGTTAAAATAATATATATTTTTTTCTTTATTTTTTGTAATAATTCCCTCTCTAATAGAAAAAAGTATATTTATAAATTAATTTGAGGTGAATTAAATAAGAGATCAAGAATCAATTTTTTCATTTTGGATAACTTTTATCATGCATTCGATGAAAGTACCTTTAGAGATTGAACATTCACTTAGTATAACCAAAATCTAACAATAATAAATACTCTAATAACCGAAGTTTTGAACTAAGTATGTAAATTATTGTGTCATTTGGTATGCACATAATATGAGACACGCTATAAGTTCTACTCAAGGGTGTGCTTTAATGGTCATGCACTTCCATCTCAATTCATAAGTGTTTTAGGATCTTAATAAGATCCTATTTCAGCGGCCTATTACTACAACACTTATATAGGTGCGATCTCCAAGCTACACTGCAATTACAAGTGAAAACCGAGTTCTGTTGATCTCCACATATGGTTCACAAGTTAAAATATCAAAATTAATTAAATAAAAAATATTGGATCAATTAATAACCAATTAATTAATTAATTAAAATCAAATTTTAATAAAATTATGCGTATATCGAGGTCAAGAAGCCCCGACGATATCCGAATGACCTCTATTCACAAAATTGAGTATGTTGTTATTACCGAAACATGAAAATTTATCAAATGACATCTTCCAAGATTGATTTGATAAAGTCTACTCAAACATCAAGCGATTTGAATACGACATCATGCAATTTAGCCTAATTTCATCTCGATCATCGTCGACGTGGTCCAAATGACCTCTAATAAGGAAACGGACATGGTCGTTGCATCCGGCACAAAGAAAATACCTAAAATTGATAGCCATATTGATATGGTTCGTCGTCAAAAATACTTTCATAATATTCAGTATGAAATTATTAATAATCATATTATTATCTTATTAATTCATAATTAAGAAACTAACAGCCGCTTAATCTTCTAACGCTTACCCTAATCAGCCTCTTAAACTCTCCAATGAGGCTTGACACCTAATCCATGCCATTAAATACCATTTGGGGAGCCAATTGGAACGCTCGACTTACCCTAAATGGAAATGAGCGCCGACCTCGCTCATTCACGTGACATTCCTCTCTCGCTCGGCTTTCCTCTCTTGTTTCATCCCTCTCGAGCGGTTGAATGAATGGGCGACACCCTTGCTCATTCCATCCTTCCATCCTAGTTGGTCGACCAAACTCTCCTCTCCATCCGAACTCCTTTCTACTAAAGCCGAATGAGGCTTCTTCTCCCTCATTCCGTCGGTGTAAGCTGGGCAGCCGAAAGTCATTTCCCTCTTCCATTCGACCACCTCCATTAGTCTCCAGTTCCCTCTTCCCATCCATCCCAAGCAGCTAAGCACCACACATGATTTAACTCTCCTACTTTGGTCATCTTCGGTAGAACCTAGCCCAACCTCGAATCCCAAGTCGCTGTAAGCCATCCTTCACCTCTCAAGCTCCAACCCAAAATTGATCTCATGCTCAAACATTCAGTATCCATAAAATCCATCTCCACTCCAGTTCTCACTCTTGCTTTAGCTTTACGATGCAGAGGGATGAATGTTTGGTCATCAGGCTCACCATTTTCTTGTGGATTCTCTTGATATCTCTAATCATCACATAGATATTTCTCTTTCCACCCTATGATTCTTCAGCTCGACTTAACCCTAGCTATCTTTCCTCTTCTTCCACCATCAGTGATCTCTTGCAATTGGCGCAAGCTAATTGTGTCTTATAGCCCCGAATTAGGATTGGGTTAGTGATTGAGGGAAGCATTATGTGGGACATCATTTACTTCATTTGGATTGCTGAATGCAGTTATGAATACGAGCTGACCTATGCTTTCCTTCCCCTCCTTCCTCTATCTATATCTTTGTACTCATGTTTTGTTTTTGCTCCTCTGATCTCTGTGATTGGATGCAAAGTTGTGTTGGCATTGCTGGGCTTTGTTCTGAAGAACATTATCTTTGTTTTGCTGCCATATATTTCTACAAATTATCACTTTAATATTAAAGGATTTAGCTGTTTCCCTACAAGCATATGTCTTGTTCTATTTCAACTCTTCTTATATATTTTACTTATCAATATACTCAAAGAGCCTTTATGCATTATTTTCACTATGAAATATTCTACTAATTTTCTTGTTCGAATACTACGACCATTCTCCTACTTGGTGTGTCTTGCATAGCTAGATCAAATAGAGCCATTAATGCTGGTTATTTCTTCTTTAAAGCATTGTTTCAAGCTTATGATGTCATCACCAATAAGGGAAGCATCAAAGTTTACTCATAGAAAGTTTTCTTTTAGTCTAAAAGAATGACTCTCATTGCACAACTATTTTTCCATGTAGAACTTGTTTTGCTATTTAGTTGGTACCAAATTAGAAAAAAAAATCCTTGTAGAAATTCTTTCCAATTTTTATCAAATAACAAGTCTGCCATCTGATAAGGGCAAAAGAAAATGACAACGAAGGTTAAGGCCATGAAAGATACAAAGCTTTGTTTTTTGATTATTCAACGAAAGGAAAGTTGAAATTTATTTGGGTTTGAACATCTTTATGATACAATTTGGTTGCATTTATTATTTCACATGATGTGAGTTGAATTCCATGTAGATTTTCATATCAAATCAAATCCTTTTTATGGCAAGTAAGATGGTAAAGTTTTAATCTCTGAAGGATTTAATATTGCATTCTTCTCATTGTTGGAGGTGTAAGTTTAGCTATGTATGGCCACTAAATCATTATTTTACTTGCTTATTTTAAGAGTGAGGTTCTCATTTTGCTGTTCACAAGTAACTATTGGTTGAATGCTATCAAAGTTGTACTACTAAAATTGTTTTGCTTATTCTTAAATCATTATAAGATGAAGCTGAAATGAAATCTAGCTTTTTAGATGTTCAGTATTATTATATTATGATGTTTCATGGGGCATTCAACTTGCTACTTCATTTGTCTAGTTTTAAAGAGAATGGAAAGAAATGTGACATATTCTATGAGGCCTCTTTACTCTTATTTGGCCTCTTTTGATATTGCCAAAGCTGAAAATTTATTTGCATTTTATCATCAAAGTGCAATTTTGATCTGCTAAATTTAAATAAGTAAGCAATATTTTTGAAATTCAACTGAAATGATGATTAAAATCATGTTATAGCAACGGGGTTTCGATTGTATTTTATTACATGCACATGTGAATGTAAATTTGTGAAATATGCTTTGTGATAAGTACACATTCAAATTATTTCAATGCGGCGGAGAAACTTGTGCTATAAGTACTTGCTCACGTTGTTCCAATGTGGTAAGAAAATGTGCTTTGTGATAAGTACCAGTTCATCCAATGCAGTGGAGAAATTTGTGATATAAGTACTTGTTCACATTGTTCCAATGTGGCAAGAAAATGTGCTTTATGATAAGTGCCTGTTCACATTGTTCTAATGCGGTGGGAAAACTTGTGCTATAAGTACTTGCTCATGTTGTTCCAACATGGCAAGGAAATATGCTTTGTGGTAAGTACCCGTTCACATTGTTCTAATGCAGTGGAGAAATTTGTTATATAAGTACTTGCTTATGTTGTTCCAACATGGCAAGGAAATTTGCTTGTGATAAGTACCGGTTCACATTGTTCAAATGTGGCAAAAAAATTTGTTATATAAGTACTAATTCACGTTGCTCCAATGTTGCAAGAAAATTTGCTTATGATAAGTACCCGCTCACGTTATTCCAATGCGATGGAGAAATTTGTAATATACACCTTTCTTGGTGTAGTGGAAAAATAAAACTTTTGTCCACGGTGTCTTGTGAAACCTACCATGCACACCTTTCTTGGCATGATGAGAAGGCCTAGTCTCCCAAAGCAGCCACTTATTTGGGGATGACGCCAAGAGGCTACCAAAATTTTTGATAAAAAAAAATAAATCATACAAGGGATAGAAAAGAAAAAAAATACACTTTAAAATCAAGATGATTTGGGCAAAGTATTTGAATTTCATAGTATCATGATTTTGAAATGTATAGTGATTATTTGTAATGAGAATTTTGAAATACATTTTCATAAGTAACATTTGGGTGAAATCTTGTTTAATTCGTTCCTTTTAAAGGTTGTTATTCAATTCATGCACGCCTTTAATTTGATTCTTAAAAGGTTAAATGTTGTAAGCTTTGAGATTGTCAATTGTTGTTTTACTTGATTAAATCTCGTTTAAATTGTCATTATGGAATTGAAATAAGGTAAAAAGTCCATGGGGTTTAACATTGAGCTAAAGTCATCATTTCCATGTGAATCCCTTGCTTTTGCCTAGTGGTTTTGTTAGTTTTCACCTTTCATGCAACCAACTTTTCATAATATCTACAGTTGAAAGTTGTTGTGAAATGGGAAGAAGCTTAAGCTTATTAGGATAATGAACTTCCAAATATAAGCTTCACTATATTTTTTAGATTTGAAGTTATCATATTGTTGTCTAAGTAATTGAATATTGCAAGGTTTAGAATGGCTACTTATTGTCTTACTCAATTAAACCTTGCTTAAACTCTAATATCATTATGAAATGTATGGATTTGACATTGATTTAAAAGCCCTCATTCTATTGTTAAAATTCCCTCATTTTTATGAGGCTTGATTAAGCTAATTATTATTAAAAATTATTGATAAGTTATCTCATTATGAAATTTGATTCAAAATGGAGAAAAGGATTTCAATATGTTTAGGCTAAAATAAGAATGAATGAAAGGGATTGTTAAAGATGCATGTCTATATAAAACAAAGATTTCTATGTTTGCTGCCCATGAACAATTAAAAGCTGAAATCATGCATGTTATGTTGTTTTATGCCTTTTTGTTCTTAAAGTATGAAAGCTTATTGTGATAATGAAATCCTAGTTTCATTAGCTGAAGCATTGCCATCTTTGAAAACTCAAATTGGCCATTGATTATGGGATGCTTATTTCTTTCTCTTGATTTGGGAAATAATGAAAATAGAGCAAGTGTTTATCTATAGGCTTATTCAACTCATGCTTAACTTGAATCCTACTTGAATCTTGATGTCATGTGGGAAATTACTTATTTGAATCTAGATTTTTACTTATCTTGTGATAATCCTCTCTTTTATGTGTTATATGAGTGAGTTGAAAGTGGGAATGAGGAACCCCAACCATGGCTCAAACCTTTCCTTATTATCAAACATCCATTCAAGCTATGTTGTTTTCCATTTGTCTAAGTTATTGAATAAGGTTAAAATGAAAATCAGCAAATGGGTTCATTCCTTGCATTACTTCGCCATGTTTAACTTGATTCCTACTTGAATCTTGATGTCATGTGGTAATTGCTTGGTAAAGTCAAGAATTTCATATTTATGTATTATAGATTTGGTGTGGATGCTTGATCCATATAGACATGCTCTATTTTCTTATCTTATGGAAAGAAAGGGAAAAGGGGAAGGTGAATTCAGATTTTAACTTTAAGTTTGCTCTTTTTGCTATGTTTACTTTCATAATAATCAACATGTCATATGAAATGTGTTTTGGCTTGTTATTTTGTGAAAGTCAAAGTTTCATTACCTCATGAAAGTTGGTTTTGAATCCGATTAAATGGTGAACTCATCATTATATTAAAGTAAACTTGAAAGTGATAAGATTCATGAAATATATTTCTCCTTCTTTTAACAAATCAAGTTCTTCTTTATATGTATGACAAGATTTCAATTTTATAAAAGGGGAATCTTACTTTGCATTTCTCCCATTGTTTGGAATTGAAAGTTTACTTGTGTATGGCCATCCAATTATATCATTTGTTAATTCTTGAGAAGGGTATTGCCATTTGCTATGAAAACTTGTCATATGATGTTTCAACCTAATTAATTCTTACCTAAAAGTTATGATCATTATGGCATCAAAGTAAGATCAGCAAGTGGATGAAGGTTAAATTGATTTAAACCCCTCATTTTTATGTGAATCTCTTGCTTCTTTTATCTTGGAATTTTGTTGGACCAGTAGAACATCAAATTAAATAATAAGGTTTAAACTAAGAACATCATACTAAACATGACTTACGGATTGATGTGATATGATTTGAAATCAATTCCAATTATTGGCAAGTTCCTTTAGAAGTTGGTAAGCTCCCTTAGTTTAGAAAACTTTAGACTAGCAGTGTTCCTTGTGAGAAAGATGTGAACGAAATGGGAAAGTAAATCTTCATGAGGGAAAAATGCTCTCATACTTATAATACATAGTAGCTTACTCTTAAGCTCTCTTCCTATGTAAAATGTCATCCAAGCCCCTTTGGATGAAGCCAAAAATATTTAATATCATATATGACAAAATACATAAAGAGGATTTATGTCATCCCATTAATGTCTTATGGCTTTTTTTTTTGCATGATATTCAGGAGGAGAATTTTTTTCTTTTCCTTTTTCTCTTCATGAAATCATGTGATGTAAAAAAAAAAAATGATATATAATAATACATATATGCATGCATAAATGACAAAAAATGGTGTAGGGAAAAATATTCATCTCGTTTAATTTCTTTTATCATTCCTCTTTAAATTACACATGAAATGGGATGTGTGACAAAATACATAAAGTAGATTTATGTCATCCCATAAATGTCATATGGCTTTTTGCATGATATTAAGAAAGAGAAACTTCTTCTCCTCCCCTTTCTCTTCATGGCATCATGACATGCAAATAAAAAAAATAGATACATAAATGACATAAAAAACAAGGAGAGAAAATCCATCCCCATTTAATTTGCTTTGTCATTCTTTTTTAAATTACCCATAAAAAGGTCATGAATTTAGGGAGAAAGAAAGAAAGGTAAAAAAAAAAAAGAGGGAAGCTTCTTTCTTTTCTCAACGGGATTATGTCATGCAAAGCAAAAAAAGGAGAAGTGTGTGCAGAAAATCAATGAAACATGGATCTTTTTTCCCTTTCCATAAATTACCCATAAATGGGTGTCATAAAAAAAGGTGGGGAGGAGAAGCCTCTTCCTCCTCTTTATGGGATCATGTCATGACAAAATAATAAAAAAGAGAGAGAAAGAAATGCATATAAAATAAAAAATAAAATAAAATAAAATAAAATATTATATAAAAAAAGAGAAGGCGAGGTGTCATGATAAAAAAAATGATGATGATAATGACATGAGATTTTGAAATCCCTTTTTTCCCTTCATAACCCATCTTGATTTCCTTAAGTGGGCTTACAAAAATAATTTAACTGGCTTGAAATTATGAAGCACATGTTCTTTTTATTTCAAGAGGCTCATTAGGCCCAAATTGATAAATGAGCTTATAAAAGAGAGGACTCCTCTCATGAAACATTTAAGCTTATAATTTTCTCTTATGTCAAGAGACCTATTAGGACATAATCTATAAATGGGCTTATAAAAAAGAAAACCCATCTCATGAACTCTTTAAGCCTATAATTTTATTTCGAATCTAAAAACCTGTTAGACCGAAGTCCATATGTCAGCTTCAATTGGATTAATTTTTCATACTTTCAAATTCTAATTTACATGGAAGGATTTGAATGTGGTTAGCTCTCCTATATAACTTATAATATCCCATTTCTCTCTTTTGATTTCTATATGTGTTATGTGAAACATCATACCCTTGATTTCATAAGTGAATAGTTGAATAAAGTGAGCTTGCATATGTCTTATGACATAACATCCAATAATGAAGATCCACACATGATCTATAACCTCCATCTAAATCTTTACTAGAATTCTAATAAGATAGATACTACACTTGATATTTAGCAAGTGTTTGGAATAATTAAATATACATATTCCAAATCAGATCCACTTGATTTATAACAAGCTTAAAAAGATTGAATTTACATCCTTCTGAATAGATCTAAACTTGATTTGCAAATAAATATTTGATATCCTCTAGTGCAGATACATGGTTGATCATTTAGAATATGTTCATTTAGTTTGGAATAGGTATTTGAGAAAGTTAAGCTCATATTTTAGAGAATAGATCTTCACTTGATTTATAACTAGTGTTTGAATGAGTTGAAATGCTCATATTCTATAAAATAGAACTACACTTGATTTGTTATCTGAGGTATCAAAATCTATGCTTGTTATCAAAACATATGCTTACAATTTGACAAATATGTCATACCAAACATAACTACTTCAACTTAGACATCTTAATTTTCATAAAAAAAGAACACATACTTGTATGTATGTTGAAGTGTTCACTAGATCAAACATCTAGGAAAATCTGCAAGTCACAAAAAAATGAATGAATAAATATCTATACCCCGATTGGATCTTAGGACCAAGTCCGGGTTAAAAAAACCTAAAAATCTAATGATATTTTATAATAATTTTAACTTAATAAAATATGAGAAGTTGATTCTATCATAAAATGATAAAAGATAAATCTATCAGTATCATTATTAATGTAACTTCTCATTTTAAAGCTCTCAGGAGGAAAGTACCAAACTCGATCCTCTATGCTCAAGCTAAAGTTGACAAAGTTTGGAGGACTATAAATTTTAAAGCAATGAATTACCCCGGTTGGGTCTTAAGACAAGGTCCGAGTTAACAAAACATAAAAATCTAATGATGCTATTATAATATTTTCAACTTAATAAAATTTGAGAAGTTAATTTTGTCATAAAATTATAAAAGATAAATCTATCAGCAACATTGTTAATGTAATTTCTCAAATTTAAACCCTAAAGAATAAAGTTCTCAACTCGATCCTCTATGCTCAAGCTAGAGTTGACAAGGTTTGGAGGACTATAAATTTTGAAGCAATGAATCACCCTAGTTTGGTCTTAGGATCGCATCTGAGTTAAAAATACCTAAAAATTAGATTACAATATTATAAGAATTTTAATTTTATAAAATCTAAGATGCTAATTATGTCATATAATTTCAAAAGATAAATCTATTGACATCACTTCTCAAGTTCAAGCTCTTAAGAGGAAAGTCCTCAAATACGATCCTCTATGCTCAAGCTAGAGATGATAAGACTTGAAGGACAATAAATGTGAAAGCACTGAATTTAAACAAGATCCCCAATGAGAATGCAGATAGAGTTGACAATGTCTACTACATTCAAAAGGTTATCATTATTTTGGTTTAAATGATTAATGATTATATATATTCAAATTTAAATTAATTACAAGATAATCATGTGTTCAACTAAAAAAATAAATATAAATTAAATAAAATTAATTATTTAAAGTTAAAATTAAATCTACCCACCCCTCTGCAACTATTTATCTTGGGTTGACAAATTAAGAAGACTTTTTCTCACAAAGAGCTAATGTCAAATCAAATATATAACTATTTTCACACTCAAATAATCTTAAGCTCTTAAGGATGTGCCCTGTATCCTTTATCCGCATGATTTTTCCATAAAATAGCACCACATAAATGGCAGTTATCACTAGAGCCCTCCGATTGGGTGGCTTGTGGCAAAATGACACAACTAAATTATGGTCATAGCTGTGGCCCGTATGTTCCCCAATGGCTTTTCTCTTTGAGCTGTGAACTATAGAATGTATTTGATTAAACAAAAAGCCATCTATTAGCTAGGTTGACTTATATTTTTCCCCTTAGACAGCCTCCACCCTAGGTCTACAAGGACACCTTGGATAATGTAACCCATGATTGCTGACAAGGATCCTTCGGTCAGGTTGGGTCGTCTACCACCTCTAACTAAGTGGAACAGGGACTGGAATAACCCGAGATGATGGAATCATGCGATCTTGATCGGATGCGTCATCATTCTCCTAAACAAAAGCTTTAAATGAAAATAATGAATCTCATAATATTCAAACTCCACTCACTACTATTATACACTCATTATTTAACGATTCATCGATTAGCCTTAATTGAAAGTGCTCTCTCAGTATTGGGAGGGGTAATTAACTATAGTTGCTTGCGCCTATAGGAAACCTGGAATCAAATTTAAAGTCTTCACAAAATGAGGGTGAAATCTCTTTAGGTTGTGTCTTATATACTATTCCATCTACCTTCTAAAAATTTCACTGACATTTTAAACACAGTCTTCATCATGAGAGGTTGGTGGCAAATTTTGAATGTAAAATCCACATTCAAAAAATTTGGGTATGTTGAAAAATGGGTTCAAATATTTTTTGAAAGATGCTTCCATAGGTTCATTTTGGATTTTGTTTTTTTTTTATTCAAGGACCCTTTTCTTTAACAAATTTGACTATGTTAAAGTAAAGGGTCAATTGATTTTATTTTTGATTTGAGATTTTTGGAATTCAGTCACTTAGCAAATTTGGGTATGCTAAGTGAGGTGTTTGAAAACAATTATTTCCTTTTCTTTTGTTTGCTTTATCTTGTGAATCATTTATGATTTTGAAAAATGGAATCCTCATTTAGCAAATTTGGGTATTCTAAAATGAAGAATCCAAGTGTGTTTTGCTTTAAAATGTTTTTGAAAATAGGATTCTTAGCAAATTTGGGTATGCTAAGAAGATCTTAATGTGTTTTTTTTTTAATTTTTGAATGTTTTGATTTTGAAAAATGGGATCTTTAGAAAATTTGAGTAGGCTAAGGAAATCCTAATGTGCTTCTTTGTTTTGGTTGTTACTTTGAAAATGGAGACTTCACTTTAGCAAATATGGCATACTAGAATGAAGTTCTAATGTGTTTCAAATTTTGATCTGAAAAATGGAGACTTCATTTTACCAAATGTGGTATGCTAGAAAGAAGTTCCAATGTGTTTTGGAATAGAGATTCACTTAGCAAATTTTAGTATTCTAAATGAAATTCCAAAATGTGTTTCAAATTTTATTTTGAAAGATGGAGACTTCACTTTAGTAGATGTGGTATGCTAGAATGAAGTTATAATGATATTTCAAAATTTTTTTTTTTTGAGAATGGAGACTTCATTTTAGCAAATGTGGTATGCTATAATGAAGTCCAAAATGTGTTTTGAAAAATTTTGTGTTTTGTTGATTTTGAAAAGAGAGATTTCCATTTAACAAATTTGGATATGTAAGATGAAAATCAACTATGTGTTAATTTTCAAAGATGTATTTAAATGTGCATTGTTTCTTTTTGAAAGAGGAAATTCCAACCTAATCATATATGGAATATGTTAAGTGGCACTTCAAAATAATGTTATTTTATTTGGAGATGAAATTTCCATTAAATAAATTTGGGCATATTGAATGGTGATATTCATATTTGCTTTTTGAAAATTTATTTTTGATTTTGATTGACAATGTAACCTCCATTAAATAAATATGGGTATATTGAATGGAGGGTTTCATATGTGCTTTTTGATAATTTATTTTTGACATTCATTGAAAATGAAACCTCCATTAAATAAATATGGGTATACTGAATGGAAGGGTTTTTATGTGCTTTTTTGAAAAAAATTTGAAAATTTCAACTTAACACATGTGGAATTTGTTGAGCGGAATCTCAAAATTGTGATTTTGCTTGAAGATGTAACATCCATCCAACACATTTGGATGTATTGAAATGGAAAGGCCCATCTTCAAATTTTATGCTTTTGAAAGCATGATTGTTGGAATCTTATTTTTGTAAAGATGATCCTACATATAACAATCATAAAGATTGTTAGATGAAGGTGATTTAGAAAATTTTTGTGCAAACATTTTAATATGTGTATTTTGAAAGAGTATTTTTTGAAAAGTAAGATTTTGTAAAGGATTTATTTTGTCTTTCTTATTTTAGAATGAACCTTTCCTTGCAATAAAAATGGTAAGGAGGTAGTCTGGTCGCTTTTTTATTCAATTTTTATTTTTACCCATTGGGGAACCCAATGGGGGTTTTAAGACCAACACGGGTGAGGTCCTAAAACCTAACGATGTTGGCTAGCTTAACTTAAGGATAAAATAAGCTAAGTGCCAACGGAGAGAAAGATAGTTTTGGATTCACACAAGAGTATAAACTAACTATCGATACTTAGAGACAATGATCATTTACCCAAGATGGAGTGAGGAACCGTCCCCAATGAAGTCACCAGAAAAATCTATTGTGAATTTTTTTTATTTTTTCTCTAAGATGTATACTGCCATCTTCAATCTATATGGATAAAGGGAAGATAGAAATATACTCTTTGCATTTAGACACCACGTAGATCCACAGATCTTCTTATTAAGGTGATCGGGTATGGCATTGAGGAGAGGTGTACTATCTCAAAAGATAGAAATCACCACCTTACAATGGACCTAATCACTTGAATAAGGACTCCTAAGGCATATGTACTAGAGAATCTTCCCCTACTTTATATGGAAAAGTAAAGTAGAGTTTATTTTAAACTGAGTTTATTAAGTTTCCTATTGGGGCAAGCCCCCATAGTTAATTACATCCTAAAGAATGGGATTCCTTAGGAAAACTCTCAATTAAGGTAAATGATCGTTATCTTCAAAGATTTCAATAGGTAGGACTATCAATTGATTAGTTTAATTTTATAAAGTCAAGTAGGATCGATCAAGAATAGAGAATTCTTATCAAAGCCAAATGGAAATAAGTAGGGGTTGCTTAAGATACTAGGAAGCCTAGTAAGCATCCCAAACTACCCTATGGTTGGGCTTTATATTTTTAAAATTGAATTAATTTGTTTGAGTTGAATTTTCATCAAAATTCTAGGGCTTACAATTCCATGACACAAGATCATGGAATTTGCCTAAGAGGTGAGGATTTATGCTTATGGCCAGCAAAGGGGAGAAACAACCTCGGATCTTGAATCTAGGGAGCTTTAGCGAGGGCCAAAAGCATGACCTAAATCTAAGGTGAAAATGGGTATTTGGTTTACCTCTACAAGAGAGGATAAATCACCCGACTATTAGACTTACAACCGTCTGGGGATGGCCACCAACTAACTCCTCCTACGATTTTAAAATATACAGGCAAGTCATATGCTTTATGCAAGATAGCTGGGTTATTATTTATTTAGAAAGAGACTAAGTCCTTAAACACACACCCTAAAGAGACTAGATCATGTAGGTACATGCTTTCAAATGACTTAAATCTAATGCAGAATTTTTACATATTTTATTTTTATTTTTGGACAATCATTTGACTCAAGCTATAGGATTCTTTATGACTAATGCATGAGAAATAAGATTATGGGCCAAAATATGCGAGATAAGGAGGTGTATTTACACCATCGCTCTCAAAGGTCAAGCCAAGTTCTCTGGCAAAGGAGGAAGCCCTCCAATCAAGAGTGAAATAATATACTTTGATGTATGATATGAGAAAGGTAATACTCATCCAGCTAAGAGGTTGCTAATTCTTTTATCTTGATTTTAACTTGGGCTTTAGGTGATGTTATGAGTTTTTTATTTTTAATTTTGAGTTGATTAATCTGGTAGAAGATTTATTTTTCTCTAAGAGCCTAATTGTCATCCAGGCCATACATCAAGAAAGGAATAAACTAGGAAAAGGATGTCATTTCCAATGCACGAGCTAAACAAAATATCAAACATTTTATAAAGCTAACGTAAAAGAATAAAAGGTCATTTATGGTCGGGCACCACCATATAATCCAAAAAAAAAATTGGGTAGCCAAGCTCTACCATTATAAAACCCAAATTATAAATGAATAAATTACAATCAAGCAAGAAATTCATTATTATGGGGGACTTCAATCTTCATTGCTTCATTCTTCTTTTCTTCTTTCATCTTCTTTTCTTCCTTCTTCTTTGGTTCCTTCTTTTGGATGGTTGGAATGTGGATGCTCCAAAGGCTTCACATGGTACATAAGATGAGATCTTATGACAAATGCTTATCCTAATACCTCATAACAATCATTCCAAAATCCTAATTGCAAAATTACCTGAAAAGGAAAAGTAAATCTAACTAACACCAAAATAGAGATTAGCTAAATAAATCATACAAATCCCAAGCATGTATATTAGACTTAGCCCACACATGGGTAACCAAGTTCACCTAGTGTATTGGATTATGCTTACGGATATAAGCACCTTCACAGTAAAAGCATTTATATTTTTATTTATTACAGTGCTCTTTAAGCACAATCCCCTACATAAGATAATGGTTAGACTAAGATCTCCCTACCATTCATTCTATGCACATACACCGTAACATTCTGACTAGAAATAATACATCATAAAAGAAAAGTAAACATCAAACCATGCACCATCCTAACGTAAAGCTAGAAATGGTGACTTAGTCTAATCTGTGTATTTTAAAAGGTTTGTGTGGTATGCTTAGCTATGGCTTTAAGGCTTAGATTTTCTAAGTGTGAAGATGTTAAACTTAGATGGTAGTTTCATTCAATTGTTTAGTTTATTTAGTTGATTTTTATTTGATGATTTATTTTGGTTTAAGTGAATCCTATAATTAATTACTAAGTTATAAAGAGAGGGAAAAGAGAAGAGAATTACTCTTTCCTTCCCTACCATACGTAATTTCTAAAGTGCATTCACATTTGATTTAATTTAGTGAATGTTTTATTATGTATTTTAATTACTCCTAAGTTTAGATCTTCCCTAAACAAACCTATTGAAAAGAAAGTCATTTTAAGATTAAGTAAAGTGAACTAATATCACAAAACACACATCACTTCATTTTTTTCCAACATGTATAACATGCATATGAATGAATCCTAAGCATATCTATACATATAAGTGGAAATCTTTAGCACACTTTATGATGAATGCAAAGAAATGTTACTTAAGAAAATTGGAATGCTTTATGATACATGATTTTCATTAAGTAGAAAAAGTGGTATTCTTTTATCTTTTATTCATATGCACATGTGTATGTATGAAAGGCATAAGTGAGTATGGCATCATTGTTACCACCAAGGGTGTAAGGTACAAGACTTACTTAGGGCTACTTAAAGTCTCGCAACCCCGGGGTTGTCCAGACTAATATATCACTTTTCTTAAATACATATGCATGTACAAAAGAAATAAATGGAAAAAAAATGCAAAGTTTATGTTTATTTAAATTTATGGTTTGTTTATACAATTTATGTGTGTAGATGTAAAGATCCTTCTTAGGTTATAACATCAAAGTGGATAAGAGTAGATTTTAAAAAAGTGTTATGTTCTTTTAAAAGAACTATACACTTTGCAAATCTTATCCAAATCCATGTTAAGAGGAAAGAAAAGAAGCAAACATAAGACACATTTTTATATTCACATGCAAGCTTATAAATAAAGTATAAGTAGCATACTATTCAATTTTGATATTTGATTTATAAGTTTTGAAAAAAATTTTAAATTTAATAGTGATAATAGCCATTCAAATTTTTTACTTTAGCCAAAACATGCAATTTGACATAAAGAAAATATTTCATTTTAATTTTGATTTTTAAAAGATATGAATGCATGAATTTCATATGACATACACATTTAGCATGCTAGGAAAGAAATAAAGTGATTAAAGAAATGTAAATTCATTCACCCTAATTAATTCCTAAAGATAATTCTATGAAATAAGAAAATTTAAAGTGAATCAAAGTTTGTTAAATGTGATTTTTGTTTTGAATTTGTTTTATGTTTGATTTAGAAAATGTGAAAGAATGTTTTCTGGTCCTAACCCATTTCCCCCATGTGTATGGTTTTTTAGTTTAATCTTTAGATGATTAGATGATTTTTATATTTTAATTAGGTTAAGGTATGAATTAAATGTGTTAATTATCCCTTACCTATACCACCTTAGAATATTTAACCAAATAATTACAAGCCATTGATATGACATAAAACCACACAAGGAATTCAAATCACCAATGCACCTAAGAAGAAAAGGGCCTAATGCATTTGGCTCTTGATTAATGATTAATTAAGCTAAGGGGTTTATGTTAAGTAATTTCATAATCCTTCTCACACATGTGAGTTGAATTTTGATTTCCTTAATCTACTTAAGTTATTGAACACCTAAGCATCTACCCAAAGTGAATTAGTTAAATTCTGGAGGGTTTTAGAATTTTGTTAATTTAATTAGGTAGGTAACTAGTAGATTAATCCTTAATTAAGTTTAGATTAAGGAAGAGGGGGGGGGTGGTTAAGGAATAGTTTAAGAAAAAAATCCTAAAATTATTCTTTAAACCTCCTATTCATTTAAACAAACCTTAATTAAGTCAATCAAGGGATTAAACCACTGATTACACACTTAAGTAGGCTTAATTATATTAGGAGAGTAATTAAGAATGAATCCAGCAATTACCCTAATTAAAACATTAATAAATCCCAAGAAAATTATGAAGTCATCCCTAAATAAATACAATGAGATTAATTAATGTAATAATGAGAGAGTAATTAGCCTAATTACATTCCCAATAAAACCTAAATTTAGAAAATAACACTACTCAAAATCCATCAAAATCAATTTTATAATATTCTACATTCAATTATCTTTCATATGCAATTATTTCACATTTTTTTTTATTTTTCTACACTAAGATATTAATATTTGAAGTTTCCATGATTAATTAAGAAATTTAATCCCCTAATTATATAGCTAATCTCGTCGGTGCCACGTGGAGGCTGACTTGGTGCGTGCTTTTCATGTGGCACGATGGGAGTGGCTATTTAAGTAATCACATCATAGCCCCGCATCAGCAATGGTGCTACATGCTATCTCCCTATCCGTCTGATCAAGGATCAGTCGTTTGAGATTAAACTCGCAGTATTAAAGAGATAATCCTTGGATCCTACGTGTTCTAATCATGGTCGTCCATCCAAAACATGCAGATGGATGGCCCATGATTCATCCCAGAGTTCTCCTATGGGAAAGGGGAGCCGTCCACCTTCCACGGCAAGATCCAAGCTCGATTGAGCTCAGATTGAACCCAAAACTTACCCACACCATCATCATGCAAGGAAGATCACATCCAACTGCTAGTTTCTCAAGGGATGAAACTTTACTTGACAAAGGAGCACACTATGGATAAATTAAGCTCTGTTTCATGGCTTACCTCATCAGAGGTTATCACCGACAATCAATTCTCTTAGAGAAGCATCATCTAGTGGAGAAAAAGCATTTTTGAAGTTTTGAGGCTTGAAATTGGATGGATCTTCCTAAAGGCCAACTTCACCATCACTTGAGCTCGATCTTGGTTGAAGTAGCACCTCCCTTGCCTTTGGAGCTTGGAAAAAGGTTGGGGTGTGTTCGATTTGATCCTCTAAGGGAGCTCAAATGAGGAATTGGCTTGGTATTAAGTGTGGAGTAAGTTGGATTTCAAGTGGAGCTCCACTATTTTTAGTGCAAGAAAACTGAGAAATGGGAAAATGGAATTCACTCTAGGAAGCTTGGGATCACTTGGAAATGGCTCCTCTGGCTTCCCTTTAATCAATCGAATTGGAGAGTGATGAATTGAAATGAAATTAGGGGGAGTATATCTCCCCGTAAAGCAATTAGATGGCCCTGAAGGAGCTTGCCATTTTGATCCATTTGACCTTATTCCATGGGTTTGTTAGGCTGTTAGGAGTGTCCTTGCATTTAGTTTGGCTAGAGGAGTGGAGTAGTGGAGCTCCCATGTGCTTAATTCAAGTGGAGGAGGGATTCCATGTGCTTAATTTCATGCAAGTGGTCAGTTTTAGCTTTAGGATGGTTGGGCTAACCCAAACCCATTGGGTTAGGTGCACCACACTCACTAGTGTCCACTTGGACCACTAAGAGGGTGTCAAGTGGTCATGAGGAGGATTTGACCATATTCCAAGTAAATTTGGGCAAAATCAACCCTTTGACCTATGGGTAAAAAGGTCATTTGGCTTAGGTTTCAATTTGACTAGGTTTGGTATGATTGAAAAATGGTTCAGGCTAAGTTTAATTGAATTTGGAGTTAGTTTGATATGATTTGGCTCATGTTGACCCATTTAGGTCAAAATGGGTCAACTTGGGTCAAGTTGACCAATTGGTCAAATTGGGTGAAACTAAGGGTTGGGTCAAGTTCATATAAACATTTAAAGTGTGTTGGTGGTTTTGGTCTAGTTCAATTTGATTTATATTTAGTTTTGGTTCAATTGAATTCATTTAGGTCAAATGGGTCAAGTTGACCAATTCGACCCATTTGACCTATTTGGGTTAAGTTATGGGTTGGCTTAGGTTTCATTGGTCATATGAAATGGATTGGTATCTTTGTTTCCAATCAATTTTTGGTTTAATTTGATTTTGGAGCAATATGACCTTTTACGTCAAGTTAGATTCAAGGCCAATTGGGCTATGTTAGGTCTAGTTGGCCAATTGGAGCTTTGGTCAAGTTCAACAATTATTTTGGAATGACCTTGACCCATTGGTTTCAATCAATTTGGCTTAGATCAAGTTTTGACATATTTTGACTTTTTAGGTTAAGTTGGGTCAAGTTGGGTCAATTTGCCAATTAGGCTAGGTTAGGCTCAAATGATGACTTGGTCAAGTTCAAACATTGATAATGAATGAGTTTTGATCAATGGTCTCAATCAATTTGGCCTATGTTGGGTTTCATTTTGGCTAAGTATTGACTTGGTCAACCCTAGGTTTGACTTGGTTTGACCCAATTTGAGTGATTGGTCATCTTATGATTATTGTTTCTCATAATGTGTGGCTTAGATGGGCTTAGTTCAATCCAATTTGGATAGGATTAGAATTTGGCTCATAAGGGTACTTTAGGTCACTTTGGGTCAAGTGAGCCTAAGTAGGTCAAATGACTTGGTCAAAGCTTGATTTGAGTTTGATTAAACTCACATATGGACTTATGATTGAAATATAAATCCATTTGCAAGAGATTTGAAATCAAATGGGTTTTGATTCATTTGATAATCTCAAATTCAAAGGGGTGAACATGAGATTGATTTTTGAATTTAGTTTTGGTTTGGATATTGAAGTTTATGTTTATATTTGGATTCATGATTGAAGGATTGATTGAATCATGAAGAAAAATCAAGGGTTTGGCTTGATTTGAATTGGATTTGGCTAAGTTCAAGATTTTGACTTGAAAGTCTTAGGTTGAATTTTTATTGAATTTGAGTTTGATTTTTGGAGTTGCTTTTGGTTATTTGAATTTATATTTCATTTATATATGTGAATATAAATAAAAATATAAATGGGTTATGAGAAAATTTCATGAATTGAAGTGATTTGAACTTCATTTGGACTAAGTCCATAAGAGGGGATCAAAGGACTTAGGAAAGATTTTTAGGAATTTGGATTTGATTCTTGAATTTGGTTTAATTGATTTGAATTTATATTTCATTTATATATATGAATATAAATGATAATATAAATGGGTTGTGAGAAAAATTCTTGAATTTGAATTGATTTAGATTTGATTTCGGCTAAGTCTATCAGAGAGAATCAAAAGACTTAGGAAATATTTTGAACTGTAATTTCAATCATGAGCTTCAATCATTAGTTTCAATCATGGGTTTTAATTATGTGGGGTTGATTTGGATTTTGAGGAAATCTATTAAGATGGAATTGATTTAAGTTTGACTTGAAGGAAGGATGTGAGGAATTTGGTTCAAACTATAGGTTAGGTAAATTTTTCCAACCCCCCTAAGGCATGACATATTCTTAGGGATAACTCTTCCAAGTCTCCAAGGCTAGGTTGAGTGTCCACCTAATCACAAGATGTGTCTTAAGACTAAAGATCTCTTAAAGTCTAAGAGAAGTCCTATGTCTAAGATGGAGGGGTTGAGAGCTCATCTTAAAAATGAGGTCAATAGGAGGCAGGGGTTCAAACTTATTCCAAAGCATCCTCTCACACCCAGGAGCTCGCTCAGATCTTCACTGTCGTTGGAAACCATCCCGGGTGAGGTATTTTCATCAAACTTTAGCCGGCCATAGGATCTTCTATTTGCTCAAATCTATGCAGGATTTTAGGACTTTTCCTTAGATTTCCTTGCATTTTTAATTTTATATCACAATAGTGCGAATTGAGGTGTTTTTCGGTGAGATTCACTGGAAAATCATGTCCAAAACTGAGCTTGGTGCTTGTTTTGCCATTTGGATGGCCTGGTTCGTAGGTCTCGTGGGAGAAAGGATAGCAGCCATCTAATCTCCCCTTAAAAGGGTCAGACGATTGCGATTTTACATTAGATCCACCAGATTCTAGCCATCAGATCAAGCGGATCTATCTAGACCATCTGATTTGTGATCGGAAAGTTTGATCTGAACCACACGCAATCCCGCATTTTCCTTTCGGATGCCGCATTAGCTGCGGCATTGACGCATGCCATGCGGCACCGTGTGGCTAATCATGCACCGCATGGGCTTCAGGTCGATTGCACGGTGATGACTGGGTTAAGTAAGAAATTAGGCCTTTTTCATTTTAAAAATTATTTAAATTATCTGAAACTTTGAAATTTAATAAAATAATAAAACACTTAACAAAACAAATTATAAATAAGGGCTCATTGGATTTTTATTTTTGAGAGTAATCGAACAAACCAAAAATCTCGAGATTTCACTAAATGGTTTGAGCTAAATTTGAGTTTTATTGAAATTTAAATTTCATCAATTAAACCAAAAATACAAATCTGATTGAGTTGAAATTTTTAGAGATTGAAATTGAAGTTAAAAATGCACCCACCATAAAACTTTCAAGTCAAAAACATTTCTAGATTGAAAGATATTGTATTCTGAAGTTCAAATAGTGAAAATAAATTAATGGACTTTATAAATATCATGGAAAATCAGTTAACTCAATTGAAAATTTGAAAAATCATAATATATCATAGAAAAATTATAAAAATATAAATAAATACTCATTTTAAAGGTATTTTAGAGGAGGTTAATTTAAAAATATTTCCTTCTAATTTTAAATAGTAATTAAAGCTTAATTTTGGAATAATTGAAAATTTAATTAGCTTAATTACTCCATAATTACTCAAGTAATTAATTCTAGACTTTCTGAGATTATTTAATGGTATCACCCCTGCCTCCTATAATTTTCTTGGATTTATTGTTTGATTAATTAGGGAAATCGATTATCTTAGCCTTAATTACTTTCTTAATTAGATGATTAATTAACATGCTAAATAGTAAGAAAACTATTAATTAATCTTGCAAATTATTGTATAATAGTGAATGAACATAAAGAATAAGATTATGTCCTATTTCCTAATCTTTTACTCTAAGTTTATTTCATTTGAATGGAAATTAATTAATTTTGGATTAATGGTTTAATTCATTAATTAAAAATGGCTTAATTAATTAAATTAAAATCATAGTCATTTCGAAACTCATCCAATTAAGTTTCTTGGGTAGATATTTAGGTGGTTAATAACCTAAAGTTATTTAAGGAAATTATGGCTAACCTACATGTGTGGGGAAGCGATAAGAGTACTTAATCAAGATCTTTAATCTAATTAACCACTAATTATGAGCCAATTGCATTAAGTCTTTTATTTCTTAGGGTCATTACTGATTTAAATTTTAATTCATGTGCATATCATGTTGGCTCATAATTAATTGGTTAATTACTTTAAGGTAATATACGTAAGGGGTAATTAATGGACTTAACTCATATTACAATCTAATTAACTCATAAAATCCACTTAACTTCTTTTTAATTGAATCAAATTAATTAACCAATAAGGAAATGAATTAGGAGCAGAAAATGATTGAATCTCCATTCTTATTTAAATCAAATCAAACATCCAAAACTAATTTAATAATAAATTTTGGTTTATTTTAAATGATTGTATTTGATATGATTGTCCTTAAGAATTAATTTGGTTGAATGAAGTCATGTGTTTTATGTTGCTTATTCTTTTCAATCATATTAAATATTGTATGTCACTTGTAATCATGCATTCATCTTTTTCAAAAATCAATTAAATCAAATGAAATTTTCTTTATGTTGTGCTTGCATGTGTTGAACTTAATCTACAATATGTGTGGCTATTATCACTATTTAATCAAAAATTATTTTCAAAAGCTTTTAAATCAATTACAATATTTGGAGTCATATTAGTCATAAGTATATGTAAGCTTGCATGTGGTCTAGTTTAAACATATGATTTAGAGTTCCCTTTCTTTAATTCACATATAGATTTGCATAAGTTTGAACATACATAAGTGTATAGTCCATTTAAAAAGACAACACTTATTTGAATTCATCCTTACACATTTTTATATTGGAATTTGGATAGAACTTTAAATCATATGCATAAATAAATTAAGAAAGATACAATGTTTGCATGATTTTCCATTATTGTAGTCATTTGTACATTCATGTGTATTTAAGAATAGCGAGTATATCTAGTCTGGACATTCCGGGGATGTACGGCTTTAAGTAGCACTAAGGAGGTCTTTATGTCACTCCCCTGGTTAACAATGGTGAAGTACTTGCTTAAAACTTTTATACACTTGAGTGTGCATTTAACTAATGAGTGAAAATCCCATTTTTCTATGAAATACACATCTGCATGTTTCATTTAAAGGGTGTTAAAATAAATATATTGCATGTCTTAGTCATACATAGGATTCAATCATATCCATGTTACATGTGATGGAAAGGAATAATGTGATGTATGTCATGTGTGAGTAGTTCATTCAAATTATTTTTAAGATGCATTTCATATTGAATGGAATCATTTAAAGTAAACCTAAAGTTAGGTTTAATTTAAAATGTGTAATAAGCCATTAACTAAAGAGAACAAATTAAATTAACATGCTTTAGAAAGTGGCTTAGGTAGGGATGAAAGAGAGTAATTCTCTTTCCTCTCTTTATAACACTTAGTTGCTAAGTTTAAGGAATATGAAATAAAAGAAAATACTAAGTAAAATTCTCAAATCAATAATCACTTAAAGTGAAATCAACCTCTTATTACTAAACATCCTTTCACATTTTGAAAATCATAACCTTAATGCCTAGTTAGGACTTACCATACAAGCCTTAACACACATAGTAGAATTAATTCACCACTTTTAGTCCTGGGTTAAGACAGTGTATATTTGGTGTATATTTTATTTTATGATGTAATATTTTAGACTAGATATTAGGGTGTATGCTTCGTAGACTAGATGTTAGGCCATGATTAGCCTAATCTTATTTTCTGCAAGGGATTATGCTTAAAGGAGCCGCTTAAAAATAAAAATAAATGCTCTCTTTGTAGGTTTCTTATGCCCCTAAGCATAATCCAAGTTAGGACAGGTGGGCTTGGCTAACCATGTGTAGGGTGCTAAGTCCAAATTATGATATAACTATGGAATTAGGATTAGTGCTATGGGGGTTTAGGATGAGCATTTGCTAGAAGGCTTAGTCTTGGGGTGTCATGTGATGCGTTGAAGCCCACCACATCAAAGGGAGGAAAAATATGATGAAATGAAGGAGACATGATGAATGAATACTTGAAGACCCCCCATAACATTTATTACTTATAGTTGTAATTATTCTTTTATATACTGGATTATATAAGGGTAGAGCTCGGCTACCCATTTTCTCTTTTCAAGGTGTAAGGCGGAACCCGACCGCACCGGCCTTTTATTCTATTGTGATTTTTTATAAAATTATTTGATGTTGTGTTTAGATTGTGCATTAGAAATAATATGCTTTTCTTAGTTTCTTATATGTTTGATGCTTTAATGTGTGGCTTGGATGCGATTAGGCTTTTAGGATAAAATTAATTTTTCTACCCCAATTAATAACTCGCAATTAAAAATTAAAATAACTCATAACCTCACCATAAAGCCTAGGTTGCAAATAAGATAATTAAATGATTTAGCAACTCCTTAGTTGAATGGTTGAATGTCTCACAACATGCATACATATTTTTTCTCTCCTGAACATGAAGGATCTCCATCCTTGCATGAATGGGGAATGCTTGACTAGTGAGAGAATCCCTTGTGTTGGAGAACACATTCTTCTAACTGATTTGGCCCATAACCTATTTTCATCATACATATAGGCATCAAAATCCTAAAGCCTTTGTCAAAATGAAGTGTCAAAATTGAAATAAAATTTGAAAGATAAGTCATTACTCATACCACTCATGCTCGAGTGTCTTAGGAGTGGGTTTAAGGACTTTAGACTCTCTCAAATTAAATAATAGCCTAACTATCATGCACTTGCATATGACCAGACTACATGATTTTGAATCATAGGAGGTTGTTAGCTGGCATCCATTCCAAGCTATCGTAAGTCCATAAGTTGGATATTTTATTCTCTATTATGGAGGTAAACTATTATGTCCATCTCTCGCTTAGATTTAGGTCATGCTTTAACTTATGCTAAAGCTCCCTAGATTTTGGATATGAGGGTGTTGTTTTCTGCCAGCTATAAGCATAAATCATCACCTCTTAGGAATTTCCACAATCTTGTATTGATGGATTATATACCCTAGCAATCTAATAAGATTTCAACTTAAACAAATAATTCTCTTCAATTTCAAATACATAAAGCCCAACCATATGATAGATCAGAATGCTCACTAAATTTTCTAGTATCACGAGCATTTCCTACTTATTCCCTTTGGCTTTCAAAAATAAGTCTTCTCCTTAAACAATCCCACTTGATTTTCTAATATGACCAATTTATTGATAGTCTAGCCTTAAAATCTTTGGAGACCCTAATTCTCTATTTTAATCAAGAGTATTCTTAAGTAATTCTCATCATACCTCAATATCGTACTGTTGACCTCATTTTTAGGATGAGCTCTTAACCCCTCCATCTTAGATATAGGACTTCTCTTAGACACTAAGTGTTTTCTTAGTTTTAAGACACTTCTGGTGATTAGGTGAATACTTGACCTAACCTTAGAGACTTAGAAGAGTTATCCATAGGAATAGGTCATGCTTTAGGGGTGTTAGGAAAATTTTCCTACCCTATAGCTTAAACCAAATCCTCACTTCCTTCCTTCAAGTCAAATTTCAAAATTCAAATCAAACTCTAAATCAAATCAACTTAAAACTCAAATCAATTCCAACTTGATGGATTTTCTTAAATCATGAATCAATTTCAAATGATTGAAACCCATGATTGAATTCAAGTCCAAAAAGCTCCCTAAGTCCCATTGATTCCATCTAATGGACTTGGCTCAAATCAAATTCAAATCATTTTAAATTGAAGAAATTTTCTTATAACCCAGTTATATTCTCATTTATATTCACAAATATGAATGAAATATAAATTCAAATAACCTAAACTAAATTCAAAAATCAAATCCAAACTCAACCGAAATTCAACCTAAGCCTTTCAAGTCAAATTCTTGAACTTAGCTAAATCAAACTCAAATCAAGCCAAACCCTTGAATTTTCTTCATGATTCAATCAATCCTTCCATCATAAAACAAAATATAAACACAAACTTCAATCATCAAATCAAAACTAAATCTAAAACTTAGATCCAAATCCAACCAAAATTCAAACTAAGCCTTTCAAGTCAAATTCTTGAACTTAGCCAAATCAAACTCAAATCAAGCCAAACCCTTGACTTTTCTTCATGATTCAATCAATACTTCAATCATAAAACCAAATATAAACATAAAATTCAATTCTCGAACCAAAACTAAATTCAAAAATCAAACCCAAGTCAAACTCATGTTCAGCCTTTAAACTTGAAATTGTCAAATGAATCAAAACCCATTTGACTCCAAACTACTTGCAAATGGATTTATATTTCAATCATAAGTCCATATGTGAGTTCAACCAAACTTAAACAAAGCCTTGATCAAGCCAATTGACCCACTTAGGTTCACTTTACCCAAAGTGACCTAAAGTACCTCTTTTGAGCCAAATTCTAATCCTAACCAAATTGGATTGAACTATGCCATCTAAGTCTCACATTGTGAGCAACAATCATCATAAGATGATTAATTACTCAAATTAGGTCAAACAAAGTCAACACTTAGCCAAAATGAAACCTAAATTAGCCAAAATCCACCATAATCTAAATTGATTGAAACCATTGATCAAAACTAATTCATGATCAATATTTGAACTTGACCAAGTCATCATTTTAGCCTAACCTTATTGTTGACCTCATTTTTAGGACGAGCTCTCAACCCCTCCATATTAGACATAAGACTTCTCTTAGACTTTAAGAGATCCTTAGTCTTAAGACACATCTAGTGATTAGGTGGATGCTCAACCTAGCCGTAGAGACTTAGAAGAGTTAGTCAAAGGAATATGTCATGCCTTAGGGGTGTTAGGAAAATTTTCCTACCCTATAGCTTGAACCAAATTCCTCACTTCCTTCCTTCAAGAAAAGCTTAAATCAATTCCAACTTAATTGATTTTATCCAAACTCAAATCACTTCCAAATGATTGAAATCCATGATAGAAATAAAGATTTAAGCTTATGATTGAAATTCCAAGTCAAAAATATCTCTAAGTCCTTTGATTCCCTCTTATGGACTTAGCTTAAATCAAATCTAAATCAATTCAAATTCAAGAAATTTTCTCATGACCCATTTATATTCTCATTTATATTCACATATATAAATGAAATATAAATTCAAATCAAACTCAAAATTCAATTCCAAGTTCAAAATATTTCCTAAGTCCTTTGATTCCCTCTTATGGACTTAGCCTAAATCAAATCTAAATCAATTCAAATTCAAAAAAGTTTCTTACAACCCATTTATATTATCATTTATATTCACATATATAAATGAAATATAAATTCGAATCAATCAAACAAAATTCAAAATTCAAATCCAAATAAAAAATCTTTCCTAAGTCACTTTGATTCCTTCCTATGGACTTAGCCTAGATCAAATCTAAATCACTTCAAATTCATGAAATTCATAACCCATTTATATTCTTATTTATATTCACAAATATAAATGAAATATAAATTCAAATATCCAAGAATCGATTCAAAACACGAACTCAAATTCAACCAAAATCAAATCTAAGCCTTTCAAGTCAAAATATTGAACTTAGCCAAATCAATTTCAAATCAAGCTAAACCCATTTGACTTCAAATCTCTTGCAAATGGATTTATATTTCAATCATAAGTCCATATGTGTGTTCATTTAAACTCAAATCAAGCTTTGACCAAGCCATTTGACCTATTTAGGCTCACTTGACCCAAAGTGACCTAAAGTACCCTTATGAGCCAAATTCTAATCCTAAGAAAATTGGATTGAACTAAGCCCATCTAAGCCCCACATTGTGAGCAACAATCATCATAAGATGATCAATCACTCAAATTGGGTCAAACTAAGGCAAACCTAAGGGTTGACCAAGTCATCACTTAGCCAAAATGAAACCTAAACTAGCCAAAATCCACCATAGGCCAATTTGATTGAAACCATTGATCAAAACTCATTCATGATCAATGTTTGAACTTGACCAAGTCATCATTTGAGCCTAACCATGCCCAATTAGCCACTTGACCCAAGTTGACCCAACTTGACCTAAAAAAGTCAAAATATGTCAAAACTTCATCTAAGCCAAATTGATTGAAACTAATGGGTCAAGTTCATTCTAAAATGATTGTTGAACTTGACCAAAGCTTCGGTTGGCCAACTAAACCTAACCTAGCCAATTGCCCTTGAACCCAACTTGACCTAAAAGGTCATATTGAGCCAAAATCAAATTAAATGGAAATTGATTGGAAACAAAGATGTCAATCCATTTCATATGACCAATGAAACCTAAGCCAACCCATAACCTAACCAAAATAGGTCAAATGGGTCAAATTGGTCAAATTGGTCAACTTGACCCACTTGACCTAAATGAACTCAATTGAACCAAAACTAAATATAAATCAAATTGAACTAAACCAAAACCACCAACACACTTCAAATGGTCATATGAACTTGACCCAACCCTTAGTTTGACCCAATTTGACCAATTGGTCAACTTGACCCAAGTTGGCCCATTTTGACCTAAATGGGTCAACATGAGACAAATCATATCAAATCAACTCCAAAATTCAATGAAACTTAGCCTAACCCATTTTGCAATTATACCAAACATATTCAAATCGAAACCCAAGCTAAATGACTATTTTACCCCTAGGTCAAAGGGTAAATTTTGGCCAAATTCACTTGGTATTTAGTCAAATTCTCTTCATGACCACTTGACACCCTCTTAGTGGGCCAAGTGGACACTAGTGCGTGTGGTGCACCTAACATAATGGGTTTGGGTCAGCCCAACCCAACATAAAGTCAAAATTGACCACCTCCTTCAAATTGAGCACATGGGAATCCTTCCTCCACTCAATTAAACACACGGCAACTTTCCCACTACCTCCCTCTGGCCAAAATGACCCATGTGCAAGCCTTAAATGGCCTAGCAACCCATTGCATCAGGTGTATTGATAAAAAATGGCAAGATCCTTCTCGACTGTTTGATTGCTCTAGGGGGGAGATATACTCCCCCTAACTCCAATTCATTTGATGATTCCCCTATTCAATTGAGCAAGAGGAAGCTAGAGGAACCTTTTCTAAGTCTCCCCAAGCTCTCTCAAGTGATTTGAACTTCTCCATTTTTGGATTTTCTCAAACCAAAAATAGGGGAGCTCAAGCAAAATTCAATCTCACTCCACACTCAATACCAAGACAATTCACTTTGCAAGCTCCATCAGGGAACTCAATCAACTTCACCCAAACCTTTTCCCAAGCTCCAAAGGTAAGGGAGGTACCACTTCAATCAAAGCTGCAAGGAGTTGAAGGAGGACTTGGCCCATAGAAGGATCTACCCAATTTCAACACCTCAAAATTTCAACAAAGCTTCATCTCCACTAGACAAAGCTTCTCCAAGGGAGTCGAGCGCCAGTGATATCCTTCGATGAGGTAAGCCGTGAAATCAAGCTTATATTATATGTGGTGTGGTCCTTTGTGAAAGGAATTTCTACTTCATGAAAATCTAGCTGTTGGATGTGATCTCCTTTGCATGGTGATGGTGTGGGTTGAATTTTGTTTCAATCCAAGCTCAATCAAGCTTGAATCTTCCCTTAGAAGATGGACGGTGGCCATCTCCCGTAGGGAAGATCAGAGAAGAATCATGGGTTGTCCATCCGTGCATTTAGGATGGACAGCCATGATTAAAACATGTAGGATCCATCATTTAATCCTTTAGAACAATAGATTTAATCTCAACCGTCTGATCCTTGATCGGATGAACATGAAGAAAGTGTGTAGCACCACCGCTGACGTGATGCGATGATGTGACTATTTAAATAGCCACTCCCATCATGCAACATGGAAAGTGCACACCGCATTAGCCTCCACGTGGCGTTGATGGGATTAGCTTTATAATTAGGGATTTAAATTACCTAATTAAGCTTGGAAACTTCAAAAATTCATATCTAAGTGTACAAAAATCAGAAAAAATGTGAAATAGATTGCATATGAAAGGTTTTTACATCTAGAATATTATAAAATTGATTCAATGGATTTTGAACAGTGTTATTTTCTGGATTTAGGTTTTATTGTGAATTTAATTTTGCTAATTACTATATAATTATCCTACCGATTAATTCCAAACTTCTTGTGTATGATTAATGGGATGACTTCTGTCTCTCCTAATTTTCTTGGGATTTATTGATGGTTTAATTAAAGGAATTACAAGATTAATTTATAATTACCCTCTTAATGTAATTAAGCCTAATTAAATGTGTAATTAGTGATTTGATGCCTTGATTGAGTTGATTAAGGTTTATTTAAATGAATAGGAGATTTAGGGAATAATTTTGGGATATTTTTCTTAATCTATTCTTTAACCTCTTTCTTCCTTAATCTAAGCTTAATTAAAGATTAATCCACTAATTATCTACCTAAATTCTAAAACCTTCCAGAACTTAACTATTTCACTTTGGGTACATGCTTAGGTGTTCAATAGCCTAAGTACATTAAGGAAATTAAAATCCAACTCATATGTATGAGAAGGATTATGAAATTATTTAACTTAAACCCCTTAGCTTAATTAATCATTAATCATGAGCCAAATGCATTAGGCCCTTTTCTTCTTAGATGCATTGCTTATTTAAATTTCTTGTGTGGTTTTATGTCATATTATTAGATCATAATTATTTGATTAAATATGCTAAGGTGGTATATGTAAGGGGTAATTAACACATCTAATTCACATCTTAACCAAATCAAAATATAAAAATCATCTAATCATCTAAAGATTAAACTAAAATGCCATACGCATGGGGGATATGGGTTAGGACCAGCAAACATTCTTTCACATTTGTTAAATCAAACATAAAGCAAATTCAAAATAAAAATCACATTAAACAAACTTTGATTCACTTTAAACTTTCTTATTTCATAGGATTGTCTTTAAGAATTAATTAGGGTGAATGAATTTATATTGCTTTCATCACTTTATTTATTTCCTAGCATGCTAAATGTGTTTGTCATATAAAATTTTTGTATTCATATCTTTTAAAAAATCGAAATTAAAATGAAATATTTTTTATGTCAAATTGCATGTTTTGGCTAAAGTAGAAATTTGAGTGGCTATTATCACTTTTAAATTCAAATTTATTTTTAAAACTTATAAATTAAATATCAAAATTAAAAGGCATGCTACTTATACTTTATTTATAAGCTTGCATATGAATATAAAAATGTGCATTATGTTTTCTTCCTTCTTTCCTCTTAACATGGATTTGAGTAAGATTTACAAAGTGTATAGTTCTTTTAAAAGAACATAACACTTGTTTAAAATCTACTCTTATCCTCTTTCATGTTATACCTTAAGAAGGATCTTTAGATTTACACATATAAATTGCATAAACAAATCAAAAATTAAATAAGCATAAACTTTGCATCTTTCTTTCTCCATTTATTTCTTTTGTACATGTATATGTATTTAAGGAAAGTGGTATATTAGTCTGGAAAACCTCGAGGTTGTGAGGCTTTAAGTAGCCCTAAATAGGTCTTGTACCTTTCACCCCTGGTGCTAACAATCACACCATACTCACTTATGCCTTTCATATATACACATGTGCATATAAATAAAGGATAAAAGATTACCCCATTTTCTACTTAATGAAAATCATGCATCTTAAAGCATTCCAATTTTCTTAAGTAACATTTCTTAGCATTCATCATAAAGTGTGCTAAACATTTCCATTTATATATATAGATACAATTAGGATTCATTCATACGCACGTTATACATGTTGAGAAAGAAATGAAGTGATGTATGTTTTGTGATATTAGTTCACTTTACTTAATATTAAAAAGCCTTCCTTTTGAATAGGTTTGTTTAAGGAAAATCTAAACTTAGGATTAATTAAAATACATAATAAAATATTCACTAAATAAAATCAAATATGAATCCACTTTAGAATTACTTAAGGTCGAGAAGGAAAGAGAAATTCTCTTCTCTTTTCCCTCTCTTTATAACTTAGTAATTAATTGTAAGATTCACTTAAACCAAAATAAATCATCAAATAAAAATTAACTAAATGAACTAAACAACTTGAATGAAACCACCCATCTAATTTGAGCATCTTCACACTTAGAAAATCTAAGCCTTAAATTCATAGCTAAGCATACCACACAAACCTTTTAAAACACACACATTACACTAAGTCACCATTTCTAGATTTAGATTAAGGTGGTGCATAGTTTGATGTTTAATTTTATTTTGTGATGTATTGTTTCTAGTCTAGATGTTAGGATGAATGTGCATAGAATGAATGGTAGGGCGATCTTAGTCTAACCATTTTCTTCAACAGGGGATTATGCTTATGGGGTTGTAATAAATAAAAATATAAATGCTTTTATTGTGCAGGTGCTTATACCCCTAAGCATAATCCAATAGGCTAGGTGGACTTAGTTACCCATGTGTGGGGTGCAAAATCCAATGTACATGCTTGGGATTTGTATGGTTTGTTTAGCTAATCTTTATTTTGCATGTGTTAGTTAGATTTTACTTTTCCTTTTTCATGTAATTTTGCAATTAGGATTTTGAAATGATTGTTATGGGGGATTAGGATGAGCATTGGTTATAAGATCACATCTTAGGTACCAAGTGAAGCCTTTGGAGTATCCACATTTCAACCATCCAAAAAAAGGAACCAAGGAAGAAGGAAGAAAAGAAGAAGAAAGAAGAAAAGAAGAATGAAGAAATGAAGATTGAAAACCCCCATAACAATGAATTCCTTGCTTGATTGTAATTTATAAATTTATAATCCGAGTTGTCTAAGGGTAGAGCTCAGCTACCCAATTTGTTTTCAGGTTTATGCTGTGGTGCCCAACCATAAATGGCCTTTTATTCTTTTTCGTTAGCTTTATAAAATGTTTGATGTTTTGTTTAGCTTGTGCATTAGAAATGACATCCTTTTCCTAGTTTCTTCATTGCTTGATGTATGGCCTAGATGAAGATTATTTTCTTAGGAAAAAATAAATCTTCTATCAAATTAATCAACTCAAAATTAAAAATAAACAACTCATAACCTCACCTAAAGCCTAAGCTAAAATCAAGATAAAAGAATTAGTAACCTCTTAGATGGATGAGTATTTCTTTTCTAACATCATGCATAAAAGGATATTGTTTCACTCTTGATTGGAGCGCTTCCACCTTTGCCAGAGAACTTGGCTTGACCTGTGAGACCCATGGTGGAAACACACCTTCTGATCTCTCTAATTTTGGCCCATAATCTTATTTCTCATTCATTAGGCATAAGAATCCTATAGCCCGAGTCAAGTGATTATCCCAAATGAAAATAAAACATGTCAAAATTTTGCATTAGACTTAAGTCACTTGAAAGCATGTCTTTATATGATCTAGTCTCTTTACAGAGTGTGTTTAAGGTCTTAGTCTCTTTCTAAATAAATAACAATATTTCTATCTTGCATAAACATAAGACTTGCCTACATATTTTTAAAATCGTAGGAGGAGTTAGTTGGCCACCCCTAGGGTTGTAAGTCCAACAGTCTGGTGGTTTATCCTCTCTTGTGGAGGTGAACCAAATACCCATTTTTACCTTAGATTTAGGTTGTACTTTTGGCCCTCGCTAAAGCTCCCTAAATTCAGGTTCTGAGGTTGCTTCACCCCTTTGTGGGCTATAAGTATAAATCCTCACCTCTTAGGCATTTCCATAACCTTGTATTGTGGAATTGTAAGCCCTAACATTATAAAAAAAATTCAAGTCAAACAAACTAATTCAATTTCAAAAATGTAAAGCCCAACCATGGGGAAGTTTGGGGTGCTTACTAAGTTTCCTAGTATCCTAATCATCCCCTACTTGTCTTCATTTGGCTTCGATAAGAACTCCCTCCTCTTGATCGATCTCACTTGACTTTCTAAAATAAACCACTCGATTGATAGTCTTACCTATTGAAATCCTTAGAGACAACGATCATTTACCTTAATTGAGAGTATTCCTAAGGAATACCATTCCTTAGAATGTAATTAACTGTGTGGGTTGCCCCTATAGGAAACTTAACGAACTCGGTTTAAAATAAACCCTACTTTACTTTTTCATGTAAAGCATGAGAATAATCTCTGGTACACTATGAAGATCCACAGTTCTTAGGAGTCCTTATTAAGGTGATTAGGTCTATTGTAGGGTTGTGACTTCTATCTTTCAAGATAGTACACCTTTCCACAATATCATACCTGATCACCCTAATAAGAACATCTACGGATCTGCCTGACATCTTACCAAGATGAATTTATATATTCTTTGTTGTTTTCATTGATCTTGTAAAAGGAGACCAAATGAAAAGGCAGAGGAATGTGAGAATTTTTCACCACACTAGCCCAATTGACCACTTGACAAGTTGACCCAACTTTACCTAAATAGTAAAACTGTGTCAAATCTTGATCTAAGATAAATCAATTATAACCAATGGGACAAATTTATTCTAAAGTGATTGTTGAACTTGACCAAAGCCTCAATTGGCCAACTAGACCCAACTTAGCCCAATTGATCATGAACCCAACTTGACCTAAAAGGTCAAATTGAGCTAAAATCAAATTAAACCAAAATTGATTGAAACCAAAGCTTGAAAAACATTTCAAGTGACCAACCAAACCTAAACCAACCCATGACCTCATCCAATTAGGTTAAATGGGTTAAATTGGTCAACTTGACCTATTTAACCTAAATGAAATCAAATGAACCAAATCCAAATATAAACCAAATTGAACCAAACCAATCATGCCAACACATTTCAAATGGTCATATGAACTTGACCCTACCCTTGGTTTGACCCAATTTGACCAATTGGTCAACTTGACCCAAGTTGACCCATTTTGACCTAAATGGGTCAACATGAGCCAAATCATATCAAATCAATTCCAAATTCATTGAAACTTGGCTCAACCCATTTTTCAATCATACCAAACATATTTAAACTGAAATCAAAGCCAAAGGACCATTTTACCCCTAGGTCAAAAGGTAATTCTTGGACAAATTCACTTGAAATTTGGTCAAATCCTCTTCATGGCCACTTGGCACCTCTTAGTGGACCAAGTGGACACTAATGAACATGGTGCACTTGACCTAATGGGTTTGGGTCAGTCAAACCCAACCCAATGGCCAAACCGACCACCAACTTAGAAATTGAGCACATTGGATCCCTCCTCCACTAAATTAAGCACATGGCAACCTCTCCACTACCCGCCTCTACCAAAAATGAACCATGTGCAAGTTTAAACAGCCAAAATAACCCATTGAATCAGGCCAATTGATCCAAAATGGAAAAGCCATTCACGGGTGTCCGATCATTCTAGTGGAGATATAATCCCCCTAATTTCACTTCATTCATAGACATTCACACTCGATTGACTGAGAGATACCTAAGGCAAGCTCCTCAAGCTCCCTCAAGCAATCCCCAAGTCATTGGAATACTCCACTTCTCTATTCCTTCAAGATGAAAATAGGGGAGCTCAAGCATTTTTCCAACTCATCTAATACTCAACTTGAATCCAATTACTCTTGCAAGCACCCTTAGAGGACCAAATCGAACTCATCCAAAGCTTCTTCCAAGCTTGAAAGGCAAGGGAGGTGGGAGCTAGACCAAGGCTGCAAGCATTTGAAGAGGAGCTTGGTCCATAGGAAGATTGACTCAACCTCAACCCCTCAAACCTTCAACAAGGCTTCATCTCCATTAGATGAAGCTACCTAGATGGTTGGAGCCGATGATAGCCTCCAACGAGGTATGCCTTCAAATTGAGCCTCGAATAGGAAATGTTTGGTCCTTTGTGAAGAGAATTTTCATCCCAAGTGAAATGGATCATTAGATCTTCATCCCCTTGCATGATGATGTTGTGGGTTGAGTTTAAGCTCAATCCGAGCACAATCTATCTGGGATCTTTCCCTAAGGAGTGGACGAATGCCCTCTCCCGCTGGCGAGCTCGGTGACAAATCATGGACCATCCATCTGCTCATTTTGGATGGACGATCCTGATCAAGCTACGTAGGATTCTCTGATTCATCCCTTAAGAATCCCTCGTTTGATCACCATCGATCATCGACGGTGAGAGAAAACATGTAGCTCATTTATCGATGACATTAGATGTGACTACTTAAATTACGAATCCCATTGTGCCACATGGAAAGCGCGTGCTGCATCAGCATGTGGCGCCAACAGGATTAACTATTTAATTAGGCTATTTAATTAAGTTTTAATTATGGAATCTTCAAATATTCATAACTAAATGTTGAAAAATCAAAAAAATACAAAATAAAATGCATTCTGAAGATAATTCAAAGGGTAATAATCTAAAATTAAATTCAGTTGATTTTGAATAGTCTGAATTTAGGTTTTATTGGGAATGTAATTATGTTAATTATTCTCTAATTATCCCACTAATTAATTCCAAACTTCTCATGTGCATTTAGTGGGATGACTTCTGCCTCCCCTAGTTTTCTTCAAATTTATTAATGGTTTAATTTGGGGAATTGCTTGATTCATTCCTAATTACCCTCTTAATCAATTAAATGATTAGTTAACACTTTAAATAGTGATAAATTAATTAATTAAGTTTGCTAATTACCTTAGAATAGTGAATGGACTTAGGGAATGAGATTAGGAGTCTTCTCCCGAATCTTTTCTCCTAAGTTCATTTCATTGGGATAAAAATCTAATTAATGTGCAAATTAATTAAATAAGTTTAATCACTTAATTAAATGGCTTAATTAATCATAATTTTAAAATCAAATCAATCTGAACTTAACCATTTCCTTCTTGGGTAGATTGCTTAGGTGTTCAATAACCTAAGTAGCTTAAGCAAATCATAACTAACCCATATGTGTGAAAATGGTTATGAAAATACTTAAATTAAAACCTTTAACTTAATTAACCATCAATTGTGAGCCAAATGCATTAGGCCCCTTTCTTTCTTAGGTGCATTGAAGATTTAAATTCCTTGTGGTTTTATGTCATACATTGGCTCATAATTATTTGGCTAAATATGTTAAAGTGGTGTAGGTAAGGGGAAATTAATAAACTTAATCTACACCTTAACCTAAATAAAACATAACATCAATCTAATCATTTAAAAATTAAACTAAAATAATAAACATATGTGGGAATGGGTTAGGACTGACAAACCATCTCACATTTCTTAAATTAAAATCAAACTCAAATCAAAAATCAAAATTTCCTTAAATCAAATTTGATTTACTTTAAATAATCTTATTTCATAAGATTGTCTTTAGGAATTAATTAGGGTGAATGAATTTACAAGCTTTCATCACTTTATTTCTTTCCTAGCATGTTAAATGTGTACGTCATAGAAAATCATGCATTCATGCCTTTTAAAAATAAAATTAAAAATGAAATATTTTTTATGTCAAATTGCATGTTTTGATTAAAGTAAGAATATGAATGGCTATTATGACTACTAAATCCAAAATTATTTTCAAAAAAACTTATAAATCAAACATCACAACTGAAAAGTATGCTACTTATAATTATTTATAAGCTTGCATGTGATTATAAAATGTGTTATGTGATTCCCTTCTCTTTTCTTAACATGGGTTTGTATATTAGCAAAGTGTATAGTCCATTTGAAAAGGACATAACACTTACTTAAATTTATTCTTATATACTCTTATGTCATGACTTAAGAAGGGATTCCATATCATACATATAAATTAAACAACCAAGATTAAGTAAACAAACATAAACTTTTTGCATAATTCTTTTTCCATTCATTTCTCTTTGTACATGCACATGTATTTAAGAAAACTGGTATATTAGTCTGGACAATCTCGGGGTTGAGGCTTTAAGCACCCCTGAGTAGGTATTGTACCTTACACCCCTGGTGCTAATAATGGCACCATACTCACTTATGTCTTTTATACTTGAAAATGTGCATAATAAAAATGGATAAAAGAATCACTCTTTTCTACTTAACAAAATCATGCATCATGAAGCATCTAAATTTTCTTAAATAACATCTCTTGGCATTTATCATTAAAGTGTGCTAAACACTTCCATTTTCATGTATAGATATGCTTATGGTTTATCCATATGCATGTTACACATATTAGGAAAGAAACAAAGTGTTGTGTATTTTGTGATAGTATTTCACTTTACTTAATCTTAAAATACCTTTCTTCTTGAATAGGTTTGTTTAGGGAAAATCTAAACTTAGGATTAATCAAAATTACATAATGAAATATTCACTAAGCAAAAATCATTGATGAATATACCTTAGAAATTACTTAAGGTAAGGATGAAAGAGAAGTCCTCTTTTCTTTTCCTTTCATTACAACACTTAGTAATTAAGTGTAGGTTCATTCAAACTTAATCAAATCATAAAATAAACTCAATTAAATCAACTAAACCACTTAAATGAAATCACCCTCTAAGTTAAACATTTTCATACTTAGAAAACTTCAACCTTAAATCCTAGCTAAGCATACTACACAAACCTTAAATAGCACACTCATTAGACTAGTCACCAATTTCTAGCTTTAGGTGCGGTGCATGGTTTGATATTTTTTCTTTTTGTGATGTAATGTTTTACTGATGTGTGTATGTAGACTGAATGGTAGGACGATCATAGTCTAATCATTGTCTTCTATAGGGGATTATGCTAAAGGGGCACTGTAATAAAAATATAACTACTTTTGCTATGCAAGTTACTTCTAACCCTAAGAATAATCCAAAATAGGCTAGGTGGACTTGGTTACCCATGTGTGGGGTGCTAAGTCCAATATACATGCTTGGGATTATTTGGTTTGTTTAGCTAATCTCTATTTTGTAAATGTTTAGTTAGATTTATTTTTCCTTTTCATGTAATTTTGCAAATTAGGATTTGGAATGATTGTGATGGAGTATTAGGATGAACATTGGTTATAAGACTATGTCTTATGTACCATGTGAAGCCTTGGAGCAAACCACATTCCAACAAAGTCAAAAGGAAGAAAAAACCAAAAGAAGAATGAGCCAAATGAAGAAAATAAGAATTAAGAATGAAGACCCCCATAACATGAATTTATTTTTGTAATTTATTCATTTGTAATCTAGGTTGTATAACGGTAGAGCTCGGCTACCCAATTTTCTCTCAGGTTTGTGCGATAGAGCCTGACCAAACTTGGCCACTTATTCTTTTTTGCTAGTTTTATAAATTGATTGATATTTATTTAACTTATGCATTATGATAGCATCTTTTCTTAGTTTCTTCCTTACTTTGATGTATGGCCTGGATGATAATTAGGCTCTTAGGAAAATAAATTTTCTATCCAACTAATCACTTCAAACTAAAAATAAATAACTCATAACCTCACTTAAAGCTTAAGTTATAAATCAAGATAAAAGAATTAGCAACCTCTTAGTTGGATGTTGTATTTTCTTTCTCACATCATGCATAAAAAAGCATATTGTTTCACTCTTGATTGGAGGGCTTCCACCTTTGAGAGCCATGATGGAAATACACCTCCTTATCTTGCTGATTTTATCCCATAATCTAATTTCTCATGCATTAGGAATATGAATCCAAAAGCCTGTGTCAAATTGATTGTCCAAAATAAAAATAAAAATAAAAATGTAATAAAGTTTGCATTAGATTTAGGTTATTAAATCATGCCCTACATGATCTAGAATCTTAGGGAGTGTGTTTTAGGACTTAGATTCTTTCTAAATAAACAACAACTTAGCTATCTTGCAAAAGCATATGAATTACCTACATATATTTATAACCGTAGGAGGAGTTAGTTAGCGGTCACCCCCAGGCGATTATAAGTCCAAATAGTCGGGTGATTTATCCTCTCTTATGGAGGTAAACTAAGTACACATTTTCGTCTTAGATTTAGGTTATACTTTGGCCCTCGCCAAATCTCCCTAGATTTAGGATCCGAGGTTGCTTCTCCCCTTTGCAAGCTACAAGCATAATTCCTCACCTCTTAGGCATTTCCATGATCTTGTGTTGTGGAATTATAAGCCCTAAATTTCTAATAAAAATTCAACTTAAACAAATAATTCTCCTAAATTTCAAAAATGTAAAGCCCAACCATAGGATAGTTTGGGATGCTTACTAGACTTCCTAGTATCATGAGCATCCCTACTCATCTCCTCTTGGTTTCGATAATAACTCTCTCTTCTTAATCAATCCCACTTGATCTTTCAAAAATAACCAATTGATTGATAGTCCTATCTTTGAATTCTTTGGAGAAAATGATTGTTTACCTTAATCGAGAGTATTCTTAAAAAATCTGATTCCTTAAGATGTAATTAACTATGAGGGCTTGCCTCCATAGGGAACTTAACGAACTTGATTTAAAATAAACCCTATTTTGCTTTTCCATGTAAAGTAGGGAAAGAATCTCTAGTACATAAGAATACCCATTGTCCTTAGGAGTCCTTATTAGGTGACTAGGTCCATTGTATGATGGTGACTTCTATCTTTGAGATAGTACATTATTCCTCAATGATGTACTCGATCACCCTAATTGAGAACATCTGTGGATCTACGTGGTGTCCAAACCAAAAGTATATTTTCTATCTTCATTCTATCCACATAGATTGAAGATGGAAGTATGCTAAGAGAAAATTTTTTCACCATAAATTTTTCTAGCGACTCCACTGGGGAAGGTTCCTCTCTCAATCTTTGGTAAATGATCATTGTCTCTAAGTATCGATAGTTGATTTGTACTTTGTATAAGTCCTAGACTATCTATCTTTCCATTGGCACTTAGTTTATTTTATCCTTAAGCTAAGTTAGCCAACATCCGTTAGGTTTTAGGACTTCATTGTATGAAGGTCTTAAAACCCCTATTGGGTTCCCCAATGGGTAAAAATAAAATTTTAATAAAAATAAATAACTAAAGACTTCCTCTTACCATTTCTATGGTAAGTTAAGTTTCATTTCAAAAATAAAGAAGAATAAATCCTTTATAAAAATATCAATTTCCAAAAATAACTTTTTCAAAATGCACATAATAAAATGTTTGCACAAACTTCATCATAAATCAACCACACCTAATAATCTTTATGATTGTTATGTGTAGGATTTTCTCAAAAAAAAAAAAAAATCTACAACCATATTTTCAAAAAGCACAAATGAACATTTCATTCAAATTAATTGAATAAATATTTCATTTTCAACAAAAATCAAAATCAATAATTATGAACATCTTCATTCAACTTGTTGAATGAAGATTTCATTTTCAACAAAAACAAAATCAATAACCATTTTCAAAATCAACAATCATATTTTTCCAAAAGCACCAAATGAACATCTTCATTCAACTTGTTGAATGAAGATTTCAATTTGAACAAAAACAAATTCAACAATCATTTTTCAAAATCAACAATCATATGAACATCTTCATTCAACTTGTTGAATGAAGATTTCATTTTCAATAAAAACAAAATCAACAACCCTTTTCAAAATCGACAATCATATTTTCCAAAAGCACCACATGAACATCTTCATTCAATTCATTGAATGAAGATTTCATTTTTCAATAAAATCAAAATCAACAATCAATAATCATCTTTCAAAATTAAAATGACACTTGGACCTTTCGTTTAGCATACTCAAATTTACTAAGTAGAGGTCCACTTTTCAAAATAAAAATCAAAATAAAAAAATCAATCACATTTGGATTCCCTTAGCATACCTAAATTTGCTAAGAATCCTCTTTTCAAACAAAAAAAATCAAAATGAAAATAACATTTGGATTTCCTATTTAGCATACCTAAATTTTCTAAGTAGAAATCGACCTTTCAAAATTAAAATCACAAAACATCAACATTTGGACTCCCTTAGCATACTTAAATTTGCTAAGAATCCTCTTTTCAAACAAAAATCACATTTGGAATTCCTATTTAGCATACCTAAATTTTCTAAGTAGGAATCCACTTTTCAAAATCATAATCATAAAAACATCAATCACATTTAGATTTCCTTAGCATACCTAAATTGCTAAGGATCCACTTTTTCAAAATCAAATCAAAAGCAAAAGAAACACATTTGGACTTCCTTAGCATACCTAAATTTGCTAAGAATCCTATTTTCAAAAATCTTCAAAAACAAACATTTCAATTTTTCATTTAGCATACCCAAATTTGCTAAGTGCAGATTCCATTTTCAAATTCACATGATTCACAAAATAAGCAAAAGAAGAAGAAAATTATTTTCAAACATCTCACCTAGCATACTTAAATTTGCTAAGTGAGTGAATTCCAAAAAAATACAAATCAAAACCAAATCAAATGACCCTTTACTTTAACATACCAAAATTTATTAAATAGGGTCCTCAAAATCAAAAATCAAAATTCAAATATGAACTTATGGAAGCATCTCTCCAAAAATATTTGAACCCATTTTTCAACATACACAAATTTATTGAAAATGGATTCGAAATTCAAAAATTCACTTTCCAATCAATCTCAAAATACTCTTCTAAATTCATTTGAGCCCCAGTTAACACTTTTAATTTGTTGAGTGTGGGTTCAAATTCAAATTCAAAAAAAAAAATAAAGTAAGAAATCTAATTCAAGTTTATTTTCAACATTGCAGACTTTCAATCACCTTCAATCAGTTTTCAGTCAGTTCATTGTAATGATAGCCTAGAAGTATGTGTTCACATTTCCTCGTGGGATGGATTTGGCCTTGGATCAGGCCAACCTTCCAGGATCTGACTTTACCCACCTCATCCAATTTGGTCGAGGCTTTGAGGGGGCCAGAATTACATGTGAGGAAACCCCCCTTACCACAATTAGCAGGAGCGTGGTGACTAGGAAAAAGTCGGTCATCTAGGTCAAGATGACTTCATATGCAGAGATTTCCTCACTTAAGAGGAAGGTTGTGATAGTTCCCATAGTAGTAGTGCGACAGTGTGCCCATTGTTCCCCTCGCCTCTAGTTGGGCTAGTACCCACTCACTGGCTCTCTCAAAGGGGAAGGCTCCCATGATCCAAGGGATTGTCTCCCCTATCCTCGAGGTTAAGTCTAGTTCCTACTCTGCTCGACCTACCCAGACCCAGCGCAGAAATAAGAACTACATGATCAAGCGGTACCACACTCATATTGCTAGGGAGTTGGAGGCAGCTACTCAATCTACTATAGAGGAGTTTCCTAGGATAATTTCCCCACTGGTTATAGAAGACCAGTTCCACCCTCTCTCTGGATCTGATAGAGAGGATGCTAGGAGGATTTATGCTTCACCTCTGCCAGCAGTTCATTTTCAGGCTCCTATTAGTGAGAGGAGGAGGTCGTGGCTCACGAGGACGCTTCAAGTTGGTGAGCCTAATGATCAAGTCCATTTATTTTGATTTGAGATTAGTTATCCCCATAGTGTGTGGGCGACAGGGGAGAGTGAGATAAGCATGTACATCGTTCATGTTACTAGACGAGGTATAAATTGACAATCGTGGCTCGTGACTTGTGGATTTTCCAGATCGCATGCTACCCGTCATCACATACAAGATCTTACTCACGGGGACTACCCATCACAGGAGAGGACCTCCTATTCAGAGAGAGTAGGTGATGCCTCCACAATCGCTCTACCCCACGTCCACCATCTTCTGTACATGTTCCATCATCTACCATTCCAGCAAAGGCCATGAAGGTTGCACTGGGGGAGAAGAGAACCCCGTTGGTGATCTAGCTATAGCCAAGGGATCCCGTACCATCTACACCACCTACTATGGTAAGGCCGAGCTCTCTTGCTCGACCTTCTGCCCTAGTTGTGATGAGGAAGAACTGGTGACCTCGGAGTATCATAGTCATCCCATCACCACCACCACCTTAGTAGGCTATGGATGTAGCAGTAGTCGAGGGAGCAAGAGATAGTTCTGTTTCCCTAATGGCCATCGATCCTCCTAGGAGTATTACTCCATTTGCATCCAGTGGTAGCCAGGAGCATCTTTCTTCTAGCGAGCATAGCCCTCATAGGGTTAGCTCTCCAGCATCAGCAAAGATCAGATGTCTATCAGTTCATGATAGTGATCCTACTACCAGATAGCCCTAATTATTCATACATGTTCAATTAGACCGGTCCCTAGATGACATTGTGGCTCAATATCAAGTGGAGAAGCATGAGATCTTAGGATATGCCTGGTCTGATTTAGAGGATGAGAAGATCAACTTTGATCTTAATGAGGATGATCTATTAGAGGATTCAGCAGGAGTCCTCATGGTAGACACCCGGGGTTCCTTTCTCCATGAGTAATAAACTTTGGAAGGTGCTGAGGTCGAGCAGGAAGAAATAGCCCACTCAACCCAACACCTCCTTCAACAAATAAAATAAAAAGATCAATAAATAGATAGGATGGGAAAGTGGCTTGAAGACTTGCTAGTAGTAGTTTTGGCATTACATAATCAAGCCTTGGTAGTTCATCCTACTATAGCTGAGACTAGTCAACTAAAGTTGGTGCATGTCTTGGATCCATCCAAGACTTTACCTCAAGTAGAGCAAGGCAGCACCAGGTTGTATAGAAAGGTAGTGGATAGTAGCTTCATACAGGAAAAAGAACATGGTTGAGCAGCAGGTGAGAGAAGCGTTGGCTCAAGCCTGAGGAGGATCATTAGTTCTAAAGGGTAGACACTAGTTAGAGGAATTTGATGACATCCAATATCCTAAGGATTTTGTGCCACCTTCTTTGAAGAGCTTCGATGGTAGTGGGAACCCGAGGCAGGACATTACACATTTCAGAGCCAGTTGTTGCAACATTGGTGGTAGTGACACTTTACTCTTCCATCTCTTCGTTAGTAGCTTAGTGGGTATAGCCTTTGGTTGGTATGCTGAACTCCCAATAGTTCAGTGAAAACTTTTGTTGAGTTAGAGCAACTCTTCATCAAGAGGTTTGCTGGAGCTTAGCAAAGGGTGACTGTAGGCAATCTCGTTGTGGCTTAATAACACCATGGTGAGTCTCCCATTGATTACATTCTCAGATGGCATAATTTGAGTATGAAATGTAAACCATATCTATCAAAGATGCCATCAAGATTCTACTTAAGAATATCAATGGCCCAGTTTCCTTCATGCTCAAAGGTTTTACCATCAAAACCTTTGAGAAGCTAATCAACAAGGTGACTAGCTTACAAAGGTAAGCCAAATAGTTGCCTTTTCCTGATCAATCTACAAAGCTAAACCCACAGAAAGCTTAGTAGAAGAAGCCCGGGGTGGTGATAGCAGTAAATAAGGGAAAAAAGCCGGAGAGTAGTTTGATAGACCTTGAGCTCCACAGCCATCACTTCCACCTCCTCTACCATAACCAAGGCTCCCATCCGCCACAAACCTCCATGGCCTGCCGCCCTCCTCACCATATCAGATGAGACACACATACCCGTCGCCAGGTAGTTATGGTCCACCTACTCTTTTGGATAAACTTAACAAGCCTTATTCATTTAAGAGGGAGGTAATCAGGAAGATCTTTAAGAATATCTTAAAGAAGCCTAATTTTTAGCTACCCGAACCTAGGAGGCCAGAGGAAGTGGGCAAAAGTAATGATCCTAACTTTTGCCCTACCACCGCATGCTAGGTCATGTTTTGGAAGATTGCTTCACATTCAAGGACTAGCTTAAGCATAGCTTCAAGATCAGTGCTATAGTTATCCCAAAGGAATACCTTGTGGAACAACCATCTAGTTCCATTAGGGTAACCCTTGAGGATACTTGTGACCCTTCCAAAACTAAAGAAGGTTGAGATATCTCTTATCATGTACCTCTAAGAAGATTGTACCAAAAATCAAGAAATTTTCATGTAGGTGCCTGAGCCAGCTCAAATCTTCAACATCAAGGAATGTTTGCAAGTTATTCAGGAAAACTTAGGGAAGGTAGCAGCTCAACAGCAGCAGCCTATGCCAGCCCGAGATAGTCAAGTAGCATAACCACTCATCGAGCCCAGCCTCTAGTCCATAGTTGTAGCTACTACTACTTCAACTCTACCTCAGCTCTTCCTTAGTATTATCTGGACATGAGGGCATCAAATCTCTCATCCCTCTTACTTTACTTGAATTCTACTATGTACCTCTTTCAAAATCTAAGAAATTAAGGAATAAAGCTAGTTTAAATTATATTTATGTCACTTCCGATGGGTTGCCTAAGTCTATTCTTATTGAAAACTCTTCAAGTCTAAATAATAATTATAACAACTCTGATCTTCCCTCTTCTGATTTAGAGATATATCTCCTTCTCTGAATACTACGGGTTCACCTCTTGAGATAGACTTGGAATCATCTGATTTTGAGGGTCCCATAGGAGAAGTTGTAGGTGAGCCTGATGAGCAGGTAGAACCTTACAGTAACTTACTGCAAGAGATCACCAAAGTCAACCTCCGTAGTGGTAAGGTTCTACCTCCTAGGGCTGCACCTCAAGATAGAGGAAAACAAGTCATTAGTTCAGATGATCAAGAATCCCATCCATAAGATGCTCCACCCTTGGATATGCTTGTGGAGGATTAGCCCAAGGTGGATTAAAATGTCCTCTCTCACTTTAGAAAGTTGTCATCTAAGTTAAGCATATATGATGCCCTTGTCTTATCTAAAGATATGAGGGAGTCATTAATGAAGGTTCTTCTTGATCCTAAAATATGCTTAGCTCAGCTAACCTCTATTGGACAGGAGGCACATTATTTCAAAGAATCCTAAGGAGTCACTTTCACAGGTGAAGACCTTCTTCTATTAGACATGGAGCACAACCGTCCCCTCTAAACTATAGTGGACATGGGTAGATTCAAACTCTCCAAGGTTCTTGTTGATCCAGGTGCATCGGTGAATATTATGAGTCCAAAGACCCTTGCCTATTTGAGGATTGACATCTCCACACTCTGAGGAGATCAGAAGATGTTGAGAGGATTCAATGAACAAGGTGAGAGGGCTTTAGGTTCCATAGTGTTACCTTTGTAGATAGGAGAATGGAAGACTGAAGCTAAGTTTTATGTCATTGATTCAAATACTTTGTTCACTACTTTGCTCAGTAGGCATTGAAAACATCATAAAAAGATGATTTTATCCTTCTCCATGAGTGCATCAAGTTCAAGAAGGATGGGATTGAATATTATGTCAAGGGTGATGGAAAGCCATTTTTAGTTAGAGATGTTGAGATATATAAAGATGCGACTTATTATCTTGCTCAAAACACCTTTCCTCATGAACTTGGTCAAAACTCAAATGCAAAAGAAAAAGAAGAAAAGAAAGAAAAAGAGAAAGAAAAAGAAAAGAAAAATTAAAATCCAAGTGATTGAGAAAAGGAAATTGAGGAAGAAGTGGAGCACCATATCACATTCCACCTATAGTTCATTCCATCATATGGATATATGGGTAGAATAACTCGACCTCCACTAGGCAGAGGCAGAGGTAGAAATAGAGATAGTCCTAGAGGCAAAAGACCCCCTGATTGGCTATCATCCAAAAGAGGTTATGTTCTAGTTCATAGGAGTACTTTTACTATTCACGGAGATTTAGAATCCAACTTGGAGGATGAGTCTAATGTGATTAGCATACCAGCCAACCCCTCTTAGCGGGTTTCATTAAAGGTGACACTCGAGCTGTACAATGATGAAGACTGGGCCTCCAGACAAAGCAAAGTATTCAAATCAAATGTATGTGAAACTATGAGATAACGGTTGGGAACTTTAGCTCTAACCACACTTTCATCTCAAAAAGCTGAAGGTTTAGTAGTTAAGGAAGCCCCTAAATCTTCGTTGATGCGAAGATGAAGAGATTTTTTTTGGGATCATCATCCTCAAATCCAGAAGTTGATGTAGAACTTAAGGATGATTAATATAAAGAATTAATGGAATTTCCTTTTGATTGGTACTCATCTTGTGTTCTTAATCTTGCAAAGAAGGGTTTGATTCCATATACATGGTCTAAGCACAGGTCAAAATACTTTGGAAAGCTATGGAACAATATAGGCAGGGATACACAATCAAGATTAGGACTAGGATTCAGTGCAATGGGTCCAGTCGATGATGATGAATACTATTTAGTTGTTACCAATGATCTAAAATCTGATAGGTTCTTCTTAAACCATACCAACTCTTCTAAGGAAGTATGTTTAGAAAATTTAGATGATCCAGATGATCTCCAAATCAAAGAAGCACTGCCAGAATTTGAAAAGGAGATTCATTCAATAATTGACAAACTCAAAGAAATCTACCTCGGGATGGAAGAAAGTCCATGCCTGACATACATCAGTTTGTTGTTGAATAAAGAAGAAACCAATGACTTAGTTAGGCTATTGACTGAGTTTAAAGACTTCTTTGCATGAAGTTATGAAGAAATGCTTAGATTATCTCCTAACATAGTAGTCCACAAACTAGCAATAGATCCTAACGCTAATCATATCAAGCAAGCTCCTAGACGCATGCAATTAGAAATTGAACAATATGTCATTTCTGAAGTCAAGAAATTGATCGATGCTGGTTTTATCAGAGATGAAAAATACCCTACTTAGTTAGCCAATGTCATCCCAGTTAAGAAGAAGAATGGCCAAGTTCTCTTATGGGTCAATTTCAGGGACTTAAACAAGGCATGCCCTAAAGATGAGTTTCCTCTTCCTATACCAGAATTAATGGTGAACATCACCTCATCTCATATAGTATTCTCCTTCATGGATGGGTCATCTGGCTATAACCAAATCAAGATGGCCCCCCGAGGATGAAAGGAACATTGCTTTTCGAACCCTAGTCAGAATTTATTGTTATAAGGTCATGCATTTCAACCTTTAAAATGCTAGTGCAACGGGCCATGACTCAGATCTTCAACGAACTCATCTATCATCAGGTTGAGTGCTACATTGATGATCTAGTAGTCAAGAGCAGAGAAAAGGATAACCATCTCTTTAATTTGAGAGTAGTTTTTGAATGGTTAAGATAATACAACCTCAAAATGAAATCCCTTAAGTATGCGTTCAGTGTAGCTTCAAGAAAATTCTATGGTTTATTGTCCGATACCGGTGAATAGAAATAGATCCAGAAAAGATCAAAGCTATCTTAGAATTACCACCTCCTAAAAGTTTAACTCAACTTAGACCTTTCCAAGGAAGGTTGTCATATTTAAGATGCTTTATTTCCAACCTATCAGAGAGATGCAAACCATTTTCAACACTTGTCAAAAAGGATGCCAAGTTCAAGTGGGATAACAAGTGTCAGCATACCTTCAAATATATCAAGCAGTATTGGGTGAAGCAGTCGGTTCTAGTTGCCCTTATCCCGGGTAGGCCATTGATCATCTACACAACTGCATTGGATGACTCCCTTGGCACTTTGTTGGGCCAAGCCAATAATGAAGGATAGGAGAGTGCTCTATACTACCTCAGTCGTTGTCAGATCCCTACTGAAGCTAACTACCCACCAATTGAGAAATGTTTCCTAGCTTTAATCTTTGCATCCTAAAATCTATGATACTATATGCTTTCTCATAAGGTAAACTTGATTTCCAAAACCAATCCACTATAGTATCTCATGACATGGCCAATGCTATCCAAATGTTTGGCACATTGGTCCATGATTTTCTCATAGTTTGATATCACATTTGTACCCCTCCGTGTGATAAAAGGACAAGCGCTAGCAAATTTCATAGTAGGACACCCACTTCCTGTTGATTCCCCGCTTAGTGACGATCTTCCTGATGAACAAATCATGAACTTAGGGGAGGTCGACAATCACCGATGGGAGATGTATTTTTATGGTGCAGCTTCCTTTCATAAAGGAGAAGCACAACGATCTACTCTTTCATGAAAAGTAGGGGTAAGAATAGTTCTCTTAACTCCAAACCGTGATGTGATGAGATTCACATACTATCTATCTAATCCCTGCACCAACAATGAAGTCGAGTATGAGGCTTTGATTGCCGGTCTGGAGTTAACCATTATAGTGAGTGTCAAAAGCATCAATATCTACTGGGATTCTCAATTGGTCATCAACCAGATTGCTGGACCCTATATGGTTCTCAAGCCCAAGCTTCATCATTACTATGAGTACACCATGAAATTATTCGCTCAGATCCCTAAGGTCATCATCTACAAGGTCCCTCAAGGAGAGAACTCAGTAGCATATGCTTTGGACAAACTTGGCAAATAATTGGCATGTTCAAAAGATGAGTCCATTCCAATAAGGGTCAAAAATAGACAAGTTCTATCCCTTATTGATGTTGAACTCATCAAGAGACTTTCTCTTGAAGGGGAGGTTGTCATTGCCAAAAAGGACAATGAGCTGGATTAGAGGAAACCATTCATAGATTACTTGAGCACCGGCAAACTATCTCAAGAGAAATCACAAGCCCATCAGGTGAAACAGAGAGCTCTCTCCTATGCTCTCATGCATGGCACCTCATATCGACGGTCTTTCGATCAAATGTGCTTATGTTGTTTGGAGAAACATGAAGCCCGTAGGATTGTGATCGAAATAGATTCAAGTCTATGTGGAGGGCATCAATCTGGTCCGAAGATGAAAGCAAAGATCAAGAGACTAAGATACTACTGGCCTTTGATGATCAGGGACTGCATGAATGTGGCTAGGAAATTCCATTAATGTCAAGTACATGGTGTGGTTTTACATCAACCACCCAACATTCTACATCCTACCTTGGCCTCATGGCCATTTGAGGGTTGGGGTACCAACATTGTGGGTCCTATCGATCTTCCTTCTTCCAAGGGTCATCGATTCATCTTAGTTGCCACCGACTACTTTTCCAATTGGGCGGAGGCAATCCCACTCAAAGAGGTCACAATTCAGCATGTGCTTTAGGTTTTTAGTAACCATATCGTATAAAGGTTTAGGCCTCGATGAATTATATCTGATAATGGTACTGCATTTAAAAACACCAAGATCAATAGCTTCGCAATATGACATGGTATGGATTGGAGATACTCCACCATCTATTACCCCAGAGAAAATAGCCTAGCATAAGCATTCAACAAAACTCTTATCAAACTACTAAATAAGACACTCAATGATAATAAGAGACGGCATGAGTAGTTGGTTGAAGCCTTGTGGGCCTACCATACCACATACAGAACTTCAACTCAATCTACACTATTTTTTTAGTGTATGGGTCTGAAGCTGTTCTAGATTTAGAAGTTCAACTCCCATCACTAAGGATATCATTGGGTGGCAAAATTAGTACATAGAAGAATGAAAAGTTATAGTTAGAAGAGCTCGAAGGTTTGGAGGAGAGATGCTTATGGGCATGCCAAAACCTCGAGTTGTACAAAGCCAAAATGATTCAAGCTCACAACAAGCTGGTCCACCCTAGGTCTTTTCAAGTAAGAGAACTTGTATTAGTCCTTAGGAGACCAATTGTTGCCCGTCGAAAGATGGGAGGCAAGTTTGAACCCACTTGGGAAGGCCCCTATGTTATAAAGAAGGCCTACCAAGGAGGATCCTATCAGCTCATTGATTGTATAGGGGAACACCTTGTTAGTTTTGTAATTACTCATAAAAATATGTTTGAAAATAATTATCAACAAAAGAACAAAAATTTCATTCCAATTCTTCAAAATCTTCTCTTCTTTCAAAGTGTTTTCTATTTGTCTTGCAAATCCGCCATGATGTGTTTTACGATAGGTGTAAGAGAACCCAAGAGGCATCCTATCCCTCTTTCATAATACAAATGCAATCAAACACAATTCTCCAAGCGTGTTTAGGGTAGGTATGAGAGAACCCAAGCGGCATCCTATTCCCTTCAGCACAAACACAAAAATAAACACAAATCTTTTATCTCGAGCTATTTTAGTGTGGGAGCAAGCCCCCTGTGGCACTCACCCATTACCTGCTATAGGTCGGGTTGACATGCTACCTTGCTAGTATATTACCCCAGTGGTCATTTGTTAGGTGGATGGATGTACCCACACTTTCTTCCTTACTTTCCCATTACAAACCAACGAGCACCTTGTTAGTTTTGTAGGCTTCACTGCGTAGCCAGTAAGCTACCTCATGTTGACTTTTTTTAAGAATATGTGAGTCCCTGAGCTTTCTTCTTGAACTAGCCATCATATAATAACTAGGTTGAGTATATTCAAGGTTTAAGATATGTCCCCCAGAGGCTCCTTTCCTCTTGACTACGTTTGAGTTGATATAAGTCCCCTAGTGGCATTCACTCAATAGTCGCCCTAGGTAGGATGGCACCTATCAAGCCAAAGATAGACTATCCCAACAATTTGTTCTGCCATAAGAGGATGTGAGTCCCCAAGCTTTCTTCCTAAGATGATTGTCACAAATTGATGGGCACCTTAGGTTGGTTGATGTTCACTATGCTGACTACGACTCACCTAGTGTGTACACCACTCTTGGAAGATAAGAGTCCTTGAGCTTTCTCCTCGAGATGGGCACTGAATACCTATTTGATATATGACTAGCCATGTCATCTTTTCCAGGGTTTTGGATAAAGCCCTTAGCATCCCCTCTCCCTGCGGGCACTCTATTTGGATCACATCCTTTGAGACCCCATTTAGACACTACCTGGGTTTCTTTTGGATTGGACAATCCCCTTTTCCTAGTAGCCACCCCTGTGGTTGGAGAATTTATTCAGATGCATTCTCCCAGCAAATGATATAGGTCTAGGCTAATATAAGCTCCTTCTCAGTATGATCCCTCGCAAACTAACAGGGTCCACAATAAATAAACAAAAAATAAACAATATAATTCTCTTGTAGATTAGGAACTCAAGCTCCCAAAGGGCCACTTTTCTCAAGCAGACATTCTATCCTTAGGGTAGTGTCCGCAAAACACCCTATAGGAATTGCCTGACTACTTGAGTTGAGATAAGTCCCTGGGTTGGCACTCTCTCAGTAGTCACCCTTAGGTTGGGTTCAATCTATTTTGCCACAAGCAGGTTACCCTGGCAGTCAATTCGCTTTGGAAGATGTAAGCCTACGATGTAATCTTTCTAGCATGACTATCATAAATCGATGGGTAGCCTTAGGTTGGGTTCAATTTGATGCCCAAAGAAATCGATCACCCCAGTGGTCTTTTGTAGTGAAAGGTGCGATTCCCCATGCTTTCTACCCCTAAATTGACCATTGCAAATTGAAAGGCACTCCTTTGGTTGGATAGTTGTCCCCTCGGATGAGAAGCTACTCTATTTGGTTCAGAAAATTTAAGATAGGTCTAGACTGATATAAGCTCCTTCTCAGTATGATCCATCGTAAACCAGTGGAATACATCTAAAATAAGCTAAAAAATGAAATTAATCTTGACTATCTTCGAGCTGATGTAATTCCCCTGGTGGCATTCACTCAATAGTCAGCCCTAGGTCGGGTTCGATTTGTTGCACAAGCAACTGATCATCCCAGTGGTTCCTGGTTTTGGACGATGTGAGTCCTCACGCTCTCTTCCTAACTTGACCATTGCAAACCAAGAGGCACCCCTTTGGTTGGGTAGTCCTACTATGTGGTTGGTAGACTACTCTCTTTTGGATTGGTAATTTTGTATTATACTAAGGCCTCTATAGCCCCTACTCAGTGCAGTCCATTGTAAACCAATGGGATCCATCAAAATAATCAAAAAATGAAATTAATCTTTGACTATCTTTGAGTTGATTTAAGTCCCCTAGTGGCATTCACTCAATAGTCAGCCCTAGGTTGGGTTCAATCCGTTGTCTTTCCAATGGATCACCCCAGCGACTGGTCCCTACTTTGGAAGATATAAGTCTACTATGCTTTCTTTCTAGTACAACTGCTGAATCCATTAGCATCCCTTTGGTTGATTAGTCCTAATATATGTTTGGTAGACTACCTCTTTGGATTGGTAAATCTAAGTTATGCCTAGGCCTCCATGGTTCTACTCAGTGTGATCCATCGCAAACCAACAAGGTCCATCTCAAAATCAAAAATCTAAAACAAACTCAACCCTTCTCCCTCAGTGGAGTTAAATCAAACAAATCAAACAATTCAAAACACAAATAATCAAAAAAATCAATCAAAATAAACATAACTAAACAATCAAATGAATCAAATTGATTTCTCACCCCAGTGAGACTCAAATCAATTCAAACCTCTCATCCCCTCATGAATGACTTGAGCCTACTTCCCTAGTGGAAGGTTCATATACTCTATCCCTAGTGGATTCCTCCTTCACTCTCTTATTTCTATGACATGAGTAGAGTCACATTGCACTAAGCACTTGATTCCTTCTACACCTTGGGTTAGGGGTAGATCATTTTTGTTAGTGCTTATGATCGTTCAGTGTTGTTGATCATTTCGGTCAACACTAATACGTGTGGTGTTCCTTGTCACCATGCCACACCTATTGGGCACCCTTTTTTGACCTCATTTTTAGGATGAGCTCTCAACTCCTACATCTTAGACATATGACTTCTCTTAGACACTAAGAGTTTCCTTAGTATTAATACATTCCTAGTGATTAGGTGAACACTTGACCTAACCCTAAAGACTTAGAAGAGTTAGCCATAGGAATAGGTCATGCCTTAGGGGTGTTAGAAAATTTTGTCTACCCTATAGCTTGAACCGAATCCTCACTTCCTTCCTTCAAGTCAAATTTCAAAATTCAAATTAAACTCCAAATCAAATCAACTTCAAACTCAAATCAATTCCAACTTGATGGATTTTCTCAAATTATGAATCAATTTCAAATGATTAAAACCCATGATTGAATTCCAAGTCCAAAAATCTTCCCTAAGTCCTTTTGATTCCATCCTATGGACATAGCTCAAATTACATTCAAATCACTTCAAATTCAAGAAATTTTCTCATAAGCCATTTATATTCTCATTTATATTCACAAATATAAATGAAATATAAATTCAAATAATCAAAACTAAATTCAAAAATCAAATCCAAATTTAACCAAAATTCAACCTAAGCCTTTCAAGTCAAATTCTTGAACTTAGCCAAATCAAATTCAAATCAAGCCAAACCCTTGATTTTCCTTCATGATTCAATCAATCCTTCAATCATGAAACAAAATATGAACATAAAATTCAACCATCAAATCAAAACTAAATTCAAAAATCAAATCTAAATTCAACCAAATTCAACATAAACCTTTCAAGTCAAATTCTTGAAGTTGGCCAAATCAAACTCAAATCAAGCCAAACCCTTGATTTTCCTTCATGATTCAATCAATTTCAATCATTAAACTAAATATAAACATAAACTTTGATCATAAAATAAAAACTAAATTCAAATTGATTTTCCTTCATGATTCAATCAATCCTTCAATCATGAAATCAAATATAAACATAAACTTTAATTATCAAATCAAAACTAAATCCAAAACTCAAATCCAAATTCAGCAAAATTCAACCTAAGCCTTTCAAGTTAAATTCTTGAACTTAGCCAAATCAAACTCAAATCAAGCCAAACCCTTGATTTTCCTTCATGATTCAATCAATCCATCAATCATGAAATCAAATATAAACATAAAATTCAATCATCAAATCAAAACTAAATCCAAAACTCAAATCAAAATTTAACCAAAATTCAACCTAAGCCTTTCAAGTCAAATTCTTGAACTTAGCCAAATCAAACTCAAATCAAGCCAAACCCTTGGTTTTTATTCATGATTCAATCAATACTTAAATCATGAAATCAAATATAAACACAAACTTCAATCATCAAATCAAAACTAAATCCAAAACTCAAATCCAAATTCAACCTAAATTCAACCTAAGCCTTTCTAGTCAAATTCTTGAACTTAGCCAAATCAAACTCAAATCAAGCCAAACCCTTGATTTTTCATCATGATTCAATCAATCCTTCAATCATGAAACCAAATATAAACATAAACTTGATTCCTTAAAACAAAACTAAATTCAAAAATCAAACCCAAGTCAAACTCATGTTCATTCTTTGAACTTGAAATTGTCAAATGAATCAAAACCCATTTGACTCCAAACAACTTGCAAATGGATTTATATTTCAATCATAAGTCCATATGTTAGTTCAACCAAACTTGAATAAAGCCTTGATCAAGCCAATTGACCCACTTAGGCTCACTTGACCCAAAGTGACCTAAAGTAACCCTTTTGAGCCAAATTCTAATCCTAACCAAATTGGATTGAACTAAACACATCTAAGTCTCACATTTTGACCAACAATCACCATAAAATGATCAATTACTCAAATTAGGTCAAACCAAGTCAAACCTAAGGCTGACCAAGTCAACACTTAGCCAAATTGAAACCTAAACTAGCCAGAATCCACCATAGGCTAAATTGATTGAAACTAATGATCAAAACTAATTCATGATCAATGTTTGAACTTAACCAAGTCATCATTTGAGCCTAACCTAGCCAATTGACCACTTGACCCAACTTGACCTAAAAAGTCAAAATGTGTCAAATCTTGATCTAAGCCAAATCAATTGCAACCAATGGATCAAATTCATTCTAAAGTGATCGTTGAACTTGACCAAAGCCTCAATTGGCGAACTAGACCAAACTTAGCCCAATTGATCGTGAACCCAACTTGACCTAAAAGGTTAAATTGAGCCAAAATCAAATTAAACAAAAAATGATTGAAATTAAAGTTTGTAAAACATTTCAAGTGACTAACCAAACCTAAACCAACCCATGACCTAATCTAATTAGGTCAAATGGGCAAATTTGTCAACTTGACCCATTTGACCTAAATGAAATCAAATGAACCAAATCCAAATATAAACCAAATTGAATCAAACCAATAATTCCAACATATTTAAAATGGTCATATGAACTTGACCCAACTCTTAGTTTGACCCAATTTGACCAATTGGCCAAATTGACCGAAGTTGACCCATTTTGACCTAAATGGGTCAATATGAGCCAAATCATATCAAATCAAATCAATTCCAAATACATTGAAACTTGGCCCAACCCATTTTTCAATCATACCAAACATATTCAAATTGAAATCAAAGTCAAATGAACATTTTACCCCTAGGTCAAAGGGTAATTCTTGGCCAAATTCACTTGGAATTTGGTCAAATCCTCTTGTTGGCCACTTAGCACCCTCTTAGTGGACCAAGTGGACACTAATGAACATGGTACACATGACACAATGGGTTTGGCTCAGCCAAACCCAACCCAATGGCCAAATCGACCACCCCCTTAGAAATTGAGCACATGGGATCCCTCCTCCACTCAATTAAGCACATGGAAACCTCTCCACTAGCCCCCTCTACTAAAAATGAACTAAGCACAGGTTCAAACAACCAAAACAACCCATTGAATAAAGCCAATTGATCCAAAATGACAAAGCCATGCACGACTGTTCGATCCTTCTAGGGGGAGATATACTCCCCATAATTTCACTTTATTCACAGACATTCACACTCAATTGACTAAGAGAGACCTAAGCCAAGCTCCCTCAAGCAATCCCCAAGTCATTTGAATTCTCCTCTTCTCGATTCCTTCAAGCTAAAAATAAGGGAGCTCAAGCATTTTCCCAACTCATCTAATACTCAACGTCAATCCAATTACTCTTGCAAGCACCCTCAGAGGATCACCAAAATGTGAGCCCTCTTTAGTGACCACGCCCACACCACCTAGCTAGCCCATGACAAGATTGTAGTCGCCACTAAATGGTGAGAAAGGAACTCATCAAAATTTAGAAATATCAATAAGGGGATTCACCAAAAGCCAAACCTTCAGAAATAAAAGCTATGACTGAAGAGAACAAAATTCTTTTATACTCAGATCATGGCCTAACAAAGCTTTCACTGTAAGGTAAATTAGTTTCATAGAACTACTTGGGCTATCAGAAGAAATAAAATGAAGGGTCGGTGAGCACCCTTCATTTCCCTCGGTCGACTCCTACACTTGGTCATGCTCAGCTATGATCAACAAGAAGATTTTGTAAGTTAAATAAAGGAATTCGCAAAGCTAAAGTGGGTCTCAATTTGCCCAAGAAATTTTATATAATCTCCCTTTTAGAGACGGTTCTCATCAATCGACTCACCACAACTTTCTTGTGTTAGCAAATCAAAGGAACTTTATCTTCCTCCGCTTAAACACGCTCAGCTCACATGGAGGGCAGCATTACTAGTAACTTTGCACCTCACTAGGGCGAGTACTCAGTCCCTCCTACAAATCCAATACAACCTTTAGGACTGGATCCATGCAAGGTTGACAATGATGGGGGCATGTATACTCGCTCCAAACATAGAGGCAAACCTATTTGCCTTCTTTGCTTTCTTCCATAGATAGGCCAAGAGTGTAGCAGAGTCAATATCACCATGAGGCTTCTTAATGTCTATGGCGGGTAACCAAATACTTCTTGTAGAAAAAATAGACAATTAATTTAAGTGAGTGACATTGTGTATCATGATATGTTCCAAAGGAAAATTGAAAGGTTTCTTTCATAGCCATTGAGAGATCAGACACCTTGAAGGAATGAATCCGGATAAAAGGTAATCTAACATTTCATAATTATGTACAATTTTTTTCTTAGAGATCCTTTAAATGCTTATAGACTTATGTTACTTTTTATTCTTCTATCTTTTTACAAGTCACATTTACAAGTAGCAGAAGAAGCAGAGAGCAAAATGCATGCCTAATGAAACAAATAAGCATGAGTAATTTTACCAGCAAAGCTATTAGAATAGCCAAACCAGCAAGAAATTATACTTGACAATAAAGAATAGCTACAAATAGGTGAGTTGAAGACTTAAAGAAATAACAAAAGAACCAACCATAGATTACTCCTCCCATTGTGAACAAACAGTTGCGAAGGTCGGACAACCGTCATCACTTGAACTCGATAGTCTGGCCACAAATCAAGCAATTGGATCAGAATGATAGTATACTTGCTCGATTCATTACTTGCATATACTCACTTTAAATCAGGTGAATCCATCTCTGTGTTTAACTTACCATATATATTCTTATCATATGTATACACTCCACTTTGGATATAAAAAGGAGTTACTTTTATTCTTACATGGATGTTTTTATTCTCCTGCTTTTCATAGCACTTATACTCTGGATTATTAAGAAATAAAATTCATTTTACTTTTCTGCTCTTTTGACCTGTCAACTTTACTTCACTTTATCTAACCCTATTTTCTAGGTATCTAAGAAGGCTCTTCCTCACTCAATGAACTAATTTAAATCTAACAAATTCACAATTTTATTCCTCTATTCTTTTTGCAGGATGCCTCTATAAGAAGCAAAAAAAAAATTGTGAGCTAAATATATACCATATAATGCGCATGAACTCGATGAGCCTTCATTAATCGCAAAGGATCAAGTAAGGAGCATTCAACAATGATTTAAACTTTGGAAATGTGTTATCCTTATTGACTCAAGTTTAATAAAATAATTTTTGTAACATGATTTTTATATTTTTAATATATTTTGATAGATTTAAGGTCAAAATCATTTGAATACTTTAAATACATTTATTTTTTTAAAAAAATTGTTTTTTATAATCTAGATTTTTTTATTCAATTAGATAATGTACTACAAAATTTTAATTAAAATTTATTTATAATTATTTAAATTCATTTAAATATTTAAATCAATAGGTTTATGTTTTAAATGTTAATCCTAAGAGCTCAATCATCTTAATGAAAATGCATAATGATGATATGAATTGTTCAAGTAAATAGAAGTTAGATTACCCAAATTTATTAACTTAATAGTACTTAATAAATTTGGAAAATATTAATATTAGATTTTAAAAAAGATCAATTAAAGTCAATAATTTTATATTACTTAATAGGAGATACTTGAATGCTAATTGGATAATAAAATAGTTGAAATAAATTTTTGCAATTAATAACATTTTTAATTAGTGATACTTAGTGTAATTAAGCATATCAAATTTAATTTTAGAGCTTCCCAACCCCAAATTGATGGACCTATGGTCTAATAAGCTCTAAGTAAATCATTATGATTGCCAAAATTAATCCATAACTATATTATATTATCATAGTATTGATTATAATTAAGTAGAATCTTATAAAAAATAATTTTAATGATAGTTGATTGAAAAAAAACTATAAATTTTAGTTTTAGTTTATAACTTTTAAATAAGTAATTTTAAGAATTATTTTTTTTAAAACCTGACTATTTGTTTAGCTTTAGTTATTTCATATGTTTAAATATATTCAAACATATTTACAAGCTAGTAAATCTAATAAGATGACAAACATGAAATAACAATCAATGATCACCCTTCATGTGTAATCAAGTTGTGTCAAGTGTGCCCTGACCAATAATACCTTTTAGATAAGCTTCTACATTTTAAAATTCAACATTGATTAAAAGAACAAGATGAAGTAAATGGTGGAAATAATAAGCGAAGATGTAAAGTAGGTGTTCAAGTTTACCAAGGCATAAAGTAGGATTAAAGTTTGAAGGACTAAATGTTATCCAATAGTCATTTATGCACAAATTTGATAAGGCACGCTCATTGGGGATCTACAAAGCTATATGGACTTTGGAAGAGACTGATACAAAAAGGTGGAGTCATAATTAATTGAATCATACTATTCTTAAAGACAAGTAATCTTAAGCTCTTATGATCCTAAATAAAAATCAATGCAAGATAAACTAAATCATGTATAATATTTTTATAGTGAAATCCATGAAGAGGGGGAATCATACAGCCTTGAGAGTAGAGAAAAATTCCAAATATTGACTCAAGAGACAAAGATATGTACAACTGACTAGATTTTCACTATTTGATGCATGACACTTGATATAGTTTCTTTTGACTCTAAGAGATTTGATTTTTTTATGGGCATTTGCCTTCATATTTAAGTATATCTTGAGCGAGGTATTTAAGACCTAGCATAGCTAAGTAGATAACTATTTTAATTAGTTTGGATCCTTTGTTCGAATTAAGCCCAAATAGATCTATTTGATCTACATGAACAATTTTACCCAATTGTTTAAATTGGCTATTTCTTGTTCATTAGAACTTTAATAGGTAAACTATATATGGCTAGACCTTAATTACCCTTTATTATGTTGGTTTTCTTAGTCGTAATTGACCTAAATTGAACCTTTAAGGTCATTAGAATCAAGTTGATCAATTCAACCCATTGCAAAGTTTTAAACTTTTTTAGTTAAATAATCATAAATGAAATGGGCTTAATTTAATCATATATTAGTTGACATTTTCCAATATTTATTAAATATGTATTTATATACTTATATACTTAAAATACAATGCCTTAATTGTTTCCTAATATGTTAAAAATCAAAATTTTTTTTGTTTTGGCTAAAATTTCTTCAATTTAATTTTAATTTTTTAAATTAATTTTTCTCCTAAACACCCTTATTTGAATTCCAAATTCACTCAGTTGTTTTACTCATTTGAAGCAGATAACCTTCCTTTTTTGATTCAATCACATGTGGGGGTTAGCCAATCATTATTTTAAAGAAATTAAAATACATTTGGTCAAATTCTTTCTAAAATCTCATCCCTTCACCATGGATTTTATTAAACAACCATTTAAAAACTTTTCAAAGTAAAACCTAACTTTTGGATTGCTACACCATTTAATATTATTCAAAATTGAGAAACATTGAACAACTAAATTAGCTCTTGATAAACAAAAGAGAGAAACATGAAAACTAATAAATTAGCTCTTGATAAATAAGATCGACTAAAAATTGATGAACATTTTCTCTTTTAATAACTATTGAAGTTGACATTTGTAGAAAATAGATAAACAAATCTTTTTTAATATCATTTTTAAAAGAGTTTTATTCAAGACAAATGAATTTACTTCTTAGTTAATCTTAAAGTCAAATGAATAAGATGTTCTCCTTCCTCAAGATTTTGGATCAGGTTAAGGATTAAATGATCTCAAATAGGAGTTAGAGAAAAGCACATGCTTGAGAACAATGAATATCAAATGAATGAAACAAATAATTTAAAAAAAAATGCCAAAAAAAAAGAAGAGAGTTATTCAATTTATGCAATTCAATGAGATCCATGATTGTACATGGAGATAAAGGTTCACTACTAGAGCAAAAAAAAAGGTCTCAAATATTTTCTCTTAAATACTTTTTTCACTTTTATCTTAGTAGGATTCTTTCTTAGCTCTATTATTTTCTCTCCAAACCCAAGCATGATTCCTCCATCAACTATGCTTATTGGAGTTAAAGAATCCCATATTAGATAACCTTATCAGCCACTAACCCCTATAACAATAATTAATTTTCTCTTGTGAAGGCCTCTTGTGCTGAAATGCCACCTTTGGCCTTTAAATGGTTATTATTGACTACCCAACAAAGAAATCCCTATGTATGATACTGACTAATATAACAATAATTGATTTCTTCTTAAGATGACCTTTAGTGTCCAAATGCCCCTGAAATGCCATCTTTGGCCTTTTAATGGTTATTATTGACTAGCCAACCAAGAAATCCCTATGTATGATATTGACTAAGATAATAATAATTAATTTACTCTTAAGAAGGCCTTTGGTGTCCAAATGCCTCCTTTAATCTTTAAATGGTCATTATTGACTACTCAACCAAGAAATCCCTATGTATGATATTGATTAAGATAACTACCAATCTTTGATGACTCCATTGTAACCTTCACCTTGACAATTGGTTGAATAAAGGAGAAGAATAAGTAGTGCCTTAAACTCTATACAATTATCTCATTATATAATGCTTGCAAATTATATGCAACCAAGGTTTTGAAAACCAGACCAGAAATTGAATCGAAATGAGAAGTTTAAGGTTAAATGGTTCAACTAGAGTTAAATTGGATGACATAATAAATATTAATTTATTTTAATATGATTTAAATGATGTAATAATGGTGCACTAATGATATTTTATCAATTTATGTATAATATTTTAATTTAGGATACTTCATTATTAATTTTTTTTAATATTATTCTAAATTATAATTTTGGGACATGATATTTAAGTTGTTTTATTTTCTTTTAATTTAAATTCTTTATTTTTATTAAAATCGATTGGCTCTTCAAAAATTGATTAAGAATGTCTCAATTGGCTCTTCATAATATTTTAATTTAAATTCTTTATTCTATGAAAACTTCTAGCATCTAGTCCACTAGAAATTTATTCAATAAGTTTTCTAGTGGCTATGCTACTGGAAATTAAGCAACTGATAATCTGTTGGATAGTTTGCTAGAAATTTGAATTTGTTATAGACTTTTTCTCGATGGAGAGTCCATTAGTTTTTATTCTTTCTTGTTGTAATGATGGGATGGCATTAACTCATTCTCCAAAATTTCAATGATTTCTAAAAGGATAGTGGTGAGCAAATGGTAATTATCATCCAAAGATGATGTTCGCTAAATCACTAGTTGATTTCTTAATAAATGATGCTTGTTTGATGCATGAAATTTTGTTATTTTGTCATAGTGGAATGGTTTTCATCCATAATTGTAAATACCTTTCCTATTGCACTATTTTTATTTTATTTAATAGCTATATCTACTCTAGAAATTTGAGATACTTATTGCAAGTTTTTCTTTAATCTTTTTTTTAATACCATTCATATCTAAAATTCATTCTTTCTTTGGTTTAAATAGTAATTACAATATAGCACATGTTTCTTTTTAGTTCCATTATTTAGGGACCTTATTAGATATTAGAAATTTTTAACTTGACATTCTAAAAGCTCAAGCTTGTGATAAATATGTGGTTGCATAAAAATGGGATTATATGCACATTGTTAGTTGCAATTAGATTGATCAAATCATTTTAAGTTGTAGAAATGGTTGTGCGGATCTCCTTCTCATTCTCTCTTTTAAATATTCAGACAAATGTGCACTATGATATACATCCTTTTTCTCTTGTAACTATGATTACATAATTGGTTTTTAATAATTTTCTACCAACTTTTGTATATATTCTCCTAATCTTATCGTTTAATGAATGAGCTAAACATGAGCTATTCACGAATAACGAGCTTTTTTGATAGCCCAATCCAAACAAAGGCAAGGCTATACATGACATGCCATCAGTAAGAACAACCAAGGAGGTGCAATGACTCACTAAGTGAGCTACCAGACTAAATAGATTCATCTCTAAGGCAAGTGAGTGTTGCTTATGATTTTTCAAGATATTAAGAAGCATCAAGAAGGTCAAATGGATTCCAAAATGTGAGAAACTTTTTAATGATTTAAAAGATTTATTCAGCTCACCATCGCTACTATAAAGTACTAAGGATGAACTGACAAAACTATATTTGAGAGTCGAAAAAGATGCAATAAGTTATGTGTTAAGCAGAGAAGATGGGGCTCAATAATAGGCAATTTATTATGTTAGTAGGTCGTAAGGGGTGTCGATTTGCATTATCCAATTATGGAGAAACTTGCACTCATACTCCTCATATTAGCTTAGTGACTTTGGTTGCATTTTCGAGCTCACTCGATTCAAGTGGTGACTAATCAGTTGCTCAAATTAGTGCTCTCAAAGTTAGATCATTTTGAGTGATTTCTTAAGTGGTTGATGCTATTGAGTGTGTTCAATATCTTATACTTGCCTCAGACGATGATCAAAATAGAAGCATTTGTTGGCTTTCTCATAGACTTCAGTGACTTATGGGATGTCCTACTAACATGGTGCTATATGTGGATTTGTCTTCTAAAGAACAAGGAATGAAATTGGTATTGTGTTAAAAATCCTAGCTCTAATCACGATCACCCAATGAGTAAAGTTCAAATTTTGATTGACTAATAATCAATTTGAGTATGAAGCACTATTCATTGGACTCCCATTCACACAAGGACTTGACACCAAACATATTATAATTTATTTAGATTCATAACTTATGATGAATCAAATAAATGAAGATTACAGGTGAAGGTTGAATCATTACATAAATATTTGCTCAAAGTTAGAAATTAAAAAACTTGAATATTCCATGATAGAATAAGTTCCAAGAGATGAGAATAACTCACCAATCTATCATTAAGATCAAGTGAGCTAAAGGAGTAGCCTAACTCTTGAACTTGCCCAACCTAGCACAGAATAAGGGGAATCCATGCAAATTGTGAGCGAAAGTTTGCCTAGTTGGGTTGACCTCATCAAAAAGTATTTACAGAGTTGAGAGCTAAAATAAAGCATCAATGATCCTAAGAGATTTAAAATCAAAGTCGCTTAGTATGTCCTGATCTGTGGCGAGTTGTTTCAAAGGTCGAACACCTCATTAAACTAAAGGTGTGTTCTCGAAGGTGACCAGGATAAAGTGCTTACATTTAAGAGAATGTGTGAGCCAATCTGGAGGAAGGACATGTGCCCGTTGCATCCCACAATAATGGTACTTCTAACCTACTTTAAAGATGCAAAAAATTTTGTTAGGAGGCGAGAAAAATCAGAAGTTCACCACTACGCAACAATAGCCGCTCAACCACCACAACCCATCATAAGTCCTTGGACTTTTGTAGTGTGGGGAATGTACTTAATGGACCTCTATTAGTAGCCAATAGATAAAGAATGTTTATACTTGTCTGTATCGACTGCTTCATCAAGTGCATTGGGGCTACTTATGTTGATCATCATAACTAATACCCTATAGTTCATCGATAAGCAACTAAAAGAGTTTTATGAGTCATTGAGAATCTGCCTCAGGTTCTCCTCAGTGTATCACCCTCAAACTAATAGCCAAGTGCAAGTGGAGAATAAGAAGATTCTCAACTCGTTAATGAAAAAGTTGAATTTCTAAAGGTAAAGTGAGTTGATGCCCTACCTATTGTTCTTTGGGCTCTCAAGATGACTCCATCATCAGTGATTGGGCATACCCATTCATCTTGTTATACTATATTGAAGCGGTCTTGTCAGTCAAGTATGAGTTACATAATCAAAGGGTTATGGTGACCATCAAGCTTGATCAAGATACTATCGAATTAGAAAGATCAAATGTAAAGTCATGACGAAGCATCACTTAAAAAAGAAGAGACCAAATGGTGAATGTCTAAGTACTGCATTAACAACATCAAAGAAATGCATTTAGGTTTGATGACTTAGGATGAAAGAAACTAGACATAATTTCTCAGAAAAATGTGCACAACAAACTCACCCACGCTTAGGATTGACACTACATTATCAAAAGGTAGGTTGGGGGTAGGATATTATCAAATGCATAAGCATTTAGGACAAGATGTACCCTAGAATTAGAGTGCAATTAATTTGAAGAAATTCTACCCCTAAGGAAAATTTTATTCTTCTAACATTTTTTTTCCTTTTAGTAAGTTATCATTTTTGAAAAAACAATCTTGCATTGAAGTTTGCAGGAAAAATATTAGTATTCATGAAAAATAAGTAAATAAAACTCTACCCTCCGTCAATCACAATAACAACTACAATAAGCCTTTATCCCACTATGTGGGGTTGGCTAGATGAATCTTTTTTTTTCCATTGTGTCTTATTAAGTGTCAAATTTTCATTTAATTCTAATAAACTAAGGCTATTTTCTATACATCTTAGTCAAGTCTTTTAGTTCTACCTCTACTTAAATAATTGAAGTATAATTATACAATTATAATATTTCTAATTAAATTTTTATTATATAAAATATAAACTTTGTATAAGTCTAATTAAATTAGTTTTTATATGTTTGTACTTTCAAATCCTTAATATCAAATAAATTTTTAATTATAAAATATTAATCATTCAATTTTTACCATTAAAAGATTTTAATAATATGTTTAATTTTATTAATAATTTTAATCATTTATATAATATAAATTATATCTTTTGGCTCTTAAAACTCTAAAATATTTTATCTTTATGTTTGCATATATATATATATATATATATATTTATGGGCTCTGAAAATTCACCGACCTCTTAATTAAGGGAGTATAATTTAATGTCAGTTAAATTTTTAGAAGGTAGATGAAATAGTAGATAAGATATTTCCTAGAGATTTCACTCTCATTTTGCAAGGATTTAAGATATGGTTCCATGTTTCCTATAAGCGCAAGCACCTATAGTTAATTTCTCATCACAATGCTGAGAGAGAACTTTCGATTAAGGTTAGTCATTAGATCACTAAATGTGTAGTGTATAATAGTAGTATGTGGAGTTTTAGAATTTAGATTTATGAAATTATTCATCCTTTAACTTGAAGCAGATGGTTGGGGGAATGATGATGTGCCTGATCAAGATCCCATGGTTTTGTCATCTCGGGCTATCATGGTCCATAGTCTATTTAGTCAGAGGAGATAGTGGACCCAACTTGCTCGAAGGATCCTTATCAGCATCCATGGGTTGTGTCGTCCAAGGGAACTTTGTAGACCTAGGGTGGTGTTTGTCTAGGGAGACAGGCTTAAGTTCACCTTAGTTGATAGAAGGTTTTTTTCTTATCAAGTGTACCCTATAGTTCATAACTCAAGGTACAGAACCATTAGGGAGCATACAGGCTATAACCGTGATCGTAATATAATGGTGCCATTTGGCGACAGTCATTCGATCATAGGACTCTTATCGTAACTGCATAATATGTGTAGCCTACTAGCCAAATCACGCAAATAGAAGACACGGGCCACATACTTATCGACATGAGATTATTTGAGTGGGAATATAGATGTGTACTTAACTTGACATTGGCTCCTTTGTAAGCTAGAATTTTTTTTAATTTTCCACCTACGATAAACAGTAACGAAAGGTGGATTAATTAGAGTTTTCTTTAAGTATTTAAGGATTGAATTTCATTTAGACATTTATAACTTAATATCATATTAGAATCTTCCTTTAAATTAATACTTGATTTAAAAGATTTCAATTACATTGATCTGAAATTACAAATACATTTTTGATGATGGTATCCCCTCCGGTTGAAATCTCCATTCAACACAGCCATCATCACGGTGTTATGGGATATTTATTATACTATTATGTGATATAATTAGTTTCTCAAAGATTTTTTCAAGTATAGAAAGCTATAACAACATCATTAGGTTTTATTAACCCGGACCCAGTCCGTAGACACAACCAGGAATCAACCCGTGCAGCATCTTCAAACACTAGATTTATGCATTCAGTATAGTGTCGGGGCCATGCGGGTTATTTAGAATACTTGTACGAATTTTGAAAATATCAAATTAAATTGATGATTGCTTTATATTTTGTACAAGAATTCATCTCTTTCAAATGATTGTACAAATTCTGAAGCACTTGAACTGAGTGATAGTTAGCTCCATAATTTATGCAAAATTAATATATTTGAAATCTATTAAGAATTTAAGTCAACATCTTCTGCCCGTTAGCATTAATGTGGTGCAGATCCGATTGCGTAAGGTATTTTAGATCTCATTCAATTATTTGGAGAATGTCATTGAGCCATAGCACAGTGTGGAGGAGGCTTGGAGCTTCGATCTCCATGTGGGAGAAGTAAGAAAGGCGGAACTAAGAAGGTTCCCACTATTGGGCTATTGCATAGTCGAACTTATCATAGATTAGCCATGTCTATGTTTGCTTAAAATAGCTCAATCAAGTCATTTTTATTAAAGCATGTCAAAGATTAGCCAAGCATAAGCAAGCTAAGCTAATTAATAACCAAGACAAGATAGGTCGTGCCAATGAAAACTAGTTCAAATCTAGACTTACCTAGTCAAGTTAAGCCAATATAAACCATACCAAACCTAGTCAATTTAAGCATCGCAAAGCAGCTAAGCCAAGATAAGCCTAGTGTAACTTGGTAAAGCCTAGCATAGTCGAACTTATCATAGATTAGCCAACTCAAGCCTTAGAAAATAATTTTAAACCAAGATAAGCTTAGTCAAGTAAAGCCACATCATGCTAAGTTAAGCTAATGATAACCAAGCTCACTCAAGACATCCAAAGAAAAAATAAGCTAGGCCAATCCAAGCAACAAAATGGCAGCCTTGTCAGGTTAAATCAAGATGTTTTAATCTAAGTCAAACAAAGTAAAACCATTTATAATTAAAGAAACCCAAACCAAGCGTAGCCTAATAAAGCCCAACATTACCAAATCTAATATGATATAACTAAATCATACCTAAATTAATTGAGATAAGCTTAGCCAAAATAAGTTAAGATATGATAAATAATAGTAATCCATGCCAAACCTAATCTAGTATAACTAAATATTACATAGATTAACCAAAGCAAGCTAAGACAAAATAAGTTAAGATATGACAAGGATTAATAATCCATGCCAAGTTAAATTAAACTATGCAAATCTATTCTTAGAAAACTCAAACAACCTAAGCAAGTCTAACCAAGCCATGCCACCAAGGATGCAAAGACTTCCCCAACAAAGAGAGGCCAAGTCATGTAAACCAAAATTATATGAAGCTAAGCAATGCTAAGCAAATCTATGACAAATTATATTAAGCCAAATTAAGATTACCAAAGCCTAATCTTATGTAGTCATATTGCACTTTGAAGGAAAGTTATGCTAAACAAGTTAAATAAATCTTGGAAAATTAAGTGATATCAAGTGAAGCTAATTACGCCAAGTTATGCTGAGCAAAGCTAAGAAAATTTTAGCCTAGGCGTATAAAAAAAACAAATTAATGTTAAGACAAAACAAGCCACATTAAAATAAAGCCAACTAAAGAAAATCCAAACGAACCCTAAATAAGCCCAATCTAAGATAAGCTATTCAACCTATATTATGCCAATATAAACTAGGACAACTAGAGTAATGTCAGGTCATTCCTAGTCTAGTATACCTCTAATAAGCATAGTTGGAGAAATTATTGCTTGAGTTTGGAGAAAAATAATAGAATTAAGAAATAATTCTATTAAGATAAAAATGAAAAGAGTATCTAAGGTAAAATATATGAAACCTTCTTTTCCTTTAGTAGTGGGAATTTCTTTCTCTATACAAAGATGGATCTCATTAAATTGAATAAATTGGATAACTCGTGCTCTTTTTTTGCATTTTTTTAAATTTTTTTCATTCTTCTGATATTCATTGATTTTGAGGATGTGCTTTTCTCCAACTCCTACCTGAGGCCATTTAATCTTTAACCCTAATCCAAAATCTCAAGGGAGGAGAACATTTGATTCAATTGGCTTTAAGATTAACTAAGGAGCAGATTCATTGATCTTAAATAAAATTATTTTAAGAATGATATTACCAAAGAGTTGTTGATCTATTTTCTTTGATTGTCACATTTAATAGTTATTAAAAGAAAAAAAAATGTTTAATTTTTTTTAGTGGATCTTTTTTACCTAGAGAGTCACTTTATTAGTTTTCATATATCTCTCTTTTGGAATGATAAATATCATTATATTACAATCATATGGATGATCTCAATCTGTTAATTGATGGGTCCAATTTTGAAATTAACAAGCCTAATTATTTGAATTTATGAACTCTATTTATGGTCAATCAACATAACTGCACCATATTGGTATAAAAAATATTAAAAATAGGAGAACATCTATACTATTTAAGTATGTCTCCTTTAATATAGAATATGTAAATGACACAATGGAGAAGAAAAATTCATGTAGCTGACCACATAGTGGGATAAAGGCTTGTTGTTATTGTTATTGTTCTTTTATAATATAGAATATCTAAAGAGTTGTTTGGTTGGATTCATTTTGAGTGCAAATTAAAAAAAATTAAGATTTCCTCTTATGGATTGTTTGGTATGGTACAAAGTAAAATTTTAAGGTATTTGTAGTATATTTGAAATTTATTGAAATGGTGATTTGTGTTGTATTTAGAATTCACCCAATTGAAATTCACTTAAATTGGGTGAATTTTAGATAAACAAATTGGTGTGAAGTGAGAATGACTGTCCACCATCGTCATCCCCCCGCCATCCCCACTAGTCGCCATAGCGGCCCACTAGCCTACCAACCATTATGGTCGTCTGCCCACCTCCTCCGCTGGCCACCCACCACTGTCACCAATACTGATCACCCATGACCGCCACCGCCTCTACCACTATCATCGCCAACGTCAGCCAGTTGACCCCTGCCGGCCACCACCGCCATTGCCACTGTTAACCCAAAAAAATATTTTACATTACATTCATTATAACAAAAAACAAAAACATAACCCATGTATTTGTAAAGTTTCCAATCAAATAACCTTAAAGTAATCAAAATGCATTACACTCACACTTTACATTGTATTTCATTTACACTACACTTCTTTTTTAGGCAACCAAATATCCACTAAATTAACGTGATCATGATAATATGGGTGATCTTCATTATCTTACAAGTTAGTTATGACACTAGCTAGTCTAATTATAGAGAATGAAGCTTAAGTTTGTTGATCGATGTACTTAATTTTGACAATATTGAGAGTAAAGCATAATCTTATATTGCATGAGGGTTGGTGGTCCCATTTTTTTGTTCTAAGCTATTTCACCCATAATCGGAAAACAAATCTTGAAGGGACCATATAATTTAGGTATTGTTACTAAGTGCATCACCATATTCTACATTTTAACATTAACAAAGTATTTGCACTTCTTGTACAATCCTTCACAATTATGAGCTTCAAAATTTAATGATGTATTTTAGTATTCTAACATGGCCCATGAGAGTTAGTAAGTTTGGAATTAGTTGCTTGGTTGAGGTGAATTGTTCTCTTCGCCGCAGTGAATACATCGAGAGGACCATAGTCAAAGTACAGTAGTCTCTTAGTGGTTACACTTGGATAACTATCATATTATATTATAACTGACATATATCTTCCACAAACCAATATGTAATTTTCATTCATAATCAACAAAGATCCTATAAAATAGAGAATCATGGGAGAAGTGAGACTTTTTATCTAGATTTTTATTATTTTTGAGAGGAAGAAAGATGTTCTTATATTATGACCTTTTACTTGTAATTATATTTTATGATAGTAGAATTTCTTACATTTTAAATTTTGAGAGGAAGAAAGGTGTAATTAAGATTTGATTATTTTATTTAAAATCTAAATTAATCCAAAATTACAAAAAAAATTATGAATTTTATTATTATTAGATTCTTTTTTGAAATAGGAATTTAGAGAGGGATCATTTGTATTTTTTTAGCTTAGTGGCTAATTTATTGTGATTTTTTAAAGTTTAGTGTGATTAAGATAATCAATTAATATTAATTAAGTCCTAAATTGATGATTTGCAAGCCAATGAGCTTCAGAGGGCTTAAATATTTTTATTGAGTTTCTTGCTGTAAACTAAATTGATTTAAGTTATTTGATGATTTTTCATAATTTTCTTTATTTTTAATTATTTAGTTTCTTAATATAAGTTATTTCAGGCTTAAAAATTAATAACATTTAATCTAATCATCCTTTTAACATGATATTTTTATGGTAGGTGAATCTTAGCCTCATATACAATCTTTAAAAATTCTAGGTCAATTTTACTAGCAGTTTAGGATTATTTAAATAAATTAAATATTCATTCAAACCTAAATTAATATAAATCAAAAAATAAGGATTTTAGGTTCATCTTATTCCTCTGGAAAAGAAAAATTATTATAGGGATTTTAGGTTCATTTTATTCCTCTTGAAAAGACAAATCCAATAATAGCTTATTTATAAATTTTTGTTATATATTCTTTTAATGATTTTTTTTGGTGATTTTAGCATTTATTTAATTCAAAAAATCTCTATTTTTATTTAAACTAATCAACACTATGCATGCGTTCATGTGTGTCAATGCCCAATTGGTCTATATGGCCATGATGTGGATTTGGGTAGGAATTGCCTAAATGTGAACCGTTTGATTCTTAGTTGAGACGATTCTAATTAATTGGGTAGATTAAAAGGGGTTTTAATTATTTATTGGTGGATTTATTCCAGCTTCCCTTTCAAGCCTCCTTCCTTAGTGCTGGTGAACAAAGCACGAGGTTGCCAAACTTCCTCCTCAAACACCCGTCTAAACCCTAATTTTTTGGTGAACTCGCTAGAAATTGAGTGCTTTCGCACTATGGGGATGAATTCTATTGATTCCTATAGGTTTTCATCAACATTGCCTGGTTTCTTTATATCAAAAATCAAAGCTTGGATCTCCAGTAATAGCTCAAGAGATCACCTCATTGAAGCTTTTGTTCAGTAGATTTCTCGCGTCGAACTCGATCCTCGCCTTGAGATGGAGCTTTCATGTGATTTTTCTCCATGTCATCTTGGATTGTCCTAATCATTGATCGGCATTGGGGTTTGCTATATTTTGGGTCTTTTGATATTTTAGTGAGTTGAGAGGAAGGGGGAAGGCTTGCTTCTTCTTCTCAGATGCTCAAAAGTGTGTTTTGACCAAAAAGAGAGATAGTAGAGGCTCTCTCTTCTCATTTTAATGGTGGCAAAAAAATCACCATTCATGATGGTTGAGAGAGGTGATTACTTTATTAGTATGGGCTTGCAAGTGGTTGTGAGCATGCTTACATTAATTTTTATATGTTAGATGAAGGTTCGTGTACCCCAAAGTTTCCTTTGATGGCTAGATGAGTAAAATGGTGGGAAGGATAAGTTTTTAAATGTCCCAATTGCTCTATCACACATGACTTAGCCCCATGCAACTTATCCGTCCTCTTTGATTTCTCTTCTAGTCTTTGAAAGCCAAAACCTTTTCATATTTGGGGAATAAGACTGGGTTTAGTTTACCAAAGTTTAATTTGGGCTTTAGCTTAGATTTTGAATTTGGGTCAACCCATGTTGATCGAATTGATTTGGGTAGAGTTTAATGGGTTATGTCGGCTCATTGAATTTGGGTTTAACATTTAATCATATCTAATTGACCATTCAATTTTCTTAGGTTTAATTGATTTGAATTGTCTTGGTTTTTAATTGATTTGAACTTATTTTGACCCACTTTAATCAAAGTGAGTCAAATTGGGTTCATTTAGTCAAATTGATTATGTTGGTCTTAGATTAGGCTTCATTTATATTTTAGCAATCATTTAGGGTAATTTGGGTTCATTAATTTTATTTAATTTGGATCAATTTTAGGTTTGACTTAAGTTTGACCTAATTTAGCTTAAATGGGTTAGGTTAAATGGCCTAATTAGCTAATTTGTACCTCAATTGAATTTAGTTTTATATTTAATTATGTTAATATGATGAATTTGAGCCTTTGGGATAGTTTAATTTAATTTAAATTTGCTTAAATTTGATTTTGACTAGGTGGGGCTCATATAGGTCAACTCTAAGGCAAATGGCCTAGTTGACTACTTTGAATATAATCTAGATTTATTTTTGAATTCATTTATCTCTATGCATTGACTTTGTGCTTTTGGTTTGATTAAGTTAGATTTAATTTTGATTTTATTTGAACTAAAATCAAATTAGGCTTAAATAGATTTAGTTAATCAACCCATTTAAGGGTCTATTGAATTTCTGTTTTGGTTCAAATGTGTTTCATTTGGTGTTGAGTTTAGTTTGAGTGAATTTGAAAGTGATTGGACTCATCTAGCTCAATTGTGTTAGGTTGGGCGTGGGTGGCGCCCACTAGTCTAACCTAAGTCTTACCCTAGGATTCTCATTCCAGCTTTGGCTCCAGATTTGTATTCCATTTGATCATAGGTTTTATTTATTTTAGTTTTGGATTGATCATACACTTAGTCACTTAATGAAGTGTGCTTGGTGTTTAATTACAGTGATCTTTGTTCATGATTAAGAATCCTAATTACTAAGAATGGTGTAAACCTCATCTAAAAATTAGATCATCAACTCGCAAGGACCTTATTTTGATTGTTTAGTGAAAATTCAATTGAATAAATAATTTATGTTTAATATACATTATGTAGTTTCTCTAAACCAAATTATTAGTCATTTATTTTAATATTAATGCAAAATTTATCAAATTTTTTGGTTGCATTCATCATTAAAATATGAATATAAAAAATTATCTACTTAACCTAAATTAAATTCATATTATCCCTCCGAATGGAACTAAAATTTAAAAATGAATTTATGGTTGTCAATATTTTATTTTGATTCATGTTAATTAACTATTGTTTCATATATTAATAATCATATGTTTTTAAACAAGTGCTTACTCACATTTCTTAACTTATTTAAAGCAACTCCATTAGCTATTCTTTTTGGACAAATTCTTCAAAATCAATTTTAGCTTTTAATATTGCAATTTAATTTGAAATCAAATCCACTTCTTAATTTTCATTCATCATTTGGAACAAATTACTCACCAAAATTAGATTACACTCATTGAACTACACTAATATTGATCCATCGCTTGAGTAAAGAAATTTCACCTTTTGATTATTGTGTGTTACTTTACGCAAAAATGTTATCTAATGTCTCTCTAGGTGTTCCTCTCAAGAAAGTTATTTCATACAAGAAAGAAAAACTTTTTCAAAGGATTTAGTTATTATGTTTCAATTTTTATCTTAAATCATTAAGTTCTCCCTTCAACCTCTCATTCTTAAACTTAAACAGGATGATTGTTTTCTTTCATGCACTTAATTCTCCAAGAGCTCACATGTTAATTTAATATCACTTAATCACTTGATTTTTCTTGGATTTATTATTCTTTTCAAGTCTCGTTAGGTCCTTAAACATTATGTGATTTAGTGTTAGTGATCTCAAACTAGTTTGGGCCTAAATTAAATTGATTATTTTCTTTGTTTTCTTATTGTTCTTTTCCTAAATATGTTTACTTTTTCATACTTCATTATAACATTTGATCAATTATATTACTATTGTATTTTGTGTTATGACTACCTCAATCAGATTAAAAAATTATTTGAAGTGATTTCAAAAGAAAATATTAGCATAAGCATTATTATTGTTTGGAAGAATTTAATTTGTTTAGACATGGATGTTTTCAAGTGTGGTGGTTCATGGTTATTATTGATACGTAAAAATGATAAATCAATACTTCTTTTTGAGACATTCAAATCATATTTGTATAAAATTGCATTTAGTAGATTGATTAAACATATTTTTAATTTTTTTAACATTACTGCTTACATCATAAATAATTTTTTAGTGTTAAAATTTAACTTAAACTATATGTGAATTTACTTTAACTAATCAATCCATTGAAATGCTTGATTTTTAATATATATTTTTACTAAAAAAATTTAATTGTGATTGAAGATATATATCTTTGGTGGAGAGATTCACAATACTTTTATTAGATTATTATAAATTGGACATAACTAACTTCAAATTATTTTTTGTGATTGCTAAAATTTAATTTCAAGTATTATAAAAACTTGAGCACATTTAGAAAGTATATTGATTGATTAATTGCATAAAGGTATATCCATTGCGAGTATCATTTTTTGAAAAGTTAGTTTATCATTTCATTTAAAATTTGGTGAGCTACTTATTTGCCAAAACTCTTACAATTATTAGTTAATTGTAAGGTGATTAATTGTGTTGTAAAAATACTTAATTATGAGGGTAGTTGCTATAAGTTTAAATTTGTTATTGTCAAAATCATAAAATATTTGTATTTTTTATTTTATTTAAATTTTATTATTGGGGTTGTTTTTGCCTAGTTGTAGGAAAGTATATATTATTGTTGAGCTTGTGCTCTCTCTTTTGCAGAAAATTATTATGTTGTAATTAATTTTTGGGCTATTGATTCCTAGTCGGTGGCTAGGTATGGATGTAAGCCAGTTTTGAATTTCGATGAACCTCATAAAAATTTCTTTCTTATTATCTATTTTATTTTTCTACATTTTTTATTTATTTTTTATATTTAAAAAATATTTTAGAAACTTTAAAATAATGTTTATCAAATTTAAAGTTTACATTTTAACTTATAATATTTATTTCAATCACCCAATTCACCTCTCATCTCGGGTGCCATAGTTACACCATAATAGATAGTAGAATACATGAACAGTTTTGAAGATCTTGTGATCGAGGCTAATTGTACAAATTAGGATTGAAAATTGGCCAATAAATTTGCTTTTGATCTTGGGAGTGTCATTAGGAATGAGATGGAGTTACAAGACCTCTAGTCTTGAGGATGCTTTTCACTATATTTTACTCTTACAAAAGAATAAGAAGGGTGCTTCTTTATCTAGATCGAATGGTGAAAATTCCTCTAATCAAACATTCTCCTTTCCTAATTAGAGGTCTACAAGAGTTCTTTCATCCTTTAGTATCTAACACAAAAGAAGAATCATTGAGTCAACTTCAAATAATAAGGAAATAATTTGCTTTAATGTTATAAGAGGAGACATATGCAATACTAGTTAAAGCCAAAATCATGTTCCTTGATGAGACTAAGGAAGTAGACAAATAAGGAATATAAGATGAGGTTAAGGAGATCCATGATGGTAGCCTTTTATTAGGTGAGGATATATAACATGTGGGAGACCAAACTAAAGTTGGCTATAGATAGGGTTAGTTCCATAAATGTAATATTCACCCACAGTATTTCTCGAGTGAACCTTAAGCAAAAACCCAATCCTAAGCCATTTCATGTGAGCTAGGTAAATCACACCTACTTTTCCATCGCATATAAGTGCCTAGTGGCTATAAAAATAAGTAGTTATGAAGACCACATTTTGGCACATATATTATTTGCCAAACCTTGGCTATATAATCTTAATGAGACTCATTATGGATGAGAAAATATTTATATTTTTAAACATAATAAAAAGATCATAAAATTATTTTTTTTAAATCTTATAGATAAATAGACACATACTTCTCTACACAAGCCTAGCTTTGAGATCTAACTAAAATCTAGTTAGAAGAAAAATATAATCTTCAACTAATCTATTATCACTAAAAAAATAACTTCTAATTTAGCTTTTAAGGGTTCTACCCTTTTACCTTTACCTTTAGGCATCTTAGTGAAAAACGTGGGATTCAACACCATGTTAAAAGAGTTTTTGGATCTCACTTCATGCTATTTATTTCATGTGAGGGATGTTGTGAAAGAAGCACCTAAGTATCACATACCTGTTATAGCATTTCCCCTTCTATTTGTATTTAGTGATTTGTACCTTAATGATCTACTAGGATTCAATTTTTTCTGTGGGCGAGGCAGAACCTACTTAGGCGCTTGAGAAATTAGATTTGGATTTATGAGATAGTGGGAGGAAGTAGAGAAATTTAAGAGATTGCATTATATCAAGAAATATGAGTACAAATAGTCTTTCTTTCCTCTATGAGGTGCTATAATAAAGTGAAAATTAAATGATCTTCAATAAAAGATGGTATATAAAAGGAAGAATAAGTCCCCACTCCCAAAAGAATCAAGGGTTTAACCCCCTAAATTGTCTAAGGTCCACCTTTTATAGAGTTTTAAGGGGGCAAATATATAAAGAGTGCCAAGTAGATAAAAAAATGTATATCTTAACCTTGAGAGGTGAGTTCATAATGATTGGGTGAGGAGTTCCCTTGGTTGGGTACTGTGGTGTTTATTTTTGATTATATGTATGGGGACACCACACAGATCTTAGAGTGTACTTATTAAGGTGATCAAGGAGTGGTGCACTATCTTGAAAGATAGAAATCACCACCCTACAATGGACCTAATCACCTAATAAGGACTCTTAAGGCATGATGGTTCTTTGAATATACTAGAGATTTTTTTTTTCTACTTTATATGGATGAATAAATTAGATTTTTCCCCTAAAATTTTATATAGGGGCAAGACCCCATAGTTAATTACATCCTAAGAAAGTTGAGTTCCTTAGAAATACTCTCAATTAAAGTAGACAATTATTATCTCCAAAGATTTAAAAGATATGACTATTACTAAATTGGCAATGTTTGGAAAATCAATTGGGATAGGTAAAAAGGGAAAGACTTATTATCGAAGCCAAAGGGAAATGAGTAGTGAATGCACATGATACTAGGAAACCTAGTAAACATTCAACTTATCCTATGGTTGGACTTTATATGTTTGAAGTTGAGTAGAATTATGTCTTTGAATTAGAATTTTGTTAGAAAGCTATGACTTATAATCTCACAACACAAGGTTGTGGAAATGCCTAAGAGGTGAGAACTTATGCTTGTAGCCCGAGGGAAAACATCAACCTCAGATCCTAAATCTAGAGAGCTTTAGTGTGGGCCAAAGCACATCCTAAATCTAAATGAATATGGGTATATGGTTTACTTCCACAAGAGAAGGTAAATCACCCGACTGCTGGACTTATAACTATCTGAAGTGGCAGTCAGCTAAGAGTGGATTTAATTTATGGTTTCTTTGGTTTATTTTGAGGAAGTAATCCACTAGGGATAAGAGTGGATGGATATAGATCAGGCTCCACTAGGAAAGATGACAAATTTAATTTATTATTTCCTTTGGTTTATTTTGAGGAAATCCACTAGGGATAAGAGTCGATGGATTTAATTCAGGCTCCACTAGGGAAGGATGGTGGATTTAATAAAATGGACCGTATTGGTGTGCAATGGATGTACTAAGGAGGGGCTATATCATTCTAGGCCTATCTCAGATTTACAAATCCAAAGGGATAGTCTATCAGCCATCAGGTAGGACTCTCCAACCAAAGGATGACTACCGAGAGAGTGCCGTTTGGGATATATCTCAACTCAAGAGTAGCTAGGATTATCTTTTTAATTTAAAATGGACCTTGTCAGTGTGCGATGAATCTACTAAGGTGGGGCTATATCAACCTAGGCCTATCTCAGATTTACAAATCTAAAGGGATAGTCTACCAGCCATCATGTAGGACTATTCAACCTAAGGATGACTACCGAGAGAGTGCAGCTTGGGATTTATCTCAACTCAAGAGTAGTCAGAAATATCATTTTAATTTAAAATGGACATTATCAGTGTGCAATGGATTCACTAAGAAGGGACTAATATCAACCTAGTCCTATCTTAGATTTTCAAATCCAAATGGATAGTCTACTAGCCACGGGGTAAAACTAACCAACCTAAGGGGTGTCTTTCTATGTGCAATGGTTGTGCTAGGAAGAAAGTGTGTAGACTTACATCTTCCAAAGTGGGAAGCAACTGCTAGGGTGATCGGTTGGAAATACAATAAATCGAACCCAACCTAGGCCTACCCGTTGGTGTGCAATGATCATGCTAAAGAGAACATGTGATAGACTTACATCTTCCAAAGTAAGGATGACTGTCGGGGTGACCTGTTGGTAGCACAACAAGTCAAACCCAACCTAAGGGCGACTACTGAGAGAGTGCTGACCCGAGGACTTATCTCAACTCAAAAGTAGTTAGGCATTTCGTAAGTAGTTTAGCTGACACTGTCCTAAAGATAGGATAACTGCTTGGGAAAAGGTGCTACTGCGGGTTTCCTCCTAATCCATAATCAAAAATATATATTTTGTTTATATGTTTTTATGGACCCTATTGGTGTGTGAGAAGGGGCACATATCAGCCTAGTCCTATCTTAGACTTACTAAACCAAGGGAGAATTTGCAAATCTGCAAGATGGATTCTCCAACCACAAAGGTGGCTACTAGGAAAGGGGGACTGTCCAATCCAAAAGTAATTCAGATAGTGTCTAAATGGGGTCACTATCTAACTGGGGTCGCTAAGGATGTGATCCAAATAGAGTGCCCACAAGGGAGCTGCCGCTATAGGCTTTATTTGAGACCCTATAAAAGAAAGTCTATAGGTATACAGTGGCCAACTCTAAGAGAAAGCTTGTAGACTTATATTTTTCATGAGTGGTGTATCCACCGAGTGGGTTACTGTTAGCATAATGATAACCAACCAACCTAAGCTGTCTGTGGGTTTGCGATGATCAATCTAAGAAGAAGGCTTGTAGACTTACATCTTCACAGACAGAAATGATCACCGGGATAGTCTATCGTCGGTGGGACAGATGCTATCCGACCTAAGGTGACTACCAAGTGGGGAGTCCTGTGTAAGTACTAGACCCAGGCTTGAAGTAGTCAGGAGGAAAGGAGCCACTGGGGGACTTATCATAAACCTCAAATATACTCGACCCAATTAGTGCATGATGTTTAGTTCAAGAAGAAAGTGTGTAGGCTTACATCCTCTTAAATAAAGTCAACATGAGGTAGCTTACCGATCACGCGGTAAGTCCTACCAAGCTAATAAGCTAATAAGGTGCTCGTCAGTTTGCAATGGTCAAGTTAAGAAGAAAGCTTATAGACTTACATCCTCTAAACAAGGAGCCATTGGGGTGACACACTATCAAGGTAGCATGTCAGCCTGACCAAGAGCAATTAATGAGTGAGTGCCACAGGGGGCTTTATCCCATATTAAAATTTCCTGAAATAAAAGATATATGTTTGTTTTATATGTTTGTGTGTAGTTTGTGTTGGTGTTGTGTCACTAAAGGATAGGATGCCACTTGGGTTCTCTACACCTACCGTAAACTCATAGTGGCAGATTCGCAAGCAAAGATGTTTCTCACCAATATGAAGAGATGGAATATAATATGAAAAAAAATTATTGATAATTATTTTCAAATAAGAGTTATGGATAGTTTTTCTTTAGGTAGAGCCCATTGATTGGAAGCATAGGGCATTCTCCCTTACAATTTAAAAGTTGATAAGATCCTCCTTGGTAGGCCTTCTCTATGGCAAAAGAGCCTTCCCAAGTGGGTTCAAACTTGTCTCCCATCTTTCGACGGGAAATAATTGATCTCCTTAGAACTAAAATAAGCTCTCTTACTTGAAAAGCTCTAGGACGGACCAACTTGTTATGAGCTTGAATCATTTTGGCTTTTATAACTCGAGGTTCTCTCATGCCTAGAGTCATCTCTCCTCCAAACTTTTGAGCTCTTCTAACCGTAACTTGTCATTCTGGTCCGTTGTGATCTTACTACTTTTAGCTATCCTTAATGATGAGAGTTGGACTTCTAATGGTAGGACTACTTCAGACCCATACACTAAGGAGAATGAGGAAGATTGAGTTGGAGTTCTATATATGGTGCAGTAAGCTCAGAAGTCTTCAATCTACTTCTCATGCCACTGTCGCTTGTTATCGTCGTGTATCTTCTTTAATATCCGAATGAGAGTTTTGTTGAAGGCTAACGCTAAGCCATTTACCCTTGGATAGTAGATGGTCGAGTATCTTCAATTTATGTCATATCTACAGGAAAAGCTATTGATTTTAATGCTCTTGAATGCGCAATATTATAGATATAATTCGATTTCGAACATATATACGATATGGTTCTGAAAAATTGGAGCACATGCTGAGCTGTGACCTCTCTGAGTGGGATTGCCTCTGCCCACTTGGAAAAGTAGTCAGTGGTAGCTAGAATGAACAAAAGACACTTGGAAAGAGGATCGATTGGACCCACTATGTTAGTATCCCAACACTCAAATGGCCATGAGGCTAATGTAACGTGTAGAATGTTGGGTGGTTGGTGTAAGACCACACCATGTACTTGACATTGGTGGCATCTCCTAATTATGTCCATGCAGTCTGTGATCATTGAAGGTTAGTAGTATCTTAGTCTCTTAATATTGGCTTTCATCTTCAGACTGGATTGAAGCACCCCGCATAAACTTGAGTGTACCTCAATCACGATCCTACGGGTTTCATGTTTGTCCAAACAATGTAATCACATATGATTGAATGACTGCCAGTATAAGGTGCTATCCACGAGAGCATAGGAAAGGGCTCTCTGCTTCTCCTAATGTTCTAGTGACTTCTCTTGAGGTAGTTTGCCTATATTTAGATAATCCGTGAATGGTTGCCTCTAATCTTGGCACATTGTGTTTTTTTCTTTTGTAAGTTTAAGATTTTTTGATTTATTTTCCACTTCTTCCTGGCCATTAGTCTTTGAAGATACATCAACTAGATCCCTTATAACTCATATAATTCTCTTACTCATATATTTATAGTATGTTATCCATTATGATTGGCATCGGTAGTCTGTTCCTACAAATAATGTTAGTATAAATAAAGTTTTAAGCTCTATATGTAGTTATTTTGGTGAGTAGCTTTACCTCGATCTACTTATTGAAATAGTTGATCATGATAAGTATGAATTTTAGATCGAAATAGCTTGGGAGGGAGGCGTGCCGATGACACTATCCTTAGAGTATATCAAGCCTTGGGTGCACCAATTTATGGCTCTCTTTTCTACTCGTGAGATATAACTCGTCCCCTTGCCTTGATCGTGTGTGCACCACAATTGATCAGCAAAACTTCAAACTAATCGCGTGTCTCTTATTGCCCAAAAATGAAATGAAGAGAATGACAAGAAAAATTATGAATGGAGAAAGGAAGAGAGAATATTCAAATTTTTTTCCTCATTCAAGCTCACATTATCATCTATTTATATGTGAAGAATGAGAGCTTAATATTGAATCTGATAATTGAAATCAATCTCGCTCGGAACCCTAAAAGCTGCGTTCTCTGGCGATTTTGTTTTCCCCTCGATGGATTGGCCGCTCTCGGGCAGTTGGTTGCTTCTCGGCGCGCTTCTCTCGGCCTGAACACGCGTATCGGGCTCCCGCGTATGTGACGTCCTTGGATTAAAGCAATGGCGGAGGCTCGGTCTCTGCGAACCCCGGCTCGTCGCATCTCGGCGTCGGCCATTTGCCCTCACTCTAGGTTTTGGATTCGATTGCTCTTGTTAATGCACATTGTTAAATCATTCAAAGAGGCCTTATCGGTAAGAACCCTTCGAATGCTTCCGTTAATCTCATTGCAACATCTTATCCGGCTTGCCGGTGTGTGTTCATCATGTTGAGAAACTTGCTAAGCCCTTCGAAGTTCGCTTTGGTGGGTAAATTCTCCCTTAGGCGCGACTCTTGATAATATTCGCTCTTTCTTTCATAGTTTAAAATTATCGGTACTTTCTCTATTGATCGATCCATCACATTCTTATTCAACTCTCAAATGATTTAGATTATTCGGGTTTTTTCGTCATTCTTATTTTGTGCATAATTGTCATATGCTTGAAATGGTCGCCTCTTTGATGTCAAAGAGGAATCTCCCATTGTTCCTCTTTGGCTTGCTCTTCCATGCGGATACACTATGTCACTCATCAAGTTTTGTTTGCTGTTGGCGGCCTTTTTGGTCGACCTCTCCAAATAGATCAAGCAGCGCCACTAGATCTAGGCCTTTCACATTTCTATTCTGGTTGAGATAGACATCACTAAAAATATCCCAAAGAGGTTTGGATTGGCTCGAAAAATTTGGATATAGTCAAAAGTCAATTCAAAATTTTCCTCTTTTGCACTCCTTTGCAAGATTCACGACACTTTCGAATGCTTCATCCTAATCTCAGAAAACATTTACCACAGAATATGAACACCACTAATGGGCGGGAAAAGCAATACTCTAGCATATATGCCTAAAACACTCAAAAGAGTCTCTCCTCCCTACTCCCTCTTGATCTATCTATTGGAAAACATTGATCTTGGTACTAAAAGCAGCATTGAGGGGTGATACCAATGGCAATATACCTAACCTTGCCCCCGTAATAATTTGGCTTCCAATGATAGCTCTTTGCTTCAGTTAAATCCTAATGAAAATCTGAATGGTTGCCTTATATTGGACACCCATTTAAACAATTTGAATGAGAATCATATAATGGACCAACAAAATGATGACCCTATGTCTTCAGAACATATTGAGAAAGATACTTGTATTATGAATGGTGTTAGAACTTCCCCATCTATTCCCATTCCGAGTGATATTCAATTGCAACCAATTTCTCACACACTATCCGATCTGGAAGAAGGTGAAATCCCACGTTGATAGATTCTTCTACTATTAGAACCCAAAATCAATCCCTTTATGGATAATTTGGATTTGATAGACCCTTTCAAATTGTTAAAAATAAAAAACCTACAAAGCAAAATTTCTAATAATAACTTCTCCGAACCACTGCTCTTCTTCCACCCCATAATGTCATGCTCTCCTCTCTTTCCTTTCTTTCTTTTCTTTTCTCCTTTTTGGAATCTCCTTATGATTAATTTTCTTATTTGGAATATCCGGTTGTGGGTCTCTTCCGCTCAATATCGTTCTTGAACCTCTTGTTAATCTTCCAAGATTGCTTTTGTGCTAGATCTCTTGGTTTTCATAACTTTTCTTCAATCTTAATAATAAAATTTGGTGCTTTTGGCACAACTCCATCACCATTTCCATCATTGATGATCTTGACCAATTGGTTAATGTAAAATCTCCTTAGGTGACTTATCGACTTTTGGTTCTTTTATCTATGCTTCTTGTAATAGAGTGGTAGGAACATCCTTTGGAATCACTTACGCTTTTCGCTTCCTCTTCCTTCCTTGGTTGGTTGGGGGTGATTTCAATACTATCATCATGATTGGAAGAAGGGGAGGATGTTCTCTAACCTTCATTCCATGGAGGACTTCTCAAATATGACCCTTGATTGCAATCGATTGACATTGGTTTCACTTTGGGTCTACCTTCACAACTCTAGGCTTTGGCGTCTTGATAGGGCCCTCTTCAATTCTCTTTGGATCAATCAATGGTCTTTACCCTTTGTTGAGCATTTGAGCGAACTTTGTCATGCTCCTCTCTTGATTTCCTTCAATAATCCCCACCAAACCCGTCCTCCCCTCCTTTCAGATTTCAAAACATGTGGACCCAACATAGTGACTTCACCAATGTTGTTATTACTAATTGGATATGTTTTCCGGATAATTCTGTTAAAGGTATGACTCGTCTATGGCTTAAGCTCAAAAGACTTAAACAAAATCTTAATTGGTGGAACAAACATGTTTTTAAAAATCTTTTCACAAATCTTAAAGCTATGGAACAAGAGGTTTGTTCTCTTGAAGATCTTTGTCTCAACCGATCCTAGTAAACTTGAGGAGTTGAACATTGCCAAGAATAACTTGCTTAATTATCAAAACATGGAAGAAACCTATTGGCGTCAAAAAAGCAGCAAACATATTCAAGGTGAAACACCAGGTATTTTCATGCCATTTGTAATAAGCGGAAAGCCTTAAACTTCGATTAAGAAAATTAAGAACTCTAATGGTGAATGGATAAGCAGATAACAATGATATTAAGGATTCGTCATTCATCATTTCCAAACTTTATTAAATTCTAAGCCGTTCTTAGATACTTTATCAAACACCCATCTTATTCCTTCTATGATTAGCGTGAGGATAATCATTTACTCACTATGTGTCCCAGAAGGAGATTAGTGATACTCTTAAGAACATGAATCGACTCATTTGGCGTACGATAACGACCCACTTCTTTCAAAGCATGCCATTTATTAAAACCGATTTAGTTAATCTTTGTTATTGATTTCTTTGATGGCAATCCCATTCCCAAATACTTTTCAAGCACTTCTATTATCCTTATTCCCAAACAATCCACGAATCTTGGGGCGATTTTAGACCGATTAGTCTTTGCACCTTTTCTCATAAACTCATTGCTAAATTAATCAACAATAGGCTTAGCCCTTTGCTTCCTAAAATCATCTCTCCTAATCAAACTGGTTTTGTTAAACATAGAACAATATCAGATAATATTCTTCTCGCTCAAGAAATGGTTCATGACATTGATATCAAGTCTAGAGGAGGCAACATCTTATTCAAACTGGACATCGCTAAAGCCTTTGATAATCTCCATGGGATTTTCTCTTTCAAATCATGAATTTGTTTGGTTTCTTTGATAGTTTTATCGGATTATCAAAAGATGTATCAATGTCGGTTTTTTGGTTATCATGAATGGTGAGTCCATAGGTTTCTTCCCTTCTAGCCATGGTTTGAGGCAAGGTGACCCACTATCACCTTCTCTTTTTATCATCGCTATTGAATACCTGTCAAGGAGCCTGAATGATCTTTTTGCTAATAAGCCTAATATGTCTTTTAAAACTCATGGAGGTTTCCCTATTTCTCATCTTAGCTTTGTTGATGATTTCATTATCTTCAGCAACGGTTCCATTCAACATGTTAAAACAATCAAGAACCTTCTAAATGATTTTGGTAAAGTTAGTGGTCTTTTTCTTAATGAAGGAAAATGTTGTTTTATTCCTTCAACTAAGATTCCTCCTAATAGACTTAACCAAATATCTAGAATTACTAATTTTAAACAAAATCAACTTCCTCTTAATTACCTTGGGGCTCTAAAGGCCATAAAAGATCACACCTTTTGATGATCTAATTTAGAAAATTTGAACAAAATTTGCTTGGGAATTTCATTTACTCTCTTCTTTGATTGGTAGGCTTACCTTGATTAAGACTCTAAATTCCATGCCTATATACCTTCTTCAAACCATTGTGCCTACCATCTCTACCATCAATAGAATTGAGCGTCTCTAAATAAATTTTTAGGGGTACCTCCTCTAAAAGAATGGACATCCCGGTCTAAAAGGCGTGGCACTCTTGAAGAGGGAGGTGCAGGATGTAAATCCATCAAAGATGTTATCAATGCCTTTTCCTACAAACTCTGGTGGAATTTTAGGAGCAAACATAGTCTTTGGGCTAATTTTATGACTACTAAATATTGCCAGGGTAAACATCCTCTCATTTGCCCTTTTAAATCGGGTGATTCTCCTATTTGGAGAAGACTTTGTTCTGTCAAATGGGATGCAGAATCCTTAATTTTTTGGGGCATAAATTCTGGCACTTCCTTCTTTTGGCAAGACAAGCTGGAGTGGTTGTGGATCCATTGATGATTTACTCTCCACTCACTCCACTTAGATATTAGAGTTAATTCATTCAAAACCTCAAGTGGAACGCTAGTAAGATTGCGATTCTATTCCTTCCACCTTCTTAAATATGATTACTAATATTCCTATCAATCCTAACAATCAAGATCAGTTATCTTTAAGTTATCTCATAATGGGGATTTCAACCTTAAAATGTGTGGCTTCACACTAAAGACACTCATGATTCTTCTTTTGTGTTCTCCAAAATGGAATAATAATATCCCCTCTTCCTACTACTTTCTAACTTGGCGTATCTTAAAAACTTTATTCTGTTCATTGTTGTGGGGTAAAGGGTTCCATTTACCCTCTAAATGTCAATGTTGTTTCCATATTGAGAATGTTAACCATGTTTTTTGTTAATGGGGCAATTGCCTCTAAAATGGATTTGGTATGACGATCTATTCAACACTTGTCAATTTCAATTGTTCTCTTACTTTATATCAACTTCTTGAAATCTACTTTGACAATGCTATCAAGGGTCATATTAAAATCATAATCGCCATTACTCTTATTTGGTTCATATGGATGGACGAATGAAGCTAAACATTGTGGGATCCGTATGAATCACATGAGGATTATTGCTAGAACTAAAACAAAATTTGTGACTTATTTAAAGCCAATTTAATTAATCACAAACAATTTAAAAGTAAATCGTAGCCAATAAAGCGGGCTTCAACCTTCCGGATCAACCTTACTCGAAATGATAGAATGGTTTTTTGGAAAAACCTCTTGATCATATTATTAAAATTATCTTGATGGCTCACGTCTCTCATAATGGCTCGGTTGTGGTGGCATTTTGATTCTATAGTTCTATGCTTTTGCTTATCCCCTTATTTCCAGCCTTGTCCTTTTGAGCTTATGGTCACAAAGCTCTTGAAATTTGTCTACAAAATGGGCGGCTCAATATTTGGATAGAGGTGGATGCCCTCTTCGATTGACCTATTGACTTCTACCAATATGAGCAACGGGTTTATACTATCTCCTCAGCAAACTAGGGCTCTCTCTCGAATTTTAACATCACTCATGTTTGGCGTGAAAGCTTGTGTGATTACTTGCCGGGTGCTAGATTAGACAGTATCATCTTCTTTGATCAATTCACATTACCCAAATACTTACGTGGTCTGGTTAACTTGGACAACTCTGGCCTTCCTTACCTTAGAACCTAATTTTCATCTTCTTTGATGCCTCTCTTTTTTTACGGTTTTGTTTCCTTGTGTTCTTTTGGATACTCCTCATAGATATCATTCTTTGCCTTGTGCTCGTGTCTTGAATTGTTGCCTTTGCCTCTTCTCCTATATTTGGAAGATTTGATTTTTGGCAATTACAATAATATTGGGCAAGGTTTAACTATATATACCAACCTCTTGCATTGGAACCCTGTTAAGCCTTGTGTTACCTGCTACTGGTTTTATAACTCCAATCCTACTTGGGACTTTAATATCAATGATACACTCATCCCTAACCAGAGGATTAACCATTCTTTGGATGAAGTTTTGTTTTGATGGGCATAGACTTTAGCATTAACTTCAATCGATTTTTCTCACGACATTATTGCTTGGAGCATTTCTACTATCTCTGTTGATTTTATGGTCATTATGTGCATTTGCGATTTACTTTGATAATATTAATCTTTCTTTGGCTGCTTACATTCCTTGGGACTCTTTCCTTTAAAGGTTTATTTTATAAAGGTTGCAACACCTATCTTTGAAAGAATAATGGATGGTTGTTGGGCCTTTGAACTTTACATGCGGCTATCCTTGCTTATAATGGCTAACATCGACTTGTTTAACTACAATGGTAGAAGTTGTAATACCACGGTTCCTATTTATTTTTTGCGGGTTTCGTTTTGCTTAATGAATGTTGTTGCTCTCCACGAACAAGTTATTACTATTTCTATTTGGTTCTTTTTTGTCATCCGGTACCCTATTGTTGATATTCTCCAGCCTCTTCATTAGTTGGAATGTTTTTAATGGTAGCTTATCTTTTGGTGGTTGGACTTATGTATTCTCTGCCAACCTTGTGTTGGTTAGTTTTTCGGTATGGTATCCTTCTCTTGTCATTCTTTACATTCGTCTTGGGCTTGTTGATACTTCTGTTATTATTTAACTTTTGCTCTGGTAAATTTGTGAAGAACCTAAATGCTGGTTTTATGGTCTCATTGATCTCCTTGTTGTCTCGATGGGTGCATTATTGATTGATGGGTTTGTGATCACCCTTCTATTAGGTTTGCTCATCTGATTCTGCAGGATGCTTTGGGCTCTTTTTTGCTGATGGTTGTTGTCATTTCCTGGCAGTTTTGGATTTCTTTTTGGGTTTATCTGAATGTTTTTATTATGGTGGGGTGGTGGTTGTTGATTCTTTGAATCCTTATTCTGCTACCCTTCACCTCTGTCTTATGCTATTTTCTTTTGGATTTTGGACCCCTTGCCATCGTAATTCTTATGGTTACTACCCTTTGCTTCATTCTATGGGATCCTTAACGATTTGTTTACTTTGAATGGTGGAATTTGGGGCAGGTAATTCTGGCTTGTTCTTTATTTTGGTGGATTATTATTTTCTATCGATGAATTTTGGACTCTTTGCTACTAATGCTATTAGCTTGATGAACGTTGCTTTATTATTTGTTTATTTGTTACTATTTTTTTTGGATTTCTTCTTGCCTACTTACACGGTTGGTGTCAAGCTGCTGTTTTCTTTGCGACCTTCTTGATTCCTCTTAATCTTGATTATCCCGTTGTTGGTTTGCCTATTTTATCTTCTGTTTTCTTTGTGTCATTTGGGTTCTGCATTGGCCTTTCCGTGGCGATTTGGATTTTGTGTCTAATCACTTATGATCCCGAATGGCTTGGGATTAATTAATTTTGGTTTTGAAGGTTTCTTTGCCATGGTTGTTTGATTATTTGGTTAATTATTTGCCTTGGGTTTTGGTGGTTTTGCTACTGCGATTCCATCTCAGTTTTCTATTGATGCCTTCTTCTCTTCCTTCTTTGTCTTGGCAAGCTCTAGTTTTGGACTTTTGCTAACTTAAATTTCTTGATTCCTATTGAAGTCTCTCTAGTTGGTACCATTGTTACATTATTACTGGGAGTGACTTCAATGTCTTGATTGGATTCGTGGTGGAGTCTGTTATTGCCCTTTCTCCTTTAATGTTGTTGTCCTTTAATCTTTTCCTATCGATTTCTTTTCACTTCGGTTTGAATCCACAAGGGGTACTATAGTCAGGTTTGCTCCTTTTTCTGTTGCTTTTCTTTGCTTCCACACATTCTTGTTGTTGCCATTTCCTTTGGCAAACTTGGATTTTGGTGTTTGCTTCTAAGCACCAAATCTATGATCTTGGAATGGATTGGGTTTAACTACATTTTGGTTCTTGGAGGTTTCTTTGTCATGGTTGGTTGTTGATTTGGTTTTTATTCACTTTGGGTATGGGTTCTTTGGACTTTTTCTGTGCTACTTATCTTTCTCTTGCTATTTTTTGCCATCTTGCCTACTGCTGTCTTGGCTTGTTCTAGTTTTGGTCCTTTAATGACTTCATATTATCTTGGTTATAAAGTCTATACTTGGAAACGTCTCCCTATTTTATATTCTAGCTTCCATTGTTGCATTACTTGCTCGATGGGAGTGACTTCTGATTGCGATTTATTTATTTGGGTTCTTTGTTAAATTTAGGGTGGATGTGAATCATTCTGATCATTGCTTATATTGCAATCCACTTCATTTGGTTTATCTTTGTTACCTCCTTGGATTGGAGTTTCCATTCGATTAAGAGGTATTATAATCTAGTTCTTTGTATTAAGGCTTTGGTTGTTTGTGGATCGTTTATCCGGTTTATCGATGGAGTTGTCTCGCTCTTGTTTTAACTTGTTATTGTATCCCTTTTAATGGCTAGTATGGTGCGAATCCGTTTAATCAATTGCTACTTGACTTTAACCTGGTTTGTATACTCTCAATGATTGTACTTATGGCAAACAGGGGTATTTCGCATTGTGGGTGAAAGGATTTTGTTGGTGTTATGAATGTTCCTTATGTGGTATCATCTCGATTTTCACGATCGATTTGTTTACGGTAATGCGACATTATCTTTTATCTATTAATCTTGCGGTACTTTAATGCTTTAATTTGTGTGATAACTTGGTGGAACTTTCTTGATTTCACTTCTTTGGTTGATTAACCCAATGCATGAGATGTGTTTGTAATTGATCCATCAAATTCAACAAGCGGTTGCTATCTCCTAACAGTTTGTTGGCTATGATGGCTATGATGTTTTCACTCCATTTTGTTTTGGTAGTAGCTCTTGTGAAGTAACCCTTCTCCTGAAGTCTGGATGCACACTTTTGCATCCGCCCCATTCGTGTGATTGAGCGAGCTTTCTATCTTCTCTCTCTAAATTTTGAATTTGCATTTTTGACATCCTATTATTTATACTACTATAATCTCTAACTTTTGTGGTCTAAATTATTGGGTCCTCCTTTCTTTTTTTCTTGGGTTTGTACCACGGTGGTCATTCTCAAGTGCTTGAGTATTGGCCATAATTTGCTTTTGGATTATTATGCACGAACCTTTTGATTATTTTAATGCGTTCTTTTGCTTTTGCACTGTCTAGGGGGATTTACTCCTTAGTGATTGTAGCTCTTTAGCGATGGTTAGTTTATCCCCTTTAAGGACTTTGTAACCCTCTTTTTGTGGTAATAAAATACCCCTCATGGGGCTTTCCCAAAAAAAAAAAAAAAAAAAAAAAAAAAAAAAAAAATGAGAGCTTAATATTAAATCACCTAATTATGATTTATAGTCATTAATAGTCATTATTTTAAGGTTTTAATTAATTTATTTGTTTTGATTTAATTTAAGTTATAAGTTATGAAATTTAATATTTTTTAATAAAGTTTTAAGAATAACTTTATATATATATATATATATATATATATATATATATTATAATGTTATGATTTAACGTTATAACGTTATATTAACATTATTATATAAAGTTAAAATAATATATATTTTTTCTTTATTTTTTCATAACAATTCCCCCTTTACTAAAAAAATATATTTATAAATAAATTTGAGGTTAATAAAATAATAGATCAAGAATCAATTTTTTCATTTTGGATAAATTTTATCATGCATTCAATTAAAGTAAAATATATTTTTAAATAAATTTGAGGTGAATAAAATAAGAGATCAAGAATCAATTTTTTTATTTTGGATAACTTTTATCATGCATTCAATGAAATTACCTTTCGGGATTGAACTTTCACTTAGTATAACCAAAATCTAACAATAATAAATACTATAATAACCGAAGTTTTAAACTAAGTATATAAATTATTGTGTCATTTGGTATGCGCATAATATGAGACACGCTATAAGTTCTACTCAAGGGTGGGCTTTAAAGGCCATGCGCTTTCATCTTAATTCATAAGTGCTTTCGGATCTAAATAAGATCTTATTGCAACAGCCTATTACTGCAACACTTATATAAGTGAGATCTCCAAGCTACACTACAATTATAATATCTAAGCATTTGATTTCATTAAGAGATAAAGCTCAATCTTATTTCCATTACATTTTAGCACAAATATATATAAGGATGATATTTATAATATTTAAAATTGTGCTTATATCAGTCATTCGAGCAGCTTCATTTTTACCATATTGAACTATCTTTCATGGTGTTTTCAATCTGAAGGTTGGGTTTCCATTTTGATAAATATTTTAATCCCATCCCTTCTAATGATCTCAATATAGAAATCTTTGCAAGCCCTTTCGTCAATAGATCTGCAATATTTTTCTCAGAGCAAATAAAATAGTTAGTAACAACACCTCTTTTATATAATTCATATAAAGAATCATGTCTTATTCTCATATGACAATTTTTACCATTGCATTTTACACTTTTTGCTTTGCTATAGCAGCTTGATCATCATAATTTACTAAAATAGTAGGTATAGATTTTTCAATACAAGGTAAACAAATTAATAAACTTTTAAGCCACTCATATTTAGATGTAGCAAGATCAAGTGCTATAAATTCTTCTTCCATAGTACATCTAGAGATTAATGTTTGTTTAGTGGATTTCCATGATATTGTATCACCATAAAATGTGAAGACATAACCACTAGTGGCTTTTGTTTCACTAGTGTCGGCAATCCAACTATCTTCATAATATCCTTCTAGTACTATAAAAAAATCACTATAATGAATGCAATAGTTTATTGTACCTTTTAAATATTTAAAAATTCTTTCTAGTGCTTTCCAATGAGTTTCACAATGATTACTAGTTTATCTACTCAATTTTCCTGTAGCATAAGCAATATCAAGTTGAGAGTAATTTGTTAGATGTTATAAACAACCAATTATTTTAAAATGATTTAATTGTGGTACACTATCATCTAAATTATTTATAAGACATAAGCTAGAGTTATATGGAGTGCCTACATGACTCACATCTTGAAAAAATTTTAAGAAGTTTTTGAATATAATGTGATTGAGTAATAGAAATGTTATTTGTATTTCTATAAATATTTATACCTAGTATTACATTAGCTTCACCTAAATCTTTCATATCAAATTGAGTTGATAGAAACTCTTTAATATTATTTACAATATTAAGATTTATACCAAAAATTAAAATATCATCAACATAAAGACATAAAATAATATAATCATGATCAATAACGTTAATATAAACACATTTATCAGACTCACTAATCAAAAATCTATATGTCAATACTATTTTACCAAACTTTTCATGCCATTGTTTAGGAGCTTGCTTTAATCCATATAAAGATTTTACTAATTTACAAGCTTTACTTTCTTGACATTTTACTATAAAACCTTTAGGTTGATCCATATAAATTTATTTATCTAAATCACCATTTAAAAATGCAATTTTTATATCCATTTGATGTATAACTAGATTATATGTTGAAGATAAAGCTAAAAGCAAACGAATTGTAGAAATTATAGCAACCAGAGATAAATATAAAAATAGTCAATACCACTTTTTTGTGTATATCCATTGGCTACTAATCTTGCTTTATATTTATCTAATAGATCCATTTGATTTTAATTTCTTTTTGAATATCCATTTACATCTAATAGCTTTCAAACCTGATAGTAAATCACAAAGTACCCAAGTCTTATTTGATATAATAAAATCTATTTCATTATTAATAGCTTCTTTCCAAAATGATGCATCTATAGAATTCATAGCTTCGTCCAAAGTAATAGGATCATTTTCTAAAATAAATATTTTTATTAAAAGAGAATAAAAATCACCTAAATTTTTTTTCTTTTCTAATTCTTTTACTTATTCTAATGTTTTTCTCATTATTATTAGTTAAAATAGTATCATTATTATTTACTATAGAATTTTCAATTGAAGATTCTTTTTTATTAATAGATTTTGTAATCTTATTTTTAATAGGAATTATATCTTCAAAAAAAAATGTAACATCTCTAGATTCTATATTTGTAGTGCATATCACTAATATCAGGAGTTAAAGAACATAGACTAAATACACCATCTACAGTTTTAGATCCTAATTTTCTCTTTTTATATTCTAGAATAAATCTTTTAGCTAAACAACCCCAAACTTTTAAATACTTCAAATTAGGTTTTCTATTTTTCCAAAATTCATAAGGTGTTTTATTATAATCTTTATAAGGAATCCGATTTAAAATAAAACAAGCTGTTAATAAAGCTTCATCACATAAATTATTCGATAAATTTGATGAAATTAGCATTGCATTTACCATATCAATTAATATTCTATTTTTTTCATTCTACTACTCCATTTGATTGAGGAGAGCATGGTAGAGTAACTTAATGTATAATATCATTTTCTTCACAAAAATTATTAAATAAAAGTGAAATATATTTCCCACTTCTATTCAATCTTAAAATTTAAATTTTTTTATTTAATTTATTTACTACTTCTAATTTATATTTCTTAAATATATCAAAAACTTTATATTTATTTTGGATTAAATAAATATAGCAAAATTTTAAAAAATCATCAATAAATGTAATAAAATATCTTTTACCTCCTCTAGTTAAATTATCATTTAAATCACTAATATCACTATGAATAAAATCTAATAAATCATTTTTCTTAACAAGAATAGATTTAAATAGTTTTTTAGTTTGTTTTGCTTAAGAGCAAATTTCACATTTCACATATTTATTTATATCACTTTTAGATATTAAATTCCAAGACAAAGAAAATCAATCTCGTGTGGAGTTTTTCCTTTTCCTAACCCTTCATTGAAAGAAGAATTATTTTCTCTTTCCGAATTAAGTTCGGATGAAGGAGGATTATATATTGCAGAAATTAATCCTAAACATGGCAACCAATATATAGTTTTCTTTTGTCATCTTTTAAAGTGTGTTCCTATAAATTTTTTTGGCTTAACATCATCATGATGAAGCGATATTTGTGTAGCCATATTATTTTAATTAGTAAAAATAATTAAAACAAATAAAATATATTGATCTACTCTAAGATTGTTAGAACTATAAGGAAATTAATTAGCAATTAAGAAATAAATTTAGCACAACTAGGTAAATAAAAATAAAAGTAATGAGATCAAAATAGCCTGGGAGGGAGGCGTGCCGATGACACTATCATTAGATTAGATCAAGCCTTGGATGCACCAATTTGCACTCTCTTTTTTGCTCATGAGATACAACCCATCCCCTTACCTTGATCATGTATGCACCATGATTGATCGGCAAAACATTGAACTAATCACATGTTTCTTGTTGCCCAAAAATGAAATGAAGAGAATGGTAACAAAAATTATGAATAGAGAAAGGAAGTGAGAATATTCAGATTTTTTTTCTCTCATTCAAGCTCAAATTATCATGTATTTATAGGTGAAGGATGGGAGCTTAATATTAAATCACCTAATCATCTATTAAATTTTATAACTTATAACATAAATTAAATAAATACAAATAAGTTAATTTATAACTTAAAATAACAGCAAGTAATAAATCATAATTAGGTGATTTAATATTAAGCTCTCATCCTTCACCTATAAATAAATGATAATGTGAGCTTGAATAAGAGGAAAACAAATCTAAATATTCTCTCTTACTTTCTCCATTAACAATTTTTCTTGTCATTCTCTTCATTTCATTTTTGGGCAACAAGAGACACATGATTAGTTTGAAGTTTTATCGATCAGTCGTGGTGCACACTCGATAAAGGCAAGGGCATATTTTGATCTCACGAGTAGAAAAAAAGCTGATGAGATTTGGAAAGAATTTGAATAAAAGTAATTTAATTTCTTTGAAAATAATGAGTAGCTGACTCCCACACATGATTGAATCAAAATATGAAAAGCTATTATGCTTCAAATGACCAAAACAATTAAGAGAGTGAATATGAAATTAAAATAAGGGTGTTTGGAAGGAAAAATAATTTAGAAAAATTAGAATTAAATTGACATAATTTTAGCCAATGCAAGAAATTGTTATTTTGGTATATTAGGAAGCAACTAAGGCATTATATTATATGTATATAAGTATATAAATTTATATTTAAAAAAATATAAAAAAAATTCATGTAATATATGATTGAATTGATTCAATAGACCTGACAGTGCTTAAAAATCTCATGAGAGTGACCTATGAGCGTGGTCCAATTAGGCTAAATCAGTGAAATCAAAGATCAATTAGCCTCAAATAAAATTCACTCAATTCAATTTAATAATATTAGTAAATTTGACATAAATGATTTATTTGGATCAAATTGAGTTGATTGAGCTAAATAACAAGATTAGAAAAGCTCAAGAATCAATTAATTGATCTTCTCATTTATGATAATATGTATATTTTTTTCTCATGAGGTAATATTAAAAATTGCTTACCACCTTAAGATGCTATATGATTTCCCCTATTCATGGATTTCATTATAAAGGCAATATACCTGATTTAGTTTATCTTCCATTGATTTTTATGAAAGATCATAAGAGCTTAAGATAAATTTTTTTGTCTTTAAGGATAGTATGATTCAATCAATTATGACTCCACCATGTTGTATCAATCTCTTTCAAAGTCCATAAAGCTTTGTAGAGGACCAAGGAATGTTCCTTAACCTTTAGCCATTCAAACTCTAGACCTACTTTGTGTCTTGGTCAACTATAACATCTACTTTACATGCTTACTTGTTCTTTCCCCATTGGCCTCATCTTATTCTTTGAATCAATGTTGACTATTAAAACATGGAAGTTTATTTAAAAGGTATTGTTTATTAAGGCACAGAACTTGATCACACATGAATAGTGATCATTAATTTCTATTTCATGTTTGTCATCTCAAGGGATTTACTAGCTAGTAAATATATTTGAATAGATTTAAACATATGAAGTAACTAAAACAAAAAAAATTAGTTTTTTTTATGAAATAAATTTTTTAAAATTACTAATTTAAAAGTTCATAAACTAATATTAAAATATATACCTTCTTAAATCAATTATTATTAATATTAATTTTTCTAAGGTTCTAATTAATTATAATTAAGAATGGGATTATTAAGTTATGAATAAATTTTAGTAATCCAAATGATCTAATCAAAGCTTATTAGATCCTTAGGTCCATTAATTTGGGGTTGAAAAGCCCTATTATAAATTAAATAGGTTTAATTACATTAATTATCACTAATTAATGATGTTATTAATTAAAAACATTATAGCAACCTTTTTTTTATTAGTCAATTAGTGCTTAAGTATCTCCTATTTAGTAATATAAAAGTATTGGCTATGTTGCTTAATTTTAAAATCTAATATTAATATTTTCAAAAAAGTTCAAATACTAATTAGTTAATAAATTTGGGTAATCAAATTTCTAATTACATGAGCAATTCATATCAACAATGGACATCTTTGATTAAGATAATTTAGCTCTCAAGGTTCATATTTAAAACTTAAACCTATTGATTGAAATATTTAAATGAATTTATTTAAATGTTTAAGAATCTAAATAATTATAAATGAAATTTAATTAATATCTCAAAGCATATTATAAAATAGTATTTATTTTTTCAAAAAGAAATGTACTTTAAAATATTCAAGTCACATTGACTTTAAATCTATACAGAATACATTAAAAACATAAAAATCATGTTATAGAAATTATTTCATTAAACTTGATTCAATATGAATAACACTTTTCTAAAATTTAAATCATTAAATTAATATGAACAGCCATTTTGGATATCGTCTTAATGTAATTGAGCTAACTTTTCTAGCTCTTGTGAAAAAAGAAATTGATATGCATTATTTTTGTTTAATTATTGAACATGTATATAATTCAGCCACAAAAAAATTCTTGTCTTTCATGCAAGAAATTTAGCAAAAGATACACAACAAATATTTGTTAAATTTTATAGGCTTTTTATAAAACTACTACTAATATTTTTTATTATTTATAGTACTACTCAATTTATAAAAACTTTAGAATTTGTTTAGGAAAATCTCAACAATTTGAAATTTGGCAAACTTTTAATTAATCATCTATAATATTTTTTATGATCAAACTCATCATCCAATATTATTTGATTTTTCAAATCCAAAAAAAAAAGAATACATATCATCCATCCAATTATTTTATTCTTAGCCAATAGGACAAAAAAAACATTATCATTCGATCCTCATTATAATTAAAGAATTGTTCCTCACATTATTGATTTGCTGCTTTAATTTTAATTACCGACACAAACTCATAACACTTTAAACCTTTGAAATCTTAGTAAATTGCATGTTATAGCCAAAATAAAAAAATAAAAAATAAATAAATAAATCACATCTATTAGAAGCTATAAAAATGAAATATACTCAACCTATCGAATTTTGTGCATACAAAATTCCTAAAATAAATTTCATAATATATTTATAAAATTATTCTTTTTTCTCTTTGAATTTTATATATTTGTTGGGAACTAACCTCATATTCCTCTAAGCTGACAACTAGTTGAAATCACATAATAGAATATGAGGTAGCTTCTTGAAGACTTTCATATCTAAATTTCATTAGTAGCCTGCCAATTTTAATTTAGGCCCTCCCCTTCAAGAAACTGCCCTAGAATAGATCATGTGGTGAAGCTTCAACCAGAACAAATCCAGTCATTGAGCATAATGATCAAATTATATTTAAATTTTCTAAAATAAATTCTTAAACCTTACAAAATATATATTACGAAATTCACACAGCACACTAGAAATTATAATTACAAATATACAGGCTTAAAATTAGTTGCTTCCCAAACCCGCATGTCCCATTGGGCTATGCTTAGGGACATAAGCATACCTATAAGAAATAGCATTTATTTTATTTTATGACAATAGTCTCTTTAAGCATAGCCCCCTATAGATTATAATGTTAGGCTAAAACGAACATCCTAGCATCTACACTAGTGGGCAAACAATCATAGCAATCTAGTCTAAAACTGTACACAATAAAACAAAACAAAAAATATTTCACATCACATCACAAAACATCAAAGACCATCGACCTAACATAAGTCTAGAGTTAGTGACCTAATAATCTAGAGTGTGAACAAACGGGCTTGTAATGTTTGACTTTGCTATGCATTTTTAGATTTGAGTTTTCATGTTTCAATGTTTGTTTAATTTACCATTACGTGATTTCAATTTGAGTGTTTTAATTATTTTATAATTTTATTTCCATTTTATGTTGAAGTGGAATTTAAATTTTTAAGAATTAAAGAATAAAATTAATTTTGATTTGGGTGGAACCCATTCTATTCAACATCCTAAATCCTAATTGAATAAAGTTTTTACCCTAAGGTAAAGATTCATTCAAGGGTTAAGCTAAAACCAATTCATTTGAGTTTGATTTAATTTGATTAATGTTTTAGTTTTATTTAAAAATTTGATTAAGGTTAATTCTTCTTTTCATTTCTCTTAATTTAGTTAAACATTTCTTGATTTTGTTTATGATTAATTTACTTATAATCTTTTATTAAGATTTAATATGTTTCTTTAAATATTAATTATGAATTTACTGTTCATGTTATTATGATTTAGTTTAATTTAGTTTTAATTTTAAGTTTAATTTTAATTTATTTATATTTGATGTAGTTTAGTTTATGTTTATTTCATTAATATTTACTAGTTTGAATTAGTTAACTTGATTTCGATTACTTTGATTACTTTGAATTTTAATTACTTATTTTATTTGAGTTTCAATTGATTTCATTAATGTTTATGTTTATTAGCTTAAGAGAATCAATTTAAGTTGATATTGTAACTCAAGCTTAATTTAAAAGGTTTTGATTTCAATTAATTAATTGATTTATTAAGAATTTATCAAATTAATAATTTAAGGTTCGAATTTTATTTTCTTTTAATTCATTAAACCTTGGGAATGTAATTAATTAAATTCCTTAACTTCGGAGGGTTTGAAAATTTTCTTTAAGTATTCTGATATTAATGAAAAAGTTTTAAATTTATTTTATAAATTTTAATAATTTCTATAATTTTTTTATTTATTATTTCACTTAAATTGACTTAAGGATTGGAAATTCAATAACTTCTAATCCAAAGGTCATTTGACCTTAAAAGTTTTATGGCAAGTTAGGTTCCTTGCTAATTTAAGTTCCCTAAAGTTTCACCCTAGTTAGATATGTAATTTAAAGTTAATTAAAGTTATTAATAGTTTAATAAAACTTAAATGAAGCTTAAATTAAACAAATTAATAAGCGGTTTTAATTTTCTTAAGTTCCTCTCTCAAAGATAAATCCATAAAAGGTTCATTTAGAACTTTTTAAATTTAGTTGATTTATTTTGATTTTTTTAAATTCAAATTAATTATTTGAATTAAATAATTCAATTAATTAATAAATTAGGTTTTTTTGGGGATTATGGGGTTTCAACATGTTTTAATGATGTGTTTCGATTCATTAAGATTTGTTATGAGGATTCAAGTTTAGTTTATCATTTTCCATGACATTCTTCACTTAATATTATTTTATTTCATTAAATTAAGATGTTTGGCAAAAAAAATGTTATATTTTTAGATTTACTTGGCAATAAATCAAGGAAATTTTATTTAAGGTAGGATTTAACCTTAATTTCAATTAACCAAAATTTTAAATTGATTTGATTAATGGTTTATGTTTAATTTGAGTTAGATTATTTTCATTTGAACTTAAATTACTTTTAAAATACTGAATAAAAATTGTGGATTTTGGATTTAATGGATTCTCCTCACTTAGATGAATCCATAAACTCCTTATATGTATTTTTTGGTTGAGTATTTTATTTTATATGATTTTTAAAATTTTTTCAATTTTTTTGTAATTTTTAAATTTTAAAAAGTTGAATTTTACTATTTTAAAGAGTCGGTGCCACGTGGCATTGATGTAGTGTTGTTCGCCATGTGATACAATGCCATTGGGCGGTAGGATCCACACGGATCGCATGTTATAGCAACAACCATGCGTGATGGTCTACGACTGTCTAATCTTCGATTGAATTATCAAGATTAACCCTATAATTCTTTTAAGACAAAAATCAGATCATGCGCCTAAATTAGAGCTGCCCATTCCTAATAGAAGGAACAGATGATGGAGATTATATCTGCTTTAACGATGGTGAATGCTAAAGGTCGTCTATCGATTTGAGGTAATTTTTTGTGATCTAGTCGATGAAATCGCTCGATTTTAATTGCAAATCCATCATGAACTCACAATGGAATGCATTTATATAGATTGATCTCACTTGAGATCAAATTCATTTCAAAAATGTCCAAAAAATAATACTTAAAGGGTCTGTTGGATTCCATACCAAATCGAGGCGATCTCTGATAGTGGGGATGATTCTAAAAGCTTCGTGCGAGATTGGTGAAGCTTTAAGAAGAAGGAATTTGGATTTCTTCCCCATGAATCGCCTATGGACCAAGCTACATCCATTTTCCACTAGCTTTGGTCAAACTTTGGCTTATCAGTGACATGGGGATGGGGGCAAAGGGTGTGCTCTCTTTAGTTTCACTTGAGGAACATGATGGAAGACTCAAAATCACATGGTAAAATCTCTCCCTTTGTTTTCCACTATTGGATAAGAGGTATAAATAATGGGTAGCCCACCATGGCCAACCAAGGTGATTGCCACCCTTAGAGGCTAGCTCCAAGGGGTGGTCGATTGATTGGGAATAGTCTAAGGTAGATATGATGAGGAGTGGAGGTGAGGGAATGGATTTGGTTAGGAGTTTGTCTCCAAGGTTCATTTATTTTTTTTCCATGGAATATTCCATTGCTTGGGTGGACTTGAGCACTTTTATATTGCTTAGTCTTGGCTGTCAGTCACTTAAACACATCTTAAAATGAGTTTAGATGTGTTCAAAGTGATTATCCTAGGTTCATGTTCAAACATTTTGAATTATGCCACTTTAGGCATTTTCCCCCTTGACTTGGAATAGCTTTTTCCATTTGATGGATTGATGCTAGAATTAAGTTTTAATTATGTTCATTTAATCATTTATGATGTCCCCAATGAGTGGGCTTCATGAAATTTGGAGGTGTTTGCTTGCTTGCGTCAACACTTAACCAAATTAGGGATTAAATGGATTTGGTTGAATCTAATTGATTCAAATGAACTTCTTGGCATAATTGTAATGTATTCATATTTTTATTGTGTTAATACAAGTATTTGGAATGATTTAATTCAATTGAATTTCATTTGTTTTGGGTTTAAAACCCACTTTGACCCAATTTGGGTTTAATTGGTTAAGTTTGGTATAATTGAGACAAATAACCATATTAGTCAAATTAATCATAATAACTAGTTAATTTATATTTAACAATGATTTTAAAATAATTTTAGATAACAAATTTGGGTTGATTTTTATTTAATTTGAATTTCAATTCAATAAGGTCCATTTAGGCCCATTTATGTCAAATGGTCTAATTATCCTAATTAAGGCTTTAATAAAAATAAATTCATTTGATTCATGTTTAAACATATTTATTTTATTATTGGTAACCTTTAGAATGATTTAGTTTGGTCAAATTATGGTCGATTGACCTTTGACTTGGTGGGAAACATAAGTCAACCTTATGTTTAATGGTTGACTTTCATTTATATTTGACTCCATTCATGCTTGTGAAATGAATTTTATGCTTTTGGTTTAATATGATTTGAATTTATTTTTATTTTATGTGAATTTCCTTAGGTTCAAATGATTTTGAGCTAAAGTAAGGTAGTTGGGCTAGTCATCCTAATTACCTTAGCCTAAGTTCAATTAGATTTAATTGTTAAATGGAGTATGTTTGCTTAGTTTTCAGTTGGTTTTGGATCCACCTAATCCCATTAGGGTGAGTCAAGCCCTAAGAGAATTTATTGAGTCATTAAGAATAGTGATCTAAGTGCTTAAATCAAGAAACTCTTAATCTAGGAGTAGGTGTCCAATTCTTGGTTTTAGAAATGATGTTACCCTCATTCAAAAATGAGGTTAACAAAAAGGCCCCCAATATGTGTAGTGGACTAACTTGAGTATACTACACATATTAGCATTAACTGAACTAATTATAAAAATGCAAGCTTAAACTTGGAAAAGTTTAGATTTGGTTTTGAAATTTGGATTTAGTTTTGATTTGAGATTTTATTTTGAATTTGATTGTGGAAGATAGGAAAAAATGTTCTTGAATTTATATTGATTTAGAATAATTTATTCTTAAAAACTCAGATTCACTAAGTTTCAAGAATGGTAAAGATGTTATTAGGAAAATACTTAATGAGAAATCCAATCCTAAAATGGTTAGAGGCAATGCCTTCAAGGGACTTATTCCCAAACTAAGTATGTAACTTTTAACTAAAGAAAGATTCCACTAGGGTTATTAGGAACGGGTATTTTAACTTGATTTCAACCTAAATAGCTAAGCTAAGGAAGATGGGCTTTTAATAGCTTAATACTTAATCCTTAAGATTTTGACTGATAGGTAGGGTTCACACAAACTTAATTCCTAACTTAAATAGTCTATAGGAATGGGATCACATGACTTATTTCCACTCCATAAGCATTTTTTTCAATTAGAATAGAGGTCACAAGGACTTGGATCATAATATAGTAAAATTCAGCTAAAAGAAAGGGGCTTTCATTGGCTTAATCCTAACCAAGATAGCTTGAAAAGAAAAGAGGTCAAAAAGACTTAATCTGATTCTTATAAGGCCTGCTAAGGGACTTACTCCTATTTAATTAGCTATAGAGGAGCCTTCAATGGCTTAACTCTTTCTTAAATAGATATAATGATAAAAAGGGGCCTTTAATGACCTAATTCTAAACCTCAAATATATGAACTAGTTGGAAAACGGTTTTGATGACTTAATCCTAACCATGCAGTCTATTTGATAGGGAGAGGTCTTAGTGACTTAATTTTATTCTTGTCATCTCAAGGATGCCTACTAAGGGACGTACTCCTTTTAGTTAACTATTAAGATGCATTTAATGGCTTACTCCAACTTAAATAGTTAAAAAAAAGGAGGACAGGGACTTATTCCTAATCTCGTCTTTTACAAAGAATGCCAAGTGAGGGATTTACTTCTTTCTAATTAGCTATTAGGATGGCGCCTTCAATGGTGTAATCTGACTTAAATAGGCTAAAGGGAGGAAAGGGTCTTGATGAGTTAATCATAAACCTTAAATTTTTGACTAATAGGAAAGGGGTCTTAATGACTTAATCCTAACCTAAATAGTCTAATTCACAGGAAAGGGGGCTTGCTGACTTAATCTTATTCTATGATTCATAGGAATGGTGCCATGAAAAGCTTATTCCAAACATAAGAACATTTATAAGAATGGTGCCATGGATGGGCTTCCTCCCAACTTATAGAAATGTAGATGTTATGCATCAAAGAGTTTAAGAAAATTAGCAACAATTTAAAAGTCACTACATATAATTTAAGATAGAATAAACGCTTATATCTAGATAATTCATAAATGATACAAAGGTTTTATTGATGATCATTTTTGAAATTGACGTATAATTCATACATAATATTTCTTTAGGTAACGTCCATTTATAGGTGACATTGCACATTCACCATTACAACTAATTAATTGATAAGAGCCTCCTTTATAAACTTTTTATACCATGAATGGTCCTTCCCATGTTTGCTCGAATTTGTTGCTTATCCTACGATTTACTGAAATGTGTAATTTAAGAACCAAGACCAAGTCTTCTACTTGAAAAGTTCTAGGATGAACCAACTTATCATGAGCTTGAACCATACGAGATTGATATAGTTCAAGATCTTGTTGAGCTTTCAAATACTCTCTTTCAAGGCTTTGAAGATCCTCTAATGGGAGTTTGTGATTCTGATCTTTTGTAATGTTATTATTAATTGCTATTCTCAGTGAAGGTAATTGCCCTTCCAATGGAAGAATAGCTTCAGTTCCATAAACCAAAGAATTTGGTGTAGATTGAGTTGGAATCCTATATGTGGTCATACAGACCCATAAAGCTTCAGCCAACTTTTCATGCCATTGATGCTTATTTTTTATCAAGTGTCTTTTTTAAAATTCTCAAAAGAGTTTTGTTGAATGCTTTGACCAACCATTTTCCATGGAGTAATAAATGGTCAATATCTCTGATCACTTTTATGACTAGCCACAAAATGATTCAATTTAGTGGACTTAAATGATAGATCATTATCGGATATGATTCATCGAGGAATTCCAAATCAATATATGATATTTTCCTGAAATAATTTAAGCACATAGTATGTCTTTACTTCTTTTTGTGGAACCACTTCAACCCACTTAAAGAAATAATAAGTTATGGCTAATTTAACCTTTGATGAAGAAGGATCAATAAGTTTTATAAGTTAGTACCCCAATACTCAAAGGACCAAGAGGAAATAGTTGGGTGTAGTACATTAGGAGGCTGATGTAAAACTATACATGTATTTGATATTGATGATAATGATGTACAGTTTCCATACATTCATTTAACATCAAAGACCATTAATATCCAATTCCTTCTATTTTCAATTTTATTTTGGATCCAAATTGATGAGCATCACACAATCTAGAATGTACCTCAGTTACATTCTTATGGGCTTTTTGTTTTTATAAACATAGTAGCTATGTTTGATCAAATGACCTATGATATAATACATTATTGATCAATGCATAAGACAAGGCATGTTTCTTAATTTGATTTGGTAATGACTTATATAGGGGAGTGACCCCAACGCTTAAATAGACAATGAAAGGTAGCCTCAAGTCACTTTCTTGACCTTCAGCAAGGGTGGCTACCTTTTGTATTTCTATTCATGTAATCTAAATCTATAGGGGAAAAACCTTTTTGATTTTGAACTTTTATATATATAGATTCTTTTCAAGACATGAGATTTATTTAGAAAGTTTAGCCAAAGCATATACTATAGAATTATCTCTATGATAGATTCTATACAGAGCTATGAATGAAATCTTTTCAAGAAATTTCATCATGTACTAATTATAACTGAAAAGCTTAAGGTACAAACCCTTATAGATATCGGTCCGTTGGTTAATAACTAATTGGGAGTTCCCAAAGATCTTAATATTTCTAATATACATAAGGATTACTATCTATAGCCCAATTATAAGAGCATTATACTCAGCTTCATTATTTGTACAGGTCTTAGATAAATGATAGGAATATCACATCATTCCTTTGCCTTGAGTTATGAAAATAAGTTTAATCTTTGCCTTCCTTGGGATAGAAGAATTAAATTCTTTATTTATTTTTATGATGTTGTGCCATTAAAATATAATTCCCAAGTGGTATTAGGTTCCTCCTTTAAAGTCATGATCTGTTCATCTAGAAGATCATCATTTAAAGGAAAACCCGAGTAGAGGATGTGTTGCTAAAAAGCCAACTTCAACTGGACCCTTTATAGCATGAAGAGGAATAAACATGATCTCAAATTATAATAACATCAAAGACTAATGTGTTATATGTCTAGATAATGTCAGGTGGGTTATAAGATATTACCGCAGATTCACTCTAGAAATCAAATTTACTTTATAAGAAAGCTTGTAATGCTTTAGTTTTTTAGCGACAAAGACTAAAGCTAAATAATACTTTTCAATAGGCGAATAATTCATTTCTAGTGGGATGAGCCTACAACTTAGATAATAAAGAGTGTTTTCTTTCTCATCTTCATTAACTTGGGCTAGTAAAGCTCCAAATGATTTATCTTAGGCTGTAATATATAAGATTAATGGCTTCCCTAGAATTGGAGTAACCAAAATAGGAGGTTCATCAATTATTTCTTTAGGCTTTCAAATGGACTCTAGCATTCTCATCCCAATAAAATTTAGAATCTTTTTTAGTTAATGTCGCAAATGGCTGACATCTATCAGATATGTTTGATATGAATCTTCTTAAATATGCTAGTCTTCCTTGGAATGATCGTAATTGTGTAAGACTTTTAGGTGGTAGAATTTCTATGATAGCTTTAATCTTTTAAGAATTGATTTTGATCCTACAATACCTTACCACAAATTTTAAAAACTTTCCTAAAGTTACCCCAAAAAGACACTTCAAGGAATTCATTTTTAGGTTGTAATGGCATAACCATTCAAAAATGATCCTTAAGTCATATAAATGATTTTTTTACTTTACTTTCGATAACTAAATCATCAATATAACATTCCTCTTGATTATGAATTAATTCATCAAAGATTCTAGTCATCGCCCTTTGGTAGGTAACCTCGACATTTTTTAGATCGAATGGCATGACTATGTAATAGAATATATATAATAGGTGTTTTGAATGTTGTATGTTTTTCATCCTTTGGAGACATCTTTATTTGGTTATACCCAGATGATCCATCCATGAATGAAAAGATTTTAGTAAAGAGGCTATATCCACCATAAGTTTTGATATTGGTAATGGGAACTCTTCTTGAGGACAAGCTTTATTCAAGTCTCTAAAATCAATGAAATCTATATTTGACCATTCTTTTTCATTACCAAGACAATACTAGCTAACCAAATAGGGTATTTCTCATCTCGTATAAACCTAGATTCAATTAATTTTTTTGACTTCAGTAATGACTTGTTGTTCAATTTCTAGGTGCATACACCTAAGAGCTTGCTTCATTAGGATATTGCTAGGTTTAATCTTTAATTTGGGAACTGCAACATCCATAGATAAACCTAGCATCTTGTTAAAAATTTATGCAAAGCAATCTTCATATTCACAAAGTAAACTAATCAATGCTTCAAAATCTTTTGGACCCATAAAGAAACTAATAAAAGTTGGCCTTCGGTCTTCATCATTTCTTTGGTTGATCTCCTTTAATTCATCAACAATAGATTTTATTTATTCTTCAAATTCATGAGGCACATTTTAAATTAAGAAATCATCTAGATCACCAATATCTAATGTTTCAAAATAGAGTTTCTCTACAAAGTTAGAAGTAATCCCAGAAAGCTGATCAGATTCTATATGATTGTGTATCTTTAACCAATGTTCCACATTATCTAAAGGTCCAATAGTACCAAACCCAATGCCAACTTTGGATTTTAAATTTTTATTTTTAGTAGTCAATAAGCTTTCGCTGCATTAAGTTATATCTTTGGGCCAAGTATTTAAAATCAAACCATGTCTTATAGAATTTCTAACATAATTAGGATACCAATCAAACGGAAGTTCAATTATTTTATTTGATGATGGATCTTCAAGCTTTACATCTACTTCTAAGCATGAAGGTTTGGTTAAATAATCTTCCCATTTCTCCTAAAAGGTCATGGGCCACTTTGAATTCTAACTATAAAATTTTATTTAGAGAAAGAGGAGTGAGAATCAAAGTGTCTACATTTTTTTTTAATCTTTCATAAGTACATAGCTCAGGTTCATCCTTTAATACCTGGATTTATTCTTCATCACTATCTAATTCTAATGAAATTTTAATTTTTATTAAGGAATCCTTTTGATTGGAACCTACATCAAAACTAGATTCCAAATTAATTTATATTATTAGAGGTTTTTTTTCCTCCTTTTATTTTATTTCTTCTTTTTCATTTGACATTACATCTTTTCTTTTTTTTATGCCTCGATAATACTAAATTTCATAGGATCAAATATTTTCCTTTTAGGCATATAACAGGCTGAATCTTTATAAAGTTTAATCTTATGGATAGAGAATGGTTGTATATCACCTTTTGTAGTGTATTCTACTCCATCCCTACTATACTTAATACATTTGGGGAGTGATAAAGGAACCATTCTATATTCAAGTATCCAAGGTCTACTTAAAAGGGAATTAAAAGATGTCTTTAAGTTGATAATATAAAATTTTGCTTTAGTTTTCAACTCTTCTATTTCTAACAATATCGTGATTGAACCTAAAGCTTTCTCCCTAGTTTCATAAACCCCTTTAATAATATTTTATCTGAATTGAGTCTTCTAGTGTCAATCTTCAGGAAAGATAATGTTCTAGAGTTTATAATGTTGATTAAAGCACTAAGAATAACCATAGCTCTTGACAACCTGATGTTTTCCATCTTGATGAAAATATAAAGGGGTTGATATTGATCTATGGTCCCTAAAAGTAGATCCTCATTAGAAAAGATGACTCTAGGGATCTCTTTGAAGTAGCAAACCTTGCATGAGGAAGTTGTTGTTAGCTAAGTTATGCATATTTTTGGATCCAATAATGTCTATACCAATGATTCCCTCATTTCTTTTCTCAGAACAAGGGCATCATATATACTTAGCTTAGTAAGAAGTTTCCTAACATGGGCTAAAATATTAAAGTCAGCCTTGGGAATAGCCAGCTCAACTATTGCATCCTATTGCAAAGTTTTTAAATTTTTATCAATAATTTTGTTTCCTTTATCTTTTGGAGGAGACAGACAAGGTGGTAAAACATTTCTACTATAGATATTGACCTCAGTGATGTCTCCAAGGGTGGTATCAACCTATCCCTCATCATTAATATCATTTTCCAAAGATTGGTCAGAATCTAATAGCTCTACCTTTATGCTAACAAGGTTACCTTGCAAATCATTCATAGGACTATCAATGTCTGACCATGATTCAAAAAACACATCAACATGAGAATTTTCTTTTTAATTTTTTAATTTTTCTTTATTTTCGACACATTCATCAGAAATGGCAAAAATATAAAAAATGCCTTTAAAGGCAAACTTTTTATTAATATCTTTAAAGTGTGTACATAAAGATAAAGGAATGTAAGGCCTAGACTTTCCATCCTTATCATACAAAACACTATCAGATACAATAGATGTCCCTCCCTCGCCACTCTCTTTAATCATCTGAACATCTGAGGATGCTAACTTGGGTTGAGGTGGAACAAAATGTTCTAACTCTGATGAATCAATCGAGATGATCTTCTTTCGAGTCTTCATCTAATTCTACAATGAACTTTTAAAATTTTTCATCAAATATTTTTGGAGGAATAGGATAAGGCTATATCCCATTTATTTGTAGGAGGAAAACTAAAAGAAGTAGAAGAATTGCCTATAATTACCTTAATGAACCCTTGTCTAAGGTCCACAAGGTACTCCTTAAGAATTATCACCATTCCTCTTTTAAAGTTTCTTTCAACCCAGTCCTTCAAAGTGAAGCATTCTTTAATAGTGTGACTTAACATCTGATGATGGGGACAACAGTTTGACTCATTCTCTTTGCCAACTTCCTCTGCTCTTTTTGGATTAGATAGTTTAAAATCTAGCACCTTTTTTAAATTTTTAAAAATTTTCCTCACTATGCCTCCCTTGAAAGAATAAGTCTAATTCATTCTCTCACTGAAAGGGCTAGTGGGACCCTTCTTAGGGGGTGGTGATAACTGCTTCTATGATGGCCTTAAAGATGAAGGCCACTCTACCTACACCTGAAAGGGGGCCTTTCCCTTGTCTACTGTAAAGGCATTGCCTGCCAACTTTTCTAATACCGTTCTTGGCTTTAATAGTTCTATAGAAGAGTGCACTTTCAAGAATGAAATTCTAAGGGGCTTCTTCTTGCAGGCTAATGGTTTTATTTAATAATTTTTTTTAAGTCTTAATAGTAAAGCCCTTTAATAGGAAGGCAACTAGACCATGAATATTTCTTAGTTGTATTTCTATAGCATGCTACTCTTTGATGAATTGAACAATATAATGCATATTTAATTACAAGAGTAGCATGTTGTAGAAATACCCCTAAGAAATATTCATGGTCCAAATGGCCTTCCTATTAAAGGGCATATTACATTTGGAAAATTGTAATATGCGTTAATGGCATTGCTATTGAAAGTTACCAATTTCCCCTAAATGAAGACTTTATTGTCTTGTGCTCCTTCACGATAGCGAAGAACTCTTGAACCATGGAGATGATGCAAGAGCTGCTCTTGTAGGCCAGCTTTGCCCAGCTGTGTTTAGTGATCACCTTTTCTACTTTCTGACATGGGATGTAGAAATTTCTTTCTGAGAAGAGATGCTTGTGGGTGAGGACGTGCTGATATTACTCTTCACCTTCCACACTTGCAAACCTATAATCCTCACCCAAAGTTTCCCTTCTCTTGCTAACTAACCTTTTGAAAGAGGGAGAGAGCGCTAAGGTATCTATAAAGACAAGAACTACATAATGAAAATTTTCATTACCCTAAGCATCTATTTATAAGATAGTTATAGCACCATGACACCACATCTAAGTGCCAAGGCGCTAAACTCTCAGATTCCATAGCAGGGAACTAGTGTCATAGCATTCACATGTAGTGCCTAGGCATTGGTTAGCCCATCTTATCAGGTACTATTCCCATCAAAAGATAATATTAATTATAATAAATTTTGTAACTAAAATCATATGAAAATATGCATCTCATTAATGTAACACTGCGATGCTTTGACCAAGCACCGAGGCACCGATAAAAAAAGTTTATCTTTTCCACTTAAAGTGCTTATACATCTGCCAGTCATCTTGAACCAATGTATAATTGGTGCAGTGGTGCTAAACTATTAGCGCCTAAGTACTATTCAGACAATCAACCTAACTAATAATTAAAATGTTGTGGCACTAGCCATGCAGTGCCTAGGTGTTATCTTAATAAATGCCCAAGCGCCAAAACCTACAATGCCAAGGAACTCTCCTTCACAGAGTTGAGGTGGCACCATGATAGCTCCTAAGTGCCATATTTTTTGCACCGAGGTGCTTAATAAAAATGGATTTGAATCACTCTCATAAGCCCCTACATAGTGAAAAATACCTAATCTCAGTGCCTGAGGATGCTTTGCAATTTAAGTTAAAATAAATTTGAATCACGAGCATGAGCCTCGACATAGTGACAAATACCTAAACTTAGTGTCTTAGGATGTTGTAGGAGTTAATTTTGGTTAGGTCTCATGATTAGGTCCAAGTTAACAAAGCCTAATCATTCCCCAATGATGACCATGTTGATTGCAGAATTCATCTAGAGGGGATATATTCAAATTAAATGAAGTTCATCATTCAAAATAACTTAAAGAAAACAATCATCCACCATACATCATTATTTGTCAAGGGTGATAAGTTAAGAAATATATTACCCATAAATAGTTAATGTCAAATTAAATATATCTATGTTCATGTTTAAATAATCTCATCTTAGTAAGGATGTGGCATGTGTCCTTTATCTACATAGTTTTGCTGCCAAACGACACCACATGAGATGGAGATATGACCAAACCCTCTAATTGGGTGGCTTGGCCAATATATGGATCTACCATATTTTAGTCACGACAATAGCCTGTATGTTTTCTAATGACTTTGCTCCTTGAGCCATGAATTATGAAATATATTTAATAGGCAAAAAAGCTTTTTGTTAGTTAAGGTTGACTTAAATTTATCATCTTAGATAAATATAATCCCAAGTCTATAATAACACCTTTGTCGACATAACCAATAGCTAATGACAAGGATTCTTCAGTCAAGAACTATTTCTTTTGGCTGACTAGACTAGGGTCCACGATAGTCTAAGATGAAGAAAACATCGGACCTTGATCGGGCTTGTTATCAGCCCCCAAATATATGCTTAAAGTTAAATGATAATTCCATTCACTATTCACTATACGCTTTATATCACTTTCTATGTGAATTTGTAAGGCTAATCTCCTTATTTACCATGTGAATTCTCTCTACCCCTTCTTCTTTAAATAATCATTTGTATTATGCCACTCACACCTTTAAACACTGATTCATATCAAAAAGATATATTTATTCTCTATTCTTAATTGAGAGTGCTCTCTTATTGTGGTAAGAGTAGTAATTAACTATGAAGGCTTGCTTTTGTAGAAAGTAGAACCAAATCTAAATAAATTATAGTCCAATGTAAGGGGAATTCAAGTTGAATATATATATCAATCTACCTCATGAAAAATATAATCTTACCCATCTCAATAAAGATGGTGGAGAGCATCCTCACAAAGTTATTTTTTCTTAAGTAATCATGGTAGATTATTGAGGTTTAGTAGGTGATGGGAGTAAGGCATTCTCATTAATTTGAATTTCTTTGGCAATATCACTAACTTTCCATTATATAGGTGGAGAAATTTGTTTTCACTTCTTAACTAGACTTGAGTTACTTCTTTCATCTGATCACCTTTATCAAAAGAAGTCTATAATTTTTGTGATTTTTTAAAGATTTTAGAGTTTTCAGTACTCTCAAAAAGGCTGTCCAATTTAAGATATAATTTATTTGAGCTTGACATGACTTTCCATTTAGTGAACTTTTCTCTACCAAAGTATAGTTCTTCCTCAAAGTTAATTGTAGTTGCAATCACACTTATGACACGACACATTTTTCTCAGAACTTCTTCTTCAAGAGTTTTTTTTCAAGCTGAAAATGGGCTATGTATTCTTGTAGCTTAACTGGCCCTCATAGAGGTTGTTCATACTTCTCTAAAGAGTCAATCATTTTTTTGTATTTTAATCTTTAGCTTTTTTGGATTTCCTCTTTTCCTTTGATTTACAAGGATTTGATGAAGGAGACTAATTACTTTTTGCCTACTTCTTTATGTTATGCAAAATTTCCCATTATGGGGGGAAGAATCTTTTTTGATCTATTTTAGGCTCTAAGGAATTCTTTCGCCGGATACCTTCTATGGCTAAAAGAATATAAATTATTAATTTAGACTTTTTTGAGATGAAGATCTTCCATCCACCTTCTTCTTCTTCATATTTTTGTGAGGCTTTGCTTTTATCATCATTTATATTTTGAGTTCTAACTAGCTTAATATTTTTATCTTTTGAATCCTAGATTAGTCATGTTGTAACAACTTTCACCTTTTCCTTCTTATTATGTTTAATATGGTGAGTTCCCCATTTTGATAGCTCTTTTTAACCTAATCTTTGAAGATAAAACAATCTTCAAATTGATGACTTAGGCCTATGGAATGGGCAATACTTGGCATCATCAACTTTGTCTATTTGATCTGGTCAATGTGGCTTTCGTAATTGTAATCCTAGTTTTAGGGCATGTCTAAAGATCATAGCAGTGCATTCTCTTTTGAAGGAATACTACTTGGACATCTTCTCTTGGAAGGTTAAGCCCATTTTCTTATTGTCTATCAGCTTTGTCGTCGATCATGAAGTTATCGCTAATGTGAGGTTTTTGCACCACCATTTCACTTTTTATCGACCGTGAATGTGAATCTTGTAGTCACATCATTTTTCTTTGCATCATGCAATTTTGGTTATTTTCCTTTCCAAAGGGATTATTATATTAGTTTCTTCTTGGGGTGTCTTTCAAATTTGGCTATATGGTCTAATAATTCTTGGAACATGTTAATCATAGTTCTGGCTAGACATGGAGCCATTTGATCATCAATATTCTCCATAAGAAGTTCTACTACATGCTTTTCTATGAGTTACTGATCACATTTCATGCTTAGATTTCTCCATCTTGTAATGTATTTAGTAACACTCTCATCTTTTCTTCTCTTTTTTAAGGTGAGATTTGCTATTATTATTTTCTTAGTTGCTTCTACAAATCTCTTGACGAAGAGTGTTTTTAGCTTGCAAAGGTTTTTACTAAGTTGTTAGATAACTCAACATACAATTTGAAAGCTATGTTAGTAAGATTGCTAACGAATTGTTATAACAACAAGGCATAATTCCTTTCAGTGTTTTTGCATGTAGATTTGAACTGAGCTAAGTGATGCAACGACTTTTCTATGCTTTAAAAGTGTTGACTTTCAGCACAACATACCATTTAGGATATTGTACTTAATCATATTTGGTCTGGTATGGTCGCCCTTTTTCTGACTAGTTGCTCATCAACTTCTAAAGTGATGACTACTTGGACCTTCTGGCTAATGTGATCTTCTACTTGAGATTTGGTGATAATGTTAGCCTCTTGATAAGAATTTAATGTAAATTCCCATGGATCTTTTTTCCTTTACATTAAAGTTGTTGGCAATTTGGGTGTATCGTTTTGTATACCCCTAGTTTTAGTTGTTCGATTGGTTATCTCTGGAGGATTTCTCAGAGGAACTTGTTATGTTGTAATTATTATAAGGTTAAGATGACCAGAGAGTTCTTTCATTAAGCCATTCATTTAATTAAGGTGGTTGTTGAGCTTGCTGATTTCTTGGTCTCTTTCTTGTAGCTGAGACCCATTTGTCATTGTAACTTTGTTACAACATCTAATATCTCTTCAGTTATCTCAACTTCTACTTGAGCTTCACTTCCAAGTTGTTGATGGCTTGTGTTCTTCTAATGTTCTTTTTTATTTTATTGTTCAGGTGCCACATTTTTATTTTGTATATGAGAATCGACCATGCAGATAACTTTGACTTTTTGTAATCTATATCTTCATCATTTTGGATGTTTGGAAATAGTTACTCTTCATTGATTGGGAAATCCTCATCTTCCAAGAAGAATTGATAATCTGTCTCATCATCTGTTGGTTGACTTTTTTCATACTAGCGTTTCTAGTTGATGATAGGAGATTCATTTCCATTATCATCTGTTGGACTTGCTCATATTGGGTTGTCTCATTGTTAGTGACTTGGGATTTTTTAGGTACCCAAATCGATTGGGACCTTCTAGCAGTAGATCTCTGAGAATTTATCCTGAACATCGCACCATGGATTTCATCGGATGAATTATATTACTTTTTCTATAGTGGTTGCTTGGAACTTCCAACAACTGGCCACTTAGTATTTTTGTATCTAAGGGCTCACTGTCATTATTCACCAAATATATTATATCTAGACCTTGAGTTTTTCTATGGATGGGTATGATGTTTTTCGATATTTCCACCTTTCTTAGACTAGGAATTTGTTGAGTTGGTTACTTGGCTGACCAACTTCTTAATTTTTTTTTTTGAAGGTTTATATTCTTAATAACCTTCAAGACTTTGTAGATTTTGGAGGAGTTATTCTTCGCCTTTTATAGTTGATTTTATGACTTAGATGTGTGCATTTATCCTAGAAGGACTTCTTTTTAGCTCCTCTAGCGCCATTCCTCTTGACACATCAGAGCATATTAAAGTTGTTGTTGGTGGGTATGTTTTTCTTCCACCAGTAGGACATACTACTATTCAGAATTAATAGGTAGTTCAATAGCTATGTGACCAGCATTGTATTTTCCTCGAGCTCTCATGGACATCTTAGTGCTCTGAGAAGATTCTTTGTTGTCATTATTTTCTAGAGTTAAAGTGGAATCTTATGGAAAATTAAGCTCCCCTAATGCACTGCTAAGTGGGTTGGCAATGATGGATTTCAATTTGGAAGTAAAAACCACTTTATCCTTAGTAGGGGAAGTCAACATTATCTTTGATAGCCTTTCAAAGATAGAACCCTTCTTCAAAATTAAGGCTTTAAGCTTTGATTCATTGGGAGTGATTACATTCAACCTCCTTCCTTTATTGAAAACCTTTGGCATTTTAGTGCCTTAATGAGAGGCTTAGTTATAGGTACAATAGGCAAGAATTGGGCAACCTCAAAAATCATTTTGAAGTAGAGAGTGCCTCCAGTGAAACCAACATTGATTACAGGATGAGGGAATCTAACAGTGGACCCCTCTCCTAGCTTGGCAATCATCATGTTTGTAATATTGGCCATTGTAGGTTTTGAACCTAGTCATAGATCTTAAAATTTTAAAAGATTATAACCAAATATTCAAGTCTACAATGACACCATATATTTTAATTTTTCTATCCAGAGATGGAGAGAGAAGTAATCTCCATCAGAGTTATCAAAAATCTAATCATTCATAAAAAAACACCATTGAAGATGCTCTCTACCATTTTTATTGAGATGGGTAGGACTGTGTTTTCTCATGAGCTAGATAGATATATATTTAACTAGATTACTCTTATCATTGCATTAGGGTTTAATTACATATGGGTTCTACTTCCTATGAACGTAAGCATTCATAGTTAATTACCCTCTTACCATAGTAAGAGAGTACTCTTGATTAATAAATGCCATTTGGTGTCTTTCTGATATAAATTTGGTGTCTAGTGACGTGTGTGGTATGGCATAGATGACTATCTAAGAAAAATAGAAGAATAATCCAGATCAAAATCACTTGGTTGCATCATCTTGAGACTCTATTATTCTAGTCTACCAACATCAGATGGTTAGCCGTAATGTCCAGGTGTCTGATTAGTAGCTATATGTTACCTCATCTTATATAACCTAAGTAGACCAGAGGTCTAGTGTATGGGTGTCTGCTTGGTGAACATATGCATTAGATTTATGTTATGCTTGCATTACAAGCCTAGGCTAGACTTACATTAATTAGAAACCCATCAGACTGGACTTACATCACATCGGAATGCCAACACTATATATGTGTTCAAATGGTGAATGAATTATACTATGTTCGAATGATGAACATATTGGTTAGACTTATAATCCTTTGAAATGCCAACATTATATAGATGTTCACATGGTGAATGAATTATATGGTTTGGGGTTGTTTGCATGGAAAATGAATAGATGACTAGATTCACATCCCTTTGAAATGCCAGAATTATAGTTATGTTCATATGGTGAATGAATTATATAGTTTATGGTTATTTACATGGCAAACAGATAGATGACTAGACTTAAATCCCTTTGGAATGCTAGAATTATAGATGTGTTCACATTATGAATGAATTATATGGTTAGGATTGTTTGCATGGAAAATGGATAGATGACTAGACATGAATCCCTTCGAAATATTGATAATCATGTTTACATGGAAAATTGATAGATCAGACTTACATTTATTATTAAAAATCCATTATACTTGACTTCTATTTCTTCAGACTATTATATTTATATAATTATTCACACGGTGAATGAATTATAAGTTGTTTGCATGGAAAACAGATAGGAGGCTTTGTGGAATGGCACCTAAACACTAGAAATATGATGCCTAGGCACTCTTAAGGGAAGAGCGTTGGTGCTATAGATTATGGAGCTTGGGAATTAATAGGATGGCACCTTGGCACTAGAAAATCAATGCCATGACGCTATAGGTGCCATAAAAGATGTTTGAAAGTAGGTTTATAGATTGACCAGGGCCTTGGTGTTGACTATGTAGTGTCGAGGCACCAGTCAAAAGATTGCTCAAATAGACTAACATGTTAGTAGGCACATTTATTGAATAAGAAATTTTCAACCAACACAACGATGCTACGTTAGAGCATCATGGTGTCACATTAATTTTTGAGGTGCTTCTCAGTATCGATTGATTATGAAATTAATGGTAATAAATGATAATAAATGCTCTTTTGACCAGCATAGTGATCATTTTGACCAAGTGACCGACGCCTAGTCACTGCATATTAGCATGTTAGTGTCAGTTCCTTATTTCAGAACCTGGGAGGTTAGTGCCTTGGCACTGATATAATAGGGCCATGGCAGAGGTTCTTTATTTTAGAACCCAAAAGAATAGCACCATAGCACTAGGCCTAGTTTATAAATAGCCCCCCTTGGAATGTGGATTTTCATTCTATTGTCTCCATGTTATAGACATTCTTAAAGTTTTCTTTCTCTCAACCTTTCTTACTAGGAAGATAATAATGCAACTCAAGAGGCTTTCTAACAAGAGAATGGCAACTTCAAGCTATGCTGACAGGTTTGTTAGCATGGAAATGGAGGAGAGGTATCAACATGCCCTCATCCACAAGCACCTCATTCTAGAGAGGAACTTCCACAATCTAAGTGGGAGTGTAGAGAGGATTATCATTAAATGAGGCTAAAAGAATCTAGTTTGTAAAAGCAGCCCTTCCATCATTCCTATGGTGAGGGAGTTCTTTGCCAACACGAAGGAGCACTAAGATAATAGAGTTTTGTTCATGGGAAACTAGTTTGTTTTGATAGTACCACCATAAATGCATATTACAGTTTGTATAATATAATGTATAATCAAAAAAAATTTTATTATAACAATCATCCTAATTTTGATGAAGTCCTTGGTTTTTTCACTAGTAAAAATGCCAATATTCAGTGGAAATGAAGGAAGAAATGATTATCAACTTTCCTACTGCCAGCCTAATGGTTGAGTCTAAAGCTTGGCACTATTTTATTTCTACAAAGTTGATACCCACTGGTAATATTAGTGAGGTGACTAAGGATTGGGCCAATTTTAAATTTTTCTATCAAAAGGACTTTATAATTGATATAAGGAAGATTATTTATAATTCCATTTATAATATGTTTAGGGGTGGTACTACTATAAGATAAAGTCATCCCTCTCTTATTTATAGTTTATGTACTATGGCGGATGCATTAGGGGAGCCTGATGAAGAGTTTCTTATTCCAAATTCTCCACTAATGAAGAGGATAATTTGGGGATTTGGTTAGATATTTGAGATGGGGAAAATCTCCCGTGCTCCCAGTGCTTCACAACCTCGCTCCAAATCTTCCAAAACATTAAACATGCAACTCCAAGAAATTGGAGGACAAGTCTCAGATTTGAGGAAACAGGTTGGTGAGAGTAGTCGTAGGTAGGAGGCCTTAGAAAAACAATATGATTATCATATGGATCAATAGCCAAAAATAGTTTTTTTCTTACATGGCTTAGTTTAAATCAACATTATTACATATGTTTGGAAATTGTGGCTTCGCGGGTCCAGGTAAGGCCTCTTTTTCTATGGTACACCAATACCACCTTACATGAGCACTCTGTCAGCATCCGAAGAGGAAGAAGAAGAGGAGGAGGGTGATGAATATGACTACTAGTTTCCCCCTTTTTCTTTTATTTATGTATTTCTTCTTTTCTTTACAAGTTGTATAAACATTTTTTTATTTTTAATAAATCTATATTTATTTAACATTTTTGTGTATTTCTATGTGTATGTCTTTCTATTTATTATTTGAAAGTTCCAAGAATTAAAAATAATAATTGTTTACTAACTTAAAAATGACATTGCAGTAGTAGCACCTTGGCCCCAAGAATGCAGGGCCTAGGTGATGCTAGTATGTATGGAATAAGCTTAAAACCTAGGAGTTTAACATTGTGGCACTCTATAGGTGGTGCTCTTTAAGATAGAAATCCTTATCATACAACGTAAGAGCCTAACACTATGGATGTAAATATGTAGCGATGCGATGCTCATAAGATAGAAATTTCTTCTCAATCTACTCAAGGGATTAGCGCAGCGAAGCTCCTAAGATAGCCATTTTTATCATTTTATCTAAGGAGTATATGCTATGATGCTCGATATGCAGCACTACGCTGCTTGATATGTAGCACTACACTACTCTTCAGATAGTCATTTCATGTTAATCTACTAAATATATAATTATTGTGGCAATCGAGCTACAATGATGCGGTGTTATCTAAAGACTTTTCTTAGATAACTCGAGAGCTTAGTGTTTTGGCACTAGATCTATAGCACCTAGGTGATATCTTATAAATGTTTAAAATATAATAGTTTTTTGGAGAAATTTAAAATTTTGGCAACATAACATCTTAGTAGTGCTAGATTTCTCAAATTTTTAGTGCATCAGCACCCTTCTCCCTTATTTTGGATCCAAGATCAACAGAAGGAAGAATTCATTTCACACCAAAACAAAGTTCAATGGTGGAAAATGTAGTGCCTTGGTGCTAAAAAATGGTGTTTCGATGCCACTTTAAAGATATGGAACTCGAAAGCTTAATGCCATGGCATTGTAGTGCAGCGCCGCAATGCTATAAGAATTGTATTTAAACATGAGAGCTTAGATCCACAATGCCACATAGCTGGTCCCTCGACACTATGCGACGAAGCACCAAGAGTTTCATTTTTAAAACTACGGAGCTTCATCGCTGCGATGCCACAAAGCGAGAACATGTCAGAACTAGATTCTTGCAAATGTTTATAATTTTTAATGCAAATTTGACATCATAACACATTAGTAGTGTTAGATTTTTTCATATTTAGTGCAAATGCACTCTTTTGCCTTTTTCTTGATCCAAGATTGATAGAGGGAGGGTTTTCTTCTCACACCAGAATCAAGTTCAATGGCGGGGGTGTTTATATTTTAGGATTTTAAAATTTTTTGGGTATGAGGTTTTCTTTTTTACTTTGGAATCAAGATCAATGAAGATAACCTTCTTTATTTCTCACTAGATCCAAGATCGGCGGTGAAAATCTTATTAAACTTAATTTTCAGAAAGAAAATCATGCAAAGAAAGTATTTCCAAAAGTTTTTTACTTAGAGTTGATGAGAGTAAGCCTCGATCTTATTTCTTGTATGAGGAGATCAATCTCGTAGTAGTGGGAAGTGTACTATTAAGAATGCAGAAGATTAAGAGCAAGAATAGTAAAAAGGGTTAGAGTGAAAGAGCGAGAGGGAAGAAGAAGTAAGAGAGGGGTTGCTCTCACATTTTTATAATGTATTTCCCCCAATGATGGTAATTTTATGCTATATAACTGTTCCCCTCGCTCCCCTTAGGCAGTTATTACTGTTGGGGTGGGAACAATGTTTTTTCTTAGTTTTAAAACTGAAGGCAGTTGTGATAGTGCCTCATCGATGACATCACAATACCATGGCACTGTGTTATTTAAGTAGGCAACTGTTAGGGGAAGTTTGAGCTTTTAGATTCAATAAGGCGGCAACAGTGCCTAGGCACTGCAATGGCAATGATACAATGTGCCAATCTAGGATGTTCAATTTTCATTATTTTTCATTCCATTTTTTTTAGATGTGAACAACATGATAAGTTAATAAAGGCCTTATGGGTCACACCACATATAAAATTGCTACACATGCAACACCATACTCATTAGTCTTTTGGGTAAAAGCCATACTTCATCTTGAAGTAGAATTACCTTCACTCCATATTACAGTTAAAAATGGATATGCAAAAGAAAAAAATGTTGGAATACAACTCAAAGAGCTTGAAGCTCTAGATGAAGTTTGACAAGAAGCCTAGCAAAATCTAAAAATATATAGAGCAAGGATGATTTGAGCTTATAATCATATGGTTAACCCAAGAATTCTTAAAATAAGTGAACTAGTGCTTGTACATAGAAGGCATATCATTCTCCATCACCTGTTTGGTAGAAAGTTTGATTAAAATTAGGAAGAACCTTATATTTTGAAAAAGTATATGAAGGGGGAGCTTATCAACTCATTAATGCAAAATGCGTAAGGCCTATGTCCCCTTATAAATGCACAATATCTCAAAAGATATTATGCATGAATGTTAAAAACATTATGTCTTATAAACACAAGAGTTAAAATTGACTCTAACTTGATCTACCAAAATGATAAAATATAATTAGTATTTGAGATAGAGAAGAATACTTCCATCCTAGAGGGAAATTCCCCAATTAATAGGGGGTAATTTTATATTTCTTGCAAAAAAAAAAAATTTCTCCATCAAAGAGAAAGCCCATCCAATAAATGAAACATAGATCAATCATGTCCAAATGGGCCAGATCTAATCCTAAATTTAGGTCTATCATATTAAAAGAGGCTAGATCTAATCCTAAATTTAGGTATATCATGTTTAAAGTGGTCAAATCTAGGCCTAAGCTTAGATCTATCATGTTCAAAGAGACCGGATCTAAACCTTAACATAGATCCATCATATCCAAAGGGGAAGGATATAATTCCAAATTTAGATCTATCCTGTATAAAAGGGCTAGATCTAATCCTAAAATTTGATCTACCATGTCCAATGGGATTGAATATAAACCTAAATATCGATCCATCATTTCTAATGGGGTTGGATCTAAACTTAAGTTTGGTTCTATCATTTCAAAAAAGACTAGATATAAGTTTAAACACTCCCAACAAGCCCAAAAGGGCTAGGTTTAAATATAAATATAGATTAAACACGTTTAAGATGAATTGAATCTAAATACAAATCTGAATCTATCAAGTCTAAAAAAGACTAAGAATTATATGAAAAATGGTGATGTTGTAAAAGTCTAAAAAATTAAATGAAGCCCAAAAGCATAGCTCACTAATAGATTAAGATATCATTACTTTTTTTATGAACCCTATGAAATTTATATGCTTATATCTTCCATATTTACAACAATGTTTATTTAGAAAAGACTAGAATATATGCCTCCTTCTGAGCCCATTAAGGAGGACATATGTGGCACTATTGAAGCTTATGATCCACACTATTTAGCTAGACCGCATGATCCTTTATTATGGCATAAGGATATGTTGATGGGTAGAGACATTTATGAGGATTCATTTGCTCAATCATCCCACATTCCACTCTTTGATTCATAGCTCCCATCAAGGTATGATCCTTTTGATTAGGTGATTAATTTAAAATTGAGACATAGTCATGATGTCTCTGTGGAGCAAGTCATAGATCACATTAGCTTTGGGGATCAGGATGTACTTCAACCAATTGTTGATAGTGCTCCTTCTACAAGTGTGATCCAACATTTAGGCAACTATATACTACATCATGAGATAGAGTATTCAGATTCAAAGTCAGAATTTGGTACACCTCTATCAGTTATCAGTGGCTACATATAATGGGCCTGCCATCATTTATAGATGGATGGAAATATTCTTAGGAGTGTTGGCATATATCATGTGATCTATGCATCACTCTTCAATTATAACATCTTCCTTTCACCTAGATCCATGGCATAGCAAAGCATTGAGATAGGACCAACAATACTTATTAGATTGGTCCACATGAGATGAAGATTACTTTAGCAAATATACAAGATATAGTAGGCCTCTCTATTTTAGGCATTCCATATGAGGAGTGTGTCCCCCTAGATCATGAGCTTGTTTAGCGTCAGTTAGTTGGTCATCAAAGGAGCGAAGGTCATGTATAATCTTCCATTCTTTATCATGTCCTAGCTTATTACCAGATGTTATTAATATAATGTAGAGTGGGCCATAGATGATGTAGTACTATTACCCTTGATTTATGGTCTGAGAGTTCCCTCTATTCAATAGTATGCTTGCCTCATTCTTCATGATTGGATGATCCATTTCAAATTGGTTTTCATTCATTTGAGGAGTCCTTCAACACTGGATTTGAACCTAGAGGGAGAGCCAATTATTGACATATTTTAGCATGAGACATTGATGATGAGCTATCCTTAGTGGCCTGCATTACCGCATGACAGTGATACTTTGTATTCTCAGGTCATAACAAATTCTTTCACCCTTTTACTCTCTTGAGGGCTAATTTGCTTGCTTTGGTGACTATATTGCACTAGCACTTATAGCATTAGCCAAATTACATCGTGGATTAGGTAGGGTGAGCAACATGTCTGACTCACACTACTATGACATGGAGGCTTATTAGCATTACAAGGATAGATTCACACACATATTTCTAGAGCCTTAAGATGATCTGAGACACCTCCATACTTTAGAGAGTAATATTTTCTACTGATTATGTAGCTAAGCAAAACAATAGTTGTTTTAAATAGAGATCAAATCCAGACATTTATGTTTGTGCTAGCATACATAATAGATCTCTTTTAAATATTTCATAGATCAACTTTTTATAGCTTACCTAATCAGAGCTTGGGACAAAAAATCATGGATAATGTCATTGATAGAGGTATACCCTTATTATTATCCAAGCCAAGGTATATATGCATTGTAGAATATCTCATTAGGCTAACACCTACTTGGCTTTGATGTTTCCATCATGAAACTGTGATAATGGAGGGATATAATTTCAACAAAGTAGCTAGATATTATGGCTTTACTCAAGCTACACCTATATATCGATTATAATAGATGCCTGATATAAAATATTCTCTTTCCCTATGGATGTTATCACTATCTATTCATTTAGAGGTAACTTTTATGGCTTGGGCTATTCTACTTTTCCTAGGGGCTAGTTCTTATTTCTGTGTGGCTCCATATGAGGTTAACATAGGAGTTAGCCACCTATGGTTGCTATGGATTCAACTCTCCTTCTCTTCCTTTTGGTGTTGGGGTTCTACATATATAATCATAGACTCAAGAAAGCTAGACTGACATGACATTTACATTCCCCTTAACACATAACTCATGCTTCAAAGGAAAAATCAAGCAGGCAAAATAATGGTAAAAAGCATCATCAAGAGCCTTCACCTATTCATACAAATACAGAAAGGGACTCCCAAAGCCCTCTTCAAGCTAAGTATGATATGGGAGTGAGAGGAACGTCTGACCCTATTCCTGCTCCACTTTTAGCACTAAAGGTTGAACCGTCGTTAGAGTAGCTAGAGAATGATGTCACTCTAGTATTATCAACAAATGCTATTGGGACTTCCTAGTGATGACCATATACATATAAAAGAAGATTCATGAATAGGAAAATCTGGTGCTTTTAGGACTGGTGGTGAATTATTCCTATCAAGCTCTACTTGGGAGATAGTGACCGCCACCCAAGATGATTCCTCAGTAGAGCATGACTCTTGTGTAGAGAGCCACCCTACTTCCAGTCTGAGAGATATACCTCATATGTGTTTATCTTATCTGGAACTTTCATTCTTCATCTCCAGGGCACACTCTAGACATTCAGGAACATCATGTTGCAGTTCTTTAAAGAGCTTATGTGATATAGTGATGGCACTATGTCACCTACTTATAGGTTTTGACTTAAAAGTTTTTCCTAAGCTTTCTAGATTCTATTCAGAGGCAAACTCTTTACTAGATTATGCTGCCATTTTGGGCCTTAAACTAGGAGATCTATAGCTTTGAGAGTCCTATTCTGAGATGTTGAGTTTAGACTATTCTCACTGTGAACTACTAACCAGGAACTCTTATCAAACACCCTTGTTGAGCTAAAAATTTGCTCGACATTATTTCGCATCAAGCCTCTTTAGTCCATCAAGATCTCGAGCATAGCCTCAAAGCTTTGAGATTATTCTAGAGAGAACTCTCTAGAGAAGAAATCAAGCTTTTTGATATATTTGTTAAATTGAGAGAGTTATTACAATAAAAAAAGATATTATTTATTGGAGAAAAAGTTTATGGTGAGATAAGTTATCACAGCTATAGAAGAAGATTACTCATAGATGGATGCTCAATTGTTTGAACTCGAGCAAGTTTTCTTACAATAGTCCATGACCAAGAAATAACCTTTCAACATCTTCACAGTGCATGAGAGAGATAGGCTACTATAGCTTATCATGCTCATACTACTTTGATTTGTATTAGATTTGTATTAGGGAAATTCTGACTAATTACCTATAACTAAAATTTTTTTTGGCAACTGTCTCTTATTATCACATGATACTTGAATATTATAATTATTGACTTCTTTAGTATTATATTATTTCTCCTTTTTATATTTTTGAATATAATCATTAATAAATAAAATAGAAAGTAGCAATGCATCATGCTCAATCAACATGGCATGTTCATTGGGTGGCAATTTATTTGTAACAAATAAAAAAATAAATAATAATAAATAAACAAATGAACATCCCGATTCTAGCACAGTGGTGCCACAAACTCGACGCTTAGATGCTGACTCCGCTACACTTAAGTTTAAAGATCTATAAAACACTAACCACTCCCACCAACAGTCATCCCCCTCAATGATAACCACATGAGAGAGTGAGAGGGGTTTGTAGAGTGTAAGTAGTTGATAGAAGTGTGGGAGTAGTTGAGGACTAACTTTAATAAAATGGTAAGGGATAACTCTTCTTCTTCTTCTTTCCTTTTTTTCTTCCTTGAATCTTTTCTCTCTCTCTCTCTCTCTCTAATTTCATTGCAAACATGATGAGGCAAGATTCTAGATGATTATGATAAAAAAGAATTCCACTATTGATCTTGGATCGAGTGTGAAATAAAGATCATCCATCTATTAATCTTGGATCCAGAGTAAGGGATAAGAATGTGGTCATATTACATGTAAAATTTTATGCATTTCCAAGATGAAATGCTACCAAAATCTAGATTAAATTAGACTTCAACTAACTAAAGTAAAAAAATTTAAAGTTTAAGACCTCCACCGTTGAACTTGGTTATGGTGTGAGATAAAAAAACCCTCTCTCTATCAATCTTTGATTTAGAACAAGGGAGAAGAGTGCATTCTACACTAAAACATTTCAAAAACTAACATTACTAAGTCGATATATCGCCAAAATTTTTAAAAATCAACATATTGCATAAAAATATTGCCTTAGAACAGAATCTTTCCCTAGTTGTGATGCAGCATTGTTACCTAGCACCACAAAGCTGAGCTCTTGAGATTTTGAACCTTGGCACACTTCTTTAGAGTTCCATAACATTATAGTATGGTGATGAGGTGCTTTGACCAGTGTCATGGCACCGAATCTTGGCACAAAAGCACTACCTTCTCAAGTTGTAGAATAAAAATATCCTCTTGTATCATCATGATGTTGTCATTAAATCGTCAAGGCACTATGCCAACTTTGCAGCTTTTAAGTACTGCCTAATATAATTTTTTAAGCCTAAGTTCTATTACTTAGCACTAAGCCACTAACCATTTGGCACCACAATGTTACAATCTGAGTGCCAAAATGTTGCCTTCTTAGGTTGTAAAAAAAAGAATTTCTACCCACAACCTTGCAGAGCTATCCAGGCAGTGTTGAGGCACTAATCTCTCTAATTTTAAGGTTGAGTTTTATTTACAATGTCACAGCACTATCTAGATAGTGTTGAGGTGCTGATCTCCCAAAGTCATCAATCTTGGGCTAAAATTTATTACTCAATCAAATTTTAGATTTAAAACTTGGAGTAGCTAAATAATAATTACAATGACAAAATAAAAAAATGAAAAAAAATTTTATTAAAAAATATAATTTATTATAAAATTTTACAAATAAAAGAAGAAAGAAGAAAATACACATAAAAAAGAGAGGAAACTAGCCTAAAAGTCATAGTCCTCCACCTCCTCCTCCTCCTCCTCTTCTTCTTCTTTTGGCTCTAACAGGTATCTCACATAATTGTGGTAGTGAGGTGTTATAAGACAAAGAACTCTACTAGGGATAACATTAAAGTTGCAATATTCAAACATTTGAATGATTGCTGAGTTAAATTCGTTAATTGTTGCTACTATTGACCCATGTCATAATCAAATTTTTCCTATAGTTCCTTCTACTGCTAGCTACATTTTCCCATCCTTTTTCTTCATTTTATGACTTCTCCTGCAATATATTGGAGTTTCTTAGTTAATATCTTGGAGGATTTGGATCTGGACTGAGAAATGCATGAGCTTTCTACTACTTCCATTTTTGATCCAAATCATTAAATCATTCTTTTAGTCATGGGAGCTTTTTGTATAAGGAATTCTTCATCAGGCTCTCATAACACACCTACCACAACACATAAAGCATAAATGAGAGAAGGATGTCCAAATCCTAGAAACTAAGCTTTAGGCACTGCCAAGTTCTCGTTGCCATGGTACTAAAACCTTAGCACTACGGTGCTATTTGTACAACGTTGAGGTGTTGTACCATAAAAAAACACTTTATGTTTTCCATGTGAACACCTTTATAAAATTTGACTAGCCTTCCAAGGGATGTAAGTCCAATCCATATATTTCTTCATGTAAATTTCTAAAATTTAATCGATATTCCTAAGGGATGTAAGCCCAATTTATTCATTTTCCATGAACACATTTTTAATTAATGGCATTCCAAAGGGATGCAAGTCCAACCCATATATCTGTAAAGCAAACTTTATTGAATTATTGGATAAATTTATAAATTAAGTTTACCCTAAACTCACTAAACACCTACACAACATCTTAGGTCTATTTGGGATATCCGAGATGAGGCAACCCAAGGATGCCAGTCAAACTCCATGGACATTATGGCTAATAGCCCTCTCATGTTGGTAGATCGGAATAATGGCTATCCTGAGATGACAGAACCATGGGTTCTTGATTGATACTACCCTTAAAAAGTCATTCACACAATACCTCTAGATATTGATTCATATCAGATAGATATGTCTTTTTCTAACTTTAATCAAGAGTGCTCTCTTATTATGGTAAGAGGAGTAATTAACTATGAATGCTTGTATTCATAGGAAGTAGAACCCATCTCTAAATAAACCCTAACATAATGTTAGCAAAAATCTAGTTAAATATACATCAATCTTCCTCATGAAGAATGAACTCCTCAAACATCCTATAAAGATGGTGCAGATGTTTACGAAGGCATTTTCCCTTTTAAAACTAGATAGTCATTATTAACATTAAAGAAATTTTAGCCAAAAAGTTTTAGTACTTTTAATATAACCCTTTTTTAGGATTATTTTTGATATTTTGTGCAATAAAAAGGGATCTAAACTTTAAAGCTGATTTTCTTTTCCATAGTCCTTATGAAATGCTTATTGTATCATCTTTCTTTATGCATTATTATGAAGAAAATATTTTCATGGACTCTAAATGACCTCGCTGTCATATTGATCTCACCAAACTTTGATTTATTTTGCAAAGGGAGATGAACAAAACTAGAGTTGTTGAACTCGAAGTAGCGCCTCTCATGTAGTTGAGTTCTTTGGTGACATAAGTTTGAGTGAAATAATTCAAAATATAGATAGAGATAATGACTCATAAGTAGAGGTGAGTGCTCTTAGTGGTGGTATTTTTCCTGCAAGCATTCCCAGAGGAAGTGCTATTCCTATTCGATGAAGAAAAGTTATGGTGAGTATATTGTTAAGAGCCTCCTTTCAGCCAAAAGTAGTTGAAGACTATCTTGCCACTATATAAATTTCACATTTTGTGAGTTTCCTTGTTTCTTATACTATTTTACATGTTCTTTTATTATTGTCACTTAGTGTGTCAAGTTTTTCTGAATCAGTAATAATAGATGATGGCCAATTATTTGTTCTCATAAAATTCCTTCAGTCTCTAGGATGATACCTCTAACCAAATGCCTTTTAAGAATTTAATTATTTATAGTTGAAAATATTACTTCTCATCATATAGTGGCATGTAGAGTGGAAGAGACTTTTGATGGCTCAGATCTTCCAGCAGTTATGATGAGTGACAACTTGGTAGTTAGCTTTGTGAGTTAATTTTTCTACTTGAGAGCTACTCTACAAACCTAGGTATTTTCACCACCACAGTGACCAACTTTACTTTAGGATTGTGCACATCCCTTCGTAGGCTCATCATGAAAGTTGCAAGTTAAAGAAGAATGAGTATTTTCTCCCAAGTGAACGTGATATTATGGAGGGAGCCTTAGCAATCCACTACTCCTACTAAGTTTATTTTTTTTACGTGGGAGGGTAACTCTCCTTGAAGATGGTACAAACTCAACTGGATAGGTAGTGTAAGTATTAAAAAAGTGACTATCAACTATGAAGAAAAAGCCGACTGTCATGAAAGATGGCTTGACTTTGCCTCATTGTTATATAGAGACAACCATGTCTTCTCTCTTTATTATGGATTCCAACTTTATGTTCAAATACATGTCAAATAAAAGAGCACTCACCATTGTATGGCACTCAAATTCAATAGTTAGGCATTTCAAAAAATAATATAAGAAAAATGATATAGGTGACTATATGTAAAAAAAATATTTATCTTAATCAATGAAATATTTTTACTTTTACCTATCTTTAATTTATGTTGAGTTCATTCAATTCTTTGTTTGGTTGGGAGTGAGCTCATTAAATGTTTTGGTTGTGACATGTGTTGCTTGAGATTTCCCTAGGATTTGATAATGATTTTCTTATTAAATGATAGAGATGATAAACTCATTTTTGAGATCTTTTTATTTCTCTTATAAATTCTCTTAACTGTGATAAGGTGAATATTTATTGCATTTTTTTATCTTTAAGTGAGTAATGCTCCCTTTGAGAGGTTTTATCTTCCTCACTTGCAAATCTTTCTGTCTTTCAACAAGTTCACTTTCTAATTATGGCAATTATGATGTTAAAGAAAGCATATGCTAATTTCGTGATGACTATGCCAAATGAATCCTCCATCCTCAATCCATAGGTAGAGGCCTTCATCAGTGTGGGTACTACTGTAGCAACACAAAACAACTTAGTGTGAGCTGCTCTTAAGAATGAGTGATTAAACACTTCAAAGGCTAGTGAGCTATGTGTTTCTTTTGATGACTTTCTATTTAGCCTCTGATTTTCCCTCAATATTGAGTGGCTAAAAATCCTAAATTTCAATGGAGTGGTTCTCACTCAAATTTCAAGTAAACTTTATAGAGAGAATCATGACTTTTATTTTTTTATTTATGCAAGAATGATTTGTCTTGGCCAAACACTTTTCACTACATAATTGGTTAATTCATAGTAGTTCATCTAAAAAATTATTAGTTTGCAAAATAAACTAAGGAACTAGCATTCCAAGCTTTTGCTTCATCTAGTGCTCCAATTGGTGGCGGTGCCAACTATGCCTACACTTTTTACTGCTAACATGGCAGTGGTTTCTGAGGTGAGTACTTAAGAGATGGACATTATTGGGTAGCTATCATGAAAGATGCTCAACATTAGGCTTTTTCTTGAATTTAAAAAAATCCACAAGCACATCTATAGTAAGTACTGATCATTATAGAGATTTATTATCTTCATTTCTTCATGTATAATCTTTGCACTCACTTCATTCATGGGACAATGTCTCTTCTCCCATTCTCATTAGATATTAAAGTCATCAAGTTTTCTAGTGAATTTAATGAAGGTGAACCTATAGATACTGAGGTTAATTCTGGGAAGAGGGCCAAGGATGTGACTGTGAGTGGGCTTAGTACTACTCCCAAGAAGTATAAAAAGAGGCCAACAAGTTCTCCACCAAGAATAAAGAGCAACAAGGGAAATGAACTAGTGGATGTTCCCAACTACATCTATCCTCAACATAATTGTAATCCCAACATGGCTAATCCGTTTAGTGAGGCTTTCAAGTTGGGACATGAAATTTTTCTTGACAAGCTTGTCACATTATTTAAGGAGCTTCCTAGTGGGCAACTCCCTTACACAGCCATAACTGCTCAAGCAATGGCATTACAGATGACCTAGGAGCTCAACAGAGAGTTTATACTCAAAATAAAAAGATCTTATATCCTACATGTCATAGCATGCTCAGTGAGCTTCAAAGTACTGAGTCTAAACCAGCTAAATTCTAGGAGGAGGCTAAGCAAAAAGAGGAGGAGAATGATCAAGCTATTTTTTAACTAACTTTCCTCTCCAATATGAATACAGAGTTGAAACCCAAATTTTCTCATCACAATAAAGAGTTTAAAAAAGAAGCAAAGATGTTTAGTCTCCTCTATAATTGCAAATATAAGAGCTTGTTATAACAAAAGTTTATAGAAAGTTCTTAGTTTGCAATCACTAGCATGGTGAAACATTGCCAACTAGAAGACGAAAGCAAGTTAAGATTTTTTCAGTCTCTTTGTCCGGAACCAATTTGAAACTTTTGAAAACTGACCCAGATCCAGATCTAAATCAGAAACTCTAATAGGATTGCAACAAAACTGAATCTAGTCAAGTGAAACTTGCCCGGTTCCACGAAATTCATCGAAGGGAAAACAAAAAGTTGCAGGAAAAAGTTGGAGGATCGGGCGGGGAAAATAGGGTTCTAACCTGACTTACGGCGTGGCAGACTGACTAACCAAGCTGAGCTATTTACGGCTTGTAAATCATGCTCATAGGTGTCATCAGTGCCAGGTTTATGGAACGATTTTGTTAGGAGATTTGCAGTCAAACTCCCCCGGTAGAAGTGATAGTCTGTCCGCCCGCTCCTTTCCTCCAGGAAAGGTGGAGTATTCAAGGTGAGAATACTGGTCAAGATCAAGATTAGACTCGAGATTCAAGATTTCAGGTTCCAGGAAAAGGTGACTCACTTTTTTCTAGTCTAAAGAACAAGAGTCGACTTCCTGAAGTCCGTTGTTCCTCAATAGCTCTCAAGTAGGTAAACCATTGGTCCCGGTGACATTTTATGAGTGTGATTTGGAAGTTCTGAAAAAGCAAAAGTTTGAAAAGGTAATCATTTGATACTGAATATTCGAATTCGATTCTTTTTTTAACTTCTTCAGCTGAGAAAGTCCCATGCCATCGGAATAAATAGACCAATTGAGATCGATAGTGACCTCGAAGTTTTTAGACTTTAATAATGTGCTCCCTCTATAAGGTAAGAATCTGAGGAGAGAAATAAGGAAGGAAACACTAAATATGCACATCCAAAATATACAAGAACACCTCAAGATGGACTGGCCTGAAGGGTAGGGACTGCACAGGATGACCATTCTACCATGAGGATTTACACCAAGTGGAAGTAACCAAAAAAAGGCTCATGATCAAAGAATTTGAATTTGGTGAGAGTCACTTATCACAGATGTGTGATCAAACTAGCAAACACATCAGATAAGCTAGTTGGGTAATGCAGCTAGGCCTAGGACTCTCTATCTTACAACAAATTACTTGCCCCTATGGGCGCGTATTTGTATATTATAACCAACTTTTTTATAATTTTCTTATATACTCTCGCCAACTCTATAAAATGTGGGAACTCTTAGAAGGGACAGTTTTCTTTATGGGTGGGGGTTGGAGAGCATTAGGATATCTTCTTGTGCTTATTTTATTTTTCACCCTTTAGAGGATAAATCATTGTACTTTAATTCTAATAGAAAAGACTTTATTATATTCCCAAATTTTTCATATTTTGCTCCCCAATTTTACACCCACTAGATCTAGCTTTACATTACATAGGGATAACTTAAATTCAACATCCTTTTAGAAAAGGTGAGCGAGAATGAAGCAAGAACTTGAAGTCAAGCACTCTACAAAGTTGGTCATCCTGCACAAAATTTCTTAACAAACATGAAGCTAGATACTCATGACATAATAGGATCAAAGGAACATGGAGGATTAAATTGCCCACCCATTGCAAAGGCCAATCGAGAAAGTAAGGGAGACTCCGAAAACCAAGAAAATGAAGGTTTATCCAAATGAGCTACTCATTGGGTTCACTAATATGAGAGAGAGTTATCGAGAAGCTTAAGCATCAATGATGAGTTAGATGATGCGGGTGAAGAGGAAGAAGCTGAGAAAGAATAGATGAACGCCCATACAATGAAAAACTTTTCCAAAAGAGTCACAAAGGCTTAACCCCTACACAAATTTAAATTTCCATACATGGAATCATATAGAAGTCAATCAGAGCCCATTAACCATGTCATATATTTGAGTCTACCACCTCCTTGTTAAACCTGGATGATGCAATGAAATTTCATTTAATTTTCAACACTTTCAAAGAGTCAGTACTAAGATGGTTCTCATTACTAAACATTAATTGAATAATTCAAAATAATTTTTCTTTTTCAATTTGCCTGCATGTAGAAGCCTTTGAAAAGTTTGCAGACTTTTTTTGTCGATGAGGTAAGAGGTTGGTGAGTCTCTTAGAAAATTCATCACATGATTTCAAAGAGAAATGCTGATAGTTAAATACCTAGAACCTATAGATGTACCTTGGCTCTCACCCAAGGGTTAAATACCCTCTTAAGTTACAACCTAAAAACTTGGTCAAGTTATTACAGTTGGTGAATTGTAAATGTAAATAAAGATGATATAATAAAGTTGCCTATCCACCCTTAAGTTTTTGAAAAGAATCCACAAGGAAGTATATTTTAAATTGCTTCATTGAAGATCGATTTAGAGCTCGTTAGTAAGGTAGAGAAAGGAAACAAGTTAGGATAAGGTCAGTGCCAACATATAGGTAGGAATTCAAAAATCTACACACTTGTCCAAATCATAGCAAGAATTTTCACTCGGTAATAGTCATGCCACTATGATTAATGGTTAAGCTAGTTGAGGCGACTCAAAATAAAGAGTTTTTTAAATAGTTAGTTGTGATGAAGGCTGATGGAGTTTATGATCACTCAAAGTATTGCACTTACCATCGAGACCATACTCACAAGATTAAAGAGTGTTGGCACTTAAGAAATTTGTTTGGAAAGATTATTAAAGCTAACAAGTTGAAAGAATTCACTAATGATAGGGAAAGTTGGTCTATAAAATAGGCAATAAGCCTACACTAGATCTTGTAATCCATATAGCTGGTGTGGTACCTACCATCTTTAGTAGTAATGAAGAATCATCAAGACCAATGAGTGTTAAGAGGTTATGATCAAGAGAAGTTCACTCAATAGCTATGGTGTGAGACCTAAGCACAAAATTCATCCTTATCAATTTTTTGAAAAAAGATTGGTCATCATTCAGTAACCACTATAATGATGTAGTGGTTATAATGGTGCTAATCACTAATTATCAAATCGATAATATATTGATTGACATAGAGAGCTCCAGTCAGTTTTATCTTTAAATCAATCTTTGACAAAATGAACCTAGCAAGTTCAAAACTTGCCTCAACCAGGGACCTCTATACAGTTTATCCAGAGAAAGAAAATAGACAAAAGAAATTATCACTCCTGCTAACTTAGGGGAGAGAGAAAATAATACACAATGATGACCAATTCTGTTGTAATAAATGCACCCATTAACTACAATGACATTCTTCGCTGACCCTTACTTAAAACATTCTACACTATGGTGTCAATCTATCATGTGGCGATCAAGTTATCAGCGAGCAGAAAGAAGATAAAGTTCTCATCAAAGGAAACATAGTCCAATTATAAGCTTATTACTTGCAATCCATTGACAACTCATAAAGTAAAAGTAGTATAATTAGAAGACACTCAAACTGGGGAAGAATCATAGAAAGAATTGAAGAGGTGTTGGCTAAAGAGAACTCTAAATGAGCTTTTAAAATATGTACATCATTTAATAGCAATTACAAAGAAACCCTTATCTAGGCACATTAGGAGGACATAAGAATGTTCACTTGGATAGTTGATGTAGAAAATGAAAGGATGAAAGCACATGTCATAAGGTCATAAACCATAGCTTGAACTTTGTGGACTTTTATTAAACTTTATGTGTTGTGGTATTTATCCCATGTATTGTATTATGTAGTAGTGAATGTATTTGATCATGTTTAAGTGTTGTATATGAGTTACAATTGAAATCATGTGAGTTCATGTATAGGTGATAGTCTGACACCTAAGCACTACATTATATGGTATTTAGTGCTTGGAATAAATGATGCCTCGATGCTAGACTGTAGTGACTTGGCATTATAAAATGAGAAGTTTTGACTTATTTAAAGTGTTTAGTATTTTTTCCCCCAAGGGACACATTCTTTGGAATATTGACATATATAAATAACTATTCTAACCTAATGAAAGATTAGATTTATTTGTGTGTAAGAATTTGAGTGAAAAGTTTTGGTTGGAGCTTTGTGTCTAGCCATTTGAGGGATTCAGTGATCTTTCACTATCATTCTATTTGGATGAGTAGAATTTCTTTAAATCCCTTCCACTTTGGGTGAGTGGAAGGCCTTAAAGTATTTCTTCATCCATCCTTTGTTGTGATGTCTTCTCTTATTGATGCATCCATCAAATTTGGTATCATATGCTAAGGTTTGGAGGCATAGAGAAACTGCTCATAAGTAATCCATATCAAATACAAGCAAGGTTAGTTTTCTATTTAGATTTTATGTAATTTCTTTTATAAATTTGGTGATGTCTCTTGGAAACTCATGCTAAATTTATGTGGTAAGCAATTTTATGTATATTTGTTTTACATCTAATTAGTTTTGCCCACTTATAAAGTTGACCCTTTCCTTACTTAACCTATTTACAAGCCATAACACTTAAGTGAACTTGAGTAAGAGAGAGTTCACTAAATAGCCTAACCTAATATACAAAACCTTACATTAAAAAAAAATTCAGATCCTTAAAGATCTTATGTTTATTTCTTTATAAGTTTGCTTAATGTTTTATAGTATCTACGAGTTACTTTTTGTTTACTAAAAGCTAGTCATTTTCAAAATTTGTGCATCTTATTATACTAAATCTAGTTCACTTAATGTATATTTAAATTTCATTTGGAATGTCATATTTCCATCTTTTTGTTTACATCATACCACCCAAATTCATTAGTTTTGGACCAACTAGAGGACTAAACTATGAAGGTATATGAGATTACCATGCAAAAAAGAGAAATTTACTAGGGTAAAAGACCTTGTCATGAACCTCACTATACAAGTTCAAACCTTAAGTACTAGGCTTCAAACCCACTGACTATTCCAGGCTCGGATGACTTAAAAATACTAGAATGGGAAAATATTGAACTTCATAGAGTTGATTATCCTATGAGAAGACAAAACTTAAGGAACACCCTTAGACATGAACATCTTAAGGTCCATGAAATATTACATGAACTTATCAAATAAGTTAAGATGGTATCACCAATGCATGATGGTGTTCATGACCCCAAAAAATTTTTAGTTGGTTAACTCAAATGGACAATCTCTTTGGTTGGTATTAAATGAATTATTATTAATGAACTACGCTCAGTAAAATGAAATTAGTAGGTCAAGCAAATATCTATTGGAATAACATTTTAGCAAAGAAGTGAGATTTAGTAGAAACTTCATGACATGTGTAGAAATGAAATAAATTCTAAAGGCTAAATATTGTCATAGAAATTATGATAGAAGGCTCCACGAAAAATTAACTTTTTTTTAACAAGGGAATATGTTAGTAGTGGAATATATGAAGACATTTAAAGACTTAATAGCTAGAACACAATGCACTGATCAAGAATGGCAAGCAGCTAATAAATTTATCATTGGTTTAAGAGGAGATATTAGAAATGAGATAAAGCTTCATGATCCATGGTCCTTAGAGGTTGCCTTTCACTATGTTTTACTCATAGAAAAGCATCAAAAAGCTACATCCACATCCAGGATGAAAACTCAAATATCTTTTAAATATCTCTGCACATCATAATTTTAAAAGTCTATCATTGGAACTAATCCTTCTACTTTAAACAACTCCTCTTAAATGAATCCCACTGAACATACTAAAAATGTGAAAGAGATAATTTACTTTAAATGTCATAAGAAGGGTAATATCAAAAACCAATGTAAAGCAAAAAATCATGTTCTTAGATGAATTGGAAGATTTAGGAGAAGAAAAGGATATTGTAGAGATACATGATGATACACCACTATCAGATGAAAAAGTGTATGATTGCTTCTAAGGAAGAAGAAAAATGGAGAAGGTGGAATATTTTATTAATGTATATACTGCGTAAAAAAAAGAGGTGTAACCTAGTAACATTTGGAGGGAGTACTATGAATATTCTATTTAACCGATGCTATCACTAGAGCCAATCTTACAATTGAACCTTATCCAGAACCATTCTAATTCAGTTAGGTAAATCACACTTCCCTATCTATCACTAATAAATTTCTTGTTCTAATTAAGATAGGTAGCTATATTGATCAAATTTTGGGTGTTGTTCTTCCAAAAGGAAATAACTTATATCTTATTAGAATGACCATGGCTTTATAATTTGAATATAATCCATTATGGGTGTGAAAACACTTATGTATTCAAACATAATAAGAAAATAATCAAATTATTTCCTATAAAGTCTAACAGAAAGAGGTTAATTACATCCCCAATAGAATTCATCTTGCACCTCCTCACATAACCAATTATGTATTATAACTCATACCCAATCAAGAGAGAAATGCAAAACTCTAGTTGATAGTGATATCACCATCCAATAGTAAGTGGATACTTCTAATATACATTTTAATACATGCAAATTTCCTAGAATTCAAATCACAACATTAGTGTTTAGATGCTTAGCTAGAGAATTCAATAACTGTATTATTCTATTTATCTTACACCTTTGAGAAATCTCTATTGATTTTAAAGATCACCATATATAAGCTATGGTCTTAGATGAATTTACTAATTTAATCTCTAACGACTAACCTAATGAATTACAATCATTAAGGTATATAATATATGATATATAACTAATTCCTGGTTAACAAATACACTACTTACCTCATCATAGAATGAATCCAACTGAGCATGCTGAGTTAAAATGGCAAATAGATGAACTCTTAAAAATGGGTTTTATCCAAGAAAATCTTAAACCTTATGTTGTACCTACTTTTTTAACTCAGAAACAAGGAACATGGATGATGTGTATTGATAGTAAAGTAGTAAATAAGTTCATAATAAAATATGGGTATCTTATACCTAGGTTGGATGGCATGTTAGATCTTATTTTAAGTTCATCTTTATTCTCTAAAATTGATTTGAGAAACGGATACCATCAGATAAGGATTAAACCAAGTGATGAATGGAAGGTAGTGTTCAAAACTCCTGATGGTCTTTATGAATGGTTAGTCATGCCATTTGGTCTTTCAAATGCACCTAGAATATTGATGAAACTAATGAACACTATATTAAAATGATTTATTAGTTAATTCCTTATAATATATTTTTATAATATTCTTACCTATAGCCTAGATGAGAAGTCCAATTTACATCACTTAAGAATGATCTTAGAAAAATTAAGAGTAGAAAAATTATATGTAAACCTTAAAAAAATATTTTTTTAATGTCAATGAGAAGTCATTTTCTTAGGTTTCATTATATAGCTTATGGATAAAAAATTAGCCCAATTAAGCCAATTATAGATCGGCCAACTCCAAAGTCTTTTACGGATGTTAGAGATTTTCATGGATTAGCAACATTTTATAGGAGATATATAAGAAATTTTAACATTGTTGTTGCTCTTATCACTGACATCTTAAAAGATGATAAATTTACATAGACCACTAATGTTGAAAGAACCATGTAAAACTTAAAAAATCTTATGACTTCTTCCCCTATCTTAAGACTTCCTAACCTCAATAATGTATTTGAAGTGACTTGTAATGCATCAAGTATTGAAATTGGGGGAATATTAAATCAAGAAAACCATATAATAGATTTTTTTTCAATGAGAAATTAAATGATCCTAGATGAAAATATTCTACATATGATCATGTGTTTTATGTGATTATTCAAACTTTAAGCATTAGGGGCATTATTAGTTACATAAGAAGTCTATTCTAAATACAAATCATCAAGCCCCAAAGTTTATTAACACTCAAAAGAAACTAAATGATAGACACACTAAATGGGTCAAATATCTTCAAGATTTTAATTTTGTGCTTAAATATACAACTGCAAAAGAAAATAAACCAACAAATGGTCTATCTAGAGTTCTCTAATGGTTTCATCTTTTGAATTTCAAATTCTTGGATTTAAGACTCTGATAATAAAACATCATTGTTCTATCATTACTCATTCCTTCTAGACAATAGGAAGACCTATCCATAGATTTAACACTAGGTTTACCTAAGACACCTCGAGGATATGATAATATATTTGTCGTTGTAAATAGATTCTCTATTATGGCATATTTCATACTTTTTTCAAAATCAAATGATGCATCTCACATGCCAGGATTGTTCTTTAAAGAAATATTCAGGTTGTATGGAGTCCCATCCACTATAGTTTTTTATAGAGATGTCAAATTTATATCTTATTTTTGGAAAACTTTATGGAAACTAATAAGAACAAAACTAAAATTCTCATTTGCATTTTATTCACAAACTGATGGATAGACAAAAGTTGTCAATAGGGTATTAGGGAATCTATTAAGAAATTTAGTTAAGAAATAATTAGAAAATTAAGATTTCACATTACCAACATTTGAATTTGCAAAGAATAGTTTCATTTCCAGATCAATCATAAATCACCTTCTGAGATAGTTTATGAATATAACCCTAAAATGTTTATTGACCTAACTAATATAACCATTCATGCAATTTCTAATTCAGCATATACATTTACATGTGATTTTATAGCCTTCATGAAGATATGAAAATAATAATTTTAAGTGCAAAATACTAAGTTTATTGAAAAAAGAAAAAAGATAAAAATTTTAAGGAATATACGATATGTGATTATGTATGGGCTCATATATGTTTTGAGAGATTTCCTTCTACTAAATATAAAAGTTACAAGGGAGAGCATGTGGCCTATTTAAAATTATTAGGAAACTTGGCAGTAATGATTATATTCTTGAATTTCCCCCTTACATATTTATTAGCCCTCTTTTCAATGTACAAGATATAATATCTTTTAAAGGAGTTACCTAATCTGCAAGATTGATACTTCTGCAGGAGGAGATAAAAATTAATTGTAGGTACCTATCTAGCCTAAATTCTTTGAAATGGAGAATATTATCATAGTTGAGACACCAATAAAAGATAGCACCATTCAAAGATTCTAGTTAGCTGGAAAGATAAGCCACCAGGTCAGCATACTTAGATGACTTTGAAAGAACTATAGAGCTCCACCCCAAACTTTTTTGCAGACTTTCAAAATCTTAACTCTTCAAAGAAGATTTCTTTGAGGTTTGAGGGAATCGATATAGCACTTCAAAAAAGGAAAGGACTAGTCCCAAGGTCATAACCAAAGCTTGAATGTTAAGGACTCTTATTAGACTTTATGTGTTATTGTATTTATGTCACATGTGTTATATTAAATAGTAGTGGATATATTTGATCATGTTTAACTGTTGTATAAGTGTTGTGATTGAAATCATATGAGTTCATGTGTTAAATTGCATAAATGTCAATCTAGCACTGAGGTGCACCTTATCACTACATTCTATGGTATTTAGTGCTTGGACATAGAGAAGCTAGCTCTTCAACATTAATCTGTGGTGCTTCGAAGTGGGACTACAACACCTTGGAGCTATGAAATGATAGGTTCCAACTTTTTTTTATTGTAGTAGTTTCTCTTCCAAGGGACACATCCATTGGAGTATTGTACTTATATAAACACATTTTCTTACCTAATAAAAAATTAGACTTGTTTGTGTGTAAAAATTTTAATGAAAAATCTTTGGTTGGAGCCTGATGGCCAACCATTTGAGGGATTTGGTGATTTCTCACTACTGTTCTACATGGGTGAGTTTAACTTCTTTGCATCTCTTCAACTTTGCTAAGTGGAAGATCTTGGAGCATTTCTTCTTCATCCATTCACTGTAACATCTTCTTATTGTAATGCATCCATCAACAATATTAGAAATGCCCAGCATCAATGTTAACATCATTTTCCATTGACTTCATATTAAGATGGATGCTTAGCCGATCAAGCAAAAGATGAGAAAAAAATAGCCTTACTCTCCAAATCCATCAAAAAAAAATAAGCAAAGCTACTCAAGAATGATTTTATAAGGGAGGTTTAGTATCTTGAGTGGATAGCAAATGTGGTGATAGTTTAGAAGTCTCGTGAGAAATAACAAATGTGTGTATACTTTACAAACCTAAACTTGGACTACCCCAAAGATGGCTATCCACCACTCACGATAAACAAACTAATTGAGTTAGCTCTGGAATATCTTGTATTGATTTTCTTAGATGCCTTCTCTAGCTATGACCAAATTCATATGCACCCCCAATGACTTAGAGAGATGTTTTTATTACTAGAGAAGGACTATATTGACATAGAGTGATGCCCTTTGGGCTAAAAAGTGTAGGGGCAACCTACCAAAGGATGGTAGACTAAGTTTTAAAAATTAGAAGGGGAGGAATATAGAAGTTGATGTGATGATTTATCAAAAGTGAATCATCATGCAACATTTTAAAGATCTCAAAGAAATATTTTCTATTTTAAAAAAGTATAACATGTGCCTAAATCCTTTAAAGTGTACGTTTGGCATAGAGTACATGTAAATTTATTGGATTTTCTATTACTCCTATAGGTATATAGGTCAATCTTGACAAATTAAAAGACATACTCAAACTGTCATTGTCTAAGATGGCAAAAAAAGTGTAACGACTCATTGGGCGAGTTATAAGATTGAATTGCTTCATTTTAAAGGCTAGGGAATATTGCTCTTAATTCTTTAAAGCTCTTAGGGGAGCAAAATGTTCAAGTGCACAATAGACTATGAGAAATCAATTAGTACCGTTAAAAAAAATTTTTGCTCCTTCCTTATTCTACCAGTCTGAAGGAAGGAGAAACACTACTGTTGTACATAAGAGATGGAGAAGACTTCATCTGTTCAGACTTAATTAGGGAAGAAGAAGGGTAGGAGTGGACCATGTATTAGCAGTTGAGATACAATACCCTATAATAGAGAAACTTGCATTCGTCCTTATCATCTCAACAAGTTGAATGAGGCCATACTTCCAAACACAATCAATCTAGTTAATTATAGGCAACCTGCTAGAATTTGTATTATCCAAGCCTAACAACTCAGGAAGATTATTAAAATGGTCAGTAGAGTTGAGCAAATTTAATTTATCTTATTCACTAATAACTACCATGAAAGTTTAAGACTCACTAATTTCCTCATGGATTATAGCAATCAACTTATTATAGCAGCTCGTAACGACTCATTGGGCGAGTTACAAGATTGAATTGCTTCATTTTAAAGGCTAGGGAATATTGCTCTTAATTCTTTAAAGCTCTTAGGGAGCAAAATGTTCAAGTGCATAATAGACTATGAGAAAGTAATTAGTACCGTTAAAAAATTTTTTTGCTCCTTCCTTATTCTACCAGTCTGAAGGAAGGAGAAACACTACTGTTGTACATAAGAGATGGAGAAGACTTCATCTGTTTGGACTTAATTAGGGAAGAAGAAGGGTAGGAATGGCCCATGTATTAGCAGTTGAGATACAATACCCTATAATAGAGAAACTTGCATTCATCCTTATCATCTCAACAAGTTGAATGAGGCCATACTTCCAAACACAATCAATCTAGTTAATTATAGGCAACCTGCTAGAATTTGTATTATCCAAGCCTAACAACTCAGGAAGATTATTAAAATGGTCAGTAGAGTTGAGCAAATTTAATTTATCTTATTCACTAATAACTACCATGAAAGTTTAAGACTCACTGATTTCCTCATGAATTATAGCAATCAACTTAATATACCAGCTCATCTTGAGCCACTTTGGCACTTGTATGTTGATGGATCTTCCAACAAGGAAGGTATTGGACCAGGCATCATGTTAAAATGTCTCATAGGGATCATAGTAACTCAAGCCATCAAATTAAACTTCAAGTTAACTAATAACCAATCAGAGTGTGAAGCTTTACTCACAGGCCTATGTTTCGCCTTCAAACTAGGAGCTCATCATATTATAGCTCGCACAAATTTATAGCTCAAGGAAAAGTCAAGTGAATGGTGACTAAGAGGTAAATGATGAGCTACTACAATAGTATTTTATCAAAGTAAAATTCAAAGTTAGCAACTTAGAATTCTTTAAAAGTAAGCAAGGACTAAGATAGAAGAACCAGTTACCTGACCTAATATCAAAAGAATGCTGGCTTATGGTGCAACCCAAGGCTTAAATCTCCTAAACAAATATAGATGAAGGTGAATACATTCAAATAGATAGGGTAGAGCCATCTAGTTGGGTTGATCTCATAAAAATATATATGCAAATTGTGGAGCTTGAAGGCATAAAGGATCCTAAGAGGTTCAATACAAAGGTCACCCTATACTTATCAACAATGAGCTATTTAGATTATCCACCACATCACTGAATTTGAGATGTGTAAGAGAAGGTGAGAAAACTAGAATACTCAAAAATGTAAATGTAGGAGAGTGAAATAAAAATACTCAAAAAAGTACATTCAGGCAAGTGTGGTAGTCCTTCATGGGGAATGACACTTGCTCGCATAATCTTACTACAAGGATATTTTTGTCCAACACTAAGGAAATACATAGAGGAGTTAACAAAAAAGATGCAAAAAATTACCCCACTACAACCACAACCACCACAACTTCAATCACCTTTCGCTAGCCCTTTGCAAGGATCTGGTGGGACCCCTACCGATCACTACCAGATAGTGAAATATTATTTTGGTCATGATTGACTACTTTAATAAATGGATCAAGGAAAACCACTTGAAAAAAATAATTGCAAGGTAGTTTAAAATTTTATTTGGAATGACATTATTTGCATGTATGGGCTATCCTCCTTAATCATCACTAACAATAGACTATAATTAATAGATTGATGATTAAAGGACTTTTATGAATTATAAGGAATCCAACTTAAGTATGCCTCAAGGCATCACCTACAAAGCAATGGTCAAGTAGAGATAGAAAATAAGAACATCCTCAAATTGTTGGAGAAACAGGTAGAGGGCCTAAAGAACAAATGGATCAATACTCTACCTATCAAACTTTGGGCAGTTAGAATGACTCTGACCACTACTACAGGCACACTTCATTTCTTTTATTGCAAGAGATAAAAATAGTATTCCCCATGGAGTAAAAACTCCACGACCAATGGTTACTAATCCTCATTAAGACCAATCAAGGCATAAGAGACTTGGCAAAAGAGAACACATAAATAATGGAAGATGTGCTCTATTTATTGGAAGAACTTTTGTTGGAAACAATATTAAGATAAGAAGAAATGAAATTCTAAATAATTCAATACTATAATTACCACATCAAAGAAATGAAGTGTCTCTCCCAACTTCTTTGTTTTCTTGGCCTTCTTGCAAATGCTTTCTCATAGGACTATAAGATGAATGTCAACGTGAGGCCTCTTAATGTCCATGACGATTGTGTTTCAATATGTTTCATAAAGTTGAATTTTGAAAGACATAATGTCGACCCAAGTGTATAGTAGAGAAATCCTAGTGTATATAAAAAGAAAGAAAAAACCCCATTTATAGCCTCTAAAGTGCTAAAAAATTAGATCAACCCAAATGTGATGTGACCTCTAAAAAATTGTATGAATTTTCCAAGATCATTAAAAGTTTAACATCTAATCATTTTTAATCTTTTGTTCTTTTTATGAGGTACCTCTATAAGGAGAAAAAGAGTCATGGAGCTATAATGTATACCCAAAGTAGTGGGTAGGCCTAAACGAGCCTATAAGTCTAGATAAGAATTCTCGCAAGAAAGATACTTGATAACCTTAAATAAGAACTCTTGTTGGAAGGAGCACTCTATGAGAAAAGAAATATTTGATCGAGCAAGCCCAAAAATTAAAGTGTTATAACTTAAATACAAGAGCTAATTCTACTCACTGGCATCTGACAACATGGTTGAGGGAAAATGCAGCTACTCTCCTTCACCACTTCCTCACCCACATGAATCTTACTCACTCCACACCATCAACTTAAGTGGGAATTTTTATATTAAACTTACTTTACATGATCTTTCTATGTATAAATATCCTTGATATTTCGAAAGGGATATTTCTTTTTTATCGAAGGACTTTTTAACTTATAGTTTAGACCACACTCACAACATTGGCATCTTGAGAAATAAAGATTATATTTCCTCCACTTTTCCTATTTCTTATCTTCTTGCAATCAATCCATTTTCTTAGCCCCATCTCTCACATATCTCAGATGGTTCTTCCTCCATATATAGATAAATTTGAATTTAATATTTAGTTTGAGGTCAGTAATTTAATAAAAAAGATCAACTCTTCACCATTGCAATTAAAGTGTAAGGTTGATACTACATGAGGTCAAGGACTCAATGAAAAAATAACCAACTCATCATAGTTGCAAATTAAAATGTAAAAAATGACACTCTATAAGTTACTCAATGAAAAAAATATCAACTCTTTGTAGTTGGAGACTAAAGTTTAAGACTGACATTGCTTGAGGTCGGAAACTTAATGAAAAAAATCAACTCTTCACTATTGGTGACTAAACTATTAGACTAACACTTTTCAAGTCGGTGACTCAATAAAAAAAAGATAAACTCATCATAGTTGGCAAGTAAATTATAAGATTGACACTCTATGAGGTCGATTACTCAATAAAAAAAGAACAACTCTTCATTGTTAGCAACTAAAGTATAAGACTGACACTCCTTATGGTTGGCAACTCAATGACAAAGGCCAACTCTTTCCATTGCGTAACTAAAGTGCAAGATCAACACCCTATGAGGTTGATAACTCAATGAAAAAAGACCTCTTCATACTTGGTGACTAAAGTTTATGACCAACACTCCATATAGTTGAGACTATAAATAATAGATCAACACATTGTGTGGTTCGTAACTCAAGTGTCAGTGAAATAATGCAAAAGATCAACACCTCGTGGATGGCTAAAATGATATTTCCTTGAAAAAAAATCATGATAAATAGAATACTCGCAAAGTTAATAACTAACCAAACAATTTCTTAAAATAGTAATACATTCACAAACTTGTATAACACGGACTTGCACAGAGAAATGAAAAATAATGTAAAATAAATGTCTCCCTTCATTTAAGAAAGAATCTTTAAATGAGGCAAGTAAATCAATACACAAAAATTCTTATATAAAAATATATCACCTAATTATAGGTACTATAAAAAAAATATAAGGAAAATAAAAAATATGTAAGGCTAACTAATACTACCTCCTCTTTGACAACATCGGAGTATAACCCAATTAGAGTGAGTACAATTTTAGAATCCATAACTTAGCATCCAAGTGACCATGTTCCACTGGACAAGTAATGACAAACTTGGTACCTTCTTTGAACTTTTTTTATAATATTTACTAGTGCTCATTAGAATCAAAGAAAACTTGGCCTCCTTCTAAAACTCTATGGAATGATAGGAGACCTCCTCTTTGAATCTTTATTCACTAATGACAAGTAAGTTCCACCACAACCGTCTCCTTTTTCCTTTTCTACTTTTTTCCTATGTTATTAATATTAGCAAATTTGGATTCAACGTGAGAAACTTTCTCTTATGACTTGGCCAACTCAGAGCAAACCACCAATAACTTCTCCTTCCTAATCAAGAATGCTTAGCAAATCACATAAGTCAATTACTATGATAATGCTTGAGTACTCATCATAGAATATGGTAGTCACCCAGAAGAAAGAAACTCTAAAGTATTGTCCAAGTTAACAAAAAAATTTCTCTACCTAGGATTAAAGCATTATTCGTTAGCTTGGCCATGTTAGTAGTATAACTCTCATGAATTCCTATATAATCAGACTCATCACTCGACTCCTCTTTGCCTTTTCTAGACATCTTTGCTTAATGAGGATGTGGTGCAAAGCTTGCTCATCTCATATTTGATATTAAAGATCACTGGAAATTGGGCAAAAATAGAGGACGGTGTCTGCCTCACGCTGGCGGATCACGGGATCTAATCTCTGCAGTTTGATCCTTCCATTAGGAATGGACAACCATGATTTAGTCGAACTGTTTGATTTAATTCCTTAAGGAATCCACAGAATCAATCGGGACCATCCGATCTTTGATCGAACGGTTGAGGATCATCCTGCATGGCACTGCTTTTGATGTGGATGCGACGCGAGATCCACATGGCCAAATCGAGCCTCACCAAATTGTGACAGCGGCGCCACGTCAGCCCACCATTAGAAAATGTCTAATCCCCCTTCAAAATTAATTTAAAATTAATTTAAAATAATAGAAAATTAAAAATTCATAGAAAAATAAATATAAATCCAAAAAATGAAAACTTAGGCTATATGGATTCTTCTTGATGAGAGGAATTCATTAATATTAAAATTCACAATTAATGTTGGGTATTTTTAGCCTTAATTTAGGTTTGATTAAGATTAATTAAATCTTAATTAATCTTAAACTATTAATCCAATTGAAATGAAACTTTGGGGAATTATAATTGATGTTAAAACACACCTTATAAAAATGGATCTAGTAAAACACAGATTGATTATTTTCTGATAAGAAAAATAGATCGTTTAAATTGTAAAGATTGTAAGGTCATACCAAGTGAAATTTTAAGTACCCAACATATTAGTTTTAGATTTTAAGATGAAAGCGTTGTAAGAGAAAAATAAACTAAATTATTGTCCTAGGATTAGATGGGGACACTTAAAGAACACAAATAAAAATATTTTTAAGAGCAAGCTACAAGATATTAGAATTTGGGGTGTTCATAAAGATGCTAACGTTATGTGGGAAAAAATATCAAGTGAAATTAAGCAAGTTGCTAAAGATGTGCTTGGAGAATCAAAAGGAAAAGCTTCTTTTAATAAGAATAGTTGGTAGTGGAGTCAGAGTGTGCAAGAAAAGATAAAAAATAAGAAGCATTGTTATAAAACTTGGTTTAGATGTAAAAATTAGAGAATTGGGAAAGATATAAAGTCAGAGATTCTAAGAAAGCAATATATGTTGCAAAATATTTAGCTTTTAGTGATTTATACAATAGATTAGATACCAAAGAAGGTGAAAGATGTATGTATAAGTTAGCCAAGCAAAGAGATAGGAGAAGTAAAGACATAGTTCAAGTGGGTGTGGGATGAAAATAATAAAGTGCTTTTCTTAGAAAAGATATTGAAAATAGGTGGATGAGATATTTTGATAAACTTTTCAATGAAGGATCTGAAAGTACGATTGATTTTAGCAACCTTAATACCCTAAACAATAATAGAGAATTTCATTTTTATCGTCGTATTAGTAAATCTGAAGTTAGTGAAGCTTTAAAGAAAATGAAATGTGGAAAAGCTGTAGGACCGGATAATATTCCAATAGATGTGTGGAAATGTTTAGGAGATCAAGGAATTTCTTGGCTTACAAATCTTTTTAATGTTATTTTAAAGACTAAAAAGATGCCAGATGAGTGGAGAAAGAGTCTATTGGTTCCTATATTTAAGAATAAAGGTGATGCACAAGAGTGTGCAAATTATAGAGGAATTAAGTTAATGTGCCATACATTAAAATTATGGGAGAGTAATGAGCATAGGTTACGATGTGATACGTAAGTTTCGGTTTGGTTTCATGCCGTAGATCTACTATGGATGCTATACATTTGTTAAGAAGGTTGATAGAGAAGCATAGAGAAGAAGGATCTACATATGATATTTATTGATTTAGAGAAAGCTTATGATAAAGTCTCAAGAGATGTTCTTTGGAGAGTTTTAGAATAGAAAAGAGTTAATATTGGTTATATTCAAGTCATTAAGGTTATGTATACTAGAGCTGTTACTTGTGTCCAAACACAATGAGGATTGACAAAATATTTTCCTATTTCAGTTGGATTACATCAAGGATCAACATTAAGCCCTTATCTTTTTACTTTAGTTATGGATGTTCTTATGACGCATTTACAAGAAGATGTACCTTGGTGTATGCTTTTTGCTGATGACATTCTTCTTGTTGATAAGACTAGAGAGGGAGTCCAACAGAAACTTGAATTATGGAGGTCAACTTTAGAGTCTAAAGGTTTTCGTTTAAGTAGATCTAAAACTGAATATGGAGTGTAATTTTAGTTGTAGAAGTTTTAGTGATAGTGTTGTGACTTTAGGTGATCAAGTCATTAATAAGAGTGAGCGATTCAGATATTTAGGCTCTATTGTCCAACATGATGGTGAAATAGATGGAGATGTTATTAGTAGAATTCAAGTTGGATGGTTGAAGTGGAGGAATGCATCTGGCCTATTATGTGATAGAAAAGTTCCACTTAAACTTAAGGGAAAATTTTATAAGATGGTGGTAAGACCAATAACTTATGGTGCGAATGTTGGCCAATAAAAGAGAAGCATAAGACTAAGTTAAGTGTTACAGAGATGAGGATGCTTAGGTGGATGAGTGGCTTTACTCTTAGAGATAGAATGCAAAATGAGTATGTTCAGGAAAAAGTTGGAGTAGCTCCAGTGGTAGATAAGATTAAGGAGAGTCGCCTTAGATGGTTTGGCCACATAAAGCGTCGGCCATCCGATGACCCGATTAGGAGAGTAGATCCATTAGATTTGCCTTATGTTAAGAAAGGTAGAGGTAGACCTAAAAAGACTTGGTTAAGATGTATAAATAATGATCTTAATATACTTGAATTAGATGAGAATTTGACACATAATAGGACACAATGGAGAAATTCATGTAGCGACCCACCTAGTGGGATTAAGGCTTGTTGTTGTTGTTGTTGTTGTTGTTAAAACACACCTTAAAAATTTTTTCATGAATTATTGTAATGTAATTCATGTCAAATAAAATTTCAAATTCTAAACCTTAATTTTAATTAAATAAATTAATATAAAATGAATTAATTAATGAAAATGAATTAAATAATCTTAATTCAACTTAATGAACTTTAATGAACATTAAAACAATAATGAAACTCATTCTAACTTAATAAACCACAAATTACTTAATTAAGCAATTAAATGAATTAAATAATTTAAATAATTAACCAAAATTTAATTAAATCATAATAAATCAACCAAATGTCCACAAATTAGGAATGAGCCCTCTTTGGAAACATTTTTTGGAAAGAAATCAATGAAAATTGAAACCCCTAAATAGTTTTCATTAAAATTAGGATTAATTTGGGTTTTAATGAAATGATTAAAACCTTAATTACACCCCAATTATGAATCTAATCAAGTTGAAACTTTGGAAACATGAAATTGGGTCATAAACCTACTTACCATAAAGATTTCAAATACAATTGACCTTTGGATTGAGAATTGTTCGTTATCTAAATCTCTAGGTCAATATTAATAAAATAATGAATAAAGTAAATTCATTAATCCATGAAATGTCTTGGAATAATCTTCATTAACATTAGAAATACTTAGAATAATTCTTCAAACATCCTAAGTCAAAGAACAAAAATCAATTTCGTACTTAGGGGCTAATAAAATTAATAAAGTAGATTAAGAATAATTAAATTTTAAATTAATTAGATTAATACAAACTTAATGAACCCTTAAATCTACAATCACATTGACCTAAGAATTAATTCAAATATTAACCTAAATGCATTAGGTTAATACAAACCAGAATCAAATAACTTAAAACACCAAGTCAAACTAAATCTAATGAAATAAGTGAAAAAAATTAAAAATGAAATTAACCAATTTAAATAAAATCAAATGAAATAATTCAATCAAATCAAATTAAAATCAAATCAAATCTAAATTCCAAAGAAAAGAAATGAAACATTAATCATAATTAAAAAAACTAAATGAAATCTAAAGGATTAATTTAGCTGCTTATGGATCTTAGTTATATCTTTAGGATGCATCTTCATCTTAGGATGAAGATTTCATTTCATTAGAAGTTAGGATGTGGAGTAGAATAGATTCCATCCAAAAGTAAAATTTATTATACTCTTCATTCTTAGAAACTTAAACATCACTTTAACCAAATAAAATTAACCTAAAAATAAAAATAAATTACTAAATCATTTGAATTGAAAGCACCCAAAGGTAAAATTCAAACAAACTTAGAAACTCCAAATTGAAACTTAAACTAAAGAGGCCAAGCAAACTCTTGCTATACAAGCCTATCTTGTTCACACACTAGATCATTAGGTCACAAACCCTAAACTTAGGTTAGGCTATTCTGTGATTCTTTATGATTTCTTGTGATGTGTCGTGATATGATGTGCTTCACATGTCTTTGTAGTGTACTATTTTAGACTGCATGTCTAAGATTGTTTGCCCATTAGACTGGATGATAAGACATTCTTTTTAGATCTAACATTATATTTTGCAGGGAGCTTTGCTAGAAAGCACTACTATCATAAATAAATTAAAAAATATTGTTTTCTTGCATGTATGCTTAAGTCCTTAGGCATAACCCATAGGATAGGTGGGCTTAGTAACTAGGTAATGCTAAGCTCGTATGTTTGTGAAATATAACTGTTGTGTGCTATTTGCATTTTGCTGGCATCTGTTCTACAACACTTAAAATTAATTTTAAATTCAAAATATAAATTTAAGCTTAGAATTAGGTTAGGATCTATGGGGTATAGGATTAGTAGAAGTTGACCCTACCAGTTAGGTGCTTTTAAGAATGGATGTCCCTAAGAAGGAGATTATCCCGGAAGACCCATATATCTAACTTTAGTTCTAGGCTAATATAAAGCTCTATTTATTTGGCTTTTCTTCCTAGGTGTACAATGGTACTCGACCGCATTGGCCTTTTATAAATTTAAATTAGCTTGATTTATTTTAGGTGTACAATAGAATCAATCTTCTTTTCTAGGTTTCTTTCTGTGTTATGCTTTCCTATGAATGAATACCTGGATGATTAGGCTCATAAGAAAAAATTAAATTTTATACACAATTTAAATCTAAACAACTGAAAAAAAAAATTAAAGAAAACTTGAAATGTAACATAAAGTGAAGCCATAGGGAAAACCAAAAAAACTAATTAGAAAATAATCAAGTTTTAAAACCATGAAATCATATTACTCCAATCCTTGAATTGGGCAACATCACCCATTGCGCATAAGGGGCATCTAACTTGTGAGGATGACCACCTTCTTGGGGAAGCCTGCCTTCTATTATTGACTTAGCCCACAACCATTTCGAATTGCATGGCATTAGCCAGAAAAATGCATACCCAATACCTCAAATAAATCTTGAATCATAATTTTTAAAACTTTGAAAATGTGAATTAGTTAGATGCATTTCATACCCTACATGATCCTAGGGATTAAGGAGTGAGTCTAGGTTCATAGATTCCTTTCCTAAAAATGCAATAGCCCAGCCATCTTTCATTCATGAGACTTAGTGTCATGAATTTAAAATGATCTTAGGTAATGTTGGCTTGCAGCCCCTCCAAGTGGATTGTAAGTCCAGAAGAGTCGGGGATAGGTTAGTCCTCCTCAAGCAATAGGAATGGCCAATAATTCCCAAAATAAAATTAGGTCGAGCATCTGACTTGGGTCAGAAGCACTTATAGACTAGGTTCTAAAGCATCCTTTTTAGAAATAATTCTTCAACCCTAAGTGTTTCTGTAGTCTTATTTTACTATAATCTATCCTAGACTTCTAAGAAAATATCAACTCAAAATCCAAATTAAATTCTATAATTTAAAGCCCAATTATATGATAGTTAAAATGTCTATAGGGCATCCTAGTATTAATAGACATTTCCTACTTCATCCCTTTTGGCTTCAAAAATAACTCTCTCTCTAATTTGAATCATTCCCAATAGAAAATTCCAAAAATCAATCCTTTGAAATCTTTAGAAATAACAACTCATTTCTTTAATCGAGAGTATTCTTAGAAAGAGATCCTTCTTAAGATGTAATTAACTATAAGGGCTTGCCTCTATAGGGAACCATGAACCCAGTTTAAAATAAATCATGTTCTACCTTTCCATATAGTTTAGGGGAAACATCTCTCATACACGAAAGACCAATTAGCCTTAGGAGTCTTCGAATACATTATATGATAACATGTTTATCTTTTGAGATAATATGTTTATTCTTTAATGATGCAATTGAACATCCAAATAAGAAATTCCTAAAATTCTATGTGGTGTCATAAATTTTCTCCACAAGGTTTAGATTTGAAGAAGAAAATTTTGAATAAAATAAATCCATGAAAAATCCATTTAATGAATTCGGCCAAAAGGGTTTCCAAAAATAGAAAATCCTCATATTGATGCATGAATCAATTTAGGTCAAGACTAGTTATATTATATACTTATTGAATGTTTAATTAATATATAAATTTATTAAATTCAAAGCAAAGTGGCTGGCCCTCTAAAACATTCCTAAAATAGACCAAATTAAAAAAAAATAAAAGAATTATTTTTGAAAAGAGCTTGATTTAAATTTAAATTTAAAATAACTTGTAATACATTAATTAGGCTCTAAATAATCATAATTAATCATGCTTGGGACGTTCAAAATATTCCATAAAAAAATGATTTGATTTAGCAACTATATGTCGTGCATAAAGAAGTTTGAATTAAAGAATAATTCAAAATAAATCAAATTCAGAAATTTAAATAAATAAATTTCAAAGATATGTAAAAAGAGGGAATATTATTTGGAAATATTTTGAATAACCTTCACACATTTTATTACATAAAAAGCATTAAAAAATTCGGCCAAAAATAATGTTAAGATGAAAATGGTAAAAGGAGACAGAAGAAAGAATAATAGGAGAGAGAATAAGAGAAAAAAAGAATAATTTTAGGATAATTCAATTTTCATGCACTAAAAATATGAATAAAAATTATAAATGACATGAAAATGATTTAATAAAGTTTAAACATAATTTATCTTGATTATACACACATTTAATGGAACTTGTTTCATGCATTTAGTTCATACTATTTAAAATGAATAACTTAATGAATAATTGCAATATTAAGATATAGAAAAATAAAAATAATTTTATAATGATGAAATTAAAATTGCATGAACCATTTATTTTATCTTAGTGATCTTTGCATTTACCTTAATATAGTAATTCCTAGAAAAATTCTCACCCGATCCATGTCGAGAAGCTTTAGCAATTTGATATAATTAGAGAACTAGGAGCTGAAGAATTTTTTCTAAACACTTGAATTTAACTTAATTAGTAGAATTTGAATATGTGTTTGTTATCATCAAAATTAATCTCATATGAGATGGGGCTCATGAAGTCAACAATGTCCCCCTTTTTAATGATGACTAACATAAGTTGCTTTTCAATAGTGTTGAAGGTGCAAAGTGACCTTTCATCAAACTTTGAAAATACAATTTGCATTAAAGAGAACTTATAGCAAGTAAATAAATAAGATTTTAAATAATTTAACATTTTTAAGCAAAATAAAACCAGAATAAATCATGAGTATAACATGAAAAAGCTCTCCCTAAAACTATGCATCATAAAGAGAAAGAAAACCAACATATTATTTTCTCCCCCTTTTGACAACATCAAAAAGGTTTAATCATGAACAATAATAAAATTACATGCTTGTGTCTACCATGCATAACATGCATCTTAGAGTACAAAATTATTCTTCAGATAATGGTTTAGTAAAAATGTCCAAAATTTATAAATCTATGCTAATAAAATAATTATTCACATCACTTTTACTCGCATGATCCCGAATAAACTAAAGTCTAACTTCTATGTGTTTAGTTCTAGAGTGTTCGATAAAATTTGTTGCCAAACAAATCACACTCGTATTGTCACACTTAATAGGAATGTGATCTAATGCAATTCCAAAATCTTCTAATTATTGCTTCAACTAAAGAACCTGAGCAACACAGGTTCCAACAGCTATATACTCAGCTTCATTAGTCAAAAGAGCAATGGAGTTCTATTTTCCAGATGACCAAGATAGTAATGATGATCCTAAAAATTTACATATTTTTGATATGCTTTTCCTATCTACTTTACATCCTACAAAGTCAACATCATAATAAGCAATCAAGTCACATGAAAGTGAATTTTTAGGATACCACAAACTTAATCTAGAAGTGTCAATTAAATAACGAATGATATGCTTAACAATAGTTAAATGATATTCGTTTGAAGCAACTTAAAAATAAACACATAAACATACAACAAGCATAATATCATGCCTATAAGCAGCAAGATTTAAAAGGGAACCAATCATACTTTTTAAAGTTTTTTATCAACTAATTTTCTTGACTCATCTATACCAAGTTTAGTAGAGGGGCTCATGGGAGTCTTACTAGATTTAACAAATAAAGTGCCTTTTCCTAGTTTCTTTGCTTGAATTCCTAAGAAAAAAATGAGTTCAATCATCATGTTCATCTCAAATTCTTTGGACATCAAAGATGAAAACTCAACACATAAAGATTCATTTGTACTACCAAATAAAATGTCATCCATATAAATTTGAACAATAATCAAATCATCACCTAAATTCTTAAAGAATGGGGTGGTATCTACTCCATCCTTCCTAAAATTATGATCTATAAGAAAGCTACTCCATCACTCTAAAAGCTTATTTCAATCCATGTAATGCTTTTTTCAACCTAAAAACATGATCCAAAAATTTCACATTTTCAAAACCAGGAGATTGTTCTACAAAGATATCTTGATCTATAAAACCATTTAAAAATGCACTTCTTCCATCCATTTGAAATAATTTAAAGTCTTTATAATAGGCATAGGCAAGGAAAATTCTAATGACTTCTAATCTAGCTACAAGGGCAAAGGATTCCTCAAAATATATCCTTTAATCTAATAATATCCTTGAGCAATCAATCTAGCCTTATTTCTAACAATGTGTCTCGAGTCATCTAACTTATTCCTAAAACCAGTTTGATTCTTATAGAATTTTGATCTTGAGGTCTAGGAACTAATTCACACACATCATTTTTAACAAAGTGATTTAATTCTTCTTCCATAGATGCAATCCAATAGTGATCCTCTATGGCTTCATATATTGATTTTGGTTCAATCTCAGATAAGAACATAGAATGATTTATCAATTCTTTAAATTATCTTATAGTTCTAACACCTTGATCGGGGTCTCCAATAATCAAGTCTCTTGGATGATTCCTAATGAATTTCAAATCTTCAGGTAAAGAATCATCTATATTTTCTTCCAAACTCATTTTCTTAAAATCATATACCTCTTCTTCAATCACATCATCTTTAATAAGATCTACAAGATTTTCATCAAATATGGAATGTACGAATTCTTCTACAATCATTTTTTTTATTATAAACTCTATGAGATCTACCATTTAAAAAATATTCTAAAAAGATACCATCATCATATTTACTATCAAACGTTCCTAAAGAATCATTACCATTATTCAAAATGAAGCATTTACAACCAAAGATATGAAAATATCTAATCTTAGGTATCTTACCAAAGAATAACTCATAAGAGGTCTTATTTAAAAGAGGTCTCAAGTAAACATGATTCATAACATGGCATGTAGTGTTAATGGATTCTACCCAAAAATATTTAGGCAACTTATAAACATCAAGCATATCACAACTCAATTCAATTAAAATTCAATTTTTCCTTTCAACAACATTATGTTTAATACCAAATTAATCACAACAAATTTCAAATTCACTACTATGTTCAGATTGAATTTTACTAACAAAAAGATTTCTATCACGTTGAATATGCTTAACAAATTTTTTGGAATATTCAAAACCATCATTTTTATGAATTAAAAACATAACCCAAGTAAATCTTAAAAAATCATCAGCAATAACAAATCTATAGAATTTTCAACCTAAAGTAGCAGTGCTAATAGGACCAAAAATATTCATATGCAATAATTCTAACAGTCTAGTTGTAGAAACAATATTTTTATTTTTTTCAAAGAATGTTTAGAATGTTTTCCATGAATACATGCATCACAAACATAATTAGAATGGATTTTATTATTAGGTAATCCATCAACAAGATCAACTTTTGCAATTTTATTTACAGAATGCATGTTAATGTGACATAACCTTTTATGCCATAACCAAACATCATCAAGTGAACTTTTAAAGTAGAGTAAATTTAAATTTTTATTACTTGCATCTTCAAAATCAATAAGGTCAATGTTTTTGTATCTAAGACCAACAAGAAAAAAAGTTTCCTTACTTCTAATAGTATAGAAAGATGCATGAAATTCAACATTAAATCCTTTATCTCATAATTGACTAATGGAAATAATATTATGCTTTAAACTTTCAACAAAAAAAACTCTATCTAAAGTAATTAAAACCTTATAAGTAGAACCAACTCCAATTATCTTTTTTTTTATCATTATCACCATAAACTACAAAACCTTCTTCACAAGGTTCTAAAGTAAAAATTTTGGATTTATCACTTATCATATGTCTTGAACATCTGTTGTCCAAGTACCACATGCTTTCTTTGATTTTTCTTTTAAAGGCATTCCTCCAAAATAAAATCAGATGGCAACTTTTGAAATCTAAACATGATTGGGTCCATGTCCAAATGAAAAGATATGAAATGAATGTTGTGTAGTATATGTAGTTATTCTATTTTTAAGCATCCAAATAAATTTTGAATTAGGAAATGATTAATATTTTCTTACATGATGATATGAAAAAACATGACTCTTTTTTATTACAAAAATAACATGTAACATTTGTATTTGCATAAGGTCTAAATTTAAATGATCTTGATGCATCTGATGACTTATGTCTAACAAATGGAACATGTGAATGTAATCTACTACAAGAATCTAACTTTGCATCAAGTAATAAATTTTCCTTTTTCAACTTCTCCACAAGTGTTTATTGATCTAATAAATCATCAATCTTAGACTTTAACTCAACACATTCTTTTTCTAAAGTTGAAGAATGCATTTCTAATTTTTTTTCTTTTCTTTTTCTAACATATTGAATTTTTTTTCAGATTTTATATTTATGCTCTAATTCATTGAATGCATCATCTAATTATTCATAAGAAATATCTTCACATACCTCACTTGTAGAATCCACATCAGCCATAAGAAATATATTTGTTTTTTTTTCTCTATAGTGTCATCACTTTATTCTTATGAAGCAGAGTTTGCCAAAGTACTCTTTTCTTTTTCTTCTATGACATTTTTATTTTTTCAAGACATCTTTCTTTCAACTTTTTCTTTTTTAGCTAAGTCTAGACACACACACCTCTTATATGTCTTGGCTTTCTGTAAGAAGCCTACTTTTTCATTTTTAGGGTTTGGCTGAACCACTCTTTGTGTTACTTAATTAATTTTGGTTGAAGCATACCTTGGCTAACCCTTACTTAATTAAGACACACACCCAAGAGGAGGAGTGGTTGGCCAAATATAAGATTAAATGAAATAAGATGTTAAGAAAAATCAAATTTAAACAACCTATATGAAACTTTAAGCCAAAAGAATAAACAATGGATATTCAAATGATAAAGCACTAGAAAATAAAAAACCTTTGAAAAAGACTTCAGCCAAATAAGAAACAAAAGTATTATCCAATGATTAAGCATTAAATAAATTGATATCCTTATGCTAGCTTTAAGCTAAATAAGAAATCAAAGGATTATCAAGTAGTTAAATTTAAGAGAAATTGATTTTCTTATGTTTGTTCTTCTCCAAACAAGAGCTAAAGGTTATGAAGTGAATGAACACACGATAATTTAAATAACCTTATAAACTTCAAAGCCAAGAAGAAATTAAAAAAAAAGTATAAGAACTTAACAATTTACAAATTCAAGACTAATGCTATGATACTTTCAACCAAGGGAGGAAACACCCTAAACCTTCACTTTTCCCAATAAATCTTCAAGACAACTAAATGTACAAGGGAAAGAGAAGAATGATGAGGAATTCTTGCACTTTAATCACCAATAATTTCTAAATATTTTCTTTAGCAAGGGTCAACCAAGGTGGAGAGGATGAATAACAAAGCAAGAGAGCAAGAGAGAATTTTAGCTTTTTGGAACCACTTTTAAGTTCAAACAGGGCTCTTAAATAGATGATCGAGGATTCTAGGGTTGGCTAAAAACTAATCCAATGAGAGAGAAATTGATTAGGAATCAATTTGAAATTCAAATTCAAAGGAATAAGGATCGACCAAGAAGATCTTCATTATGCTCCTTTACAAATTTGTTTTAATCCAATATGGAATGTTTGCTATGTAATGCATAGCTAAAGAGAAAGAAGATCACATAAGAAATTTGACCAAGAAGGTTTAGATATGAAGAGATTTTTCTACACTATTAAATAAATTCAACTCAAACATTAAAATAAAAATTCATAACCTGACTATAAATAATGCCCGGGGTATAAAATAATTAAAAGAAACTATAAACAATTAGACTTTATGAACCATATAAGCATATTCCCTCAAACTTCTTGAATTTGGCACTTTACCCATTTCACATTAGGGAGATCTAACCTGTGAGGATGATCACCATTCCTAGAAAAGTATGGCTTCTTTTATTGATTTGGCCCATAACTTTTTGTTTGTATCTCATATTAGGCATGATTTGAATACCTAAGTCCTTAAATAAAATTATGAGTCAAAAATACATAAAAATAAAAAAAAAATTTGTATTAGTTAGGTGCATAACATACCAGTCATAATCTTAAGGTTAGGGAGTGAATTTAGGCTCTTAACTTCTCTCTTTAAATGCAATAGCTTAGTCATCTTGCATAACATAAGACTAAACTCATGATTTTAAAATCATTTTGTTTGTATTAACTAGCAACCCTTCCATATGGGAAATAAACCCATGAGAGTTAGGGATAGGTTTCTATTCTCGAGTGAGATGAAGACTAATAATTCCCAAGAGTTAAGCTAAGTTGAGTTTCAAACTTAAGTTAGAAACACCATTTAAAATTAAGCTTTGAATAATTCTATTGGAATAAGTATTCTACTACTAGGGATTTCTATAGTATTATGCTATCAAAATCCAAGTCATAGATTTATAATAAAATTCCAACTCATAATCTCAATAATTCTAATTTCTAAAATGTAAAGCTCAATAGTAGGATAGTTAGAATGCTTACTAGGCCTCCCAATATCTAAAATCATTTCCTACTTTATTTCTTTTAGCTTCTAAAAGAATTATTTCTTCTTAATGTTTTTCCTTTTGAATTTAAAAAATGAACAGTCCTTTGAAGGCAAGCTTGGAAATTGAAATAGAGGTAAAAATTAATTCCTTTGATCGAGAGTTTTCTTAAGATGTGATTAACTATAGGGGCTTGCCCTTATATGGAACTAAGAACCCTATAATAAAATATCGTTGTTCTATTTCACCGTATAGTTTAGGGTTAGAATCTCTAATGCATCGTAAACCCATCCATTTTAGGATTCTTATATTAGGTAATTAAATTCATTATAAGATGATATTTTTCATCTCTTTGGATGATATATTATCTTTTAATGATGTATTTGATTACTTAAATAAAAATTCTTGAAATCTACATGGTATCATAAATTTTCTCCATAATATTTCATATGTTGGAAATAGGGGTCATGTTAACCTATCCCTCATTATCACTAATGTGATTTCCTAAGGATTGATCAGAATCTGAGAACTTTATTTTATGTTATTGGGATCTCCCTGCAAATCATTCATAAGAACATCATTTTCTAATCTTAATGCATAAAACATGTTAAATTCACTGATATTATGAGAATGATCAACATCATTTTCTTTCTTTTCACATTATTCTAAATTATAATCATCAAAAATAATTAAAATATGATAAATGATTTTTTTGGTAGACTTTTTATTCAAATTTTAAAAATAAGTACATAAAGATAAAGGCACGTAAGTGCTAGCCTTTCCATCTTTATTATACAACACCCTATCTTCATACCAAGTTTAGTAGAGGGGATCATGGGAGTCTTACTAGATTTAAATTTTTTTTATATCAAACCTCTCTATCAAGTCATTATCATGCTTGGTTTGACAAATTAAAGTGCCTTTTCCTAGTTTTTTTACTTGAAGTCCTAAGAAAAAATTAAGTTCACTCATCATGTTCATCTCAAATTCTTTGGACATCAAAGATGAAAACTCAACACATAAAGATTCATTTGTACTACCAAATAAAATGTCATCCATATAAATTTGAACAATAATCAAAGCATCACCTAAATTCTTAAAGAATGGGGTGGTATCTACTACACTCTTCCTAAAATCATGATCTATAAGAAAGCTACTCAATCTATCATACCAAGCTCTAGAACTTATTTCAATCCATATAATGCTTTTTTCAACCTAAAAACATGATCCAAAAATTTCACATTTTCAAAACCAGGAGATTGTTCTTCAAAGATATCTTGATCTATAAAACCATTTAAAAATGCACTTATTACATCCATTTGAAATAATTTAAAGTCTTTATAATAGGCATAGGCAACAAAAATTCTAATGACTTCTAATCTAGCTACAAGGACAAAGGATTCCTCAAAATATATCCCTTTAATCTAATAATATCCTTGTGCATCAATCTAGCCTTATTTTTAACAATGTGTCTTGAGTCATCTAACTTATTCCTAAAACCAGTTTGATTCTTATAGAATTTTGATCTTGAGGTCTAGGAACTAATTCCCACACATCATTTTTAACAAACTGATTTAATTCTTCTTCCATAGCTGCAATCCAATAGTGATCCTCTATAGCTTCATATATTGATTTTGGTTCAACCTCAGATAAGAACATAGAATGATTTATCAATTCTTTAGATTTTCTTATAGTTCTAACACCTTGATGGGGGTCTCCAATAATCAAGTCTCTTGGCTGATTCCTAATGAATTTCCAATCTTTAGGTAAAGAATCATCTATATTTTCTTCCAAACTCATTTTCTTAAAATCATATACCTCTTCTTCAATCACATCATCTTTAATAAGATCTATAAGATATTCATCAAATATGGAATGTACTGATTCTTATATAATCATTTTTCTTTTATTATAAACTCTATGAGATCTACCATTTAAAGAATTTTCTTTAAAGATACCATCATCATATTTACTATCAAACATTCCTAAAGAATCTTTTCCATTATTCAAAATGAAGCATTTACAACCAAAGATATGAAAATATTTAATCTTAGGTATCTTACCAAAGAATAACTCATAAGAGGTCTTATTTAAAAGAGGACTCAAGTAAACATGATTCATAACATGGCATGTAGTGTTAATGGCTTCTACACAAAAATATTTAGGCAACTTATAATCATCAAGCATATCACTTCTCAATTCAATTAAAATTCAATTTTTCCTTTCAACAACATTATGTTTAATACTAAATTCACCACAAAAAATTTCAAATTCACCACTATGTTCAGATTGAATTTTACTAACAAAAAGATTTCTATCACATTGAATATGCTTAACAAATTTTCTGAAATATTCAAAAGCATCATTTTTATGAATTAAAAACTTAACCCAAGTAAATCTTAAAAAATCATCAACAGTAACAAATCTATAGAATTTTCTACCTAAAGTAGCAGTGCTAACAGGACCAAAAAAATCCATATGCAATCATTCTAATAGTCTAGTTGTAGAAACAATATTTTTATTTTTTTCAAAAAATGTTTAGAATGTTTTCCATGAATTCATGCATCACAAACATAATTAGAATGAATTTTTTTTTTAGGTTATCCATCAACAAGATCAACTTTTTCAATTTTATTTAAAGAATGCATGTTAATGTGACATAACCTTTTATGCCATAACCAAAATCATCAAGTGAACTTTTAAAGAGTAAATTTAAATTTTTATTACTTGCATTTTCAAAATCAATAAGGTCAATGTTTTTGTATCTAAGACCAACAAGAAATATAGTTTCCTTTCTTCTAATAGTATAGAAAGATGCATGAAATTCAACATTAAATCCTTTATCTCATTAATTTACTAATGGAAATAATATTATGCTTTAAGCTTTCAACAAAATAAACTCTATCTAAAGTAATTAATTCCTTAGAAGTAGAAGCAACTTCAATTATCTTTTTTTAGCATTATCACCATAAACTACAAAACCTTCTTCATAAGGTTCTAAAGTAAAAATTTTAGATTTATCACTTATCATATGTCTTAAACATCTGTTGTCCAAGTACCACATGCTTTCCTTGATTTTTGTTTTAAAGGCGTTCCTCCAAAATAAAATCAGATGTCAACTTTTGAAAGATAAACATGTTTGGTTCCACATCCAAATGAAAAGATATGCAATGAATGTTGTGTAGTATATGTAGTTATTCTATTTTTAAGCATCCAAATAAATTTTGAATTAGGAAATGATTAATATTTTCTTACATGATGATCAGAAGAAACATGACTCTTTTTATTACAAAAATAACATGTAACATTTGTATTTGCATAAGGTCTAAATTTAAATGATCTTGATGCATCTCATGACTTATGTCTAACAAATGGAACATGTGAATGTAATCTACTACAAGAATCTAATTTTGCATCAAGTAATAAATTTTCCATTTTCAACTTCTCCACAAGTGTTTATTGATCAATTAAATCATCAATCTTAGACTTTAATTCAACACATTGTTTTTCTAAAGATGAAGCATGCATTTCTAACATATTGAATTTTTTTCAGCTTTTTATATTTATGCTCTAATTCATTAAATGCATCATATAATTATTCATAAGAAATATCTTAACATACCTCACTTGTAGAATCCACATCAGCCATAAGACAAATATTTGTTTTTTTTCTCTATAGTGTCATCACTTTATTCTTATGAATCAGAGTTTGCCCAAGGTACTCTTTTCTTTTTCTTCTATGACATTTTTTATTTTTTCAAGACTTCTTTCTTTCAACTTTTTTTTTAGCTAAGTCTAGACACGCACCTCTTATATGTCTTGGCTTTTTGTAATTGAAGCATACTTTTAAATTTTTAGGGTTTGGCTGAACCACTCTTTGTGTTACTTAATTAATTATGGTTGAATCATACCTTGGCTGACCCTCACTTAATTAAGACACACACCTAAGAGGAGGAGTGGTTGGCAACCTATATGAAACTTTAAGCCAAAAGAATAAACAATGGATATTCAAATGATAAAGCACTAGAAAATAAAAAACCTTTGAAAAAGACTTCAACCAAATAAGAAACAAAAGGATTATCCAATGATTAAGCATTAAATAAATTGATATCCTTATGCTAGCTTTAAGCTAAAAAAGAAATCAAAGGATTATCAAGTAGTTAAATTTAAGAGAAATTAATTTTCTTATGTTTGTTCTTGTCCAAACAAGACCTAAAGGTTATGAAGTGAATGAACACACGATAATTTAAATAACCTTATAAACTTTAAAGGCAAGAAGAAATAAAAAAAAGTATAAGAACTTAACACTTTACAAATTCAAGACTAATGTTATGATACTTTCAGCCAAGGGAGGAAACACCCCAAACCTTCACCTTTCCCAATAAATCTTCAAGCCAACTAAATGTACAAGGGAAAGAGAAGAATGATGAGAAATTCTTGCACTTTAATCACCAAAAATCTCTAAATATTTGCTTTAGCAAGGGTCAACCAAGGTGGAGAGGATGAACAACAGAGCAAGAGAGCAAGAGAGAATTTTAGCTTTTTGGAACCACTTTTAAGTTCAAACAGGGCTCTTAAATAGATGATGGAGGATTCTAGGGTTGGCTAAAAACTAATCCAATGAGAGAGAAATTGATTAGGCATCAATTTGAAATTCAAATTCAAAGGAATAAGGATCGACCAAGGAGATCTTCATTAGGCTCCTTTACAAATTTTTTTTAATCCAATATGGAATGTTTGCTATGTAATGCATAGCTAAATAGAGAGAATTTCCCATAGGAAATTTGGCCAAGAAGGTTTAGATATGAAGGAGATTTTTCTACACTATTAAATAAATTCAACTCAAACATTAAAATGAAAATTCATAACCTGATTATAAATAAATCCCGAGGTATAAAATAACTAAAAGCAACTATAAACAATTAGAATTTATGAACCATATAAGCATATTCCCTCAAACTTCTTGAATTTGGCACTTTACCCATTTCACATTAGGGAGCATCTAACCTGTGAGGATGATCACCATTCCTAGAAAAGTATGGCTTCTTTTATTGATTTGGGCCATAACTATTTTTTAACTGTATCTCATCTTAGGCATGATTTGAATACCTAAGTCCTTAAATAAAATTATGAGTCAAAAATACATAAAAATAAAAATGTTTTGTATTACTCAGGTGCATAACATAGCAGTCATAATCTTAAGGTTAGGGAGTGAATTTAGGCTCTTAACTTATCTCCTTAAATGCAATAGCTTAGTCATCTTGCATAAAAGACTAAACTCAAGATTTTAAAATCATTTTGTTTGTATTAACTAGCAACCCTTCCATATGGGAAATAAACCCATGAGAGTTAGGGATAGGTTTCTATTCTCAAGTGAGATGAAGACTAATAATTCCCAAGAGTTAAGCTAAGTTGAGTTTCAAACTTATGTTAGAAACACCATTTAAAATTAAGCTTTGAATCATTCTATTGGAATAAGTCTTCAACTACTAGGGATTTCTATAGTCTTGTGCTATCAGAATCTAAGTCATTGATTTATAATAAAATGCTAACTCATAATCTCAATAATTCTAATTTCTAAAATGTAAAGCTCAATTGTAGGAAAGTTAGAATGCTTACTAGGCCTCCCAATATCTAAAAGCATTTATTACTTTATCTCTTTTAGCTTCCAAAAAGAATTATTTCTTCTTAAAGTGTTTCCTTTTGAATTTCAAAATGAACAGTCCTTTGAAGGCAAGCTTGGAAATTGAAATAGAGGTAAACATTAATTCCTTTAATCAAGAGTTTTCTTAAGATGTGATTAACTATAGGGGCTTGCCCTTATAGGGAACTAAGAACCCTGTAATAAAATAGACTTTGTTCTATTTCACCATATAGTTTAGGGGTAGAATCTCTAAGACTTCGTAAACCCATCCATTTTAGGATTCTTATATTAAGTAATTAAATTCATTATAAGATGATATTTTCATCTCTTTAGATGATATATTATCCTTTTAATGATGTGTTTGATTACCTAAATAAAAATTCCTAAAATCTACATGGTATCGTAAACTTTCTCCATAATATCTCATAAGTTGGAAAGAGGGGTCATGTTAACCTATCCCTCATTATCACTAATGTGATTTCCAAAGGATTGATCAGAATCTGAGAAATTTATTTTATGTTATTGGGATCTCCCTACAAATCATTCATAAGAACATCATTTTCTCATCTTAATGCATAAAATATGTTAAATTCACTGATATTATGAGAATGATCGACATCATTTTCTTTTTTCACATTATTCTAAATTGTAATCATCAAAATAATTAAAATACCATAAATGCTTTTTTTGGTAGACTTTTTATTTAACTTTTAAAAATAAGTGCATAAAGATAAAGGGACGTAAGTTCTAGCCCTTCCATCTTTATTATACAACACCCTATCTTATATAATTTTTTCCCTCTCTTACAACTCTCTTCAGACTTTTGAACATCTAACTATATTGAATGGGGTTGAGGAGGATTTTCCTCTAACACCGGTAGATCAACCTAGATGATAAACTTCCAAGTCTTCAAATGATCCTACAAAGAATTTTCAAATTTTTTCATCAAATAATTTTTAGAAGAATGGGATAAAGCTATATCCAAATCACTAAAAGAAAAGCATTTTCTAAACAAGAGATGGAATATTTACTTATAATTACTATAGTGGACCTTTGCTTAGAGTCGATAAGGTAATCTTTGGGAATAACCACCATCCTTTTCTTGAAAATCTTTTTGAGCAAGTATTTAAAGGTGAAACAATCTTTAATAGTTTGACCTAACATATGATGATATGGATAAAAGTTTGAGTCATTAACCATGTCAACTTGCTCTGGCTTCTTCGGATTAGAAAGTTTGAAATCTAGCTTTTTATTTAAATTTTAAATATTTTTCTTACAGTTGTGACCTTTGAGGTGGACATCACTCTACCTAGACTTGGATTGGATCCTTTCCCATGTCTATTGTAGAGATAGTGCTTGCTCTCATTTCTAGCACTTTCTTACATTTAAGAGACTTTTTAGTAGATTGGTCATTTAAGAATGACATCCTAGGGGCTTCCTCCTAAAGATGATAGGCTTTACTTAATAGCTTCTCAAAGGTCTTAATAGTAAATCCTTACAACAAGAAGGAAATAGGACCATGGATATTCCTGAGAAGGATCTCCACAATGTGTTATTCTTACAATTGAAGTTCACACTTAATGTTGAGAATCCTTTATCTTAGAATATAATCCATAGGAGATTCACCAAATTTTTGTTTTTTAAAGACCAAATTTCCTACTATGACATAATGTTAGGTACCAATAAATCATTTCACAAATAATTTTTTGAGTTTAGTAAATGTGTGGACTAAATTGTTTGGTAATTCTATGTACCACTCAAAGGCAACCCTAGTTAGACTACTAGCAAATTGCCTAAACAATTAAGTATCATTCCCTCCAACATTATAGCAACTTTCCTGAAAGTGAGCTAAATGTTATTTAAGGTTTCATGTTCCATTAAATACCTTGAAAGTATGGGACACGGTCCCCTTAGGATAAAGTATAGAATCATATTTCTTAGGGTAGGTCTACCATTTGTAATTAATCTTGTACCTTAGAATTATACTAATGCCTCTTTCACTTATTGTTCAACCAAAGATTTTAATTCAGTCTTGGGTGATACATCTTCTACTATTTTATGTTCCTAATGATGATCCACTATACTAAGCTTCTTATCATCTACTAGGTGATAATCTTATGGTTCTTCTAATTGATGAAAGTGGAAAGTGGTAGGAATTTGGTTCTTGAGTGACAGCATTGTAGCAATCATCTTTTTCATTTTTCTTTCCATTCTCAAGATTTGATCATCCTTCAACTAAAGGATTAATGTAGGGTTGAATCAGATGAAAGATCCTCTCTTGTGATATCTTGAACTTCCTCTTATTCTTTCTTGGATGCTCTTGTATCTACCATGAAGAAATAGGCTTCAAGTAGTTAAGAATCCACATCTAAGAGGTCATCCTTATCTATAACAAAACCTTCTTGAATTTCCTTCATTCATTATTTTTTTTATCCTCTTTCATAATGGTCTCTATTTCTACTTTAAATGAATAGGTTCACCATTACTATCAAGGACTACATCAAACTTCTCATTATTTCTTACATCCATGGGTTTGGGTTCAGATGTCTCTATTTTATGACTTTCTTGAGCAGTGGGATTTTCTACTTTGCAAGAGTGGCTCCCAAACCAAGGTGCCTATTAATTGAGAGCTCTCTATCGTAAGAGGATGAATTAAGATAATTCTTTCCTCCTTTGGAAACATGAGAAGATGATGGCAAGCCCTTGGGTTGGAGCCTAGATAATGATAATGGTGGCCTCTGATCATGGGGCCTAACAGCTCTCAATTCTTTTGAGTGTGGTGGTGGTGGCAGCAAAGGTGAGTGTGGAATTTACTTTATGGCCAATAAGGTTTTTCATATAGGAACATAGATTTTCCTAGTCTCCCTCCTAAGAATATGTCTATCTCTACTTATATCAACCAAATTTCTACCACACGTTAGAGATCTTCCTGAATGGTGATACCGGTTAGATACAATAGTTGTGACCTGATAAAGTCACCATCTATCTTAAAAGACTACCTTTTTTTGCCCTTATTCTGGGTAGTCATGACCTCTCCTAAAATTTCTTTCTCATCTTCTTCAGAACTTTTCCATTCATGACACTAAGTAATTCCTCTTTGGTGTAGCTAAAAGACTCATTAGCTCTATGAAGGACTTATTGTAACTTATCACGAGGTTTTTTGGTTCAATTGCTTAAAACTCTTCTTACCCTCATAAAGGAAAGGTTGAGGTGGATGACTCACTATTCTAAACACATCTATCTCTTTTTGGGGTACAAAAAGAGGATGAATCCAACATACATTCAAAAGTGGAGAAATATCTAAATGGGTGTACCCCTCCCACGCCTTAGCTTGTTCAATCATTAAGAGCTCATTTTGTTTCTTATCTTTAAAGGCTCTTCTCCTAAGCCTCTTATTCATAATTTTCCTTTAAATTTTAGTTATTATAGGAGACTCAAAAGTATAGCTTAACTCAAAAATGCTAGGAAAAGAGAGAGAGCAAGTGTTTTCAATAGGTAGTTTAACTTTCTTTAAAGTAGGACCCATCCCAACTCTCTTTGTGGTTTCCATAGCTTCCTCCCCGCTAGCAGCAAGAGTGCTATGGGGTATCCTAGAAAATTATAAGATGGGCTTCTTGCCCTCAATAGCAGTGTTGCTAACAAAGGCCAAAGTCACCCCATCAGCAGTGATGTTCAAATCTTCAAAGCCAACTCCAAACTTTATTATCGAGCCATCAAATATTTTTTCACTATCGATAGAGAAATTAATTCCAAAAGTGGCAGCAAAAATAAGTTGTCCATCCTTTTTTTGTTTCAAGCCAAAGAAATATATTAGTTATAACAAAATTTGATAAAGAGATGAAGTCAAAAATCTTTTAACTTCTTAAAATATTTCCTTTAGACATTTTTATTTTGGCTAGAATTTGAAAATTACAATGTACAAACTATAGGACCCATTTATTTGATTTTGACAAATATGGTGGTTCTACAATTTGTTTTATGGATGTTGGGCAAGCCCTACTAAGGATGAAATAGAGAGATACCCAATGGAAAAAAGGTAGTCTTAACTGCCAATACATATATAAGTAAAAATTAATTCCTAAACATGAAGAGAGGAATTAATCCCTAGTAGCATCACTAGAAAATTTTGATGGTAAAATTTATGACACCTTGCAGATCTCAAGAGTTTCTTATTTAATGATAAAATACATCATTAAAGGATAATAGATCATCTCAAGAGAAGAAAATATAACCTTATAACTGATTCAATCATTTAAAAAAATGGCTCCTAAAATAGATAGGTCTGTAATATTTTAGAGATTCTTCTCTTGAATAATATAGTCAGATAGAATAGAATCTATTTTATTGCAGGGTTCTTAGTTCCTTATAAGGGCAAGCCCATATAATTAATTATATCTTGAAAAGTAAAATTTTCTTAAGAAAACTCTAGATTAAATGAAATTGAATTTTTTATTTCTATATCAATTTCAAAGCTAAGATTCAAAGAAAGTTTACTTAGAATATTTGAAAGGGAATGATTCAAGGGGAGCAACTTTTCTCAGATGGAAAATGGGATTAAATAGGAAATGTCTCAAATATTGGGAATCTCAATAAACATTTTAACATATCATACAATTATTCTTTACATTTGAAATTTAATTTATTTAGACTTCAATTGACCTTTTATTAGAAATTTAAGACTTATATTCTGATAGAACAAAACTAAAGAAATGCCTAATAAGTGATGCTTCAGACCCTAATTCTAAAAGTGTTCATGACACAAGTTAGAAGCTCAACTGAGTCTAATCCTTAGAACTTATGGGCTGTCATCTCACTTAAGAATCAAAACCTATCATTGACTCTTCTGGACTTACTTCTTGCATGGAAGGGTTACTAGCTAACACATCTTAAACTATTTAAATTTATGAGTCTGCTCTTATGAATGCAAGGTACCTATGCTATTGTATTTAGGAAAAAGGAAATAAAAATCTAAACTTAATTCCTAACCTTAAGATCATTACTAGCATATTATATTTTAGCTAATGCAATAATTTTCTATTTTTATACATTTTAACTCATAATTTCATTTAAAGGTTTTGGGTATGCAAATCATGCCTAAGATGAGATACAGTTAGAAACTAGTCATGGGCTAAATCAAAAGAGAAGGTAGACTTTTTCTAGAATGGTGGTTATCCTCACAGGTCAGATACCCCCTTATGTGTACAAAAAAGGGCCCAATTCAAGGATTTAATAAGAAATATGTAATCATGATTCACATTTCTAGGGTTTCTAGTTGCTTTAAATTTTTATCCATAAAGGTTTAATTAATGAATTATGAGTTTCTTATTCTTATGTTTAAGTTCAAATAGTTTAATGGTGTAGAAAAATTAAATTTGGTTAAGAGTCTAACATATATAGGCTTCATCATAACATATCAAAACATAGAAATAAACCTTTGAAAGGCATATTATTTCCATTATGCACTCCAAAATAAATCAAGCCAAATACATTAAATTAAGTAGGCCGATGCAGTTGGGTATCATTGTACATCCTAGAAGATAAGGAAAAAAAAAGGTGAGCTCGCCTTGCCTCTTTCATTAAAGTCATAATCTATGGGGGCCCTCACTCAAGATCGTCGCCTTCTTCAGGGAACTCCTTAGGTATGATTAACTTCTACTAATCCTAGACCCCATAAATCCTAGCCTAATTCTAGAACTAAATTATATTTAAAAATTTTAAAATAAATAGACGTTAGGAAAACACACATTACACCAACAGTTATAATGCAAATATATAGGCTTAGCACTAATGGTTACCAAGACCATATGACCTATTAGAATATGCTCAAGGACTTTAAAAACACTTGGAAGAAAATAATATATATTATATTTTATTACAATGGACCTTTTAAGCATAGCCTCTTATAGAAAATAATGTTAGCCTAAAAAGAGCATCCTAACTTTCAAACTAATGAACTAATAATTTCTAGTCATCTAATATAAATAATACACCACAAAATAAGAAAAATATCACATCACATCCCATCATAGAGAAATGATCATCCTAACCTAAATCTATGGTTGGTGGCATAGCAATCTAATGTGTAGAAAAAAGGGTTTATGTGGTAAGACTAAATTAGGTCATTTAACTTCAAGTTTTTATTTAAGTTTAAAGTTTATTTAATTTATCATTGGATGGTTTCAATTTAAATGATTTAAACTTTTATTTTAAATTTTATTTTTATTATTAAAATTGATTTTGGGTTCTAAAGAGTGAAAAGGAGATTAAGTCTTTATTATGGTTAGACTCGATCTACTTAACACCTTAATTTTAATAAACTAAATCTTTTATCAAAGACATAAAGTCACCCAAAAATCTAAATTTTCCAAACCTAATGAATTTGTCTAATGAATTTTGATTAAATTTAATTTATTTCTTTTATTTTACTTTTAATAATTTTACTTTCATAGGTATGTGTCATTGTTAAACTAATGGTTTAAGGTATCGAGATCTTCTTCATACTAATAGCCCTTAGGTGTCCAAACTACAAATCTTATGATTTCTTATTATGAAAAGTTTTAATTTAGATATTTGATTAATATTCAAGTTAAGCTCATTATAATTATTTAATTTCAATTCAACTTGAACTTAATTAAATTTGTTTTGTTCAATTTTAATTTAATTGTTAGACTCAATTTACTTTAGTTCATTTTAATGAAAGTTTAACCTATAAATCTATTAAAATTTAATAATCTATGTTGTTGTTGACCTCATTTTTTGATGAGGTTAATATCGTCGAAATCAGTAAGGATGTCCTAATCTTAAATAGGAATCTCTTAATTCAATGCTTAGGACACTATACTTAGTGACCAAATGCACCCTCCTTGAGTTTGATCTAACCTAATGAGCTTGGGTAGACTAGTTCCAATTTTCAAATTTGGATTAAATCAAATCAAATCTAAATAAATCAAAATGAAATCAAATTAAAACAATGGAACAAATCCAAAACTAAATGAAATTCAAATCTAGTTAATCCATTTGGCATTTGATACAGATGGATCCCACCAAGTTAAAGGTCAACCCACTGACAATTTGACCAAATTAAATCATTCTAGATGTTCTAAATGATCAAATAAATATGTTTGATCACAAATCGAAAAAAAATTAAATTCATCTAGGCCTTAATTAGGTTCATTAGACCACTTAGTATAAATAACCCTAAATGAGTCCTATTCAGTTCAAACCCAAATCAAATTAAAATCAAATCAATTTGATTGCTCAAAATCATTTGGAAATGATAATTAAACACAATTCAACCCATCATTGGGTCTAATTTGGTCAAATGGGTAATTTGACCCAAATGAAACCCAAGCTTAACTCATTAAACACACTTTGGGACAAATGAGTTCAAATTGAAATCTAGTTAAAATTAAATGAAATTAAGCACTCCAAATCATCTCACACATGTGATCAAGTATGAATGGAGTTCAAAACTAATCCAATTGAGTCAAATTGGTCATTTGAACCCAATAAGAATCAAACTTAACCCATTTAAGTTTAAATGGGTTGAAATGAAATGAAATTCAAAATTAATTCAATTCTAAATGAATTAATTAAACTAAAACCTAGTCAATCATCCATCAAAGATGATTAAACTCAAAATTACAAGAATTGAATCAAAAACCAAATGCTTTGAATCCAAATTTTCAATCCAATTCAAATGGATTTAAATTTGAACTCAAACTCATATTGAGTTTGATGTGGACAGCCACACATTGGTCTAAGGACTTGGATAGTGATGTCTAAAGCCAAAGCCAAAGGAATTGAATGGAGACCATTGACTAAATGGACATATTAGGTAAATTCCTCCTCTTTTCGTTTTCAAACCCTTAGATTTTATCTAAATAAGGCCTTCACCCTTGACCACTTCTTAAGAGAATGGTTCCAAGAGCAAAGGATAGGTGAGATTGACCCTCAAGCCAAAAATGAATTTGGCTTCCTCCAAGGGGAGGTCAAGGAAGAAGGAAAAGCCAAGAAAGAGAGATGGGGCTCGACAAAGCAAAGAATAGAGGAAAAATTCCCTCCTCCATATGAATCCTTGATTCAAACATGTTCACAAGGCCAAGGGGGATTGAATCCACCCCTTGGCCGACCTTGCCACCGTAGGTGACCGGAATCTGGCCATGAAGAAAGCATATAATATGGCTCTTGTACAAGCATGAAAAGATGGGAGAGAGGGTCAATTCCCTCCCTCTTTTCATCTCAAATTGTTCACCAAGGGTAGTGATGAAAGAGGCGACCCTTCTCCCATCTCCTCGCCACTGACACACCAAAAAATGGATGAAATCCAACCGAATCCAAGCCCCTTTAATGGTGAAATGCATGGGAGACTTTTCCACATAAAATTGAGTGTTCCAACGAATTTTAGAGGTCAAGACAACCTCAATTGAATCGCCACCCCCATCCCCTCACAGCCGGTGAGCCGAAAAACCACCAAGCCTAACAAAAATTGATCTGAGGTTGGTCTAGGAGGCAATCCACAGGGAGGCAAACCATCAAATTGCATACACGGTTTCCTCACATCAAGATGAAGCTAATGGAGTCAATCCCACCACTAGTGATCACCTAAAATGAGGTACACTCCACCATTGTCCCTTTAGGCATTCAATTTTGGAACTTTTTGAAAGAAAATTGATCCACATGTGGATCAAACTACATGGATTTGTTGCAAAATGATCCTTGATCATTTTGCTATCAAAATCAAGTTGAAATTAACTAGTGATCACTAGAAAATTGGTGAAAATGATGGACAACATCTATCTCTCATTGGAGACGTACGAGAGAAAATCTCCATCGTTCGGTCCTTCTATTTGGAACAGATGGTTGAGATCTATCCGGACAATGCAAGTTTAACCCTTAGGGATACCGTGGAATGAATCAAGATCTGATCTTTGAACGGATGGTTGAGATTCATCCCTTGTGGCACCGCTTTTGATGTGGATGCCACGCAGGATCCACATGGCCCACTCCTACCGCTCCATATGGCGATGGCGCCATGTAGGCCGCCATGTCGGCCCACGGCCTTAAAATGAGAAAATCTTTTAAGATTATTTAAGAAATTAATTAAAAAACACAAAAAAAAATTAAAAAATTATAGAAATTAAAATAAAAATAAAAAAAATGCAAACTTGGGCTCTATGGACTCATCTTGATGAGAGGAATCCATTAAAATTAAAAGCCCCAATTAAGTTTTGTGTATTTTAACCTTATTGACTTGAATGAAATCAACTAAACCCTAATCATTAATCCAATAAATGAAACTGGGGAATTGATAAAAACACACCCTAGAAAAACTTTTCATGAATTATTGCAATGTAATTAATGAAATTTTATACTTTAAATCCTAAACCTCAATTTTAATTAAAGAAATTAAAATAAAATGAATCACAAAAATAAATTAAATCACTTCAAATTAACTTAAAAAAAATTAATGAACATAAAATCATCAATGAAATTCATTGAAACTTAATAAATCATAAATGAATTAACTAAGTAATTAATTAAATTAAATAATTAATCAAAAATTTATTAAATCATAATAAATCAACAAAACTACCAAAAATTATGAATGAATCCTCTTTGGAAACATCTTTCAAATAGGAATCAATGAAAAATGAAATCTCTAAATGATTTGCATCAAAATAGGCCTAATTTGGGTTTTAATGAAATAATTAAAACCTTAATTACACTTTAATCATGAATCTAATCAAAATAAAACTTTGGAAACATGAAATTGGCATGGAACCACACTTGCCATAATGCTTTCAAACCCAATTGAACTTTGGATTGAGGATTGTTGAATTTCCAAATCCTTAAGTCAATATGAACTAAATAATTAATAAAACAATTTTATAAACTCATTAAATCATGAAATAATTTGAACTAATCTTAATCAAGCATCAAAATATTTAGGATGGTCTTCCAACATCCTAAATCAAAGAACTTAGTCAATTTCATACTTAAAGGTAAAGAAAATTAATAATGCATACTAAGAGTAATTAAACTTAAGCTAATGAAATCATAATAAAATAATTGAATGAAACTTTAATCCATAATCAATCTAACCTTAGAATGAATTCAAATATTAACCTAAGTTCCTTATGTTAATATAAGCCAAACTAAATGAAATGAATATAATTCAACAAACCTAAACATAATTTAAACCAAAGCATAAATGCAAACCAAAGGAAACAATTCAAACAATGTCAAATGAATCAAATGAAATAATACAAATAAAATGAAATAATTCAAATCAAACCAAATTGAAAACTAAACCAAGAATGAAAATCAAATCAAATCAAAAGAGATGAAATGAAGAATTAAATTTCAAAATAATTGAAACATTAATCCAAAAATCCAAATTGAATTCAAACCCAAATCATTCAAACAAAACTAAAAGGATTAATTAAGATATTTAAAGATCTTAGTTTGAATTTTGGGATGGATCTACATCTTAGGATGAAGGTTTCATTCCATTAGAGGTTAGGATGTTGAATAGAATTGGATTCACCCAAAAGTGAGAACTATTCTACTCTTCATTCTTGAAATCCTAAACTTTGGCAAACTAAAAGTGAAATGAAAATAAAAACAAATTATTAAATCTTTTGAAGTAAAACCATCCAAAGGTAAAGTTCAAACAAACCCAAAATCCAAATTGAAACTTAAACTAAAGAGGGCTAGCAAAGTCTTGTTACACAAGCCTGTTTACTTCACACACTAGATCATTAGGTCACGGACCCTAAATTTAGATTAGGTAATTCTATGATTCTTTATGATTTCGTATGACGTATTGTGATGCGGTGTGCTTCACATGTCTTGGTGGTGTATTATTTTAAACTGCATGTCTATGATTGTTTGCCTATTAGACTAGATAGTAGGACGTTCTTTTCAGATCTAACATTGTCTTCTACAGGGGGCTATGCTAGAAAAGATTACTATCATAAATAAATTTAAAATACTATTTTCTTACAGGTATGCTTAAGTCCTTAAGCATAGCCCATAAAATAGGTGGGCTTGGTAAGTAGCAAATGCTAAGCCTATATCTTTGTGAAATATAATTATTGTGTGTTATTTTTATTTTGTGAACATTTATTTTGCAAGGCTTAAGAATTAATTTTGAATTCAAATATAAATTTGAGCTTAGAATTAGGTTAAGATCTATGGGGTCTAGGATTAGCAGGAGCTGACCCTACTAGAAAATAGGTGCAGTGGTCCCCTTTGAAGCCCAATAGATGTCTCTGGAGAAGGAGACTATCCTGAAAAAGACACATAGATCGAAACTTATAGTTCTAAGCTAGGCTATATAAGGGCAAAACAAGGCTGCCCGTTTGCTCTTTCTTTTGAGATGTACAGTGGTACCCGACCGCATTGGTATTTTTCTTAAATTAAATTGGCTTGATTTATTTTTGGTGTGTAATAGAATTAACCTGCTTTTCTAAGGTTTCATTATGTGTTGTGATTTCTTGTGATTGAATGCATGTATGATTAGGATCATAAAAATATTAAATTTATACCCAGCCTAAATCTAAACAACTAAAATAAAATAAAAGAAATTTTGAAACTTCACATAAACTAAAGCCTTAGACAAAAATTAAAATCAATTAGAAACTAATTAGATCTTGAAATCATGAAATCATGTTACTCTAAATCCTTGAATGGGTACTTCTCCCACTACACATAAGAGGCATCTGACCTATAAGGATGACCACCTTCTTGGGGAATCCTACCTTCTATTATTAATTTGGACCATAACCATTTCTAATTGCATGGAATTATGTATACAAATGCATACTCGAGACCTTAAATAAATCTTGAATCAAAATATCTAAAATCTAAAAAAAATGTGCATTAATTAGATGCATTTCATACACTACGTGATCTTAGTGATTAGGGAGTGAGTCTAGGATCCTTAAATTCTCTTATTAAAATACAACGGCCTAGTCATCTTGCATTCATGAGACTTAGCATCATGAATTTAAAATATGCTTAAGTGGTGTTAGCTTGTAGCCCTTTCCATGTGGGTCCATAAGAGTCAAGAATAGGTTAGTTTTCTCAAGTGAGAGGAATGATTGATAATTCCCAAAATAAAACTAGGTCAAGCATCTAACATGTGTTAGTAGAACTTGTAGACTAAGCTCTGAAGCATCCTTCTTATGCATAAGTTTTTAACCCTAAGCATTTCTATAATCTTGTGCTGGTAGAATCTAAGTTTAGATTATTAAGAAAATATCAATTTAAAATATAAATTAAAATTATTTTAAAGCCTAATAATAGATTAGTTGAAGTGCCTTAGGCATCGCTGTATCAATAGACATTTTACTTTATCTCGTTTGGCCTACAATAGAACTCTCTCCAATTTGGATCAATCCCAATTGAAATTTCAAAAATTAATCCTCTGAAAACCAACTTAAAAATCTTTAGAAATGATAACTTAATTCTTTAATTGAGAGTGTTCTTAGGAAGACCATCTTAAGATGTAATTAACAATAGGAGCTTTCCTTTATAGGGAACCATGAACCTAATTTAAAATAAACATTGTTCTACTCTCCATGTAGTTCAAGGGAAAAATCTCTAGAACACGATTGACCATTAGCCTTAAGAAACTTTTATTAAATGATTGAATCTATTATATGATAACATGTTTATTGTGGTATTTTATTTCAGATGCACCGGGTGGACACCACACAGATCTTAAGGGGTACTATTAAAGTATGGCATACTATTTCAAAAGATAGAAACATCACCCTACAATGGACCTAATCATTTAATAATGACTCCTAAGGAATGATGGGTCTTCATATGTACCAGAGATTCTTCCTCGACTTTACATGGAAAAGTAAAGCAAGGTTTATTTTATGATGAGTTCTTTAGTTCCTTATGGAGACAAGCCTCCATAGTTAATTACATCCTAGGAAATTAGGTTTTCCTAAGAACACTCTCCAGTAAAGAAATCAATCAATTATCTCTAAAGATTTCAAGGTTAAGACTATCAAAAGATTAGCATTTTTAGAAATTCAAATAGGAATGTTCAATTAGACAGACTTATTTTAGAATCCAGAAGGAAGATGAGTAGGAAGAGCTGATGATACTATGAGAGCACTCCAACCTATCATATGGTGAGACTTTATATGTTTGAAAGAAAGGATTTATTTAATTTTTAGTTGAAATTTTATTAGAATACTAAGGCTTATAATCCATCAACACAAAATTGTCGAGATGCCTAAGAGCTAAGGATTTATGCTTGTAGCCCAAGGGAAAAAAGAAACCCCGGATGCTAAATCTGGGGAGCTTTAGCACAAGCTAAAGAATGATCTAGATCTAAGAGAAAGTGGACACAAGAGTTTACCTCCACAAGAGAGGATAAACCTGTCTGACTCGTCTGGACTTACAACCGCCTAGAGGGGCTGTCAGCTAACACCTCGTATGATTTAAACCTATGTAGGCCAATCTTATGAAATTCCAAGATGGCTATGTTCATTATTTAATTTGGAAAGAGACTAGAGTCCTAAACTCACTCCCTAAGAAACTAGATCATGTTTAGCATGAGCATATGTTTTAGTCTAAATGTAAAATCTTTTCAAATTTTATATTAATTTTGACACATCATTTTGGAAAAAGGCTTGGAATATTTTATGCCTAAATGCATGATGAAATTTGGTTATTGGACAAATCAAAAGAGAAAGAGGGTGAATCTCAACCAAAAGGGGTTGCTCTCATAGGTCAATCGGTCCCTATAGTGCAAGAATGAAGGCCCTCATTTTGCAACAGTGGTAAAATATGACATGCATGATGTGAGACATCCAACATACAGCTAAGAAGTTGTTAAATCTTTTAATTTTTTATTATTATTGCTAAGGCTTTAAAGTGAGGTTGAAAGTTATTTAAAATTTAGTTGTGAGTTATTAATTTGATAAAAAATTAATTTTTCCTAAGAGCCTACTGCATCTACATCACACATTTAATCATCAATCATTAATAAACTATAAAAATCATTTTCCTCTAGTGCACAATCTAAACATAATAACAATCACTTTATAGACTACTGTGAAAGAATAAAATGCCAGTGTGGCCAGGTATCATCGTACACCCTGAAAAAGAGAAAAAGTTGGGTAGCCAAGCTCGACCATTATACAACCCAAAATTACAAAATAATATTACAATTTAGAACTGAATACATACTATGGGGAGTCTTCATTCTTCATTTCTTCTTTCTTCTTTTTCTTAATTTGATTTTCTTCAAGGCATCATATAGTTTACCACTACTGCTCATCCTAATCCCCATAGCACTAATTCTAATTTCTATTACAAAATTACATTTTTTTGGAGAAGTAAATCTAACTAAACTTGCAAAATAGATGTTAGCTAAACATATATACAAACACAAGCAGTTATATTTCATAATTTAGACTTAGCACCCTGCACATGGGTAACCAAGCCCACATGTTCTAATATGATTAGGCTTAAAGGCATAAACAACATGCAAATAAAATATTTATATTTATTTTTGAGCAGCCCCTTAAGCACAATCACAAGTAGAAAATAATGTTAGGCTAACAACAGCCTAACTCCAGTCTACTATTCATATTCCTAACATCTAGTCTAAAACATTACATCATAAAAAACACAACATCATTACATACATCGTCCTAACCTAAAGCTAGAAGTGGTGACTTAACATTCTAATGTGTGTGCTTAGGCTTCATGTGGTATGTCTTAGCTAGGTTTTTGAGTTATAGTTCTTTAAGTTTTGAAAATGTTTAAGTTAACATGAAGGATGGTTTCATTTCAAATCATTTAATATATTAGTGAGTTTTAATTTGAATTTTGTTTTGTTTCATTTGATTTACACTTAGCATCTAAGTGTTGTAAAGAGAAAGAAAGAGGCTTAACCACTTTCATCCTTATCCTAAGTTGTTTCCTAAAAGCACATTTTTTATGATTTAGTTTCTTTTAGAGAATGATTTATTAAATGTTTTTTGGATCCTAAGTCTAGGTTAACCTTAAAAAATCATATTCAACATAAAAGGCATCTTAAGATGAATGTGATTGAATTACCATCACATAGAATATGTTGAACCATTCTTTTTCATCACCCATAACATGCATATGATTTAACATTTAATATGTCTATACATGTAACATATTTTGGCATACTTAAATGACTATGAATGCATATGTTTTGGTAGAAAAGAGGATTTTCATTCTATAATCAAATACACACACACACATGTATAAAAGATATAAGAAAGTACGTGTCATTATTTAAATTAGGGTAGTGAGATAATCAAATGACCTCCTTAGGACTACTTAAAGCCTTGTATTATTGGGATGTTTAGACTATATACTTGCTATCTTAAATACATATGAGTGTATATACAACTATAAGAATGAAAATCATGCAAAATATTATATTTTTTATTGAATTATTTATACATGTAAAGTAAAGCCTTATCCAATTTCTAATATAAATATACATAGGAATGAAATTAAACAAGTACGTGCCTTTGTTAACCAAGGAAGTGAGATAATCAAATGATCTCATTGGTGCTACTTAAAGCCTAGTATTCCCAGGATGTCTAGACTATATACTTATTATCATTCAAACATATATAAATTCATACATGCATATAGGAAAGAAAGCACTACATTCACATGTTTAAGCTATAAACACATGCAAATCTTATACATATATTCATAACTACAATCACTCTAAATGTTATTATTAATTTATATCTTTTGAAAAATAATTTTGAATTAATTAGTGATAATAGCCACACATATAGTAAGATTAAGTCATCACATGCAATTTTGCATAAGTAAATTTAATTAAATTTTAAAAATATGAATGCATGATATCACATAAAATACAACATTTATGATGATTGAAAAGGAATAACTAAATCTCCACATAATTCATTCAATTATGCTAATTCCTAAGGACAATCACATTAATTAAAATTACTTAAAGAAAACTAATGCTTCATATTAATTTGATTTTTTGATTTTAATTGAACTTAAAGAAAAGAGATCATTTGTTGTTTTCCATCCCATTCCCATGTTGGTGGTTTTAATTTATTTATGGAAAGATAATTAGGTAATTCTTATAATTTAATTAAGTTGAACCATTAACCAGTCCATTTAATTACCCTTTCCTATGCTTCTTTAATTTAATTAACCATTTAATCATGAGCCACAAATGATATGCACATGAGAAAAATAAAATTGCAATACTCCTAAAGGACCTAATGTAATTAGCTCATGATTAGAGATTAATTAGATTAAAGAATATAATTAATTACTTTTATGATTTTCCCATACTTATGGGCCAATCATAATTTCCTTAAGAGTCTTTATATTATTAAACACATAAAGAGGAACCCTTAACTTCAAATTGGATTGTTTGATGTGATTATCAATTTAATTTGATTTGATTTAATTATTAATTGATTAATTAATTTTTTAATTAACCCTCTCATTAAATAACTCTTTTTAATGAAATGAATTTGGATAAGTAATTAGGAGAGAGGTCCTAATCACCCTCCCTCATCATCTCACTGTTAATCAGTGATTAATAAAGTTAAATTAATTATCTTTTACTGGCAAAGGCCATCCCATTAAATCAGCATGCATAGTTTGGGATTAATTGCTCAAGCAATTAAGGCTTAATTAGGCTAATTAATAAAACATTGAAATCCTAATTAAGCCTTAATCACTATTCAAAATCAAATGAAATTATTTTTATTAATTTCTCCTCTATTTAACCTTTCCAAAAATGTATTTATTTGTATTTTTTTTGCATTTTTCTATAATTGGTTATGATTTTATGAGTTTCAGAGCAATTAATCACATTTTAAACACTAATTAATCCCTAATCCCATCGGTGCCATGCGAAAGGCTGATGTGGCAACGCTTTCCATGTGGCACCGTAGGATTGACCACTTAAACGATCTGACATGACGGCTGAGTCAGTGGCGACAGACGCACTGTTGTCCCCACTATCTGAACTAAGATCAGATGGTGAGGATTAATCATGTGGTTCTTAAGGATTAAATCAAATAAATCTAATTGGATTAATCACGTATCTCCATTCCAATCATGTGGAATGGACGGTCGATGATCCTTTGTCCCCCAAGCGATGGAAGACGGATAACGTCCGCCCTCCTCTACTTGATCCGAGCTCACCGAAGCTTGTAAGGAATCAGGATTGACTCCAAAAGCTTCAAGAGGGGAATCTAGAGGGATCCTACGATGAGATTCACAGAAAAACATAATATCCTTCACAAAGGCCTAACAAAAATTAGATTTTTTATGGTTTGTCAAAATTTATCCCGAGCTCAAGTCCTATTGTCTATCAACCGAAGTAGCTTTGTCTTGAAGAGATGAAGCCTTACTGAGAAGATTGTACCTTGCCTCCTCATCAGTGGCTCTCTGGACTAAATGCCACCAGAATCCTCCTTGGAGTTGGTCTTATAAGGGTCTTCGATGCTTGAATCGATTCATTCTTGATCACCGAAGCTAGGAGAAGGTGTGGGTAAAGTTAATTTCAAAATGGTGTAGGTTAAGTGAGGTTGGACAGAGATAGGCTCTATCCTATTTTGGGTTTGGTGTTGCTAGTGATGGGGGGGGGGCTCGAGAAACTCAGAGAAGTGCTAGGGAGGCTCATCTTGACTCACTCGTGCTTTGAGAATGCTTGGATGTCTATTGGAATGATATGGGGAGGAGTATACTCTCCTCCTTTTCTGATGGCTCAGATTAGTTCTACCTTGGGTAGACGTCCGGCAGCACAAGCAGCTGGGGACATTAGAGAGATGCTAATGTGGCTCTTTTTGAGTGGATGAGGGCCTGAGGGGGGCTCCCATGGCTTGTACTTGTTTCCCATGGTGAGCCAATGGAAGAAGGTGGGTTAGCTCACCTCCCTTGACCAATGGCTAACCCAACAAGTTTTTGGTCAGGTTAGCCATAGGGTTAATGGTCCAAACTAAGCTAAGGGTGGTTGTCAAGTGCAAAGGAGGGGATTTGACAACCCAAAAATGGATTTTGTCCTATTTTGAGTGCTTTACCAAATGGATAATGGATCAATTCGGGTTTTATTTGGGTTGGATTGGATTTGGGATGACCCATGGTGACCCAAGGATGGGTCATGCCAAATTTGAGTGGTTTGGAGTTGGCTTCATTTGGTTTGGCTTAGATTGACCTATGTAGGTAAATTGGGCTAGGTTCAGTTAAGTTGACCAATTGGTCAAATTAGCTCAAACCATGGGTTGAGACAACTTCAAATGATGATTTGGGATATTTTGATTCAATTGGTTTGATTTAATTTGAATTGGATTTGAATTTGACTCATATGAGTTCATATGGGCCAAATGGGCTAAGTTGACCAATTTAGTCAAATTGACCAAATTTTGTCAGGTTAGGTATTAGTTTAGGTTCAATCGGTCATTTGAAGATGATTGTAGGTTTTGATTTCAATCAATTTGATTTATGATTTAGACCAATTTGACCCTTTAGGTCAACTTGGGCTAAATGGGTCAATTAGGTTGACTTGGTCAAATTGGGTACAACTAAGGGTTTAATCATGTTCAATAATTAATTTGTGATGAATTTGAATCATTGGTTAAAATTAATTCAAATTAGGATTTCATTTGGCCCAATTTGGTCTTTTAGATCAAATTGGCTCAACTTGGGTCAAGAGGCCAATTAGACTTAGTTTGGCTCAATTAATGGTTAAGTCATGTTCAAGAATTAATTTTGGGTTGGTAGGGATCATTGATTTTAATTTGTTTGAATTGGAATAGGATTTGGTTCATTTTGGTTCATGTAGGCTAATTGGGTCAACTTCCATCAATTGATCAAATTAGCTTGGTTTGGTCCAATTGCTTGTAATTAATCAATCAAGGATGATCACTAATCATTGTAGGAAGTTTTGTATGGATTGGCACAATCCAATTTTGGTTGAACTGGAGTTTGGTTCAAATGGGTCCTTTAGGTCACTTTGGGTCAAGTGAACCTAATGGGTCAATTGAATTGGTTTTGGGTTGAATTAAGTTTGATAATAGATTTGGGATTGATTTGATGGATTTGATTGCAATTGAAATTGGATTTCGGCTTATTTAGACATTCTGGGTTCAAATGGGCTAGCTTTGATTAATTGAATTAATTTTGGTCAATTAGCTTGATTGTACTTTTGGTAGAGTTTCAAATGAAGATTTGAATGGTTAGAGTGCTTTTGTAAAAATCAATTGAATTAGGTTTGATAGAAGGGATTTTGGTTAAGTCCATAAGATTGAATGATTCTAGGATTGGTTTAGGTTATGGGTTTCAATCATTTAGCTTGGAATTTAGATATAAATTGGGATTAAATTGGGATTGGTAATATTGATTTGAGGTTTAGTTTTGCATGATTAGATAGCATAAGTCATGGGTTAGTTCATAGGGTGGGTAGGTTACCTTCAGGTCCTAAGACATAGCCTAAACCTCTGGCAAATCCTTCTAAGTCTCTAAGTTTGGGTTAAGTGTTCACTTACTCACTAGAAGTGTCTTATGACTATAAAGATCCTAGTGTCTAAAAGACTCTTAGATCTAAGATGGGAAGATTGAATCCTCACTCCAAAAGTGAGTTCAATAAAAGGACCCCCAATGGGTATGGTGTAACTGACGAGGCACACTGCATGCATTGGCATTGACCGAGATGGTCAATAGTGTCCAAAAGGGTTGCAAATGCTAATAAAGACTATCTATACTTAAGTCGAGAGGTAGATAGAATCACGATCTAAGTGCAATATAACACATCTCATGCCAAGGGCATAAGAGAGCCAAGAAGATTTGGTTTAAAATTGTTGAAGATTGATTTCATGTCAAAGACATAAAAAGAGATCTGCTAGCGAATTGCACATGAATTGGATTAGATCTAAGGATTGATTTATGCCAAGGGTATAAAAAGGGAAATCTGCTATGGATTGAGGTTTGATTGGGTTAATTTGATTTAGTTTTGGAGGAATCTGTTGGGGATATAGATTTGATTGAATTTATTTTAGTTTGTTGGATTTGGTTTAATTTATGGAAGGGAGATCCACTGGGGATACAGATTTCAAATGGCTTAATTTGGTTAATTGGTTTAATTTGTTTTTTATTGATTGATTTTGATTTGGTTTTGATTTGGCCCCACTATGGAGATTAAATTTGATTGGTTGATTTGATTCAACTTGGAACCTATCAATTTATGATGGGCCGCACTAAAAGGGGTTATGTAAGCCTAGGCCTATCTAAGATTTACCAGTCCACATGTCTACCAGTCTAAGGGTAGGACTATCCGACCAAGGGGTTGCCCATCCATGTGAACTAGCTGTGTTAGGAAGAAAGTGCGGGGACTTACATCTTCCAAATCAAAATTAGCCGTTGGGGTGACTTGTTGATGACACAACAAATCAAACTCAACCTAGGATGACTATTGAGTGAGTGCCACTAGGATCCTTCTCTTGACTTAAGAGTAGTCAAGATGATTGCTATAGGGAGTTTTGCTAATAATACCCCAAAAGATAGGATGTCTTCTTAGGAAAATGTGCTTCTAGGGGTGTTATCCTAATCCACAAGAGATTTTGTTTTATTGTGTTTATTGTTTTATGTGGACCCTGTTGGTTTGTGAGGGGCCACACTAAGAAGAAGCCATGGGGACTTTAGCCTATCTTAGATTTACTCGCCCAAGGGAGAATCCACACATCCACAGTACAGAACTTTCAACCACATAGGTGGCTACTAGGGAAGGGGAACTGTCCAATCTAGTAACCTGGGTCATATCTTGATGGGGTCATGAAGATGTAGTCCAAATAGAATGCCCATAGGGGAGGTTCCTCTAAGGTGTTATCCTAATCCCTAAAAAATATAAAGCCTATGGGTATACAGTGGTCGACTCAAGGAGAAAGCACAGGGACTCACATCTGTCTGAGCGGTGTTATCCATTGGGTGGGTCACTATCAGCAAAGAGAACACCAACCAACCTAAGGTGCTCGTCGATGTGTGATGATCAATCTAGGAAGAAAGCATCAGGGACTTACATCTTCCTAAGAAGAACTAATCATCAGGATAGTTTATCATCGATTAGATAGTTACTATCTGACCTAGGGAGACTACTAAATGATAAGTCATAAAGAAGGATTACACCCAAACTTGAAGTAGTCAGAAGGAGGAGGAGCCACTCGGGGTCTTACCCTAATCCTTAGATATAAACTCAGACTCAGTCAGTGCATAGCGGCTAGTTCAAGAAGAAAGCACGGGGACTCACATCTTCTTAAACAAAGTCAACATCCATGTAGCTCATTGGTCATGCAATAAGACATACCATACTAACAGGGTGCTCATCGATGTGCTATGGTTAAGCCAAGAAGAAAGCAGATGGACTCACATCTTCCTGAGCAAGAGGCCAGGGAGACACACTACCTAGGTAGTGAATCAAGCCTGACCTAGGGTTTGAGATCTCCATTGACATAATATTCGATTCCACTTCTTAGGAACTTGATGCACTGATGTAAAGAGGATGGAACCATGTTATTTTTATGGAGTCCCAAGCAAAGCATAGAAATATGTATCTGAGTCTATTATGTGAAACTTGGCTTCGGTCTTTAAATCATCTCTCTCTAAGAGCAATACTATAGAGCTTAAGGCCCTCTCTCCTTGTTCATTAAATCCTTTCAGCATCAACTTCTATGTTTAGAGTTTAGAGATGCCAATCCTCAAGTAGGCAAGGGTTCTTAAACTCATAATGTTGATTAATACACTCAGATTACCAAAACTCTAGATAGCCTAAATCAACAAGCATCCACTATAATGTAGAGGGGCCGATTGTGCTCGATCATTCCTAGAAGTAGATCTTCATCTGTGAATGTAACTCTTAGGATCTCCTTCGAATAGCATGCTTCTTCTCTAGTATCGGTCAACTGAGCTAAGCATATATCTGGATCAAGCAAGGCTTTGATTAGAGATTTCTTTATCTATGTATATGAGATAATGGCATCATATATGCTTAACTTAGCTAAAACTTTATAAGATGTGCAAGGACATTGTAATCAACTTTGGTCTGGTCCTCCACAAGCATATTCATAGGTGGATAATCTTGTAGAGGGGTTATATGCTCACTTAAACCAATGACCTACTTACCCTTATCATGACGAGCTACCCTATGAGGTAGAACTTTGCCACTATGGAGGTTGACTTCAGTGACATCATGGAATGAGGGGTTTGTGGTGAGTTCTAATGCTCATCGGGTATACCTACAACTTCTCCTACATGATCCTCAAAGTTGGATGACTCTAAGTCAATCTCAAGAGGTGAACCCGAATGATTCAAAAAAAATGAAAATCCATCTCTGAATTAGATTAAGATTGATCAGAATTATTTGAGTTACTATTATTTTGACTTGGAGAGCTTTCAATTGGAATAAAATCAATAGGATCATGAGAAGTGGAAAAGATGCAAGCATCAGTCTTCTTCATTGATTTCTTTAATTTTTGGGGAGGTACATAGTAAAAATCAAGTAAAGTGAGTGGACTGATGGATTTGGTGCTTTCATCCACAGATACAATGTTTTTGCTGGTAGAAAAAGAACTAGTGGGGGTAGTAGCTGCAATGGTGGAAGAAGTGCTAGACTCGAATGGTGGTTGTGCTACTGATCTATCCCGGGCAAGTGTATGTTGCTGCTACTGTTGTTGGGCTTCTACCCTCTTCGAGTTGTCCCTCACAACTGACAAACCTTCCTTGGTGCTGGAGGTTTGAGTTGATTCAGGTACTTGCAGAGAAAATTTCTTGATTTTAGAATTATCTTTTTAGAGGTATGGGATAAAGCAATATCCTAACCTTCTTTTATCTTAAGAGAATCAGAGGTATCCCGAAGGATTACTTTGATGGAACTAGATTGTTGTTCTACTAAATATTCCTTAGGGATAACTATAGTTCTTGACTTGTAGTTACGCTCAAGCCAATCCTTGAAGGTAATGTAATCCTCAAATATGTGGCCTAACATACGGTGGTAGGGACAGTAGTTAGGATCATCATTGCTACCCATTTCCTCTGACTTCTTAAGCTTGGGTAGCTAAAAATCAAGTTTCCTCAAGAAGTTCTTGAAGATCTTCCTAACTACCTCCCTCTTGATTGAGTATGGTTTGTTAAGTTTGTTAGCAAGAGTAGATGAAAAATAGCTACCTGGTGGTGGATAATGGTACCGCTACTGAGTGGGCTACTATGGCGGTGGTGGTGGACGTTGTGGTGGCAAAGGTGGTGGAAGAAGAGGTGGTAGTAGAGGCTACTAAATTTTGGGCCTCTCAAACTGACCTCTTCCTGGCCGCTTCCTCTTATTGACTGTCACTACTATCCCATACTTCTTCTAAAAGACCTTCTGATGCTTTGGCTTAGATGACTGGTCTGAAAAGGGTAACTTTTTACCTTTCTCTTGTAAGTTAGCCACCTTGCTGATCAGCTTCACAAATGTCTTAATGGTGAAGCCCATAAGCATGAAGGCGACTGGACCATGGATATTCTTAAGTAGAATTTCAATGGCATGCTACTCTTATAGTTGTGGTTTTCATTTCATACTCAGGTTGTGCCATCTAAGAATATAAACAGCAAGGGACTCGTTTGGCTTTTTCTTTTTTATAGCTAGGTTACTTACAGTTACCTTTTGCCGAGCTCATGTAAATCTCTTGATGAAGAGATGCTCTAACTCTATAAAGGTCTTCACTGAACCCTTGGGCAGTTCAACATACCAATCAAATGCTACCCCTGAATGTCTATTGACAAATAATCAAAAAAGAAGTGTGTCACTGTCACCAGTGTTACAAGAACTAGCTTTGAAGTATGCTTTGTGCTGCCTTGGGTTCCCACTGCCATCAAAGATCTTGAAGGATGGTGGCACAAAACCCTTAGGGTATCGAACTACATCAAATTCCTCCAGGTAGGATCTACCCATTGGAATAAATAAGCTCCCCTAGGCTTGCAACAATGCTTCCTTCACATGCTGCTCTACCATCTGCTTTATGCCCTTTTCTTGCACAGAGGTACTATCAGTGACCTTCCAATGCAATCTACTGGCATCATCATCCATGGGAGTGCACTTGGGATGATAAAAGGTATGAACTCACTCAAGCTGATCGACCTCTATGGGGGAAGGTTGTGAAACTGGAGCTTGGTTCTGAAAGGATTGGACCACTTCCATCAACTCCTCTACCCTTCTCTCCATCCTATCAATCTGATCACTCTTCTACATGATTATTGGAGGAGGCATTGATTTGAGTCTGATGCCTCACCCTCCTCAACTACAATGCCTTCCTGGCTAGGCTACTCCCTGTGCAGGGATCCTTGGGTATCAACCCAATGGACTTCTGCTAAGTCATTTAACATGTCATCCTCATGAGCATCAAACTCTACCCTACCCTCATCCTGGTCAAAATGATCATCTCCAACTATCTGCCTAACCGCAACATGATAGTCCTCCAAAATGTCATTCAATGATCGGTCATCTACCTGATCCGGTGCTATTGGCACATACGTTGGTGATATGGAAGAGATCATGGAAGTTATGCACTGCTAATGGATTACTCTCCCTGACTAACTCAAATATCATTGCGACTACCTCAGTATCCCCTCCCTTCTCCTGGTCCAACTACTATGGTAGTGTAGTGACCACGACACTCTTGGGTCGCCACTCTTACTTCACCACCATTGAGATGGAAGGTTGAGTAGGGAAGCTCGGCCTCACCTCAATGGATGGAGTAGATGGAGTGGGATCCTTGGGTTATAGCCAGATCACCAAAGGAGAAGCTCTCTCTCTATATGGGGGCTTGCGAACTTAGTGGGGACTATAAATGGTGGAACCTAAACTGGTGAAGGTGGACAACGAGCAGAGTGGTGTAATGGTGGGGACACCAGCTGCCTCTCTGCTAGAGATCTCCTCGTACGACTGCTAGAACTGATAAGGATGATGAGGTCAAAATGATCAGCTCTGTCAGCCTACCGATCAAGAAAATCAATCAAAGCGGATGCCACCAACTGCCTGGAGAACCTCCTCTCTCTCTCTCTCTCTCTCTCTCTCTCTCTCTCTCTTACCTTCTTGGGATGCTACCTTGGCCTCAGTGGCCCTTTCTCTATGAATCTGATCCCTAACACTTCTAGGGATCAGTCTCCTCAAATCATGTAAAGTACTAGACTCTACGCATCTGTGGGCTCTACTAACTCCATGAAGCATAAATCATAGACCAGCATAGGGCCTCCTCCTCTCCCTAGGCTTTGTCTCATACTGCAGTGGTGGTGGGGTAATGCTATCCTTTGGTAGTCCTCCTCTCCCTTTGAAGCTAAGAGAGGTGGAACCTACTACCACCTAAGAGTGGAGAGGTCTCACGAGGGGGACCCTTCTTAGTGACATGCGAGACTTCTTCTACCTCCTTGGCCACATGCTCGTTATGTATTTTAATCATTCGGTTCTTACTACCATGTTGAGTTTTAATGAGTGGGGCAAGATGAGAACTAGAGCCAACCTCAAAGGTGGGGGAGACTATCTCAGAAGCTAAGATAGCCTTCCCCTTTAGAGCAGGAACTGTAGGAGGGGCAACTAACTGAACTGGCACTGGCAAGGGAACCTTAACTACCTTCCTCTTCAAAGAAGGGAACTCAAAGTCAGACTACAGATCAAACTATAAGAGTGGCTTCTTGCCTGCCACCTCCTCTCAGCTAACAGTAGTGAGGGCAGGCCCCTCGCATGTGACTTTGAAGTTCTTAAAGCCAATACCAAACTTGATTATGGGGGCATTGGTGAGTATGGCCTGATATAGGGCCAAATCCACACTATAGGAGGAGGTTCTTATTTTTATTTGATTTATATTTGGTTACTTTTCTTTCTTTCATTAATTTATTTTTTTACCTATTGGGGACCCAATAGGGGTTTTAAGACCTACTTGGAGTGATGTCATAAAACCTAAAAGATGTCGGCCACCTTTTCTTAAGGATTAAATAAGCAAACTAACAATGAAAAGAAAGATAGTCTTGGGCTTATATAAAATATAAGTCCACTATCGATGCTAGAGACAATAAAGATGGAGAGAGGAACCATCCCCAGTGGAGTCGCCAGAAAAATCTAAGGTGCTTTATTTTAGATGCACTGGGTGGACACCACGCAGATCTTCAGGGGTACTTATTAAAGTGAACAAGTACGACATTAAGGTATGACATACTATCTTGAAAGATAGAAACATCACCCTACAATGGACCTAATCACATAATAAGGACTCCTAAGGCAAGACGGGTCTTCGTATGTACCAGAGATTCTTCCCCTACTTTATATAGAAAAATAAAGTAGGGTTTATTTTTTTGCCAGTTTCATTATTTCCCTATAAAGGCAAGCTTCAATAGTTAATTACATCCTAAAAAATTTAGTTTTCCTAAGAATACTTTCGATTAAAGTAGTCAAACAATTATCTCCAAAGATTTCAAGGTTAAGACTATCAAAGGATCAGCATATTTAAAAATTCAAACGGGAATGTTCAATTAAAAAGACTTATTTTATAATCCAAAAGGAAAATGAGTAGGAAGCACTCATAATACTAAGAAGCCTAATGAGCACTCCAACATATCCTATGATGAGGCTATATATGTTTGAAAGGGAGGATTTGTTTAATTTTGAGTTAAAATTTTACTAAAATGCTAGGGTATATAATCCATCAACAAAAGATTTTGGAAATGTCTGAGAGGTGAGGATTTATGCTCATAGCCCAAGGAAAGAAGCAACCTTGGATCCTAAATCTAGAAAGCTTTAGGAAAAGCTATAGCACAACCTAGATATAAGCGGAAAGGGGACACAAAAGTTTACCTCCAAAAGAGAGGATAAACTCATCATATTCTTCTAGACTTACAACCACTTGGAGTGGCCGCTAGCTAATACCTTCTACGATTTAAACCCATGTAGGCTTGTCTTATAAAATTAAAAATGGTTGGGCTTGATATTTAATTTGGAAAGAGATTAGAGTCCTAAACTCGCTCATTAAGAGACTATATCATGTTTGGCATGAGCATATGACTTAGTCTAAAAGTAAAATCCTTTCAAATTTTATATTATTTTTGACACAACATTTTATACAAAAGCTTGAGATATTTTATGCCTAAATGCGAGATGAAATTTTGTTATTGGCCAATTCAAAATAGAAATAGGGTAAATCTCCACCATAAGGGGTTTCTCTGATAGGTGAAGTGGTCCTTAAAGTGCAAGAATGGAGGCTCTCATTTTGCAAGAGTGGTATAATATGACATGCATGATGTGAGACATATAACATACAACTAAGGGGTTGTTAAATCTTTTAATTTTATTGATTAAAACCTAGGCTTTAAATTGAGGTTGAAATTTGTTTAAAATTTAGTTATGAGTTATTAATTGGTCAGAAAAATTATTTTTTTCTTATGAGCCTATCACATCCAGTCACACATTCAATCATCAATCATTAAGAAATTATGAAAATCATGCTATTTGCGTAATAATAATAATAACATACACTCGTGAAAGAAAGGTTGGTGTGGTCGGGTACCATCATATACCCCATAAAGAAAAAAGTTAGGTAGTCGAGCTCTACCCTTATACAACCCAGTATTACAAAATAATATTACAATTTAAAATTGAATACATTTTATGGGGAGTCTTCATTCTTCAATTTCTTCTTCTTTTTTTCTTTCTTCTTTCTCATGATTTGATTTTCTCTAAGGCATCACAGGGCACCCTAGGAATAAATCCTTTTAGCCACTACTCATCCTAATCCCCATAGCACTAATGCTAATTCCTATTATAAAATTACATTTTTATGGAGAACTAAATCTAACTACACCTACAAAATAGAAACATACATACAAACCCAAGTAGTTATATTTTATAATTTAGACTTAGCACCCTACACATGGGTAACCAAGCCCATATGTCCTAATATGGATTAGGCTTAGGTGCATAAACAACTTGAAAGTAGAATTTTTATATTTATTGTTGAGCATCCCCTTAAGCACAATCCTCTGCAAAAAAAAATATATTAGGCTACCAACGATCTAACATCTAGTCTACGATCCACATCCCTAACATTCAGTCTAAAACATTACATCATAAAACAAAACACATCATCATTACATACACTATCCTAACCTATAGCTATAAATGGTGACTTAAACATTTTAATGTGTGTGCTTAGACTTCATGTGATATGTCTTAGCTAGGTTTTTGAATTATAATTTCTAAGTTTTGAAAATGTTTAAGTTAACATGAGGGATGGTTTCATTTCAAGTCATTTAGGAGATTAGTGAGTATTAATTTGAATTTTGTTTTATTTCATTTGATTTACACTTAGCATCTAGGTTTTGTAAAGAAAAGAAAGAGGCTTAACCTCCTTCATCTTTATCCTAAGTTATTTCCTAAAAGCACATTTTTATTATTTAGTTTCTTTTAGTGAATGATTTATTAAATTTTTTATGGATCCTAAGTTTAGATTAACCTTAAAGAATCATATTCAACATGAAAGGCATCTTAAGATTAATGTGATTTAATTATCATCACATAGAATATGTTGAACCATTCTTTTTCATCACCCATAACATGTATATGATTTTAACACTTAATATACCTATACATGCAACATATTTTGGCATACATAAATGATTATGGATGCATATATTTTGGTAGAAAAGAGTATTCTCATTCTTTAATCAAATACACACACACACACACACACACACACACACACACATGTATAAAAGATGTAAGCAAGTACATGTCATTATTTAAAGTAGGGTAGTGAGATAATCAAATGACTTCCTTGGGGATACTTAAAGCCTCATATTCTTGGGATGTCCAGACTATATACTTGCTATCTTAAATACATATGAGTGTATATATAACTATAAGAATAAAAATCATGCAAAATATAATATTTTTTTATTGAATTATGTATACACGTAAAGTAAAGCTCTAATAGAAATATACATAGTAATGAAATTAAACAAGTACATGCCTTTGTTAACCAGGGAAGTGAGATAATCAAATGACCTCCTTAGGGTTACTTAAAGCCTAGTATTCTCGGGATGTCCAAACTATATACTTATTATCATTCAAATATATGTAAATTCATACATGAACATAGGAAAGAAAGCACTACCTTCACATGTTTAAGCTATAAACACATGTAAATCCTATACATATATTCATAACTACTATCACTCCAAATGTTATTATCAATTTGTAACTTTCAAAAAATAATTTTGAATTAATTAGTGATAATAGCCACACATATAGTAAGATTAAGTCATCACATGCAATTTTGCACAAATAAATTTCATTTAAATTTAAAAATATGAATGCATGATATCACATAACATACAACATTTATGGTGATTGAAAAAGAATAGCCAAACATCTCCACATAATTCATTCAATTACACTAATTCCTAAGAACAATCACATTAAATAATATTACTTAAGTAAAACCAAAGCTTCTTATTAATTTTGATTTTTGGATTTTAATTGAACTTAAAGAGGAGAGATCATTTCCTATTTTCTATCCCATTCTCATGTTGGTAATTTTAATTTGTTTAAGAAAAGACAATTAAGTGATTTTTATAATTTAATTAAGTTGAACTATTAAACAATCCATTTAATTACCCTTTTCTATACTTCTTTAATTTAATTAACCATTTAATCATGAGCCACAAATGATAAGCACATGAGGAAAATAAAATTTTAATGCTCCTAAAAGACATAATGTAATTAGATCATGATTAGATATTAATCAGATTAAAGAATCTAAGTAAGTACTTTTATAATTTTCCCAAACTTATGGGCCAATCACAATTTCTTTAAGGGTCTTTAGGGTATTGAACACATAAAGATGAACCCTTAACCTTAAATTAGATTATCTGATGTGATTATTTATTTTGATTTGATTCATTATTAATTTATTAACTAATCTCTTAATTAGCCCTCTTATTAATTAACTCTATTTAATGAAATAAATTTGGAAAATTAATAAGGAGAGAGATCCTAATCACCCTCCCTCATCATCTCATTATTAATTAGATTAATGAAATTAAATTAATTATTTTTTATTATTTGGGACCTTAAATAATCATTAAATTGATTAAGAGGGTAATTAAGATTTGAATTTCAAATTCCTCTAATGACATGGCTGATAAATCCCAATAAAATCATGGGAGGCAGAGGCCATCCCATTAAATCAGCATGTCAAGTTTAAAATTAGTTGCCCGAATAATTATAGCTTAATTAGGCTAATTAAGGAAACTTTTAAACCCTAATTAAGCCATAATCACTATTCAAATCAAAAGAAATTATTTTTATTAAATTCTCCTCTATTTAACCTTTCCAAAAATATATTTATTTGTATTTTTTTGGATTTTTATACAATTAATTATAATTTTCTAAAATTTTAAAATAATTAATCATATTTTAAACCCTAATTAATCTCTAATCCTATCAGTGCCACATGGGAGGTTGACATGGCAGCGCTTTCCACGTGGCATCACGGGATTGGCCACTTAAATGATCTGATGCGTTGGTTGAGTCAGCAACGGTTGATGCACTTTCATCCCCATCATTTGATCTAAGATCTAATGGTGAGGATTAATCCTGTGGTTCCTAAGGATTAAATTAAATAAATCTAATTGGAATAATCATGACCGTCAGTTCCAATCATGTGGAATGGACGGTGGATGATCTTTCATCCCCCGAACGATGGAAGACGGACACCGTCTGCCCTCCTCCGCTCGATCTGAGCTCCCTGGAGCTATTGAGGCATTGGGATCAACTCTAAAAGCTTCAAGAGGGGAATCTAGATGGATCCTATGGTAGGATTCGCATAAAAACACAATTTCCTTCACAAAGTCCTAACAAATATTAGATTTTCTATGGTTTTCTAGAAATTACCTCACCGGAGCTCAACATCGGTGGTCTGTCAACCAAGGTAGCTTCATCATGAAGAGACAGAGCCCTACTAAAAAGCCCATGCCTTTCCTCCTCGTCGGTGGCTTTGTGGACCAAACATCATCAAAATCCTCATTGAAGTTGGTCTTAGAAGGGTCTTTGGTGCTTTAATTGATCGGGAATCAATTCGTTCTTGATCACTAGAGCTAGGGGAAGGTCTGGGTGAAGTTAATTTGAAAATGGTGGAGGTTAAATGAGGTTGGATGGATACAAGGTTTGTCTTATTTTGGGTTTGGAGTTTCCAGTGATGGGGAGGCTCAGGGAACTTAATAAATTGCCAAGAGGCTCGTCTCGACTTGCTTGTGCTCTGAGAATTCTTTGATGTCTGTTGGAATGAGATGGAGAGGGATATACTCTCCTTCCCCTCAAATCCAATGGCTTAGATTGGTCCTACCTTAGGCAAATGTCTGGTCGGCGCAGGCTGTCGAGGACGTCAGAGAGATGCTGAGGTGGCTTAGTTTGAGTGGATGACGGCCTGAGGTGGGCTGCCATGGCTTGTCCTTGTTTCCCATGGTGAGCCAATGGAAGGAGGTGGGTTAGCTCACCTCCCTTGACCTATGGCTGACCCAACCAGCTTTGGGTCAAGTTAGCCGTAGGGTCAAGGGCCCAAATTAAGCTAAGGGTGGCAAGTGCAAAGGAGGGGGTTTGACCACCCAAAAAAAGATTTTATCCTATTTGAAGTGCTTTACCCAATGAATAATGGGTCAATTTAGGTTTGATTTGGGTTGGGTTAGATTTGGGCTGACCCATGGTGACCCAAGGATGGGTTATGCTAAATTTGAGTGGGTTTGGAGTTGGTTTTTTTGGGTTTGGCTTAATTTGACTCATGTAGGTTAAATTGGGCTATGTTGGGTTAAGTTGACCAATTGGTCAAATTAGGATAAACCATGGGTTGAGACAAGTTCAAATGATGATTTGGGATATTTTGATTCAACTTTTTTTTATTTAATTTGGATTGGATTTGAATTTGACTCATATGGGTTCATATAGGACAAATGGGATAAGATGACCAATTTGGTCAAATTGATGAAATTAGCTCGGGGTATGTGTTGGTTTATGTTCAATTGGTCATTTGAAGATGACTGTAAGTTTTTCTTTCAATCAATTTGGATTTATGAATGATTTAGGCCAATTTGACCCTTTAGGTCAACTTGGGTCAATTGGATTGATTTGGTCAAATTGGATTCAACCAAGGGTTTGATCATGTTCAATAAGCAATTTTTTATGGATTTGAATCATTGGTTGCAATCAATTTGGATTAGGATTTAATTTGGCCCAATTTGGCCTTTTAGTTCAAACTGGGTCAACTTTGGTCATGAGGTCAATTAGACTTGATTTGGCTTAATTAATGGTCAAGTCATGTTCAAGGATCAATTTTGGGTTGGTTGGGATCATTGGTTTTAATTGGTTTGAATTGGGATGGGATTTGGCTCATTTTGGTTCATGTAGGTTAATTGGGTCAACTTGGGTCAAGTGATCAAATTAGCTTGGTTTAGTCCAATTGCTTGCAATTGATCAATCAAAGATGATCAACAATCATTGTAGAAAGTTTTGCATGGATTGGCTCAATCCAATTTTGGTTGGATTGGAGTTTGATTCAAATGGGTCCTTTAGGTCACTTTAGGTCAAGAGAACTTAATTGGTCAATTGAATTGGTTTTAGGTTGAATTAGGTTGAATTGAGTTTGATAATAGATTTGGGATTGATTGGTGGATTTGATTGTAATTGATTTGGCTTTAATTGGATTTTGGTTCGTTTGGACATTTTGGGTTCAAATGGGCTAGATTCGGTTAATTGAATTGATTTTGTTCAATTGGCTTGATTGTAGTTTTGGTAGAGTTTGGAATGAATATTTGAATGGTTGGAGTGCTTTGTGAAAATCAATTGAATTAGGTTTGATTAAAGGGATTTTGGTTAAGTCCAAAAGATTGAATGATTCTAGGATTGGTCTAGGTTATGAGTTTCTATCATTTGGCTTAGAATTTGGATATGAATTGGGATTTAATTGGGATTGGTTATATTGATTTGAGGTTTAGTTTTACATGATTGGATCGGCATAAGTCATGGGTTAGTTCATAGGGTGGGTACGTTACCTTTAGGTCCTAAGACATAGCCTAAACCTATGGCAAGTCCTTCTAAGTCTCTAAGTTTTGGTTAAGTGTTCACTTAGTCACTAGAAGTGTCATATGACTAAAAAGATCCTAGTGTCTAGAAGACTCTTAGATCTAAGATGGGAAGACTAAATCCTCACTCCAAAAGTGAGGTCAACATTTATCTTCCGAGATAATATATTTATTCTTTGATGTTGTGTATGATCATTCAAATAATGAATTTCTAAACTCTACGTGGTGTCATGAATTTTTTCATTAGTATTTTATTTTGATTAAATTAGTTTTATTATTATTTTAATTTATTGGTTCTATGTTGTCATTATATTTGATTAGATTTAACTTGATAAATATTTTCTAATGACTTGTGACTAGATTAATATTTAATTTGGATTTCATGATTTTAGAATTGATTCAATTATGTTGAGTTTAGTTAAAAGGATATTTTTTGTAATTTTGGATTTATTGTTTAATTAGGTTTCTTATGTTTACGATTTATTTATTTTATTTGTTTAAGTTATTTAAACTTAGAAAACTTTCGAAATTGAGTTACTTAAATTATCAAATGTAGATTGAGATATTTTACATTCCTATGATAAGATGAATTTTCATATTAAGGTTAATTTCATTAAATACCCACTTGTTCAATTTAATTCATTATTCATTTATTAATCCTTAAATGAGTAAATTCAAGTTTTATAAACTCCAAAGGCTTAAAGAATTTTTCTTTAATCCGGTGATATTATTAGAAATATTTTAAAGTGATTTTATGGATTTTTTTATTATATCTATATTTTTATTTTTTATTTGATTTAAATTATTTTAAATTTTCAAAAATTCACAAATTCTAATCTAGATGTTATTTTACACTAAATTTTTATAGCAAGTGTGGTTTCATGTCAATTTCATTTCACTAAAAGTTTTTTTTACCAGAGATGTATTTTAAGACAAATTAAGATTTTTTTTTAATTTTAATAAATCATAAATTAGGCCTAAAATATCAAAAAATAATAGGAACTTTTAATTTTCTTTGTCTCTCCTCTAAAACTGAAATTCATATATGGTTTATTTAAGTTTTTCTTTTATTATTTTCTTGATTTACTATGATTTTTCTATGTTAAGTCCTATTAAATGAATTAATTATTTCAATTAAGCCCTAATTAAATGATCTTTTGAATTTTTCTCTTTCACATAAGTTTTATTTTTTTTCGTAGGTTCATTAAAATCATTTAAGATGTTCTGAATTATTTTTTTTTTTTGGAGAAAATTTGAGGGCATTGCCCAATTCATTCCAAAAGTAATTACATAGACACTGATTACATGTAAAGGAAAAAAAGAGAAAAGAACAAGCTAATCCTGATAATAGCTTCCACGAAAAAAGTATGAATACACCAATCACAAAATTGTCTAAGCTATAAGATTTGGACTCGAGACTCAAAATAGCTTGAAGTCAAAATTTCATATATCCGTCGCAAAGCACACCCTGCAGCGGTTCTCTTCACAGCCATCCATTACATAATTTTCCTTAATTATTTTAATTTTTAAATTAATTATTTTGATTAAATTAGATGTTTGGACTTAGAAATTTTACATCTATTGATTTATTTAACTTTAGCCCTTGGTATTTTTAGTTGAAGTGTGTTTTAACTTCAATTTCATTTTGTGAAAATTTCAAATCTATTGAGTTATTATTTTGCATGTAATTAATATTTGATAGTTTTTATTGAACTCTAAATTAGGCCAAAATTATACATAATATGTTATGGCTTTATTTTATTTGATTCCTCTCTAAAATATGAATCCAAATAGGGTTTATTTATATTTTTAGGATTATTTATTTATTTATTATAATTATTTAAATTCTTGATCATTTATTTGAAATATTTAATTACATTTAATCCTAATTTAAAAGATTTTTAGATTTAACGGTTTTCAAAGTGGTTTAAGAAGTTTGTTGGGTTTTATGTTGTCTAAGATGATGTTTTAAAATGAAACTAATAATTTTTATTAATTTTCTTAATTTATTAATTTTTTTTATAAACTTAAGATCTAAGGCAAATCTAACCATTTAAAATTCATAAAATTTTTATCTAAGGTGTATTTTTACCTTAATTTCATACTCCTAAAGTTCCAAATTAACTAACCTACAATATTAAGAGTAATTATGGTTTAATGATTTTCATTAAAACCCAAATTAACCCAAAAATTATGACTGTGCCAACTCGATCGGCGTTGATTCAGCTTATAAAGTAGTTCAGATGGACTTTGAATTAGGATCGTCCAATCTTCCAAAGCCATCTTGCAATTCCTATAGATGATTAAATTAGATTTGTGCTTCTAAATCATGTCCATAAATTCCAAATAAAAGGAATGGATGATGGTGATTTTGTCATCAACCTTTCAATAGGTCCAAGAGTTGTCCATTCTTAGGGTGCTAATTTTGGCTATCTAAGCAGCGAGACTTAATAATTTTTATTGCAAATTGATTAAGAATTGGTTTGCAATTGATCCCTATGGCTTGATCTCACTAAAGAATAATTTGACTTTACAAAGCACTAAACTAAAATGAAAGGGTTGTCAGAGTTAGGGAGTACCTCACCAGCGCTGATCCTCTACAGTGCTATCATTTTGAAGAGATTCATTTGATTGGGATGATGCTTTGAGAAGCATTTGGTGGCTTGCCTCCTTCTAGATTAATGTGGATACCATCGTGCACCATCGCTCACTAAAGCTTGATCAAAAGATGGGTTGGAGAGTCTAGAAGAACGGGGAAATGGTTTTTTGAGTTTGGTTTTCCCTAGGGAAGGTATACAAGGTGTCAAAGGTCATAATTGAAGCCTCTTCTCTTCTCTTTGTACTTGGTAAAATGCCTCACCATTAGGTGAGGTGAGAGGTTGCCAACCATGGAATTAGGACTTTGGAATTACTCTTGAAGGTAGTGAGAAGATTAGGGTTGTTGATAAAATACATTCATTAAGGGAGGAAGAGGTGGAATGGAGGCATTTTTGGTTCCTTGGTGAGTTTGCTCAGTTTGAGGTTTTCCATGGGCTCTACCTTTCCTCCCTATGGTAGCCTACTCCTTGGGCATACTGGTTGACTGCCCAGGCCATACCAATGTGGAATATGGGTTGGATTAAGTCTATTTGGATTAGGTTTGGGTCAAGTGTTCTAAATTTAGCTCCTTTGAATTTAGCTTGAATTGGATTTAGTTATGTTTAGTTAATTTCATTAATTCACATTGGGTGATGGATTATAATTGATGTTGATTGTCCCTTGAGTGATTTAAAGTTCAATAGATCCTGGCTATGTAAGGGGTTTGACTTGATTTAGGCTAAATTGATCCATTTGATCTAAATGTGTCAAGTTGGGTTTCTTAGCCTATTTGGACATTTTCAAGATTTGGATTTGCGTTAATTGATGTTTGAATAATCATTTTTGTTGATTTTAACCAATTATTTTCGTTTGGTTTGGAAAAGATTTTGATTTCAACCCTCTTTGACCCATTTTGATCCAAATGAGTTAAGTTAGGTTTAATTGAGTCAAATGGCAATTTAATTCAATTGAGGCATGTTTAAGCTTCAATCGTAATTGATTTAGAGTTTGACATAATTTAGAGCATTAAATTTCAATTAATTTGAGATTAATTTTAATTTAGACCCATTTTGACCCAAATTAGGCTTAATTGGCAAAATTGGACTCATTTTGGTCAATTGATCGCCCAAAGATTGGTTGAATTATGTTCAATTATTAAAATGTTTTGGAACATTTAATTTGGATTAATTTCAATTTAATTTTATTTTGGATTTAATAGGGTTCATTTAGGCCTATTTGAGTCAAGTGACCTAATTAACTCATTTGATACTCCCATTATATTCAGATTTGTTTAGATTTACATTTCATCATGTTCATTTGATGATTTTGAGCCTTTAGAATGGCTCAATTTAATTTAATTTTAATAGGTTGACTTTTTAACTAACTGGGGCCCACATGGGTAGACTTAGGTCAAATGACCTAGATGGCCACTTTATATCCTATTTGAATTCAATTTTATGTTTATTTGTGTTTATATTTTGATTCAATACTTTTTTGTTTGATTTAATTTGGTTTAATTTTATTTGAATTTTCTTGGATTTTAGTGATTTTGAGTTTAAGTGAGTTAGTTGGGTCAACCACCCAAATTATTTTAATTTAGGCTTAATTAATTTTAAGTTTTAATTCAAATATTTTTATTTTGGTTTGGATTGAATTTTAATGAATTTTATATTTTATTAGGTTTACCAAAGCACTAAGGAGGTGTCAAAAGTGTCTAAGTGGAGATTCTTAGTTTAGGATCAAAGTCATTTTGAGCTTAAGTAGGGTAGTTAGGTTAGCCATCCCAATTACCTTAGCCTAAGTTCAATTAGATTTAAATTTTTATTGGAGTATGTTTAGATTAATTATTATTTTTAGATTTGGGTTGGGTTTGGATCCACCTAATCCCATTTGGTTGGGTCAAACCCTAGAAGAATCCACTAAGTCAATAAGCATAGTGATTTAAGTGCTTAAATCAGAATGCTCCTAATCTAGGATTAGGTGTCCTAATTCATAATTTTAAAAATAATATTAACCTCATCTAAAAATGTGCCCAACAGAGTTCACTCACTGGATAATAAGTTTAATGAGTTTATTCTACTCCATATGTATTTTCTTAATCATGAAGTCTTCTAGCTACCTAATTTTTTTCTTTTTCTTTGAGCTGGTACTTTTTTCAAGACTCATCTCTCACTTTGTAATCCACATTTATCTTACCAAGAGCTATGAGTGTAAGCAGCAATATGTAGAGTGCCAAGTCCAACGAGTAACACTTTATACTCTGACTGATTATTTGTAAACGTGAAAGTCAAATTTGATGTCTTGGGTTATGGTAATCTTTATCAGGCTATTTAGCATGAGGTTCACCCCATGCTTTGTTCACTAGAAGAGCTATCCACATACAAGTGCTATAAAGGCTTTAGGCTAGTCGGGGCATCATGTGAGTTGCTAAAATCTATGAAAAATTCTGTGAATTCTTGCATCTTGATCGGCATCCTCAGTGGATATGATTTGTCAAACTTATTGAGTTTGACATAAAACTTTAAGAATTTTCCTAAGTGAACTAGTCTGGTAAGTACAAATTTGAGCAGGCTATCTATGATAATATGAATGGAATGAGCTTGGAGGTATGGTCAGAGCTATCATGCTGATATGATAAGTGTGAGTATAAGTCTTTTCATGATGGGATTATGAAACTCAACACTTTGAAATGACTTACTTACACGGTACACTAAACATTATCTCTCATTCTCTTTCCATAGAAAAATAGAGTTAGCTAAGTCTTCTCTAACTTATATATATAATAATAAAGTGTCTCCTTCATTAGGGCTTTGCAGTAATGAGAACAACATAAGTAAGTTCTTTAAGTCACCAAAATTCTTTTCATATTTTAGGGTCTATTTAATTCTCTTGGCACCCTTGAGCACTTTGAAGAATGATGAACAACACTCTACGGCATGTAAGATGAATTGATTCAACCCTGCAACTCACCCAATGAGTTGCAAAACTTCTTTTGTGATTTTTAATGATAGCATGTTGAAGTATGGCCTTCACTTTATCAGTATTGATCTTTATGTCTTCCAGGATAATTAGAAATCTTAAAAATTTTCCTCACCCCACATCGAATGTGTACTTTAAGGGATTGAGGTTCATGTTGTATCTCTTTAAGGCTATGAACATTTCATTTAAGTTTTCAATATGTTGTTCAAGGTGACTCACTTTTTACCACCAAGTTGTCTAAACTTTTATGTTTCTACCTTTCTATTCATTGAAGACTCGATCTACCATCCTCTGGTAAATCACACTATCATTCTTTAGCCTAAAGGGCATCACTTTATAGAAGTAGAGTTCTTCTCCCATGATGAACAAGGTTTCAACAAATTTAGCTTATATATTTGTATTTGATGGTGTATTGATCATAATATAATGATATTATTTGGCAGCGAACCACCCGGTCAGAGGACTCTAGTCATAATAGAATTATATGTGAAGCTTGTTAACCAAACTATGTGTACAAAGGATAAGGGCCACATCCTTATTGGCATAAGATTGATTGAGAGTGAATAATAGTATACTTGATTTGATAAAAACCCTCTATCAGCTAAGGTAGATTTAAAATTATTTCCTTAACATAGACCAAATTTAAAGACAATTGGGAATCAACCTGTGTAATATTTTTAGACACTTTGTTTAGACTTTTAACATAATATTAGGACCCATGCTGGTGTATTAAGAATGCTTACACACATTTGAGGTATTAAATTTGAATTTTAATCATGCCTCATAATGTAAGCAAAACCCATCTCATTTGATTATTTAAGAAAATTTTGATATTATAAATTTGAGTGTAGACTGCTTCATGAAATGTGTATTATTTATTTCATCTAAAAAATTATGATGACATCTTTTATATTGATAATTACGTTGGCCAAATGAATGTTGACACCAAACCAAAGATGGGTAGTGAAGGAGTGTTCTATAGATCAGCTCCTTATAGTTTTATGAATAACCCACCACTGAATCAACGAGTGCATCTATTCGGTATAGTGGATACCCATTTTGTGGACATGCCAAGTTTAGGTATGTGAAATCCACACAAATTCTCTATTTTTCATTAGAATTATGTACATTAACCATGTTTAATATCCACTCCAGGTGTTGAACTTCTTTAATAAATTCAATCTCTAATAACTTAGCCACTTCTTTTTTGATTAGCTTAGCAAGTAGAGCTAGGGTTTTCTCATCTTTTTCTTGACTGACCAAGCGTCCTTCCTGACATTAAACCTATGGTTAGCAATATTGATGTCAATGCTTGGCATTTCAGTTGTAGTCCAAGCGAACACATCATGTCCTATTGAATAGTCTGGATAAAGGACTCTTTGTGCTTGGTGTTGAAAATTATGCTGATTCTTAAGATTCACTTAGGGTTCTAAGCAGTCCCCACTTCAATTATTTCTTCGATGATCTCCACTCTAGTTCTCATAACTTATAACTATAATATCTCTTTTGATCTAGTTAAGTTGCCTACTACTTGCAAGTAATAGGCTTTATATTAGTTTAGGATTCCTCTGATGGTAATCTTCTCTCACGTGCCGGAAACTTGACTCCCATGTGGTAAGTTGACACCATGGCTCTAAATATATTGATTAATGGCCAGCCAAAGATGGTGTTATATGTGGTAGGTGATTACACGATTACAAAGTCAGCCATAACTGTGAATTACTTCTCATATTTCCCTCAGGTTATGGGGGTGAGTGATGACTCATTTTATTTCCCTCCTTTCATCAGAAAAGTTAAACAGTGATCCTGTGATAGGGGCAAGTTCAGAACCCTCTAACCTTAGTCTATTGAATACATAATTGGAGATGATATTGACCTAGTCCCCAATTTACTATGAGTGTTGTAATGACAATGAAGTCATTATGAGGATTGCCACTCTAAGGTGATCCTTATATGAAAATATTATAGGAACAATCATGGTACTCGATGTCTAAACCATGGTCACCAAGTAGAATTCTCTACATCATAGTCTTTTTAGGCTGGCTTGCTTCGAGGATTCTCCATCTCCTTTGAAGATGGTGGGCACGATCCTTGGGAACTGAGTGAGTTAGGATGGGTTCATTAACTGTCTTAGTTACTTCCTTTTCTTATCTTTTGATAAACTCTTTGAGCTTCCCAACTTTGATGATCTCACCCACTAAACTTCTTAGGTAATGACACTCTTTGGTTTCGTGTTTGTGATCATAATGATAGGTGTAGCTTGGATCAATTGTAGACTCCATCCACCTTCAAGGGTGGTGACTGCTTGAAGTATTCCTTATTTTAGATGGGCTTCATAACTCAACCATTGATACCATTCATGGTGACATATTGGTAAGCAGTGGATACTCATCATGTTGATGACAAATGGGTTGATGTCAAGGCTCTCATCAGTGTATTGGCACTTCTTTGCTTCAAGCAGGCTTTCTTTTTTGGTCCTATCTCATCACTCAAAGTCTGTTCCTGAAGAGTCACTCCATGGGAAACTTTTTCAAAGGGTCACCTCTGTGAGTTGTTGAGGGCGGCTAGGCGACCTCATTATATTCCTCATCGTTGTTGCAGATGTTCACCACTATTAATAATTATTGGCTTAATGAGCCTCATGTTCAATCCGATCAATTTTGATGATAACAAAGAAATGCTTGGATGTTCTAATGTATGTTTTATGTGTTTTAGATACATTAATTGTTAATTACATATCTAATACATCTCACAATATGTTTGAGAAAATTACAAGAATAGAAGAATGAAAGATAGATCAAAATGGATAATGTGAAACTCAAGATATAATATTTTAGGTTATATGTATTTATAACTATCTTAGAAATTCATATGAGTTCGTTGGCATGAATCAATTTGCTAACAACTTAACATATTATTTTTATTTATTTTAAATAATGATAATGAGGTTAATTTATATAAATCTCTATCTAATTAACATTCAATTATATGTTTCATACTTAGCATTTAAATTGTCAAAATAATAAATGATAATAATTTATGACTATTAAGTGTAAGTAGTTTATATACTTAATATAATTAAATATTTTAATTCAATTTTAAGGTTATATGATAATTAACATATGTATGAATATATATAAATTTTATCATAATATTTAAATGTCATATTTAAAAATTAACAAAAATATGGGGAATCTTGTATTTTAGCCAAAGTCATTTTATAATCAAGGAATTTATATCTCGTTTCATCTCCAACGGATTCCTTAGATTTTTTTTTCTTTAATTTGATAGGTTATATGACCCATGTTTGATTAAAATTGAATTTATTATGACTTTTCAAACATTAGTTGATTTTAATAACGAATGCATGCTACATGCTTTGAATATATTAAGAGCAATATTTGATAATTTTTGAATTGCCCATGTGAATAGCTGAATTTTGGCTATTTCAATTTAATATTTATTTAATATAAATTATATTTTTATTGAATATTAAATAATTATATGATAAAATTATGTTAGAATAATATATTTTTTGAAATAATTCAAAGTAACCTTCTTTCTTATAAATAGCTCTCGTTCTCTTCATGAAAGCATTTCTCATTCAAATTCAAAATCTCTCCAGCAAATCTAGAAGAAAATTTCTTAGATTTTTCTTTCAAGTATTCTCCAAATATTATAAGATCAAATCTTTAGTTTGGGAGCTTCAACATCTTCAACTAAGCAGGCTTTCTCAAATTACTTGAGTTTGTTTTCTTGATCGTAATCACTTTTTAGTTATTATACTATTTTCACCATCTATTTATTCTTTCTAATTTATACTTTTTGATGGATTAGTCTTTGGACATCAAATTCTAAGTTTTTCACATCAAAGTTTCTTCAATTATTTTTTTTTTTTTTTTGTGAAAAACTCTTATAATAGTTTGTAGGATTTGTTTCAACTAGTTGAAATTTTTATCTTCCTGTAAATTTCTTTTTAATTTCTTGAAATATTTCTTCATTAGTCTTATTTGAAAGATCATTTATTCTTAGATCTATTTTAGAAGTATATTATAAGCATTTTAAGTTAATTTATTGTGCTAAAATTATTTTCATATTTTATAGATATCTTTTTTTAATTAAAAGCTTACTAGCCTACTTAGATCTATCATATACTAATTTTATTTAAGTATTTTGTGATCATTTGCATTAATTGAAAGCATCTTTTTGGTTAAAATAAAATAAATTATTCCTTGCTAAATTTTATTTTATTGTGCAAAAGAATATTGTAAATTTATTTTGAAATTATTTTTATATTAGTCTATAAATTATAATAACATAAAAAATCTTAGTGAGACCACTTTAAGATATTTATTTTATTATTTCTTATCAATATTAAGTGAGCATTTTTTTCTTGCCAAATTTTTAAGTTGTAAAGTGATCATTTATAAGTTGTGAGATCACTTTTTTTTGAATTGGATAGCTTGGTATATTTGTGAGAGATTTATTTTATCAAAATTTATTATTTTGTATTTTTCTTTTCATGCTGTAAAATTTATATTGGGGTTATACTCTCCCCTTTGTAGGAGAGTACATATTGTTGTAGGGGTTGTACTCACCCCGTTATAGGAGAGTACTATTTATAAGCTATTTTGTATTTAGTGGATTTCTAGCCAGGGGTGGCTAGGTGTGGACATAGGTCAATTTTGGTGTTTGGTTGAACCACATAAAAATTGTGTGCCTGTTATCTCTCTTTACTTTACTGTAATTTTATTTTTCCTGCATTAAGAATTGTATCTTGTCATTATAAAATCAAAAATTATTTTTTTTCTTAGATGTCTTCCAAAAGAATGGAAAGCTAAAGTAACAGCTATTAGTGAATCTAAGGATTTATCCACTTAACCACTTGATAAACTTTTGGGTTCTTTGATAGCACATGAATAGGTTATTGCTCAAAGGGATAAGATGGATAACTCAACAAAAAGGGAGAAGGAGAAAGGAAAAGCCATTGCATTATAAGTTGATGATTGTGATGAGCATAACACCTCAAGGTCGGATGGTGATAGTGATGAGATGGTCATGTTATCCAAAAGGCTTGGGAACTTGCTAAAGAAGAAGAATCAATGGTATTAAAAAATCTAAAAATTATAAATTTTAAACTAAAAAAATTCTTGCAGGTGAAGGGGTCATTTCCTACCATTGTAAAAAGCCTGGACACATAAGAGGTGATTGTCCAGAACTTGCTGAATCAAAGAAGAAATAGATTGATGTGGTAAGAAGAAAAATATGAAGGAGAAAAAGTACCATAAGAAGAAGAAGAAGAAGGCTTTATGGGCCAATCTAGATTTAAATGAATCAAGTACTAGCTCATCCGATGAAGATGTCAACATATGTCTTATGACAAATGGAGAATCTGACTTAGATTCTCAAGAGGTATGTAATGATATATCTTATGATGAATTAGATGATGCTTTTAATGATTTATTTATTTAATATAAAAAATAAAAAAAATACAAAACCTTAGAAAAAGACCATAAAAATTTAGATATGCATTTTTGTGATTTAAAAATGAATGTGATAATTTAAAAAGTAAAAATATATCTTTATTAAATTGTTCATTACTTGTATGTAAACTTGAAAGAGAGAATAGCATGTTAAAATCAAGATTAGAATTATGTTTAAAATCACAAGTTCATTATATTGCTTCATCAATTAAAACATTTAATAAAAATTATTTACATCATACACATACCACTCATATACCTTATAATTATCGTGCTAAACCATATGCAAACACTAATGTTTGGTGCAACTACTGTGATATAAAAGGGCATATTTCATTTGATTGTTATGCACGTAAATTACAAAACACTAAGCAACCATCTTATGTATGGGTACCAAAAGGTACAAGCAATACACAAACCACACATACTAGATAACTTACTTCAAATTTAGAATGTGGACCCAAACATGCTTGGGTTCCAAAAGCTAACATGTTATTTTATTTTGTAGGAATGCCTTCAAAGCAAAATCAAAGAAGGCATGTGGTACTTGGATAGCGGATGTTCAAGACATATGATGGGAGATAAAGATAAATTCACAACTTTAGAATCAAGTGATGGAGGATTTGTTACATATCGAGATAATGCAAAAGGAAATATCATTGGCATTGGTTCTATTTATAAGAATTCTATGACTTTAGATAAAGTTTTTTTAGTATAAGGATTAAAATATAATTTAATTTCTATTAGTGAATTATGTGATAAAGGTTTGAATGTAGTATTTCATGCATCATATTGTACTATAAAACAATAATGAAAATGTTTAGTTAGTAGGACAAAGACATAAAAATATTTATGTCATTTAAAAGTAAAAATATTGTTTCTACTTCTAGACCTCTAGAATTACTGCACATGGATTTATTTGGTCCAATTAACACCACTAGCTTAGCTGGAAAAAATTATGGTTTTGTGATTCTTGATGATTTCTCTAGATATACATAGGTTTTGTTTGTAACTTACAAGAAAGATGTTTTTAGTGAGTTTAGAAAGTTTTCTAAATATATTCAAAGAGAATAAGGCTTTTTGATTAATAGGGTTCAAACTAATCATGGTGGTGAATTCAAAAATAAATTTTTTGAGGATTATTGTGATGAACATGGGATTAGACATAATTTTTTTGCACCTAGAACTCCCTAACAAAATAGAGTAGTAGAGAGAAAAAATAGAATATTAATTGAATTAAGTAGATTTATGCTTGATGAGTATAAATTGCCAAAATATTTTTGGACAGAAGCAGTAAATACTGCATGTTATGTGATAAATAGGATCTATTTTAGACCACTTTTGAAGAAGACACCCTATGAATTATTTTTTAGAAAGAATCCTAAGATTGAACACTTTCATGTATTTGGATGTAAATGCTTTATTTTAAATAATGTAAAAGAGGATTTGGGTAAGTTTGATTGCAAATTAGATGATGGTATTTTCTTAGGATACTCTCTTTCTAGAAGAGCTTATAGAGTTTTCAATAACAGAAAAATGATTGTAGAAGAATCAATACATGTTATTTTTGATGAAAATTTAATTGATCCCATTAGAAATGAAGTGATTGATAAAGATATTGAAAATTTTAAGAAAATATCTATAGAAGATAATGTGGATGATTCATTGCCTAAAGAATGAAAATATAATAAAAATCATCCAAAGGCATTAATTATAGGAGATCCTTCAAAATGAGTCATGAACAGAAGACATAGTAGAGAGTTTATAGATCATTTATCATTTTTATCTGAGGTTGAACCTAAAAATTTAGAAGAAGCATTAAAAGATAATTTTTGGATTATTTCTATAGAAGAGGAGTTGAATTATTTTGTAAGAAATGATGTTTGGGAATTAGTCCCAAGACCCCAAGATAAAAATATCATTGGAACAAAATGGGTCTTTAGGAATAAGCTAGATGATTTAGGTTATATTGTTAGAAATAAAGCTAGGTTAGTTGCACAAGGGTACACACAAGTTGAAGGTATAAATTTTGAAGAATCTTTTGCACCCGTAGCAAGACTAGAAGCTATTAGGTTACTTCTTACTTATGCTTATTTTAGGGATTTTAAACTTTTTCAAATGAATGTTAAGAGTGCATTTTTGAATGGATTTATTTACCAAGATGTATTTGTAGAGCAACCACCTGGATTTGATAGCCTTGATTATCCAAATCATGTGTATAAATTAAAGAGAGCTTTATACAATTTAAAATAGGCTCCTTGTGCTTAATATGATAGGTTAAGTAACTTTTTAATAGATCATGGATTTAGAAAGGGTAGAGTAGATACCGTCTTATTCCTTAAGAGCATAGATGATTATTTGATTATGGCACAAGTGTATATTGATGATATATTATTTGGAAGTACAAATGAATCTTTCTGCCATGACTTCTCATCTTTGATGTCTAAAGAGTTTGAAATGTGTATGATGGGAGAACTTAATTTTTTCTTAGGTCTTCAAGTGAAGCAATAAGAAAATGGCACATTCATCTATCAAACCAAGTACACAAATAAATTGCTTGAGAGGTTTGACAAGAAAAGATTTAAATCTAGTAAAACTCCTATGAGCCCATCTACAAAATTGGATTTAGATGAATTAGGAAAATCTATATAAAAAACTTTATAGGAGTATGATAGGTTCACTTTTACACCTTATTGCTAGTAGGCCTCATATTATGTTTGTTGTTTGTTTGTGTGCTCATTTTCAGGCCAACCCAAAAGAATCTCATTTGATAGCAATCAAGCGTATATTTCAGTATTTGATAGGAACTACTAAGTTAGGTTTGATATCCTAAAAATTCTTTATCATGTGATTTGGTTGCTTTTTCTGATGCTGATTTTGTTGGATGTAAAGTAGATAGAAAAAGCACATCAAACACATGTCAATTTTTAGGATTATCGCTTGTGTCTTGGTCATCCAAGAAAAAAAATTATGTAGCTTTACCCACTACTGAGGCTGAGCACATAGCTGCTGGTAGTTGTATTGTTCAGGTCCTTTAGTTAAAGCAATAATTAAAAGATTTTGGTATTAAGCAATATCACATTCTAGTTCAATGTGAAAATATTAGTGCTATTAGTTTGACCAAAAATCCTATCCAGCACTCACGAACCAAGCATATAGAAATTGGACATCATTTTATTAGGGATCATGTTTTGAAAGATGATGTCAACATTAATTTCATTAGTACTGATTTACAAATTGAAAATATTTTTACAAAATTATTACCAGAAGAATGATTTTGTACTTTAAGATTCATGCTTGGAATGTTATATCCTAATATTTAAAATTATATGTAGTTTATTCTCACTTTTTGATATTGCCAAAAGGGGGAGAAGAGTAAAATGTTGGTTAGTGTTAAGTTTACTCTATGCATACATTTAGGGGGAGCAAGATTATTCATCTCTTGTGCATAATTGTTTTTAGAAAAGAAATTTAAATAAAAAAAACTATGATGAAATGTCAATTTGCACCTTCAACAAAATCATTACCCAACATTAGTTTATCATCATCGAAAAAGGGGAGATTGTTGGCTTAATGAGCCTCATGTTTAATCGGATCAATTTTGATGATAACAAACAAATGCTTGGATGTTCTAACATATGTTTTATGTGTTTCAAATATATTAATTGCCAATTACATATCCAATACATCTCACAATATGTTTGATAAAATTGTAAGTATATAAGAATGAAAGATCAAAATGGATAATGTGAAGCTCAAGATACAATATTTTAGTTTATATGCATTTATAACTATCTTAGAAATTCATATGAGTTCATTGACATGAATAAATTTGCTCACAACTTAACATATTATTTTTATTTATTTTAAATAATAATAATGAGATTAATTTATATAAATTTATATCTAATTAACATTCAATTATATGTTTCATACATATCATTTGAATTGTCAAAATAATAAATGATAATAAATTATGACTTTTAAGTGTAATTAATTTATATACTTAGTAAAATTAAATATTTTAATTCAATTTTAAGGTTATATGATAACTAACATATGTATGAGACAAACTTAATATCTCTGTCAGAAATAATGGTTAAAGAGACCATGGAGTCGCACTATTTCTTTAAAAAATAATTTAGCTATATAAGAAGCATCATTTATTTTTGAACAAGGTAAGAAATAAGCCATTTTTGAGAACCTATCCACTACAACAAAAATACTATCATGTCCTCGAGCTGTCCTAGGTAATCCTAGAATAAAATCCATTGATAGTTCTTCCCAAGGCCTATGAAGAATAGGTAGTATATGTCCGACCTTTGTTTGATAGTTTTAGCTGCTTTACAAATTAAACATTGAGCCACTAATTTTTGAACATTTCATTTTAATGAAGGCAAATAAAATCTATTTTCTAATAAACATATGGTCTTGTCCTTTCCAAATGACCATACACCCCAAAGATGTAGCTCTGATAAGGAATTCTCTAAGAGAAGATCAAGGAATGCATAATTGTTTTCCTTTATATAAATATCTATTTGTTATCAAGAATGTCCCTTATAAAGTTATTGGTTTATCTAGGTGTTCAAGATAAATTAAGTGAAAGTCAGGGCACACAATATAATCATCTTTAATTCTGTCAAATCCTTGGATTCTCAATTCTAAAGAAGAAATCATTAGGTTTACCCTGGATAAAGCATCAGCTGGTTTATTCTCAATGTCAGGCTTATGCTTTAGAACAAAAGAGTAGTCTTATAAAAATTCAACCCATTTTCCATGTCAATGGCTTAATTTTGGTTGAGTATTAATGAATTTTAAGGCATGATGATCAGAATTAATTATAAATTCTCTATGTCAGAGATAGTATCTCCAATGCCTTAAGGATTGAATTACAACATAAAACTCTCTATCATAAGTGGAATATCATTATTTGGCTTCATTTAACTTTTCACTAAAGAATGTTATAGGATGATTCTCTTGACTTGAAATTCCACCTATCCCAATTTTTGAAGCATCACATGTCACTTCAAAGGCTTTAGAAAAATTAGGAAGCCTAAGGATTGGTACAGAAGTGATAAGAACTTTAATTTGCTCTAAGGCCTTTTGTGCATTAGAAATACAACAAAATTTATCTAATTTTAATATATCAGTTATCAGAGCAACAATGGTACTAAAATTCTTAATAAATCTCTGATAAAAAGTGGCTAAACCATGGAAGCTTCTAACTTTAGTAAAACTTTTAGGTGATGGCCAATCTAAGATTGCTTTCACTTTAGAAGGATCAAGTTTAAGTCCAGTAGTGGATATAATAAAGCCTAAAAAGATTACCTCAGCTTGCAAAAAGAAACACTTATTTAAATTAATGTATAATTTCTATTATCTAAGTAGTTCAAAGACTTTTTGTAGGTGTTGTAGATGTTCATTTTCACTTGGACTAAAAATCAAAATATCAGCAAAATACACCACCAAAAATTTACCTATACATGGTGTGAGTCCTCATTATCTATACTCTCTTTTATAATGGGGGCTTCATAGGTTGATCATTCGATAATGAGGACTCACACTATGTAGAAGTAGCCACAAAGAGGCTCAAGGGTTGATAATTAGATATAAGTGATTTTCCTCCTCCAATAGTCACTCACTACGAACATGTGATTAGACTAGTGGACACATTTGATAAGCTGCTCACATAAGGTTGCTAGGGAAGGGTCTTGTCATCTCATATCAAAACACTTGCCTCTAGAAATGAGTATTTGTATATTGGAACTAACTTATACTTTCCTTATATGCTCTCCCCAACTCTATAAAATGGGGAAATTTGATGTGGTCATGGGAGCTGGGGATGGGGGGAGAGGTGCTATCTGGGAGCCTTGGGAGATCTTCTTGTATTTATTTTTTCTATTTTTTCATTCTTTTAGAAATAAATCTTTATACTAAAATTCTCAAAATAATGATTTTTTTGTATTTTCATATTTTTCTTATTTTGCTCCCTAATCTTACATCCCACTAGATCTAGCCTTACTTTAGAGGTACCTCTAAGAAAGGGTTTACTTTTTCCTATGAATAGATTTAGGTTTAACAAGCTAACTTTCATATTTTATTTTATAAGTTTTTTTATATTTTTCTTTCTTTATTCTTATAAGTTAGAGTAGTAGATGCAAATTTAAATTTTTGTATGCTTGCTACTCGCCAATGTACTTAAAATAAATTTTGAAATGAATATATATATATATATATATATATATATTATTCATCTTTACATTGAAATGCTTGTGAATGTACTTATTGAATGAACATAGTCATTAATTATTCATCAAATGTGCATCCTTTCTTGAATTGGTGTATCTATTTGGTGAATATTCTTACTAGAAGAATATACTCTCATTTTATTTAATTATTTCAAGCAACTGTATCACATTATTTAGGTGAATACCAAGTCACCAACCCACAAAGTGTTTATCTTCTATTTTTTAGTTTCCAAATCCATAGAGTGTTGGTCTTCCATTTTTAGTTGCCAACTATATGGAGTGTTGGTCTTACATTTTAATCGCTAACCATATAGAGTGTTGGCCTTTAGTTTATAATCACCAACTACACAGAGTTGCCATTACACTTTAATCACCAACAACATGGGGTGTTGATTTTTAATTTGTAGTTACCAATCATACAAAGTGTTGGTCTTACACTTTAATTGCCAATCACATGGAGTTCTTACCTTTTATTTATAGTCATCAATCGCACATAGTGTTGGCCTTACACTTTAATTACCAACCACATGGAGTATTGGTCTTTTATTTGTATTTCCTTGAACACCCTTCTGCACTCTTTCTAAGTAACCTAAGTAGGCACACAACTTTTTGAGTGTTAAGTGCAATTTATTATGGCTTATCGAGTGACCTAAGTTGACATGCAACTCCATAAATGTTAACTCAAATTTCCTGAGTGACTTGGGCCAAATGTAGCATACCAAGCATTTCTTATAACATGTTTAAACTCTTAGTCATAATGTTTAGTTTGAATCCTAAGCAATACATTTTTATATTTATCAAAAGTTGCTAGTTGTGTAAGAATGAAAAGATTTTACATTCTACTCTAATCAATAAAGATTTTTTTCTTGCATTAATTTAAATAAAAGAACATTCTAAGTAGAACAATAAAGAGAAAATAAGTGCTTGAGTAGGATTTCACTCATGGTTAAAATTTCTTCTAGTCCCTTGCACTCTAAGTATGTGGCACAGGTTTCCCTAAGTGTGTTTACAGTTGGTAGGCTCCTTCCCTTACATGTTCTTGGCAATATAAGGGCCATCCCTTTTATGGTAAAATTTGCCAAAAGCATAGTGGTGAGTTATAACATGCACTTTCTTTAGCAGCAAGTCTCTAGCCTTAGAAATATTTCACCTTAACATTAGTTTGTTTAAAAAATGTTTCAATCCATAGTAACTCAGGAAAGTTGAGTTTAGTCTCCATGGCTTCTACATTAATCCATTCACATTCAATAATTTCTTGACATAATACAATAGTTTCCATAACCCGCTAACTATGCTATTAATACTCGACTAGTAGCATTACTTTTGTCCCAACTAATTTGGTGAATCGTGTATACCTACTAGCCGGTGATGGAGTCAACCTAAGGGTCTAAAGTACAACTAAAAGGTTATTGACCCACTTATCTCTATTTCCTCCACTTTCATCTTCAACAAATTGAGGATTTATTTTCTTGCTACTTCCACTTTTCCATATTGATGCATATTTGAGATAGATTTCTTTTGATTCATAATATTCTTTTAGTTATCTACTAATAAATTATTTACCATTATTTGTGATGATTGGCATGTGTAATCTATACCTATAAATAATAAAAATCTAATTAAAATTTTGATCTATGAAGGTGTTGATTATAAAGAGTTGCTTAGGGAACTAAACAACTCGACATAAAATAAACATTGCTTCACTTCACCTATGTTATGTAGTGAAAAGATCTCTTATATCTATTGACTCATCTACCTTAGGAGTCCTTATTAGATGATTGATCACCCATAATAAAAACACTTTTAAGGATGCACTCCAGCTTTGGATGAGATGAGTGGGAGCATATTTTTTCATGAAGCCGATTAGTATATATAACCAACCAGATTTCCCCTAACACCATGTTAAGGTTTATTTAGATCTGGATTCTACTTCTTATGGATGCAGGCCTCCATAGTTAATTACCACTCTTACTATGTTAAAAGGGGTAATTAACTAAAAAGGTTTACGTCCATAGGAAGTAGAATCCAATCAAAATAAACCCTAATGTAATGTTAGGGGAAATCTAGTTGAATATATATACCAATCGGCCTTATAAAAATATACTCTCACCCATCTCATCTCATCCAATGATGGCAGAGCATCTTTAAAGATGTTTTGTTTTAGAGCGATCAGATTTCGGGCGACTCCACTGGTGCTAACATTTTCTTTCTTTTGATTAGTTGAGGCCTTCCTAGGTACCAATTCTTCTTCATCCTCTACCAAGGTGAGGAATTACCTTGGCTTGTATTGATTCATTAGTAATTTTACTTTTTGATTCACCACTCTTGAACATTAGTATGATAGGTGGAGTTTCTTTCTTTTGGGCATTAACCTCTTCAATCTTCTTAGGGATATAGTACTTGGCGTCATCGTAGATCTTGATTTCATGTATCAAGATTGGATTCATGACTCTGTCAATTCAGTGATCTTCACTATTTTGGATATCTTTTATGCATTGATGAAGAGTTGAGGGTATTATACCATGCACATGAATCCATGGCCTACATAGGAGTGTATTATATGAAACTTTGGCCTAAATTACATGAAACATAGCTTCTATATATATAATTCCTCGAAGTGTATGGGTAGGAAAATAGACCCTAAGGTTTGTTTCCCTTGTTCATTAAATTCTTGTAAAAATAATGTGCTCTTATCGAGGTATCAAGCATCCAAAGCTAGTACCTTAAGTTTGGTTGTCAAGAGATTGATTGAAGCACCTAAGTCAATCAACACTCCTTCATGCATGGAGAATTAATTTCAACCATAACATAAAGAAGGCGATTGTGTTTAGTCATTTCAACTAGTAAATGCTTATCATTGAAGGTAATATTTGCTAGCTTTTGCAACATAAGATCTTTCATCCTCTCTTTAGTGAGGAATGCTTCTCATTGCTTTGGGCTTCGTAAGGGTTTTCTTAAGGTCTCTCATATATCCTATGACAACATGAGAGCATTGTTGATCTCATTTTTGGAAGAGAGTAATATCACTTCAAAAATTAATAATTAGGACACCTAATCTTACATTAGGAACTTCCTAATTAAGTGCTCAGGACACTATCCATAGTGACCTAGTGTACCCTCCTTTGGTTTGATCTAACCTAATGGGCTTAGGTGGACTCAACCCAAATTCTAAATTTGGATTAAATCAAATTAAGTCCAAATAAATCAAGATAAAATCAAATTAAAATAAATGAACAAATCCAAAATTAAATCATATTCAAATCAAGTCAATCCATTTGACATAAGTTTGACTTAGGTGGGTCCCACCACGTCAAAGGTCAACCCACCAAATATTTGACCAAATAAAATCATTTCAAAAGATCTAAATTTTTAAATAAAAATTTTTAATCATGAATCTAAATAAATTATAATTTATTTAGGCCATAATTGGGTTAATTAGATCACTTAGTCTAAATGAACCTAAATGGGTCCTATTTGGTTCAAAACCAAATCAAATTGAAATTAATTCAATTTGATTGCTCAAAATCATTTGGAAATGATAATCAAACACAATCCAACCCATAATTGGGTCTTCTTTAGTCAAATTGGTCACTTGATCCAAATGAAAGCCAAGCTTAACTCATTAAGCCCACTTTGGGTTAAATGGGTTCAAATTGAAATTTAATTGAAATTAAATTAAATAAATTACTCCAAATCATCTCACACATGTGATCAAGCATGATTGGAGTCCAAACCAATTCTAATTGAGTGAAATTGATCATTTGAACTCAATTGAAATCAAACTTAGCCCCATATAGGTTTAAATGGGTTGAAATGAAATAGAATCAAAATTAATTCAAATCTACATGAATTAATTAAATTAAAACTTAATCAATCATCAATTAAAGATGATTAAAATTAAAATTAAAATAATTAAATCAAAATAAAATACTTTGAATTTAAATGCTTGGATTGGATTCAAATTTTCAATCCAATCCAAATGAGTTTGGACTTGACCTCAAATTCATCTTGTCCTTGAGTTGAGCATCCACATATTAGCCTAAAGGCTTTCATAGTGATACCAAAAATCATAAGAACAAGGAAAAAATGAAAGAGGTGGAATACGAGAGGAGAGGACTTGAAAATTCCTAAAATAAAGGCAAGTATCATTTCCCTTCTTCCATATTCATTCTACCTCTTGACTTCAAAGAGATTGGATTCATTCTAATCAATTGAGGGACCACCAATAAGACACCAAATAAAATTTTTCTTCCTCTAAGGGAGAAGGAAGAGAAGAAAAGAGAGATCCAAGGAAAAGGAAGGGAGCTCACCAAGCAAAGGAAAGAGGGAAAATGCCCTCCTCCCTTGGAATTTCTCATCCAAAATTTCTACAAGGCCAAGGGGGATTGAATCCACTCCTTGGCCAACCTTGCTGCCAGCGCTGACCATAATCCGGCCACCTAGAAGGCGAAGAACATGGGTCTCACCATGTATGGAAAGTGGAGAGGGAGAGCTTTTATCTCAAATCATTCACTAAGGATAAAAATGAAAACAACTCTTCCCTAGCCCACTCGCCACCGGCACACCAAAAAATGAATGAATCTAGTAGCCACCAAGCTCTCATTAATGGTATAATGCACGGGAGAGTCTCATTCATTAAATTGAATGTTCCTACACATTCTAGAGGTCGAGGAGACATCAAATGAATCACCACCAATCCCCTCACTATCGGTGAGCCAGAGAATGACCAAGGCTAATGGAATCTGAGTCAAACTTGGTCTAGGACATGATCCACCAGGAGGCAAGCCATCAAATTGTGTGCACGACATCGTCATATCAAAGTGAAGCTAATGGAGTCAATCCTACTATCAGTGATCGTTGAAACTGATGTATGCTCATTCACTGACCTCCTAGGCATTTAGTTTTGGTCCTTTGTGAAGGGAGTTTGATTCCAACGAGGATCCAAATTTGTAGATTTGATGCAAATTGATCCCTGGTCATTTTGTAATTGAAATTGAGTCAAAATTCACCAATGATCGCCAAAAATTTAGTGAAAATGATAGATGGTGTATGTTTCTCACCGGAGATGTGTGCTAGATGATCTGCACCATCTGATTCTTTATTTGGAACTGACAATTGAGATCTAGCTGTACGATCCGATGAATTCCCTTAAGGATACCGTAGAATAAATCGGGACCGTCTGATCTTTAATTAGATGGATGAGATTCTTCCTGCATGGCACCCCTTTTGATGCAGACACCATGCAAGATCCATGTGGCCCATTGCCATCGCACCACATGGCGAAGGTGCCATGTAGGCCACCACATCAGCCTCCGGTCTTAAAACGGTAAAACCTCATTTAAATTAATTAAAAATTACCAAAAATTCAAAAATTCATAGAAGTTAAAATACAAATTTAAAAAAATGCAAACTTAGGCTCTATTAATTTATCTTGATGAGAGGAATCCATTAAAGTTAAAATCCCCAAACAATTTTGGGTATTTTTGCTTTAGTTTGGATTTGAATGAAATCAATTAAACTCTAATTATTAATAATCTATTGATCCAATTGAAAGGAAACTTTGGGGAATTGAAATTGAGGTTAAAACACACCATAGGAAAAATGTTCATGAATTATTTCAATGTAATTTATGAGATATTATATTTCAAATCTTAAACCTCAATTTTAATTAAATAAATTAAAATAAAATGAAATAACTCATGGAAATGGATTAAATCAGTTCAAATCAACTTAATATATTCTAATGAACTTAAAAACACTAATGAAACTCATTGGAACATAATAAAGCATAAAATGGATTAATTAAGTAATTAATTAAATTAAATAATTCAAATAGTTAACTAGAACTTAATTAAATTATAATAAATTAACCAGATTTTTTAAAATTATGAATGAACCCTCTTTGGAAACATCTTTCATAGAGGAATGAATCAATGAAAAATAAAACCCCCAAATGATTTTCATTAAATTTGGCTTAATTTGGGTTTCAATGAAATGATTTATGGTGCAGAATGTTGGCCAATAAAAGAGAAGCATGAGACTAAGTTAAGTGTTACAGAGATAAGGATGCTCAGTTGGATGAGTGGCTTTACTCTTAGAGATAAAATGTGAAATGAGTATGTTCAGGAAAATGTTTGAGTAGCTCTAGTGGCAGATAAGATTAGAGAGAGTCGCCTTAGATGGTTTGGCCACATAAAGCGTCGGTCGTCAAGTGACCTACTTAAGAGAGTAGATGCATTAGATTTGCCTTATGTTAAGAAAGATAGAGGTAGACCTAAAAAGACATGGTTAAGATGTATAAAAAATGACCTTAGTATACTTGAATTAAATGAGAATTTGACACAAAATAATACACAATAGAGACAAAGGATTCATGTAGCCGACCCCATTTAGTAAGGTAAAGGCTTGTTGTTTTTATTATTGTTGTTAGGTTTTAATGAAATAATTAAAACCATAATTACACTTTAATTATAAATCTAATCAAGATAAAACTTTGGAAATATGAAATTGGCATGTAACCCAACTTTCCATAAACATTTCAAATCTAATTGACCTTTGTATTGGGAATTATTGAATTTCCAAATCTCTAGCTCAATATAAATAAGATAATTAATAAGAGAAAATTCATAAATTCATAGAATCATGAAGTAACTTGAAATAATCTACATCAACATCAAAAATACTTAAGATAGTTCTCCAACATCCTAAATCAAACAACTTAATCATTTTGATACTTAAGGTTTAATGAAACCAATAATGAAATGTTAAGTTTAAATAAATCTTAAGTTTAATTAAAGTCATAATTAAAAAAACCAATGAAACATTAATCTACAATCAATCTAATCTAATCAATGAAGTCAAACTTTAACCTAAAAGCCTTAGGTTAACATAAATCAAACCAAATAGAATGAAATTAAATACAAATATAACTAAAACATTAATGCAAGCTAAATTAAATGAAATAATTAAATCAAATCAAATTAAAAGAATAAATTAAATCAAGAATGAAAGTAAAATCAAATCTAAAAAATGAAATAAAGAATCAAATTCCATAGAAAAGAATTGAAACATCAATCTAAAATCCAAGTTAAACTCAAACCCAAACCACATAGATGAAATTAAAATCATTAATTAAGATACTTAAGTATCTTAGTTAGACCTTTAGGATGAATCTTCATCTTTGGATGAAGGTTTCAATCCACTAGGAGTTAGGATGTTGAATAGAATGGGTTCCACCCAAAGTGGAAACTATTATACTCTTCATTCTTAAAAACTTAAACTTCACTTTAACAAAATAGAAGTAAAAATGAAAATTCAAACAAACTAGATCATTAGGTAAAAACTTCAAATTGAAGCTTAAACTACAGAGGCCAAGCAAAGTCTTGCTACACAAGCCTGTTTCCTTTAAACACTAGATCATTTGGTCGCAGACCCTAGACCTAAGTTAGGCCATTCCATGATTCTTTCTTATTATTCTCTATGTTGTGAAGTGATGTGCTTTAGATGTCTTTGTGGTGTACTATTTTAGACTGCATATTTAGGATTGTTTGCCCGTTAGACTAGATGATATGACATTTTTTTAGATCTAACATTATCTTCTATAGTGGGCTATGCTAGAAAGGACTATTATCATAAAAAAATTAAAATGTTATTTTCTTCCAGGTGTGATTAAGTCCTTAAGCATAGCCCATAAAATTGGTGGGCTTTGCAAGCAACAAATGTTAAGCCCATATGTTTATGAAATATAACTATTATGTGTTATTTATATTTTATTGACATCTATTTTATTAGGTTATTTTGAATTAAAAATTTAAATTTAAGCTTAGAAATAGGTTAGGATTTATAGGGTCTAGGATTAGCACTTGAAGAGAGTGGTCTCCTGTGAAGAATAATGGATGTCCCTGAAGAAGGAGACTATCCTAGAAAGAAGGCCCATAGATCTAGACTTGTAGTTCTAGGTTGGGCTGTATAAGGCAGAGCTCAGCTGCTCATTTGCTTTTTCTTCCTGACCGCATTGGCCTTTTTATTAAATTAAATTGGCTTGATTTATTTTGGGTGTGCAATAAATTCAACCTTCTTTTTTAAGTTTCTTTTTATGTTATGTTGTGATTGAACGCCTGGATGATTAGACTCATATGAAAAATTAAATTTTATACCCAATTTAAATCTAAACAATAGAAAGAAAAATAAACAAACTTGAAACCTCACATAAATTAAATCCTTAAGCAAATTTTAAAATCAAATACAAATAATTAGGTCTTGAAACCATGAAATCATATTTCTCTAATCCTTGAATGAGCACTTCTCCCATTGCACATAAGGGGCATCAGAACTATGAGGATGACCACCTTCTAAGGGAAGCATGCCTTCTTTTATTGATCTAGCTTAGGATCATTTCTAATTGCATGACATTTAGGCATAATTTACATACCCAAGACCTCAAATGAATCATAAAGCAAAATATTTATAAATCTAAAAAATGTACATTAGTTAGATGCATTTCATAACCTACATGATCCTAAGGATTAGGGAGTGAGTATAGAATTCCTAAATTCCATTCTTGAAAATATAATAGACCATCCTTCTTACATTCATATGTCTTGGCATTAACTGGTAGCCTCGCCAGGTGGCTTGTAAGTCCAAAAGAGTAAGTAATAAGTTAGTTCCCTCAAGTGAGAGAAATGGCTAATAATTCCCAAAATAGAACTAGGTTGAGCATCTGACATGTGTCAAAAGCACTTGTAGACCAGGTTCTGATGCATCCTTCTCTAGAGTAAGTCTTCAACCCTAGGTATTTCTACAATCTTTTGCTACTAGAATCTATGTCCTAAACTTCTAAAAAATTTCAACTCAAAATCTAAATTAAATTTCAAAATTTAAAGCTGAATTGCAAGATAGTTGAAATGCCTATTAGGCATCCCAGTATCAATAGACATTTTCTACTTCATACCATTTGGATTTCAAAAGAACTCTCTCCAATTTGAACAAATCCCAATTAAAATTCTAAAAATCAATTTTTTTGAAAACCAATATAAAAATCCTTAGAAATAACAACTCATTTCTTTAATCAGGAGTATTCTTAGGAATATACCTTCTTAAGATGTAATTAACTAAATGGGCTTGCCTCTATGGGGAACCATGAACCTAGTTTAAATTAAACCATGTTCTACTTTTCATGTAGTCCAAGAGAAAAATTAGAATACACGAAAGACCCATTAGACTTAAGAGTATTTTATTATATGATCGAATTCATTATAAGATAACATGTTTATCTTTCAAGATGATATGTTTATTACTTAATGCCATATTTGATCATCCGAATAAGAAATTCTTAAACTCTATATGGTGTCACAAATTTTCCCATTAGAGTACATTTTCTGGCTACTCTATTGGGGGATGGTTTCTCTTTCCATCTTTAGAAATAAGTTGTTATCTCTATACATCGGCAGTGTACTAGTGTCACTCACAGGTCAAGATTGCCTTTCTTTCCATTGAGTACTCTTCATTTCATTCTTGGTTGAGCCTATCCAACATCCTAAACTAAGGCTCTAGAACTCTTTGTTTTCCACAGTTAAATGATTGGGTCTTAGAACACCCAAACCCTAAAATAAAAAAAGGGAAGAGAAATAAATAAAAATTAGGTCATTTCTATTAGACCTAAGTCTGGTCAAGATAGATTTGATACAATTCTAATGTGGAGAATGAATATTAACTTCAAAAAGTTTGAAAATTACTTCAAAATTAAAAAAAATAAATCTAAAAGTTAAATTTGTCTTTGATCCTGGCATTATACTAAAGTTAAAGAGAATGGAGACATGGTCCTAAGTTGGTACCCTTTGTTCTACTACATTCAACGATAATAAATACCTAAGGATGTATATTGAAATGAAGGAGTTCCTTCAAATCCTAAGAAAATCCAAATCAAAGGAAGGAGGTATAGTTGTGCCTATTGCCTCTTACCAATATGATTGAAGCTTGAATTGCATTTAAAGAAAGAATAGATGTAAAATAAGATTAAAGAAAGAGGGATGGACATAAAAATAAAATCATCCCAAAAGAACACCTTATTGACCTTAGGCAGAGTTCAATTATGGAATTAAATGTAAACCTTCAATCTATATAGAAGAAAATTTTTCATGAATGCAAATCAACTTTAATCAAAATCCATCTCCATATGTCTACTCTAATTTTAGAAAATCAATCGTTCAAGCTGATTTGCCAATTCTAGGGAGTGACTTGGAGGTAACCCTCTTTTAGACCTCTCCAAAATCTTGAATCCTTAAGAGATTAGAAGAGATTCAAAAGAGGATGACATGACATTGTAAAATAAAAAATGATAACATGATTCACTTTTCCTCCTAATCAATAATAGAAAAGATAGAGTAGAAAAGAGAATTTTTATTCTCCTAATATAGTTGAAATGAATGAAATTTAAATCTAATAAATTTAATTAATTTCTTTAATAGGAGTTTTCTCCCATTGAATCATTGATATTTCATAAATGGCCTTAAATAATTTTAAGAATAAATTCTAAAGAGAAAATAAATGAAGAATTTAATCCTTCTAAAGAAATTATGACCTTAGGATTGGGTCCTAAGGGTGATATTTTTATCTCTCAGAGTGAAGTATAAAACTTCCATCCCTGGTAAGTTGATAGATAAATCACTTAGGATTTTGTCAGTCCAAATCAAGGAAGAAAGCCCTAGTTTTCTTCATTCAGAAACTAAGGCATTATATGCTTTGAATACAAAGTTAATCTAAGACAAATCCATTGTAATGTCTTATGACCTGCTTGACAGTTTTTTGTTGTCTAACATAGTGATCAAAGATTTCAGTGCAAGTTGAGATTACCTTTAATCTTGTTTGTGCTATAAAAAGTATAAGTCATACTTGACTTTCTAAAAGCACATCCTTTACCTGAGGGTTCTCTTTTAAATAAAGATCCTCCAAATGAATAGATCATGAGGTCTATTAATCCATTTAGGATAGAGTTAGACCTACCTTCCCTTCATATCAAAAGAGAAATTTTTGAAATCAAATTTAAAATGATAGATTCATACCACCTCAAATGATATTAAAAAGTAATGATAAATAAGTCACCATCAGAATATGATGTTTTGCCCATCTTAGAGACGTTGCTTGCAAAATATAGCATCATAATGCTCTATAAAAAATAAAAATAAATAAACTAAAATAAAACAAATAAAATAAAAAGAAATTACCACTAAGCAAGGAATTTCATAATCATGTATTTTTCCTTATTCAATTATTAGCAACTTTCTTATATGGAATTCCACTATAAAGAAGTTCTAGAGTTATTTCCTATGATGAAGATAGACAACTAAGAACTTATCAACATCTTGGTTGATGTGGAAAATTCAAAAGAAGAAAATCAACAAAATACTTGTTGATCCAGGTACATCGGTCAACATCAATTATAAACATGAAAGTGATTTTGCATAAGCCCAATTCTAACCGAGCTTTGATAAGATGGTGCCATGTAAATTCAATCAAATAAAGAAAGGAGTTTTGAATTCAATAGAAAACTATAATCTTGAAAACCCAAAGAAGAACTCAATCTCAATCACATTGTTGATTGAAGATGAAAATTCAAATTCATACATTAAAAAAACTTAGAAATTCAAGAACATCTTTAACTCTCTTGGATGGTCCTATCCAACTAAAAAAATGAATGAATGGAAATGATTTTTCTTTTGATGATATTATATTAATTAAACCCTAATTATAATTTATTTAATTCTTTTATTTAAAAAAAATGGTTGGGAAATTTATTTATACTACCACATATGGGATCAATTTTTTTGTTGATAGTAGCATATTAGCTGATGGCTCTGTCATTAAGTTTGAAGCTGGATTTGAAAATCTGAACATTACAGCTAATAGAGTAATTCTTTCCCCTATCAATGAGTGGTTGTTAAGGATAAATAGCTCATTCTAGAGTTATGTAGTGTACCCTCTACTACTCTTGCCTTTGATATGAAAGTCACTACTAAGGTCACTGAGAAGGTCGAGGTAGGTCCTGTCCTAAAGAAGATTAAATTGCCTACTTTAGAGACATTACCTACTTCATTCTTCTCTAGTATCTTTGAAGTAAGGTCCACTTCTAAGCCTCCTCAAATGATCAAAAGTTACAAAAAGAATATAGGAAGAAGACTTAGGAGGTAAACCCTAAATGATAGAAGGCTAAAAGAGATGGTAAAAAAAGAGTTGGTTAGGGCAAGAGATAGATATACCCTTCCTGATACATCCCCTCTCTTGGGAGGTAGTTGATTCCACCCTCTTTTGTAGCTCAGGGAGAGGAAGATGTGTCCTTGACTATGAGTACACCACCTCACCTTTTTTTCTTATGAAAATAAGAGAAACTTTTGAATGGGGAATAGAGAGACATGCAGTAAGTTTCACTAGATTCTTAATAGGACTCCTGGGTCCTCCTCTTACACTAAAGAGGAGTTACTTAGGGTCATGAAGGACAAAGTGTCCAGAAGTCTTGAGAGAGAGATTCTAGGGAGACCTGCCACTTCCCAAAATAAAGAGAAGGGAAAGGTGGTTTTCTCTACCAGAAGAAAATTCTATCAAACCATGCCAGACTGATATCACTACTACTTGGGAAGGTCACTAACTTGGCATAGGGAGCAACCTGTTAACTTAGTGAGAGAGAGTTTTCCCTATACAATAAAATGAAAATGTTTATACCAGAAAATTTCCATTGGCTCCTAGGCCAAATATTCCTTCCCCACCAAATCAGAGAGTACTTGTTACTATGCTTATTGAGGAAAGGCCATCCTCATCTCATGTTTTTAGTAGAGAGATAGAGTCACTTCATCTATCTCCTTATAGTAGAGATGTTATAAATGAGGGATAACTTGGTTTGGTTGCCACTCTTACTTTAGAGGAGATCCCACCATCCATGGGACTCATGAAAAAGAAATTTTTGAAATGAAACCCATACATGTAGAAGAAGAATCAGAAGCTATCCTTGATAACAAGGGTGTTCCACTTCATCTTATGAAAGAAGAAGAGACTATTGTTGGAGAGGATGAAGAAAAAGGAAACATTAGTAGGGTCTAAGATCACTTTGACTTAGATTAGGTGATTTGCTAGATGATGACCAAAGGCTACCCATAGCACATATCTTCATGGTTGACATGAGGTCATCAAAAAAAGAATAGTAGGAAATAACACATGAGAATCATGTATCTGATCCTACACAATAGTTGATTTGTTAGTTATAGAAGAAGGGCGGCCAAATTTTGAGGATGGAGAGAAAGATGGAGGAAATGGTTGTCACCATGCAATAACTCCAAATTATGATTCCTAGCCCTTCCTAGCCTCATTTTTTAGAACATCTAGAAGAATCCCATCCCATGGATGAGAAGAGGTCTGGTTTGGAATGACATCATCAAGATTAGCATAAAACAAAGGATGATGCAACTCATAAAATTGAACTAAAGTCTCTTATGGATGAACCATTAAGGCATTCTCGTGGTACAATGTTAGTTCCAAAGGGTATACCTTACCTTGAGGAATATGACTTTGTACCCTATCCCAAAGGATTTGTACCTCCTTCCTTTAAAGTTTTTATGGAACTTGTAACCCCAAATAGCATTTGACACATTTTTAGTGAGTTATTGCATTACCAGAGGAAGTGATGCCTCAACTGGTATACTGAAATTCCAAATGGTTCAATGCACACTTTTAGTGAATTAGAAAATATGTCTGTAAAGATGTTCACTCGCACTCACCACCACATTACTGTAAGTGATCTAGTTGTTGAAATATTAAAGCTAGGTAAATCATTAGTTGATTACATCTTAAGATGGTGGATTCTTAGCTTGATGTGTGAGCTATAATTACAAGAGTAGCACATTGTAGAAATACTCCTAAGAAATATTCATTGTTTAATGGATTTCCTATTAAATGGCTTTACTATTAAGACTTTTAAAAAACTATTAAATATAGCAATGGACTGTTGTGATGACTTTTGTGATGACTGTTGCAAGAGTGCTGCAAATTTCTAACATTGTATACATCTTCAGGTAAACACTTCAGCATCATTTCTCTGTGTGGAATTGAAAAATACTTGCCTTAAAAGCCTATTATCGAGTGTTCTTTCTCTTGAATGGCTACTGCACTTGACAGAATGGACTTCCTTTTGCTTTGTCTCTTTTACATATCTAAGGCTTACCAATGTCATCAACAATTATAATAGCACGCCTCCTATCAATAGGTATTGGTCTGCTCTAATTTTGAATCACCTCAAGTCCTTCATCGTTTATTTAATTTTTCTATTCTATAAGTAGTTTTCAATAAGGTCGACCCAGCTTGGGGAGTATTCATGATCTATCAACATTAGCTCTTCTTTCTTGGTACTCGGCTGAGCAAGTTGAATGATTGTGTGCTCCTAGAGTTTGCTAGCCCTAGATAACAGGTTAGGGAGATGATTTTCTTCTCTACAAGTTTGCTCCATCTTGAAATATAAAATTTGACCAATTTTAACTTTCACTTTGAGCAAATATTTTATCAAAAACTCATTTCAAACTTCATGTTCTCCATTCACTTGTCTTACCACAAGCTATGAGTCTAAATAGACTGCCACATGTGAAGCTCCAAGTCCTATAATAAATCTTAACCTAGAGAGTAAAGCTTCATATTCAGTTTGATAGTTAGTAACTTTGAAGCAAAATAATTGATTGTGTGATGGTGATCCCTGCTAAACTCTTCAATACTATATCTGATCCCATAGTTGGTTCACTAGAAGAGCCATCAATGTATAGTCACCATAAGGGTACTAGGTCAACAAGAATATTCTTTAAGCTATTTAAGTCAATAAGGAAATCTGCGAGTTCTTAAGCTTGCTTGTGATTTGAGGTGAGTAGGATATATCGAACTCACTTAGTTTTATTGACCACTTGAGCAATCTTCTAGAATAATTAGGCTTAGTGAGCATAAACATAAGCAATTAATAATGATGACTTTTATGGTGTTTACCTAAAAATAAGGTCATAGTCGCCTAGCTAAGGTGACTAATTCTAGTGTGAGTTTCTCCATGAGTGATAGTTCAACTCAACACTTCATAGATATTAGCTGATATAGTACATGAGACATTATTTCTTACCTTATTCTATGATTAATACTGAGCTAATTGAGTTCTCTCCCACTCCTAAGTATAACAACAAAATGTCACTCTCCTTTAGGCTCTATAACAAAAGAACAGTTGTGAGTAGTGTTTATAAATCATTAATTTCTTTCCACATTCTCGGGTCCACTCAAACTTCTTCACTACCTTGATAACTTTGAAAAATAATGAGCATCATTTCCTTACTTTTGATATGAACTTGTTCAATTCTACTACTCGCCTAGCAAGTGGTTGCAGCTCTTTCATGTTCTTGGGAGAGGGCATGTCGAGTATTGCCTTAACCTTATCTGGATTTTCTTTTATTCATTCAAAGGTAATGAGAAACCCTTAAAAATTTCATACACTTACACCAAAGACACATTTTAGAGAGTTAAGGTGTAGATTATACCTGTTAAGTGTGGAATGTCTCTTGGAGGTCTCAGATTTGAGGTATCAGAGACTTGCTTTTGATGAGCAGGTTGTCAACATAGCTTCTCTATTTCTCTCCTTCTACTCTTTAAACAGCTAATCCATAAGTCTTTGGTAAGTCACCCCCGCTCTCTTAAGCCCCAAGGGTATGACTCTACAGTCATACAGTCCTTCTATAGTCATTCAACAGTAACGAAAGTCATATTCTTAGAGTCCATAAAGTGCATTTGAATTTGATGATATCCCAAAAATGTATCTTGAAAAATCATCATCAAGAATCTAGTTGTCGAGTCCATGAGCTTGTCTAATCATGGGTGAAGGTATTCATATTTCGTACATGCCGAGTTTAAGTTTGTTAAGTCGATGCATATCCTCCATTTGCACCTGATTTTTACACCATCACTATGTTGGACACTCATTCAAGGTATTTAACTTCTCTAATGAAATTTACTTCAAATTATTTATTGACCTCCTCTTTAATAGGCTTTGTGAGTATGGCTATCATTTTCCTCATTTTTTGCTTGGTGGGTTACACATCCATGCGAACATTCCAGCGATAACAAGCAACATTGATGTCAATGCCTAGCATCTCCATGATTGTCTAGGCAAAAACATCTATATTTTCCATCAAAGTTTGAACTAAGGCTTTCTTATGCTAGGGACATAAAATTGAGCTGATCGTAAATGTTTGCCCATTACATTGTGCAATCAAAATTTCTTCATCTTATTAAGGACTTCAATCCCTATTTGTGTTATATCAAGTTGCAGCACTTCATCTTTCATACTCAACCCACCAACAACTTTTAAGTACCATGCATAGGATTGGTTGAGGTTCCCTCTGATGATGATCTCTTCTAATCTGGTGAGGAATTTAGAGACTACATTATATGTCGACATGATTACTTTGACTTCGTTGAGTAAAGGTTGACTAAAGATAGCATCGTAAGTAGTCAGGGCCTCTAGTACAATAACGTTGGCCATGGCCATGAACTTCATCTTGGCTTCCCCCCAAGTGATAGGGAGAGTGATCATCCCCTTAATTTCTTTATGCTTTCTTCAGAAATCGTATAGTGGTTCTCTAGTGGGTGCGAGTTTGGATTTCACTAGGCCCAGTTTATCCAAGATTAATTTAAAGATAATATTGATCAAGCTCTTCATGTCAATCAAAATGCTCCTTACTCAATAGTCAACAATCAACATTGTCACCAAAACTATATCATTGTACGGATTCCCAATAGTAAGTTTATCCCTTTCTGAAAAACTCACTGCATAATGATAGTAGAGGGTGCTTGTATCATGGCTACTGAGTTCACTTCTCTAGATTATATCCATTTCATACTCTCCTTCTTAGAAGACTTACTATTGCCCCCAAATATAGTGGGTACAACTCCTAAAATGTGGACAACGGGTATAGGTCTATTGCCAACTTAGATGACTTCTTTGTCTTTCCTCTTAATGAACACCTTGACTTTTCCTACCTTTATAAACTCATCCACTAAACTCTTCAAAAGGTGACACTCTTCAGTGTCATGGCCCTGATAATGGTGATAAGCATAACAGCTTGACTAATCACGTACTCCATCAGCTTTCATGGGTGGTGGTCACTTGAAATAATCTTTATTCTAGATCACCTCTATAAGCTTTTACATGGACACTCAAAAAGGAGTCGCTAAAGTAGGTTGTGCATAGTCAGCTTCTAGATAATGAGTAGCTAGATTTCTAAAACCTCACCCTGGTACTCCTAGTTACCTTCTTTTATTTGTTCTCCACCTTTGATATATTTCCTTAGGTAATCACTCTGAATGCCTCTTCAGCGAGTCCTTTATCCTAGTTAACATTACTAATTGGGCCACTTCATTGTACTCTTTAGCATTAACATGATTGTTTACCAGCTCTAGTAGTTCAATGAGTGTCTTAAGTTGTTGAAGCTCTAAAGCATACCTAAAGAGCCCCTCCTTTAAACCATAAACAAGTGCTACTTGAGCGACTATGATCTACAGATCTTTGACGTCCAGTATCTGTCACTCGAAATGAGTGATGATTGTCCTTTATGACTCGTTAGGCTCCTATCTCTTCTGTAGGAGAGCCTAAGAACTTTTCAGTGGCTTCTGAGCACTAGCAAATAATGTGATGAATATTCTCTTGAGGTTGGTGAATGATGTAATAACTCATAAAGGAAGGTACAAGAATCAGCTGCAGATCAACTCTTCAAAAGTGATGAAGAAGAGTCATTAATTTATTTTATCATTAAGTCTTGTAGTGATGTGGTTGACTTAAAGTATGATAAATTATCATTGGGAACTATCTGACCTTTGTACAATTTAAGATGCAGTATCTTGAACCAATAAGGAGGGACGAGCATCTCAAATCTTTATAATGAAAGTGTTGGTACACTATGGCTTCTTCGGTAGTGCCATAGGAGTCATCCTTATAATTGAAGAATTTGGGTACCTGGGCATTGAGGATGCTAGACAGGTGTCTCCTTTCTTGCCAAGCTCGGTGAGTAACTAATATCATGGATCCTTCATTCACCTTTGGTTTGTGCTCTTCATGGTGTGATTTCTGATGGTCACATGTACTAAGTGAGTGATCCTGTTCTTTGTGTCATGTAAATCTTATCGAGTTACAAAATGTTGAATGTTCTGTTCCATGTTTATCGAGCAAGCTCAAATCAATAGTCCTGGTTCACTTTATATCTAGCTTCTAGTTCTCATCCTCATCCATGCTCACCGCACCTAAAAGGATGTTAAATTCAAATCTATTTTTGGATGGAAAAAGAACCATATAAGATCTTAAGAAATTAGAGTTAGGAAAAAAAATTGCTAGCAGTAAGACAAGAAAGTAAGAAACTATAAAACAAATAATAATTTGTATTGCTTAAAATGCTCAAAATACAAGTATAAAATATAGAGATCTAGAGTAAGAGCTAAAAGGACCCCTCCACTCCCTCACCGCACCCCTTCACCCTTCCTCCTTCTTTTATAATATCAATAGGTGATCAGTGATCATATATAAAAAGATCATATAAGTTGAATATAAATAATTTCTAGCCTAAGCTGATGGCAGTAAGTGAATATAAGTCCATTGGCTGATGAGGGTGAGTAACCTATTATCTAGCTAGTGCATGAGTATGGTTGGGGCAAAGAAGAATAGTTGCATTTTTTCACTGTATAATCACCAATTGCTAGTGAGTTGGACTATACTTTGTCATTAGGTCAGTATTCTCTAAGTCCATTCACTCATTGGGTCAGATCTATCTTCCCTTGTAGGATGCTCCTTCTGATGAGTATGTTTATTTTGGGTCATCAAGGACCCTTGATGTGAGTGCACTTGTCTTGACATAAAGACTCACTTCCACCTACCCACTGCTTTGGGTATACATTATCAGTTAGGTTTGTTTGACCTTTGTATGATTCCAAGTGTGGTATTTTGAACCTTTGTGGGGGGTGAGCCTCCACGATATTTATGGAGAAGGAGTTTCTTAGAATCACCTACTTTCCTCTCTTGTCTTCTTCTTCACCAGCATAGTATAATTCATCATCTAGGCTAAGGGTTTTAGATAGCTCACTTCTTTCTTGATGAGACCGATGATTCAAAGATCTTGAAGATCCCTCATGTGCTTTGGCCTTTAGTTCTTCATTATTAATTTTCCTCCATCATCACTTGTACTAAGTAAGCGATTCAGTCTTCTATGTCTTTCAAAATGGCACCTGAAGATGAAGAACATACATCATTCAGAACACATCAAACATTACAAATTAACTAAATTTAGCTTTCCTTTCTATGTGATTCTAAAATGATCATTCATATAGGTGTATTGATGAAGAAAAGGTCAAACTTACACACTTGATAATTGGATGCTCTAAAATGATGACAGACATTCTTATCATCCAGCACCTGTATCTCAAAGGTGAAATATTTTTTCAAATTCTTTACAATCAAGACCAAAAATGGAAGCTTTATGCCAAGTGTTGCTGCCGGATCACTGGATCTAGCTCTTAATCCTTGGCCTCATCCACACTCACATTACCTTAAAGGATATTAAATTTAAATATGTCTATAGACTTGGGAAAAACCCTTTGAGATACCTAAGAAATAAGATTAGAAAAAATAAAATAATAAAAAAAGAAGTGGAAGAAATGCCCTAATTTTATTATTTTAATAAAATTTATTATAAATAGTGAGAGCTATGGCCTCCCAAAGAAGAGAAGAAAAAAATCCCTCCCCCCTTTGAAAGAACCTTTTTATAATAGTGGGGGGGTAGTAATTACATATGGTAAGTACATGTAAGGTAAGTCGAGTATAAATAGGGACTCTCCCCAAACCAAAGTGGGTGATCTTCGATCGAGTGGTGAACTTCATAACCCATTAGCATAGGCAACCTACTACTTCTTATGATGTGAAAAATTGGTAGGTTCTACTAAGATCATTTAACTTTAGTCATTCATGTTTGTTCGATCTTCCTTGGTCACTCACCAACCACGAGCAAGTCTAGATATGTATCTGGTTTCAATACTCCATTCATTGAGCTTCCTTCTTTGACCCACAGTGGTGTTTATTTTTGATTTAGTGTGTGGGTGACACCATGCAAATCTGAGGGTGTACTTATTGAGGTGATCGGGCATGACATTAAGGAATGGTGCACTATCTCGAAAGATAGAAATCACCACCCTATAATAGACCTAATCACCTAATAGAGACTCTCAAGGGGTCTTCGAATATACTAGAGATTTTTCCCCTACTTTACATGGATGAATAAAGTAGGGTTTATTTAAATTGAGTTCTAAAGTTTCCTATGGAAGCAAGCCCCCATAGTTAATTACATTCTATGGTAGGTGAGTTCCTTAGGAATACCCACGATTAAAGTAAGCAATCATTGTTATGGTGATTTAGAATAGAGAAAAGTATGACACCATATAGAGTTTAGGATTATTTTATTTAGATGACTAATTACAACATTAAGGAATAAACATATTATTTCGAAAGATAAACATGCTTTCTTATAATGGATTTGATCATTTCAAGAAAAGACTCCTAAGGCTAATGGGTCTTTCGTGTACTAGAGAATTTCCCCTGGACTACATGGAATAATAGAACAAGATTTATTTTAACCTGGGATCATGATTCCCTATAAAGGAAAGCCTCTATAGTTAATTACATCTTATGAAGGGTCTCTTCCTAAGAATACTCTTCATTAAAGAAATAAGTGGTTATTTCTAAAGACTGCTAAGATAGCTTTCAACGGATTGATTTTTGGAAATTCAATTGGGAGAGATCTGAATTGGAGAGAATTATTTTCAAGAGTCAAATGGGAGAAAGTAGGAAATATCTATTGATACTAGGATACCCATTAGACATTTCATCTATCCCCGTGATTGGGGATCAAATTTGGCATTTAATTTTAGATTTCAAGTTGTCATTTCTTAGAAATTTAGGACTTAGATTCTATCAGCACAAGTCTGCAGAAATATCTAGGGTTGAAGACTTATTTCTGAAAGAGATGCTTCAGAACCTAGTCTACAGGTGCTTCTGGCACATGTCAGATGCTCGACCTAATTATATCCTTGGGAATCATTGGCCATTCTCCGCACTAGAGGGAACTAGCCTATTCATCACTCTTTTGGACTTATAACATGCTTGGAGAAGGTTGCTAGCAAACACTACCTAAGTGCATTTTAAATTCATGAAGTCAAGTCATATGAATGCAAGATGACTAGGTTGTTGCATTTTTAAGAAAGGAATCTATGAACCCAGACTCACTCCCTAATCCCTAAGATCATGTAGGGTATGAAGATGCATCTAACTAATGCATATTTTTTAGATTTTTATAAATTTTAACTCAAGATTCATTTTAGGCCATAGGTATGCAATTTATGCCTAATGTCATGCAATTAGAAATGGTTATGGGCCAAATCAATACTTTAGAAGGCTGGCTTCCCCAAAAAGGCGATCATCCTCACAGGATAGATGTCCCTTATGTGCAATGGGTGAAGTTGCTCAATTCAAGGAGTAGAAGACAAGATGGTTGCAAGATTTCAAACCTAAATTATTTCTAATTGATTTTATGTTTTATTATGCCTAAGGCTTTAATTTATGTGAGGTTTTAATTTTTATTTATTTTTATGTTTTGATTGATTTAGTTGGACAAAAAATTTAGTTTATCCTATGAGCCTACGTCCAGGCTTTCATTCACAGATCAAACATAATTACAGAAAGAAACCTAGAAAAGCATGCTCTTTCTATTGTGCATCTAAAATAAATCAAGCTAAATTAAATTAATAGAAATAGGCTAATGTGACCAGGTACCGTTGTACACCCCAGAAGAAAGAAAAATGAGCAGCCAAGTTCTGCCTTATACAACCTGGCCCAGAACTACAAGTTTAGATCTATGGGTCTTCTTTCTAGGGAAATCTCCTTCTTCAGGGACATCCATCGGGCTCCATAAGGGACCATTGCACCATCTCCTAGTAGAGTTAGCTCCTGCTAATCCTAGAACCCAAGTTCAAATTTACATTTTAAAATTCAAAAAGTAATCCTAAGTCCTGCAAAATAGATGTTAGGAAATACAAATAGCACACAACAATTATATTTTCCAAACATACAAGCTTAGCATTAGTTGCATGCTAAGCCCACTTGTTATATGGACTATGTTAAGGGATATTTCAGCACTTGTAAGCAAATGGCTATCTCATGATTTTTATTTATAACAACAATCCCTTTAATACAGTCCCTTACAAAAAATAGTGTTAATTCTAAAAAGAGTGCCCTGCCATCCAGTATAACGAGCAAACAAGCCTAGGCATCCAGTCTAAAGTAATACACCACACAGACATGTGAATCACAACATAACATATCACAAAAAATTAAAGAAAATCACAGAATCTAACCTAGATCTAGAGGATGTGACCAAAATGATTTGGTGTGTGAAGAAGAGGGGTTTGTGTTGGAAGGCTTTGCTAGGCTCGTTTAAGTTTAAGTTTAAACTTGAAGTTTGAATTTGTTTAGTTTTTACCTTTGGTTGGTTTCAATTCAAATGGTTTAGTGATTTAATTCCCATTTTTATGTTCATTTTATTTAGTTAAAGTAATGCTTTAGATTTTCAAGAATGAGAAATATAATGAATTTCATTTTAGGTGAAACTCACTTTATTCCACATCCTAAATCCTAATGAAGTTTCCAAAAAGTCTAACTAAGATCTTTAAATATCTTAATTAATCCTTTTGATGTTACTTATGTTTGGATTGGTTTTAATATTTCTTTTCTTTTGAAATTTAGATTTGATTTGATTCATTTAATTTGTTCCTTTAATATGATTCAATTTATTTCATTTGATTTTATTTATTTCAGTTTAGGTTTATGTTGACTTTGTTTTATTTTAATTGATTTGATTCCAATTGTTTAATGAGTTTATAAAGTTAAAGTTGAATTATTCTTAATGTTTCATCAACCTTTAAGTTCTTTAACTTAAGGTATTTAATATTTTCTTTTCTTTAATGATATTTTATCTCATTTGTTTTAGTTATAATTTTATTAGCTTGAAGTTTAATTAATGTTTTAGCTTAAATTATTTCATTTCATTTCTTTAAGTTGGTTCACTTTTACTTTGATTAGTTCAATTTGATTTATGTTGGTTTTATTTTATTTAGATTGATTCGTTTCTTTTGTTTGATTTATGTCTAAACTTCATATTAGGTTTAATTTGGTTTGGTTTAGGTTCACTTGAAAATGTTTAAGTTAAAGTTTATGTTTCATTGATTTAACTTGATTCAAATTGTTTAATTATGAATTCATGTATTAAGTTCATTAGTTCTTATGTATGTGATTATATTCTTTCATTTATGCTTATTCAATGTTTATGTTATCTTGTTAGATTAAGTTATTAAGTTATGTTGATTTAGTTCAATTTATGTTAACCTATTGTCCTTAGGTTAAGGTTTCATATTTATTCTCAGATTAGATTAATTGCAAGTGTTAGGATTTATTAGGTATTTGTTTAATTCCATTCATTTAATTTCTCTTTATATGGATTATTAAATTTATTAATCCTTAAATGTGTAATCAATTTAAGTTTTTTGTCTTAGGACTCGTAACAAACATTCCCTAAGAGTTTTCTTAAGTTTTATCAGGATTAGTTTAAGTTATCAAATGATTTAATGAATTAATGAATTTCCTTAATCCATTATTTGATTAATATTGATCTAGGGAATTGTAAATTCAACAACTCCTAACCCAGAGATTAATTGAGTTTGAAACTTTTCTAGCACGTGGGGTTACATGCCAATTTCATGTCCCCAAAGTTTCATCTTGATTAGATTTGTAATTAGGGACTAATTAGGGTTTTAATTATTTTATTAAAACCTAAATTAAACTTAATTTAATAAGATTCAATCAAGTATTTTAGTTTTAATAGATTTCCCAACAAAATATGTTTAAAATGAGGGTTTATTCATAATTTTTGGATCATTGGTTGATTTATTATGATTTAATTAAGTTCTGGTTAATTATTTGAATTATTTAATTCATTTAACTGGTTAATTAAGCCAATTTAAGGATTATCAAGTTCAGATGAGTTTTAATGATGTTTTAATATTCATTAAGGTTTATTAAGTTGATTTAAGGTTGTTTAAATCATTTGCATAAGTTAATTTCATTAATTTTAATTTACTTAAATAAATTAGGAATTTAGGATTGAAAATTCCATTTCTAATAAATTATGTTGAATTAAATTGTAAAATATTTACTTAAGGTGTGTTTTAGGGTTAATTTTATTTCCCCAAAGTTGCATCTTAATTGAATTAGTAGTTTAAAAATAATTAGGGTTTAATTTTTTTTATTTAACCTAAATTAAGGAATAAAAAACCCAATATAAATTAGGGATTTTAATTTTTATGGATTCCTCTCATCAAGACGAATGCATAGAGCCTTTATTTACATTTCTTAGATTTTTATTTATTTTTCTATGATTTGCAAAAGTTTTTGTTAATTCTTATTAATTTTAAAATGTTATTTAACGATTTTTAATCATTTTTAAGTGAGTGGGGTCCATGCGGCATGGAGGGCCACGTGTCATGCTTGCGTCACGCGTCTTGCCATGTGGCACGTGTGGGTTGATCCACGCAGAGCCGCGTGGTGTCTACATCAGCAAAAGCTGAAATGTGGGATGATCCTGGACCATCCAATCACGAATTGGATGGTCTGAATCATTAATTTATCATGTTATTCTCTTTTAATTTTAGAGCGAATGTTTTTGAGGATTTTGGCCAATGTTTTATTAAATTCCTCTACTAAACCATTAGCTCTTGGATTATATATTAAATAATATTATCAATATATTTTCTATTTCTCAATGAAGTGATAGATTTTAACATTCTTGAAGACTATGATGTTGTTAAATATAATTCATAGAGGTACTCTAAACTGATGGATGATGTGGTCTCGAAAGAAATCTATTATATTATCTACTTTAACTTCTCTTAAAGAAATAATTTTTGCCCATTTTGAGAAGTAATCAATGGCATCCAAAATGAAATAATATCCTCTAAATGATGGAGGGCCTATTAGACTGTTTATATTAGTTCCCCAACTTTCAAATGGATAAGATGTCATTGTTGGATATAAGACATTAGGTGATTGATGCAACATATATGCATATATTTATCACTGATGACATCTTTTAACATATTCAATGCAGTCTTTAACCATACTAGGCCAATAATGTCTCATTTATTTGAATTTAATTTTTGTCTTTGGAGTGGATTGGTGTGTGTTGTACAACCCTTCACGAACTTCAGCCATTACCATCTTGGCTTCATCTGGTCCTAGGCATCGCAACCACATTTGGTCAAATGAGCAGCAATATAATGTGTTATTCATACAAGCATATCATAACACACTTCCTGAAATTTGATGAGATTTTGACTTGCCTTTTGGTAAGCCACTGCATTTAAAGTAAATAATAAATAGCTCTTGTCAATCATCTTCATCTATTATTGTTAAAATTTCTTCATTTTTTAAGCTTTAAAAGTTTGAACAAGCGTTGGTACTAATGCTAACATATTTTGGATTATTATTGTAATTAGTCTTCTTGAGGGTTTGTCATTTTTTTAGCTAATTTAGCTAATGCATCGCCTTACCATTTTTTTCACGTGACACCCTTATAATTATTATTTCAAGGATTTATTTCAAAAGCTCTAAAACATGCTTTTGATAAAGTACTAACTTAGACTTATTTATTTCAAAGTCCTTATTATTTATTAGATTATGAGTTGACAATCTCCATAAACATGAAGTTTTTAAATTTTCATATTAATTGTTAGTTCTAGGCCCATAATTAATGCTTCATATTTAGCCCCATTGTTGGTTCGAAGTTCAGTCAGGCTATGTAAATATTGAAGTATGCCACCTTATGGTATCACAAATATTAAGTCAACTACAACCTGAATTAAAGGTAATCCTGGTGATTTAGTTAGCTTTATTGATGAAGCACATTCAAAGTAAAGCTCTCATTTTGGTGATTGTTGAGCTTCTTCCACATCGAATATTTTCTCATCAATCAATTCATCATTGAGTGGAGAATTTGCTTATAAAGTATGAGCCGCTAGAAATTCAATCAGAGCTTACCCTTTTATAGTCTTTTGTGGAACATATGTTATGTCAAATTGGAGCAATAAGACTGCCCATTTAGCTAAGTGACCTATTATGGTAGGCCTAATCATTAAGAGTGTGAGATGATTAACTTTAAATATCAAAATTATCTTATGTGATAATATGTAGTGATGTAATTTCTGAGTAGCAAATATTAATGTTAAGCATTGTTTCTCAATAAGAGAATATTTTATTTCAGCTTCTATTAGAAGCTGATTTATATAGTACAAAGCATTTTCGTTCCCTTCATTTATTTGAGCTAACAGAGCTCCAAGCAATTCATCTAAGGCTCTTGTATATAATATTAATGGTTTTCCTATTATTGGTGCTACCAAAATTGGGGGATGTAAAAAATATTATTTTAGGTTGTCGAATGCTACTTCACAAGCACCATCCCATATAAAAGGTTCATTCTTTTTCATTAATCAGGTAAAAGGTTGGCATCTGCCCAAGAGGTTAGAAATGAACCTCCTAAAATAAGACAACTTACCTTGTAGTAAACAAAGTTGCTTCAAGGTTTTAGGCGATGGAATCTCTATTATTGTTTTTATTTTAGAGGGATCAATTTCAATTCCTCTATGGCACACAATAAAGCCCAAAAATTTTTTAGAAGCCACACCAAAAGAATATTTCAAAGGATTCATCTTTAAATTGAAACTTTGAATTCTATCGAATATAACTCTTAAATCATTTATGTGCTCATCATGGGATTTACTTTTTACAGACAAATCATCAACATAGAATTCTACATACTTATGTATCAGATCATCCAATATGCATGTCATTACTCTTTGGTATGTAGCACCGGCATCTTTTAGGTCATAACCTCTTCTACGAGGGACATAGAAAGTTTTCAACTATTCTATTTCCTCATTTTATGAAGTTGTTAAGGCTTTTATATGTGCATTTGGCACTGTAGTTACTTTCATAGCCCTGTTAGAGATTTGATATTTTGTACCCTTATTAAAGAAACATGAGTTTTCTCTAATTGTTTTGTTATATCACTTGTACTAGCTTCTTCTTTCTTTGGCTATTTGAGGCTTTCTTAGGTTTTATAAAGTAACAGCACTTCTTTATCATTCTCAATATCACTACCAAGGTGGAGAATTACATTAGGTTATTTTTATTCGTTAATGTCTTTTATCTTTGATTCATTACCTTTCAGCATTGTCTTAATAGGTGGAGCCTCTTGCTTTTGGGCATTGACTTCTTCTACTTTATTAAAAATAAAGTAGTTGGCATCATCATAGATCTTGATTTCATGTATCAAGAACAGATTAATATCACCATCAATTTGACACTCTTCATTATTTTGAATGTATTTTATACATTGATGGAGAGTTGAAGGCACCAGGTCATATTCCTAAATCCATGGCCTACTAAGAAGTGCTTTGTATGTAACATTAACTTTAATCACATGGAATTTAACTTATGTATATAGTTTTCTAAAGCATATGGGTAGAACAATGGATCCTAATGTTTGTTGTCCTTGTTCATTGAAATTCTTGTTGAAATATTATACTTTTATCCAGATTACAAGCATCCAAAGTGTTTTAGCAATTAAAAGATTGATTGAAGCATTTGAGTCGATTAATATTTTTATATGAGTGAAATTACTTTCAACTATGACACAAAATGGTCGATTGTGCTCGATCATTCCTAATAAAAGGTCATCATTACTAAATATGATGCTTGCTGACTTTTGAGAGGTTAATTCTTTTTCTTCTGCAAAAAATTCTTCATATTATTATAAATGGGTCAGAACATTATAGTCCACTCCTATTTTGGTGGCCTTTTGAGGTTTTGCTGGTGGGTGGGGGTGTGGTTAAGACATCTTCATTAATTTGAATTTTTTTTTGCCATTGTCACTAGCTTTGCTCTATGGTGGTGAAGAAATTTATTTTCCACTCTTTAACAATATTTGAGTTACTTCTTCTGTGAAATCTTTCTTATCAAAGGAAGTTTCTAAACTATGTATTTTGTTCAAAGTTTTTAGAGCATTCAGAACTCTCAGAACTACTACCTAGTTTAGGACATAACTTCTTTGAGCCCGATTTAACCTTCCTTTTGATAGGCTTTTCTTTGGGAAAGCATAGCTCTTCCTCAAAGTCAATTGATGTTGCAATCACATAGGATGTATCTCTTTAAAGTTGAAAGTTATCTTTATCATGATTCTCACAAATATTTATGACTTGATACATTTCTCTTGAAAACTCTTCTTTAGGATTTTTCATGTCAACTAGTAACTGGAGCTTATACTCCTCCAACTTAACTATCTTTGGGGAGGTTGCTCATACTCCTCCAAAAAGTCAATCATCTTTTGTATTTAAGATTTTTGGTTTTTGAGGTTTCCTCTTTTTCTTTGATTTATGAGGTTTTGACGAAGATGACTGATTGATTTTTTATCTATTCTTTTTTATTATATAAAAATTGCCCCTTGTTGGGCATAAGCATTCTTGGATCAATTTCAGGTTCTTAAAAGTTCTTCCACCGAATGCCTTTTATATTTAGAAGAATGTTAATCATTCTTTAGTCTTCTTTGAGATGAAGGTCTCCCAATCACCTTCTTCTTTTGTCTATGAGGCTTTTCCTTTATTATTATTTATATTCTATGTTTTGACTGGCTTGACATATTTATATTTCGCATTATAATTTAGGGGAACTATAATAACATTCACTTTCTTCTTTTAGGATGCGCCAATATGCTATCAATTTGAGTGAGCTCCCTATTTTGGTAACTCCTCTCTACCCAATCTTGGAAGATGAAATAGTCTTCAATTAGGTGACTTATAAATCTATGGTGTAGACAGTAGTTGGGATCATCAACTTTGTCTATTTAGTCAAGTCAACATGACTCTAGCAATTGCAATCCCAACTTTAAGGAATGCTTGAAAATGCTATCAGAACATTCTCTTTGAATGAATACTACTTATTCATTTTCTCTTAGAGGGTAGGACCTTTTTTCTCATCCTCCATTGACTTTATCAATTGTTGTGAGGTCATTGCACTTCCATTTCTTTTTTATCAACTGTAAATATGAATGTTGTATTCATTTCCTTAAATCATATGACTTAGGTTACTTTTATTTCCTAGAAAAATTACTATATCCAACAATAAGGCCCTTTTATTTGGGCAACCTCTCAAACTTGGCTACATGATCGAACAATTCTTTGAATGTTTTTATCATGGCCATGGCTAAGTATGGAGCCATATGGTCATCAATATTCCCCATTAGAAGTTCAGTTGCATACTTTTCTGTGAGTTGTTGGTGACATTTCTTCATCTTGTGATATATTTTGTGACACTCTTGTCCTTTCTTCTCTTTTCTAAGGCGAGATCTACAATTTTCAATTTCAAAGTGATGAACGTACGACTATATAATGTAAAGGGTGATTTATATTTAAAAGTAATGATCATTCGTGCCATTTGACTTCGATCCCAAAAACAAAAGCTTAAGTTTATCACTAAAAACCAATCACTTTATATTTTTACACTAATATTATTTTAAGCATCTAATATGGCACTAAAATCAAAACTTATTATACCTAAATCTCCCTTTCATTTGAGAGGTAGTGCTTCATGCATCATCACTTCTCCATACATAGAACATAATCAAGTACCATGTATCAAGAACATTTTCAATCAGATGTTGACAATTCAAGAGTCACTGTTCTTAAACTTTGTTTAAGCATGGAGGAAAGATGATCAAAACTTATAAGCCATAAACTATATGAACCACTATGTCCTTGAAAACATCAACTTAAATACCATTTTATAATAAACCTAGATAAACAAAAAACTCATGCTCACCTAAAGCTTTATCTAGTAGCTACATGAAAGTATAGTCATTATAAAATTTAAAAGGATGAATTACCTTAATAAACATGACATCATAATCTATTCAATTCTTTTGTATTATCTTCAACCTTCTCTCTAGTGTGGTGGTACCACACATGACATGAATCCCTCATAATATGTTTGATCATCTCCCAATAAGGGAAATGCATTTTGATTGTTGTATAATATCATTGAAGTATTCTAATATAAGCATAAAGTCTTCAATTAAGACTCATAATTAAATAGTTTTAAAAGAGCCATATAGCATGCCTCTATATTAGATAAAGCCATTATATGTTGAAAAAAATCCACTACTTGATGGCACAATTGAAGAGATCACAGGAATACCCAATCTAACAACTCCCCCATCATGAACCAATGCAATTATGTAATCCATGCCCTTTAAAGTTTTAAATAGACCCTCCTTATAAAAAAAATGATATTATTTTCAACTTTTAGATGTTGGAATCATTATTCAGATTGAATTAAACAAATTCATATTTAGCAGCATTACAATTAAAGATTAACTAGTTAACCTTTAGTGATATTGTCATGAAAATCTAAAGCTAACACAATTAAATATGAGTTTGAGAAATTCAATAGAAATATTAATTTTAATGCATCTAAATAAAGAACGTGACATATTTTTTTAAGGAGATTTGTTTAAAATATGAAAAGGAAGAATTCCATAATTACTATAAATATTGATAGAGTAGACCTCAAATTATCATCATTAATTTTTTTTAGTTATGATATTAATTAAAATGCTAGTTTTCAAACTATAGCTACTTATGAATTATAGAAACATAATATTTAGCACTTTTTTGAAGCAACCAAAGAGGTTATTTGATTGAGATTAAGGCTTAGTTGAAGACTTGAGTATTCATTAAGACAAGTCAGTTATTCTTTAAGATAATTAAAGTATTATTCACTGAGCTACTGACTGGACATATTTTGAGCCAATCAAGCATATTGATGTTCACCACTACTACATCAAAGAATAGATTGATAATGATAAGAATTTAATCTAGAAGATCTAAGTAGAGCACAATCTTAATTACTTATTAACGAGAACACTACTCTCACAATCACATAAGGCATGAACTTGATTGATTTATGCAGTTAATAATATCCTTAGAGGTTTTGAGTGAAAATAAGAGTTTGGCTAACTCCCTTACAATTAATTATGCACATCAAATGAGCTCTTATTAAACAAAGCATATTTTATCTGTTCATATCGGTCAAATGAGCTGAAAAATTTTTTTTTAATCTCACCTTTTATATAAATAACTACTTAAACATCCATAATTATAAATTAAAAATGATTGTCCTCAAAGATCGTTTTTTTTTTAACTTAAATCTGGCAACATTTTAATTTCTTAGCACATGATTTAACGCAGACTAAAGAGTTTTTTTTTTTTCTTTACTGATACGACCTGAATTTCTGATTTGGTCCAGCAGGATTGGGATCCTTGTTTATGCTTAGTGCAGTGAGTTAACTCACTGAGTGTTGGAACCCGGCTGAGGGGGTAATCTCAAGGGGAAAGGTGGGTGCTGTCTGAGTCGTTAGATATGCGCCTTTTTACCCTTAGCCGTTGGATGCTAACACTCGGATTGAGTGTTTCTTGTGCTTGAGCTTGAGCCGTCGGATTGAACTGTTTCGACCGCCTTGATCTGATCTTTGATCAAGCGGTTCTGATTCTTACATGAATGAGTGGATGATGTTGTTCCGACCGCCTTTGCGTGGATCGTCGGATGGTTCTAAGTGGCATCCAAGTGTCGCTGATCGAACGGTTGAAGAGCGAACCGAGAGGGGTTTAGCTGGAGAAACCTAATTCACTTTTATCTTTTCGCTTCGCCGACTGTCCGCCGACGCCCAAAGGGGAAAGAGGGATTAGAGGAGGAAGACCGGAAGTTCGCCGGAGATTCTTACCGGAAGGGTTAGTTCCAGTGTAGATTCACCGTTGAAAGGTTTGGGTGAGGAAGAAGAAGGGAAGAACTCAAGTAGAAGGAGGAGTCTGATAAGATTTTCTCATTCCCCTTCTTTCTCCTCTGATCTCTATTTATAATCTCCTTTCTGTCTTGGATTCAGGCTTTCTTTAACTTGTAACAAATTTCTGTTATGTTTCATGTCTGGTGTATTTGCACTTCTTGATTCTTGTTACCAGTCTATTATTCTACTATGCTTCTGGCCGTTATTTCTGTTATGGATTGTTGGTTTATTTTGAGCTCTGGCTTGCTTCTGTTGGTCTTTGGTTTTGGACTGTTTCATATGTTGTAAAGCTGATATTTTGTTTGTAATATCTGTAGTCTTTATGCTCTGTTATTGTAATTATTGTTGTATGTGATAATTTGGTACTTTGAGGATTTGGGATCATATCATTTACTCTCAATCTAAAATATTACTAGAAAGCAATGCTCCTTCAATTCAGAAAATTAGCCTACTTTTAGTATGAGAAGAAAGATTTATGGCAAAGATAATTTTTTTTAATAATGATAATATAATATAAGACAAACTTCAAATCGAAGTATCTTTGTTGGGAACAAAAATGAAAATTACAAAAAAAACATTTTCTCTCTCTCTCTCTCTCTCTCTCTCTCTCTCTCTAGATATAGATATATATATATAGCCTCATAGAGTGATTCTCAAAGATTTGTTGTTTATTATTTTTTTTTTTTTCCGTATTGAAACCATAAGACAAGGGTATTCTTTGGCATTATATCAACCATGCCCTAGGACACAAAAATGTCCAAACTTTATCTTAACCTAATTTAAAACTCGAATGGAAAGGTTGGCTTTTGTGTGCTAAGTTCTCCCTTGTGCTCTTTTTCATTATGTTTAATTGTATGGAGAGACGATGGCGAGGAGGATCTTAACACACGCCTAAAAGAAATCGAGGCCAGTACCATTATAAAATTAATATTTCATGCTCTTTCCGAATCTAATCATGGCTCCTAAATTCGGATTAAATAAAATTGTCACCTTTTTTTTTTTTTTGAAAAAATGAGAGCCTTAGCTCAATTGTATTCCAAAAGGGAGAACAGATAAAAAGGAATTCACAATGTGAATTCAACAAAGAAGACTTTTAAAATGGAAAACAGACCTCAACATGAGGGAGGAAAGTAAAAGAAAATACAAATGAAAATTACAAACTGGAGAAATTACACAAAATAAACAACCTTAAAGGGATAGACCTCAAATTGTAAGGTGTTTAAGGACCCAAGTTTACCTAACATGGAGAGGTCCCAAAAACGTAGAACAAATAACAACCTGTAAAAAAGCTTTGAGAAATACTGAGTTAGACAAAAGAAGACAAAGAGCACCAACCAAGCCATACAAAAGCCAATCCTTGCATCACCCAAACAGAGAACAACAAAACCTCCAGATTAAGCTTTGAGAAAATCACTCGAGAAGGAAACAAGGAGTTCCAACCCGATGCCAAAATAAACCAAACCATTGTAAATGCACCCTCACACCTCCAATTGGCTATGAAGAAGACTCCATCCAAGGTTGCTGTGTTGTGCAACCATGCAAAGCCAAACCAAACACTTGCGAATGGTATAATAAGTGTCATCATTGTCCAAAGTGCACCCATAACATAGCCTCGTATCACAATACAACCACAAAAAAGCCACTTTCAGAATGAATTGCTACTCCAAACTTGAAAAGCATCTGTAAAGATGGCCAAGTTTCTCTAATTTTCCAACGCGTAACTTTATAAGCTACACGATCCTTGATTTGATCGGTGAAGGTAGATAGAGGAGATATAGAAGAGGCAAATAATCTATTGTTCCTTTCACGCCATATACTATATAAACCAAAACAATACAGGTAATACTTTTTTTGTAGCTTTATGCATCTTTATAGACATACCATTCAAGACATGTTGTAAAGTGGATTGCATTAAGAAAAAATTCTAAGGTAGAATACTTCTAACCAAATGCATAGAGTAAGGGCATTCAAAAAAAAGGTGAGAATGAGATTCGGTTCAAAAACAAACAAGAATCGGTTTGACCTATGCCTCTTTTCACAAGAATATCGAAGTTTTAAGCCCTTAAATAAGCCAACCAACAATAGATAGAATAATTTACACGCACAGTGATACCATATGCATTTATACCAATTAACCGATGGCAAGTATTGAAAAGAGCGCTTTAAAATCGAAGAAGTGGGAGAGCGTTTGGAATCCCAAGCAATCCAATCCTCTCCACCATTAATCAAATCATGTTAATTGTCGCACAATAAAGGATATTCACCGCCAAATGAGGCAACCTCCATCTTCCCTCGACAATGAAAGAGCTTAACTTGGTATCCCCATAGGCATTCTCAAAAAGCTCGATCATTCGATCAAATGATTCATATATAGATTTTTTAACACACCATGGATCATACAAAAAGGATAATGAATTGCCATTCCCTATGTGGTAGGAAAACTTATCTCTAAACCGTTTTGCATATAGTTTTAGTTCCTTCCACATAGGGGAGATCCGACGAAAGGATTCATGCCAAATGGACCCGTATTTCTGGTTGCACCAGCAAAAGGAGAATTCATTTTGAGAGTCTTCCATAGTGTTTTAATTTTGCATAAGGAGTTAAGAGAGAAGGCGAGAGTATCCCATTCCTCCCTTATCCTTAGGACGTAGTTTTATCCGTGAAATTGTTGTGAGTTTATTAGAGACACCATTATGATAGAAAAACGTGAAGTAAGAGAATAGATGGTCCTCAACACACCCTTGGGTATCATCATGGATCTAAACCAAGTGAGCAAGTTGTTTACATGATCTAAGAAGTTGTAGCCTTCCACCAAGTGATAAAATTTGTTTTTCCAACCAGAATCCACCTTTGAATTTTTCAAATAACCAAGAGAAGTTTGCAAGTTTTAGTGAACCCATAGTCAAGGGGATACCTGTGTATTTAATTGGGAAAGAGCCCAAAGAGATATTAAGCATGTTGCTAAGGAATGATATATCTCTTGATCCCTTTGAAAACAGATAAGAGATTTGTCTTGGTTAACCTTGAGTCCTCGTATATTGTTCTAGGCTTTCAAGACAAAATTTTAAGGATCCCACTAATCAGCCATGCCTCTGCAACAGATCATCCAAGAGCAAGTGTGATATTTTGCAAGACCCGAATAAGAGGTTTATATCTCAATAAGTTGACCTCCTGCCTATTAAGCAAGATAGAGTATCAATGGCCAATGTAAAAGGAAAGGTGATAAAGGGTGCCTTGTCTTAGTCGTGCTTTGATGTGAAGTACCCTTTTATCTCCCTATTGAGAGAGATTGAAAATGGAACATCTGAAATGCAAGCCTTTACCCAATTTATAAATCTAAGGGGAAAACCAAAAGTATGAAGTCTGTGCAAAAGAGCCTCCCTATTAATAGAGTCAAAGGCCTTTCTAAGGTCAATTTTTGCAAGAAAACCACCTTGAGGGTTTGTGTGAGTCAACTCTTGACAAATTTCATAGGCCATCATTATATTATCAGAGATGTCCCTTCCTTGAATGAAAGTGATTTGAATTAATTAAAAGGGAAGCACCTTCAGTGGTGGCAAGCACCTTAGCAATTACTTTATAAAATGTGTTGCATAAAGAGATAGGTCTATATTCTGAAAGTAGAGAGGAATGCTTTACTTTAGGGATTAAAGTAATAAGAGAGTGTTTAACCCGGTTCGGGAGCTTCTGAGATTTGAAGAAGTGGTGTGCTGCCTTAAGAAACGTTCTCCCAGAAACATCCCAAGAAGCTATAAAAAACTTTGAATTGAAACCATCTGAGCCAGGAGCTTTATTTTCATTAATGCTATTTAGTGCATCCAAAATATCTTGATCACAAATATCGCCTTCCAAACTCCTAACTTGGTCATAGGAAAGAGTATTCCCAATGGGAAAGTCCTGCATTATAAACTAATCAGAAGTGTTGCAGTTGAAAAGTGTTGAGTAGTACCTTATTTCCCCTATAGATTGGGTCATTAATAACCCCTTGATGCTTGGAGCTCCCTAATACAATTTGAACTCCTCCTTTGATAGAGAAGTAGAAACTTGAGGTCATCATCCGATGAGGTTAACCAATGAGCCTTAGCTCTTTGCTTAACCCATGTATTTTCCATATGAAGCAACCTAAGATAGGATTCTTTAGACTCCTTGGCTTCAATTCTTAGATGAATATCATTGGGATTCCTTTCCAGCTTTCCAAGGATGTCTTTTGGTTCCTCTTTTCCTCATCCATGAGGGATTGAAGATTAGAGATTCTTCATAGCACCAATTAGGCCTTTTTTAACATAAGAAAGTTTATTAGCCGTAACAAAGATGGGATCCCCATCAATGTTTCCATGCTACTTTGGTAACTTCAAGGAAGTTAGAGAGAGAGACCAATGATTCCCGAACATAAACCTTTACTCAGTGCGGAATGATCCATGAATATGATGAGTGGAGAATGATCGAGGACATTGGAGGAGGAACCTTATAGAAGGAATCAGAAATTTCTCCAACCAACTCACATTGCAAATAGCCCTATCTAATTTAGATAGAATAGGGTTATTTATTTCGATTTGACCATGTATAAAATAATCCTGTACTAGGGAGATCTAGTAATTCACACTCTTGAACAAAGGAAGATAAAGATTGAGTGTTAGAGTAGGACAATGGAATTCCACCGATTTTTCCTTGCAAGAAAGACAACAATTAAAATCACCCATTAACAGCCAAGGAGCCGAAATACCTTTTGCAATATCCTAAAGCCTCCCAAAGAGAGACCCTAGAATTAGGGTCATTTCCTGCATATATGCTAGTTAAGTAAAATAAGGGAGCTCCAAAATAAGAAACAAGACCATGAATAAATTGAGAAGAGACAATGAGAGGCTTGAAATCTATTCTCTCGCACCATTTTGATCCAGAATGCCCCTTATATCAAAATTGGAACAACATTGTGAAACATAGAATATTTTCTCATGAGAAAGGGGTTAAGAGCAGATTCTGTATTAATCTTTGTTTCCAAAAAACAAAACAGGTCCAGATTGTATTCCTTAATCAGTCTCAAACAATCCAAAGTACGGCCCTCCGCAGCCAACCCTCTAACATTCCAGCTAGCTAGACGAGGAAAGGTCATTGAGAGGAGGAAAGCGGGTTTCTTACCCTTTTTATTTTTCCCTTCTAGAAGAGAAAGTAGTTGAACTAGCACCTTCATCTACCAATTTAGTTGAGGATGGGGAGGATGAATTTTTCCCCAGATTTAGGCTAGTGTGTTGTTCGGCCTGCTTAGGAGAGGAGGTAGACGAACGAGTAGCTACCCCTTGTCTGGGGTTAGTGACCAGTGAAGTAGAGTTGCCTTCACCCAAATAGGTTCCGGCACAACTAGAGACTTTGTCCGGTAAAGGGTGATTTTTTTGGAGTGAAGGGGAAGAGGGGGCTAGGTTTAAATCAGTAAGAGGATCACTCTGTGAGATTACAGCCTCTTCGACTTGCCTCCAGGTTCGTGATCGATTCTATTATTTCTCCGCCGGCTAGAAAAAGGGGATATTGGCGGTCGACTCTACTCGTCCCCGATTGGAGTACGGGTAGGGTTGGGTTTAGAGGCTATAACTTTCTCCTTTGGACAAGAATTGTTGCTGTGAGAAAAGGTTTGGCACTTAGCACAAGCCGTAGGTTTCCAATCATACGTGAGAATGGTCCTCTATTTTTTTCCATTCATTGATAGTAATCAAGTCGAAGAACAGAGGAGGTTGTAATTTGAAGCAAAGCCTAGCAAAGGTGATACTGAGCCTTGGCCAGCTTAGGTTATCAACAGCTAAGGGAACTCCAATCATACTACCTATCTTTGAAAAACCTTTCTCATTCCAACAGCATAAAGGGAAATTAGGTAATTTGATCCAAAGAGGAATCTCAGTGACCTGATCCTTGGTTGGCCGAAAATCCCATTTCCATTTTTGGAAAATGAAAGGTCTCCCATTTAGAAAGCAGGGTCCTTCATTCCAGACGGCATCATAATCCTCCTTACATGAAAATTTAAACAAAAAGAAATCCCCCTCGAGAGAAAGCAGATCTAGAGTACCTTTTAGTCGCCATTTCCTTCTTACCGCCGCTGAGAGAGCACCGTAAAATGGTCTTTTCCCTATGGCGTGACCAACCAGAGACAGAGCCCATTCCTGTTGGCCCTCCATCAGGTCATCCTCCGTGAAACACACTTCGGGCGAGTTCGGAGGTATGAAAGATAGGGGGAATTCCCTACTTCTTTCATTTTGTGATAATAGCAATTCCTTCCAATTGCAAAGTCCTGAGAATCCTTCAATGGAACACCGCATTCGAGATTGAAGGAGAAGAAGAGAGTGGAGGGAAGATATCGTTGAGAACTTCCATAAAGGAAAAGTTCGTCTGACCCGCCGGAGGTCGAGGGATAGCTAGAGAAAAGGTGCTGAACAAAGGAAATTGGATATTTGGGAGGAGGAAAGGGGAGAAGAAGAAGAGTGTCATGCGAAAGCCCATGAGCCCTAGACATCCGTCCACCTAAAACTTTTGTCTTTTCCACCTTCTGTCTTAATTAGTGCCACTCTTTTCAATCAACATTGTTTCCTTCTTTTAATCTATTGCTGGTCATAATTCGATGCACCGCTGGACCACATTAGATGCATTATTTGGGTGTGCGCAGCAACTTATCGATGGCAATATAAATTTGAAGGAAAAATGCCAAAAGCATGAGAGCTCATGCCTAGAGCTAACGCTTCAATCTCAATTTTCTCATTGTTGAGATTTCAATAATTTTTATTTATATAAAAAATCATTTGAATTTTTATTTATTTTAGATACGGACTTTCTTTATAATTTATATAAGGGTATGTGTGGAGCAGTACTTATATCTAAACAAAAGTGTATGCTCATTTTATTTCAAATAATATAACAAAAGTACAGCACCTCTTGAAGCTATTACAGTTGGAGGAATCCATAGGCTTCTACATTCGGTACAAAAGGTTGATGTAGGAATGTCATAGAGATAATTAAAAATGGCAAGGCTCTTTGTCCCTTTGTAGGAGTAGATGATACAACCAGGAGACGCCGAATGAAATGCCCAATACTCAACACTCATGTGTGCTTTGACTAATATTGGCTTTAGAAAGTTAGAACTTAGTGTTAAAACTACATTCAATCTAATAAATTAATTCACACTTTTTAAGATAAACGAATTTCAGATTGATCAAAATTTGATCAGCTTGGTGGTGAAAAAAAAAAGTAAAAATAATTCATGGGATGCATATTTCATACAAATTTTTAGATTAATTATATTACATAAATTTATTATTAATTTAATCTTGATTTGATAGATTTTACTGAACACTAAATGGCTTCTATGTTGGATAATAAAATCCAACTCAAAAACCCACCACCCTTAGCTCAGTTGGCATGGGCGAGCACGGTTGGGAACTCCCCAACCCGGGCTCGATTCCTCTTCAGAGCGGGGTGCATCCTGTAATAGGGGAAAATAAGTAGGAGCCCGAAACTTATGGGTGTGTTGCCGCTAGGTCCCCCAGAGATTAGTCATATTGGAAGCTACATCCATAAAGTGGGCGGGGCCTAGGGTGGATACCCCGTTCCCGAAAAAAAAAATTCCAACCCAAAAATCTAGAATTAGGTTCACAATGTAGGATTGCATGGTGACAATTAAAATATGTTTTATAGGTTGAAGTAAAAAAGATTTGATTAATATTATCACTATTTTTTCAGAAATTTAAAGTAGGCTACTATTAACCAATTTGTAATCTGACATCATGCGCGCTGCTGACTGTGCTTCGGAACCTAAACAGAATCTTTCTTGAGGTGAAATTTCTCCCTCGTCTTGGCTTGTCTACGCTTGGGTGGACATAATTCGATTTTCATTATAAATATAAATATATTTGAAATCTAATCTAATGGGAATTTTAAATTCACAAATCAACATCAAAATAAAACATAAAATAGAACTCATCTAAACCAATTGGATTAATTTGCTTTCGATATGATTTTTATTTTTCTTAAAAAAAAAACTTATGCTTATTTATTTGTTATCTAAATAATTAATAAAAAAATAATTAGTTTCTACTTATTAAGCATCTCATCACTAAGTGAATACTAAAATATAAATAGAAATAGATGAATAATGATAGATTTACAAGAAATATAGTCATTTAGAATTGATGATCATAGAAGTCTAATAAATCTGATAATTATGCCATAAGTCCTATTCATTCATATTTTTTTCTAATGTTTTTCCTCTTCATTTGAGGATGCTAAGGTGGATGAGCAGTTTTACACCTTGAGACAAACATAAAATAAATATATACATGAAAAGGTTAAAGTAGCTCTAGTGGCAGATATGATTCGAGCGAGTCATCTCAAATGATGTGGTCACGTAAAAGTTCAACCGCCCGATGACCTAGTAGGGCATTAAACATATTAGATTCAACTTATGTTAAGAAGGACAGATGTAGACCTAAAAATACATGGTTAGAAAGTATAAAAAATAACCTTATTTTATTAGAATTAATTAAGAATATAATATTAAAAAGGGCACAATGGAGAAAAAGAATTCATGTAGCTGACTCCATGTAGTGGGATAAAGGCTTGTTGCTATTATTTTTTGGTCTTTTATGAAGGCAATTTGAGTTCTATCAAGATCAAGGCATAGAGATTCGTAGGAAGTCAACCCCTGATCATTTCGTAATCAAAATCATGAGAAATCGTGGCCTAGATCACCCGAAATCGTAGTCTAAGGATGGAGGAATCTCAACTTTCAGCTGGAGATCAGGGATGAAATCACCATCATCAGTTCCTTTTATTTGGAATGGACGGCTATGATCTAGCTGGACCATTTGATCTGAATCCTAAAGGAATTGCAAATTAAATCATTAACCATCCGATAGCCAATCTCACATCATTGTCACCTTTTGATATGGGATCCACGTGGATCCCGCATGGTCCAGTGATGCAATGCCATGTGTAAAAGGATTCCTACTCAGCGTCATGTAGGCAGTTATTAGATTAAGAAAGAAAATCAATTTTTTCTAATTTAAAAAATTTAGAAAAATGTCTAGAACTTCCAAAATTCATAAAAAAAAATAAAATATTCAATCAAAAAATACAAATAAGGGCTCTATGGATTCTTCTTAGTGAGAGGAATACATTTAACTCAAAATCCCCAATTTTAATTGGATAATTTTGGGTTAATTTGGTTTTGATTCAAAATAATAAAACTTAAATTAAACTCAAACCATTAATACAATCAATCTCAAACTTTCAGGAACTAAAATTCAGGTAAAACACACCTTAGATAAATTTCTAAAATATAAAATATTCAAGTAATAGGCCTTAAGTTAATAAAATAAATTAACATTAAATTAAAAATTGATGAAAAATTATGGAATTGCCCTCATAATGAACGCCAATGAATCTTAAAGCATCATTAAAACTCATTGAAACCTCATAATCCCAAAAATGATCTTAATTAATAATTAAATTAATTAATTAATTTAATTAAATGATTTAAAATTTGAAAAATCATGATAAATCAACCAAAACTCTAAAAATTCTAAATGAACCCTCTGTAATTTCATCTTCTAGAGAGGAATTTAGGAAAATTACAACCCCTAATTAATTCCTAATGGTTAAGGCTTAATATAGGTTTTATTAAAATAACTAAAATTTTAATTAGTCTTAAAATATATATCTAAATAAGATGAAATTTTTGAGAGATTAAATTGGCAAGGAACCCCACTTTCTATAAACAATTTCAAGCCAAATGAACTCTGAATTAGAAGTTGTTGAATTTCTAATCCCTGAGTAAATTTAAATGAAAGAATAAATAAAAAATATAGAAATTACAAAAATTTATAAAATCAAATTAAAGCATTTTTATTAATATCATAATACTTAAGAAAAATTTTCAAGCCCTCTAAAGTTAAGGAATTTAATTAATTATGCACTAGGGTTTAATGAAATGATTAAGAATATAAAATTTAATTAAATCTTAAATTATTAATTTGATAAATTCATAATAAATAAATTATTCAATTAAAATTAAAATCTAATCAACCTTTGAATTTCATACCCAAATATGAAATTCATTAATATGGAAATTCTTTAAATCCATTCTAGTTAATGGATAACATAATTATAAATACAAATAAAAATGATTAATGAAAATAATTAAATCTAAATATTCGAGAAATTTGAAATGGCCTAAGTTATGTTTGATGTCTAAAATAGCCTAAGTTTCCTAGGTTATGATTGATGAATAAAATTTCAACTTAAGAGATTAAACAAAATAATGAAACATTAACTATAAAAAGAAAATTAAAATATTAATCAACTCAAACTCAAGATAAACCATTCAAATGAATTCAAAGGAAGTAAATTAAGAGACTTAGGATCTTAGCCCTTTAGAGTAGACGAAAATATCATTCTACTAGGATTTTGGATGTTAGATAGGATGGGTTCCACCTAAAGTGAAATTTATTTTATTCTTCATTCTTGAAAACTTAAATTCCACTTTAACATAAAATGAACTTTAAAATGAAAATAAAATAACAAATCAATCAAATCATTTAAAATTAAAACCACCCAATGGTAAATTAAAAAACTTTGAACTTAAAACCAAATTCAGATTAAAACAAAGCTGAGTGTAGTCATATTGCACAAGCCCCTCTTTCACACACTAGATTGTTAAGTCACCAACCCTGAACTTAGATTAGGTCAATGATCTATAATAGTCTATGATGTGAAATATTTTTCTTATTTTGTGGTGTGTTACCTTAGACTAGATGGTTAGGATTGTTTGCATACTAATCTTTGAACTTAAAATCAAATTCAAATTAAAACAAATCTCAGTGCAGTAATACTATACAAGCCTCTCTTTCACATAATAGATTATTAAGTCACCAACCCTGAACTCAGATGTAATTAACTATAGGGGCTTGCCCTTATAGGGAACTGTGAACCCTATACTAAAATAAACTTTATTCTACTTCTCCAGATAGTTCAGAGGAAAAATCTCTGGTACATAGAAGTCAATCTTAGTAGTCTTTATTAAGTAATCTAGTATATTATAGAGTAATATCTTTATCTTTAAAGATAATATATTCATCCCTTAATGACATACTTGATTACTTGAATAAGTACCCCAAGATCTATGTGGTGTTCTGAATAAAAATTCTCATAATTGTTAGGCCATCTCATATTTAAACTCATTACACCAAAATTCATACAAATAATCAAAATTTTCAATGAAATAAATCATACATGCATCACATGGTAGTTACACATTCAATTTTGTAGTATCGAGTAATCACTTAAAAAAAGAAAGTCGTTAAAGATCTTTGCCCCCATCTTATTAGGAATCTTTGGGGAGCTCATTCTTCTTGAGACAAATTGATATATATATATATATATACAACTAGATTTTCTCTAATATTTTGTAAGGATTTATTTAGATCTAGGTTCCACTTCTTATAAATGCAAACATTCATAGCTAATTACCCCTCTTACCACGGTAAGAGAGCACTCTTGATTAAGATGAAAATAAGTATATCCATTTGATATAAATCAATGTCTAGAGCTAAGATGTGAATGGCTGTTTTAAGAAAATAAGAAGGTAGTCTCGATTAAGATCACATGGTTTAGTCATCCTAAGACTACTGTTATTTCAATCTATCTACGTCAGTAGGATATTAGTCATAATATCTTGGTAGTCTGATTAGTATCCATGGGTTGCGTTGTCTCAGATATCCCAAGTAGACTAGAGTTTTAGTGTATGTGCTATGGTTCATGTTAATTAGATTATACTTGCATTATAAATACAAGGTAGACTTACATTTATTAGAAAGCTATAAGATTGTAGGGAAGTTCGCATAGCGAATATAGGACTCAACTTACATCCATTAGAAGGCTAGTTATATTTTAGAAGTTCACATGGAAAGCATATAGATTGGACTTATAACCCTTTGGAATGCCATAAAAATAGGGGTGTTCGCATTATCAACAAAAAGATTGGACTTACATCCCTTTGGGAATGCCATAAGATTTAGAAGTTCACATGGAAAACATATAAATTGTGCTTACATCCCTTGGGAAAGCAATAGGGTTTAGAAGTAAGCATGGAAAACATGTAGATTTTGCTTACATGCCTTAGGAATGCCATTGGTTTAAAAGTTTGCAATGAGAACATATAGATTGGATTTACATTCTTTGGAAATGCCATAGGGTTTTGAAGTTTGCATGACAAACATATAGATTAGGCTTACATCCCTTGGGAATTCTAGTAATTTGTAGGGATTTAAAAGTTCACATGGAGAACATATAAATTGGGCTTACCTCTATTAAAATGTTGTTAGATTTGAGTTCACATTACAAACAAATGACTGGGCTTACATCCATTTGGAATGTCACTTTGGTTTTAGAAGTTCACATGGCAAATATATAAATTGTACTTACATCCCACTGAAATTTCATTATTATAGGGGTTCTAATCTGATCAAACAACAAGTGAATGAACCATAACCACAATCAAATAAGCATGAAATTAAGTCACATAACCATAATTAAAGAAAATAATTAGATATTAATTTAAAAGGATATAGAATTATCTAGATTTAATTAAACCAAAACATCTAATCTAAAATTAATCAATCAAAAACACATGAATTTAAACAAACTTAAACTTCATTAGGGATTAAGGATATTGAATTATCAAGATTTAATTAAACCAAACATCTAATCTAAAATTAATCAATCAAAAAACACATGAATTTAAACAAACTTAAACTTCATTAGATATTAAGGATATTGAATTATCAAGATGTAATTAAACCAAAATATCTAATCCAAAATCAATCAATCACATACTTAAACAAAAAGGTGTATGGTTGATTTCTCTTCCCTTTCTTTTTATTCTGAGGGCACAATGCCTTGGTGTTTTAGAAGTAGCACCTCTGTGCTATAGAAGCAACATTGTAGTGCTAAAGGTTCAATGCCATGGCACTGGGAAGTTTGCCCTCCGGCACCTAAAGCTCAGCACCTTGGTGTGGGCGAGTCTGTGCCCCAACACTAGTATGAAGAAATATTGGTCTTAAACTAGAGAGGGAAGCATTTTGGCATTGTAAATCCATCATCATGGTGCTGAGGTGCCATATAAAATAATAGAAAGCATGTTAAATGTTCGACCAATGCCAAGGCACTGTCAAAGTGGCACTATGGTGCTAATCAAAAGCCATTTAAAGAGCTGATAGGCTCGCAAGTGCACTTAACAGAAAATGACAAAACTTTTAACTAACACTATGGTGATATGTAAGAGCACCGTGGTGCTCCATTAATGTCTGATGCACTTTTAGATCTGATTAGTTATGAAATTAATGGTAATCAATATTCATAAATTATCTTTTGATTGGCTCAATAATCATCTTGATAGGCTGATTGGTGCCTTGGTGCTGCATATGGAACGTCGTGGTGTTGGTCTTGTACTTCAAACATATAGAGGCTAATGCCTCAGCATAGTAGAAGCAGTGTCACGATGTTGAGTCTAGCTTATTAATAAAACCTCTACGCTGCCTAAATTTTTATTTTAAAGCCTTTATTTTCTTAAGAGTTCTTGCATCATAGCTTTTCTTCAGCTCTAGAATAGCAAACATGTGCTTGATATCATCCGCAATGGTAAGAAGAGGGCATCCTCGAGTGATACTAACAGATTTAGCAAAGTGAATGCAAAAATAAGGTACTAGCATGCCCTCATAAGAAAACACCTCATTCTAAAGAGGAGTGTTGACGTTACTTTTAGAGTGAGGATCCAATCTTCCCATCATAGGTCTAGGGGTCTTCTAGACACTAAGGGATTCTTAGTCATAGGACACTTCTAGTGGATAAGTGAACACTTAACCTAAGCCTAGAGACTTTAGAAGGATTAGCCATAGGATTAGGCTATACCTTATGACCTAAGGAAACTTACCTAGCCTATAGCCTAACCAAATCTATGTTTATCTCCTTAGCCAAATTCCAACCTCAAATCAATTACAATCCAATCCAATTGAATTTCAATTCCAATCCAAATCTTCAAGCCAAAATCAAATCCAAACAATCTAAACATAAGCCCATGATTTAACCTTATGGACTTAACCAAATTTTTCTTCAATACAAAACTAACTCAATTGATTTTCTCATGAATCAATCAATCCTCTAATTATCATTCCAAGCCATACCAAAATCTACAATCAAAACCAATCAAGCTAGAATCAATTCAATCAACCTGACCTAACTCATTTGACTTGAAATATTCAAATGAGCCAAAATCTATTTGAACCCAAATCAACTGCAACCAAAGCCATAAATCAATCCCAAATTAATATCCAAACTCAACTAAACTCAATTCAACCCAAAATTGATCCAATTGACCCATTAGGTTCACTTGACCCAGACTAACCTAAAGGACTCATTTGAACCAATCTCAATCCAACCCAAATTGTATTGAACCAAACTAATCAAAATCTCCTACAATGAATCTTGATCATCTTAGAATATTTAATTGCAATCAATTGGGTCAAACTAAGTAAATTTGGTCTTTTGACCGAATCAACCCACTTAACCAATATGAGCCAAATGAAGCAAATCTCATCCTATGCTAAATTAATTAAAACCAATGATTCATACCAACCTAAAATCAATCATTAAACATAGCTTGACTACCAATTGAGCTAAACCAAACCCAATTGACCCTTTGACCCAAGTTGACCTAATTTAACCTAAAAGGCCAAATTGAGTCAAATCAAAATCTAACCCAAATTGATTATAACCAATTGCTCAAGTTCATCCCAAATTGATCATTGAACATGATCAAAACCTTGATTGAACCCAATTGACCCATTTAGTCCAAATTGACCTAAAGGGTCAATATGGTTTAAATCATTCCTAAATCTAAATTGATTAAAATTAAAGCATACAATCATCTTCAATTAATCAATTGAACTAAACCAATGCCTAACCCAAGCTAATTTGGCCAAATTGGTAAACTTGACCTATTTGATCCATATGAACTCAAATGGGTTAAATCCAAATCCAAGCTAAATGGAACCAAACCAATTGCACCAAAACACTCCAAATACTCATTTGAACTTGACCCAATTTGACCAATTGGTCAACTTGACCCAACCTAGCCTAATTTTACCTACATAAGTAAAATTGAGCCAAAACCCATTCAAGCCAAGCCCCAATCCAATGAAACTTGGTATGGTCCTTCCTTAGGTCACCATGGGTTAGCACAAATCCAACTCAACCCATTCTTGACCCGAATTGACCCAAGACACAATAGGTAAAGCTTTCCAAATGGAACAAATACCTCATTTGAATGGTCGAACCCACTCTCATCCACATGGCTTCCTCTTAGGCCTCCACCCAAGTAAGAGGGACACTGGCTCACCTGACCCAAAAGTGATTGGGTCATCCTTGAGCCACGTGTAGGTTAGTTCACCCTTCTCCTCCCATTGGGACACTTGGAAACCAAAACTCTCACTTCTTCTCCTATGGCAGCCACTCCCCCTCACTCATCCTCTCAAACCAAGCCAACTAAGCACCTCCCTGCCACCCACGACCGCCTGCGGCAGTCGAACAGCCACTAGAGGCCAAACTGATTCCATCCATCCGATCTAAGGGAGGAGGGGGTATACCCCCCTCAATTCAATCCAATTCAACAGACTGAGCATTGTCAGAGACTTTGCCCACTGAGACGAGCTGCCAGAGCTTCCTCCTTATCATAAAACACCAACCCAAGATAGGACAAGCTCTAACTCTATCCAACTCTAAAAAATCCCAACCAATCCTAAATTAACTTCACCCACACGTTCACCAAACTCTAACAAGGTGAAATGAATCTTCCCCTGAGATATTCGAGCATCAGAAGCCCCTCCAAGCATAACTTCAGTGAGTTTTTCGATGATGGTTGATCCACAGAGCCACTAGTGAGGAATCAGGACACCATCTTCTCATCATGGCTTCACCTCTTCAAGTTGAAGCTACCTCGGTTGATTCACCGTCAGTTTGAAGCTCTAGCAAGGCATTTTCTAGCAAATTGAGAATTTTTCCAAATTTATTTAGGCCTTTTTGAAGGAAATGTGAATGTCATACAAATCCAATCATAGATCCTTGTAGATCAACCCGTGATGGTATGGGATCGATCCTAAGCCTCCCTGAGCTCTGGTGAGCTCGACTCGAGTAGAGGAAGCCAGACGATGTCCATCTTCCATCGCTTTGGGAATGATTGATCATCCGTTGTCCATTCCACTTGATTGAAATGGATGGTCATGATCTTCTGAGATGATAAATCTCAATTTAATACTTAGGAACTATTGCATTAATCTCCACCACCTTATCTTAGATCAAATGGTGAGGACAAAAGCACGTCCACCACCGCCACGTCAATGCTAAGTCGGATGATTTTAAATAACCAATCCTATGATGCCACGTAAAAAATGCTCCACATCAATGATCTCCATGGCGTCGTCAGGATTAGGCTTAATTAAGGCCTAATAATGTGTTTAAATTATTGAAACTTTAGAAAATAATAACTAACTGTATAAAAATCCACAAAATTACATATAAATACTCATTTTAAAGGTGAAATAGGGAGATTTAATTAAAAATATTTTCATTTGATTTTGAAAAGTAATTAAGGATTAATAAGGTTTGAATGTATGCTTAATTAGCTCATTTAAGCCCTAATTACTTGGGCAATTGATTTCAAACTTTATGTGCTAATTAAATGGGATGACCTGTGCCTCCCATGATTTTCTTGGAATTTATTGCCTAGATAAATAATAATTGATAATTCAAACCTCAATTACCCTCTTTAATTAATTTAATGACTAATTAACATTCCAAATATAAAAAATTGATTAATTAAAGCTTATTAATCACTGGTTGATAGTGAATGGATGGGGGAGTGGGATTAGGACCTCTTTCCTAGTCTCTTTCCCAAATCCATTTCATTTTAAGAGGATTAACTAAGATGATAATTAATTAAGTGTTTAAGTGATTAATTAAATGGCTTAATTAAATCAAATTAAAATGAAAATTACATTAGATAATTAACAATGAAATAAAGGGTTCCTCTTTATGTTTTTAATAATATAAAGATGCTCAAGGAACTTATGATTAACCCATAAGTGTGAGAAAATCATAAAAGTGCTTAATTAGATTCTTTAACTTAATTACTCTTTAATTAGGAGCCAATTATATTAGGCACTTTAGGAACATTGCAACTTTACTTTTATTACATGTTCATATCATTTATGGTGCATGATTAAATGATTAATCAAATTAAAGAAGTATAAGAAAGGGTAATTAAGTGATTTAGTTAATGATTCAACTTAATTAATTCATAAAATATATTTAATTTTCTTTCCTTAAATCAATTATGATTACTAACGTGAGAATGGGATTAAAATAGAAAATAATTTCTCTCCTCTTTAAGTTAAACTCAAATCCAAAATCAAACTAATAATGAGCTTTGGTTTCCTTTAAATAATTTTATTTAATTTGATTGTCCTTAGGAATTAACATATTTGAATGAACCGTCTGTTTATGTTTCTTCATTCCTTCCCAATCACTTCTAAACGTTATATGTCATATGATTCCATGCATTCATGTTTTCAAATCTAAATGAATCAAATAGATTTCATTTATGTAAGCTTGCATGTGTTCACTTAACTTAATGATATGTGTGGCTATTATCACTAATAAATTTAAATCTATTTTTCAAAGTTTATAAATTGATAGTAACATATGGAATGATGATAGTTATAAACTTATATAGGACTTGCATGTGCTTATAACTTAGTTATGTGATTTTGAAGCTCTCTTTCTTGAATTAATATATAGATTTACATAGGTTTGAAAGTTAATGGGTATATAGTCTGGACATCCCGAGAATACAAGGCTTTAAGTAGCCCCAAGGAGGTCATTTGATTATCTCACTTTCCTGGTTAACAAAGGCATGTACCCATTTGATTTCATTCTTATGTATTTTCATATTAGAATTTAGATGAAGCTTTAATTCATGAGCATAAATAATTCAACCAATGGAGAATACAATCTTTGCATGGTATTTATTCATCTAATTCATGTATACATTAATATTTATCTAAGATAGCAAATGTATCATCTGGACATCTCAGGAATATGAGTCTTTAAGTAGCCCCAAGGAGGTCATTTGATTATCTCACCTCCCTGGTTAATAATGACATGTATTTGCTTATATCTTTTATACATGTGTATGTGCATGTGATTAAAGAATGAAAACCCTCTATTTTTTTACTAAAAATACATGCATTCATAATTACCTAAGTCACTAAAACATGTAGTATGTGGATGTAAAGCTTCTTTCCTTTATTCATGTAAATAAATCTACATATGATTCAATGTTAATAAGTATATAGTTTGGACATCCCGGGAATACGAGGCTTTAAGTAGCACTAAGGAGATCATTTGATTATCTCACTTCTCTGGTTAACAAAGGCACGTACTTATTTAATTTCATTTCTATATATTTTTGTATTAGAATTTGGATAGAGCTTTAATCCATATATACAAATAGTTCAATTAAGGGAAATATCACCTCTTGCATAACTTTCATCTTTATATTCATGTATACATTAATATGTGTCTAAGATGACAAGTATATAGTTTGGACATCTAGGGAATACGAGGCTTTAAGTATCCCCAAGGAGGTCATTTGATTATCTTACTTCCCTAGTTAACAATGGCACATACTTGTTTATATCTTTTATACATATGCACTTATGCTTGCTTAATGAATGAAGGTCTTCTTTTTCCAACTAAGTATGTATGCATCCTTCATCATTTAAGTGTGCCAAAATATGTTGTATGTATAGATATGCTAAGTGTTAAATCAAGTGCATGTTACATGTGATGGAAAGAAATGACTTGATATATGTCATGTGATAGTTATTCAATTATATTAATCTTAAGATGCCTTTCATATTGAATAGTATTATTTAAAGTTAACCCAAACTTAGGATTAATAAGAAAATACTTAATAAGCCATTCACTAAAGAGAACTAAACTATAAAAATATTTCATATACTGGATGTTAAGCCGCTCTTAGCCTAATCATGCCTTCTACAAAGGATTATGCTTAAGGGGTTGCTTAAAAATAAATATAATTACTTTGCTTGCAGGTTGCTTAAACCCCTAAGCATAATCCAAGTTAGGACATGCAGGCTTGGTTACTCATGTATAGGGTGCTAAGTCAAAATTATAAATATAACTGCTTAGAATTATTTGTATGTTTAGCTAACCTTTATTTTACAGGTATTATTAGATTTATTTCTCCCATAAAATATATTTTTTCCAATAGGAATTAAGATTAGTGCTATGGGGGATTAGGATGAGCAATGGCTAGAAGGCTTAGTCCTTGGGTGCCCTATGATGCTTTGAATCAAATTAAAAGAAGAAAATCAAAACTAAAGAAGGAAAAAGAAGATATGAAGACATGAAGAAGTGAAGATCCCCATAGCATGTATTCATTTCTAATTGTAATTATTCTTTTATGTTCCATGATGTATATGGGTAGAGCCCGGCTACCCATCTTTCCTCTTTTCTAGGGTGTATAATGGTACCAGGCCACACCAGCCTGTTATTCTTTTATGGTAGTTTTTAAAATTGTTTGATGTAATGTTTAGATTGTACATTAGGACCGTATAATTTTCATAGTTTCTTCATAATTGATGTTTTAATGTGTGGCATGGATGCAGTAGGCTCTTAGGATAAAATTAATTTTTCAACCTAACTAGTCACTCATAACTAAATTTTAAAGCAATTTATAGCCTCACCAAAAACCTTAGGCTCTAAATAAGATAATTAAAATATTTAGCAATCCCATAGTTGTATGGTTGTATGTCTCACAACATCCATGCATATTCCTTCTTCCTTGAACATGGGTGACCTTCATCCTTACACGATAGGGGAATGGTTGACTTGTGAGGGCATCCCTTATGGGGAGAACACCCTCTTCTCGCTGATTTAGACAATAATTTCATTTCATCATACAATTAGGCATAAGAAATTCCAAAGCCTTTGTTCAAATGAACGTGTCAAAATGAAATAAAATTTGTAAGGATTCACAGTTTAGACTAAGTCATGTGCTCATACAACTCATGCTCTAGTCTCTTAAGGAGTGGGTTTAGGACTTTAGTTTCTTTCAAAATTAATTAATAATTCTAGCCATCTTGCAATTTCATAAGACCGAGCCACATGAATTTAAAATAAATGAGGTGTTAACTGGTAGCCCCTCCAGGAGGTTGTAAGTCCAGAAGACTTAGATGGACCTATCTTCTCTTGTAGAGTAGACCTTTATGTCTCTTATTTCCTCTTTAATTTAGGCCATGCTTTTAGCTTGTGCTAAAGCTCCCTAGATTTAGGATCCGAGGTTGCTATTTCCCTTGGGCTATGAGCATAAATCCTTACCTCTTAGGCATTTCCATAATCTTGTATTTATGGATTATAGGCCCTAACAATCTAATAAAAATTTAATGCAAATCACTTTCAAACATATAAAGCCCCACCATATGATAGGTTGGAATGCTCACTAGGCTTCCTAATATCATGAGCATTTTTAATTTATTTCCCTTTGGAATCTAAAATATGTCTTCCAATTTAATGATCCCATTTTTTCCAAAATAATTAATCTTTTGATAGTCTTAATCTTGAATTCTTTGGAGATAATGTTTATTTACTTTAATCGAGAGTGATCTTTGGAAATTTCATTTCCTAGGATGTAATTAAGTATGGAGGCTTACCTCAAAAAGGAACTAAAAACTCTTAATATAAACACTACATTACTTTTCCATGTAAGTAGGGAAAGATCTCTGGTATATTCGAAGACTCATCATGCTTTAGGAGTCCTTATTAGATGATTAGGTCTATCATAGGGGGTTATCTCTATCTTTTAAGATAGCACATCATACTTTAATATTGTACTCGATCACTTTAATAAGTACCCCCTACGATATGCATGGTGTCCACCCCACATATGAAAATAAACACTATAATGAGCTTTCACAATCCAGGTGGGAACATAGAGAGGGTTATCAATGAAGGAGACTGAGAGCATCTCTCCTACAATAATGCCGCTTATGTCATCCCGTGGTGTAAGAGTTCTTCTCCAATGTGAAGGATCACCAGGATAGCCAAGTTTTTGTTCGAGGAAATTGTGTACATTTTGATAGTACATCCATTAATGCACATTATAATTTATAAAATTTTGCATATAATCAATATCTTTTCTACTATAATAATCACACCGATTTTGATGAAATTCTTAGCTTCCTCACTATTAGAACTCAAATATCTAGTGAAAATGTGAGAGAAAAGGATTATTAATTTTTCTACCATTGGCCTAATAATCGAGGCTAAAAGTTGGCATTATTTTAACTTTGTTAAGTTGATGCCTACTAGTAATATCATTGAGATAACTAAGAATAGAGTCATTTTGAATTATGTCATTCAAAAGGGCTTTACTATAGATGTAGGCAAGATTATTGATAATTTAATTTGTAAAATGCTAAAGGGTAGTGTTACCCTAGGGTATGGTCACTCTTCTCTGATTCATTCTTTATGTGTTATGGCTAGTGCGTTGGGGGACCCAAATAAAGAAGTCCTTATATAAAGAGCTCCCTTTACTAAAAGTATGATTGAAGGGTTTGGATCAAAAATGGAAGTAGAATAAAGCTCATGTATTTCTCAGTCAAGATCCAAATCCTCGAAGACATTAACTAAGTAGCTCCTTGATATTAGAGAGGAAGTTTTAGATTTAAGAAAAGGGTGGGGCAAAAGTAACCCTGGCGGAGAAAATTTTAATTATAATATGGGCTAGCAACAATAGAAATTTTCTTATATGAATGAGTTCAATTTAGTATTCATTCAAATTTTTAAAAACTATAATTTTAATGCCGACCTGAGTAGAGTTCTTTTTCCTATAGTGCCTTCTTATCACCTCTATGTTATGACCCCACTGGAGTCAAAAGAAGAGGTGGAGGAGGAGGAGGAGGACTATGACTTTTAGGATAGTCTTTTTCCCTTTTTTTTATTTGTATTTCTCTTCTTCCTTTTTTTTCTATACTATTATAATTTTATTTTTGTATATTATGTAATAAATTTTTATTTTTTGCAATAAAATTTTATTTGTATCATTTGCATACTGGTTGGCTATCCCATAAAGTAATTATAAGTCAGATATTAATTATAAGTTGAATATTTAATTGAATAAAACTTCTAACTTAAATAAAAGTAGACTAGAAAGTCAATGACTCAACGCTAGAAAATCAGCACCTTGGCATTAAGAATCTAGCGCCTCTATGTTAGATGATATGACTTAGGCTTAAAATCAAAGAAGACAGTTCCTAAGCACTAGCAAAGTAGTGTTGCGACACTATTATAGCACCTTAGCACTTTCATAATAGCACTGTGGTGCTGTAGGTGGACACTTTGGCCTTATAACCAGAGAAGATAGCACTGTGGCACCAAGATTTGGCACTACGGCATTGGTCGCAATGCCTCGGTTCCATACAATTTTGTTGAGGCACTATGAAATGGATATTGCAAATTTTGAACCTGAGAAGGCAATGTTGTGGTGCGAAAATGCTGGTCACAGCACCTTAGCACCATACAACAGTGTCGTGACACTATGAAGTAGAGTACCAAGGTTAAAATCCGAGATTTTAGGTCATGGTGTTGTGTATCAGCACTGAGACACTACAAGTCATAAGACTTTATTATAAAGTGATTTTTTATGTGATTTGATGATTTCTATAAATTTTGGTAGCATAAAGACCTAGCAATGCTAGGTTTTAAAATATTTTAGTACCAAATGCTCTCTTCTCCTTTATTTTGGATCCAAGATCAACAGAAGGATGGTTTTCATCTCACACCAGAACCAAGTTTGATAGTAGAGGTCTTAAAATTTTGAATTTATATTTTAGAAAAATGAAACACAGTTTAATCTTGATTTTGACTGCAATTATCTTGGTAATACCTAAAATTTTATAATTAATATGATCACATTATTCTCCTTTATTTTGGATCTGAGATCAATGGAGGGAGGATCTTCATTTGACACTAGATTCAAGATCAACAACAGAATTCTTCAAGATTTTATTGTGGAATGAGAAATCACATAAAAGATGCAATTCATTTGAAGTCTTACTTAGAATCTTGCCTTACACAAGAAGGACAACGTGTAGTAAAGACAAACTTATAGTAGAGTCCAAAGAAGAGAGAGGGAAGAGGGTGTAGCCAAAAAAGAAAAGAAGAAGAAGAGGAGAAAGTAGGGTCATCCCTTCTCTTCTTATTAGAGTCGGCTCTCAATTGCTCCCACTCTCCTATCAACCACTCCCACTCTTCTAATTGCTATCACTATTCCCTTTGGTGGTTATCACTAATGAGGATGGCTATTGGTAGGAGAAGTTAATATTGTTTTAAATTATTTAAATTTAGGGGTAATAGAGCCAGTGCCTAGGCATCAGGTTTGCTGCATTACAGTGCTGGAGTTAAATACTTTATTTTTTTTGGTTATTTTTATTATTTCTTTTTGTTGCAAATTAGTTGCCTCCCAATGAATGTGTCATGTTAAATGGACATGGTTTATTCATTGCTCTCCTTTATTATATTCATGAACATTAAAGGAAGAAAGAGTATAATATTCAAGAAGTCAATAATCATAACATTCATATATCATGAAATAATAAAAGAAGGTTGTTAAAAAAAATTTCAACTACATCTAATTAGTTTGAATTTCTCTAATACATACAAAAGTAGTATAAGCTCAATAAGCCATAGTAGCCTGTCTCTCTAGTGCATCATGAAGATACTAAAAAGCTGCTTCCTGGCATCGACTAATGAAAGGAGAACTTGTTCGAGTTCAGAAACTTGAGTGTGCATCTATGAGCAATCTTCTTCTAAGGCTATGATAGCCTATCTCACCATAGACCTTCTATCTAATAAATATTGTCTTCTCTGTTATAACTCTCACAATTCAACAAATATATCAAGAAGCTCGATATGTGCTCTAAAGAGTTCTCTCTAGTATAATCTTTAGGCTTTGAGGCTATGCTCGAGATCTTTGCAGACTATAGAGGCTTGATGCGAAGTAATGTTGATCTAATTATCTATATCAGTGAGAGTGTCTAATAAGAGCTCTTGATAAGTAGTGCGTAGTGAGAATAATCCAAACTCAACATCTTGGCATAAGGACTCTCAAAGTTATAACTCTCCTACTTCAAGGCCCAAAGAGACAACACAATATAACAAAGAGTTTGCCTCCACATAGAAGCTAGAAAGCTCAGGTAAAACTTATAAGATCTGCTGAGGAATCATCTTAGGTGGCACTCACTACCACCCAAGTTAAGCCTATCAAGAATGATTTACAACTAGTCTTTAAAGCACTAGATTCTGATATACATGGATCATCTCTAATATGCATATGGTCATCACTAACAGGTTTACTAGAATGAGAAATTAGAGAAGTCTCACTGGAATCTATCGATAATACTAAAGTGACATCACTGTCTACCTTCTTTGTTGATGGTTCAACCTCTAATGGTGGATATGGAGCATGAATAGGGTTGGATGTTCCTGCTACTCCTATATTATAGTCAGTTGGTAGAGTACTTCAAGTATCCCTTTTTGCCTCTGTATGAACAAGTGAAGGCTCTTGATGATGGTTTTTACCACTATCTCATCTATTTGATGATTCTTTAGAACATGAGCTATGTTGAGAGAAATGCAAGTGTCATGTTGATCTGACTTTCTTGATTCTATGACTATATATGTAGAATCTCAATTCCAAAAAGAAGATAAGGTGTGAAATCCATAGCAACCATAGGTGCCTAACTTCCATACTAGCCTCCTCTAACGCTATATAGGAATAAGAATCAATCCCCAAGTGAAGTAGAAAAGGCTAAGCCATAGAAGCTATCTCCGAATGAATGAATAATAATTGCATCCTAAGAGAATGAGTATCTATTATATCAAGTATCTCTAGTAGTCCATATATAGGTGAAGCCTAACTAATGTCATATTATCTAGCTACTCTCTTGGGATTGTATCCCTTTAGAATCACAAACTCATAATAGTGGAAGCACAACCAAGCAAGTCTCAACCCAATGTAATATTTTGTTATGCATATATATTATGGCTTTGATGATAATAATGTTGTGCCTTTCTCAATAATAGAATTTATGAATCTCTATCCCAAGCTCTGATCAAGTAAGCTATAAAGAGATCATCGGTGAAAGATCTAAAAATAATCCATCATTCATGTTGGCGTAAACATAAATATTTGAATTTGATCTCTATCTAAAGAAACTATCACTCTGCTCAGTTGCATGATCAGTAAAAATACTGCTCTTTAAAGTAAGGAGGTGTCTTAGGCTAGCTGAAGGCTCCAAAAATATATGTGTGGATCTATCCATGTACGTAATGCCAAGGAGCCTCCACATCAAAGAAGTGTGAGTAAGACATGACGCTCACTCTACCCATTCCATGATATTAGTGGGCTAATGCTATAGCGGCTAGTGCAATCCTCTCACCACGTGCAAGCAAACTAGCCATCAAGAGAGTAGAAAGGCAAAAGAGTTTGTTGCGACCCAGGAATACCAAGTAGCATAGCCACATGATAATGAAGGCCACCAAGGATAGCTCTTCATTGATGCCTCATGCTAAAAAAAGTTGAGAATTGGCTATCCCTTCAGGCTCAAATATAGTGCTAAAGCACTCCTCGGATAATGAAAGTCAATGTCAAACGAATCATCTAGGCATGCAAAATGAGGCAAGCATCCTGCTGGGACCATATATCAAGAGTAACAGTATCACATCATCTATAGCCATATTTTACACTCTCTAAATAACCTCTGGTAGTTAGCTTGAGCACAATGAAGGGTGGAAGAATATACCTGACCTCTTCTCCTCTACTGATCAACTAATTGATGCCAAAAGAGCTCGTGATCTGGAGAGATGTACTCATTGCATGGAATGCCTAAAATAGGTAGGGCTGTTGCATCCTATATATCTACCAAAGTAACTATTATCTCATATGACCAATCCTATAAGTTTTGGTGGCCTTATCATAATGCTTTACTATGTCATACATCCAACTGAGAAAATAATCACTATTGTCAAAGAGTGATGCATAGATTGTATGATATATTTCAGCTTTCCTGAGAATATCACCATTTATTTCTAAATGATGGTGGGCCCAATATATGTAGCCACTAAGAATTGATAAAGGTGTGTAAAACAATGACGTTGGGTCCCTATCCTCTATCTCATGGTGTAGTATATGGTAGCCTAAAAGTTGGATCATCCCTACCGTAGGGGCACTATCTGCAATTGGCTAGAGTACATCATATTCCCCAAAATTAAGGTGATCTATAACTCCCTTCAAAATAAAATCATGACTTTATCTCACCTTATTAGAAGGATCATGCTATGACGGAATTCATGATCAAAAGGTATAATAAAAGATGATCAAGCAAATGAATCCTCATAAATGTCTCTAAAGATATAAGCATATAAATGTTATTAGCATCATAAAAAAGGTGATAATATCTAAATCTTTAAGTGAGCTATGTTTGTGGGATTTTATTTAATCTTTTAGACTTTTACAACATCGTTATTTTACATATAATTTTCTATCTTCTTTGACTTAATAAATCATATTTGTATTTAGATACAATTAATTTTGAATGTGTTGAAATAAGATTTATATTTAAACCCAACCCTTTTGGGCATATTTATTGTGTTTAGAGTTTGATTCAATCGTTTTGGACATGTTGGATCTATATTTGGACGTAAATCTAGACCCTTTGGGCTTGATGTATTTATGCTTAGATTAGATCTAGCCCTTTTTGATATTATAGTTCTAGGTTTATATTTTGATATAGTCTCTTTTGGACATGATAGATCTAAATTATGTTTAGATTTAGCCCTTTTAAACATGAAAGATCAAAATTTAGGTATAGATCTAGCCCCTTTAGACATGATAGATCTAAATTTATGTTTAGGTCTAGCCCCTTTGGACATGATAGATCTAAATTTAGGTTTAAATTCTCTGCCTTGGGAGATGATAGATCTAAAATTACTTTTAGATCCACCTTTAGACATGATAGATCTAAATTTATGCTCCTTTGACTGAATAAAGTTTCTCTTTGATGGAGAATTTTTCTTACATTGCAAGAAATATAAAATTGCCCCATGTTGATAATAGAATTTCTCTTTTAGATTAAAGTATTCTTCTCAATCTCAAATGTTGGTAATATTTTATCCTTTCAATCAATTGATTTATAGTTAATTTTGACTCTTGTGTTTATAAAGCATAATTATTTCAATAATTATTCAAAATACCTTTCGAATATTATCCATTTATAGGGAGCATAGGCCTTACGCCTTTTGCATTAATAAGCTGATGTAGGTCCCCCTTCATATAATTTTTCAATAATGTAAGGTCCTTCCAACTTTGTGTTAAATGTTTCACCAATTTGATGATGGAGAATGAAAGGCATTCTACGCACCAATACTTGTTCACCAATTTTGAAATTTCTTGGGTGAAACATACGATCATGAGCTCAGGTCATCCTTGCTCTATACAATTGTAGATTTTGTTGAGCATGGATCCAAAATTTTCCTAAATCTTCAAGTTCTTCAAGTCATGTTTTATCATTTTCCTCCATTGTAAGTCCATTTTAGACTGCAACTCAAAGTGAAGGCAATTCTACTTTAAGAGGAAATATGGCTTATACCTCAAAAACCAATGAGTATGGTGTTGTCTGCATAGTATTTTTGTATGTAGTATGATATTCTTACAAGGCCTCTATTAATTTATCATGTCATTCTCTTTCATTTCTAGAGAGAATTTTCTTGACAAGTTTGACCAATGTTTTATTGATTGCCTCTACAGGACCATTGTCTCTTAGATTATATATCAAAGAATATCTCTAATCTATCTGATATTTCTTAATTAAGTAATAAAATTTAACATTCTTGAAAGAAATACCATTATTAGATATAATTTGTCGATATACTCCAAATCAGTAGATGATGTGGTCTCGAAAGAATTTCATTACACTATTTGCTTTGACTTCTCTTAAGAAAATTTCTTATACCTATTTTGAGAGGTAATCAGTGGCAACCAAATGAAGTGATGTCCTCTATATGAGAGAAGGTTTATTGAACAAATTATGTCAATTCCTCGACTTTCAAATAGCTATGATGCCACTATTGGATATAAGACAATAGGATGTCAATGTAAGGTGTCTGTGTGTATATGACACTGATGACATCTTTTAGCATGTTCAATGTAGTCTTCAACCATGATGGGTCCCATTCATTTAATTTTTATTTTTATCTTAGGATCAAATTGATGTGCATTGCACAACCCTTCCTAGACTTCAACCATTACTATCTTGGCTTCTTCTTCTATTCTAAGCATCACAATCACATTTGGTCAAATGAACGGCGATATAATGTGTTGGTCAAGAGCATATCATAACACTCTTTATGAAATTTAATAAACTTTGATTTATCTTTTGGTAATCCACTGATTTTAAGGTGTTTGCATGTATTTTACATTGATGACATCGTTTAGCATGTTCAATGTAGTCTTCAACCATGATGGGTCCCATTCATTTAATTATGATTTTTATCATAGGATCAAGTTGATGTGCACTGCACATCCCTTCCTGGACTTCAACCATTACTATCTTGGCTTCTTATAGTCCTAAGCATTAGAACCACATTTGGTCAAATAGTGGCGATATAATGTGGTGTTCAAGAGGGCATATTATAACACTCTATATGAAATTTGATGAGCTTATGATTTATTTTTTGGTAAGCCACCACTTTTGAGATAAGTGACACATAGTGATTACTAATCATCTTCTTTATTTATTACTAAAATCTCTTGATTTTCTTTAGCTTTAAAAATATGAAGAAGGGTTGGTTTTAATGCTAGCCTGCTTTGGAATATTATTGTAATTGGGTCTCCTTAAGAGTCTATCATTTCCTTGCCTAATTGAGTTAATGCATTAGCCTTGCCATCTTCTTTGTGTGACACCCTTGTAATTGTTACTTTAGGAATTTGTTTCAGGAGGTTTAGGATAAGCTTATGATAAAGCACTAATTTGGGCTTATTTATCTTGAAAGTCCCTATTATTTGTTAGTTTATGAGTTGAGAGTCTCTATAAATATGAAGTTTCTTGATTTTCATATTAATTGGTAGTTCATGACTCTTAATTAATGCTTCACATTCAGCCTCATTATTGGTTTGAGGTTCAGTCAGGCTATATGAAAATTGAAGTATGTAACCTTAGAATGTTAGAAATATTAAACCAATTCCAACTAGTACTACAAGTAATCCTAATGGTTTAGCTAGCTTTATTGATAAAGCTCCATCAAAGTAAATCTTTTATTCTGATGATTGTTGAGCTTCTTCTACTTCAAAGATTTGCTCATCATACAATTACTCATTGAGTCAATAATTTGGTAGTAAAAGATGACAAGCTAAAAGTTCCACCATAGCATGCCCTTTTATCACCTTTTTATAAGACATATATTATGATAAATTGGAGTATTAAGACTGTCCACTTAGTTAGGCAGCCTGTTAGAGTAGGCCTAGTCATCTAGAATTTAAGAGGATTGACTTTAAATATCAAAGTTATACTATGTGATAACATGTAGTGAGGCAATTTCTGAGTAGCAAATATTACAGCTAAACATTGCTTCTCAATAGGAGAGTATATTATTTCAACTCCTATTAAATGTTGACTTATATATTATAGTGTGTTTTCCTTCACTTCTTCATTATTTTGAATGAAAAAAGCTCTAAGCCATTCCTCTAGGGTTATTTTGTATAATATCAATGTTCTTCTTATTATTGGTACTACTAAAATTAGGGGATGTTGCTTCTTGACAAGCATCTTCCAACATAAAAGGTACATTCTTTTTCATTAATTGAGCAAAGGGTTGATATCTCCATGAGAGAATAGAAATAAATCTCATGATATAAGCCAACTTGCCTTAAAGTGAACGTAGTTGTTCCAAGGTCTTAATCGATAAAATCTCTATTATTACTTTAATTTTAGAGAGATCGATTTTAATTCCTCTATCGTGTACAATAAAGCCTATAAATTTTCTAAAAGTAATGCCAGATGCATATTTAAAAGGATTCATCTTTAAGTTGACACTTCGAATTCTATCAAATACAACTTTTAAATCACTCATGTGATCGCTTTGAGCTCTACTTTTGACAACCAAATCATCATTGTAGCATTCTACATATTTTTGTATAAGATCATCAAAGATGTGGGACATTGCCCTTTGGTATGTAACACTGGAATTTTTCAAATCAAATCACATCACTTTGTAGCAATAAATTCCAATTGCTGTATAGATTGACATATGTTTCTCATCTTATAGAGTCATTTTAATTTGGTTGTAGCCCGATGAACCATCCATAAATGAAAATATATCATAGTTTGGTGTACTATATACCATGAGTTCTACATTTGGTAAGGAAAAGTCATCTTTGTGGAAGCTTTGTTTAAATCCTTGAAGTCAACAAAAATACAAATTTGCTCATTTTTCTTTTTTATTGGGATATTATTGGCGATCTAGTAAGATATTTTTCTTTTCAGATGAATCTTGTTTAATAAAATTTTTGGTTTCAATGATTACTTTCTCTTTAATTTCCAATTGCATTCACCTTGATGTTTGCTTTATAGGCAGTACATCAAGTTTAACGATGAGTGTATGTATAACTATGTCTATCGATAAGCGTAGCATTTCACTGAACTCCAAGTGAAGTAATCTTTATATTCACAAAGTAATGCATTTATTTCCCTAATATTTTTGATGTGAGGTTAGCAATAATGAAGGTTGGCATAAGTTATTGTTCAATGCCCAAGTTAATTTCCTGAATTCATCAACAGTAGCTTCGTTGCCTTCCTCAAATTCTGTTGGTGCCTCTTTCAGTTCAATTATTAATTCATCTTCAAGTGTATTCTCATTTTCATGTGAAACAGCATTTTGTTCATTTGTAGCTTTAAAGGAAACTTCTTCTTTTTTGATATAGCATAACATAAGCTCATTAAAAGAAATGCTGAAGTGATATATCCTAATCCTCATGTGGTGGACTTCCCATATCCTAAGAAATTTTGGGTATTATCCTCTCATGAGAGTCTCTTAAATAATAAGGCTAGAGTATTTGATTGTATAGGCTAAACATTATCCTTAACTAGCTTCTTTAAAGCTAATGAGAAGTATTAAGAAATTATTATTAAAATATTTTCTTCCTTAAAATCGTCCTCTTCAAACAGTTCTTCAACAGGATTTATGGCTTACTCTTCAATTTTGTAGAAAAGGATCCTCGATTCATCATAGCCTCTTCTAAAAGGGATATAGAAAGTTTTCAATTATTATACGTTCTCTTTTCTTAAATCTATTAATGATTTTTATATGTATCTTTGGCACTGTAGTTATTTTTATAGTTTTGTTGGAGATTTGAGATTCGGGTACCCGTATTAGAGAAACATGGGTTTTCTCTAATTATTTTATTACATCAATAGTAATAAATCCTTCTTTCTTTAAGGTGGTTGAGGCTTTCAGAGATTGATAAAGTAGTAATTCTTTTTCATCATCTTGTATATCTCTGCCAAGGTGGGGGATAACTTTAGATTATTTTGATTCATTAGCCCTTTTGCTTTTTGAATCATCACCTTTTAGCATTATACTGATAGTTGGACCCACTTGGTTTTGAGCATTGACTTCTCTTACTTTCTTGGGAATAAAGTACTTAGCATCATTATATATCTTTATTTCACATATCAAGAATGGATTCATGCCACCATCAATTCAACGCTCCTCACCATTTTGAATGTATTTCATACATTGATGGAGGGTTGAAGACAAGATGCCATATTCATGAATCCATGGCCTACTAATGAATGCTTTGTAGGAAACACTAGCTTCAATCACATGGAATTTAGCTTCTATATACAGTTCTTTAAAGTGTAAAGGTAGAAAAGAGATCTCATAGTTTTTTTCCCTAATTTATTCCTTGTTGGAATACTATACTTTTATCCAGGTAATAAGCATCCAAAACTAATCTTTGAAGCATTTTAGATATTAAGAGATTGACTGAACTACCCGGGTCAATCAATATTTCTTTTACACGGGTAGAACTGCATTCAGCTATAAAATAAAGGAGCTAATTATGTTTTGTCATCCCTAACAATAGGTCATCATCACTGAATGTGATGGTTGCTGACCTTTGAGAGGTTATGTTTTCTTTTATCCTCTCTTCGGGAAAGAAAGCTTCATATAATTTTTGATCTTTTAAAAACTTTAATCATTATTTCTAATATATCTTTAGATAACATGATGGCATCATAGACACTTAATAAAGCCAATAACTTGTGTCAATGGGCTAGAATATTATAATTTACTCTCATTTTAGTGGCCTTTTGAGGTTTAACTACTAGTGTGGGTAAGGCATCTTCATTAATTTGATTTTTCTTTGCTCTATGGTGGTGAGGACATTCGCTTTCCACTCCTTAATAAGATTTGAGTTCCTTCTTCTTTAAAATATTCTTTATCAAAGCAAGTTTATGAACTTTGTGCTTCATTAGAATTTTCAGAACACTCCAAACTACTACCCAGTTTAGGACATAGCTTCTTTGAGCTCTACTTAATTTTTCTTTTGATAGGCTTTTCTTTGGGAAAGCATAGTTTTTCCTTAGAGTCAGTTGATGTTGGAATCATGGAGCATGCCTCTCTTTGGATTTGAAAATAAGAATTTTTTGAATTTTCACATATGTTTATGACTTGACATATTTCTTATAAAACTTCTTCTCCAAGACTTTTCTTGTCAAGTTGTAATTGGAGCTTATATTCTTCCAATTTAACTAGCCTTTGGGGAGGTTTCTCATACACCTCCAAAGAGATGATCATCTTTTATGTTTCATATTTTAGCTTTTAAAGTTTCCTCCATTTTGAAGTTTCCTCTGGTTAATTTTCTCTGCTCTTTGTACTATTTGAAAATTGTCCTCTATCATGCAAGAGTATTCTTGGATCTATTTCAGGTTCCATGGAGTTCTTCCATTGAATTCCTTCTAAGGCTACAAGGATGTTGATCATTTGCTTAGTCTTCTTCGAGATGAAGGTCTCTCAACCACCTTCTTTATCTACCATTGGGGGTTTGCCTTTACTATTATATTTCTTATGTTCTAATAACCTTGACATCTTTTCCTTTTGTATTTTAATTCGAGGATACTGTGAAAGCATTCACCTTCTCCTTCATAGGATGCACCAATATGTCATCAGATAGGGTGAGCTCCCTACTTCGATAACTCATTTCTACCTAGTCTTCGAAGATGAAATAGTCTTCGATTGGGTGACTTATAAGTCTATGGAATGAACAATAGTTGGGATCATTGACTTTATCTACTTGGTAAGGTTGATGTGGTTCTGGAAATTACAACCTTAACTTATGGCATGCTTAAAGATTTTAGCAGTACATTCTCTTCTAAATTAATTACCACTTGGTCATTTTCTCTTAGAGAGTATGACCTTTTTTCTTATCCTCCATGGGTTTTCTTACTTGTAATGAGGTCATTGCACCTCCATTTCTTTTTTTATCAACTATGAATCTAAATGTTATAATCATATCATTTTTCCTTAAATCACATGGCTTAGGTGGCTTTCCTTTCCTTGAGAAATTATTATTATAATTAGTATTAAAGTAGTTTATTTGGGAAGCCTCTCAAACTTGGATACATGATCAAATAATTCTTAAAATGTATTAATCATAGCCATGTCTAAGTTTGGATCCATTTGATCATCAATGTTTCCCATTAAGAGTTCTATTGTATTATGGTGCTTATTTACTGATGCAGCGGGTGGACACCATGCAGATCTTAGGGGGTACCTATTGAAGTAATCGGATATGACATTAAGGTATGATGAACTATCTCAAAAGATAGAAATATCACCATACAATGGACCTGATCACCTAATAAAGACTCCTAAGGCATGATGGTTCTTCATATGTACCAAAGATTCTTCCCCTACTTTACATGGAAAAGTAGAGCAAGGTTTATTTTATAGCAGGTTCTTTAGTTTCCTATGGAGGTAAGCCTCCATAGTTCATTACATCCTAGGAAATGGGATTTTCAAAGAATACTCTCGATTAAAGTTGTCAATTATTATTTTTAAAGATTTCAAGGTTAATACTATCAAAGAATTGGTTATTTTAAAAAAAATCAAATGGGATTATTTAATTGGAAGATTTATTTTAGAATCCAAAGGAAGGTGAATAGGAAATGTTCATGATATCAGAAAGCCTAGTAAGCATTCCAAACTACCCTATGGCGAGGCTTTATATTTTTGAAAGTGAGAGGATTTATTTTATTTGAGTTGAAATTTTATTAGATTGCTAGGGTTTATATTCCATCAACACAAGATTGTAAAAATTCTTATGAGGTGAGAATTTATGCTCGTAGCCCAAGGAAAACAAGAAACCTCATATCTTAAATCTAAAGAGCTTTAACACAAGTTAAAAGCGTGACCAAAATCTAAGCGGAAAGGGGACATAAGGGTTTACTTCCACAAGAGAGAATAAACTTGTTCGACTCCTCTAGACTTACAACCACCAGCTAATATCTCCTACGATTCAAAACCATGTGGTGGTCTTATGTAATTGCAAGATGGTTCAAGATGTTATTTAATTTTAAAAGATACTAGAGTCCTAAACTCACTCCCTAAGAGACTAGATCATGATTGGCATGAGCATATGACTTAGTCTAAAAATGCAATATCTTTTTAAATTTTATATTATCTTGACACATTCATTTGGACAAAGTCTTGGCATTTTTTTTGCCTAAATGCATGAAGAAATTTGGTTGTTGGACAAATCAAACAAGAAAGAGGGTGAAGCTCCATCATAAGGGGTTTCTCTCATAAGTCAAGCGATCCCTAAAGTGATAAAATAGAGGCCCTCATGTTTACAAGAGTGATTCAATATGACATGCATGATGTGAGACATATAATATATTGTTAATGGGCTGCTAAATCTTCTAGTTATCTTGATTACATCTTAAGCTTTAGAATGAGGTGATGAGTTATTTTAAATTTTAGTTATGAGTTGTTAATTGGTGTAGAAAAATTAATTTTATCCTAAGAGCTACCGCATATAGGCCACACATTCAATCATCAATCCTTAAGAAATTGTGAAAATTATGTTGCTCAATTGCACAATCTAAACAAAACAACAATCATTTTATAGACTACTATGAAACAATAAAAGGTTGGTGCGGCCAGGTACAGCCATACACCCTAGAAAAGAGAAAAGATGTGTAGCTAAGCTCTACCCTTACAAAACTCGAGATTACAAAATAATATTACAATTTAGAATTGAATACATGTTATGGGGCCTTCTTTCTTTATTTCTTCTTTCTTTTGATTCTTTTGATTTGGTTTGCTCCAAGGCATCACAGGGCACCTAGGACTAAGCTTTCTAGCCATTGCTCATCCTAATCCCCATCCCATTAATCCTAATTCCTATTATAAAAATTACAATTTTGCGAGAAAAGTAAATCTAACTACACCTGCAAAATAAATATTAGCTAAACATACATACAAACCCAAGAAGTTAAATTTCATAATTTGGACTTAGCACCTTATACATGGGTAACCAAGCCCACCTGTCTTAACATTGATTATGCTTAGGGGCATAAGCAACCTGCAAATAAAATATTTACATTTATTTTTAACATCCCCTTAAGCATAATCCCCTATAGAAAATAAGATTAGGCTATCAACGGCCTAACATCTAGTCTACGATCCACATTCCTAACATCTAATCTACAATCCACATTCCTAGCATCCAGTCTAAAATATTATATCATAAAATAAAACACATCATCATTACATGCAGCATCCTAACCTAAAGCTAGAAGTGGTGACATAGCATTGTAATGTGTGTGAATAGGCTTTATGTGGTATGTCTTAGTTAGGTCTTTAGAATTATAATTTTCTAAGTTTTGAAAACATTTAATTTAACATGAGGGATGGTTTGATTTTAAGTTGTTTAGAGGTTTGCAAATTTTAATTTGTATTTTATTTTGTTTCATTTGATTTACACTTATCATCTAAGTATTATAAAGAGAAGAAAAAGGCTTAACCTCCTTCATCCCTACCCTAAGTTGTTTCCTAAAACCACATTTTTATGATTTAGTTCCCATTAGTGAATGATTTATCAAATATTTTATTAATCCTAAGTTTAGGTTAACCTTAAAGAATCCTATTCAACATGGAAGACATCTTAAGATTAATGTAATTGAATTACCATCACATAAAATATGTTGAGTTATTCCTTTTCATCACCCATAACATGCATATAATTTAACACTTAGTATAGCTACACATGCGATACATTTTGGCATACTTAAATGATTATGAATGCATATATTTTTAGTAGAAAAGAGGATTCTCACTCTTTAAGAAATTATACATATGCATGTATGAAAGATGTAAGCAAGTAGGTGCCATTGTTTAAACCATGGAAGTGAAATAATCAAATGACCTCCTTGAGGCTACTTAAAGCCTCGTATTCCCAGGATGTCTAGACTATATACTTGCTATCTTAAGTTTATATGAATGTATACATGATTAAAAGAATAAAAATCATGCAAAAGATTGTATTTTATTTGATTGAATTATTTATGCATATAAATTAAATCTCTATCCAAATTCAAATACAAATGTACATAGGAATAAAATTAAATAAGTATGTGCATTTGTTAACCAAGAAAGTAAGGTAGTCAAATGACCTCTTTGGGGCTACTTAAAGTTTCATAATCCCAGGATGTCCATACTATATACTTATTAGGAAAGGAAGCACTACCTTTACATGCTTAAGCTATAAACACATACAAATCCTATATATATTCATAACTACTATCACTCCAAATATTATTATCAATATATAGCTTTTGAAAAGTAAATTTGGATTTATTAGTGATAATAGCCACACATATAATAAGATTAAGCCAACATATGCAATTTTACATAAGTAAATTCCATTTTATTTTGAAATATGAATGCATAAAGTCACATGACATACAACATTTAAAGTGATTGGAAAGGAATAGCCAAATATTTTCACATAATTCATTCAACTACACTAATTCTTAAGGACAATCACATTAAATAAAATCATTTAAAGAAAACTAAAGCTTCTTATTAATTTGATTTTGGATTTTAATTAAACTTAAAGAGAAGAGATCATTTGCCATTGTATCCCATTCCCATGTTTATGGTCTTAATTTATTTAAGAAAAGATAATAAAGTGATTTTTATAATTTAATTAAGTAGAACCATTAAACAATCCATTTAATTACCCTTCCCTATGCTTCTTTAATTTAACTAACCATTTAATCATGAGCCACAAATGACATGTAAATGAGGAAAATAAAATTGCAATGCTCTTAAACGACCAAATGCAATTGGCTCATGATTAAAGATTAATTAGATTAAAAATTCTAATTAAGTACTTTTATGATTTTCCCACACTTGTGGGATAATCATAATTTTCTTAAGTGTCTTTATGTTATTAAACACATAAAGAGGAACCCTTAATTTAAATATTATGTATCTGATGTGATTAGCATTCTTAATTTAATTAGATTTAATTCAATTATCAATTGATTAATTAATCTTTTAATTAAACCTCTCATTTAATAACTTTCTTTAATGAAATGAATTTGGAAAAGTAATTAGGAAAGAGGTCCTAATCACTCCTCCTCATCATCTCAATGTTGATCACTAATTAATGAACTTTAATTAATTAATTTTAATATTTGGGGTTCTAAATAACCATTAAACTAATTATGAGAGTAATTAGAGTTTAAATTTCAAATTTCCCTAATTATATAGCCAATAAATCCCAATAAAATCATGGGAGGCAAAGCTCATCCCACTAAATCAACATGCTAAGTTTAGGATTAATTGACTAAGTAATTAGGGCTTAATTAAGCTAATTAAAGAAACATTTGAACCCTAATTGAGCATTCATCAATATTCAAAATTAACTGGAAATATTTTTATTAAATTCTCCTCTATTTAACCTTTCCAAAATCTATTTATTTGCCTATTTTTGGATTTTTTAACAATTAGTTATAAATTTATAAAGCTTTAGCCAATTAATCATATTTTTCAGCCTAATTAATCCCTAATTCTGTCGACGCCATGCGGACAGCTGATGTGGCTATGCTTTCCATGTGGCACTGTAGGATTGGCCACTTAAACGGTCCGACATGGCATTGACGTGGAGGCGGCGGACAAGCTTTTGTCCATGCCATCCGATCTAAGATCAGATGGTGGGGATTAATCCCATGGTTCTTATAGGATTAAATCAATATAATGTAATGAATTAAATCATGATCTTCCACTCTAATCACATAGAATGGATGATGAATGATCCATCGTCCCCCAAGTGATGGAAGACAGACACCGTCCTCCCTCCTCCGCTCGATCTGAGCTCGTTGGAGCTTGTGAGATATTGGATTGACTCTAAAAGCTTCAGGGAGAAAATCTAAATGGATCATAGAGTTGAAATAGCACAAAATCATAATTTCCTTCGTAAAGGCTTAACAAAAATTAAATTTTCTAAGGTTTGACAGAATTCACCTCACCGGAGCTTAAGATCGGTGGTCTATCAACCAAGGTAGCTTCATCTTGAAGAGATAAAGTCCTACTGAGAAGCTCATGCCTTGATTCTTTATCGGTGGCTCTATGGCTTAAATTTTATCAAAATCCTCATCAAAGTTGGTCTCGGATGGGTCTCTGGTGCTCGAATCGATCAGCGATCAATTCCTCTTGATCACCGGAGCTAGGGGAAGGTGTGCGTGAAGTTAATTTGAAAATGGTGGAGGTTGAGTGAGGTTGGATGGAGATAAGCTCTGTCCTATTTTAGGGTTGGTGTTGCCAGTGATGGGGAGGCTGAGGGAACTCAGGGAAAGCTTGAGAGAGGTCATTTTGACTCTCTTAAGCTTTAGAAATACTCTGATGAGTGTGAGAGTGGAATGGGGAGGTTTATACTCTCCTTCCCCTCCAATCTGATGGCTAAGATTGGTTCTGCCTTGGGCAGATGTCCGGCCAGTACAGGCGGTCGTGGACGTCAGATAAGTGCTTACGTGGCTCAGTTTGAGTGAGTGAAGGCCTAAGGAGGGTTGCCAAAGGTTGAGGTGGCTAGTCCTTGGCTTCCTATATGTGCCAATGGGAGGAGGTGGTTAGCTCACCGCCCTTGACCTATGGTTGACCCAACCAGCCTTGGGTCAAGGGTCCAAACTAAGCATTGGGTGGCTGCCAAGTGCAAAGGGGGAGGTTTGACTACCTAAAAATGGGTTTTGTCCTATGTGAAGGGCTTTACCCAATGGGTAATGGGTCAAATTGAGTTTAATTTGGGTTGGGTTGGATTTTGGGCTGATCCATGTTTACCTAAGGATGGGTTATGCCAAGATTGAATGGGTTTGGGCTTGATTTGGTTGGGTTTGGCTAAATTTAACCCATGTAGGTTAAATTAGGCTAGGTTGGGTTAGGTCAACCAATTGATCAAATTAGGTCAAACCATGGATTGAGACAAGTTTAAATGATGATTTAAGATGTTTAGGAGCAATTGGATTGATTTAATTTAGATTAGATTTGGATTTGACCCATATGGGTTCATATGGGTCAAATGGGCTAAGTTGACCAATTTGGTCAAATTAACCAAATTAGCTTGGGTTAGGTCATAGCTTATGATCATTTGAAGTTGATTGTAAGTTTTGATTTCAATCAATTTGGATTTGGGAATGATTTAGACCAATTTGACCCTTTAGGTCAATTTTGGCTAAATGGGTCAATTGGGTTCAATTGGCCAAATTGGATTCGATCAAGGGTTTCATCATGTTCAATAATCAATATAGCATGGGTTTGAATCATTGGTTATAATCAATTTGATGCAGGGTTTGAATTGGCCTAATTTATCCCTTTAGGTCAAATTTGGTCAACTTATGTCAAGAGGCCAATTGGACTTGGTTTGGCTCAATTTATGATCGACCCATGTTCAAGGATCATTTTGAAGTTGGTATGATTCATTGGATTTAATCAATTTGAATTACAATGGGATTTGGTTCAATTTGGCTCATGTAGGCTAATTGGGTCAACTTGATCAAATGACCAAATTGGCTTGGCTTGACCCAACTTGTTGCAATTGGCCAATCAAGGATGACCAACAAACATTATAGGAAGTTTTGAATGGTTTGGTTCAATCCAATTTGGGCTGGATTGGAGTTTGGTTCAACCAGTTCCTTTAAGTCACTTTGATTTATGTGAGCTTAATAGGTCAATTGAATTGGTTTTGGGGTTGAAATAGACTGAATTGAGTTTAATAATTGATTTGAGATTGATTGATGGCTTTGATTGCAATTGATTTGAGTTTAATTGGATTTTGTCTTATTTGGACACTTTGGGTTCAAATGGGCTAGCTTGGGTTAATTGAATTAATTTTGGTCAATTGGCTTGATTAGCTTGATTGAAGAGTTTCGATTGAGGGTTTTCAATGGTTAGAGTGCTTTTGTGAAAACCAAATTAGTTTGGTTTGATTGAAGGAATTTTGGTTAAGTCCATAGGATTGACTTAAGGGATTAAGATGGATTTAGGTTATGGGTTTCAATCATTTGACTTGGAATTTGGATATGAATTGGGGTTCAATTATGATTGGTTGTATTAATTTGAGGTTTGGTTTTGCATGATTGGATAGGCATAAGTCATGGGTTAGGCTTCCTTAGATCCTAAGACATAGTCTAAACCTATAGCAAGTCCTCCTAAGTCCCTAAGTTCGGGTTAGGTGTTCACTTAGTCACTAGAAGTGTCCTATGACTATGAATATCCTAGTGTCTAGAAGACTTCTAGGTCTAAGATGGGAAGATTGAATCCTCACTTCAAAAGTGAGGTCAACATGCATGCTTTTCTGTGAGTTTTTGTTCAAATTTCATGCTCATGTTTCACCGTCTTATGATATATTTAGTGATACTTCCATCTTTTCTTCTCTTTTCTAAAGGGAGTTATGTAATTATTACTTTCTTGGTTGATCCTACTAAACTCTTGACAAAGAGTGTTCTAACTTGGCAAAGGTTTTTATTAAGTCATTGGACAACTCAACATACCATTGAAAAGTTATATTAGTAAGACTATTCATGAATTATCGAAGCAGTAAGGCATCATTTCCTCCTACATTCCCACAAGTACCTTTGAACTAGCTAAATATTTCCATGGATTTTATATGCCTGAAAAGATGTTGAATTTTGGCACACTGCAACCTTTAGGATACTATACTTTATCATATTCGGCCAAATATGGTCAGCCTTTTCTAACTAATTGTTCTGCAATCTCTAAGGTCATGACCACTTTGACATTTTGATTGATAAGATCTTTCACCTGAGATTTTGTAATGACATCAATATTTTGATGAGTTCTTATAGTAACTTATCTTGGAGGTTCTTACCATTGCGTTGAAGCTATTGGCAAGTTTGGTAAAGCATTTTACATGCCTCCAATTTTGGCTATTAGATTGAGTGTCACCTAAGGATTTCTTTAATGTGCTTGTTGAATTGTAGTTGCTATTAAATTAAGCTGACCAAATAACTCTTTCATTTTCCCATTCATATCATTAAGATGATTGTTGAGTTAGCTAATTTCTTAATTTGTTATTTGGAGTTAAGAACTCATCTATCATTGTAGCCTTGTTACAACATTACTTAGTTCTTTGTTTCTTCAATCTTCACTCGAGTTTCACTTTTGAACACTTTATTACTTGGGACCCTCCTGATGTTGTTCCTTATTTGGATGTTCAAATGTCACATTCTTATTTGATAAATGTGTATCAACCATGAGAATAACCATGACTTCTATGTAGTCGATATTTTCATTATTTTATAAATGAGGAGCTTGATGTTCTTCGTAAATCAAAAAGTCATCATCTTCCCTAAAAGGTTTATCATCCATGTCGTTAGCCATTGGATGACTATTTTAGATCAATGCCTTAAATTGATGATGGGAAATTCATCCTTTAAATCATCTAATTTAGCTCACTCATATTGATTTGCCTCATCTTTAATGACTTGAGATTCTTTAGATAACCAAATTGATGTGGACCTTCCAGTGGTGGATCTTTGGAGAGATATTTTAGATGTCACTCCCTAGTGCTCATCAGATGAATTAAAATGGGATGATTGATATTTCCTTTTTTTTTAAGGTTATCGGGCCCTTCCAACAACTAACTATTGACCTCATTTATGGATGAGATTAACATTATCCCAAAAATAATAATTATGACACTTAATCTTATAATAAGAGCCTCTGATTAGACACTTAGGATACTATACTTTATGGCCAAGTGAATCCTTCTAGGGTTTGACTTAAATTAATAAGATTAGGTGAACTCAACTTAAACTCAAATCTAAATAAAAAATTTAATCAAACACATTCTAATTGAAATTTAAATTATTTTGAGTTTAAAACAAGATAATTGGAGTGATTAACCCAATTATCTTATTTAAGCTCAAAATCATCTAAAGTCAAAGAAATACAAATTAAAATTAAATCAAATTAAAAGTATAAATCCATTGCATAAATATAAATGGATTTAAAACTAAATCCAAATTAAGATCAAAGTTGGTCAACCATTTGACATAGAGTTGACATATGTGGGTCCAACCAAGTCAAATGGATAACCTGCCAAATTTTGACCAAATGAAGTCATTCTTAAGACTTGAAATCATAAAATGAGCATGTTTAAATATGAATCAAATAAATTTAAATCCAATAAGATTTTATTTTGACAAATTAGATCACTTGATCCAAATAAACCCAAATGAACATCATTAAAAACAAAAGCCAAATTAAATTAAATTTAAACCAAATAAAATACTCAAAATCATTTGGAAATCATCATTAAACACAATCCAACCAATTATTAGGTCTAATTTTACCAATTTCATCATTTGACCCAAATGAGTCTAACTTAACCCATTAAACTCAATTTGGGTTAACTGGTTAAAATTCAAATCGAATAAAATTAATCACACCAAATCATTCCACACATGTGATTAAACATGATTGGAGTCTAAACATACCTTTATTGAGTCAATTTGGTCATTTGACTCAACTGAATTCAACATAACCCATTTAAGTCAAAATGGGTCAAAATTAAAATCAAATAAACAAAATAATTCGAACACATGAAATTACATGAACATTTAATCAAAACAAAAGAAATGTAATTGGAATGAAGTTTCCAAATCTTAACAACATTACATTACTTGAATTTTAATCTTAAATCATTAAATAAGTCAAAACATTTGAAAAAAAATCAAACTAAAATGAACATTAAATTTAATCATGATATATGATTAAACAGTTAATTAAGGATTAGGAAACACTTTAAATATTAACAAAAGGTTATAAACCAAAAGATCATAAATCAAACCAAGAAACACTAATCAAGTTAAAAGAAATGAAAGAAGAATAAGTCTTAATTAAATTTCAAAAAGGGAAAATCAAAGCACTAATCAAAGAAAACCCAACTTAAAATACATGAATTAAAAAAAAAGTTAATTAAGATACATAAGGTCTTAGTTTGACCCTTAGGGTGAGTGGGGATCTCATTCCACTAGAATTTAGGATGTTGAATAAAATGGGCTCCACCCAAAGCGAAATTTATGTTATTCTTCATTCTTGAAAACTTAAACCTCATTTAATAAAAAAAATGAACCCTAAAGTTAAAATAAAATTACAAATAAATTAAATAATTTAAATTGAAACTACCCAATGGTAAATCAAACAAACCTTAAAACATGAAAACTCAAACTTAAAGAGGCCAGCAAAGTATTACCACATAAGCTTATCTCCACCACACTAGATTATTATGTACCGAACCAATGATCTATGATAATGTGAGGTGACATGAATTTTTTTTTTATGGGGTATTCTTTTAGACTTGATGACTAGGATTGTTTTCCCACAAGTTTTGATGGTAGGACACTTTTAAAACTAACATTATTTTCTACAAGGAACTATGCTAAAAGGGATTACTAAAATAAAATTATAAATTTTTGTTTGCTTACAGGTATTATTTAAGTCCCCAAGCATTGCCCAATAAAACATGTGTGCTTGGCAAGCAACTATTGCTAAGCCTATATGTTTGCAAATATAATTGCTATAGTGTTATTTGAATTTCTTAAAGTCTATTTTGCGAGGTTTAAGAACTTAATTTTGGGATTTAAGTATAGGAGTAGTAGGAGCTGACTCTACCATACTGGTGATCCTCTATGAAATCCAAGGAGGTCCCTAAGGAATATGATGATCCTTGAAGAAGACACCATAGATCTAAACTTTTAGTTATATGTCAAGTTGTATAAGGGTAGAGCTTAGCTGACCATTATTTTCCTTCTTCTGGGGTGTATGGTGGTACAAGGCCACACTGGTCTATTTTAATTAAATTAGATTGATTTATTTTGGGTGTCTGGGATTATATTTCAGTGATGAAATGCCTAAAATGTTAGATCCTAGGAAAAATTAAATTTTTCTACCCAACTAAATCTAAACAAATTGAAAATAAAAATAAAAACTAATAACCTCACATAAACTATTATTCTAGGAACAACTTAAAAGTAACTAGAAATAATTAGTGAAACAAGATAGCATATTATTCATTCTCCTTGAATTGGGCGCTTTACCCATTGCACATAAAGGGGCATCTAGCCTTTGAGGATGACCACCCTTCTTGGGCGAAGTGTGACTTCTCTTTTTGATTTGGACTACGAACACATCTAATTGCATATCATTGTAGGTATGAATTGCATACCCAATCCTTAAAATAAATCATGAGTCAAAAACATTAAAAAAAAGAAATTTGTTGTATCAGTTAGGTGCATATCATAACCAACATTATCTTAGGGTTAGAGAGTGAGTTTAGATTCTTAAATTCATTCCTAAAATATAACAGCCCAGCCATCATATATAACATGAAGATTGAATTCATAGATTTAATAGTTCTTAAGTGGTGTTAGCTCGCAACATTTCAAGATGGGTGATAAGTTTAGAAGAGTCAGAAATAAGTTCATTTCTTCAAATGAGAGAAATAACTCATAATTATAATAAATTGTATTAGGTCGAGCCTCTGATTTATATTAGAAGCAATTTTAAAATTAGGTTCTGAAGCATGCTTCTAAGAATAAGTCTTCAACTTTAAACATTTTTATAGTCTTATGCTGCTATAATCAAAATCCCAAATTTTTAATTAAATGTCAATTCAAACCCTTCTAAATTTAATCTCAAAATTGTAAAGCCCAATGGTATGTTAGTTGAAATGCCTACTAGGCATCCCAATATCTATGGGCATTTCATCCTTAATCACAATTGGTATCTAAAAGAACCCTTTCCTTTTTGAAAGTATTCACTATTGAATTTTTAAATAATCATTCTTTTAAGACAAGAATTGAAAACTATAGAAATAAAAATCTATTTCTTTAATCGAGAGAATTCTTAGAAAGAGATCCTTCATTCCTAAGGTGTACTTAACTATAAGAGCTTTCCCTTATAAGGAACCGTGAACCTTATTATAAAATAAACCCTATCTTCCTTCTCCATGTAGTTCAGGGGAAAAATCTTTAATATATTGAAGACCCATCAACCTTAGGAGTCTTTATTAAGTAATTGAATCCATTATAGGGTAATATGTTTATCTTTTAAGATAATATATTTATCCATTAATGATGTATTTGATTACCTTAATAAGTACCCCCAAGATCTATGTGGTGTTCTAAATAAAAATCTCCACAAATTTTTTTGGATACTCCACTAAGGACTAGTTCCTCTCTTGATCTTTAGAAATAGACTTTTTTTTTATTCATTGGCATAGTACTTGTGTCATTCTTGGGTCAGCACTGGCTTTCTTTTCATTGGATACCTCTCCATTTCATCCTTAGTAGAGCTCATCCAACATCCTTAACTTAAGCTTTAGAACTCTTCATTTATCATAGTTAAAAGACTTGATTGTAGAATCACCCTTTAAAACTTTTAATTAAATTAAAATCATTTATGTTATACCTAATTTTGGTCAAAATGGATTTTATATCATTCCATAGTGAAAAAGAAATATCATCTTCAAAAATTTTAAAACTTATCTAAGAAAGAAATTTCAATTTTTGAAAAGAAAATCAAAAAGTTCTCTTTGTCCTTGGTTTTACTTTGTCTTTATATAAAATCTAAAGAGAATCATGATAGGGTCAATAAATTATACCCCTTTATTCTAATACATTCAAAGGTAGCAAGCATTTGAGAATGTATATTTAAATGAAGGGATTTTTCCAAATTTTTCCAAATAAAATAAAATTCATAAAGTTAAAAGAAGTGGGTATAGTCTTTACTATTTCCCCTTACCACCATGATTGAAGATTGAGTTGAATTATAAAAGAATTAACTTAAAAGAAAATTATAAAAAGAGGGATATTTATGATCCCAAAAGAATACCTTGTCGACCCTAGGGAGAGGTCAACCAAGGAAATTAAATATGAGCCTTTTACTTCTATAAAAGGCAATTCATAGGGTATCTCTCAACGTCCACTAGAAACTTGGAAATTAGTTGTTTTTACTTATTAACCAATTTTAGGGTGTGACTTAGAGATAACCCTTTTTAGACCCTTCGAAAACTTTGAACCTTTAGGAGTTTAGGAGAGAGTCAAAAGGGGAAGATGAACATATATTATGAACAAATATGACATAGTAAAATTTCAAGTTAGCTCCTAATCAATAAAAAAGAAATTAGAGGGCAACAAAGAAAAATTATAATTCTACTGATAAAATTTAATCTTATAAAACTTAATTGATTGGAATCCTCCGCCATTAGATGATTGATATTTCATAGATATCCTTAATCAATTTTAGAAAGAAATTCTAAAAAAAACAAAATCAATGAAGACTTTGATCCTTCTAATATAAGTCTCAAGTCTCATAACCTCAAGATAATTACATAGATGCAATCCTAATAGTGTTGCTTCTATCTTTAACAATAAAAATTAAAACATTAAATTAAACATTTTAGCTCTGATAGGTCAATAGAAGAATACAAAGATCCATTAAGGACAAAGTTGGCCCTACCCTCCCTCCCTTTGTATTAGAAGGAATTACTAAAATTAAATTCAAAATGGTAGAGTCTTATCACCTTAAATAACACTAAAAATAAATGTCAAATAAACCATCAATAAAAATAAAAATAAAAATAATTTTGAAACACAAAGTTTTCATAAAGAAATTATCCTCTTAATTCATAAACAAAAGAAAATAACAAAAAATCTATTTATTTCAAAAAAAATTTATTTTGGTGTTTTTGCCCATCCTAGAGAAGTTGCTTACAAAATTTAGCATCACAATGCTCTATAAAATAAAAAAAGGGTAATAAAAATGAAATAAAATCATTAATCAAGGCATTACGTAATTTTGAATTTACCTTCCATAATTATTAGAAACTTTTTTTTGTGGCATTCTACTATAAAGAAGTTTTATAATTATCCTCTATGATGAAGATCCATGACTAAGAACTGTTGAATAAAACAACATCTCATATAATAGTTAATGTGGAAAATCTTAAGAGACCTCCAGAATGCTTGTTGATACGGGGCATCGATCAACATTAATTATAATAAAATATATGAAAATGAGTATAAACGGACCCAATTCTAATCTAATTCTGATGAGATGGTGTCGTGTGGATTCAATAAAGAAAATAGTTTTAGACTCACAAAAAATTTACTCTTGGTGACTCATCCTAAAACATCTTAAGCTCAATCACTTTACTGATTGAGGAAGATAATTTAAACATTAAAGAAAAATCTTAGAAATTCAAGAACATCTTTAACGCTCTTGAATGGTCCTATCCAGCCTAAAAATTAAATAAAATAAATCATCATTAGGAAAGGATATTTACATCCATTTTGTATACTTGGGATTAGAGTCCTCGAGAATGTCATTTTCTTTTGTTAGTCTAAAATGTAAAATTAAGGCACTGCAAATAAAAAAAAGAAAGAAAGAAGAAAATGAAAGTTTGAAATTTGTTTAGTGTCATACCAAATCTTGTAATCAATTAAAGAATTAGAAAGTGCCTTACCAAATCTTGTATTCAATTAATAAATTAGAAAGTTTCTTAGTAAGTAATGTGATCAATCAAAATAAAAAAAGGAATTGAGTATACCAAATGTTGTATTTAGACAAAGAGTTGAATGCATCCTAGTGTCTTAGCAAATGTTGTACCTAAGAAAATATCAAATATAATGTCTTACAAAATTTGAAATGTTATTAAAATTTTGAAAGAAAGAAAGAAAAAAAAAACAAAAAGGATGGAAGGACTATATCCAAGAGCTAAAAGGTGAATTCTTGTTTTTTTGAGTAAGTGGGCACTTTAATTCTAACTCCTCTATATTAAAATAAGAGCTAAAAAATAAAGATATATTAAACAGATAATGGGTTTTCCTATCAGGTATCCCTTTGTCTATCAAAAATTCAATCCCTTACAAGTGGTCTACAAATATGATCCATAAATAAGAAGAGCTATGAAGCATTAAAGACACTAAGAAATCTGCTTAAAGTTTAGTATTATAGAGCCATTGCAATATGAGAATTTCTTAATAGTCAGGATTCTGACTTTTCTTCAAAGGTGTTCTAAAGTATTAAACAAGTATCGTTTAAATATGTCAAAGAATTAAACAAGTTTCAAGTTCAGGATGCACCCCTAGAATTTGAAGAGGAACTTAAATCCACAAATGGCAAGTTAAGAGAAAGAAGTTTAGAAATAGAAATTGATCTACAACTAACATCAATAATCTCATGCTTTAGCAAGTCAAATATTGATGACTTAATCAAGTTATTCTCAACGTTTAAAAAATATTTTATCTAAAATTAAAATGAAATATTTACTTTATATTTAGATGTATTAGTTTATGAGCTCAATATTAAGCATAATGTCATTTCAATAAACTAAGTCCTTTGGCATATGTGATCAGACTTCAAAGAAAAAGCAAGATGTTGCTAAATTAAAAAGCTAGTAAATGATGGCTTTACATGGGAAGAAAATATTTTTCCTAATTGGCTAACATCATCATAGCAAATGGAATATGTAAAAATCAAAGAAAAGGATCAAATCCATATGTGCCAAATCTTGAGACTTGAACAAGGCTTTCTCATGAAGATGGGTTCCTATTACCCATATTTGACTTCAAAATTGAAAAAGCTTCTTAAGATTACATTCATCACAAGATGATTTATCTGAATATAATCAAATCAAGTCAACTACTAAAAATAAAAAGCATTGAACATTTAGAATCCCTACTGGGATATTCTGAAACACAATCGTATTATTTAGTTTCAAAATATTGGAAAAATTTAGCAAAAGGTCATCATCTATATTTTTGATAGCCTCACTCTTAATCAAGTGAAGTGTTATATTAAAAATCTTTCTAAAAAAAGAAAAGAAAATTTATTACTACTTGAAAATTATCCTATCACTATAAGCGGATCCCTAAAATATACCTTTAAGGTAATTTCATAGAACTTCTAAGAGAATTTAAAAGGATCAAAAGTAAACATATATATATATATATATATATATATATATACATCAACCCTCTCAATTTCTTTATTTATTAGGAGTAATAAAAACATAAAAATATCAATATATCTTTGAGAAAATCTAAGAGCATGCTTATCTTGATTCTTATTCATTTCTAAAAACTATATCAATTATAGCATTAAAGGAATTTCCCAGTCTTTATTGAATTCAAATCAATTAAGAAACGACGAGAAGGCCTTATAAGCTATCAATTCATATCAATAAAAAAATGAAATACATTTCAATTGTAGCTTGCTATTTTATTGACTTAAGTAAATAAAGAAAACCAAGGAAATACCATGTAAGCTCCATATTTTACATAAATTAAATATGCATCATTTGGGTAGCATTATTTGACTTTGGCTTTTGCTACCAAAGAACTAGAAAATCACATGCAAGCTCAAAAAGTAAATCTCTCAAGTTGACACAATATGATACTTGCCTAAAGTGGATTAGAAATCTAACATGGCCATAAATAACCTTGAGATGATAAAAAAAAATGATGAAATTTTATGTCTGTGGCATTGGCATATTATACATTGGGTCCAAAATGTGTCTAAATTTTTCTTCAAATAATAATAATAACTAAAATCTTCGAAATTTTACTTATTATACTTCTTCATGTGTAAGAAGCATTGGTAAAATCAAAGAATGGAAGCAAGTCATTCCAACACCTCTCACTAGTTAAACTAATCAGGTTAGGATTAAGTCTATATGACTCCTACTTATTAGTCAAAGGACTTGAGGATTACAAATTAAGTCACTAAAGGTCCCTTTTCCTCACTCATGTCATCTATAGTTTAGGAGCAATCCATTGGTGCTTGAGTTGGGAGAAAGCCCTCTATGGCACCCTTCTCATGTCTTTCTTAGGTTTGGAGTAAGCTTTTGTGCACAATCCCTATAAGTTTAAAATAAGCCCTTCATGGAACCATTCTTAAAAATTTATAGGATAGGATTAAGTCACTAAGACCCCTTTCCTATCAAATAGACAATCTAGGATAGGAATAACTAATCAATAGCCCTTTCTTGCTAGTCAAAATTTGATGTTTAGGATTAAGTCATCAAGACCCCTTTCCTCAACCTAAGCTATTTAGGTTGGATTAAGCCATTAAATTCCCCTTCTTAATAGCTAATTGGAAATCCCTCAGTAGGCTTTCTTTCTGAAAGATAATGATAGGATTAAGTCACAAAGACCCTTTCTTGTCAAATATGCTATATATTTAAGATTAAGTCATCAAGGCCCCTTTCCAAATAGTCAAAATTTTGAGGTTTGGATTAAGTCATTAAGTCCCTTCCTCATTATAGCTACTTGAGAAGGAATTAAGCTATTGAAGGCCCCTTCTTAATAGGTAATTAGATAAGAATAAGTCCCTTAGCAGGCATCCTTGTAAGGATAGGTTTAAGTTATTATTAATATTTTCCTTTTCAAGCTATCTAGGTTGGAATTAAGCCATTGAAGACCTCTTCCTATTAGTTGAAGTTCACTATATTAGGATTTAAGTATTCCCTTTTTTTAGCTCAAAATAAAAGAAATTAAGGACTGAAAATAAGTCATTAAAGGCCCCATTCCTAAAGACTATTCAAGTTAAGAATTAAGTCCATGTGGCCCTTACCTATTAGTAAAACTTTCAGGATTAAGAATTAAGCTATTGAAAGTCCCTCTTTCTCAGCTCAATTATTTAGGTTGGAATCAAGTCCTTAAAGATCTCTTCCTAATAGCAAACTAGATAAGAGTAAATCCATTAGAGGTATCTTTCTCTGGTTAACATTCATATAGTTTGGTTAGGACTAAGTATCCATGTTGGCATCCTTTCCAACTATTATCTATAGATAGAAGTATGTATCCATAGTGACATCTTTTCTAGGAAAAGAAAACTTTAGGGTCTTTCTATAGATCCTTTCCCTAGAATCTATCAATCATTTAGACTACCTCTTTGCTAATTTCACTTATAAAGATATGAGTCCTAGTGCTTTATTTCTAAGTTGGCTATTGAAAATCTATTATAGTCAGAATGAAAGTAAGTCCCTTGAAGGCATCCTTTCTGACTACCATGACTGTGTTAGAATTAGATTCTTCATTGAGACCTTTCTTAATGATATTTCTATTATTCTTAAAAATTAGTGAATCTAAGTTTCTAGAAATGAATCATTCTAAATTAAAGAAAATATAGGCATATTTTTTCCTATCTATCATAATAAAATTCAAAGTAAAACTTGAATAAAAAAATCTAAATTATAAATCTCAAAACTAAACTCAAATTCCTTCAAGCTTATGCTTGTAGTGTTGTTGACTAACTCAGTCAACACCAATATGTGCAATGTACTCTAGTTAATCTACTACACATATTGGGCCATTTGTTGACCATTTTTGGATGAGATTAACATCATCCCTAAATTACTAATTAGGACATCTAATCTTAAAATAGGAGCCTCCTAACTATACACATGCAACACTATACTTATTGACCTAGTGAATCCTTCTAGGGTTTGACCTAACTAAATAGGATTAGGTGAACTCAAACCAAACTCAAATCTAAATAAAGAATCAAATCAAATAGATTCCAATTGAAATCTAAATCCATTTGAGTTTAAAACAAGATAATTGGAGTGATTAACCAAATAATCTTACTTAAGTTCAAAATTACCTAAACTCAAATAAATTCAAATTAAAATCAAATCAAATGAAAAGTATAAAGCCATTACATAAACATAAATGGCTTTAAAACTAAATTCAGATGAAGGCCAAAGTTGGTTAATCATTTGGCATAGAGTTTACTTATGTAGGTCCCACTAAATTAAAGGTCAACCCACCAAAATTTGACCAAATGAAGTCATTCTAAAGACTCAATATCATAAAATAAACACATTTAAACATGAATCAAATGAGTTTAAATCCAATAAGGTTTCATTTGGGCTAATTAGATCACTTGATCCAAATTAACTCAAATGAACTTTATTAAAACCAAAATCCAAATTAAATTTAAATTATTCCAAATAAAATATTCAAAATCATTTAGAAATTATCATCAAACACAATCTAATCAATCATTGGGTAGTCTAATTTGACCAATTTGGTCATTTGACCCAAATTAGTCCAACATAACCCATTAAGCTCAATTTGGGTTAAATGGGTCAAAATTGAAATCAATTTCAAACCAAATAAAATTAATCATTCTAAATCATTTCACATATGCGATTAAACATGATTGGAGTCTAAACATACCTTAATTGAGTCAAATTAGTCATTTCACTCAATTGAACTCAACTTAACTCATTTAAGTGAAAATGGATCAAAATTAAAATCAACTAAATTAAATAATTCAAACACATGAAGTTAAATGAACATTTAATCAAAATAAAATAAATGTAATAGGAATGAAGTCTTAAAATCTTAACAACATTACATTACATGAATTCTAACTTTAAAATGTTAAATGAATCAAAACATTTGGAAATAAATCAAACTAAAATGAACATTAATTTTAATCATGTTATATTATTAAACACTTAATTATGGATTAAGGAGACACTTTACATCTTAACCAAAGGTTATAAACTAAAAGATCATAAATCAAACCAAGAACACTAATTAAGTTAAAAGAAATGAAAGAAGAACAAATCTTAATTAAATTTTAAAAAGGAAAAAGTAAAACATTATTCGAACCAAACCCAACTTAAAATAAATGAATTTAAAAAGAGGTTAATTAAGATACTTAAGATGTTAGTTTGATCCTTAGAGTGAGTGAAGATATCATTCTACTTGGATTTAATATGTTGAATATAATGGGTTACACCCAAAGTAAAACTTATTTTATTCTTCATTTGTAAAAACTTAAACCTCATTTTAATATAAAATGATCCCAAAAATGGAAGTGAAATTACAAATCAATTAAATAATTTAAATTGAAACCACGCAATGGTAAATTAAACAATCTTAGAACATGAAAACTTGAACTTAAAAAGGCCTAGCAAAGTCTTAGCATACAAGCCTATCTCCACACACACACACAAGATTATTAAGTCACTAACCTTATAATTAGGTTAGGCTGATGATCTGTGATGATGAGATGTGTCATGAAATTTTTTTTTTGTATTATTTTAGATTGGATGGCTAAGATTATGTTTTGCTAATCTGGATGGTAAAATGCTAGTTTAGATTAACACTATTTTCTGTAGGGGTTGTGCTAAAATAAAAATATAAATTATTGTTTACTTATAAGTACTATTTAAGTCCCTAAGCTTGGAAAGCAACTAATGCTAAGCCCATATGTTTGCAAAAATAACTGTTGGAGTGATGTTTGTATTTCCTAACATCTATTTATAGGATTTAGGAATTTATTTTTAGAATTTATAATGTAATTTTATCCTTGAATTAGGTTAAGGTCTATGGGAAATAGCAAGAGCTGACTTTACCACACTAGTGGTCCCTTGTGAAGTCCAGTGAGTTCCCTGAAGAAGGTGGCGATCCTAGAAGAAGACCCCCATAGATCTAAATGTTTTATTCTAGGATAGGCTATGTAAGGGCAGAGCTTGGCTTCTCATTTATTTCTTTATTTTGAGGTGTATAGCGGTACTTGGCCGCACTGACCTATTTTAATTAAATTAGCTTGATTTATTTTTGGTGTGCAATAGAAATTGTCTACTTTTTCTAGGTTTGTTCTTGGGATTGTATTTCTATGATGAAATTCCTAAAATGTTATGCTCATAAGAAAAACTAAATTTTCTACCCAACTAAATCTAAATAAATTGAAATAAAAATAAAAACTCATAACTTCACATTAATTAAAGTCCTAAGAATAACTTAAAAAATAACTAGTAATAATTAGCTTTCGTGAAACATGATAACATATTATTCATTCTTTTTAAATGGGCACTTTTCTCATTGCACATAAGGGGACATTTGACCTTTGAGGATGACCACCCTTCTTAAGGGAAGTGTGCCTTCTTTTTTCTGATTTAGCCCATGACCACTTCTAACTACATATCATTGTAGGCATGAATTGCATTCCACTGCCTCATAATAAATTGTGAACCAAAAACATAACAAATGAAATTTGTTGCATTAGTTAGGTGCATATCATACCTAACATTATCTTAAGGTTAGGGATTGAGTTTAGGTTCTTAGATTCATTCCTAAAATATAATAGCCCGGTCATCTTGCATAACATGAATACTGAATTTGTAGATTTAAAAGTGCTTAGGTAGTGTTAGCTGGTAACCTTTTTAGGCAGGTGATAAGTGACGAGAAGAGTCAGGGATATGTTCATTTTCTCAAATAAGAAAAATAACCTGCAATTCTCATAAATTACATTAGGTTGAGCCTCTAATTTATATTAGTATTATTTGTAAAATTATGTTCTAAAGCATCCTTCTAAGAATAAGTCTTCAACTCTAAGCATTTTATAGTCTTATGCTACTAGAATTTATGTCCTAGATTTCTAATAAAATATCAATTCAAACTCTACTAAATTCAATCTCAAAATTATAAAGCCCAATGGTAGGTTAGTTGAAATGCCTACTAGGATTTCGAGTATCTATAGGCATTTCCTACTTAATCCCAATTGCACTCCAACAGAAATATTTCCTCTTTGAAAGTGTTGCCTATTAAATTTCAAAATTATCAACCTTTTAAGACAAGCTTTGTAAACCATAAAATAAAAAATTATTTCTTTAATCAAGAATATTCTTAGGAAGAGATCCTTCATTCCTAAGAGATAATTAACTATAGGGGTTTGCCCTTACATAGAATTATGAAAACTACACTAAAATAAACCTTGTCCTACTTCCCAAAGTAGTTTAGGGGAAAAATCTCTGGTATATCAAAGACCCATCAACCTTAAGTGTCTTTATTAAGTAATACAATCCATTATAGGGTAAATATTTATCTTTTGAGATTAAAAATTTACCTCTTAATGATATATTTTATTTTCTAAATAAGTACTCTCAAGATCTATGTACTATTCTAAATAAAAATACCCACACTAGCCACTTAGTATTTTTAGACTGTAGGGTTCATTGTCGATGCTCACCAAATATTTGAACCCTAGTTTTTGAGTTATTCTCAAGACAGGCTTGATATCATATGATATTTCTACCTCTTTTAGAGTAGGATTTTATTGGGTTAGCGACCTTGCTTACCAATTTCTTAATTCTTCTTTGAAAGTTTCTATTTTTGACAACCTTCAGGACTTTATAGATTTTGGAGGAAATGTTTTTCTTCTTTTTTGTTCACTCTTGTGAGATAGGTTGCATGTGTTTATCCCATAAGGGCTTCTTTATAATTCCATCAAACCTATTTCTTTTGACCCATCTAAGCAGCTCAAAATTATTATTTGTTGGTATGTTCACTCCCATCGGTGGTTTATATTGTTGTTCAATTTGTATAGGTAATTTAGCAGCTCTATGAGAATCTTTGTATTTTATTCTAGCTCTCTTGGACATTTTGGTGCCCAAGAAAGATGCTTCATGATCATTATTGGCTAGAGCAAATGCAATACCTTATGGAATGATAAGCTCTTCTGATGGATTGTTGAGTGGATCAATAATGATAGATTTCAGTTTGTGCTCAATGACTATATTCTCTTTAACATTATTGTTTAAGCTACTAATAATCTATCAAAAATAGAACCCCCTTTTAGAGATTGAATCATTTCCCTAATTAAGTAAGTCCTTAGCATTCAACTACTTGGGCTCATTGGGGATGCATACTTTTAATCTTTTTCTCTTATATGGTAGCTTATTATATGTTTTTGGTATTTTGGTATTTTGGTTCCTTCAGTGATGGGCATGGTCATAAGTCCAGCTAGTACAAAATGTATGACCTTGAAAATTAGCCTAAATAAGAGAGTGACTCTAGTAAAACTAGCATTGATCATAGCTTGAGAGAATCTAATAGTAGATCCTTCTCCCAACTTAGCAGTCATTAGATTTATTAGGTTTCACATCAAAAATTTTGCACCTTGTTGTAAATTCAAAATTAGGTTCTACTATATTTTAGGAACCTAAACTTTTATAAAGAAAATTTCAAATGTATAATGACACCATATATTTTAATTTTCCAACCAAAGATAGAGATAGAAGTAATCCCTAGTAGAGTTTCCAAAAATATGTTCGCTCAGGAAAAATACCTTTAAAGCCCTTTGCCCCATTTTTTTTTGAAATGTTCAGGGAGTTTGTTCTTAATGAGGTAGATTGATATATATTTAACTATATTTCTCCTAACATTATGTTAAGGTTTATTTAGATTTGGGTTATACTTCCTATGAATGCAAGCATTCATAGTTAATTACCCCTCTTATCGCAGTAAGAGGGCACTCTCAATTAAGGTTGAAAATAGGTATATATCTCTGATATAAGTTTGTATCTAGAGGTTTGATGTGAATGCCTATTTAAGAGAAATAAAAGGGTAGTCCTGATTAAAATCCCATGGTTCTGTCATCCCTAGACTATCATTATTTCAATCTACCAACATCATAGGACTATTTGTCCTAATGTCTAGGGAGTCTAGTTAGTAGCCATAGGTTACCCAGTCTCAGATATCTCAAGTATACTAGAGTTTTAGTGTATGTATTATGTTGCAGGTTGGTTTAGAGGGTGTTTTCATTATAGACACAGAACAAACTTACAAATATTAGAAAGCCATTAAATTGAACAGAAGTTCACATAGCAAACATAGGATTGGCTTACATCCATTGGAAAGCTAGTTAGATTTTGAAAGTTTGCATGGCAAACATATATATTAGACTTACATTCTTTCGGAATATGATAAATATAGGGGGGTTCACATGGTGAACAAAAAGATTGGAATTACTTCCCTTTGGTAATGCCATAGGATTAAAAAGTTCGCATGGCAAACTATTAATTGGGTTTACATCCCTTGGGAATGACATAGAGTTTAGAAGTTTGCATGGAAAATATATAGATTGGGCTTACATCCATTGCGAATTTCAAAGGGTTCAGAAGTTTTCATGAAAAACATATAGATTGGGCTTACATCTATTGGGAATACCATAGGGTTTAGAAGTTCGCATGGTAAACATATAGTTTGGGCTTACATCCCTTGGGAATCTCTTAGGGTTTAGAAGTTCCATGGAGAACATATAGATTGGGCTTAACCCTTGGGAATGCCAATAATTTATAGGGGTTTAGAAGTTCCCATGGTGAACATATAAATTGGGCTTACCTCTATTGGAAAGCCATTAGATTTGTGTTCTCATTGCAAATAGATGATAGGGCTTACATCCATTTGGAATGCCATTACAATTTTGAAAGTTCACTTGGCAAACATATAGACTGGACTTACATCCCTTTGGAATGCCATTATTCACATGGAGAACAAAATTATATTTTATTGATTTCTCTTCTTCCTAGGGGATAGTGCATCAACACTATAGAAGCAGCACTGCAATGCTAAAGGTTCAATGACATGGTGCTTAGAAGTTGGCACTTCGATGCCTAAAGATTAGCTCCCTAGTACTGGTAGATAGAAATACAGGTTTCAAACTAGAGAGGGTAGCACTTTGATGCTATAAATCTAACACCATGGTGCAGAAGCACCATATAGAATAATAAAAAGTATGTTAACTATTTGACTAGCTCCTTGGTATTGTCGTACCAATAAAAAAGCTATTCAAAGAGCCGACATGCTGCTAAGCGCATGTAATAGAAAAGGATGAAACTTTTGACTAGCATCGTGACACTCCACCCATGTCTAACCCAATTTTTAAATCTGATCAATTACAAAATTAATTATAATAAATATTCAAAAATTATCTTTTAAGTAGCACAGTAACCATCTTTACCGGCTGACCAACACTAAGGCGTTGCATGTGGAGCATCATGGCGTTGGTCTCATAGTTCATAATCTAAGAGGTTAGTACCTCGATGCTGCAAAAGGAGAGCCGCTATGCTAGATCCAACCTAAAAATTGAACCCCTATGCTATCAAAATTTTTATTTTAAATCCTTTGTTTTTTAAAGAGTTCTTGCATCTTAGCTTTCCTTCAACTCTAAAATAGCAAACATGTCACTCAAGATCATTCAGAAGGATAAGAAGAGGGCGTTATCAAGTGATACTAGCATATTATTAATGTGGATGCAGAGGCTAGGTACTAGCACACCTTCATCAGTAAGCACCTCATCTTAGAGAGAAGCTTCCATGATCCGGGTGAGAGCGTGGAGAGGGTTATCAATGAATTAGGCTGGGAGTGTCACACCTTTGACAATGCCACTTGTGTCATCCCTGTGGCATGGGAGTGTTTGCATCTAAAAAATAATAATATAATAAAATAAAATTTTAACCTAGAGCACCATGGTGCAACAATCCTGACTACTTAAAGAACACAACACCACAACACTATAATCCTAGTCCCTAAGCGCTGTCACAATGGCCTTCAATTTTAAAAGCAGGAAAACTAACCCATTCCACCAATTACTTCTTTGGTAGTGTCAACTACCTAGAAGGGAAGAGGAGGAATGGTTAGAGGAAAGAAAAATTACCCAAGAAGAGTAAGAATGGTTACCCAAACCCCTATAAAAATAGGTGGGAACTACCCACTCACCTCTCCCAACTCTCTCTTGCACTTGCTCCCTCTTATTGTTCCTAGTCTCTAGCACTCTCTCCCTCTCCATAGTAAGTTTCTCACCACTATACGAGGGCATTCTCCTCTTGCATGAGACAAGATTAAAGCAGGCTATCGTTAACTCTTAGTAAAGATTCATAGAAATATTTTTTTACATAATTTATTCCCTAAAAGAAGATTTTCACCATTGATCATGGATCTAGTGAGAAATAAAAATCCTATCTCCATTGATCTTAGATCTGGAGTAAGAAAGAATGCCCCAAAACCCAAAACTTCCAAAAATCTTGAAATCTAAAGACCTCGCTATTGAACATGGATTTAGTGTGAGAAGAAGACCCTTCCTCCATTGATCCTAGATAGGAAATAAGGGAGAAGACTATTTTGAACTTAAAAAGTGAAAATCTAACATTGGTAAGCCATTAGGCTACCAAAATTTTAAAAAATCATTAAATTCATGTAAGAAAATTACCCAAAAATGAAGTTCTTGACTCATAGCACCTCAAGACTGGGGGAATAGCATCACGGTGCTAAGCTCTCATAAAATCAAATCTATAGCATCCCACATCACGGCACCATAGTGCCCTAAATGGCACTTAGGCACTAAACTCACCGTTGCATCACTGACCTCTCATGTTTTGCAAGATCAAAATATCTAGTTAAAATGCTACAGTGTTGTCTTTGAAGCGTTGAGGTGTTGTATTAATTTTATAATTTTTATACTTAGAATACTGACTTCTCCAAATCTAAAGTCTAAGTCCTATCCATCCAACATGAAGGCACTGCTAATCAAGCACTGCAACTCTAGCCTCTTAGGTTAGGAACCAAAAATTCTCTATCTTATAGTGTCGCATCATTGGTGCCACAACATTGTCTTCATAGGTTATAAACTAAAATTCTGAATATTAAAGCATCGTAGGATGACCCTCTCAGGTTAAACGATAAAAATTCTTAACCCATTGCACTGCAATGCTGTCATTTCAACACTATAGCACTGCATTCAAGGGTTTTAAGAAAAAACTTTTCTATTTTTGATGCTACAATGCTATTCATATAGCGCTGCAATGCTGTCCTCTTTAAGCCTATCTCTAAGCTCATCCATGTAATATTATTAAGCCTTGGAGCACAAAATGTTACAGCACCGATGTGATATTGCTCTGAGGTCGTTTTTATTGACCTCATTTTTTAGATGAGGTTAACATTACTTCAAAAACTAATAATTAGGATACCTAATCTTAGATTAAGAATCTTCTAATTAGATACTTAGGACACTTCACTTAGTGGTCTAATGCACCTTTCTAAGATCCAATTTGACCCAATAGGATTGAATAAACCTAGGTCAAATTCAAATCCAAATCTAAAGAAATTGAAATCTAAATATACTTGACTCTAAATCAAAGTAAATAGGGTAATTAATCTAATTATCATATTTAACCTTAAAAACATTTACAATTTAAAAAGATCAAACCAAACTAAAAAATGCAAATAAAAATCAAATAAAACCATAAAATCAAATTAAAAGCATGAATAAGTCCAAATCTAAATTGAGGTCAAAAAATAGGTTTGACTTATGTGGGTCCCACTAAGTTAGAGATCGACCCACCAAAATTTGACAAAATAAAATTATTCCAAATAATCTAAATGATAATATATTCATTTTTAACATGAATTTAAAATAATATAAATCTTATAAGGCCTTAATTATGCTAAAAAGGTCATTTGACCTAAATGGACCCTATTGAATTCAAACTCAAATCAACCCAAATCACTTGTCTAAAATCATTGGGGAATGACCATTAAACACAAATCAACTCATCATTGTGCCCAATTTGAATAGTTTGGTCATTTGACCCAAATGAACTCAAACCTAACCCTTTAAGTCTAAATGGGCCAAATTGAGTTTTAAACCCCATGTAAATGAAACTGATTGATTTAATGCATCCCAAATTGCTTAGATTATCATATTTAAAATGTAAATGCATTGTAATAGAGCCAAACACATCATTTGGCTCAATTCAATTAAACCTAACCCACTTAAACCATAATGAGTTAAATATGGAATAAACCCATGAATAATTACAAATTCCATGAAATCCACTAATTAGAAACATAATAAAGGGTTAAATTAATGTAATTAAAATATTATTCTAATGCTAATCCACCAAATGGACTAAGCTATGTTAACTTACATCAAAACTCCATAAATGGCATAAGTGAACCAAAAGCTTGAACTAAACCCATTCAAATCCACCCAAACACATCCAAACCTATCCTATGATGGGTTAAGGGGGATTGACATCAAGTTTAAGCAACTAAATTAATTCCAACTAAAATTAAAAATGATAGAATGTGCCATGGAAAGCAAGGTTAGAATGAAGCCAAATCCAACTCCCCCAATCCCTCATCCTCTTTGACTATCCATCTCAGCACCTCTAAACAGGTGTTAAGCCACTGATCATCCTTAGAGCTAGCCTCCAAGGATAGCAATCATCCCTGTTGACCAAGAGAAAGAAGAAAACCATAAGAGGATCTTGGCCTCTAATGGAAATTCAAGAGAGAGTAATCCTCAAGAAAAATTGAGCATTCCAGAACCTTCCTTGATTGAAATGAAGTAGGGCACACCTATACCCCAATCCCCTCACTGAGAGGAAGCTTAAGAATGACCAAGCTCAAAGAAATCCATCTGTGCATTGGTCCAGAGGTCGATCCACATGGAGGAAACCCAATTTCATCTTCACAAAGATTCATTACACCATTTTGAAGCTATTTGAGTCAACCCCACTTCTAGAGATCATTGAAATCAAGGTATGCCATTAAAGCTATCCCTCAAGCTTTCAACTTTGGTCCTTTTAGAAGTGAATTTGATCTTAAGAAAGATAAAATTGTATACACTCCTTCATTTTAGTTCACTGATCATTTTGGAAGTGACATTAAGTGATTACAACGGTTAGATTGCCAAAAATCACCTTGATTTGATGGACAGGTCTCAGCTCTCTCCATCACTAAAGGAGGTAGAATCCCAACCATCCATTCTTTTTATTAGGAATGGATGATTGAGATTTAGCTGGACCAAATGATTTAATCCCTATATTAAATTCACAAAATGAACTAAACCATCAAAGCAAATATCGGATGGCCTAAAACAAAATAGTGTCCATCGTCATTTTAACGTTGGATCCACGTTGATTTCATGTGGATGAATGCCACAATGCTGTGTAAAGCAATGACATATTTGATCCACATGGTTCTGACATGATTAATGAGAAAAATTAACATTTTTAAATTAAAAATTACTAAAAATAGTTAAAACTTCAAAAAAAATTACAGTAAATTAAATATTAAGCTAAAAATGTGAATAAGGGCTCTATGGATTCATCTCTATGAGAAGAATCCATTAAGACTAAAAACCTCAAATTTCATGGAGTATTTTTGCATTAATTTAAGTTTGAACAAAAATAATCAAACCTAAATTAATCTCAAACTATTGATCAAAATGATTTGAAACTTTGGGGAATTGAAATTAATGTTAAAATACACATTAAGTGAATTTTCCATAATTTATTGAAGAATAAAGGTAAATATATGAAATTTTTAATTCTAAATCCTAATTTGAAAAATAATAAATTAAATATGAATCAAATAAATTAGGAAAAGCATGAAAATAATCTAAAATATTATAACACACCCTAATGAACTTAAATAAACTATTAAAACCCACTAAAACTTAACAAAACACAAAATGACCTAATTTGGCTTTTAATTGAATTAATTAAATCAAATAGCCAATCTGAACTTAAATAAATTATATTAAATTAACCAAGATTCCAAAAATTATCAATAAACCTTCAATAGAAACATCTTCTAGAGAGGAATCTTAGAAAAGGGAAGAAGAAGAAGAGGAAGAATGGCCAGCCCTTCTGTTCTTATGGATTTTAGTTCGCAACTTCTCCCACTCTCCTATCAACCTCCCCTCTAGCGGTTATCACTAACAGGGATGGCTATTGGTGGGAGTGGTTAATATTTTTTAGATTCTTTAAATTTATAGGTAGTGAAGCTAGTGCCCAAGCATCGTGTTTGCGGCACCACAGTGTTAGAGTCTGATACTTCATTTTTTTGGTTTTATTTTTATCATCATTATTTTTAGTTACAAACATCGAGATGAATGCAAAACTAAATGAGATAAGCTTTACCTAAATTATAAGATAAGATTAATATTCAAATTTAATATCTCAAAAGTGTGCAAGAATTTTTAATACACCTTCTTAGGCCTCGACATTTAGATCAAAAGACTAAATCTTGTGCCTGGAAATGCTATGTGGGTTAATTCTTGGTTATGTCTTAAGACTAGGTCCAGGTTAACATAACCCAATGATATAGTCATGGCATTCTCTTCATGAGCGCATCTTTGAGAAGTTAACTCCATTATATAGTTAAGATATGCTTGTTAATGTTGTTATATTTTTTTATGCACTCAAGAAAATATTTGAGGAGGTAATTTGATCAAATGATAAGGAGATGGTTGTCTTTAACAAAAGTCCCAAATGATGGATGTGATGGTCATAGATCTTAAGTGGAGGTATTATCAATATTAAAATTTTTAAAATATTAATGTTAAATCACTTCATGCTTAAATAATAAAATATAAATCCTGTGCCTCATCCTCTATGCTCAAGCTAGAGTTAATAAGGCATTTAGAATGGTTAATCTTAAAATATATTTCAAATCATAATATATCATAGACCCAATCCTCTGCTAGCAAACAAGAAGGGTTAATAAAGCCTAACCCTGATGTGGTATTTTTATTTGGAGTCATAGGGACACCACGTAGATCTTAGAGGGTACTTAATGAAGTAATCAAGTGCAACATTGCGGTATGATGTACTACCTCAAAAGATAAAGATATTATCCTACAATGGACTGAATCACCCAATAAATATTTCTAAGTTAGATGGCTTTACATATATACCAAAGATCTTTCCCCTAGTTTACATGGATAAGTAAAGTAGGGTTTATTTTATGCAGGGTTCTTTAGTTTCCTATGGAAGTAAGGTTATATAGTTAATTACATTGTAGAAATGGAAATTTTCTAAGAACATACTTGATTAAAGTTGTCAATTAATATCTCCAAAGATTTCAAAGCTAGATTAGCAAGGGACTGGTTGTAATTAGAAATCAAATGTGAAGAGTTCAAATCTGAAGAGTTATTTATGGATCCCACAAGAAGATAAGTAGGGAGAATCCAAGATACTAGGAAGCCTAGTGAATACTCCAATCTACTCTATGATGAGGTTTATATTTTTGGAAGAGAAAGTTATTTTTATTTGAGTTAAAATTTTATTAGAATGCTACGACTTAGACTCCAACAAAATAATATTGTAAAAATGCATAAGAACTGAAGACATATACTCGTAACTCAAGGGAAACATGCAGCCTTTGAACTAATATCTAAGGCACTCTAGCAAAAGCTAAGAGCTCGACCTAATTATACTCAAGGGAATGGGATATAATGATTCACTTCTACTAAGGAGAGTGGATCGATCCTGACTCTTCTGCACTTACAACTACTCAGAGTGGTTAACAGCTAACACCTCCTACAATTTCAAACCATGTGGGTTAGTCATATATAAATGCAAGATAGCTAGGCCATTGTAAATTAGAAAAGAGCCTAAATTTATTAACTCACTTCCTAAAATACTAGATCATGATTGGTATAAAAATATGACTTAGACTAATGCAAAATTTACAAATTCTTAAATCATTTTGACACATTAATTTGGACTAAAGCTTGAAATAATGCCTAAATGCTTGGTGAAATTGGGTTGTGTGCTAAATCAACAAGAAGAGGTATTCTCCACTATAAGGGACTACTCTCATAGGTCAAGCCTGTCCCCTATCATGTAAAAGTGGAAATCTTCTAATTACAAGAGTAAAATAATATGATATGCATGGTGTGATAACATACAACATTTAGCTAAGGGGTTGATAAATAATTTATTTATCTTGATTATGAACCTAAGATTTAAGATAAGGTTATGAGTTAATTGAGATTTTAATTATGAGTTATTAATGAGGGTATAAAAATTAATTTTATCTTAAAGACTCTACCACATCTAAGCCACACATCAAATCATCATACTTTAAGAAACCTATAAAAAGCATGTCATTTATATTGCATAGTCTAAACATAATAATCAAATATTTGAATTTTTTAAAACAATAAAAGGTCGATGCGGCCGGGTATTGTCGTACACCCTAAAAAAGAAAAGAAATTGGGTATCTGAGCTCTACCCTTATACATCCTAGATTACAATTACTTTTCTACAAATGAAATAAATTATATGATGATCTGCAATTATTATTCTTCTTTCCTTCTTTAGATTGGCTTACTTTAAGCTCCACAGGGCCTCCCAAGTCTTTGCCTACTAGCCACCATTCATCCTAAACCTCATAGCACTAATCTTAATCCTATTATAAAATTACATTTTTATAATAAAAAAATAACTCTAGCTACATGTACAAGATATATATTAGCTAAACAAACATAAAGCTAATCAATTATATTTCACATATTTGGACTTAGCACTCTACACTTGAGTAACCAAGCTCACCTCTCCTAATTGGATTATGCTTAGGGACTTAAGCAGAACTAGCAAACAAAAAGCATTTTTATATTTTATTATTACAATGGTCCCTTAAGCACAATCCCTTGCATAAAATATCATTAGCCTAATAAGAGCCTAACATCTAGTCTACGCAAAAGTAATCCTTGCATCTAGTCTAAAAAATAGTACATTACAAAAGAAAATATATCACCACAACAAAAAATGACCTAACCTACTACTAAGATCAATGACTTAGTATTTTAAAGTGTGTCTTGAGACTAGAGCGTGGTATGTCCTAATTGGGTTTTAGAGTTAGAATTTTCTAATGAGGAGCATTCAAGTTATCCCTTAGGGGTGACTGCATTTAAATTTATTTATTATACTTGATTAGATTTTAAATTATGCATATTTTGTTTATTTTTTTATTTAAGATATAATATTATAAATAGAAGAAAGAGAGTTAACTCTCTTCAATCCCTAGCCTAGGTTAATTTCTAGAAAAAGGATTTTTTTTTTTTGTGATTTTTGAACCTTCATGATGAAACATTCAAAAATTTTAATTAATCCTATGATTAGATTTAGATTAATAAATTTTATTTAGACATGGAAGTGCCTTAAGGCTAAATGAAGCTAAGGCAATATCAAATGTATTGAGTTTTATCACTTCAATTTCATTATCAATAACATTCTCATTTCATTTCATTTTGTTGTTTTAATTTAATATGTTTACATGCATCACTTGAATGTATTTTATTTTATACTCTCCATATATGAAAATGCATGAATTTGATACCAAAAGGATTTCACTTCATATTGGAAGAAATATATACATGTATAAGAAACTATGCAAGTATGTGCCATTGTTAAACCTAGGAAGTGAGATTATCTAAGTCCTCCTCGGGGCTACTTAAAGCCTCATATCTCGGGATGTCCAGGCTCTATATTTGCAAATTTAAATGCATATACACACATGTATAAATGAAAATATGAAACCATGAATAGTTACAAGTTATCATCCTTTAATTATGAAAAGATAAGCTAGCTCCATGTTTGTTTCCTCATTTATGACAAGTGTTATAAATACTAAGCTAGGATTCATATCACTTAATTAACAATTAGCACATAATTTCAAAATAATTTAGGATTTATTAATGATAATAGCCACACCATGTATTTATACTTATCCAACTCATGCAGTTAAATGCAACATATTCTTTTGAATTTAGAACATGAATATATGAAACATATGGCATGCATATTTATGGTAATTGAAATAAAGTGATTAAACACTTATAAAATGATATGATTAGCTTCATTAAAACCTATAAATAAATGTTTCTTAAACTTAATCAAAGCTTCTTTAGGATTTGATTTTATGTTTTGAATTATTTAATCCTAAATAGGACAAACAAGAATTAAGTTAAAACCCACACCCATGTTAGATAATTAACAAATTCAAAGAGTAATTAAAGTGAATTTGAGAGTTTGATTAAGTTTAGTTTATTAATAATTCACTTAATTACCCTCTCAAAAAGTCCCTTAATTTAAATAAGTATTAAGCAAAGGCTTATGTAAGATGATGATGCAATTGAAAATAAAATTAGCAATATTCTAATGATTCTAATGCACTTAGGCCCATGTTAACTAATTAATTGAATTAAGCGGATTGAGCTAATTACTTTCATGATTTCCCAAACTTATGAAAAATCATAATTTTGTTAAAACCATTAAATTTTAATTTCTTTTTATTTTATTTAACTATTTAATCATTTAATTATTTAATTAAAGGGGTTTAGGAATGAACTTAAGAAAGGTAACTAGGATGGGAGGTCTTTATTATTTTTCTTGGTTATTCGTACTATTATGATAACAAATTAACCTTCCCTAATTAATTTTACTATTTTTTTTAATTTTAATAATTATTAACTCACTTAAAATAGGTAATTAGAGTTTTGAATTATGAAATCCCTAATACACTTGAAAATAAATCTAATAAAATTATGGGAGTAAAGGGACATCCCATGTAATTTTCATACCAAATCTTAGTTTAATTGGCCAAGTGATTAGAGCTTAATTAAGGTAATTAGTGAATAATTTAAACCCTAATTAGCCATTATTCATTAGACAAAACCTAAATATTTTATTTTCCTAGATTCTCCTCTATTTACCCTTTCCAAAATAGGTTTAATTTATATTTTTTAAATTTTTCTATAACTAGTTATCGATTTTTAAAGTTTTAGCTAATTAATTACATTTTTAAGCCTTTAGTAACCCATTTACACAATCTGTGCCATGCGAATGTTGATGTGGTTGTGCTTTCCAAGTGGCGCAATGGGATTGGTTATTTAAATAGTCTGACACGATAGCTAACTCAGTGGTGGTGGATGTGATTTCATCTTGACCATTTCATCAAAAATCGAATGGTCATAATTAATTATATGATTCTAAAGTGATTAAATTGAAAAATCTAATGTGATTAATCATGGTTGTCTATTCTAATCACGCAGAATAAATGACCGATGATCTATCGTCCCATGAGCGCTGGAAGCTAAACACTGTCCACCTTGCACCACTTAATCTAAGCTCGCTAGAGCTCGTTCAATAATGAAAACAACTCCAAAATGACCAGATAGTAAATCTAAGGGGACCTTACAATAGAAATTGCATGAGAATAAGATTTCTTTCAAAAAAGGCCAACAATCCAACAGTTTTCTATGGTTTATCAGATTTTACCTCTCTGAAGCTCAAGACTGTTGATCCAATGAATAAGGTAGCTTCTTCTTGAAGAGATGAAGCCATATTGAGAAGATCGTAAGCTTTCTCCCTGTCAATCGTTCTATGGACCAAACGTCGCCATGAAGCTCACCGGAGTTAGTCTTGGAATGGCTTCCCAATGCTCGAATCAATAGGGAATCGATTCATTTTGCTTTGCTGGAGTGTGGTGAAGGTGTGGGAAAAGTTAATTTAGCTTTGGTGGAGATTTAGTGATGTTGGATGGACAGAGCTCTTGGGCTTGGGTGGAGCTTGGTCTCATCAGTTGTGCACAAAGAGATCGGGAGAAAGCTTGAGACTGTGTGAAATCTTCTCAAGATGGTCTCTATGAAATTTCAATGGATGGGGAGTATACTCTCCTCCCTAGCTAAACTAAGGTTCAGAATTGGTTCAGCCTTTAGCAATCATCTGGCCAAAGTTGGTGGCCAGAGGTGGCAGTGGACTAATGTGGTGGAGGACCTCGAGTGGCCAAGTGAGTTTAGTGGTTTTCCATGGAGTGTACATTCCTCCTTAGGTGGACCAATGGTTGGCCAAGGGTAAGGCTACCATCTCTTGGCCATGGACTGAACCCAATAGGTTTGGGTTAGGTTTAGTCAGTGGTCCTATTCCAAAAGAAAGCCAAAGGTGGTTATCAAGGGTAGGAGAAGTGGAGATCCCTTCCAAATGGAGATTTAGTCATATTTAGAGGGCTTAGTTCAATTAGGTTGACCCAACGCAAGTTCACTATGGGTTGGGTCCACTTGGGTAGGTCAATGGGGAGCTAAAGGTGAGTCATGCTAAGCTTAGTTGGGTTTGGCTTCGTTTGATCCATATAGGTCAATTGGAGTTTATTTGGGCAAAGTTGACCAATTGACCAAATTGAGTCAAGAGGGGACTTGGGTTATGTTCCATTGGTCATTTGAAAAGTACAATTGGTTTAGTCCAATTTGAATTGGATTTAGATTTGGTTTATGTGAGTTCATTTGGCTCAAATGGGCTATTGATTGATTTAGTCAAATTAGTTAAATTAGTTTGGGTGAGGGGTTGGTTCATGTTCAGTTTGTCATTTGAGATTGGTTGGAGTGTTGGTTTGAATTGATTTGGAATAGAATGTGATTTGGCTCAATTTGATCCTTTATGTCAAATTGGGTCAAATGGGTCAATTATCATCAATTACTGATTAGATCATGTTCAATAGTCAATTGATGATGGATAAAAACCATTGGTTGTAATTAATTTGGGTTAAGATATAATTTGGCCCAATTTAACCCTTTAGGTCAAATTGGGTTAACTTAGGTTAAGAGGCCAATTAGCATGGCTTAGTTCAATGAATTGCAATTTTGTAATCAATGATGACACACAATCACTAAGGAATGTATTAAATAACTTGATTTGGTCCAATTGAAGTTTTGCCCAATTAGACTTTTAGGTAAACTTGGGTGAAATGGCTTGATTGAATGGGTTTTGTTCAATTGAAGTTATATAAAAGTGGGAATGTGTCCAATGATGAATTTAATGTTAATTGATTGCTTTGATTAAAATTGATTTGGGTTAGATTGGGTCTTGACTCATTTGGGTCAAATGGGTTGACTAGGGTCAACTTGATTCAATTGGGTTAATTAGTTTGATCAAGTTGATTGGGGTAAGTTTTAATGTTCAATTGAGTGTTTGAAATGATCAAAGGGTTTGGGTTGGGTTTAGTTGGCTTGAATCAAGATGGTTCAAATTGAGCCTAGATCGAATTGCTATTTTGGCTTAGAGCTTGGATATGATTCAATCAAGTTCAATTGAATTTAAATGAGTTTGGGTGTATTAGGTTTCATGTATGTTAATTGGGTTTGGTCTTCTTAAGCTTAAATAGGTTAGATTGAATCACCTTACCTTCTTTAGCCAAGTTGAACCAAGATGGATCAAATTGAGCCTAAATCGAATTGGTATTTTGACTTGGAGCTTAGATTGTAATCATTTGGTTTGGATTAGGTTAACTAGTTGGCCATGAACTTTGGTTAAGTTTAGGGTATATAATACTTCACTCTTCCTAAGATAAGTTTTAGTCCTAAAGTTGTACCCTATGAGTCTCTAAGCTAGGTGTTCCTTTGATCACTAAAAGTGTCCTAGCACTAAGGAAGTCTTAGTGTCTAGAAGAATCCTAAGTCTAGGATGAGGATAGTCAACCTCACTCCAAAAGTGAGGTCAATACCTGATGATGGCTATGTTGATTAAAAATATCAATTGAAAGGTTCATTATCATCAAAATATCTAAGATATTAATGTTCAATCATCACAAATTTAAGTTGTCTTAATACTCTAGATCTTATCCTCTATTATTAAATTAATATAGTTGACAAGATATATAATAATAAACTAGATGATCATGCAGGCTGTCACACTCTGATGATGGTTGGGCAGATTGAAAATCTCAATCAAAGGGGTTCAATTTTAAAATAAAATTATCCAACTATATTATGAATGTTCAAATCATTCACATCCTGATAATTGCTATGTTGATTGTATATTTCAATTAGAGGGAGGGGGCATTATCATCAAAGTATCTAAGATATTTATGTTAACTTATTCCAAATTTAAGATATAAATTATAGACTTGATCATAATTGATAGAGAATATATCCAAAACATTAATGTTTAATCATCCCAAATTTAAGTTCTATATTGAAACTTAGTTTTAATCCTCTATTATTAGATTAATAGAGTTAACAAGGTTTATTCCTGAATGATGACTATATTCAATAGAGATTTCAACTAATGGTGATATAACTATCAAATATATATTTAAAGTTCAATGTCAAATCAATCTACATTCCAATTTGATAAAAATTACAATGAATGTGAAATATGTTAAACTTTAAGTGTTCAAATGAAGTTCAACACCTAAAAACTTAAAGCATAATCCACTCAATCTAACTTTTTTAATCATTTATTAAAGGTGACAAATTAATAAAACTTTGGCTCCTAAAGGAGCCAATATTAAGTTATGTGTACTACTATGTTCACTCTTAAATAATCTCATGCTAGTAAAAACATGGCACATATCTTTTTTCCATGTGATTTGGCCAATAGGCTCACATGTGTTGCAATTACAACTAGAGTCATCTGATCAGGTAGCTTGATTCATCAATGTCTCATTATATTAAAGTCATAAATGTAGCTCGTATATTCTATAATGGCTCTACCCCTTGAGTTATGAAATATAGGGTGCACTTTATAGGATAACAAGCCCTATGTTAGCTAAAGTTGACTTAAGGTTATCATTAGCTAAGCAACAATAGAGATCTGCAAGGTCTCCTTGAATGGTGCATCCCATGGTTGATGATAAGGATCATTTGGTCAAGTTATAAAATATAGGATGCCCTTGATAGCTTGATTAATCAATGTCTCATTATATTACAGTCATGAATGTAGCACATATGTTCTACAATAGCTCTACCCCTTGAGTTATGAAATATAGGGTGCACTTGATAGGGGAAAAATCTTATGTTAGCTAAAGTGGACTTAAGGTTGTCTTTAGATAAGCATCAATATAAGTCTACAAGGTCTCCTTGAATGGTGCATCCCATGGCTACTGATAAGGATCCTTCGGTCAAGTTGGGTTGAGTACCTCCTCCGACTATGTAGACTACTGATCGTGAAAGCCTGGAATGACAGAACAAAGGGATCTTAATCAAGCGCATCATCATTTCCCAAACTATCTACTTTAAGCTAACAATTTTAAATTTTATAACTTGGTGGTTAAACTCTACTGCAGGGGTGCTCTCAAAACTCTATGGCCGGTGGAATTGGTCAATGATCGAAAGGGGATTACATGAAAGAACCAATTCCTATGATTTGGATTGAAAGAAACAAATCATTTGATCAGGAATATGTTTTAAACTATATATATTGTTATTATATGATAAGTAATTAGTGACCTAACAATAAGCTTTAATCAAACATCCTCTTTTATCATTAGGAATGCTAATTAACTATAGGTGAAGTCCTCACTAAATGAGGGAAAAATCTCTAGGTTGTGTCTTATATACTATTATATCTGTCTTCTAAAAATTTATTTGATAGAATCTAAACACTCTTCATCAAGAGTTCAGACACAAATATCTAAAGCCTGCAGATTTCTAGTGACTCCACTAGGGACAAGCTTCTCTTTTCATATTTAGCTAATCTAATGTGAGCTTTAGTAGCAATAGAGTATAATTAAATTGAAACCTTTTTTGAAGTGAAATTGATCAAAACCTAAAATGAAGTGTAAAATTGGAACTCTTAAAGATTTTAATTTTTTTCTTATGCATGGTTCTAAGCCATTTAAAACTTTAAATATGATCTTCTTCTTCTTCTTTTTTGTTATATTATACCTCTATATATCAAAAGTGTGAGATGCAATATCAACTATTGATTATTAGTCCCCTTCATTTATTTGGGAAAATTATAGATCTTCAAAACACTCATTTTATCATGAAGCTTAGGAAAATTGCTTACATTTGCATAGCTAATGCAATGATAAGTATTATAGATGTTGGAGCTATCATTCAATTTTGGAGCATAGGCTTTCTAATGAGTGTAACCAATGTTATACTTACCCATGGTACACTTACCCAAGGCAGTCTTAGAGGGCCTCAATCAATTGAAACTCATGCACATTATGCACACCAATCCATGCAATAAAAGAAGTCAACTGAGATCAATTATGGTTGAGACTCCTTATAAGAGGGGTTTCATATTTGAAAGGCTAAGCCATCCCAAAGCCTAGCTGTGCAAAGGACCATCGCTAGGCAAAAGGTTTTAGTATTAAAAATATTGAGTTGTAAGCTCAGCAACTGCTACCCAAGCCACTAGCTATACAATTAGTCATGATGCTAGAAGTGAGTGTTCCTACTCAAAACAAGCTTCAGATAATGAAATGGATAAAAGTTATAATTATAGTAGTGAAATAAAATAATTCTTTTGATCTCAAAAGTACTAAGCTCAATCTATTAAAAAAAGGAGCCAAATACCTTTTCTATTAAAGTGCATAGAAATATTGAAAGTGGCCAAGAATAATGGTCTAATGAAAAAGAAAATTTTTAAAAACTTGTGGTGATTGAAACTAATAAAGTTTAATTTAGAAGATTTCCATCTCTTATGGTGAGCTAACACCAAACTAAAATGTCCTACAAGGTGAGCATTAGAGCTTGACACTTGGATCACGAGTTGAGGAATTTGCTATCAAAAGGTTCTAGTGGAAGGATAAACAAATTTGGAGGCTAAAGCCTCATGAATATATTATTCTAGACAAAGGAAAAAAGCATTAAATCTAATGTGTACACCTAAAAATCCACTTTTTATAAAGTTCATAAAAAATAGATATATAAAAAAAAAGGATCACTTTAATGAAGCTTGTAATGGTTGACACTTTGGAGAATCCTCTTAAAGATCCCATCACTAATTAGTTTAACCTACTTAATAAAAGCTAATTTGACCATAGTCCCTTGAGCGAGATGCTTACTCTACATACTAAACTAGAGATTCAGTGGAGATGTTAATCAAAGATTTAGTGGAGAAGTATTTAAATATATAAATGAACTATCTATTCAGCATTACTAATAAGATGAATTCAGTGATGTTAACTTAATGTTCACAAAGAAGAATCATCATAGAGGCAAGTAAAAAAATTATATTGAGTTGCAAGCTCAACACTACTACCTAAACTACCAGTTGTGCAACCAACTCTAATGCTAGAAGCGAGTGTTCTTACTTAAAATAAGTTTGAGAACTTAAAATGAATAAAAATGAACTACTCTACTAGCAAGATAATGTAATTTTTTTTGTGCTTAACAACGTCAAGATCCAGTCCTTCAGAAGAAGCCTAAAACTTTATCTACTAGATTGCATATAGTTTTGAAGGATGTCAAGGAAAGAGACCTAGTGAAGAAAAGATATCAAAGATTGATTATTAGTAAATTTAATAAGACCTCATTTGAGAATTTACCATCTATGGTGGTTACCCAAGACCAACCCAAATATTTCTTACAAGATGAGCATCAGAGAATGACCTTAAGTTCAAGAATCCACCATCAAAAGGTCGTGGTAGAAGGGTAAATAAATTAAGAAGGCAAAACATCAAAAAAAAAAACAAATCATTTTGAAGAAAGGCAAAGCTGTGGCATCTAGTTTGCACCCCTAAAGATCTGTCAATAATTAGATTTTACAAGAATAGGTTCCTAGGAAGGAGGTCTTAGTTGAAGAGCATCATGATGATCGACACTGTGGGGAATCTCTTAAGGAATCCCATCATAAGCCAACTCCATCTCCTCGAGAAGAAGTTAACATTGATCATACCATTCATATTGAGGAGATAATCATCTCATATTTTGAGCTACAAGTATGGTAAAAATAATGCTCAAAAATTAGATTACAAGAGCAAGAAACTATAAGCACCATTAAAGTGGAAGTTATCTATATGTTAGAGTGTACAAATAAGTTTTCTACTCAGTGTTAACAACAATGCAAGTCCTATGGAATATGGCTTAATGTTAGTGACAAGGAACCTTTATGACAATAAATAGTAGAAAAATCTATGAGTTCATCGAAACATGAGATAGAAGAATAAAGAGAAGAGGTGAACCCATTATTTATTATTGTTGTTGCACTGGTTCAAACACATACTCCTTTAAATGAGAAAGTGCGGTTAAATTATTCCATCAAGAGCTCAAAGTAGGTCTTTAATTATTAGATTATGAATGGCATGAAGAAATAGATTTAACTAATAACTCAAATTGCCCTCCATATCACCAAGCAATTATCCATCCTATCAAAGACTATTATGTCTTTAAAATTGACTAGAAAGAAAATACATAGATGGTGAATTTACATAATCTAATAATGTCTTGGTTCATTCAAAGAGCGAGTCTACATGGATGATTACATCTTCTTTTGTATTATCTACTAAAGAAAAAATGAAAGAAAAATTAGTTGAGTCTGAAGAATAAGAGATTTTGACCTCTAAGAATATAGTAACAATATTAAAGTTGCTCGAACATGCTCTAGGTATCATGTTAAAGTTTTCGCTCGAACCAATACTAAATTTAAAGCTAATTTCACGTTTGTGTGCATCAACCTCCATCTCATTGACTTAGATACATCCTAGTATCGCTAACTCATCTACATAAAGGAAGTAACTTGCTCAAATCCCATCAAACAAATTAAAGGAACCTATCAAATTAAGTAAGATTAAGAAGAGGAGAACTACAATCCAAAATATCATTAATAATCTTCAAGAATAGAGATGAATTACTAGATAGCTAGTTGGGTTTGTATACTTTATATCCAAGCACCAGTTTGTTGAGTCAGAAGAAGAAGATAGGGATGAATCACTCCTTATAGAAACATGTCATGTCATCCCTATGAAATTAGATGTATCTCAATGAAATTCATTACAAACTGATGATTAAAATCATGCAATCTTGATGAATCTAATATGCTTGAGTGAATGCATGGGGCTTATCTTAACAAAAAGGGAGAAGTTTAGAGAGATAATATTTAAATGTTGTTTGATCCTGTAATAAAAAGATAATAATTTAGACAAGGAATTATATTTTCCTAATGAGAAAGGGTTAGATTCATCAACATCATATATGGAGCAAATAAAATTGGGGAGTTATTTTGAATCTTCTAGCCAATCCTCTAAGATGAAAGGTGATTTTAAAAAAAAAACTTCTTCATAAAAAAAACTCTAAGCTGGATAAAATTGTCAAAGTTTAGTTAACAAGCAGCAAAGTATTTCCACGACCATTGAAGAATAGGCCATCAAGTAGAGACAGAAAAAAATGAGATTCATTAGAATATCATTCCTAAAAATCCTAGGGAGAAATCAAATTCAAGCAAAATAATTAACTAAAATATCATATCACATTTTAGGGAGATCCTAACACAACTGAATGTGTATGAGGCTCTCTTAATTTTGAAGGATCTCCAAAACATTTTGATATAGGCTCTCAAAGATCCAATGAGATATGAAGCCTATTATACTAAATAGTGCATGAGTAAGGTTCTACAAACTTTGAAGAGTAATGGCATCATATTAAATCAAATTTTGATCTACCTAGGCTCTTTAGTGAATCTTATGAAGCTGCAAGCATTGAGGTTATTATCCATCAATATTTAGCTCCTTAGGAGAGATAAGCTTATGGTCTATAACTTCAACGAAAAGGACTTAGACTTTGAGGACTTTCATCATACTAATCAGATTTGGAGAGCTCTATACAATGATTAGACTCAACATTATATCTGATGACACATCATCCAGGGTTCCACTGGGTAATTATTGGCCCCAGAGTAGAGAACATGAAATATTATTCATTAAAGTGTAGAGAATTCTTAAAGTCACCAAAGAGAGAGGCTTTGAAGAAGATGGCATATGAATTATAGCTTATAATATAAGCTAATAAAAATCTATTAAGGTGTGCCACTTAGGTTCTAAATCCAATAATCCATTATGAAAGGTCCCAACTAAAAATTCTATAAGGTGAACATCGAGTGTGATACATAGACCATAAGTTCAAGAATCCATCATCTATAGATCCCAACATATTTGCAAAGTTTGGAGTCCAACAAAAAAAGGTCATCAAAATGGTTGAATGGCATGAGTTCTTTTGCTTACCTCTAGATATTTCCTTTAATAATATCTATCAAGATTAAATTTTAAAAGAGGATATCTTTATAAGTAATAACCATTGTGGTTGACACTCTAAAGAATTATCCTATTCTCAAAAGATGAGAATAGTCTTCTTTAGAGAATCTCATAATGTATGGCAACTATGTAGTTCAATGGTTTAAATAATCCCACCACTAATGATAGAGCGATTATTATACTTATTCCAAGTCATATCTAGATATGTAAGTTTATTGAAGTATCAATAATTAGCATATATCAACATGTACATGAAAAGGTGCCCCAACTATAAAAAGAATTATCATCAAGAAGATGTTGATTCTTGTAAAGACTATTTGCTTACTTATCAAGCTAGTTGCATTAAGAAAGAATAATGTTAAATTCCTTTATTTGAGAAGAAGTTGTCAACATTAAACTAATAGCTTATCAACCATTGTTTAAAAAAGTAGTTACACAATAATTAATGAAGCTGGCAATGAGTATTCCGATTTGAAATAAATTTGAAAAATCAGAATATGTAAAATAGAATAGCTCTGGTAGGAACCTAAAGTAGTCATTATGGGTTTATTAATATTAGACTGTGACTGCTAAAAAAAATTTCCTACAACTTTATTAGCTTGATAGCATAAAGGTATAGAAGTTTTAAAAAAGATGCCTGGGAAAAAAAAGGTATGAGATTATAGTTATGATTAAGGATCAAAACTTAGCATCCATTATGGTGGTGACATTGTGGTGTTTATTTTTAGATTATATATGTGTATGGGGGAGAAACTACACAAATCCAAGGGTGTACTTATTGAGGTGATCGAGTACGATATCAAAGAATAGTGCACTATCTCAAAAGATAAAATCACTACCCTACAATGGACCAAATCACCTAATAAGGACTCCTAAGGCATGATGAGTCTTCGAATATACCAGAGATTTCTCCCCTACTTTACATGGATGGATAAAGCAAGGTTTATTTAAATTAGGTTCTAAACCTCCTTATGGGAGCAAGCCCCCATATTTAATTACATCCTAAGGAAGATGAGTTCCTTAAGAATACTCTCAGTTAAAGTAGGCAATTATTGTCTCTAAAGATTTTAAAGATAAGATTATCAATAAATTGGCTATGTTTAGAAAATCAAGTGGGATAGATCAAAAGGAGAGACTTATTATCTAAGCCAAAAGTAGATAAGTAGGGGATGCTAATGATACTAGGAAACCTAATGAGCATCCCAAACTATCTTATGGTTGGGCTTTATATATTTGAAATTGAAGAGAATTATGTATTTGAGTTGAAATGTTATTAGAAAGCTAAGATTTATAATCTCATAATACAAGATTATGAAAATACCTATGAGGTGAGAATTTTTGCTAATAGCCCAAGGAAAAATAGCAACCTCAGATTCTAAATCTAGGGAGCTTTAGCAAGGGCCAAAGCACGTCCTAAATCTAAAGCAAAAAATGGGTATATTATTTACCTCCACAAGAGAGGGTAAATCACACGACTATTGGACTTACAACCATTTGAAGTGGTAGCCAACTAACTCCTCCTATATTTTAAAACTATGTGGTTAAGTCATATTTTTTGCAAGATGGTTGGGTTTTTATTATTTAGAAAGAAACTAAAGTCCTTAAATCCACTTTCTAAGAGACTAGAGCATGAGTGGTATGAATAATGACTTAGTCTAATGCAAATTTTATCAAATTTTATTTGATTTTGGACTCTTCATTTTGATAAAGGCTATAGGATTTTATATGCCTAAATGCATGATGAAATAGGGTTATTGGTTAAATCAGAGAGAAAGAGGTGCTTTCCACCACAAGGGAGACCCTCAAAGGTCAAGTCTTTTCCTATCGTGCAAGGATGGAAACTCTCTCTTAGCAAGAGTGAAATAATATTATATGCATGATGTTAAGCATACAACATTCAGCTAAGGGGTTGCTAAATCTTTTAATTATCTTGATTTAATACCTAGGATTTAATTGAGGTTATGAGTTGTTTAGAAAATTAGATTATCAGTTATGATTGGGGTAAAAAGTTTATTTTTCTCTAAGAGCCTAACCAAATCTAGGCCACACATTAAATCATTATACATGAAGAAACTAGGAAAATACATGCCATTTCTATTGAATAATGTAAACAAATCATTAAATAATTTATAAACCTAATGTAAGAGAATAACAGGCCGGTGTGGTCGAGTGTTGCGGTACAACTCAAAAAGAAAAATGGGTAGTCGAGCTCTACCCTTATACAACCCAGTATATGAAAGAATAATTACAAGTTATAAATGATAAGTGATATGGGGGGTGTCTTTAAGTCTTCATGCTCCCTCCATTTCTCCATTTGATTTACTTCATTTGATTTGGTAGGCTTTTAGGCATCACATGGCACCCCAGGATTAAACCTTCTAGCCAATGTTCATCCATAACCCCCATAACACTTAACCAAATTCTTAATGCATAATTACATTAAAAGAATGTAAAAGTAAATCTAACTAAACTTGCAAAATAAGTATTAGCTAAACACACCAAACAACCCAAGCAGTTATATGAATAATTTAGACTTAACACCCTGCACATGGGTAACCAAGTCCACCTATCCTAATTTAGATTATGCTTAAGGGTTAAGCAACCTGCAAAAGAAAGTATTTATATTTATTTTAAGCACCCCTTAAGCACAATCTCCTGCATAAAATATGATTTGGCTAATCACAGCCTAACATCCAGTCTATGAAGAAAACACCCTAACATCCAGTTTATAATAATACATCACAAAACAAACATGCATTAAACCATGCACTGCCCTAGCATAAAGCTAGACGTGGTGACTTAATCTAATGTGTGTGTATTAAGGCTTGTGTGGTATATTCTAACTAGGCTTTGGAGTTATTATTCTCTAAGTATGAAGGATATTTAATTATAAATGGTGGTTTCGCTTTAAATGATTTAATTAATTTGCAAATTTTTACTTAATATTTTCTTTTGTTTCATTTGACCTAGACAAAATAACTAAGTGTTATAAAGAGAAGAAAAGAGAGAGTCACTCTCTCTTATCACTACCTTAAGTCACATATAAAGCAAATTAATTAATTAATTCTCTTTAGTGAATGGCTTATTACATATTTTAATTAATCCTAAGTTTAGGTTCACTTTAAGTAATATCATTCAATAAGAATGGCATCTTAACATTAATTAGAATGAATTACTATCACATAATGCATGTTTGTTCATTTCTTTCCATCATATACAGCATGCATATGATTAAGTCCTAAACATAACATACATGCCATTTATATCTTAGCACACTTAAATGATGAATGTAAGCAAATGTACTTGGAATTGATGTTTCATTTGGTTGAATTATTTTTTTCATATTAATTTAAAGCTTTATCTAAATTCTTATGCAAAAGCATAAGAAAAGAGCTTCAAATTATATGACTAATCAATTCAACCATTTGAGCAAAGTATGAATGCATGTCTTTCTTATAGAAAAAGGGAGGGGGTTTTCTTTCATTAGCTAAATACACATTCAAATTTATGAAAATTTCAAGCAAGTATGTCGCCATTATTCTGCACCAGGGGAGTGAGGTAGGAACCTCCTTGGGGCTACTTAAAGTCGTGCATCCCTAGAATGTCCAGACTAATATACCCGCTATTCTTAAATGCATATGAATGTATAAACAACTATAAGAATAGGAAACCATGCAAAAGTAGAATTTGGTTTATTTGATTTATTTGTGTAAGTGAATCAAAGCTCTATCCCAATTTTAATGTCAAAATGCATAAGAATGAAATCAAACAGTACGTCGCCATTGTTCTGCATCAGGGGAGTGAGGTAGGAACCTCTTTGGGGCTACTTAAAGTCGTGCATCCCTGGGATGTCCAGACTAATATATCTATTAACATTCAAACTCATGCAAATCAACATATGAATGTAAGAGAGAGACTTCACTTCATACACTAAGCTTATATTCACATGCACATCCTATGTATATGTAATTAAAGTCACAATATAAATATTATTATTCATTAGTAAGCTTTTGAAAATATATTTCATATTTAATAGTAATGATAGCCACACATATTTCTAATTAAGTCAACACATGCAAATTTGACATAAAGGAAATCATTTTATTTAATTAATTTTTGAAAGAAATTAATGCATGACTACAAGTGGCACACAATATTTTAACATAATTAGAAAGAAATAAAGCAACACAAGTATGTAATTTCATTCAATCCGATTAATTCCTAAGGACAATCACATTAAACAAGTTTATTTAAAATAAACCAAAGTTTCTTAAAGCCATTTTAATTTCATGTTTGATTTGATTTAAGGGATCTGAAAGAGGTTTGTTAATCCTAAACCCATTCCCATATGTGTGAGTTAATTTGATTTAATGAAGAGAAATTAAATTGATTTTATGGCTTAATTAGGTTGAGGTATGAATTAAATCAATTAATTAAACCCTTACTTATATCACCTTAAGTTAGTTAACTAATTAATGATGAGCCAACATGATATGCAACCACATGAAAAGTAAATTAGCAATGCTCTTAAGGAATGAAAGTGTCCTAATACAATTGGCTCATGATTAATAGTTAATTAAGCTTAAGTGATTTAATTAATTACTTTTTTATTTTCTCACACATGTAAGCTAATCATAATTTCATTAGAATTCTTTAGACTATTAAACATCTAAAGAACTACCCAAGATTGATTAATTAAGGTTATTAATTAATATATTTTAAATTAATTTGATTAAGCCCTTAATTAGTTAATTAAATCCTTTAATTATGCCTTTAATTATGGTGATGAAATTAACTTAGGGAAAGAGATCAAGGAAGTGGCCTCAATCCCAATCCCTAAGTCATTTCAAATAATCAATTAGGCTCTAAAATAATTAGAAATTCTTTCTTTTAATTGATCAATTAAGTGGCTAATTAATTACTTAAGCTTTAATTAATTTGAAACAAATGAAGAGGCGTAATGAAATGGTCATAAGGAATAAACCCAAACCATTTCCCTAAGACTTTTCACTACTAATAGATGGCAATAAGCTTAATTAATTAACTAATTAATCCACTATTTATTTTCTTAATTATCATTAATTAAGGTAGGAATAAACCTTTCTTTTAATTGATCAATTAAGTGGCTAATAATTACTTAAGCTTTAATTAATTTAAAATAAATTAAGAGGCTTAATGAAATGGTCATAAGGAATAAACCCAAACCATTTCCTAAGACTTTTCACTATTAATGGAAAAGCTTAATTAATTAATTAATCTACTATTCATTTACTTAATTATCATTAATTAAGGTAAGAGAGTAATTAAGGCTTAATCTATTGATCTCCCTAATTAACTATCCAATAAATTCCAAGAAAAATAGGGGAGGTATAGGTCATCCCCCTAAGCATCTTTGGAAAATTTGAAATTAATTGGATAATTAATCATAGAGTAATTAGGCAAATTAAATTTTTAATTAAACCTTAATTAAGTAAATTATTATTCAAAATTAATTAATAATAATTTTAAAGAATTCTCCTCTAAAATACCTTTAAAATAAGCTCTCATTTATATTTTTTAGATTTTTTCTAGAATTAGTTATGAAATTTAGAAGTTTTAGCCTTAAAAATGATTTAATTAACCTAATTAAAGCCCTAATCCCATCAGCACCACGTGGTTGCTGACATGGCACGCTAACTCAGCGTGCTTTCCATGTGACGTGATGGGATAGGCTATTTAAGTAATGTCGACACTTCGACTTCAGGCAGATGCACTTTCACGTGGACCGATCTCACGAGATCAGGGCCATGATTAGATCCATAGTTTCGAAGGAAAAAATCAAGGGATTCTAAGCAATTTGATCATGATCATCTATTTCAATCATGTGGAACGGACGTCCCATGATCCATCTCCTTCACGAGAAGCGAAAGACCAACACCGTTTGTCTTTCCCTGTTCGATCCGAGCTCACCCAAGCTCAGATTAGAATCAAAATGATATTGCACCATCAAAAGGGGGAGACAAACACATCCAATGGCTAAGATCTCATGACATGAACATTCTCTTCACAAAAAACCAACCCATTTTGCATACAAGGATCAGTTTTGAGAAATTACCTCATCAGAGCTAATGTGCGATGGTGGGATCGACCGAGGTAGCTTTGTTTGGTAGAAATGAAGCCTTGTTGAGACTCACGAGCTCTAATTTGAGGTGGTTTTCTCAATGGACCAAGCTCCTCCTATTTGGCATTCAGTCTTGATTGAGTTCCTATCTATGGCAACTTGGAATCTTAGGAAATGATTTGGTTGGCTTCGATTAGGTGTGGTGAAGGTGTGTACAAGTTTATTTGGAGTTTGGTTGAGAGATGGGCGGGTTTGAATTAAGGGAGGTCTCCCCTATTTCAGTTTCACATGCAGAGAGTAATGGTCAATCGAGGGAGGTTTGGGATGCTCTAGGAAGCTCTCTGGGATTTCAAAATCACTCAAAGAACTCACCTAATGCGAATCATGCTCAATCCCGCTTGAATTGAGGGAGTATACCACTCAATTGTGTGTGATGGATGGACGGGATCCATCCCTAAGTTTTTTGTTGTTCCACTGTCGAGGTGTCGGAGGGGTTACCATCAGCTCCACATGGCACACTAGGGTTGGAAGAAGTTATGGCAGGGAGCTAAAGGCAAGATATGGGGAGATTGGGTTGGCTTGGTCCTTTGGGTGCTCTGGTTTGGCATGATAGGGAGGAGGTGAACTCCTCTTAGTCCATGGCTAATCCTAGCTATTCTAGGGTGGGGTAGGAAGGCTAGGCATACCCCCATTTGGCACTTGGATGGCTGCCTAAGTGATGGGAGAGTGGATTTGGCTTTTTATGGAAAGAATCTAATCCATGAAGGTTTATCCAATGGCTAATCCCCTTGGATTGGGTCCCACTTGGATTTAGGTTGGTTTGGGAATGATCTAGGGCTAGTTTGGGTTGGGTTTGGTCAGCTCCTAAGGTCTCATGGGTTGGTTTTTGGTGTTTTGGCTACATTTGGTCAAATGGGTTCATTTAGGTTCATGTTGGGTTGGGTTGACCAATTGATCAAATTGGATCAAACCAAGGCTTGGGTTAGGTTCAAATGACCATTTTGGAGTGTTTTGGTTCAAGTGATTTTGATTAATTTAGTTTAGGTTTGATTTTAGCTCATTTGGATTCAAATATATCAAACGGGCTAAGTTGACCAATTTGACCAATTTGATCAAATTGGGTAGGGTTAGGTGTTGGTTCATGTTCAGTTGGTTAATTGAAACTGGTTGTAGGCTTTGGTTTGGTTTAATTTGAATTTAATTTAGATTTTGCCCAATTTGACCCTTTAGGTCAATTTGGGCTAGGTTGGGTCAAGTTGACCAATTTATCAAATCGGGCTCAATTGTGGCTTTAGTCAAGTTCAATAAGTGATTTGGAATGAACTTGAGCCATTGGTTGCAATCAATTTGGGTTAAATCATTATTTGACCCATTTTGGTTATTTTGGCCAATTTGGATCAACTTAGGTTAAATTGGTCAATTGGACTTGGTTTTGCTCAATTAAGAGTTTGGTTATGTTCAATCATTGATTATGAATGGGTTTTAATCAATAGTTTCAATCAATTTGGTATATGATGTGTTTTGGCTAGTTTAGGTTTCATTTGGGCTAAAGGTTAACTTGGTCAAGTTGACCCAATTCAAGGTAGTTGATCACCCTAGGATGATTGTTGATCATGATATAAGGTTTGGATGGGCTTAGTTCAATCTAGTTTGGGTTGGATTGGAACTTGGCTCAAAAAGGTCTTTTAGGTCACTTTGGGTCAAAGTGGAACCTAAATGGGTCAATCGGTTTGGTTTTGGCTTGATTCAAGTTTAGTGAACTCATATATAAGCCTAGGATTGAAATATAAATTCAACTATAATCAATTTGGGCTATGATGGGTTTTGGCTCATTTAAAGTTTTCAAGTCAAAAAGGCTAACTTGGGTTTGACTTGGGTTGACTTGAGTTTGGTTTGATAATTGTAGTTTGTGTTTATATTTGGGTAATTGATTGATTCATAGAGAAATCCATGGGTTTTGAATTGATTTGGATATCATTTAGCCAAATTCAAGAAATTGGCTAAAAAAGGCTAAAATTGGACATTTGATTTGATTTGGGTTTGATTTTGGCTATTTGATTTATATTTCATTTATGTTTGTGAATATAAATGAAGATATAAATGATTCATGAGAAAATCACTTGAGTTTGGAGTAATTTGGAAGTAAATTTGACCAAATTTAAGGATGTAGGTCAAAAGGGCTTAAGTAGGGAATTGATTTAGTTTGATTTATTTTTGGCCATTTGAGGGTAGGTTTCATTTATATTTGTGAATATAAATGAAGGGATAATTGATTTATAAAGAAATCAATTGAGTTTGGGTTAATTTGGGTTGAGATTTGATTAAGGTTATGGAGGTAGGTCCATATGGCTTAAGAAAGGTTTTGATTTGGTTTGATTTATTTTGATTTGATTTGTCTCATTTAAATTTGGATTTCAATTATATTTGTGAATATAAATGAAGGAATGATTGATTTATAAAGAAATCAACCAAGTTTGATTTGGTTTAAAGGGGTTTTGGCTAAGCATATGAAGGTGGTTCATATGTCTTAGGAAGGGATCTTGGAATTTGAATTTGATTTTGGGTCTCAATCACTTGAGTTGGCATTTGGGTAGGGATTTGATTTGAGATTGAATGGATATTTGAGAAAATCAATTGAGTTGAGGTTGATTTGAATTTGGTTAAGGCTAAGTCCATAAGATAAAATTAAAGGACTTAGGAAGGGTTTTAGAATTTGAATTTGATCATGGGTTTCAATCATTTGATTTGGAATTGATTTATAATTTGGATTTGAATTGGATTTAAGATTTGGTTTGAGGAAGGAAGCATGAATTGGGTTTAATCCATAGGGTAGGAAAGTCTTCCTAAGTTCTTAAGGCATAACCTGTTCCTATAGTTAACCCTTCTAAGTCTCTAGGCTTAGGTTAAGTGTTCACCTAATCACTAGAAGTATCTTAAGACTAAGGAACTCTTAGTGTCTATAAGAATCCTAGACCTATGATGAGGAAGTTGAGAACTCACTCCAAAATTGAGTTCAACATACACCAATCCAAGTAATCTCCATAAAGTGAACATCAAGGTGTGACACTTTGGTCCTTGAGTTCAAGAATCCACCATCGAAAGATCATAATGAAAAGAAAAGCAAATACAATCATTCAAGCCTTGTAAAAGAAAAGCTGTTAAGAAATAGAATGGTGCATTATGTAATTCTTATCCCTAGAGATCCATAATTAACAAACTTTATTAAGAATATACTTAAGAGAAGAGATGCCACATTTATAAATCTCAAAGTGGTTGACACTTTAGAGAGTCCTTCAAGGAATCCCATTACTAGCTATTTGTGACTTTATAAAAAGAGGATTATCATAAGAAATCTGATAAGATACAATTGTAAGTGATCTTCATTCTCATTGCAAGGTATCTATTGAAGTATATTCACTCAATAAAAACACCTTTAAAGCTCTCTGTCATCTTTGTAGGGATGTGGTTAAGGGATTCGTTCTTCATGAGGCAAATTATTATATATAGTCAACCAAATTTTTCCTAATATTATGTTAAAGTTTATTTACATATGGGTTCTACTTTCTGTGAACACAAGCATTCATAGTTAATTACCCCTCTTATCCTAGTAAGAGAGTACTCTCAATTAAGGTTGAAAATTGACATATGCTTTTAATATGAATTAGTGTCTAGAGGTTTGATGTGAATGACTATCTAAAGGAAATAGGAGAGTAGTCCAAATCAAGTTCTCATGGTTCTATCATCCTGGGACTCTCATTGTTCCAGTCTACCAAAATCAAAGGGCTATTAGCCGTAATGTATAGGGAGTCTGATTAGTAGCCATAGGTTGCCTTGTCTTAGATATCCCGAGTAGACTAGAGGTGTTTTGTAAGTGTTTAGTAAACTAAGGATAAACTTAATGTATAAGTTTATTTAATAATTCAATAAAATTTGCTTTGCATACATATGTAAGGCTTACATCCATTGGAATGCCATTATGGTGTTTGCATGGTGAACACTTAAATTGGATTTACATCCCTATAGAATGTAGTATATTTTAGAAATTTACATTGCAAGACTTACATCCCTTGGAAGGCTAGTATGGTGTTCACTTGGAAAGCATATGGATTGGACGTGCATCCTTTGAAATGTCAATATGGTGTTCACATGGTGAACATATAGATTGGACTTGCATCCCTCGAAAGGCCATTATAGTTTAAAGGTTCACATGACAAATAAAAAGGTGTTTGATTTGATTTTTGTCTCTTTTTCTATATATATATATATATATATATATATATATATATAGCACAGTGCCCCAGCAAAATAAAAGAAGTGTCGTAGTGCCTAAAACTCCGCACCATGCCACATGTGAGACAGTGCCCCAGTGCTATCAAGCATAAATATAAGTCTTAAAACTAGAGAGGATAGTGCTTCAATGTTGTAAACCTAGCATCGTAGTGCTGAGGTGCCATAAAAAAAACATAAATAAGTTGATTATTTGACCGGCACCAAGGTGCTATTGAAGTGGCACGTTGGTGCCAATCAAAAAAATTTTAAAGGCTGATAGATGCATTTAATAGAAAGGATGAAACTTTTAACTAGGTCCATGATGCTATGTCAAAGCGTTGTGATGTCCATCAATGTCTAACATGTTTTTCAAATTTGGTGAGTTATAAAATTATTTTTAATAAATATTAAAAAGAGCTCTTTTTGATTAGCACAGCAATCATCTTGATTGGCTGACCAGTGCCTAGGTACTGCATGGGAGCACCATAGTGCTTGTCATAAGCCTCAATAACCGAGAGGCTAGTGCCTCAATGCTATAAAGGTAAGGCTATTAGTGGGGATGGTTGGTGTTTTTTGAGCTTTTTAAACTTAGGAGTAGCAGAGCCAACACCTAGGTGTCAAGTTCGTAGCACCATGGCCTTGGAACCAGGATGTTCATTTTTTTTCATTATTATGAGCTAGCACTTAGGCACTGAGTTTTTGCATCAGCGGCACTAAATATGGGATGTTTATTTTTTATTATTTTTTTTTTATTGCAAACAAAGTCAAACAAAAAGTCCCAAAACTATCCTTAAAGAACACAAGTCTGAGAAGGCTTCGAGGTGTTAACAAAAGATCTCATATGAAAATTATGGATAATTGACAATAATCTTTCATCGACTAATTTAAGAAGAGTAAAATACCCAAAAATAAATAAATAGACACACATAACAAGATAATTATACAATATGGTTCTATTAGTAGCTTCGTACTAAAGATCCTTTAATTGAATGTGGCTATAATATTTAGGGGCTAATTAAGCTCGTGATGCTAAGAAGACCCATCACTTCTTATTGAAGGATTGATGAAAAGATTCAAAACCTATTTAAAACATCATCATTTCATTGAAAAGAAATTAAAGAAGAACCTATTAACTCATCAATGTTAATGACCAACAATTAATTCCACCAATCGATGGTCAATACTCAAAATTATTATGCATGATAAATATCATGAGAATCCCCATAAATAATAAGGGGCATTTTATATTTATTTAGGTTGACATCATGCTCTATGTCAAGATCCTTCAAGTCTCATCTAAGTGCAGAAATATGAATACGAACACTTTAGTTTTCAAGTAGGATATATGCAATGCAACACACCTAAACCAGCATAAAAATCCCTTTATCAGACAATAAGAATTTTTAAATTTCTTATATTAGAAGATGATGGAACTTCCCTCTGTAAGATAGGTGCACCTTTATATATTTGGGTTGACATTATGCTTCAAGTTGAGATCCCCAAATGAATTTTTAAAATTATTATCTTTGAAATTTCAAGCAACTACATAAATGAAAGGTAAACTTATCTTCAATCATGATACATATGAGACAGGTTTAAAGGTTAGGGGTTCATATCCCAGACTTATCAAAATTCTTAAGATTAAGTGAGAGAATTTTAGCTTTTGCAAGCTTCAATCAACTAAGTCAAAGAAACGTCAACACTTACATACTTAAGTATAGAACTCAAATGGGTTCTAAAGGTCTGACTCAATAAGCCTCAATATGGCCAAGTCATTGATGCTCTCCTCACTCAATAAGCCACAAGAAAAGGCTATAGTGAAGAGCCCCATTCGCTAGTTTGATGATAAAACTACCAATCTATCATGGTCTAAGTTGAAGACTCAAGTAGGTTCTAAATATTAGACTCAATAAGCGCAAATATGGCTGAGTCAATAATGCTCTACTCACTCAATAATCCATAAAAAAGGATGTAGTGAATGAGACCCTAGTTGTCAATTTGATGAAGATGGTTGTCCAATCCCAAAGCAAATCCAATTTTATGATTACAAGCAGCTCTGATCTAAGAAATCTTCTCAAGTGATCGATGAATTGAGAAAGAATTTAAGGAAATGACTCTCAATTCAAAATATACTCAATTCAACATTTATAGTGCTAGAAAGTAAATATTTCAATCTCTTTTTAAGATATCTAATCAAGCTGCAATCATAGACCTAAAGAACTTCTTCATGAAATTTAATAAAATAAAAGCATTGGAGTGAAGAAGTTGTGTTAATATTCATATATAACATGAGGCTGAGCTAAGGGGACCTTGTCAACTAATAGTCTACTATACTGAAAGCACTAGACATGACTCTCTGCCACTAACCTAACACAAGCATTGAGGTCCAAGATTGCACACATCATTCTCTAAGCCCACAAAATAGAAAGCTAGGCTATAAGATAAGTTCATTTTACCTGACAAGTCTGTGAGACAATTCAAGATAACTCCTTCTTCAAGTTTGTCAAGGTCCAAAGCTAGCACAAAAGAAAATATGATGTATAAATTATTGAGATGATAGATTCAACAAGTCTGTCAAAGCACAAAGCATAGGACCAAAGGCACCCTCATTTCACCGATAACTTATTGACTGTATCAAGTATATTAATGCACAAAGCCAAGATATAGAGAAAAATATAAATCTCAAATCACCAAAATAAAACCTTCATCAATGCTTGTCAAAGCATTAAACTAAGGCAAAAAATAATTTTATATTACCTAATAAGTCCATGAGATAATTTAGGATACTCCTTTCATCAAGTCTATTAAGCACATAATATTGGACAAAAGGAACTTCAAATCTCAAATCAATCAAAATCAACTCCTTCATCATACTCGTCAAAGCATTAAGTTGGGCAGAAGACGAGCTAATCTTCTCTTTACACATTTGTAGGACAATTTAGGACAACTCCTTCTCTCCAAGTCCATCAAGAAATAAGGCTAGGGCAGAAGGAAATACAAATCCTAAATTGTGAAAAATGAAGTCTTTAGTTTGTTCATTAAAGCATCAAGAACTGGACACAAGTCAGTATCGATAAATTAGGTCAATCGCTTTGTCAAATATATTCAAGCATAAAGCTAGAATAAAAGGGGTTATAAATTTCACAATTTAGAAAAAGAAAAGCTATCATCATCAAGTCTATCAAGCACAAGGTATTAGACTAATGAGAACATTCATTAAGCTCAACATGCTATTGAAGCCAAGCCAAGTAAATCTAAATCCGATGGTTAATCTAAAATTTACATCTAATTTCACCAAATAATAGCCATCAAGCTTCAACTAGATTCATCAAACTGAGATGCCACATCAACACAAAAATATGGTCAACTAGTCACAATAAATATGATTTTCTTTATGCATGAACCATATTTATTATGGGGTAATTATTGACTTGTATAAAAATATATTGAAATTATTGTCATATCTATGTCAAATCCATATCTTATTGCTTACAACTATGTGATGTCTCATCTCCTCACTGCCACTAAATGACAAATTAGCAAAAAATAAATAAATAAAACATCAAATTCTAAACCTACCAAATTGATCCCACCATCACATTTTGAGCTCCATTTCTCCGGTGCTACTGATCCCTCAGTAAGCCCCCATCCTTCCCATTTCTCTCACTCTTTAGCCCAACCTATCGCTCACCCTCTCTTCCTTCTTCAATCTCTCATTCATTGTTCTCACCTAAACACATGTAGCAAGTTCCTCATATCTTCCTCCAAACCAAGTAGCTCTCATTACTAGCCAACCATCTCAAGCATTACATCATTCACCTGAATTTCCTCTCTCTCCCTATTTGGTCATTGATCTTCCTTCTCCATATACGACCCTACACTATCGATATCTTCTAAAGAAGATATGCACACCTCCAGATTAAACTCCACTGCCCTAGCTTCACCTTCTTAACATCTTCTCCTAGTATGCCCAAACCATCCCAGCTGAGCACACCCACTTCTCCATGTCAATGCATAACCACATCTCACTATCTCCTCGTGTGCCTCCCTCCTTTCCATCGACACAAGCCATCATGAGGATGTCACTGTTTTCGCTCATGCCTTCATCTCCAATTGTTGTCTAAGATTCATCTCGACTATACTATTCCTGACCTCATGGTAAAAGCTTGAAAGAAGGTGAGAAATATTTATGACGGGAAAGGTTACATATTGATGGTGACAATTGATCAGCAGAATGCATTTCATAGAGTTCTAGCTTCTATTCCATTGAGGGAATAAGTTTTAAATGAAACAAGCCTATAATGTTTTAAGAGGACTGAACACATGTAGTTATTTATTCTGCTGATAAGAACGTGATAATAACGAGAAGTGCTTAGTTTTTTCTAGATGAATTTGTTTTTAGAAGCTTTATGATTGGCAACACCGGCATCTCACTTTGGACTATTTCCATTAGTGGCAAAAGGAACTAGTATGGGAATATTCTTTTTGATTGTTTAAAGGACAATCAGAAGTTTCTTTCTAATATTCTCACACCTACAACCAAAGGTATTTGACTTCCTAAATAAAGTCAGAATTAAAAGATTTTGGGCTCATTAGATTCTTCTCGTCAAGACACTTAATTTGGCTATAAACATGCCAATTTTAGAAGCTATTTAGGGTTCTAAATGATATCTCAAAATTTTAGATTATATTTTAAGTGCTTGATCTGGGCTAATCTAGACTCGGATTTGGTTACTTTTGATATCATCGTGATAGTTAGCTAGACTATATTGATAGCCCAAAAAGAGTTTGAAACATGAAGATTTTAATTCCAAGAGATATACAATCACACGTACATCAAGATTCATATTTGAACAGATGAATTTTTAAATTACCATCTCTTCTCAATTGTGCGGCATTGCTTATTCTCCCCTGCATGCCAACAACCATTTTAATGCGAGTAATTATTTCATAATTTTTTTAAATTCAAAATCTTTTAATGGACATTGAATATTTTAACATTTCTTAGTAACCATTTTTATGATTAAGATGATGAAATGCATGGATTAGAACAACAGTTTATCTTTAAAATATATATATACCTAATAGAGAAATAATGTAAAAAATTAAAGGGGAAGAAATAACTGATCCTACCTCTTGAACAATCAATAGAAATCATGAATTAATGTTCCTACTCTATGCTGGAACGAAAAGCATCAAGATGATTAATATTGTTATTTTTGCGTCGTTGTTTAAATTCTTAATCTCCCAAAAAACAAATTCATAATTTTCATTGCATTGATTAAACCTTAATGCTTATTATTATTCAATAATCAAATCATAAGATGTTGACAGCATTGTATAATCTGCATCGTGGGTATGGCATGAACTAAAATAAATTGATATCCTCGTATATTCTTATGACCATATTTATAAAAATTAATTTATGAAACACCTAAATATAAGTTCTTTTTTATGCTCTTTTTCGCAAATGAATTGCTTGATATAAAATTAAAAAAAGAAAGATTCATACATTTGAACAATAAGTAAAAAGTATAAAAATTAGAAAATTAATTTTAATATATTAATTTTATAATAATTTTTCATTTAAAAATAATTTACAAATTACTATAAACAAAAAACATAAAAAAAAATTATATTTAACATCAAAAATATATATGGATTTAAGTAAATATTATAAATATAATATGGATATACAAAATAAATTACAAATCTACCGAAAATATCTACTGAAAAATTTTAGAACTACAAATGAAATCTTTCATAATTTGATTGAAACAAGTAGGTATTTGATCTCATAATATCAATTTATTTAAAATTAGTCATCATGACTATTTTCTCTTGAATTTTAGTTGCATGTTTCACCTTAACTCTCATGTAATTGCTTGATTGAGCTCCTATGTGCTACTTACTTGATTGTTAACTTTTGTGTATTAGAGATGGTTAGTATCATCTTCTTCTTCTTCTTTTTTTGTTATTATTGTATATATTTTACTTTTACGTGATCTATTTAATTAACAAAATTATATGTAAATAACATAACATTAATGATTACACCAATTTAAAAACCATTATGATGCCTTTTAATATTTGTTATATTGATGCATTTATCTTTTGTTGTTGAATAGATACATGCATTTAGGAGGAAGTTGTCACTTGGAGAAGAGCTAGAATATGCAATACCCAAGTGAAAAATCAACAACTCAAAGGATAATTTTACTTAAGAACCGTTTAGGATCACTTTTTTTTAATCTGTTTAAGATTTTAATTAACATAAAATATATTTAGTATTAATAATTATTTTTAAAAGTACTTAAAGCACCTAAAAATTTCTTTGACTATTTTTTAAAATAATGTTATTTATTTAAGAAAAATTAAAAATAATAAAAGAAATACTTAATAAACATTTTTAAAAATAACATAAAAATAAAAACAAAAATAGAAAAGTGAGTCTTGTTTGGGATTAATTCTATATTGTGTTTTTCATTTTCTTTTTTTTTCCTTATGTTGCTCTTAAAATAATGTTTGTTTAGTGTACTTTTTAATTGCTTTATTTTTTTATTTTTAAAAATAAATTGCATTGCCTTTGATAACACTCAAAACAATATTGTGATGTTTTGAGTGTTTTTAAAAATAATCACTACCAAATATTTTATTTTGAATCATGAGGAAAACTACCAAAATAAAAAATAGAAAACTTAAAACAAAAAATGAAAGTGATTCCAGGAAGCCCCTAAATGGATCCCAAACAAGCTCTTAGTTATTGAGTTATATTCATTTTTAATGTAAATTAATTGATTTGATTTTCCAAGGATCTTATAGATGGTGAATAGACCAAAAAATAAATTGTTTATAAATGGATACATTCAAAACATACATTAAATTTTACAAAACTTATTTATAATTTTTTATTTTACTGTTGTTATATTTATTTTTTATTTCAATTATTATATGTATGTTAATATAGAACTATTATTTTATGTTTGAGCATGTGCTTAATCAACTCATCATTTTAGAATTGATCACGTACTTATATATCTATCTATCTATCTATATTATCTATCTATCTATCTATCTCTCTCTCTCTCTCTCTCTCATATATATATATATATATATATATATATATATATTAGTAAGTTTAAATAAGTTTAAAATTTTTATTTTATACCTTAAATACATTTTAAAAACATATTTCTTACATCATTAATTTGCTAATTAAAAAATTAAGCTTAATTTTAATATCACAAATGTTCCTTAAATGAGTGTTTTATATATTCATAATTTTTTTATTGTGAATACCTCAAACATTACATCAAACTCGTTAAAGTGTGTTCATTTTGTTTAATTAAATATTAATTATATATAATTTGACAATTGAATTGAGCATTTGACAAGCTACTCGATTAGTGTTCAGTCATGATCCTTTGATTAACTAATCAAACATGCTCAAATAATTTTATAAATATTTAATAGCTAAATAAACAACCTTGTTATATTCATAAACTAGGTTTATAAGCATTTCTAGCCAACTGCTTGAAGCATTGCTTCATTCTAGAAAAACCTAGGTTTAAATCTTGAGGAAAGCATAGTTTGCCATGAAAATAACTCGAAAGGTCCACACAAAAAAAAAAAGGTTTATAAGCAAGCTCGTTATGCAGCTCAAGTATAAAATAGTATCATTTAAAAGTTTATCTTTTAATCTCAATAATTTGTATTTAATATAGCTCATTTATGTTTAAACTAATTATTTGTAAATAATCTCAATTAAGGCTTATTTACTTTGTTAAATAAGCTGCACATTAAAAAGCTCGATAATTCAAAGTTGAATTGAGGTAGAGAATTGAACTCAAGTCGAGCTCAACTAAAATTTTTACAAATGAAATCGAGCTCAAATATAATCTTAAAAGCTTGAATTGATCTTGAGCCAAGTCCGAATATGATATTTATAAACTAGCTCAAATTCAAATAAGTACTTGCTTTGGCTAGTTCATCTGCAGCCTGGTTGGGCATTTAAGCATGTAACAAATTGTAATGTCAGATAACTGTATAACTTACAATTGTATTCATGCATTTTATTGTTTATCTACTTATTATATTACATAAGTTGGCTGGGCTGTTAATGTAGTGAAAATTATATTTCTCGTTCATGTGCTTTTGTGTACTTAATTAATTTGAATAAGCAATTCATAATGAGCTTAATGAAAATAAATTCACTCGCAGCTTATTCATTCAAACTACGAAATAAATTCACCTAGTTTTACCTGATAGGTTGCACTCACTGTAATTACAAGAGCGTACAAATATTATTTCAACACCTTCAATATAATTGCTACAGAATTCTTGCCATCAAATACACATTATTCCAAAGAGCAGTCCACCTGATAAACTGTCCTTGAGAAAACAAGGATATCGGACGGCTTCTCAGAAACGTTTTCTTCTCGCTTTTCCATTTGTTCCTCCGCGTCGCCATCTTTCGCTATAGTGGGCGTACGATGAGAAACGGATGGCTGCTGATCCTCCTCTTTCTGCCCTCCAACCCCTACCATCCCCTCATCTCCGGCTACCTTCACCTCCATTAGTCCCCCTCTCACCGCTTTCTGCTTCCTTCAGCACCTCTTTTTGTATTTATTTTGTGAACTTTTTGGGAACCTACACTACGTGTTAAGGCGTGCTTAACGCGCGGCACAAGGCAGGAGCATGATAGCGTCAATAGGTAAATGAACAGCGACGCGTGGATGGCAGTCTTAGTATTATAAGAAAAATTAAGCAAGTGGCCTGCCACGTAAAGGAGAGAAGAGCATGTAATATAGGGGTGTGTATTTTTTTTATTAAAATTGAAAATTTGAATCCATCCGATTCAAATTTTTGAATTCTAATCGAATTTATAAAAAAAATTTAGATTTTAGTTTTGAATTTAGTAATATTCAATTTTTAATTTTCGATTCAGTTTTATATTATATTAATCCGATTAAATTAATTAAACCAAAAATAGCTAAAAAAATCTTTTTTATTATTTTTTATTTTAAATTTTTATCAAAAAAAAGTAATTTTAATAATAAATTTATATATTATAAATTTTATTTGTTAAAAAATAATTTGATTTTGTATAAAATAATTTGATAAAATAATATAATTAATATAATTCTTTGATAAATAATTACTATAACAATTTATATTTTAATTTTTAGTTTTTATTAAATCGAACTGAAAGTCTGAAAAAAATTTCAATATAGATTAGTTCCATTTAAGTTATTGATTAAATGAATCAATTTTTTTGAATTTTAGATTTAAAAATAAATAGTTTAATAAATTTTAAAATTGATCTGTCGATTGAATATATTGACAAATTCAGATGGCTGGAATTATTTGGCTATATCGACAAATTATAAAATTGTGCATTAGTTTAAGAATTGCTGCGCAACATCATAGTATAGAAACAATTCAGCAAAGAATGGTGAAATGTGTGAAACTTATTAAATATCACTCAATTTTTATATATTTATAAATTAGTTATCTTTAATCTCATATTTTAGATTTAAAGTCAAATATAATTTTTTTTCATTTTTTTAAAATTTAATAGTTTAATTATAACATGTGTAAATACATTGAATCTGATGATTCAATAAATAAATATATATATAATTAAATTATAAATATATATAAATAGAGTGGTTGATTTATAAAAATCTCATTTTATTATTATTATTATTATTATAGAGTAATTAGATAAATATATTTTAATATCATTATTTAAAGATATTGAATTATGAAGCACTTAAATATAAATTCTACTGATGCTGCCGCTCAATCTCAAGGTTCTCTAGGGAGAAAAGGGAATATGGTTCCCAAGTCTAATGCAAAGAAAAAAGATACTAAAGGCAAAAAGCCGTCCACTTCCCGATCGTCCTCATGCAACTCCCAATCCTAGGTTGCTGGAACGTTCGCGGCATTCAGGTTGGAGGCCGCTTGAATGAATGTCGTCGACTTATTAGAGATTACCATCTCGATGTCCTTTGTCTCCTTGAAACTAAGTTGTCCTCTGACTCCCTCAAAGACAAGATTCTCCTAAACAGACTCAAACTCTTTCCTAATGAAGGAAGTGTTAGTAACTTTGAGTGTAGCCATGGGGGGCGCATATGGATGAAATGGGATTCTGATAAAGTCTCCTTCAGACCGTCCATTTACACTTCCCAGCTCATTCATGGTGATCTTATTTTCAGCAACTCCTCTTCTCTTGCTTTCACTTGTATGTATGCTCACAACGGTGCCCACGACCACTTATCTCTTTGGCATGATCTCAGAGACATTCACTCCAAAATTGACTCTTCATGGCTGCTCATTGGGGACTTCAACTGTGTGCTCTTTAGCTCTAAAAAATTGGGTGGTAATGCTATTCCATTTACAAAACCCTGGATTTCCAGGACTGTTTACAGGATTGTGAATTGTTGGACCTCCCTAGCTCTGGCTTACGCTTCTCATGGTCCAATCAGCAATTGGCTCACTTTATCCAATCCCGCCTGGATAGAGCCCTTTGCAACTTGAGGTGGTTAGAGACCTTCCCCTCCTCTTACTATAGGGTTGCCCCTCCTCTCTCATCTGATCATTCTTCTCTTATTATCTCTTTAGATCCTTTAACCCAGCCACTTCATAGGTTCCTCTTTAGGAACTATTAGACCACTTTCCCTAGTTTTAGGGATATAGTCCTCAAGGCTTGGAGTACCTTCTTCCCTAGTGACCCCCTTTTTGTCTTCTTTCAAAAGTTAAAGAAAATAAAGGAGGCTTTAAAAGGTACTATCTGGGAACCCCATTCTCTTTGTAATCAGATTTCTATGGCTAAGGTCGAGCAAGAAAGGATTCTTCTCTCTCTGGAACTCAACCCGAATGATGTTGGGAATTCAGAGGGCTAATGAGATTGGGAAGCTTTACAGAGCCTTGACTAAGAGGGAGAGCTCTTGGATCAGGCAAAGGGCCAAAGTCCACTGGCTCACTCATGCTGATGATTATCTAAAATTTCTCTATGGTTCTTTGAAGGAAAGAAGAAGTGCTAATTTGATCCATGAACTTCATACTGACAATGGGATTGTCTCTGACTCTGAGGTTGTGGCATATGAAATCTGTAACTTTTATAACTCTCTTTTCAATTCAGCTAACCATGATTGCAGGCCCCTTTCTCATATTCCCTATGGAGTTACCCTTTCTTCTTCTTAATCCTCTGATTTGATCAAAGATATTACTGATCAAGAGATTCTGGCTGCTCTTCATAGCATCAATGAAAACAAATCCCCTGGGTCGGACGGCTTCAACTCCAAATTCTTCACTCACTGTTGGGATATTGTGGGGAAGCAGTTCCTTCTTGTGGCTCACCATTTCTTCAAGTTTCAGAAGTTGCCACTTCATTTAAAACACAGCCTTATTATCTTGATACCCAAATCCAAGCATACTAGTAACCTTTCAGACTTCAGACCTATTTCCCTATGCAATACCTTCTACAAGGTCATTGCTAAAATCCTTGCTTTGAGATTGAAAGTCGTGCTGCCATCTATCATTCACCTTGCCCAATCTGCCTTCATTCAGCATAGGGATATTGCTAATAATGTGGCTTTGGCTCATGAAGTCTGCCACGACTCTACTCCTAGCTGCAAATAGGAAAAGTTCATAGCTAAACTGGACTTGAAGAAAGCATTTGACTCTATCAACTAGGGATCCCTCTTGGTGAGACTCAAGCAAAAAAGGTTGATTATGGATGTTCTTTTCTCAATTGTTCTGAATGGAGCTATTAAAGGCTTCTTTCAATCCAAAAATGGGCTGAGATAAGGATGCCCTCTCTCCCCACTGCTCTTTACAATTGCTATGGATACATTCTCATGCTTGATGGATAGAGTGGTGGAGCTCAATCAATTCTCTGCTCTTTCTGTTGGCTGTCTTAATTTATCTCACCTGATCTTTGCAGATGACCTTCTGATCACTGGAGCAATTAGTTTGCCTTCTGTCTATTCTCTCAAAGCAACCCTAGAGACTTTCTCCTCTTTTCTGGGGCTAGAGGTTTATAGGGAGAAGTCTTCTATATGTTTTTCTAAAGTGACTCCATGTGCTGACCAATTTTGTGATATTCTTAATATTGCTAGAGGGGCTCTGCCTCTTAAATACTTAGGGCTTCCCTTAGTTGCTGGATCTACCAAATCTGTGAACTTTAATCCACTCTTTGACAGACTCTCTGGGTGGCTTGCAGGACGAAAATCTAAGATACTTTCCTTTGGTGGCAGACTCCAACTTGTCCGATCTTCAGTGAACAACTATCTGGCTTACTGGTTTAGAGCTATGGTTGTCCCTAAATGTATTCTGAAGCGCATCTCCTCCCTCACCTCTAAGTTCTTTTATCATGGTGGGGCTTATAACAAAATGCATATTATCTCTTGGTATAAAATGACGCTCCCTAGAGAAAAAGGGGGTACATGTTTACTCTCTTCATCCTCTCTTAATCTCATCTCTAAAGTTAAACTTGTATGGAAGATCCTAAATCGATCCTCTTTCTTAGCTTCATGGTTTATTGCCAAATATTGTTCCCTCTGGAGTCCCTTGACTGTTCGCTCCTCTCCTTTGTGGAAGGAGCTCAAGATGTGTGCAGCCCGGTTCAAAGGAAACATTAGCTTCCGTATCGGAAATGGAACTTCCTTTTCCTTATTCTTTGACCCTTGGTGTTCTGGCTATTCCTTATACGAGAAACTTGGGCCATCTTGTTTCAATATTCTCAATCTTCACCCCCATAGTAGTGTTTGCTCCATCATCCTCAATCGAGCTTGGTTTTACGAGTCCTTCACGGCCTCCTCTCGGGTTAATGTCAATTCTTTTATACCTCTTTCCTCTTTAGATGATGGAGTTCTTTGGAACAGTAAGAACTCCATCGCCTCTTCTTTAATCAAAAAATGATATTTTTGCTTCTGATCCGGATGTGTGTTGGGGTAAAGAGATTTGGTTTAAAAGCTTTGCTATTAATCAAGCTTTGTTCTGTTGGATGGCTTACATTGAGGGCCTTAAAACCTCTGATGTCCTCGCTGGTAGAGGCCTTGGTTCTATGCTGAGATGCTGTTTGTGCAACAATTCTTTGGAATCTCATGTTCATCTGTTTTTTTAGTGTTCTATCTCTTTGTGGCTTTTAAGGAATGTGCTGCCATGGGGCTCCTTTTTCCTCCTGCAACCCTCCCTTCAGCAGGTATTGGATGCTGCTTATGGTCTTGATCATATGATTGAGAGGAGGATTCACTATCTTATCACTTCTATTTGTGTTTACATAATATGGAGGGAGAGAAACTCCAGGCTATTCTCCAATGACTTCTCCCCTCTTCATGTCTTGAAAGATAAAGTTCTATCTCTGGTTGCCTTTAAGCTCAAAAGATGGCACTTTAAGGATTCCTGGCCTGACTCTGTGAAGAACATTATTAGGCAGCTAATGCAGTTTGGTGCACGGGACCTTCTAAGCAATGATGCTGGTTCATAATTGGCTTCGGGATTTGTGGTTTCATTGTGGATTGGTTTTTTTGATGGACAATGATGTTGATTTTTGCAGCTGAACTTCTTTCTTCCCCTCTGATGCTCAGACTCCCTCTATCCTGGAAGGCCAGCTCTCTCTCCTCCGTGCTCCGTCATTCTTTCTGTGCGATCTGCGGATGGCTGATTATGTGGTATGTTATGATTTTGTTTCATGTGCTTGCTTTCTGTCAAGGAGGATGGTTCTGGCAACCGATGGAGGATGATATGGGCAGTCTTTGGTACTGCTTTCCTTAGTTGTTGGCCCTATCATGGGTTTTTGTTTCACCGAGTCCGTGGGGAGTGTTTCTCCTCCCTTGTTTTCCTTGTTTTTTATAAGATGAATTTTTATGTTTTTCTCTCTCGACTAGTCCGATGGACTTCCCTTCTGGTTTTCTTGTCTCTAGGCTTTTTTTCTGTCCCGTAAGGGATTACCATGATTTTTGTATTTTTCTTTCTCTTACTTTGGAATGAATTGGGCTATTGCCCTCAACCTTTTCCAAAAAAAAAATGACACTATAATTTTGCGTTGTCATGTTCTCATCATAAATTTTGATGTGAAATTTATATCTATTATTATAAAATCCTTCATATTTACGTGCAATCCTATTATGATCATTAGCAAAGCTTTTATTTGTTTAGATATTAACGGATCATTGGTATTCATAACTTGGATAAAGAGATTCTTAATTATTAGTACATATATGATTTAATGACTAATTAATAAAATAAAAACTCATGAAATTTTTAATTCATAAACTTCTCAATATTAGAGTGAGATGAGTATGTTCATATCTTTATTTTTTTTCTCATCATCTACAATATTTATCTATATGATGCAATATTATTAAAATATCAAAAGACATATCTTTGAGTTTGCATTAAGAATGTTTCATCTAAGAAACATGGTGTCATCTAGCCCAATAGAACTCCAGCACTTAAGAATATATAATATATTATCTCTTCATCCCAGATCTTTCTAAATACTTAGAACAAAAGTAAATTCTCTCCTTAATAATACATCCCTCTATATTTGATCACTTAAGAGTTGTTTGGTGGAATACATTTGGAATGTAAAATAAACTAAATGTATGGAATTTTAACTCTTTGAATGTTTTATATGATGCAAAGTAAAATTTTAAGATATTTTTAGTGTATTTGAATTACATTGGAAAGTTGATTTGTGGTGTATTTAGAATTCGCACAATTTAGTGTAAAGTGAAAATGACCGACCTACCTGCCTGCAGCCAACAGCCCATGGCCACTACCACCACTGGCTGCTAGCCGTCGTCGACGACGCCACCGGCTGGCCACCTGCTAACTCCGGTGATAACCCCTATTGCCGATCATCATCACTGCCACCTTTGACCTCAAAAAGTATTTTATATTACTTTTATTCTACCAAATAAAAAAATAAACTCATGTATTTGTAAAATTTCTAATCAAACAACTTAAAATAATCCAAATACATTACATTCAATTTAGATTCTTTTATATTACTCTATTTCAAGCAATCAAACAACTCCTTAAATTATCTTATTACCAATAAAATTCTTAAGTATTGAGAAAAATCTAAATATTATAATAGTTTTAGACAAATTCATTAACATATTATAAAAAAATTGTCATAATAATAGGTAGTTAACTCTCAAATGAGTACACATCCATTTGTAATGTGCATGACCACCAAATTTGCTTTCTTCAATCAAATGAATAAGTGAATCATAATCATGAATAATAATAGGAGAATGTACTTTTGACAATTATTTAACATAAAGTCAAAACCATTATGAAACTTTTACAATTCATTTAGAATGTTAACAATGCTACATATTGAATTTAAAATTTTTCTATCCCAATAATTATACTTAGAACTTTGTTTGATGGCACATAAGACTTGAGTGCATTAGGTAAAAAAATTTTAATAAGAGTGACAATTATTATTTTTTTAGGCTAATGATTTTACAATCAGTAATAACATATCAAAAGGTTTTATAGTCCGAGCATGCAAAAACTTTAAACAAAATAAATATATATATAAAATAATTTTGAGAATGACTTACACCTAATATAACTCTGACCATACATTTTTTAATAGTTATAAGAACTTTTTACTATCATTTGATGGATCTACACTTTACTTTTCAAAAACATCTTCTACAGTCATGTTTTTATATATTGAGCCTAATGTGTCCCTCGATAATCCTTCTATATCATGAGTTAGGTGGTTTAACTTGAAGTAGCAATTGCTCCAAATCAGAGGTGATACTAGATATTTCCTTCGTAGTACTCCTTGTGCCAATTGCATAAAATTTATCTAAAAAAACCTCCTTAATATTAAATGATCATTGACATCCTTCAATGTATGAAAGTATTAGTTTATACAAATTTTGCACAAGTATAAAATTTCTTCTAATACATTCTTCATCTGACTTGCAAATTAAAAATTAAAAAAAAAACATTTGACTCTTTTTATGCATTCAAATCATCATTTAAATTTAGAAAGCATTTTGATGCAACTGTACAACACCACCGCAATTCTATTTGGGGCGCAACATTTCACTTACATTTTAAAAAATTTATAGTGAGAAAATTGTATTTTCCAACCTCACATAGCTACGTATGGTAATGATAAAAAAAACTACAATTTGACTATTTGGAAAAAAAAAAAATTTGTAAGCCCCTAACGCAATTTTTTAAATATTAAATTCTTCTTCAACATCTCCACTATTATTTTTTAAGACAACTACAACTATCTCAAAGAGACCCTTAATCATCTAAAGTCTTGCCCATTTTAACTAAAAAGAAGAGTATAAATTCATTCTTAAGAATTAAAACTTTGACATTAGTCAAATATACCCATATAAACAAGTAGAACTTATGCACTATATAAAATTCTTGTTATAATATTGTTCAAAAAGAGTTTATACATGCACAACTTTAACCCAACTTCAATGTGACCTAATCATAGCCAACCTATTACCAAAATATGAACTATATGCTTTAAGATATGGATGACATGCCAATATTAGTTCTCAGACTCTAGCATCCAATAAGAGTTACCAAGAGAAAGATCGAGGGTGCTACAAGGAGTTTTGGGTGAAGGTCCCAAAAAGGATTTAATGGTTAGAGTTGAAATGATATCTAATGGGCAAGGAACCTCAACGAGGATCAGGCAAAGTCTACTAGCGAAGCAAACTACGGAAATTCCACATGAGAAATGGTCATGAGCAAAAGTACATGAACAAATTATTATGGGTGAATACATCTACGTTGGTTGATAAGGGTGACGATGGTACACTAGGATTGACATCCTGAGCAGCAATGAATATGTGCAAGAAAAATGTGTTGTCAAGGCCAACTAGTGGTAATATCACTTCATAATCCATTGGTTCGTAACAGAACATTCAGTTGATAATATATGCTTTTTAAAGTGTAATGCTAAATCTAAGGAAAATGCTAAATCTAAGGAATTTTAAAACAAGAAAAAAAACAGTGTTACTCCAACTAAAGCAAATTATTTAGAGAAGGAAAATAAGTTTAAAAAAGCTTCAATTTGGAAATTTAATTAGAAACGTTAGTAATTGTGCAAGTGAAACATATAGAGTTTTGCGTAAAGCTAAGATGCATTTATTGAATCAAGATAGAGGTGGTCTTGGCTGAAGTTGCTATGAAGAAAAGATGGTTGAAAACATTAAACTATAAAGCTCGAGCGTTCAAGCATTTAAAACACCATTATGCTAAATCAATTGCTGTCCCAGTCTTAACCAAACAGGCCACATCAGTTGGGTCTCAAACACAATTTTTCTTCAGAAAATTATGACTACGAAGTTGTGGAGCCATTTTAATGGGAGCGGAGCAGAATATCCCATGCATGAAACTAATAAATTGTTATTAAGTTACAACTAATAGTTGAAATTTTAAATTAATACTATATATACTAATTCCTCAACCAACAACGCAAAATAACTGACATTGAAACGCATCATGAACATAATCATAAAAAACGAACATTAAAACAATGTACAAAATTTTTAATAAATTATGATACAAATATGCAAAAACTTCATATTTATATTTCTTATTTAAAAGGATCATAATAAAATATTGTATATAACGCATTAAAATATAATAATTAATATAAAAACATTACTTTAAAGTTACCCTTACATGTAAAACCCTTCAATATGAAAGATTAGTAAATAAATAAATACAAAAGAATCTCAGCTTTAAAAATATATGAATAGTATTAAAAGACAAGTTAGAGCCATATATGAACAAAGAAAGGAACGTCAAAAATATATCAATCTTCACTGCATTGGCCAGCAACACGGTGAATTAGGAACAAACGAATATAGGCATCAACGAGATCAAAAATCACAGAAACAAATAAATGTAAATTAGAGCTAATATGAAACTAAAAAAAATATTGAACCAAAAAATATGTTCAAAACGTATCACAAATCCATCATGAATGCAGAAGGCATTAGAACCTGTTTATGCTTCCAAAGTACAACTCTCAGAAGTTAATATTACCTATAGGTTTCTGAAGACAGCCAAAATCCCATGAAAGAAAATATAGATCGCAAGGCGCAACCACTGTTACAGCATTGCACAATAGTAGTTTCTGGAAAAAGACCGAATTATTTTGAAGTAGCATAAAATATTCAACAGCAAAGTAATAATTTAAAGTCATAAAACAAGGTTCTCTCTCGTATATTTTAAACTCTAACACTATTTGTATAATCAACAATGATTTCCTGTAAATATTCAACCCCGACAGGTTAATGAAGTATAAAATTATCGCTTCATAATGAATTGGTTCGTAAATAAAAGTTCTAATCAAACATATTTGCTTACACAATAAACTATATGTCTACACCTTCACATTAATATACTCAAATTCAGCACTTAGTTCTGCTTTAACATAGTTTGGCACTGTCCAGTTCCAAAGCAAACTTCACATGAATGAGATGGGACGCCATAATATATTAGATATAGCAATGCAAAATGCATAATGATCAACAAAATTGCTAACTTGAAAGTGAAAGTTACCGACTTTGCAGAATTGCTGCATTCAGAAATAAGTTCGTGGGAAAATAGAAATTTAGTGTCAAGGAAAAAAGCAAATCATGCAGGTGATTAACTTGACTAGTTGGAAATTCAATTCAATTGAAATAAGCCAATAATTAAGCAAAAAGTAAAGCTAATAAAAAACCAAAGTACCAAAACTGCAACACAATTTTGAGGTCTGTTTTCAAACACCAAAAACAGATGTAAATGCCGGAAACAGTAAAACCTAGTTCATTCTTCTGATGAGCTCATTGATGTAGTTCTCCCTGTTCCCAGCATCTCCTCCCTCCACATAATGATTCCTCTTCTTTTTAAGGCCACCAAGTGGTGCTTTCAGCTTGAATGGCCACAAAAAGTTGTTGGCCTCTTTAAAGTGAGGACCTACGGTGAAAATCTCATGGATGAGATCCTCAATGCAACTAATATTATGCTTCCCAAGACCCTGCCAAAGTAAAACTAATAAAATTCCACAAACTAATAATACAAATTATTAAATTTTAAAGATGTACAAAAAGTGAACCTGCTCAATGATGGAATTGTTGGTCAATGGAATCCTTTGCTTCTGCAATTTCCCATAGCCTCTCTTGTAAATCAATTCTCTCACACTTTTCAGATTTGGATAGCTGAAGCATAAAAAATAACAAAATAATCACAGCTATACTATGCAAATAAAACGTTAATAACATGGAAAAAATATAAAAAGTAAACGAAATTACCCATAAGTAACATAAGGCTCCACCCTCCGTAGCATGTTCATGGTGGCCTTGTTCACCTTCAGGAACACACCATTGAAGATCTACAAAAAATTGGTTGTTAAAAATAAAATGTTAACTGTTCCTGAAATACAAACTCACAAAAAAGGTTAAAAAATCGACAAATAAACACCGGATAAAAGCCTTTTGTGATAAAGAATACATATCACTTCATTTTTCTCAGAATGCTATTACATTTGGATACTTGCAAGGACACTTATATTTTGCAGGAGAGCTTAAAATACGAGTAAAATGATATAATTTGAAAAGAAACTAATAAATTTTCCCAACTGGGTATGACTTTAAAAAAAAATAAAAAAGGAAAAAAATTCCACTAAAACTCATAATTTGTTTTTCTCACAGATTGAAAAAAACGAGAGGTAACAAACTAGATTAGAAAATCTTTTGACACCTATACCGTTCTTACACTTGTAAAACAAAAGTTCCCTCCAACCCTCATGTTTTCTTAACCCAAATGCTTATTTGGAAGACCTCCAAGTAAGCGACATCACAAAGAATGAGAGGAGAAAAACTGGACTGATCCATCAGACTTCTATTGAAAATTAGATGAGTATATTCTATAGATTTTTCATGATTCCAACAATTTTAGGCATGAAACGTTCACATCCAACAAAATGCCAACCTTCCTAACTCTTCTTTGTGTTTTGGTTGTTGACTAGCAAGCCCAAAGGATATGAAGCCGGTCATATGCTATAGTGTGTGTATATATATATATGCTGTTCAGAGCATTTTCTCGCTTCCAAAAACACATACCATTAGAATAGGCAAGTCTTCTTTAAAGAATATTTTCTCGACTCAAGCAGTAAAATCAATATGCAATTGTAGGCAAAGAAATGAATGTAAAGTACTCCAACAAGCCATGAATCCACACAAGGCAAGGAAAGATGTAAGATAAGAGACTTTCATTTTAATTCAACAATCAATTACCACAACATTAAACATGAATCCCTACTCCTATTTAACTGTTAAATTACAAGATCAAATCAGTATTTTTGAATTAAATTGTATCATATCTAAAATCTAACCCTAGATAATTCAAATCTAAATCTTAAACAAATCAAAGAATACTTAATATTAATTCAATTAATTCAATTAATTCAATCCTAAAATCCTAAATTAAATGAAAGAAATTCAATCCTAGAATAAAACCTTCTCCTAAAGAGGTCTGCATAAGCCTTTCACCTAGATGCCTAATGCCCATGGATGAAGTCAGGGAAGTACTTCATGAACAACCTTTGAATTTTCAACATATGCATAATCAAAAGAGCTTAATCAATCAATATCATAAAAGATCCAATACTCACAATGATAGCAATAGTAATACAAACTCCATGTTGTGGCAATATACATATCAATATGATGATGTTAGTTTTGCAAAAAAAGTTACATCTTGAACAAAATATCGGGGAATCAACCTATATCATCATTCGTTGGGTTTAGGGTGCAACAATAATGACTAGAGGTTCCTCAAGTACAGTAATAGCCTGTAGTAAAATCTCTAATTCAACTATTGGCTCAAGCTCAACTTGAGGCATAGAATCAGGTTAACAATCATTCTCAAGTTCAAACACAAGTGCGAGAAGGTAATGGATATAGTAGATTTAGCTCGCCTCAACTTGAGATAGGAAATTAGCCTTTATGATTTCACATCAAGTAAAATAGATAAAAGTTCAATAAGATTCATGATCATCATAACATCTATAAAGATAATTGTATGATGCTTGAATTTCATCATCTTAAACTTTCAACTAATATTTCTCCAATCAATAAATTTTATATTCAATAATTTTCCCTATATAAATGCTTATAACATTAATTAAACAACAACAACAACAACAAGCATTTATCCCACTATGTGAGGTGGGCTACATTATACTTTTTCTTCAATGTGTCCAATTATCATATTCTCATTTAATCCTAATAAAATAAGGTCATGTTTAATAATTCCTAACCAAGTCTTTTTAAGTCTACCTCTACCTTTCTTAACATAGGTTGAATTTAATACATCCACTCTCCTAAGTGGGTTGTCGAACGAACGATGTTTTGTGTGACCAAACCATCTAAGGAACTCTCTCTAATCTTATCTACCACTAGAGCTACTCCAACCTTTTCACACAAAATATTCATTTCTCATTTTGCCTCTAAGTGTAAAACCACTCATTCACTTAAGCATCCTCATCTCTATGAAACACTTAATCTTATGCTTCTCTTTTATTGTCCAACATTCTACGCATAAAGCTTTGTAAGTCTCACCACTATCATATAAAATTTTCCCTTGAGTCAAGTGGTTCTTCCCTATCACACAATAGGCCCAATGTATTCCTCCACTTCAACCATCCAACTTAAATTCTACTAATAACATCCCCATCTATATCACCATCACTTCGAATGGCAAACTAGAGATATCTAAAACGTTCACTCTTTTTAATGACTTGAACACCCATTGTCTTCATTCAATTACTAGATCTACAACTAAAATTACACTCCATATATTCAATTTCAAGTCAACTCAAACGAACGCCTTTCGACTCAAACTTATGAAATTAATTAAACTTGTCAACAAAATAGGAACATCAATTTCATAAAGGGTATTAATAACCATGCAACTCCAATGACAAGTTTTATGTGTTCATCATGCATCTTACATAATAAGTTACATAACTTAAACAATTTATCTTTCTGGATTGTATCGATTAGAAAATAGAAGACAAAATTACATGGGTTTAAGCAAATGCTTGGAATTCCTTTAATCTTTGTGAAGTATGAAAATCAAGAGAATGATTTTCTATGGTTGGGATGGAATAAGAAAGTTGGCATTAAATGGGAAGGATTGGAAAGTTTTAAAAGTCAATACATAGAAATTTGGATGGAATCATCACAGACATGCACAATGATGTAATGTTGCTAGCAAATGCAAGCAATCATGCACAAAATTTTAAAAGTCAAAGTAAAGAACCTAAGGCATTTTTTACTTATCAAGGCAAGGTATAAAACTTAATATGAATCGAGGCATAAACCTTAAACGAAAAGGTCATTAATTAAATACATTTTATAAAAATAATGTAAACCATCAACAAATAGTAAAATAAATTTAAATTATGAATAGTAAAGAAAAAAAAACTTATTAAAATAAAAAAAAATAGAAAAAACATTTAGAAAGACAATAAAAAAAGTTGAAATAGAAGAAGAAAAAAAAAAGATTTAATGAAAAATTAAAAAATCAAATTAAAAAATAAAAAAAAATCTATTAAAAGAACATAAAAAGTAAAAGAAATTTAGAAAAAAAAAAAGCTAAAAAGAAAAAAAAAACAAACTTAATAAAATAAAAAATAGTTTAAAATTAAAAATTAAAATATATATATATTAAAAATTCTTAAACTCTTTATCTCCAAACTGGATTATACTCTATATCATAAAACTTAACTCCAATTATATACATATAGCTTTAAAATGTTTTCTCAAGTAAATGTTAATTTAAGGTGTTCACCTCATGTGCCTCAAGGCACACAGCTTTGAGACATTTTCCTTGAAAGAAGAAAGTGCAAGCCTTGCTCCGGTGAAAAAATCATAATGCTATGATGCTTATAGGTCATATCACGGCCTCGATGCATACACCCTAGACGCCTTTTAAATAATAATCACAAGCAAGTAAACTATCAAGTATGCAGGTAAGTGTATAGCACATGTAGCAAAGTTAGCAAAAGGTGTTTAAGAATAGAATCTTACATTAAGCAAGAATAGAATGAATCATGTCAGCAAGCGAGAGAAAACCCTAATCCAGTCAAAGCACAAACATACATGCGCAAGCAAGGGAAAGACCATCACAATGAAAGTGATGATACAATGCTAGTTTCATTGATGAGAGAAATTTCCATGGGTTGGCTACACATTTTAAAAAATTTATTATGAATTTTAGCACCATTGTAGACTCTCTTACTGATCTTCTTTAGAGAGATTTATTGCACAAAACACTGTTGATTAATAATGATCCTCATGATATATCTTCTCTTATTTTGACACTTATAAGGCTTTTCTGACATATTTGAATTGGCCTCTGAGTCTTTTAGCATAGGTATAGGTGATGTACTAAGTCAAATAAACACCTTATAGCCTTCTTCCGTGAGAAAATAAAGAAAACAAAACGAAGAAACAATCAAGACCTTATAGTCCCTTAGGCCATGCTCATCTCAATGCATGCACATCGAGACATGGTCATTCAGGACCAAGGATCAATCATCCATATTCAACCATGCTGCTGCCATAGATGTCAGTCAAACTTCAAAAAGAAAGGGGTTTTTATATACACAGTCACCATATTCTGTTATATTTACAAATTGATCACCTTCAATCTTAATTTTTCAAATTGACTTTAAAATATTTTTTATTTTTATAAAATTACCAACGATTTGATCATGACACATGCAAATACATGAATCCAATAGTTCCAAAAAAAAAATAAGGTTTGTAAATTTCCCAAAAAGAAATTGTGGGTTTTAGCCTCCTAAGAAAACCAAATATGAAGTGTTCGGGAAGACCAAAGCAGTTAAATTGAATAGCTTTGAAACAAGAAATTAACAAAAATAGCTTTCGATGTAATGAGATTTAATAGTTCTTGGTTACGAGAAGATTGAGAACACTTCAATATAAAGCTAAGAAACATTTATTCTATCCACAAGGAGGAGAAACAATAAGCAGTTACTTACAAATTTCATGAAAAAAGATAAAGGTGCAAACCTGTCTCAGACGCAAAAGCTGCAAAATCTTCTTAGTCTTTGGGTGCATGGCATTAATACTGCACAGCATCAATAGAGGAATGCTTGTTATAAAACTCCATAGCAGAAATGATTCATGCCAAAATATACAGAAAATACACATAAAATGACCGCAAAGTTATCATCTGTTTAACGTGATTGTTGAACATTATGATCATTAGCCAAATAAGAAATATATTCCATCACCTGGAAAGTAAATTAATTTAAAAAAAAAAGCCTACCCACGGATTCTGATGATGAAAAGAAGCTTGGCCTCCGGACACACATAGAACCCTCCCTTCAACCTTGCCTCGCGCTTTAATTGAATTAGCTCCTTTTCCTGATCCAAAAATGCTATGCATTTCATTAAACAGTGCAAAAAAATACAGATCAGATAGAAATATAAACCTTTCGATCCTTCTCCTACCTGACTCTCGTACTCCTTCGCATACTGTTCCGCTCTCTTAAAGATCAGCTTGCGGTTCTCGTGGTTCTTCTTCCGCTTCTCTTCGAGCTTTTCCTTTTTCTCGAGAGCCCACTGTTCCTCCCTCTTTCGCTTCTTTATAACGGATTCAGGGATCAAACCCTTCACCTCCGACTCGGCCATCTCTCCTTCTGCCAAATAGATAAACGAAGCAAAACCGTAATTTTTCTTAAATGTCAAGAAAATGGAATTCCAAAAGTTGCTGTAGGGAAGAAGAACCAAAGATGAAACACCCGAGAAAGCTAGGGTTGCGTCCTGATTCTTACCTTGCTAACTCTGTAAGTCTGGAAACACAGCAGAGACGAGGCCGGACAGACAAAGGCGGCAACGGCGGCTCGAGGGATTTAAGGGTTTTCCATCGCGATAGGCTGTGTAGATCCAACGATGTCTTAATTCATGTTATACATTACAACAATTCTCAACCGTAGGATTATATGATTGTTGTGTTCTAGGGTTTGCAAGCGGCTTATGCGCGTAGTTGGGCGAGCTGGAGGCTTGATGGGTCACCGACTCACAGTGGGGGTGAGTATGCTATTCACGTTAAAAAAAACAAAATTATAAATCAATTATCTATATATATATATATATATATATATATATATATAATTTAATCAATTATGAACAATTTATATAAATTTTATTATTTTTAATATGTATATATATATAATATTTTAATTTTTAATATAATATTAAAAATATCATTATTTTTTAAAAATAAAATGTATATTTTCAAACATAAAAAATATAGATAAATAAATATATAATTTTAGATGTTAAATATATAAAAATATGTAAGAATAATATTATATGTATATAAATCTTTCAAAAAATTATATGTATAAATTTGTTTTGTATGATTAAGTTTATTATATAAATAAATTAATATTAAGAAATATTAACTATGAATTTTTATGCAAATTATAAACAAGTTGCTTGTACTTAATAATCTTGTCTTCATTGCGGTGGCTTTGGTGCATCGTTCCAGAACTCGGCCAGCTACATAGGTAAAATGGATGATAAATGCTAGTCGCCAGTGATGCAAGCAGATTGGTGAGGGTCGTAAAATTTTTATGCATATTATAAAAGTAAATTTTTAAATTAAGCATAATTAAAATATAATTAACAATTTAAATATATTTAAAAAAATTTAAATATAGGTATTAGTTTAACAACGATTAACTTGACGTCAAAATTCTGGAATTAGTTCTGAACTAACAGGTTGGCCTCATTTTCATTTCGATTGGTCACTTTCTCTCCTGACTGCAGCCCCTCGAACAATTTACCTCGTTCGAGTGCTCCCCCCACGCCAACAGCAGCTCACGTGGCCGAACCCCTGCTTTTCCCTGCCAACAGCACCCCAGCCCTAGTCAACATCACCTCCCCACGCATCCGACCGCCCGTCTCTTGGCCGACGGAGCCCCCCACCCACCTTGCGTCCAAGCAGCCGTCCTCCTTTGTCCGATAGCCAATAGGGAGGCCAACAGCAGCCCCCCTTGCGTCCGAGAGTCGTCTAATTGGGTAAGTTTGATCCCATGATTTGTGCCATCCACTAAAGTTGATTTCGCATGGTCAAATCGAAATCCTCAAATTGTGGTGGACAAATGAATTTACGTGATTTAAAGACATAAGAACGCCTCATTTGTTGAGAGTCAGATTTGAGCAAGATTTAACTTAAATGACATTTTTTATATTTTTAGTCTTCATTTTTTGTTTAGGAAATATTATTTCAACAATGAGTCGAGAGTTGGTCTCGTTGATCTTATTCTACAATAGCGAACTAAGTGTTGATGATTAATTTATTCCAACTTATGTTAGTGGTCGAAACCGCCCGATTAAAGTTCAACGACACTATACTTTATGGGATTTGAAACAAAAAATTATGAGATCACTACACATTGATTCAAAGCGTCACACAGTTAATTTGACATGTTATCCGGTGGGGGAACAAATGATGATGAAGTTTGTGATGTTATACTGGATGAAGCTTCTTGTCAAACATTAGTGCTCTATGTGAAAGTTAAAAAATGTTAATATTACATCCACATCAACTTATCATTTCTTAAGGTTAATAGATATTTTGTCAAACCTTACATAGGATTTCATCCCACCTGCCACCTTACGACATAGAGAAGCTTAGAGGAATTGAATCTTCGGTAATATCTTGTATAACATAAACTACTTTCGTTGTTAATTTTTCGTAATATACAATACTTATGCTACTTACTTGTATAATGGACTTACAGATCCATAAATGATGTTGTATAACATTCAGATGAACCAAATGTGACACATAGCATTGCACTTAATGATGAGTACGAGACTATGAACAATGACTCAGGTAGTGAATCTGACCACAATGATAGTGATGATGATTGCTCAAATGGGTTACAAACGACACCTGATTATATTAGCAGTCATGATCTATTAAAGAATCATTTATTCCAGAATATTCAAGATAAAAGTCAGATATTTTCTAATAATGATTATGTTCGTATTTGTCAAACAATAAGAGAATTGTACAACGATATTATTTTTGATGGACCATCTAATAACAATGTCTTATCAAATGATGTTGATATCCCAGGTGAACTTGTTGAAGGCATGTGTTTTATAAGTAAAAGAAGTCTTCAGTTTGTTGTTATTAGTTAGTTCATAAATAACAACGTTCAATTTGAAACAAATACTTCAAATCAGAAGAACTTCATAGTAATATGTGTACAGCACAACCATCCTAGCATAGCATGTCACTAGCGCTTGCATTGTAGTAACAGTAAGCATCTAGGAGGTGCTTAGAGAATCTCACAAGTTGGAGATGATCATAGGTGCATAAATACAATGATAGGCATTGGTCATCGCTAGTGCAGTTCTAAATTCATTGTTTATTTCATTCTACTTGTAATAAGACATCAAATTGATCAAAAGGAATCAAAATTTAATATAAAGGTATTTTATATGAAGGCTTGGGATGCTATGCGTAAGGCAATTAAGACAATTTTTGGTAGTTACGAGGAGTCTTACAAGACTCTCAATATCTTTCATGGAAGTAGTGAGTTCCAATTTACCAAGTACAATTTACAGAATACAGTCAAGTAGCACACACCATTTTCAGAGAATTTTTTGGGCTTTCGGTCCATCTATTTTGAGTTGGGGCAGTTGTCGTCAATCTTGAGCTTGGATGGTACATTTATGCTTAGAAAATATTGTGGAACATTACTTACTGTAGTTAGAATTGATGGAAATAACGATTTTGTTTCATCTTGCCTTTGCTGTGGTGGAATCTGAATCGAATGAATCGTGGCTTTGGTTTCTAATATATCTCTAAGAAATGCTACTAATAGTGTCTACAATTCATGACCTATGTATAATATCAGATAAATATGTCGGCTTATTGCGTGGTTGTAGAGACGTATTTCTATGGGCTACTCATTGGGATTGTTTGAAATATCTACGCGAAAACTTCAAAAAAAGCATTCACAGAATGGAGGTTGGAGATGTGAAATTTTTATGTCAAAAAATGTATATGGCTGGAAACTCTGATGATATGCTTGTTTTTAATCGCTACATAGCTGACATACAAAATGTAAATGAAGAAGCACACAAATGACTTCTTGACCGTGATCCAGTTAAGTGATATTTGATGCATGATGGTGGAATATGTTATAGAACTATGGGGTGCAGACATGCATGCCATTGAGGTGGCTCGGGTGGTAATTCTATAGGGATTCATATATTGACTTGATCGAGGTTGAGTTCAGCAGACATTTGCGAGCTATATTTTGCTCATTATTGGGAGTTTCCTACTTCTGGATCTGAGATTCATCTACAACATCTTCCACTACTTGAGGACATATATACCTTGATTTTGTCATTAGGGAGTTACGTCACATATATCGATATATGAGTCGATTACCTAGAGCCAATATGGTACTACATCTACTGCAGATCTGGTCTTGGGAGCATCTTCATGTAGGGAGGTCGACACTGCATGTGCCATATCCGAGAGATTTGGGCTGGCTGAGTATCAGATTGAGGTAAAAAAAATACTTCTTTGTAATTTAAGTTAATGCTTATATACATATTCTAAAAAAATTATTTAAACACGTGGAATGAGTGGTTAGATGCGTCGATGCCGATTGGGAAAGCGTATTATTATCTGATATGTTTGGATGGGTTGTTGCATATGCATGTATGATTTTCAAAGTAGTCAATATATTCAATTTTCATAATTGTAACCAACGATACAATATAACTTGTAACATGGCAATTTTATTTGGGAGCCTTATAATGAGCATATCAGACAACGGCTATCGGACATATGCTTAGTAGGCTCGAGTATTTGGCTAGCATGTGTCTCACTCATCAACTGGAAGAGGGTAGAATAACACCTACTAGATTGAGTTCTGAGGCAGTTTGGACTTCTACCACGGATTGATACGGCACCTGTAGACCCCAGCTTCAAAAGGGTCGATGGTCGTGAAAAGTTGATGTTTACTGGGTTGACTATCATCAGCTACACATAGCTATGTGGGAGAGAAGGAGGGATTATATAATTGATGGCTTAGACGGGGAAGGGATAGACTGTCTGATATTTCAATCATACGGTTGATCATAGGTCTCGCTTTATCTATTGAAGGTCCCGACAAATCCTCCTATCACATATTATCACAGAGCACTTGTGGAGCGCGTATATGTGAGTAATTAATAAATATTCTGATACTTTCAATATGTTGATTACATAATTGAGGCTAATTCTATTGTTATTTTTCATATAGTCAGAGCACTTCTTGGCTACTCAGGATATCTTATAGCTGTACTTTGGTTGTGCAGATGATCATGAGTTACAGTTTGCTGTAAATAAATACGAGAAGCTTTGTAGGGATATGAGATTACAGATGCATATCAACGACACACGTTATCTGCGCAGGGTATCTCAAGAGGAGGTTTCATGGCGGATATGACTTGGGTATCGGACCATAATATCCGATTCCATCTACATATCAACTTAGTTCTCAGTCACAGCCCTACACGTTATTTATCCTATCACAGGACTATCCTACTCAGACATTTGGAGCGAAACCGCATGATGATATACCACAGGTTCATGAAGAACCTGCATTGGAGGGCCACCATCAACTTCGGATCGTTCGCGTACATCGGTACACGAGAGTGATGCGATTCCATGACATGACGATAGCTATTTAGGATAGTGTTACTTACGTATATGGAGTACATGTGTTTATTTTTTGACTATCTGTCATATGTTTTATTTTTTGGACTGTCATATAGATGTGTTTTTTTACTATCTGGAGCACTTAACATATTGTTTCATATTTATGCTTTCTTATTTTTCATCTAGTAGTGGAATTCTAACATTGGAGGTCAAGCAATTAAAATAAGTGGCCAACGAAAAGAAGGAAAATAATTAAGTGCTTAACATATGAGTTTCGTTTTCAGAATGAGAGGCTTTATATGTGCTTCGGAAGGTTGGAATTAGCTCGATCAGATAATGTTGGATCCGCAACCAACCCCATATTACTTTATAAAATCTTATAGGCTCGTCGTTAGTTTAGTGAGCATATAGCATATAACATGCCGTTAAGCGAGCGACTGATACTTAAATGGGGAAATGTCACGCCGGTTCTTTGTTAAGTGGGCATTACATATATCTAAATTTTTTTAATATACTTAAATTGTTAATTAGGGTTTAAACCATACTTATTTTAAAATTTTACTTATTGTAAATGTTATATTCAATTAATATTCACAGCAATTTATAAATCTAAAAAAGTCTACACACAATAACGAAAGAATAAATCCTAATACTTTCAGTAAGGGCTCAAGATTTAATGAAAAGAAAATTATAAGTCGTTAGACTTGTAATAAAAAAAATAGCAATGGAGAGAGCGAGATCGAACAGTAGAACATTTACATAATGATGGTGGTAGGATGACTGCACTCTTCGATTCCATCACACTTCACCTTATTACTCTTCGCATGTCTCCAATTGCCGTCAGTCCCACAACGACTTCTCAAAATTACATTTAAATTTCATAAACAAGTTTTCAAAATTTAAATCATTTAATTGCATTGGATATACTTAAAATTTATTTTTCAATGTGAAATTTAAAACATAAAATTTGAAATTCTGAAAGGTTAAATTCAAGTGGATAATCAAAATCAAATTTAAAATCAAATCTTATTTTTCACAATTAATGGCCCGTTTGGGTTCACTTTTATTTTTTATTTTTTATTTTGTAATTTTGTAATTTTGTTTGTTTTATTTATTTTTATTTTTTATTTTTAAAAACAATATTTTTTATTTTTGAAAATAAAAAATAAAATCATATAAAAACATTCTAAATAAATATATTTTTAAAAATAACATAAAAATAAAAATAAAAAATAGAAAATAAAAGTGATCCCAAATGACCCATAAATAACTAAGATATATATATAATATTAACTAAGAAATTTAAAAATTAGTCAACTCAATATAGAACAGAGCTAACTAGCTTTCTAAATACCTTAAATCAAGTGAAAGTGAATTCCTAATATTTAAAAATATTTTTAAAATTTATTTTCGATCTTATAATTATCACATAGGAAGCGAAAATTTATTAAAATTATCAATTAAATAAAAAACTTAAAATATTTGGGGATGATCAACGTTTAATGCTTGACTTTGGTAAGCTTAAAATAAGGCTTAATCAATGAAGATAATGAAATATTGTATTTTCAATATTCAAAATTAAACTTTTGACTAATGCAAAATCTAGAATATGTTCTGCATTAATCTAATGCACATGATATTTTAAAAACATACTCATGCTAAAATAAATATTCCTAAATAAATTTTTTTAATTATTTAATATTTAATAGTTTTTTCTAAAATAAAAAAATAGTTAAAATAAATGCCAAAATTTTTAAACGATCCAAATGATTTGAAAAGTGTTCAGTAATAACCAAAATGTTGTTTCGAGTGAAATTCATGTTTAAATAAGGCTATTAAATCATGAAATTTAAATTTTCAAATTACCCTTTTGAAGAAATAAAAAGGGAATTTTTCAAATAGAAATTTTGAAAATATGCTTAATAAATTTAAAAAACCATATGATTACACTTAAATGGATAAAATAATATGTTTAAGAAATTCTAAGTTTCTTTAAAATATTCAAGCTATTTGCCTACAATAAAAAATTAAATATTAAGTATTTTAATTATAAAAATAGGTAATCACACCAAATGATTTCAAGAAAAATTTGATATGCTTAAAACCATGAGCAAAGCTTACAAGATGTATATTAAGGCCATAGGCTTGCCCAAGGGTAAAATAATAATATCTCGCACAAATGCAAAAATATAGCTCTTAAAATATCCAATATTTAAATCATGATGATCATAAGGTATATAGAACATGAAGATAACTAAAATTACTCTCTAAGAAAAAAACTCTCACTCTAGGGTATATTGATGGAGGAGTTTTCTCAACAAAAATCTCTCTTCTTTCTATTCTTTCTTTATTTTTCCGTCTCACACATGTAGAGTTTTATAAGAAATCCTTATATATTAAGGCATAAGCTAATAACCATTAATTTATTTAAAAAAAATAGAATATTGGTTGATCTTTTAGTATTATCAAGATAATAATATATGACTTGTTCATTATAATTCAAATCAAATCATCCTATTGATTTAATTTCTTAATTATATTAATTAGGAAACTTATCGTAAAGTATATATATATATATATATATATATATATATATATATATATAATTTATAATTTGAATTAACTTAATTAAAATATGGCGAGGGTTGTAGATGGGCCACTTTGGATGACCAAGTTAGTGGATGTGAGTTCTCATAAGATCACTAAGGGAGTAAGAAAGGATTTAGTAAGGCTTAGTTTTGAGTGGTGTTCGAATGGTACACACTAGTAGAGTCAGCTAACTCCAATTAGAGAATTGAAGAAAATTTAGACACCAAACTTCAAAAAATTAAAACTCTCTCTACAAAAATCCGAATCAGATGAAATCAAATCCACTTGTAGGTAGGCATGTCTATTTATGATCTAGAAATTTTCATAATATTTCATAGGGTGTTATTATTATTATTATTATTATTATTTAATTTCTTTTAAGAGTCACTGAATAAATTGTACTAGCTAGAATGACATGTAAAGTTGATTAAACTTGAAAAATGTGTGAGATTAATCACAAATTAACACTAGGAAATCAAAGAAAAAAGATTCTACTACAAGCATAGAAAATTTTACTAATTTTTATGGATTTTATATACACCAAACAAACACAACAACTAGACTTGGTCTTCTCAATCCTATATCTCACCAATAACTTTAAATTTTAACTTTTCAATGGTGGGAACTTAAAGAGAATATTTTTTATAGATAGTAGGGTTCATCAACAACAACAAAATAAATATTAAAATATTAACATATTAAAATAGACTAGTTACCAAATTAATCATGTAGGCAGGTTCATCGAATCCTTCCTTTTTGGCTAATCAGTAAGCCCTCCAAAACAACCTAGGTTTTCGGTCCCCTCTTGAAAATAAATTATTTATTGCAATTAATTGATAATTATTTAATCATAATTAATATTAAGTACTCCCCCACTTTACATGACATTATACATGACATTTATATATGGATTACATAAAATAATGTAATAATTACATAACATAAAATAAAATGGAAGTCCACACACAATAAGCCTTCAATAATCTTCATTGCTTCAAGCTTAACTTCTTCTCATAGCCTTCTTGCTTCTTGTAATAAGACCATCAAGTTAGCCTTCAATTTCCTTGCTTTAGCTCTTGTAATTAGACCCCCATATGCTTATGCTAAAAATGCACAAGGACCTAAACTATCTTACATAAATCTTTCATTTAGTAGTTCATCTACCATTCTCTTAAGTTCAACATGTTCTATAAGGTTCCTCATGTAATATAATTGATATGGCTCTAAAAATACCACTAGTCAAAGCACAAATCTTGATGTCGAAAGCTATATGATTTTGAGTCAAAATCGATCGAGATCAAGCACTTAAAATATCATTGGAATCTTTGGGTCATCAATTAAATCTTAAAAACGCTCTCAAATATGGAGTGTTTATAGTCAAATCGAAGCGTCTCGACGAGGATCTAATGAGCTTAAGATCTCATAATTCCGACTTCATTTGGGCATCCAAATGCTCAAAATACATCAAATGATCAAAGGAATCATCCTGAGCCATCGATCGAGGGGAGTGGTATGGGCCTTACATGAATTTACAAGAATGCCCCTCCTCCCATCTATAAATAGGCCTTCATTCCTTACATGAAGGAGGCCAAGTGAAGTGAAGTGAAGTGAAGTGAAGAAGAAGAGGAGCTGAAACAAGTGAAGAAGAGGAGGTGCCCGAGCAAGAAAGAAGAGGAAGAGTCCGAGCAAGGAAGAAGAGGAAGAGTCCAAACAAGGAAGAAGAGGAAGAGCCCGAGCAAGGAAGAAGAGGAAAAGCCCAAGCAAGGAGGAAGAAGAAGCTCTGAAGCTTGAAGATCCTCCAAGCAAGGTCACACCCTGGTCATCAACCACCATCACCACCTTCATCGCTAATTGTCCTGCATCTCCACCTACTACCAAAGAACCATTACAACCGATCGTTGTTACATAGGCTTTTCCTCCCTCATATGCAATTCTATAATCTTGTATCGAAGACTTTGTACTCAGATACATAGTGGAAGCTTTTCTTGGGCTAGCCGTGGTTTTCCCTCTTTTGAGATTTTCCACGTTAAAATTGAGTGTCTCTTGTACTCTTTAATTACCTATGTGTGTCTTTGGACTTCAGGCTAAAGGCGTAAACTTTCACTCTACCGCGACTGATTTTCTAGCACGCAACAATAATAATTTTTTTAATTGAGAACTAGAGATAAAATAAATTACGTGCTAAATATCTCTTATGAGTGGCAAATCATGTGGTAGGTCCTATGCAAAAAATGCACAAGGACCTAAACTATCTTACATAAATATTTCCTTTAGTAGTTCATCTACCATTCTCTTAAGTTCAACATGTTCTATAGGGTTCATCCATGTAATATAATAATTTCTTTAATTGAGAACTAGAGATAAAATAAATTACATGCTAAATATCTCTTATGAGTGGCAAATCATGTGGTAGGTCCTCTAGAAATAACTCACTAAACTCAGATGAGGGGAGAAGCGATATCAGGATTGTAATACTCAGGTGGCTCCTCTTAAACTTCCCCCACATGAAGTAAGAAAATGCGATATAAGATTAGAAAACTTTCTAAACATGATGTTGAATCCTACCTTATCAACTTTGATATTTAATGGTAAATATGAAGGGAAAAGACTCACTATGCCTAAATTAAAAGTAGTCTTTCTAGTAATAGGGGATGATAATGCAATCAATTTAAGCTTTGTACTCTTCTTTTAACTAAGCTTTGGTTGGATCTCAAGGCTTATATGGAGGAGTGGGTGCCTACTTATTTATTGACTCTACAAGAAATAGTTTTACAGAATTTTCATTATATTTAAAGATATAAGTGTTCTCTCGACTATAATGAATCACATTATGATCATAAAGTCAAGGCCTGTCTAATAATATATGTGCTATCCATAAGTAATACATAACACCAAAAAATCCTCATAGCTACATATTTTAATATGCACAAGGCATTTAAAAGGTGTGATTCCTCCAACTCACTTGAAAGAGGATAAAATGGGATTCTAACATAACATTCACTCTAAAAAAAGTGTGTATATATGATAATCATAGCGCTACTTCCATCCATCAACATCTTGCATCTCTTCTCCTTACAAATTACGTACATGGTGAAAATAATTCTCCTCCTCTAGTCTTCATCCTTGGGTATTGGCCTACATCTTATAACTATCGATCTCCCACAAGATTTGTGTTCTCATCTAAAAGAGGGGTGTCATCATCTACTCCCTCTTCTTCTTATTTCTCAATTTTATCTAGGAACATGATCAATGTCTTACATTGACTTTATAAGTGTTCCTTCTTATGGCATTTAAAGTACACTATGTCCCTAATTTTAAGAGTTGAATTAAAAGTTTTCTTATTAGGCTAGGTACTAAAGGAAGATGGTCCAACTATAGTAGTATATCTTTGGTTTTGATGCTTAATAAGAGGAAGTTAGACCTACAAATCTAGATAAAGAGGCTGCTTATGCTTTTTAAGGAGCAATGCTAAGACATCTTCAAGAGTTTGTGAGTCCAACAACTCGACCTCATTCCTAATGTCACTATTAAGAAAAATAATAAATTTATTAGATAAATACCACCCTTGATTAGTGTATTTTTTTTAACTATTAAATACTTAAAAGTATTCATATATTTAACCAGTTGCATATTTTTTTACCTTAAGGTCATCAACTATTTATGCAATTTTTTCTCATGATTTCTAGAATATTATTTAGCCCTAAGCATCTCTTTTATCTCTATCTAACTAAGATTAAGTCAACCTAGCTTCTCTCTCCTAAGTAAAATGTTGTTCCAATATATGTTAGCATAGCTTATAAGTTTTATTTTAGCAAATATAGTTCTTTGATAGTCATCCATATTGTACCAATCAAAGAACTCATTCATTTATGTAAGCCAATCTAAAAATTTATTAAGGTTATAAAGTGCATAATATGCACGGGAAACAAGCTTAACCTTCTAAATAGGTCAGCTAAAACCTTAATATTTTTATGATATTCATTTCTAAGGGAATTCCTTAAAGGATGTCTCTTAGGGTGTATGTGTTCCCTATGATTTTCTACTAGCTCTTCTCTGAATAGATTAGCCTCTACAGGATTCTGGACTATAGGAAGAATTTGTGCTTTAATGTTCAAGTTTTGGACTTGGGTGGCTAGGTTCATAACTAAAATTTAAGTCTTATTGAATCTCTCTTTAATTTATAAGGTTAATTTTGCTACTCTCTATATTAAGTTACCCATTTGAATTTGACTAGTAGATTTAGGAGGTATATTGTCACAAATAAGAAATGTAACATGACACTTGAACTTGTTATTTGTGATTCAAAAATAACATATTGCAAGCATCACTTGGTCTAGTTTACACTTGGGGAAAGCCTAGTTGGTTAAGAAAAGAAATTCTAACCCTTAAAGCTCATGTCTTTAATTGGTGGTTCATTAGACTTTGCTATTCATGATATCTAATCAAATCTTTAAGAGTGATTATAGCCAAGGATTCCATTGATAAATTCTTAGCAACTCATATTGATTTGACTTTTCTATGGAGGTTAATTTGATCAAATGGTCCAACATGGTTCATTTTTTGCCCAAATGGGAATACCCAAATCATGATGGAATTACACCCATCAAATTATTAAATCATATTAAGCCCATGAAAATGATTCTAGAAATGTGTCTTATGAACATTTCTTCAATTCAGCATAGGAAGATAATCATTAAACATGTTTACGTAACTCGTTAAGATAAGTTGTGCCATATAAGCTAATTAGGGTAGAATAAGCCCATACCATTAGGATTGTTGAAACTTTTTAGGAATTAAAATGTATAAAATTATCCACATGTCTAGCTACCATTCGTCTTCAATCCTCTAAGCCCTTATCTAGCTTAATATGAGTTAACTTTTATTAAATGTAAGTTAAGGATGCCAAAAAGGAATTAGTATGATTATGCTTACTCTAATCTTTAGATCCTGCTCCCTTAATTACCTACATGAATTCCCATGGTTGCTCCTAGTAACAAACCCTAGTTTATCTAAGGTTTAACCAAGGTTAGTTATGAATAAGCCCAGTCTTAATTCTATTAAATACCTTAGGACTCTCATTGGGAGGCAAAGGCTTTTATCAACTTTCCTGAGCATATAAGAGAGGCTTAAACCATTTTCCAACCCCCAAGCATTCAAATCATTTCAACCACCATAGCTAGCTTAGGAACATCTAAACCTTAATCTACTTAGTCATTCATTGCTTCCCATGATAGTTTTAGAAGGCCTTTAGCATTTCATCAATTAAAGCTTCCCAAATTAAGAAAATTCAATGATCATCCACCCGCAAAGTAATGGCTTTATACCTTCCTCTTCTATCCCTTAGTTTTGGCCTTCCCAACTATCTAGATTATAGTATGGCTCACTTAGCCATGCATTTATTTCCTATCAACTTCCACGAGCTTTTTACTAAAATATTTTCCTTGGAATGACATTAAGAGAGAGAATCATAATCATGTTAGGCTCATGTTTCCTCTATGAGAGGTTAAAAATGACCTTTTAGCTATAGGATCTATTTTAAATAAAATTCAATGGTTGAGATCAATCCAGACCATCTGCCTATCCAAAATGTCTATATTTTAAGAACGTTTTCTTATTTTTTTGCTAAGGATAAAATAATGATTCAATTCAACTAAAATTATATCATAAATTGAATTTATTATGTGAAATTTAAGAAAAATATAGTTAATTATTTATTTATATAATATTTTAAAATTATTTTGTTCTATTTAAATCACTTAAAATCTCAAATATATTTAAAAAATCCCATATTTATTGAGGAAATCTTGAAAACCTCATAAACAATTCTCAAAAGTTTTGGAAAAATTTGAAATGATGTACAAATTATGATTTTTTTATGATAAACTGACCTATTTAAAAATTACTATAATTAAAATATAATTTTAAAATTTAAAAAATTTTAGAAAACATTTTCTCTATAAATTTATGCCATTATAAAGTTTATGATAATTTTAGATGTATTTTAGCTTATTGAATCAATTGAAATATATAAATTTTCACTATTTTTTATTTTTATAAAAAAATATTTAATACTGTTAAAAATTCTATATAAATTATTATGAGTATTCTATGATCTAATGCATTCTTTGAATTTTTATAACTTTGTGAAATTAAATGCATATTATTTAAGATTTTTATGTGAAAAATCTTATGTTTGTAAAGTTGCCCTTTTACAACTAGCAGGGTCCATAACTATTTGATGCTTCTTAGAGGTGAAAATTGGTGTTGCCAACATAATATGACTTGTTGAAATTTATTTGATATGGTATACTATTTCGATAATAAGAATACCTATTTTTATTTATTTAATCAATAAAATAAAATAAGTATATTAAAAATAAAAATAATTAAATATATATCATTGTATAAAATAAGTGCTTATTAAATAGAGTAATTATCCAACTTTAAGAATATCTTGGAATTTCATCAATTTTGATAATCTTATTTGTTGATTTTTTTCTTAAATAGTACCCATTAGATAATATTATTAAATTTTCCATTAAAATATTTTAATGCATTCTAAATTTTTAACTATTATTTTTCATAAAATTTATCCAATGTAAAAAATCACATTAGAACACTATATTTCACTAGTATATTTATATTTATTGATTACACATATGCATTAGACTAGGAAAATACATTTCATTATACTTTCATAGAAGTTCTAAACCCAATTTATTTTAATTTAACTTCACTCTTGCTTACTGGGTTGATTTTATCAATTAGCTCTATTTATACTGATATCAATGCTAACAAGTTAGGTTTGGGTAGGTATGTGACTTAGTAGGAACACACATTCTAGTATTAAGTCAAATAGTATTGTAAAACTATAATTATTTTCTTAACCATTTTAACAACTTGCATTAAGAACATTATGCATATTGATCCTCTCCTTGTGTTAATTTCATAGTATGGTATTGCACTCTTTACTAGGTTAGAAAAAATCATTCATTGGCTAATCATACACATATTGATCTAGTCTATTCATAATATAGTCACACTCTAGTAGCATTTCTAATTTTTTTTGAACTTAGCTACACTTTGGATCAAGTTCAATTTGAATTTGACTAATATAATATTTGGTAAAATTATTACCTAATTAACTCATACCAACATGATAAAGTTTAATGATTTAATTGCACCCCTTGATTGAGCACCATCTAAGCATACATATGTACTTGGTTTTATTCTTTCCTTCCCAAAAAGATGGTTTATAGTCCATACTTTCCTATACTCTACATATCCAGAATATTTTCTATCTCTAGACCTATCTATCCTCATGTATTTATATCCCACTTGAATACTTGAATTTTATATCTAACAGTTTATGGTATCAACTATTTTTATCATATTGATGCACTTGTAAGCATACAAAGTAATGTAAGTACTTTATTTTAGAATAAGTCATATTAAAGGAAAGATTTGACTATGATTATGATTGACTATTTATTATTATTAGATGGTCGTTCATTTGACAATAAGAATATTTTAATCATATATAAATCTTATAATTAGTTAATAAGTATAATTAGCTTAAAGTGATAAGCTCTAGGATAATCATACTTCTATAAATGATTAAGTTTGGTGAGTCATAAAGATCATTTGAGTTAACCCTAAAATACTGTGAATTTTGTAACAAATAGGTGATGTGATAATTCCCAACCATTTAGTCGCTTAGTATAAGGAGGATGTAGTTAAGTCATCTTGATGCATAAAACCTATGATACTTGGGATGAGATTGCCTTAAGTGTTGTTAGGATTCAAGATTAATTGTTATGTTTATTTTGTGATGGGTTGTTGGAATTTTATTTATTTTGTTGCATAATAATAGAGATATTATTTTGATGGTACTCGGCGTATAACCATTGCTATACTTTTTTACTTTTATATGGTCATGTGTCAACATATGTATGCTACTATTTCATTAATCTAAGATGTTGTATTCAATTTTGTTCTATGATGTATTTGTTCTACTATGATGGCTCCATTTAGTTTATGTCATTTTTTACTACATTTTTTAAATATCAAATGTAAAAATAAATTATAAGCTATGTTTCTCAACCTAGTACAAGCTAATCTAATCTTAGGAACAAATGTACGCTATGAATTAGGAGAAAGGATATGAAATAGAGGGAAACTAAACATTATACTTTATTCTTAATTCATTTGAGCTTGCTAGTTAGAAGTAAAATAGTAATCAAACAAATAAATATAAATAATTATTATGTTGTAATGCTTGTAAAAGAATATGTAATATGCTTGTGCACTTAGAGAATCTCCTTATACATACACAAAACAAAGATAACAAAGTTTCTATGTTTTTCTCAATAAATTCAAATAAGTTAAATAATGAAATATAAGTATTAGTTTCCCTCTTAGTCTTTTTTTTTGCGGGTTAGGGGTTTACTAGCTTTGAAAACTTTGGTTATACATTAATGTGCATACAAAACTTTAAGGAGCCATCTTAGAATAATAAAATAGAACATTATAGATAAAAAATATCTTAGTATTTATTTGATTACATATGACTCAAGTGAAAGTAGAAAAATAGAAGTATTGATTGTACATCAGGAGCTTATAGAAGAATATCTCTATCATAGTATAACAAATAATGAAATAAAGCAGCACATCATAAAGTAAACATAAAAATCAATGTCAAATTTTAATTGCACACTAAGAAATATTATCTTAATAATCAAAGTTAGATGTATCAAAATGACTTAAATAAATCTTCTCTATGCTAGGAGGACTAAGAATTATCAGTCTATCTAAAAGTTAGTGTACCTAAAGGTTACATCATATAATCATGATGACTTAGTAAGCTACATCATGTATAGGAGTATGAATATCTTAAAGATTATTATTTTATTATCAATTTGATAGGCTTTAGATTAATTATACTCATTGAATAATCATTTGAGATTTGACTATAATTAAAAAAAATACTATTAGATGAACCACCATTTGATAATAATAATAAATTTATTGTAAGCATAAGTCAAGCCTTGGCATTGAAAAGATGTAGTCTAACCTTATTAGCATCACTTATTATGCTTGCATATGCATCAACATGATGAAAATAATTGGAATAATCAACTATTAGGTACAAGATTCAAGTATTTAAGCGGGGTATGAACATTTGAATATTGAATGGTTGTAGACATATAAAAAAATATTTTAATTATCCAAGTTGTACCTTAATACGAAATATAAACTATCTATTGAGAAAAGGAAGGAACAAAACAATACAAAGATGTATACTTATTATAACACTTATAGGTACAATTTTATTTTATAAAATTATTGTAATAATATTAGGTGCTTATTTGCTCAGAGTTTACTTTTATACATGCATGCCAAATTAATAAGGTGCTTTAAAACACCTCTCAAGGTATCTACCCACAAGATTTCAAGCTTCGAATAATCATACAATAATATTTTATAAGAAAAGTGATACAATAGGTGCAGTAGCGACACGACCTTTGGGAGAGTATAGCAAGCTCACCTCTTCTTTTAGTTTCTTTCTATTTCCTTAAAATATTGTTAGAATGGAGATGACCTATAGTATTCAAATGTATTTTCTAAATTTATTTTAAGTTTTATATTAAAACCATCCTTATCATATTATAGGATAATTGACATTCTATTTTATAAATATTTTCTTTAAATTTTATGAGATTTGTATATATAAAAATATGAAGTTAGTTATTAGATTTAAACTTTTTAAGGAATTTGTATGTATTTGTACAAACAAAGTTTTTTTGGGGCCATTTAGTATCCATTTTGCAAATTATTTCCACTAGAGTATTCTAGACATGCTTTAATATTCACTAAATATTTTCATAATTTTTTGAATTATGGATTTCAAGAAAAAAATGAGTTTATATTAAGGGTTGTAATAATAATAAAATAATTTTAATAATTACCTTTATATTCTTTTATTATAAAAATTATATTTTATTATAAATATCTCCCCCACCACATCTAGGATCCCATTTTGCCATGTTTTGCTGTGAGGTTAGAGAGAGAATGGGAGAGAAAAAAGAGAGGAGAGAGAAAGTTGGGTTTGGGATTTTAAAGTCTATTTCATTCATCAGGTTAGTTAAAAAAATTGACCGTCTTAAGGTAGGCTACTGTTGCTCAACTTAATTTTTTTTTTAAATTTTTATCTTTTTATGAAAGTTTTGATATTTTGTTTGTATAGAAAATTTTTAGGGAAGTAGAAGTGGAGAGAGTGGGAAGTAAAAGTGGATAGGAGAAAAGAAAAAAGGGGGAGCAATTTTTCCCCCTTTTTATAGAGATTCCACCACTTATGGGGCGATTTTTCACCCTATAACTATTCCCCCCACTCCCCTAGGCAGTTGGTACTCATGGGGTAGGAACAGTGGTTTTTTCTTGCTTCTTTAAATTGCAAATCATTATAGCAGCACCATAGTGCCATGCCATCAGTTTGCCAACTAGATTAATAGTTATCATTTTAGAAGGATTGCCATAGCCCCTCAATGCCAAGATCATAGCGCCACAACATTGTGGAAAAAAAATTATTTAATTTTTGATGTGAATAAAATTACCCCCAATGAATGTGTCATGTTGATTGGACATGATGGATTCATTGCATATTTATTTATTTATTTATGGTTTTATGTAGTCATAAAATAAAGAGAGAAAAAATAATTAGCTTTAATCATTTTAATTGATCATGTAAGATAATGATATAATAGAGGCTACAACTATAAATGATTAACTTAAATTTCTCTAATACAAACAGAGGTTGTATGAGCTCTATAGGCCATAGTAAACTACCTATCTCTTGCTTTATATAGATGTTGGATGGTAGCTTCCTGTTCATGGACCAATGAGGAAAAGACCTACTCAAGTTTAATTACTTGGGCGTCTTCCTGTGAACAATCCTCTTCTATGGCTATCATAGCTTGCCTGATTATAGCTCTTCTTTCTAGTAGATATTGTCTCTCAGTTGTAACTCTCTTAATTTGACTCATATGTCAAGGAGCTCAAAATATTCTTTAGAAAGCTCCCTCTAGTAATTCCTCAAGGCTCTGAGGCTGTGCTTGAGATCTTGACGAACCAGACAGACTTGATGTGAGGTAACGTTGAGTGAGGTCTTTATCATGGTAATGGTATTTGTCAAGACCTCCTGAAAGGTAGTGCATAATGAGAATATTCCAAACTCAATATCTCTGCAGAGATTCTCAAAGCTATAATTCTTCTGCTTCAAGACCCAAGGTAGCCACACAATCTAATAAGAGTTTGTCTCTACACAAAAGCTATGAAGTTTAGGCAAGACCTCCATGTCAAAGTTTAGAAGCAAGTGGTGTAATACCATCACTATATGATATAGGCTCTTTAAAAATCCACACTATAATGGATCTGAATAATTAGGATGTATCCTGTAGACAAAGCATGAGATCTCCAGGCCAAGGAACTACTTTTGAACTATATAGCTTGGACTAGACATAAGATGACTCTCTGCACAAGAGTCATTATCAGAGAAATCACACTAAGTGTCACTCACTATTACCCAAGTTGAGTTGGATAAGGGTGGTTCATGACTAGTTGCTTGAGTGCCAGATTTCTTTGTACATAAGTCTTCTCCAGTATGTAGATGATTGTTGACTTCATTTTTGGATGAGATTAACATCATTTTCAAGACTAGTAATTATGATACCTAATCTTAGATTAGGAATCTCCTAATTAGACACTTAGTAACCTAGTGCACCTTTATAAGGTCTAACCTAACCCAATAAGATTGGATAGAACTAGACTAAATCCAAATCCAAATCTAAAATAATTGAAATCTAAATATATTTGAACTTAAATCAAGATGAATAGGATAATTAACCTAATTATCCTATTTAACCCTAAAGTCACTTAAACTTAAGGAAATTCAAACTAAATCAAAACGAACCCATATCAAAATCAAATGAAACCATGAAATTAAATGACAAAGCATGAAATCAAAGTAAAAAATGGTCAACCCTCTAGACATTGGTTTGACGTATGTGAGCCCCACTAAGTTAAAGGTTAACCCACCAAAATTTGATCAAATAAAATCATTTCAAATGGTTCAAATGATAAAATAAACATGTTCAAACATGAATTTAAGGAAATATAAATCCATTAAGGATTTAATTAGGCTAATTAGATCATTTAATCTAAATGAGTTTAAATGGGTCATTTTAAATTCAAATCAAAATCAAATTGACTGCTCAAAATCATTTGAAAATGATTATTAAACATAAATCCACCAATTATTAGATTTAAATTGGTTAATATGATCATTTAATCTAATTAACCCAATCTTAACCCATTAAGACCAAGTTTGGCCAAAATGGGGTTTAAACACTAAGTGAAATTAATTGATCCAATGCATCCTAAATGCTTGTATTAACATAATTGAATGATAAATACATTATAATTAAGCTAAGCAAGTCATTTGACTCAATTCATTTCAACCAAATTCACTTAAGCCATAATGGGTTAAATATGGAATAAATAAAGAATAAATTCTAAATTCCATAAAAGCATTGATTAAAAACATCAATTGAAGTATCAATCAAGTGTTAATCCATCAAATGGAGCAAGCTAGATCAAACCATATAAAAAGTTTCTAAATGGCATAATTTCAAAAGATTTGAACCCAAGCTTCAATTAATCATCTTGGAGTACATTCAAACCTATCCCAAGATGAGTTTAAGATAATTGACAACCAAGATTAATAAAATTAATAAAGTCCAAGTCATTCCAATAAAAGGAATATGCCATGGAAAGAGAGGAATACATGAAGATAAGTTTTCTTCCCCAATCCACTCCTCTTTGCTCCTCCACCTCAACACCCTTGGACATATGTTAATCTACTAACCACCCCTTAGTGCTAGCCTCCAAGAGTGGCAATCACCTTGTCCGATCAAGGCAAAATGGAAGCTTTGATAAAGCTTTCGGCCAAACATGGAAAATCGAAAGAGAACTATTCTCAAACCCAATTGAGCATCTCATCACCTTCCCTAAACAAAATGAAGTCAAGCGCAACATTTCCCCAACCTCCACATCACCGACAAGCTAGAGAACGACCAAACTAGCCAAAAAATGTGCAAAGCTTGGTCTCCACGTTGATCCATGGGGAGGCAATCAAATTCCTCCTTCCTAGAGGTTGATGCATCTACACGAAGCTAACTGAGTTATCCCTACTGCCAGAAGTTGTTATCAGTGAGTAAAGCACCAAACCCCAACCTTCTTTCCTTCTAGTTTTTATCTTTTAAGAAAGAAACTTGATCTCAAAGGATATCAAACCATCTAGATGTGATCTATGTGAGTCTCTAATGGATTTGGAATTGAAATCGAGTGATTTCATCAGTTGGTTGGCTATAAATCATCCTGAATCAAAGGAACAACTCTCGTCTTTCCCTGCAATTGAATAAGACATAATCTCCATCTTCCATTCCTTTTATTAAGAATAGATGGTCGAGATTTAGTTAGACCGATTGATTAACCCCCCTATAAGAAATCATAGGTTTATTCAAGCCATCTGATCTTCGATCGGACAGTCCAGGTTAAATTGCATCCCCTCGCCATTTTAATGTGGGATCCATGTGGATCCTGTATGGATGAATCATGCAGCATTGCGCATGAAGCGACGCGACGTTGGAGCCATGTGGCATTGACACGTCTAATTAGGAAATTCAGGTTTTTCAAATTTTAAAATTATTGAAAATTAACAAAAGCTTCAAAAAAATTGCAAAAAAATAAAATATACATTAAACAAATATAATTAAGGGCTATATGGATTCCTCTCAGTGAAAGAAATCCATTAAACCCAAAATTTATTAGGATATATAAAGTGTAATTTTTGCTATAGAAGTTTAAGTGGTGGTGCTGTGACATGAGTGATCAAGTCATTAAAAAGAGTGAGCATTTCAGATATCTCAAGTCCATTGTTCAAAATGATGGTAAAAATAGATGAAGATGTTATTAATAGAATCCAAGTTGGATGGTCAAAATGGAGGAATGCATCTGGCTTATTGTGTGATAGAAATATACTGCTTAGATTTAAGAGAAAATTTTATAAGATGGTGATAAGACCTGTAATGATTTATGATGCATAATGTTGGCTAATAAAAAAAAGCACAAAAGTAAGTTAAGTGTTGCAGAGATGAGGATGCTTGGGTGGATGTTTGGATTTACCATTAGAGATAAAATGCAAAATGAATATATTCATGAAGGGTTGGAGTAGCTCTAGTGGCAGATAATAATAGAGGGAGCGACTTAGATGGTTTGGTCAGGTAAAGCGTCGGTCATATGATGACCTAGTTAGGTTAGTAAATGTATTAGATGCACCTTACGTTAAGAGGGTAGAGGTAGGATATATAAGAAATGACCTAAGTTTATTGGAATTAAATGAGAATTTGACACGTAATAGGTCACAATGGAGAAGAAGGACTCATGTAGTCGACCCCACATAGTGGGACAAAGGCTTGTTATTGTTGTTGTATAAGAGAAATTATAAAAAATATTCAAAATAAAGAACTTTCAAAAAATAATCATAATGTTAAGATAAAGAGTGGAAAAACACTTCATTCACCTAAAAATATGACTAAAGCAAAGATAAAATATAATAACTAAAGATCTTGATGAAAACTTGACAAACAATTAATATCAATAAATATCTATCTAATGACATAAGATAGACTACAATGAATTGACCAATTTAAAGAAAGTTTGTACATCATTAAGTGTTTATGACACTCTAAGGTTATCAATTAAAATGTGTTAAACATCAGCTAAAGCCTATTTGAGCTAGAAGCTTTTAGGCCTATTTGCTCAGGAAAAGTTGAAAGAGTGTGTTCCTCTTGAAGACCTTCTTACTATCACTTTTACTAATGAGACTTGTTATTAAAAATTATTAATTATAATGTACCTCTATATGTGATTATCTTAGTTTATAAAAATCCCTTAATATAATTCTTGTATAATTATGTCCTTAATGTATGTTGTGATAGTACACACTTTGGAATTGTTATCTTTAAATATGAAATAATTTTGCTCAAAGAGATTGAGGTTACATAGCTTCAAGAAAAATTCTTAAAAACTCTTAGTTCTATCATGCTTCCATTTCAATTTGGTGATTTTAAAACTGAAGTGAAATTTTATGTGATAGATGTAAATACTTTTTCTAAGCACTCCATAGATGACCATGTATCCATGTATATGAAATAGTGTCATCTACTTTGCACCAATGTATTAAACATACTCATAGAGGAGAAGAATTCTTTTTCCAAGGTGATTTACGACCCTTCTCTATAAATTAGATTACCATTTATGATGATGTTGAATATCTTCTTTCTAAGAAAAGCTAATTCATTAAATAATATTTCTAGCCAATCTTGATTACAACTAGATTTCCCACTTTAATTTGTTTTATCATCTAAATAAAAAGGAAAAAAATATTCATCATGGATGAGGTCAAGAAATTTCATTTTATAAATTAAAAGAAGATAATTTTCCACACCTTATACTATTTGATAGTTCATCTAATGATTCAACGAAGAAAGTCTAACAAGCTATAAACCAAAATGATCTCTCAATAGAAATCCTTTAATATGAAGAAGATTCAAATAATCAAAAACTTTATAATCTTGTTAAATTTGTATCCTAAATTCCATGCTTTAGTATGCATCAATATTTGAGATGTATTTTAAATATTACTCCAATTTTGACATGTTTTCATCGAGCCCATTCAACTATTGAAGTTTTTTACTTTATCCTTTGAAGACAATTTACATGCATCCCATATAAGGATGCAAGAAAACTCTGACATTATTTTATATTATGGTGCATTGAATGTGAATCTATTTATCATAATGAAATAATAAACTTTCTCACTATTTTCTTTACCTTTATTGACAAGATGGTTAAAGAAGAAAATTCTCTCTCAAATTAGCATAAATGACATTCTAAGATATGTTATAAGTTATGGAGAATATCTTTTAGCATGTAGAAACAAGATTTAGGGTTTTATGATTAATAATTCCCTCAATACAAATGCAAAATTATTTCTAACCATTTTATGCAAGTTGCTGATAATCTATAAGAAATAAATGATGAAGTTACTAATGTATCTCTTGTATTGGGGAAAGGTAACCCTTTAACTATTAATGAGTTGGTTAAATTCTATATAAGTATAAATGATGACCCTTATTCCACTTTCTTTTGCAAATTATTATTAGATGATTTATCACAGTAGTTAGTTTAGTTTTAAAAGATTATTATGATGTTTTGCCTGGAATTACTATGAAATGTCAAGTTTGTCCCATGAAATAGTGTTGTATAAATTATCAATTGATCTAAGAACTTCTTTAATTAAATAAGCACTAAGGAGAATGCAACTTGATTTTAAGAAATCAGCTAGAAATTAGTTGGAAATCAGTTGTTCAAAAGACAAAAAAATTATTTAATGTGTGGTTTATTTAAGGAAGAACAATATCTTACCTGAATAGCTTATATCACCACAATCATAAAAAAGGGCATATTCTTGTCTGTGCTAATTATATAGATTTGAGTAAAGCTTGTCCTAAAGATAAATTTTCTCTACATATTCTTAAAATAAAATTAATGTAGCTACAACTAATTCAATGTTCTCTTTCTTGGATGGCCTATTGGGATATAATCAAAATTACACCAAAAGATAAATAGCATACATCTTTAGAACCTTGATAAGCTTTTTTGTTATAAAATTATGCCCTTTGGGTCAAAGATGGTCGGTGCAACATACAAAGATGCAATGATTCAAATTTTTAATGAATTACTACACCATGAAGTAGAATGCTATATTAACAAAATTATCATAGAAAGAAAAGTTATTCAAGATTATGTAGAGGACCTCCAAACCATTTTTTTTAAAGAATATACCTTAAAGATGAATCCATTAAAATGTGATCATGAAGTTCTATCAGAAAATTTTTTATAATTCATTATCTATCATGATGGAATTAAAGTAGATCGAATTTAAATTAAAGTAATCCTAGTGATAAAACCCCTTAAGAGTATTACCCAATGTAAGTATTTAATGAGAAGCTAGAGTTTTCAGAAAGATTATTTATAATTTTTCTAGCAAATTTCAATCATTTGTCACATCAATTAAGAAATTTTTTCAATTTCATTGGGATAAATCTTGTTTTAATGACTTTGAAGATATTAAACATAACTTATTAGACCCACCAAATATCGATATGTCTATCATTAGGAAAATCTTTGATATTATGTATAACAACCCTCAATGAATTGGTGGGAGTCCTTTTCAAAAATCTTTGTATTACCTTAGTCACCAATTCTCCCCATTGAGATGAAATATCCCATTAAAAAAATATTATTTATCATTAATATTTGTAGTCTAAAATATATGACATTACAATCTATCTAATAAAATTAGTTTAATCTTCTAAGTCAATATATTATAATATTTGATGACCCTACCAACCCATTTAGGAAGATTAGCTTGGTGGGTAAGATTTTATTGCAATTTGATATAACAACTAATTTTAAGTGTTTTATCATGTTTAAGTGTTGTATGTGCATTGTATTCAAAATCTTGTATCTATTTGTAAAAGTCAACATGGTGCATAGGCGCTATCCATTTGGCACTGTAACACTATTACTATATTGTTTATTATCCTTGGATAGAGAAGATAGTGCCATGACACTAGTTTCTAGCGCCTAGGCACTACATGATGATGAATTCCACTTCTATGTTAGCTTTTTAGTGGGTATTTTACAAGAACACACCCATTTGAGTCTTGTAATTTATATAAACATATATTTTAGTGTAATAAGAGACTTTTGAATAATTATGTGATAAAATTGAGTAAAGAACTCTGGTTGGAGCTTAGTGGCCGTCCTTCCTAGGAAATTTGGTGATCTCTCATGACCCTTCCACTTTAGTGAGTGGAAGTTGTTGCACACTCATTCTTCCTCCCTTTGCTATGACTTGATGTTATTGCATCACGATTAGTATCAGAGCCCAAGTGATCATTTAGAAAAAATACTTTCGAGGATGCTCTCTGACATCTTTATTGAGATGGGTAAGAGTACTTTTTTTTCATGAGACAGATTGATATATTTTCAACCAGATTTCCCCTAACATTACATTATAATTTATTTAGATATGGGTTCTACTTTCTATGAATGTAAACCTTTATAGTTAATTATCCCTCTTACCACAAGAAGAGAGCACTCTTGATTAAAAGTTGGAAACAAACATATCTTCTTGATATGAATGGTGTCTAGTGGTGTGTATGGTTTGACATATATGACTGTCTAAGAGAAATATGAGAATAGTCCAAATCAAGATCTCATATTTTCATCTTGTCGGTACTATATTATTTAAGTCTACCAACATCAGTGGCTAGTCGTAATGTCTAAGGAGTCTGATTAGTAGCCATGGGTTGCATCATCTCAGGTATCCTGAGTAGACTAGAGGTTTAGTGTAGGGGTGTTCGCAAGGAGAAAAAAGATAGATTGGATTTAGGTTATGCTTGCATTGTAAGCATGGCTCATAGTTACATCGATCAGAACACCATCATAATAGATTTACATCCCTTTTTTGGAATGCCATATGTAGTTTGTATGAGTTTTCACATGGTGAACAAATTATAGGAAATTCACATAGTGAATGGTTTGAAGACTGGGCTTACATCCCTTTGGAATGCTAATATAAGTGTAGGTGTTCACATGGTGAACATGTGAGTTAGACTTACCTCCATTGGAGTGACATATTAGTGTTTTGGTTCGTATAGCAAACATATGAGTTAGACTTACCTCCATTAGGAGTGCCAAATTAGTGTTTAAGTCTGCATAGAAACAAACAAATTTATAAGATGTTTCCATGGAGAATTTATGGTTCTGAAAAATGCTATGAAGGGGAGCACCTTGGTGCTATAGGTCATGGCGCTTTGGCATTATTAGGATGGCACTTCAATGCACGGCTATAGTAGAGATTATTAATTTTTAAATTCTGAGAAGCCAACACTTCAACACTGCTAAAAATAGTGTCGCAGTGCCATAAGTGCTATAAAGTATGGTTGAAAGTAGGTTGGCAAATTACCAACACCTAAGCGCTGATTATGTAGCACCTCAGTGCCAGTTAAAGGATCGTTCAAATAGGCTGACAGGTTGACAAGTGTATTCAATAGATATGATAAATTTTTCACCAACGCTGTGGTACTGAGTCATAGCACTACAGAGCTACATAAATATCTAACACACTTTTTAGTTTTAGTTGATTACAAAATTAATAGTAATAAATGCTCTTTTTGATTGACACATTAATCATTTTGACCAGTTGACCTACATGTGAGCGATGTGGTGCTGATTTCCTAATCCAAAACTCAAGAGGTTAGCACCTCGTTACTGCTAATGTAGTGCCGCGGTGCTAGGTCCAGTTTATAAATAAATCCCCTGGGCTATAAAATTTTCATTCTATGGTCTTCTTTCTATAAGAACCCTTAGAGTCTTTTTTCTCTTAGCCTTTTGTCCCATTAAAAAGCAATCATGTCACTCAAAAGACTTGCCAAAAAGAGGAGGGGGAGTTCAAGCGATGCTACTAGGTTTGTTAGCATGGAAGCTGAGGAGAGGTACCTATATACCCTCATTCACAAGCATGTTATTCTAAAGAGAAGTTTCTACAATCTGGGTGGGAGTGTGGAGAGAGTCATCATCGAGCGAGGCTAGGAGAAGTGACATACAAAAGTAGCTCCTACGTTATTCTTGTGGTGCAGGAGGTCTTTGCCAATGCAAAGGAGCACCAAGATAATATAGTTTTTTGTATGAGGGAAATTAGTAAGTTTTGATAGTATTTCCATAAATGCATATTATAGTTTACAAAATATAGCATGAGATCAATATATTTACTATTATAATGATCATTCTAATTTTGATGAAGTCTTAGTTTTCTTATTGGTAAAAATGCCAATATTTAGTAGAAATGGCAAGAGGAAAGGATCATTAACTTTCCTATCAACGGTCTAACTATGAGTCTAAGGCTTTGCACTAGTTTATTTCTGGCAAGTTGATGCCTAAGGATAGGGTCATTGAATTTTTCTTTTTTAAAATGAGTTTTACAATTAATATAGGAAAAATTATTTATAATTCTATTTATAATATGCTTAGGGGTAGAAATACTGCAGGTTACAATCATCCTTTCCTCATTTTTTTTTTCTATGGCGGGTGTGTTAGGGGAGCATTATGAAGAAGTTCTTATTCAAAAGGCTCCTATAATGAGGAGAAAAATTGGAAGATTTGGGTTGAGATTTGAGGTGGGGGAAAGCTCATGTGCTCCACCTGCCCCTTGACCTTGATCCTAATCCTCCAAAACTTTAAATGACCAACTCCAAAAAATTAGAGGAAAAGTCTAAGATTTAAGAAAAATAGTTGGTGAGTAGCCATAGGCAAGAGGCCTTGAAAAAAAATTGACTATCATATGGATCAACACTAGAAATAGTTTTCATACATGATTAAGTTTAACTTAATATTAGTTCATATGTTTGAAAATCATAGCTTTGTGGTGTAGGTCAAGCCTCTTTTCCTACAGTGCCTCAATATCCAATTTACGTGAGCACCCCACTAGTGTTAGGTGAAGAAGAAGAGAAGGATGAATAAAATGATTACTAGTTTTCCCCTTTTTTTTATTTTGTATTTTATTTTTTTATAATATTTATGCAATCATTTTTATTTTAATAAATATATTTTTATTTTACATGTTTATATATTTATATGTATATTTCTTTTTGCTTGTCATTTGAAAGCTCTATGATTTAAAATAATAGAAATTTTTTAACTTTAAATGATATCACAATAGTGGCACCTTGACGCTGAGAATATAGTACTTAGGCATTGTTAGCCTACAGGACATAAATTTAAAACCCAATAAAGCTACGTTACGATACTCTCAAGATAGAATTTTTTGGTTTATAGCCAAGATTCAAGTGTTGCGGTGTTGCGGTGGTCCTAAGAGAAACTTCTTATCATCCTACTCGAGGTGTTCTTTCTTACTCTAAATCTAAGATCGATAGAGAAAAGTCTTTTTATTTCTCACTAGATCCAAGATCAATGGTGAATGAGATGACTATTTAATATTTTGTGAATATCTCTTTTGTAGTATCCAAAGACTTTGTGAATATCTCTTTTGTGTGTTTACTTAATATTTTGTAGTATCCAAAGCTAAATTTTATTTAAACTTATGCCTCTCATTGTACCAAATTCACTTTATATAATGTATATTTAAAACTTTATTTGGAGTGACATATTTGCATTTAAATTACTTAAATCATGCCACCCAAGTTTGTTAGTCTAGATCAATTAGAATATTTAACTAAGATGGTAGATGAGATCACTATACAAAATGAGAAAAGGCTTTCTAGGGTAGAAAACCTTATCATGAACCACCCAAGTTTAAAGCTTAAATAATAGGACTCAAACAACACTAACTATCGCACATCAGTTTGACTTAGAAACCATAAGGGAGGAAAACCTTGAAATTTCTAGAGAAGGCTATCCTTTTAGGAGGCCAAACCTAAGAAACATCCATAGAGAAGATCATCTTATACTCTATAAAATCGTACATGAACCAACAAAATAAGCTAAGATAGAAGCCCCAACGTATGATGGTTTTCATGTCACCACATAAAGTTTAGGAATTTCTTATGTAGATGATCAAATGCATCATTAAGGAATAAACATATTATCTCGAAAGATAAACATGTTATCCTATAATGAATTCGATCATTTAATAAAAGACTCCTAAGGCTAATGGGTCTTTTGTGTACCAGAGATTTTTCCCTTGAACTACATGGAAGGTAGAACATGGTTTAATTTAAACTTGTTTCATGGTTCCCTATAGAGACAAGCCTCTATAGTTAATTACATCTTAAGAAGAGTCTCTTCATAAGAATACTCTCGATTAAAGAAATAAGTTGTTATATCTAAAGATTTCTAAGATTGTTTTCAAAGCATTGATTTTTGAAATTTTCAATTGGGATTAATTTAAATTAGAGAGAGTTAGTTTGGAGGCCAAACGAGATGAAGTAAAAAATGCTTATTGATATTGGGATGCCCAATAGACATTTCAACTATTCTATAATTATGCTTTAAATTTTGGAATTTAATTTAGATTTTATGTTGACATTTTCTTAGAAGTCTAGGACTTAAATTCTAATAGCACAAGACTACAAAAATGTCTAGGATTGAAGACTTATTCCTAAAAAAGGATGCTTCAAAATCTAGTCTATAGGTCCTTCTAACACATATTAGATGCTCAACCTAGTTCTATTTTTAAGAATTATTGGTCATTCTTCTCACTTGTGAGAACTAACCTATCCTTGACTCTTCTAGACTTACAACACGCCTAAAGAGGGCTGCCACTTAACACCACCAAAGCGAATTTTAAATTCATGATGCCAAGTCTTATGAATGTAAGATGGCTAGGCTGTTGCATTTTTAGGAGAGAATCTATGAACCTAAACTCACTCCTTAATCACTAAAATCATGTAGGGTATGAAATGCATCAAACTAATGCACATTTTTATAGATTTTTATAGATTTTGACTCAAGATTTATTTTAGGTCTTGTGTATGCATTTTTATGCCTAGTGCCATCCAATTAGAAATGGTTATGGGCCAAATCAATATAGAAGGCAGGCTTTCCCAAGAATTGGCCATCCTCACAGGTAAGATGCCCCTTATATTCAATGGGAGAAGTTGCCCAATTCAAGGATTAGAGCAATATGATTTCATGCTTTCAAAATCTGATTATTTTTAATTGATTTTATGTTTTACCTAAGGCTTTAGTTTATGTGAGGTTTTCATTTTTTCTTTAGTTTTGTTTCAGTTTTTTAAATTTAAGTTGGGTATAAAATTTAATTTTTCTTATGAGCCTAATCGTCTAGGCATTCATTCAGAAGAAAGCACAACACAGAAAGAAACATAGAAAAGTAGGTTGATTCTATTGTGCACCCAAAAAAATCAAGCTAATTTAATTTTATAAAAATAGGCCAATGCGACCGGGTACCATTATACACCCCAGAAGAAAAGGCAAATGGGTTGCCGAGCTCTGCCCTTATACAACCTGGTCTAGAACTATAAGTTTAGATCTATGGACCATCTTTCTAAGATAGTCTCATTCTTTAGGGACATCCATTGGGCTCCATAGTGGACCACTACACCATCTCCTAGTAGAGTCACCTCTTGCTAATCCTAGACCCCATAGATCCTAACCTAAATCTAAGCTCAAATTTATATTTTGATTTCAAAATTAATTTCTAAGTCCTGCAAAATAAATGTTAGGCAATACATATAGCACACATCAATTATATTTCATAAACATACGGGCTTAACATTAGTTGCTTGCCAAGCCCACCTATCCTATGGGCTATGCTTAAGGATTTAAGCATAACTGCAAGAAACATCATTTTTTATTTTATTTATGATAACAATCCTTTCTAGCATAGCCCCCTGCAAAAGATAATGTCAGATCTAGAAATAATGTTCTACCATTTTGTCTAACTGGCAAACAATCCTGGACATGCAGTCTATAAAGACATGTGAAGCACAACACATCAAAACACATCACAAGGAATCATAAAAGAATCACAGAATGACCTAACCTAAGTCTAGGGTTTGTGCCCTAATGATCTAGTGTGTGAAGAAGATATGTTTGTGTGGCAAGACTTTGTTAGGCCTTTTTATTTTAAGTTTCAATTTGGAGTTTTAGTTTGTTTGAATTTTACCTTTGGGTGGTTTCAATTCAAATGATTTAGTGATTTATTTTCCATTTTTATTTTACTTCATTTGGTTAAAGTGATGTTTAGGTTTTCAAGTATGAAGAGTAGAATGGATTCCATTTTTTGATGGAACTCACTCTATTCAACATCCTAATTCATAATAGAATGAAATCCTCATCCTAAGATGAAGATTCATCCTAAAGGTCTAACTATGATCTTTAAGTATCTTAATTAATCCTTTTGATTTCATTTAGTTTGTTTGAATTTGCATTTGATGTTTTCTTTCCTTTTCAATTGATTCTTATTTTAGTTTTCAATTTGGTTTGATTTAATTATTTTATTTCATTTATTTTAATTTGATTAATTTGATTTAGTTTATTTCAATAATTTGGTGTTTTGACTTTAGTTTGTTTAGGTTTATTTTACCTTAGGCATTTAGGTTAAGATTTAGATTGAGTTATGTTGGTTTCATTTGATTTGATTTAATTTATTTCATTTAGTTTTGTTTGAATTAATTCATTTGGTTTAGTTTAGGTTAACCTATAACACTTAGGTTAAGGTTTGATTTCATTTGATTTGATTCATTGAAAATGTAAGGATTCATTAAGTGTTTATATTAATCCAATTAACTTAAGGTTTAATTACTCTTAATATATTTTATTAATTTCATTAATCTTTAAGTATGCAATTGATTAAATTATTTGGCTTAAGATGTTTGGAGAACCTTCCTAAGTATTTCTGATGTTTGATTGAAATTAGTTTAAGTTAATTCATGATTTAATGGATTAATGAATTTTTTTATTTATTCTTTGATTAATATTGATCTAAGAATTTGGAAATTCAACAACTCCTAATCTGAAGATAAATTGGGTTTCAAATATTTATGGTAAGTGGGGTTACATGCCAATTTCATGTTTCCAAATTTTCATCTTGATCAGATTTATAATTATGGTGTAATTAAGGTTTTAATTATTTTATTAAAAATTAAATTATGCCTAATTTAATGAAATTCATTTAGGGGTTTTATTTTTCATTGATTCCTCATTGAAATATGTTTCCAATGACGGTTCATTCAAATTTTTTGGACATTTGGTTGATTTATTATGATTTAATTAAGTTATGGTTAATTATTTGAATTAATTAATTCAATTAATTGTTTAATTAAGTCAATTTGTGATTTATTAAGTTTAAATGGGTTTCATTAATGTTTTAATATTCATTAAGGTTCATTAGGTTGATTTAAGGTTGTTGGATTCATTTCTATTAATTAATTCATTTTTAAATTAATTTATTTAATAAAATTTGAAGTTTAAGATTTAAAAATTCATTTTTAATGAAATATAGTGAAATAAATCATGAAATATTTTCACATGGTGTGGTTTAACCCCAATTTATTTCCCCCAAAGTTGCAATACAATTGGATTTATGGTTTAAGAGTAATTAGAGTTTAATAGTTTTTAATTAAACCCAATTAAGGCTAAAATACCCACAATAAATTGGAGATTTTAATTTTTATAGATTTTTCTCAACAAGACAAATCCATAGAGCCCTCAATTGCATTTTTTTTATTTATATTTATTTTCCTATGATTTTTGGAAGTTCTGAATAATTTTAGCAGTTGTTTTAATTAAAAAAAACCCTATTTTCCTCTTTAAACCAGTCAGCGCTGACGTGGCAGCCATGCCGCGTTTCGCACGCTGATTGGTCCACATGGGATCCACATGGATACCACATTAAAATGGCGATGGACGCAATTTTAATCAAGATCATCATCAAAGATCGGACGGTCCATAATTGATCCGTGGATCCTAAGGGATTTAAATCAAATGGTCCACCTAGATCAGAGCCGTTTATTCCTTTTAAAAGGGATAGACGACAAAGATTGCAACTCCTTTCCTGGACGGCAAGAACTGAGAACCTTCTGTCATTTCTGCTTGATTTATGGTGATCCAACCATTGAAATCTCATGTTTTCAATCGCATGTCCATCGTGGATGGAAATCCTATAGATCTAAATAACTTGATCTCACTTGAGATCATGTTTTCTTCACAAAGTGTCAAAACTGAAAAGCTTGAAGGTGTGTTAATGGCATACCTTTGTTTTAATGATCTCTAGTGATGGGGTTGAATCAAGTATCTTCAGAATGATAGAAGAAGCACATGTGCCAAATGAATTGGATCCTTTCCCTCTATATTGCTCCTTAGACCAAACCCGATTGCAATCTGATGGCTTTGACCCTTCTTCAACTTCCCGGCGATGAGGTTGAGCTTGCCCTGACTTCTAAAATGTGCACCACCATGCTGACGATGAGAGAGCTAGGCAAAAGGTTAAGAACTTCATCTTTTCCTTGGTGGACATTTTCGAACGAAAAGGGGGAGGGAATAAGCTCCTCATCTCCTCTTTCCATAGGTGGCCGAGAGCTTACTTTTTTGGATTTTGGATGGCGAAAAATGGCCACCGATGGCGGCAAGACATGCCAAGAGGTGGATTCAATCCCCCTTGGCCTTTTAAACATGCTAGGATGAAGATTTGGAATGGAGGGTGGCTCCTTGCTTGGTTTCTCCCTTGGATCGATCCCCCCTTCTTCTTCCTTTTTTTTTTTTTTTTGTTTCTTCTTGGAGGAGAAAGTCAAGTGCCTCTTTCCTTTTTTTGCTTGGTGCCCTTCACTCGAAGGTAGCTTTCTCCCATAAGCAGTGGGCTGGCATGAGATAGGAAGAGGGGAATTATAAATTTTTTCTTCCCTCTTTTTTATGAATTTTCAAATTCTATTTTTTTATTTATCATTTATTTGTGATTTATGGAATTATCACCATAGTCTTTAGACTTATAGGTGGCTGCTAATTTCAAAATCAAATGGATTTGAGTTCATGTTTGAATCCATTTGACTTGGATTGGAAATTGAATCCAAACCCAATGCTTGGATTCAAAATGTTGGATTTTAATTTAATTATTATAAGTTTGAATTCAATCATCTTTGATTGATGCCTAGTTGAATTTTGATTTGATTAATTCATTTAATTTTTAATTAATCTTTGAATTTCATTTCATTTTAACCCATTTAGCATAAATGGATTGAGTTTGGTTCTAGTTGAGTTCAAATGACCAATTTGACTCAATTGGATTAGTTTTTGACTTCAATCATGCTTTATCACATGTTTGAGATGATTTGGAGTAATTAATTTCATTTAATTTTAATTTGAACCCATTTGACCCAAAGTAGGCTTAATGGGTTAAGCTTGGGTTTTATTTGGGTCAAATGACCAATTTGACTAAACTAGACACAATGGTGGGTTGAATTGTGTTTGATTATCATTCTCAAATGATTTTGAGTAATCAAATTGAGTTCATTTCAATTTGATTTGGGTTCGAACCCAATAAAACCCAATTAAGGCCTAAATGAATTTGAATTTCCTTAGATTTATGATTAATCATGTTTATTTTATCATTTGAAATGATTTAATTTGGCCAAATTTTTAGTTGGTTGACCTTTGACTAAGTGGGTCCCACATAAGTCAAACTTATGTTGACTAAATTTTACTTTGGATTCTATCATATATTTTAATTTGATTTCATTTTGATTTATTTGGATTTGATTTGAGTTAATCCAATTGGAAGATTGGGTTGATTCCACCTAGGCCAATTAGGTTAGATCAAACCCAAAGATGATTCCCTAGGTCACTAAGTATAATGCCCTAAGCAATGAATTAGGAGGTTCCTATTTGAGATTAGGACATACTAATTACTAGTTTTAGAGTTCAAATTAATCTCATCCAAAAATATGATCAACACCAACCTCAGGCTTATTCAATTAACCTTACTTAGATTTATTTTCTAATCCAAGCTCCAAGCCAAATTGACTTAGACCTTAACCTAAGTTAATTCCACCATGATTCCGTGAATCCAACCCAAACCCATTCAAGAAAACTAAAGCCAATTTTATTTTTCTAATCACTCCAACCATTTAATGGGTCATTTCAAACCTCTTTAGCACTTGCAATCAAACTAATCAAATCAAATAAATTCAATTAACCCAAGCTAGCCCATTTGACCCAAAAAGTTTAAATGAGCCAAAACCTAATTAAGCCCAAATAAATTGCAATCAAGACCACTAATCAATTCTAAACCAATCATTATTTCTCTCTCAACACTAATTGACACCAAGTCAATCCATTTCAACCTAATCAACCCAATTGGTTCACTTGACCCAATGTGACCTAAATGACTAATTTGATTCAATCCAACCCAAATTGAATTGAATCAACTCATCCAATCCCTTCCATAATAATTATTGATCATTTTTGATTACCTAATAATCAATTTACTCAAACCAAACTGATATAATCACTGAACCTAAGTTGTTGGGCCAAATCTCATTCTAACTCTTAAATGATTATAACCAATGCCTCTAATCAATCATAAATTGATCATTGAACACACTACAATTATCACTAAATCCAATTTGGTCAAGGAAACCCAATTGACCCACTTAACCCAAACTGACCTAAAGGCTCAAATTAAGCCAAATCATTCTATAATCCAAATCAATTCAAACCAACACTTACAATCATTTCCAAATGATCAATTGAACATAAACAAACCCTCCATTCAAACAAATTTAGTCAATTTGATCAAATTGGTCAACTTGACCCATTTGGCCTAAATGAACCTAAATGAACCAAAATCAAATCTACTTCAAATTGATCAAACCAAGTACACCGATGCATTTCAAATGACCAATTGAACTCACCCAAACTCTTGGTTTGGCTTAATTTTACCAATTGGTCAACTTAACCCAATTGAACCCAAATTGACCTATATGGGTCAAATTGAGCCAAACCCAACCAAACTAAGTCCAAACCACAACCAAACTTGGCATGACTCATCCTTGGGTCACCATGGGCCTGCCCAAGTGGACCCAACCCATGGTAAACCCGATTTGGGTCAAACCCATTGAACCAAGCCACTCAAATGGGACAAAATCCACATTTGGATGGGTTCTCCACCCCCCTTACCCCTTGGAAGCCACCTTTGGCTCTTCTTGGAGAAGTGAACCACTAACAAAACCTAACCCGAAGCTATTGGGTTAAGCATTTGGTCATGAGAGGGTAAGTTCACCCATGGCACTCCATTGGTCCACATAAGGGAGCTTGTACACTCCATGTCAGCTCGTGCCACTTCCTCATCCTCTCACCCTTAGCAACCTCAACAATCCTCTGCCATCTTCGGCCACCTACCATGGCCGGATGGCTGCCAAAGGTTGAACCAATCTCAGGCCTCTATTTAATTGGGGAGGAGAGTATACTCCTCCCCATCAATTCAAACTTCATAGAAACCTTCTACAAAGCATTCTACATAGTCCGAGACCTTCCTCCGAGCTCCCTGTGCATTCCACCACTAGTGAGACCAACCCTCGAGCGAAATTGAGAGCCCCATGCATCCAAATATCTCAAAACTCCACCAAACTCAAATTAACTCTTCCCGCACCTTCACCTCATTCCGGCGAGTCAAAATGAATTGTTTCCTAAATGATTCAGGATGAAGCTACTTCTGTCGATGGATCAGATCTTTAGCTCCGTCGATGTAAAAATCTTGTAATAATAGATTTTCCTCTTAGGTGTTGGTCTTTTATGAAGTGAAATATGATTTCATGCAATTGTCACCAAAGGATCTTCTTAGATCTTCTTTATGAACAATTTGGAGTCCATTTCACCATTGAACAAGCTCAGTGAATGTGTCGACAGGAAGGCCAAGCGGTGTCCATCTTCCGGCCAGGGACATGAATCATTGACGCCTGCTCGCATGATTAGAATGGATGGTCGTGATTAATTGCACTTGAATTTTTGATTTTATCCTTTTGAAATGTGAGATTAATCTTGGTTGTCCAATCTGAGATCGGACGATCAGGATGAAATCGAGTCCACCATCGCAGAGTCAGCTGCCATGTCAGATGTTTTAAATAGCTAATACCATGGCACCATGTGGAAAGCACTGCTGCATCAGCGTCTACGTGGTGCTGACGTGTTAGGTGGTTAATTATGCATTAAAAATGTAAATAAATGGCTAGAAATTTGAAACTCATAACTAATTGTAGAAAAATTCAAAAAATATAAATAAATCTATTTTGGAAAAGTTAAATAGAGGGGAATTTAATAAAAATGAAATTTCCAATTTTTGTTAATTGAATAATACTTAATTAAGGTTTGAAGCGTAGGTTAATTACTTTAATTAAGGCTTAATTACTTGACCAATTGATCCCAAATTTGGTGGGTTGATTCTATGGGATGTCCTTTGCCTCCCATAATTTTCTAGGAATTATTGGCTAAGTAATTTAAAGATTTTAAAATTTTAAGCCTAATTACCCTCCTTAATTAATTTAATATTTTTTAAAATTGCTAAATAGTTAAAATTAAATAATTTATGATGGTTAATTACTGTAAACAATGAGAATGGTGAGGGGAAATAATTAGGTCCTCTTTCTTAATTTCTTTCTTAAATGCATTATTGACCTCACTTTTGGAGTGAGGATTCAATCTTCTCATGCTAATATAAGAGTCTTCTAGATACGAAGATCTCCTTAGTCATAGGACACTTCTAGTGATTAGGTGGATACTTAACCCAAACCTAAAGACTTAGGGAGATTTTCCATAGGATTAGGCTATGCCTTAAGACTAATGACACCTACCTAACCTATAGCCTAACCCATGACTTATGCCTAACCTTAAATCCAAAACCAACTTCAAATCAATGAAAAACCAAACCTCAAACCAAACTAATACATATTTAATCCAATCTCATATCCAAACTCCAAGCAAATTCAAACCCATCTTAACCCTACGATTCAATCCTATGGATTTGACCCCAAACCTCCCTAAATCAAACCAAACTCATTTGATTTTCTCAAACCATTTAAATCATCATTCAAACTCTTCCAAATGCTATAAATCAAGCCAATCATACTTATTGCCCAAGACCAATTCAATTAACCCAAGTTAGCCCATTTGAACCCAAAATGTCCAAATGAGCCAAAATCTAATTAAACCCAAATCAATTGCAATAAAAGCCATTAATAAACCCTAAATCAATTATAAAACTCAATCAAATCCAATTCAACACAAAACCAACTCAATTGACCTAATAGGCTCACTTGACCCAAAGTGACCTAAAGGACCCATTTGAACCAAACTCTAATCCAACCCAAATTGGATTGAACCAAACCATCCAAAGCCTCCTACAATAATTGTTGATCATCCTTGATTGATCAATTACAATCAATTGGGTCAAACCAAGTCAATTTGATCATTTGACCCAAGTTAAACCTTTTAGTCTACATGACCCAAATGAACCAAATCCCATTCTATATCAAATTAATTGAAACCAATGATTCTAACCAACTTGAAATCAACCCTTGAACATGACTTGACCACCAAATTGAACCAAACCATGTCCAATTGGTCCCTTTGACCCAATTTGACCTAATTTGACCTAAAAGATCAAATTGGGCCAAATTAAATTCTAATCCAAATTGATTGCAATCAATGATTCAAATCCATCACATATTGATTATTGAAGATAACCAAAGCCTCTATTATCAATTAAACTCAATTGACCCATTGAGCTAAAGGGTCAAATTAGTTTAACTCATTCTTAAATCCGAATTAATTAAAATCAAAGCCTATAATCATCTCCAAATGATCAAGTGAATCTAAACCAACACCTAACCCAAGCCAATTTAGCCAATTAGACCAAATTGGTCAAGTTAGCCAATATGACCCATATGAACCCATATGAGTCAAATTCAAATCCAATGCAAACCAAACCAAACCAATTATACCAAAATGTCCCAAATACTCATTTGAACTTGACCCAAGCCTTGGTTTGATCAAATTTGACCAATTGGTCAACTTGACCCAACCTAGCCCAATTTGACCTTCATGGGTCAAATTGAGCCAAACCCATTGAAACTAGCCCAAACCCATTCAAACTTGGCATGACCCATCCTTGGGTCACCATGGGTCAACCCAAATCCAACCCAACCCAAGTACAACCTAAATTGACCCATTACTTATTGGGTAAATCCCTCCAAAAGGGACAAAACCCACATTTGGGTGGTCAAATCCACTCTCCTCCCCTTGGTAGCCACCCAAAGCTCCAAATGGACATAAGGATCGCTGGATCAGCTGACCCAAAGCTATTTGTGTCAGCCATGAGCCAAGTAGGGGTGAGCTAACCCACTTCTCCTTATTGGAAACTTAGAAACCAAGGATAACCACCTCCGCCCCTTGGCAGCCACTCTTCCCGCACTTGGTCACTCAAACTGAGCCACCTCATTGATTCCCTTCCACCCACGCCTACCTATGCCAGTCGGACATCTGCCCATGGTAGATTTAATCCAAATCATTGGTTTGAATGGAGAGGAGAGTATACTCCTCCCCATTCGATCTCATTCAATACATTGAGCATCCTTAGAGCAAGAGAGAGCTGAGACGACCTCCTCGACCACTTTCCCTAGCTTCCCAATCCTCCCCACTATCGAAAATGCCAAGCCCAAAATAGGACAAGGCCAATCTCTATCCAACTTCCTCCAAACTCCATGATTTTTAAATTAACTTCACCCACACATTCACCAAGCTAACGAGGTGAAACGAATCATTCCATGATTGATTCAAACACCAGAGACTACTCCAAGCCAAACTTTGATGAGTTTTTCAGTGACACTTGATGCACAGAGGCACCGGTGAGGAGAAAGGAGAGAGCTTCTCAATAGGGCTTCATCTCTTCAAGTTGCTACCTCAGTCTGTTAGTCACCAGTCTTGAGCTCCAGCGAGATAAATGTTTGGAAACTATTGATTTTTTAAATTTTGTTTGGCCTTTGTGAAGGAAATGATGATTTCATGCGATTTACACCATTAGATCCCTTTAGATCTCTTCCCCGAAGCCTTTGGAGTCGATCATGATGTATCTTGAGCTTCGGTGAGCTTGGATCGAGTAGGGGAGGGTGGATGGTGTCTGTCTTTCATCGCTTAAGGGATGAAGGATCAGTCGCCGTCGATTCTGCATGATTGGAATGGATGATCATTATTAATCCACTAGTTTTAATCAATTTTAATCTTATAGGAACTGCATGATTAATCCCCATGAAAGTGCATCCGTCGCCGCCATGTCAGCATCATGTTTGATGATTTAAGTGACCAATCCTATGGCGCCATGTGAAAAGTTTTGGCACGTCAACTGCCCACATGGCATCGATGAGATTAGAAATTAATTAGGCTTAAAAATATGTTTTAATGGATGAAACTTCATAAATTCATAACTAATCATAGAAAAATCCAAAAAATTCAAATAAATATTCTTTGAAAAGATTAAATAAAGGAGAATTTAATAAAAATAATTTCATTTGATTTTTAAACAATGACTAAGGTTTAATTAGAGTTTGAAAGTTTTCCTAATTAACTTAATTAAGCCCTAATTACTTTGGAAATCAATCCCAAAGTTAGCATGTTGATTTAATGGGATGACCTTTGCCTCCCATGATTTTATTGAGATTTATTGGCTAGATAATTAGGAAAAATTTGAAATTCAAATCTTAATTACTCTCTGTGGTGAAAAATTCTTATAAGAGAGTTGCCTTTCAAATCTGTGGGGAGAAAAGAAAGAGGACATCCTTACAAAAATTCATCTTGGTAAGATTATACGCAGATCAATAGATGTACTTATTCAGGTGATCGAATACATCATTAAGGTATAGTGTACTATCTCGAGAGATAGAAATCACTACCCTTTTATGGAACCAATCACCTCAATAAGGACTCCTAAAGACGATGGGTCTGTATATGTACTAGAGATCCTTCCCCTACTTTACATAGAAAAATAAAGTAGGGTTTATTTTAAATCAGGTTTGTTAAGTTTCCTATAGGGGCAAGCCCCCATAGTTAATTACATCCTAAAGGATAATATCTAATGGGGAAACTCTCAATTAAGGTAAATGATCGTTGTCTCTGAAGATTTCAATAGGAAGGACTATCAATCGATTTGTTGTATTTGAAGATCAAAATGAAATTGATTAAAAGAGGGAGTTATTATTGAAACTAAAATGAAAATAAGTAGAAGATGCTCATGATGCTAGGAAACCTGAGCATCTCAAACTATCCTAAAATTGGAATTTATATTTTAGAAATTGATTTATTTTGTTTGAGTTGTATTTTTCATTAAAAATTTAGAACATAAGATTCCTTAGCACAAGATTAAGGAAATGCCTAAGAGGTGAGGATTTATGCTTATGGCCCATAAAGGGGAGAAGTAACCTCAGAACCTAATTCTAGGGACCTTCGGTGAAAGCCGGAAGCACAACCTAAATCCAAGGTAAAAAATGAGTAATTGGTTTACCTCCACAAGAGAGGACAAACTGCCCAACAGTTTGGACTTACAACTTCCTGGGGGTGGCTGCCAACTAACTCCTACAATTTAAATACATGTTGGCAAGTCTTTATACTTATGCAAGATAGCTAGATAATTTTTATTTAGAAAGAGACCAAGTCCTTAAACTCACTCCCTAAAGAGACTAGATCATGTAAAAGGACATGCTTCAAATGACCTAAATCTAATGCATTTCAAATTTTATTTTATTTTATTTTTGGAAAATCAATTTTAACTTAAAGGACTTTTATGACTAATGCATGAGGAAGTATATTATTGGCCAAAATGAGCTAGAAGTTTAGGAGGTGAGTTTTCACCACAGCCTTCAAAGGTCAAGCTGAGTTCTCTGGAAAAGGTGAAAGCCCTCCAATCAAGGGTAAAATAAGATGCATTTGTGCATGATATTATAAAGAAAATAACTCATCCAGCTAAGGGGTTTCTAATTCTTTTATCATGATTTTAATCCTAAGCTTTAGATGAGGTTATGAATTGTTTAATTTTAATTTGAGTTTTTAAGTTGGGTAAAAGATTTATTTTTCCCTTAAGAGCCTAATCCACATCTAGGCCATACATAAAGCAAGGAAGAAACTAGGAAAAATATTACACTTAATGCACAAGTTAAACGAACATCAATCAATTTATAAAAGTAGCACAAAAAGAATAAATGGCCGTTTGTGGTTGAGCACCACCACACAAATCCGAAAATATTAAATATGGGTAGTCAAGCTCTACCCTTATACAACCCAAATTACAAATGAATTGAATTACAATTTAAGCAAAGGAATTCTTTATTATGGGGGTCTTCAAGCTTTATTCTTCTTTCTTTCTTTTCTTTTCTTCTTTTCTTCTTTGGATCTTCCTTTGGATGGTTGAATGGTAGGTTCTCCAAGACCTCATGGTGCATAAGATAGGATCTTATGATCAATGTTCATCCTAATCCCCCACAATAAATCTTTCCAAAAATCCTAAATATGCAAATTTTTACATAGAAAGGAAATGCATAAATCTAACTAACACCTGAAAATTAAAGGTTAGTCAAATCACACCACACATATCCCAAGCATGTATATTGAACTTATCACCCCACACATGGGTGACTAAGTCCACCTAACCTATGGATTATGCTAATGGGTATAAGCACTTGCAAGCAAGTGGCATTTATATTTTTATTTATGATAGCACCCCTTTAGCACAATCCCCTGTAAAAAAGAATAGTTAGACTAAGCATGTGCTACCATTCATTCTATGAGCATACACCCTAACATCCAATCTGAAACATTCATTACTAAAAAAAAAAATATAACATCAAGCCATGCACCGACCTAACCTAAAGCTAGAAGTGGTGACTTAGGCTAATGTGTGTGCTTTAAAGTTTTGTGTGATATGCTTGGCTTAGGACTTTAAGTTTAAATTTTCTAAGTACGAAAAATATGTTCAACTTAGAGGAGGGTTTCATTTAAGTTGTTTAGTGACTTATTTTTTATTTCATGTTTTAATTTGTTTCAAGTGAAACCTACAATTAATTACTAAGTTATAGAGAGAGGGAAAGAGAAGAGGACTTTTCTTTCCTTCCCTAATCCTTAAGTAATTTCTAAGGTAAGTTTACATTTTAATTTCATTTAGGTGAATGTTTTAATTACATATTTTAATTAATTCTATGTTTAGATCAACTCTAAATAACCCTATTCAAAAAGAAAGGTATTTTAAGATTAAGAAAAATGAATCAAAATTCACATAACATACATTACTTCAATTCTTTCCTAACATATATAACATGCATATGGATGGACCCTAAGCATATCTATACATGCAAATAAAGATAATTAACACACTTTATGATGCATGCTAAGTTATTCATTTAAGAAAATTTAGAAGATTTAGATGCATGATTTTTCTTTAAGTAGAAAAGATTTTCTTTTTCCAAAATTTCACATACATGTATGAAAGTAAGAAAGGCATAAGTGAGTACAACGCCATTGTTAACCAGAGGTGTAAGGTACAAGACCTACTTAGGACTACTTAAAGCCTCATAACCTGGGGTTTTCCTAATATACCACTTTACTTAAGTACTAACATGCATATAAAAGAAATGAAATGAAGAAGGAATATACAAAAGTTGTTTAATAGTTTCATTTTTGTTTATGCAATTTATTCATGCAAGTGTAGGCAATCCTTCTTGGATGATGGAATATGGATGAATAAGGTATAGAGTTAAGTAAGTGTTGGGTTCTTTTCAAATGAACTCTACATCTTACCAATCCTTATTCAAAACTATGCCAACATAGAAAGTAAGGAAAGGCTTACACTAAGCATGACTTTATAACTCATCATATGCAAGCTAATAATTAATATATGAATATCACACTTTTAGATTTGATGTTTCATTTATAGGTTTTGAAAATAGTTTAGATTTAGTAGTGATAATAGCCACTCATATTTTACTTTGGCCAACACATGCACATTTGACAGAAAGTAAACAATTTCTTTTTTTTTTAATTTTGAAATATGAACTTATGAATGTATGAATCATGTGAAATACAATTTAACATGTTTAGAAAGATTTAAAGCAATGTAATCATGTAAACAAACTCACTTTACCTAATTCCTAAAGACATTCTTAAAGAATAAGAAACCATAGAATAAATCAAAGTGAATTTAAAACAAGAGTTTTGTTTGTTTGAAGTTTGATTTAATTTTAAAAGGGTGAGATGAGTTTGCTGTTTCTAACCCATTCCCACATGTGTTTTGTATTTTTGTTTAATTTTTAGATAATTAAATCCATTTTTAAGTGTTGATTAGGTTACGGTATGTATTAAGTGACTTAATTAACCCTTACCTATACCACCTTAGAAAAATTAACTAAGTAATTATGAGCCAATGAGATGACATAAAACCCACAAGGTTTTTAAATTTACAATGCACCTAGTAATGAAAAGGCCTAATGCAATTTGGCTCATAATTGAAAGTTAATTAAGCTAAGGGGTTTAGCTTAAGAACTTTTAAAACACTCTTTCACACTTATAAAAGGGGTTTTAATTTCCTTAATTAGACTTAGGCTATTGAACTCCTAAGCATCTACCCAAGGTAGATTAATTAAGTTCTAGAAACTTTTAGAATTTTTGAAAATTGTTTAAAGGGATAATTAATGATTTAACCCTTAATTAAGAAGGGATTAAGGAATAAAAAGGGGGTTTAGGGAATAACTTAGGGTAAATACACCAATTATTCCATAAAACCCCTACTCATTGGATCTAAACTCAATCCAACTTAATCATAGGGAAAATTCACTAATTACACCTTAATTACCCTTATTCACATGAAGGGGGTAATTAGGGAGTGAGCAAGCAATTTTTCTAATCAAGGCTTCATTAAATCTCAAGAAAATTAGGGGAGGTAGAGGTCATCACCTAAAATGAACCCTAGAAATTTGAGATCAATTGGTGGCTTAATTAGGGAATAATTAGCTAATTAACATTTCAAAGAAACTTAAATTCAGAGAAAAAGGGAATTCAAAATACATCGAAAACATTTTAAAAATATTTTAGATGAAATTATCTATCCATAGCATTTTTCCTTATATATTTTTTTGATTTTTCTTGAAGGAGTTATGATTTTTTTGAAGTTCTCTAAGTAATTTATGAATTAATTAAGAATTTTCTTAATCCCTAATTAACTCTCATGCATGTGGCGGCGTGACGCTTTACACGCGATGTGAGCATTTGCTTAAGTTGTCATAATAGGGGGTGGCGCACTTGCTTTTATCCTTGTCCATCCGATCTAAGATCGGACAGTTGAGGATACTCCCACAGTTTGTAAAATGGATAAGGGATTTAAAAAAATGTGGGAATAATCTTGGCCGTCCATCCAAACATCGTGGATCGACGGCCAGAGATTCATCCCTGTAAAGGGTTAGGAAGAATGAGATCCGTCCACCTTCTAAGCTTTGATTCGAGCTCGATAGAGTTCAAATTAAGCTAAAACTCAACCCACACCTTCATCATGCAATAACCAACAAATCCAATGGCTAAGATCCTATGAGATTGAAGTTCACTTCACAAAGGACCAACACCTATGAGAATTAAGATCGAAAAATCACTAACCTCATTGGAGGTTATCACCGACGCTCGATTCCCTTGGAGGAGCTTCGTTTGGTTGTGAGGAAGCTTTGCTGAAGTTTTGAGCACTTGAGGTTGAGTGTAGAGCTCTATGGACTAACTCCCCTTCACTCCCTTTGCAAGTTTGATGGAATTGAACTCTCCCTTGCCTCTAGAACTTCAGAGAAGGCTGGGGCAGACTCGACTTAGTTCCTAGATCAAGTGTACAAGAGGAATTGGAAGGAGATTAAATGTGTAGAAATTCACTATTGGATCGAGCTCCCTTATTTTGCACTGTGGAAAACCAAAGGAAGTAAGATTCAAAAACCTCTCTAGGGACCTTGGGAAGGCTCTCTGATGTTTGCTAAAGCTTCCTAGGTTCCAATCGAGTGTGAAATAATTGAAATTTGTGGATTAGGGGGAGTATATCTCCCCCTATTGCAATCGGATGATAGACAATGGGCTTACCCTTTTGATCTAATTGACCCTCATAGGATGGGTTATTTTGGCTGTTAGAGGTGTGCACATTGTCGATTTGGCTAGAGGAGTGGAAGGCTAACTCTCATGTGCATCCAATTGAGCTTTGGGGGGAGTTTGAATTTTCAATTTGGCCATGGGTGGTCAGGTTTGGTCCATGGGCCAAATGGGTTGACCCAAACCCATTGTGTTGGGTGCACCACTTATCACTAGGTCCTCTTAAGATTTTAGGAAAGCCTCAAGTGATTGTGATGAGTGTGTGACCAAAATACCCATGGGCTAGGCCAAAATGTGTTCTATGGCCTAGGGGTAAAATGGTCATTTTGCTATTTTTTCAATTTGAGTATGTTTGGTAGGATGAGAAAATAGGTTGGGCTCAGTTTCAATGGATTTGTAATCCATTTGATAGGGTTTGGCTCATGTTGACCCATTTAGATCAAAATGGGTCAACTTGGGTCAAGTTAACCAATAGGTCAAATTTGGTCAAACCAAGGGTTGGGTCAAGTTCATATGACCATTTGAAATATTTTGGTGCATTTAGTTTGGTTCAATTTGAATTAGATTTGGTTTTGGCTCATATGACTCATTTAGGTCGAATGGATCAAGTTGACACATTTGACCCATTTGACCTATTTGGGTTAGATCAAGAGTAGGTTTAGGTTTGGTTAGTCATATGAAGTGGATTGGTATCTTTGTTTCCAATCAATTTGGGTTAGGTTCAATTTTGGCTCAACATGATCCCTTTAGGTCATGTTGGGTCTATGGTCAATTGGGCTAGGTTGGGTCTAGTTGGCCAATTGAGGCTTTGGTCAAGTTCCACAAGTGATTTGGGATGAACTTGACCCATTGTTTTCAATCAATTTGGCTTAGATCAAGTTTTGACACATTTTGCCCCTTTAGGTCAAAATGGGCCAACTTGGGTCAAGTGGGCGAAATGGGCCAAATGGGTTAGGTTAGGCTTAAATGTTTGCTTGGTCAAGTTCAAACATAGGTCATGAGTGAACTTGGATCAATGGTTTCAATCAATTTGGCCTATGGTGGAATTTTGCTATGTTAGGTTTCATTTTGGGCTAAGTGTTGACTTGGTCAACCCTTAGGTTTGACTTGGTTTGACCCCATTTGATTGATTGATCATCCCATGATGATTGTTGATCATGTTGGTTCAATCCAATTTGGTTATGATCAAAAGTTGGCTCATAAGAGTACTTTAGGTCACTTCAAGTGGGGTCACATTGCTTGGTCAAAGCTTGATTTGAAGTTGATTTATCTTATATATGGACTTATGATTGAAATATAAATCCATTTACAAAAGGTTTGAAGTCAAATGGATTTTGATCCATTTGAAAATCTCATATTCAAAGGAAGAATATGAAGAAGTTTTGGGTTTGATTTTTGATTTGGGTTTTGATTGAAGGATTGAGGTTTGGATTTGTATATGAGCTCATGATTGTAGGATTAATTGAACCATTAGAGAAAAATCAAGAGTTTGGCTTGAAAGGCTTAGATTAGATTTTGAGTGGATTTGAGTTTGATATTTGGAGTTGGTTTTGATTATTTGAATTTATATTTCATTTATATATGTGAATATAAATGAGAACTTAAATTGATCATGAGAAAATTTCAAGGGTTTGAAAGAGTTTAATCATGATTTAGGTTAAATCCATTAAAATGAATTTAAAGGATTTAAGAGAATTTTTTAATTAAAAATTTAATTTTTGAATTGGATTTGATGGATTTACATTTATATTTCATTTATATATGAGAATATAAATGAGAATACAAATATATTTTGAGAAAATCCCATGAGTTTGAAAAGGTTTGATCAAAGTTTAAGTTTAATCCATTAATGAAAAATTAAGAGATTTAAGAGAATTTGAAGCATTTTAAATTTGGAATTTAATTTGAGGGTTTGATTTGATTGAGTTATATTTATATTTCATTTATATATGAGAATATAAATGAGAATACAAATAAGTTTTGAGAAAATCCCAAGGTTTTGAATAGGTCTAATCAAGATTTGTTGTTGATTTTGGCTAAGGCTTTTAATGAAAAATTAAAGGGACTTGGAAAATTTTCATGAATTATTTTTGGAATTTTGAATTTAATTTAATGGCTTTGAATTTATATTTTATTTATATATGGGAATATAAATGAGAATATAAATGAATCATGAGAAAATCTCAAAGATTTGAATAGGTTTGAATCATGATTTTGGCTAAGTCCTTAAGAAAGGGTTAAGGACTTAGGAAATTTTAACTTAGGAATTTTTGATGGATTTTGATCATGGGTTTCAATCATGGAATTCAATCATGGATCTCAATCATGGAATTGATTTGAGTTTGAGAAAATCAAATATAATTGATTTGGAGTTTTACTTGAAAGAAGGAAAGTGAAGAAAGGTTTAAGCTAAGGGTAGGAAATTTTCCTAACATCCCTAAGGCATGACCTATTCTTATGGCTAACTCTTCTAAGTTCTCTAGGACTAGGGGGAGTGTTCACCTAATTACTAGATGTGTCTTAAAACTAAGAAACTCTTAAAGTCTAAGAGGAATCTTAAGCCTAAGATGGAGGTGTTGGGAGTTCATCCTAAAAATGAGGTCAACACTCTCTTAATTTATTTAATGATTAATCAACATTCTAAATAATAAAATTAATTAATTTAACTTCATTAATCACTTGTCAACAGTGAGTTGATGAAGGAGAGTGACTAGGACCTCTTTCTTAATTACTTTTCCAAATTCATTTCATTAAGGAAAGTTAATTAATGTGAGGTTTAATTAAGAGACTAGTTAATCCACTAATGGTCAATTCAAATTAAACTTAAATGTTAATCACTTTAGATAAGTAATAATGGAATTAAGGGTTCCTCTTTATGTGTTCAGTAACATAAAGACCCTTAAAGAAATTATGATTAACCATAAGTGTGCAAAAATCATAAAAATACTTAATTAGATTTTTTTTAATTTAATTAATCTCTAATCATGAGCCAATTACATTAGGTCATTTAGGAGCATTGCAATTTTTTTACTCTCATGTTCACATCATTTGTGGCTCATTATCAAATGATTAATTAAAGTAAGGAAGCATATGAAATGGTAATAAAATGATTTGCTTAATGTTCCAACTTAATTAATTCATAAAACTTACCTAATTATCTTTTCTTGAACAAATCATGATTATCAACATGGGAATGGGATTAAAATAGCAGATAATTTCTCTTCTTTTAGTTTAATCCAAATCCAAAAATCAAATTAATAAGAAATTTTTTGTTTTCTTTAAATGATTTTTATTTAATGGGATTGTCTTTAAGAATTAGTGTAGTTGAATGAATCACATGGTTATGTTTGGCTATTCCTTTTCAATCACTTTAAATGTTGTATGTCATATGATCCCATGCATTAATGTGTTAAAATTTAGATGAATCAAATAAAATTTACTTATGCAAGCTTGCATGTGTTGGTTTAATTTTATTATATGTGTGGCTATTATAACTAATAAATTTAAAATTTTTTTAAAATTTATAAATTGATAATAACATTTGGAGTGATAGTAATTATGAATGCATATAGGAATTGGATGTGTTTTTAACTCAAGAATGTGAATGTGAAGCTTTCTTTCCTAAATTCATATATGGATTTATATAGGTCTGAATGATAATAAGTATATAGTCTGGACATCTCGGGAATACTAGGCTTTAAATAGCCCCAAGGAGTTCATTTGATTATCTCACTTCCCTGGTCAATAAAGGGACAAACTTATTTAATTTTAGTCCTATTTGTTTTTGTATTAGAATTTAGATAGAGCTTTAATGTATATGCATAAATCATTCAACTAAATAAAATACAATCTTTGCAGGGTTTTCATTCCTCCAATTATGTATATACATTCATATATATTTAAGATAGCAAGTATATAGTCAAGATATCCTAGGAATATGAGGTTTTAAGTTACCCCTAGGAGGTCATTTGATTATCTCACTTTCTTGGTTTAAATAATGGCATGTACCTGCTTACATATTTTATATGCGTGTATGTGTATGTGATTAAAGGATAAAAAATCCTCTTTTCTATTAAAAAAATTACATGCATTCATAATTATGTAAGTCACCAAAATGTGTGGCATGTGAATGTAAAGTTTTCTTTCATATGTTCATATGTTCATATATATATATATATATATATTTGCATATGTTTGAATGTCAATAAGTATATAGTCTAGACATCCTAGGAATACGAGGCTTTAAGTAGCCCCAAAGAGGTCATTTGATTATCTGACTTCTTTGGTTAACAAAGGCATGTACTTATTTAAACTCATTCCTATGTAGATTTGTATTAGAATTTGGATAGAGCTTTAATTTATATGTATAAATAGTTCAATCAAATAAAATATAATCTCTTGCATGATTTCCATCCTTACAATTATATATATATTTATATGTATTTAAGATAGCAAGTATATAGTTTGGAAATTCCAAGAATATGAGGCTTTAAGTAGCCCTAAGGAGGTCATTTGATTATCTCACTTCCCTGGTTAACAATGTCACATACTTGCTTATATCTTTTATACATATGTATGCATATTCAATTAGAGAATGAAAATCCCCTTTTCCATAAAAAATGTATGCATCCATGATCACTTAAGTGTACCAAAATATGTTTTATGTATAAGTACATTAAGTATTAAATCATATGCATACTATGGGTGATTAAAAGGAATAACCCAACATATTCCATGTGATAGTAATTCAACCACATTAATCTTAAGATGCTTTACATGTTGAATGGGATTCTTTTATGTTAACCCAAACTTAGGATTAATAAAACATTTAATTAGCCATTCTCTAAAGAGAACTAAATCATATTAAGGTGTTATAGAAAGTGGCTTAAGGTAGGGATGAAAGAGGGTAAGCCTCTTTCCTCTCTTTACAACACTTAGATGCTAAGTGTAAATGAAATGAAACAAAATACAAATTAAAATTTATAAATCATCTAAACAACTTAAAATGAAACCAACCATCATGTTAACTTAAACATTTTCCAAATCTAGAGAATCATAACTCTAATACTTAGTCGAGACATACCACACAAAGCCTTAGAACACACACTAGATTAAGCCACCACTTCTAGTCCTAAGTTAGGATGGTGTATGTGTGATGTTATGTTTTATTTTGTGATGTAATATTTTAGACTGGATGTTAGGTTGTTATTAGCCTAATATTATTTTCTACAAGAGATTGTGCTTAAAGGGGTTGCTTAAAAATAAATGTAAATGTTCTCTTTATAGGTTGCTTATATCTCTAAGCATAATCCATATTAGGACAGGTAGGCTTAGTTACCCATGTATAGAGTGTCAAGTCCAAATTATGAAATATAACTACTTAGGATTGTATGTATGTTTAACTAACCACTATTTTGTAGGTATAGTTAGATTTACTTTTTAAATCAAATGTAATTTTTGTAATAGGAATTAGAATTAATGCTATGGGGATTATGATGAGCAGTGGCTAGAAGGCTTAGTCTTGGCGTGCTCTGTGATTCCTTGGAGAAAATAAAATCAAAGGAAAGAGAAGAAGAATGAAGACCCCATATCATGTATTCAATTTTAATTTTAATTATTATTTTATAATTATGGGTTGTACATGGGTAGAGCTCAGCTACCCATCTTTTCTCTTTCCAGGGTGTACGGTGGTGCCCGACTGCACTAGCCTTTTATTCTCTTATGATAGTATATAAAAATGATTGATGTTGTGTTTAGCTTGCACATCTAGATTACATCTTTTTTTAATTTCTTATGATTGATGTTTAAATGTTTTGGATGTGGTAATCTTAATTTCAAATCATATATTTATCGATAATTATAAATTTAGAAACCCTTAACTAGTTGTATGTCTCTATCACTTCCCCTTGCAAAGTGAGGGCCTCCATTCTTGCACTTCAGGGACCGCTTGACCTATGAGAGCAACCCCTTATGATGAAGCTTCACCCTCTTCTCTCTTTATTTGGCCAATAACCAAATTTCATCATGCATTTAGGCATAATAAATCCCAAAGCCTTTGTCCAAATGAATGTGTCAAAATAATATAAAATTTAAAAAGATTTTGCATTTTTAGACTAAGTCATACGCTCATACCAAACATGATTTAGTCTCTTAGGGAGTGAGTTTAGGACTCTGGTCTCTTTCAAAATTAAATAACAACTTAAACCATTTTGTAATTACATTAGACTGGCCTACATGATTTTAAATCGTAGGAGGTGTTCGCTGGTAGCCACTCCAGGCAGTTGTAAGTCTAGAAGAGCAAGACGGGTTTATCCTCTATTATAGAGGCAAACCCTTATGTCCCCTTTATGCTTTGATTTAGGTCATGCTTTTGACTTATGTTAAAGCTCCTTAGATTTAGGATTTGAGGTTGTAGTTTCTCTTAGACTTCAAGCTTAAATCCTTACCTCTTAGGCATTTCTACAATCTTGTATTGATGGATTATAAACCTTAACAATATAATAAAATTCAACTCAATTGACATAAAACATGTCACTTTCAAACATATAAAGCCACACCATAGGATAGGTTGGAATGCTTATTAGGCTTCCTATTATCATGAGCATTTCCTACTTATATTCCTTTGGATTTCAAAATATGTCTCTCCAATTGAACAATCCCATTAGATTTTCCAAAATAACCAATCCTTTGATAGTCTTAACCTTGAAATCCTTGGAGACAATAATTGACTACTTTAATTGAGAGTATTCTTAGGAAATCCTATTTAATAGGATGTAATTAACTATGGAGGCTTGCCTCCATAAAGAACTTAAGAACCCAGTACTTTACTTTTCCATGTAAAGTAGGGGAAGAATCTTCGGTACATATGAAGACTCATCATGCCTTAGGTGTCCTTATTAAGTGATTAGGTTCATTGTAGGGTGATGTTTCTATGTTTTAAAATAGTATATCATACCTTAATATTATACCCAATCTCTTCAATAAGTACTCCCTAAGATCTGTGTGGTGTCCACCCAATGTATCCAAAAATAAACACCATTTGCATTTTCTTAGGAGGGTTAATTAATACAAGTAATAATTAGGGATAAATTATGAAAAGTTAATAATTAAAAAATCAAATTAAAATGATGATTGGTTCAGATAATTCAAACTTAATTCATGGGTTCCTTTTTATGTTTTTAATTACATAAAATCATTAAGAAATTTATGGTTGACCCATTGGTGTGGGAAAACCATAAGAGTACTTAAGACTCTTAAGCATGAGCCTAATTGCATTAGGTCCCTTTAGGTCATTGAAAATTTTAATTTCTCATAAGCATATCATTGGAGGCTCATGATTAAGTGTTAATTAAATTAAAGAAGCTTAAGGAAGGGTAATTAAATTCTTAATGATTTGAACCTAATCAATTCATAAAACCAACTTAGTTACTTTCCTTAAACATATCAAGTCACCAATGTGGGATGGGGCTAACACTAAGTGTCTTTTCTCCTCATGAGGTTTTAACAATTCAAACACCAAAATTTAAATTTCATAAAAGCTTTGGTTAATCTTAAAGAAGTTTATTTGACTTGATTGTCCTTAGGAGTTAATGTGATTGAATGTTTTATGTGTAAATGTCTAATTATTCTTTTTTCAATCATTATAAATTTTCATGTAATTTGTGTCATACATTCATGTTTTCAAAAAGTATAAAAAAGAATATGGTTCGATCTAAGTTGCATGTGTTAGATAAATATTATGATATGGTGTGTCTATTATCACTAATAAATCTCAAATTATTTTCAAAATTATAAGCTAATGATGAAAAATCTAAGTAAATGTTAGCTATAAGTATTCAATCAAATTTACATTCACTTTTAGTTTAAACATATTAAAGGGTTGTTCTATTTTTATGATTCATGTGTATTTTTACATGTGTTTGAAGCTAGCAAGTATATAGTCTAGACATCCCAAAAACATGAAGCTTTAAGTAGCTCCAAGGAGGTCTTAGATTACCTCACTTCCTGGTTTAATAATGATATGTACTTGCTTAATTTCATTTTAAGTGTATTGACATGCTAGAATTTGAGTTAGAGCTTTACTTTATATGAACAAATGACTTGTTATTATACAATCTTTGCATGATTTTCATTCCCATGCTTGTATATATGTTTACATGTATTTAAGTTAGCAAGTATATAGTCTAGACATCCTGAGAATATGAGGCTTTAAGTAGCCCTAAGGAGATCTTAGATTATGTCACTTCTCTAGTTTAATAACGGTATGTACTTGCTTAAATATTTAATACATGTGTATATATGCTCAACTAAGGAATGAAATCTTTCTTTTCTACCAAAATACATGCATTAAGAATCATCAAGTGTGCAAAAATAAAAAATAATTTACATGTATAGGTATGTGTATTAAATCAAATATCATGTGTAGTAAAAATAAAGAGATGTGTATGTTATTGATGATGAAAAAGAATAATAAAATATTATCCATATGATAGTAATTCAATCTTATTAATTCTAAGATGCCTTTCATGTTTGGATAAGGTTGTTTAAGACTAACCCAGACTTAGGTTTAATAAAATATTTAATAAATCATTCCCTAATGAAAATAAAGTCATAACAACATACCTTTAGGAAACAACTTAGATAGGGATGAAGGGGTGCCAAACCTCTTTCCTCTCTTTATAATAACTAGATGTTAAGTAAGAATCAAGTGAAACAAAAGAAAATACAAATTAAAATTGACTAATCCTTTCAATAATTTGAAGTGAAACCTCCCTGATGAGAATTTAAACATTTAAAACTTTAATTTTTTGCAATAAGAATTAGGATTAACACTATGGGGTTTAAGATGAGCAGTTGCTAGAAGATAAATACCTAGGAGGCCATGTGAAACCTAGACTAAACTAATTCAAAAAGAGATAAGGGGAGACCAAAGAATGAAGACCCCCATAGCATTCATTATAATTTTAATATTCTTTTGTAATCTAGGATGCATAAGGGTAGAACCTAATTTCTTCCTTTTTTGGGGTGCACGACGGTACCCGGTCACATCAGCCTTTTATTCTTTTATAAAATTTTAATGTTTGATTATTGTGTTTAGTTTGTGTAATAGAAATGACATTTTTTTCATAGGTTTCTTAAAGTGTGATGATTTAATGTGTGGCTTAGATAAGACTCTTTAGAATAAAAAGTAATTTTTTTTCTCCCACTAATAACTCATAACCTCATCCTAAAGCTTAAATTTATAATCAAGATAAATAAAAGATTTAGCAAGCTTTTAGTTGAATGATGCATGTTATCATACCATGCATGTCATATTGTACTAATTTTGAATAGGGAGGGACTTCATTCTTACACAAAAAGGGATACACTTGACCTTTGAAGGTGATCCCTTATAGTGGAGAACACCTCCTCCGACTGATTTAGCCCACAACTTTATTTTATGATGCATATGGGCATAATTATCCCAAGCCTTAGTCCGAAATGAATGTGCCAAAATGGTATAAAATATTGTAAATTTTTGCATTAGTCTTAGTCATGATTTTTCATGCTAGTCATGATCTAGTCTCTCAAGGAGCTAGTTTAAGACTCTAGTTTCCTTCTTAATTAAATAACAACCTAGATATCTTGCATTTACATAAGTTCAATCTGCATAGTTTTAAAGCGTAGGAGGTGTTAGCTGACAATCACTCTAAGTAATTGTAAGTCCAAAAGAGTCAGGATATGTTTATCCTCTCTTATGGAGGTAAACCATTATGACCCATTTTTTTTCGATTAGACTTAGGTTGTGCTCTTAGCTTGTGCTAAAGAATCTTAGATTTATGTTTTAAGTCTACTTGTTTTCTTTGGACTATGACTATAAGTCCTCACCTCTTAGGAATTTCTACAATCTCGTGTTGATGGATTATAAGCCCTAACATTCTAATAAAGATTCCAATTTAAACAAAAAGTAAACTCTCTCTTTCAAATATGTAAAGCCTCACTATAGGATAGATTAGAGCATTCACTAGGTCTCCAAGTATCATGAGTGCTTCCTACTTATTCTCCTTTAGAATCTTTAAATAAATCTTTCTATTTGAACTCTCCCATTAGATTTCCATGAACACCTAATCCTTTGATAGTCTAACTTTGAAATCATTGAAGATACTTATTGACTACTTTAACCAAGAGTGTTCTTAAGAAATTCTTATTTCTTAAGATATAATTAACTATGGTAACTTGCTTCCATAGGGAACTAAATAACCCGACATAAAATAAACTGCTTTACTTATCCATATAAAGTAGGGGAAAGATCTTTGGTATATACGTAAATTCATATGCCTTAGGAGTCCTTATTAGGTGATTAGTTCTATTATAGGATAATGTTTCCATCTTTCAAGATGGTACATCATACTTCAATGTCCTACCCAATCACTTTAGTAAGTACCCCCCTAAGATCTACATGGTGTCCCTGTAGATCCAAATTAAAACACCACAAGGTCATATGTAGATTCAATGTAAAGCCAAAATTATGTTCTTAAATGAATTGGAAGATTGAGAAGAAGGGGTTAATGCCAAAATAATACATGATGATACACCCATATTAGATGAAAAAGTAGATCCCATTATATAAAGTTCAATGTCAGTTATAAGGTGTATGACTGCTTCTAGAGAAAAAAAGATTCGAGGAAGACAAATATTTTCTTAATGTACATCTTATATAAGAAAATGATGTACAAATTAATAAGAGTTAGAGATAGTGCAATGAATGTCATATAAACCCATGCTATTATTACAGTGAATCTCATAATCGAATGTCATTCCACACCATTTCATATTAGCTAGGTGAACCACAGATCACTACTTATCACTACTAAATGTCTTGTTCTGATTAAGATAGATTGCTATGTAGGCTAAATTTGGTGTGAAGTCATTCTGATGGAAAATCATGCTTATCCTATCAAGAAGACCTTAGCTTTATGTTTTAACTGCAATTCATTATGATCATGAAAACACTCATGTATTCAAGTATAATGAAAAAGTGCATTATGTTATTTTTGATAAAATCCACTAAAAAGAGGCCAATTGCACGCCCACATAGAATATTTCTTATATATCCACATAAACCTAATTCTAAACTATAACTTAAACCCAGTGACAAGAAAACTACAAAACTCCAGATGATCATGATATCTCCATCTAGTGATAGGAAGGAGAGTTTTATTTACACCTTACCATGTTTGAATCTCCTAGAATTCACATCAAATCCTCATGGTTTATACGCTTAGATAGAGAATTCAATGATCCCATTTCTCTGTATATCTTACACCTTCATGAAGTTTCTTTTGATATGAAGGAACACCACGTACCTACTATGGTTTTAAATTTATTATCTGAATTTGTTGATTTAGTTCTTGATGACTCACCAAATGAATTAGCACCTCTAAGGGATATAAAATATGGTATAAAATTGATTCATAGTTCATATATACTTAATTTATCACTTTATTGGATTAATCTAAACAAGCATGTAGAACTAAAATGACAAGTTGATGAACTCTTAAAGAAGGGTTTAATCCAAGAAAGTTTTAATTGTTATGCAAAACTAGCCCTTTTAATCTTTGAGAAATATGGAATCTATTTATATTTAGACTGGATGATATGTTAGATTTTATTTCTAATTCATATTTATTCTCTAAGATTGATTTAAAAAGTGAATATCATCAAATAAGATTTGTCCATGTGATGAGTGGAAGATAGCTTTTAAAACTCTTTATGGATGGTTAGTTATGCAATTTGGCCTTTCAAATGCACTCAATGCATTCATGAGACTGATGAACAATGTCCTCAAATCTTTTTTTTTGGTCATTTCTTTATGATACATTATGATGATATTCTTATCTATATCCTTGATGAGGAGTCGCACTTACAATACTTAAGGATGGTCTTGGAGAAATTAGGAGCAGTAAAATTCTATGTAAACCATAAGAAGTGTTTCATCAGCTAACCTAAACTTATCTTCTTAGATTTCATTGTATCTGTTGGCGGATTAAAGGTAGATCCTACAAAAGCCAAATCAATTATAGACTAGTTTACTCTAAAATCTTTTATTGTTATTAGAAGCTTCAATGGATTAGCCACCTTCTATAGAAGGTTTATTAAGAACTTCAAAAAAATTATAGTTCTTATCATTGACAACTTAAAGAAAGATAAATTTTCTTGGACTATAGATGCAAATATGGTGATGGTATGGTCATAGAGAGAATGTTATTGAAGATGAAGAAGGAAGAAGTGCTTCAAGATCTTCCACTCACTAAAGTAGAAGAGATGCTAGATGCTCTACTCACACAAGTATAATGATGACAAAGGATCACCAAATTCCTCGGACAATTGGTCACCAAGCTTTAACCCAAAGGACGTGTCATTTCAGAAAACCCATTGAAAAACTAAAATAAAATCAGAACCTATCAATTCGTAGCATCGTGGCACCATAAGCTAGTGCCTAGGCATTAACTTCTATATCTAGATGCCCTATAAGGAATTGATCATAGCGTTTAGGTGCTACACTGTTGATGCACTTTTGATACTAAATGATTTCAATTATAACTAGGGGTGTACAATCAGTCAGTTTAGATGGATTGGTTTCTCAGTTTCACAAACCATTCAATTTTGAATCTAGAATCCAAAAAACCAATTTATTTAAAATTTAAGATATTCCTGTTAAGAGGCTATGGCACACAAGAGTGGGGTGGGAATCAAAGTTGAGATTATAACAAATCTCCCATATTCTTATTCAGAGGCAAGTATTACCCAACACCATACTTTTCTTAACGGCCAAGTACAACCCAACACCATACTTTCCTTAATAGGCAAGTACAACCCAACCACAATCTTTCCTTAATAGGCAAGTACAACCCAACAAGAAAATAAGAAAGAGGAATATGAAAGTATCTAACTACTTAAGAGAAAAGAAAACTTGCAACTTACAAGTGTTCTTTCTGAACTAATTATCATAATATAAGTTTCATTTAAGCATATATACAAATAAATAGAAGATGAGAGTTTGCAAACACAAAGCTTTAATCAAAACCAAATAAAGCTTTCAACCAACTTCACAAAGTGTATGAATAGATGTGTTAAGCATAAATCAAATTGGCCAAATACAAAATAATCTTAGCCTAAGAAAGAAATCAAGGTGTCACATAGTAGGGAACCTTGAATAGCTTTTGGCCAAGAGCGATTTCCACCAATCCACTAACATATTTTGTGCAATCTTCAAGCCAATCACTTGTAGGTTAGAAGATGGGAGAAGGGTGAAGAGATTATCACTTAATTCACCAAGAAAGGATCTCCAAAGGTTTTGTAAGAATTCGACCAAGAGAGAAATTTTTTTATGAGAGATCTTTCCAAGAGAGATTAACCTAGTCTAAGAGACATTATTTATAAGACAAGGGATCATGAGGGTTGGTCAAGAGAAGGAAAAGTAGGAGGGAAACTCATTTAAAATTAATTTAAACATAAACCAATAAAAATAAAAATAAATGACATGAGATAAAAAATTGGCTAAAGGAAAATAAAAAGAAATTTAATGTGGAAGGTTGGTTTAATTTAAAAATCAATTTAAAATTCAAATTGCATGAGAAAGATTTTGACAATGGAAAGAAAGAGGGGAAATATACTTGGTAAGTGATTTAAATTGAATTCAAATCTATTTATATTTTCAAGATACAAAAATTGACCAAGGCATTACGGAGGGAAAAATAGTTTGGAAAGAGATTTAAATTGAATCAATTCAGCATATGACCTACTCTATAATTTAATTAAGAAGTTTTTGCTTATGCGGGTTGGCCAAGAGAGAGAGAGAGAGAGAGAGAGAGAGAGAGTTTGAATTAATAGCAAACAAGTCATGATACAATTAATTGTCCAAGTCAAAAAAGGAAGTAATTCAACTTTTGATTAATTAAATTAAGCATGATATATGGCTAGCCAAAAGGAAGTTTCCATGATGGATTCAATTAGTATTTAATTCAATATCATGGAATATTCAATCAATTAATCTTGATTGAATGAAGGAAGGAAAGAGATAACATATAAGCTTTATTTAATAAAAACCAAGAAATATTCAAGAATTCAACCAAGCTTGTTTCCTAAAATAGATTAAATTTAATTTAATTCACTCAATCCAAATTAAAAGATGATGAATTGGATCTTAGGATAATTCAAATTATTATTCATCATAAGATTAATTTGAATATAATTAAAGGTATAGTTGGCTATGGGAAGTTTCCAAAAATAGAAATTATATAAAAGAAAAGAGGATAATTTCATGGCTTTATTTAAATTGAATTTTATTTAACCCAAATATATTTTAAATAAATTTAAATTAGTTCAATTAGAGTAGTATAAGATCATCCAAAAATTTTTCATAAAAAGCTAGGTTAAAATTTGCACATGTAAACAAAAGAATATTTAATCTAAATTTAAAATAATTTAAATTAAAAATTCAAATAGATGATTTTTTAATTTAGAAGAATATGTGATAATTATGGAAAAAATTTGAATAACTCTCACATAATATATTTAACAAATAATCATGAAAAAATTCGATTAAAATGGTTTAGGATGAGAGATAGGATAGGAGAAAGAAAACTAGGATAATGGGACAGAGAAAAATAATACATTGAATATTTTTTGGATAATTTAGATTCATGCATTGAATAAATGGATAATGAACATGACTAATCATGGAAATGATTTACTAGAATGCAAACTTAATTTAACTTTCATGGGAGTATAATAAATGGAACAAAGTTTATGCATTTAGTTCACATTATCCTGAATGAATAATTTGAAGAATACTTGTAAATATGAAATACAGAATTTATAAATAACTAAAAAATAAATTATTTTGAAATGAATGAATGATTTATTATATTTTAGTGAGATTTTTATTTGCCAGAATATAGTTATTCCTAGAAAAATTCTCACCCAACATATGTCCAAAAGTTTTAGCATTCTAATATTGACTAAAGAACTTGGAGTTGAAGAATTTTCCTGCATACTTGAATTTAATATGATTAGTACATCAAAATATATATATTTATCATCAATATAAATATAAATTAAGAATTTCATTCACAATGATTAATGTGAATAAGTAGATGATGGGAAATGAAAACTAGTTCCATTATAAATCCAAATGTATGGAGATAAAGCATTTAATTTCATGGATCACCTAAATGAACAAACATATGAAACATGACATTTCCTACAATAATAAGTACAAGTAACATTGGGAAAAGCATGCATAAATGTATTATAGCTTCTAGGTTTAATTTTTGAAAATGAACTAATATGCTTGTGAGATGTACAATTATTTAAAGCATGTGAATAACAAGAATATTGCTTTCAAGACATGGTTGGATTTGAATGTAAAACAAGTGAGAAACTAGAACTTGTAGAAGATAAAGATATGTCATTTAATTTGTTTCTAATATTAGTATTCTCAACTTTTAAATTTTCAATGTTAATATGTAAATAATGTCCAACTTTATTTCTTGGTAATAACTCTTTTTGTAATACTTTATTTTCATTTTCTAAAAAATTTATTTTGAAATTAGCTCATCATGATAACATGATGTAGAAGTACTAGTTAAATCACTTAGCAAATCATTAGCTTTGGTGCTTGATATAGATACTTCATTTTCAAGAAGACAAATCATATCATGAAATTTTTGAGCTTTTATTAAAAGTAACTGATTTTCTTTCATCAAAGTGTTAAGAGTTACTTTAAATATTCTAGATTTTCTTTTAGTGGAAATGTATTTCTTTTTCAATTTATTATGAAATTCACTAATTCATTGAAAACATTAGATAACTTTTCATAAGATAAATTGTTTACCTCATGGTCATTCTCAAAACTAGTTTGAGAATTGAAGCGTTGGGTAGTTTCCTTGAGGGATGTAGGTTGAAAGCTCTTTGTCTTCTTTTTTTGTAAGCACTATAAGACTTTTCTTAAATCTTCTTTATTCTCCTTTCCTTTGCTTTTCTTATTTCTCTTCTTACTCTTTTTGGGATCAATGGAATGCACTTGGGGCTTTGAACTTAATTTTATGGAATTCTTAATAAAAATAATCTTTTCCTATAAATAATTCTTCTCACCTATCTCATAGTCACAACTAGATAGCAAAGTGAGAGCATCAAGTATATCTTTTCCAAATTTAAAAGATAATAAACAATAAAGCTCATCAATAAGAGATATTTTATAAAAGTATGAAATTATCTTTTCATTTAAAAGAATCAAATCAGTTTTTAAAATAGAAAAAGCTACCATTTAAATAGATATACCACATTCTGGAATCAATACTTCATAAAAACCATAAGAATCTAACTTTCCATATATCAAATTTTGTTTTATCAAACATAGGTGCATAATAAATTTTATCTTAAAAAGAGTAACGAACCAATTGAAGTTCCATAGTGATCTACTTAGGGATGTTAAGACACAAATTGAGCCAAGGCTCTGATACTAATTGTTAAGAGGCTATGGCACCCAAGAGTGGCCGGGGGGGTGAATTGTGTTTTTAAAAAATAATTTTAGAAAACATAATTTTAATGTTTTGTAGAAGACTTAAACCTTTAATGATTATGCTTTAGTAAAATATAACAACAATCAATAGTAGTATAGAAAAGTAAAGTGCAAAAAAAATAAAGAAAGAGAATATAGAGACTTTTATGTGGTTCAACCAAAATTGGCTTACGTCCACACCTAGCCACCCAGGATTGAATTCACTAAATAAAAATTAAGATTATAATAAATCTACTATACTCTCTTTCATGGGCAAGTATAACCAAATACCATACTTTTATTAATGGGCAAGTACAACCCAACCACATACTTTTCTTAATGGGCATGTACAACCCACAAGAAAATATGAAAGAGGAGAATGAAAGTATCTAACTCTTAATTTAAAATTATTTTGATCTCATAACCAAACTTCAATTATATTAAGGCAAGTGAAAATAAAGGTAAGAAAGAGTGCTCACTTTAATTTGTTTTTAAAATTGAATGCAATGATATAACATGAAAGATGTATATGATACAAGTGAATCTTTAAAATGTTTGAATAGAATATAAGAACTTGAAAATAAAATAATTTAGTTAATTATCTAAAGTGTGGCACAGTAGTAATCTAGAAACTAAACCAATCAACTTGACTTGAGTTTTGAAATGATCAAATGAATATGCAATATTAAAGAACATAAACTTAATTGAAATCTATTTTTAAAAGGAATATTACTTATGCAAAGTATGAAACTATTTAAGAAAAAAAAACTTGTAACTAACAAGTATTCTTTATGAAATAATTGTCACAACATAAGTTTCACTTAGACATATATAAAAATAAAGGGAAGAGAAGAGTTTGCAAATAGGGGTGTACATTTGGTTGGTTCAGTTGGTTCAATTGATATTTTCATCAAATGAAATAAATAAAAAAAATAATCCTAATAACCGAACTGACCAATTTAGGTTAAAAAAAATGAATTAACCAATCTAATTAAACCAAGTACTACTTCAATTTATTCAATCCGATTTTTGATAAATTGAATAGCATAAACATATTAAAGAAATGAATAAGTACAAATGTACAAGCAAAAAAAAGGGAGAAAAATTATTAACTAAACTAAATATATACATATCTTAAAGGGGATTTCATATTAGTGCAATTTAAGCTGCACAAAATAGGAATAAAATCTACTAACAAAAATAAAAGAGAAAAAAAAATTATAGGAGAAAATTATGATTCATATTTGTTGACCACATTTTAGTGAATAAATTTGAGTACACTATTAAAGTATCACTTATGTAGATGTAGTTGTAATAAATTATCTTAGTCTCATTATTTGTTGAGTGCATTCCTAGAATTTCTCCTTAAAACCTTCCGACTTGTAAGAATAATATATATATCTAAAAAATATCACTTGTTAACAAGATTCAAGTGTAATATCTGAAAAATATGATCACCATGCATACGTACGGGGCAACAATAAATTTGAGAAATCCCAAACTCTAAGCCTTTAAGAATGCAATAACACCAAATATAAGTAACCGTTGTATTTATACATTGATCATTTCATCATTATTGTCATTACCCTTAATAAAAATTAAAATATAAGTATTTAGTATAAAGAGGCATGCATGTAAATTTAGTGGAATGTAAATAAATTCTCCTAGAAAAAAATCACCAGCTCTGACCACAAAAACCACAATGCATGCCTACAAAATAATCGCTAGCTCTAACCACAACAAAATTGTAAATAACAACAAAGCAAGTGAGGTAATAAGTCCCCACATACCAGCAAGATTTGAGCCTTTGACTACAACAAATCTAAATAACAACAAAAGTAAGTAACGAACAACATTTATACATTGATCATTACATTATTACTGTCATTGCTCCTAATGAAAATTAGAATAAAAGAATTTAGTATAAAGAGGCATGCATGTAAATTTTGTGGCATGTAAGTAAATTATTCTAAAAAACATCACCAACTCTAACTAGAAATTTTAAAAAACCACAATTCATGCATGCAAAATAATCACTAGCTCTAACCACAAAAAAAATGTAAATAACAACAAAGCAAGTGAGGTAATAAGTCTCCACATACCAGCAAGATCTGAGCCTTTGACTACAACAAATCTAAATTACAACAAAAGTAAGTAACGAACTGCATTTATACATTGATCATTACATTATTATTGTCATTGCTCCTAATGAAAATTAGAATAAAAGAATTTAGTATAAAGAGGCATGCATGTAAATTTTGTGGTATGTAAGTAAATTATTCTAAAAAACATCACCAACTCTGATTAGAAATTTAAAAAAAAAATTTGCCAATTATGACCACAACAAATCCATAATAATGGCCAAAATCTAAATAATAGCAAAGCAAGTGAGATAATGAACCCCCACATACTAGAAAATCTTGCTAAACCAGCAAATCTATGATCACAACAAATATAAATAATAGCCAAAAAATAATAATAGCAAGTGGGGGTAATGAGCCCCCACATACGAGCAAAGATCTACAAACTAGCAAAACTCTGACCACAACAAATCTAAATGACAACCAAAATTTAAATAATAGCAAATCAAGTGAGGTAATGAGCCCCCATATACCAACGAAGCTTTCCAAACTAGCAAAATGCTAACCACAACAAATCTAAATAATAACTGAAGAATAAATAACCATCAGGTAATGAGGCAAAATGACGTAGTTAATAACTGCAATTCAAAATTACTTTCCAATAGTAAATTAGTAGAGATGATAACTCACAAGTAATAGAGAAATATATACATGATTGCATCTAAATGGTAGCAAAGTATATATCATTTTAGCCAATATTTGAATCTCCAAAGTTCAAAAGGCTGCATCTAAATCAAAGCAAAGCATATAATATTTTATCCAAAATCTTTTTTTTTTCAAAGTTCAGAAAGTTACATATAAATATCAACAAAGCATATAACTTTCTAGCCAATACCTTCCACTCCAAAGACTAAATAACAATAAAGTAAGTGAGTAATTAGAAATAAGTTAAATAGCAAGAAAGATAATATCACCTTAACCATATAAAAGTGGCTAAAAGTTTAACAACATAAAATTAAGTAAACAACTAATAGTTCAATATTCATCAAACCTTCTCAACAATTAAATAAAATAAAATCTCTAAGAGCCTTGTTAGTAATTTTTTTCAAGCAACATCATAAATAGCCACGAAGTTTGTGTTTCACATGTAAATTTTGCTAAATCAGTAAAGCAAATAAATAAATAATTATTTTAATTAATAAAATTTAAAAATAAATAGTTGTGAAATTAATAAGTACCTTCATCAAATTTGTCAATGTTATTAATATTTTTTTCCACATTTATTGGATTAACTGTCCATTTTACTAGCATCCAATCTAGTGCACATATTATAGCTTGTGCAATCTTTGGGGATAATGAACTTCTAAATGCAACAAGAATATGACCACTTGTGGTAAAAACTAACTCTGAGGCAATAATATAAATTGAAACAATTAAAACATCATGAGCCATGTGTGAGAGAATATGAAATCTCAGTGCATTAACCTTCCACCTACCTAAAATATCAAAATCATCTTTCACGACTTCAGACTCCTCAGATAAGTACTTATCTAGATCTAATTTATTATGTAAATCATCCTTGCCAAAATTGGATCTTTTGAATTTCTCTACAATTACATATCTTCTCCCACAAGGTTGCATTTATAAATCACGAGACCCTTCAAAAAATTGTATTTCTCAAGGAGACTACTCTCTACCTGGTTTCCACCTACTGCTTTCATTTTGTAATCATAAAACATATCATAGCATGATAATATAATAAGTTCCACCAAGGAAACACCATAAGGTATTTCATACATATCCATAATAGCAACCTCTACATAACGTACCTTAAAATGAGGATCTAAAACAACAACAAGATATATATTCAAATTCATTTTTTCTACACTACCCTAATATTTATCAAAATTTTCCTTCATTTTTGAAGCCATGTTTCTCACATTTGGATCATTATCCTTTTTCCACACATGAAGAAGACAAAGAACTTTTGTAATTTTATGAAAAAAGTATTTGATGTTACATACAAAGAACCATACATTCTTAAAGTGAGGTCATAAAATTTTTCCAAGAAAGGGAGCAATCTTCTAACATTCTCCCAATCATTATCATTTAAAACTCTCTTTACATTATGACCATCCTTATCTTCCTTCTATAGTTCAGATTTAAATTGAGTGTCAATCTCCTCTTATCTTTCAAAAGCTCTCTCAAACTTCTGTGCTGCACTTAACATCAAAAATATGGAATTCCATCTAATAGGAACATCTAAGCATAACATGCTTTGCTTTTTATTTTTTTCTATGTCAATGCATTCTTTTAATTTTTGTAGCCTTGCAAGTGACTGTCAAATGTATTTCACTACTCATCGAACATGGTGCAGAAATTCCCATATTTCTTTTAGGCCATCTTGCACAATCAAGTTAATAATGTGAGCTATACATCTCATATGTAAGAAGCGACCATCAAGAATACTACCTCATCTCTTACCAAATGTTTTTCATAGGTGTGTGATGATGCCATTATTTGAACTTGTATTGTTAACTATCATAGTAAAAATTGCATCAATCCCTCAATCAACAAGACATTTCTTAACTTGTTTCCTAAGTAACTCACCCTTGTGACTATAGATAGGATAAAAGTTTATAACTCTTCTATTGAGTTTCTAGTCTTCATCAATAAAATGAGCAGTAATACACATATAATTAATTCATTGAATGGATGTCTAAGTGTCAGTTGTTAGACGAACTCTTTGGTAGGACTTCTCAAACATTTATTTTAGAATTACTCTTTCATCCAAATAAAATTGAAAATAATCATGTGTCAATGTTCATTGTAAAGGTATTTGAAACATTAGACAACATTGAGACATAAAATATCTAAACCCCCAATCTTCAACATGCTTGAAAGGAAAATCATCGATAATATCTATCATTGCTAAAGCTTTTTTTATATTTTCTTGATCAAATTTCCATGCCTTAAGGCTTGCACAAACCTCTTCACCTTTAATACCAAATTGTAATGCAAGTTTAGTTTGATTTTGTGCATTATTAAGATGACACTTTTGACACATAGAAAGATGTGCCATTAAGTTTGAAGCACCATTAATCTTTGGATCACTGTGATATGACCTTCCATAATAATTATATTTGCTCATTTTTTCTCCTTCCTCATTAGTATATCTCACAAAATGATCCCAAATCTCAGATCTAGTTTTATGAACTTTCATTTTCTTCTTTGAAATAGGTTGCTTCTCATTACTAGCACTCGCATCTCCTATAACTTAAACTTGTTAAGTAGTGGTTATAGGTTTGGAGAAACTCATAATATGTGAACTATCCCCAACTTTTGACATTTCTCTAAACAATCCAAACAATAATGAGAAAAGAAAATAATACTTTAATAAAATACAAGGATTAAACTTTTTTTAATTAAAGAATGATTGAACACTATGATAAGGATGTTCTTACTAGGCATTTACTAGGCATTTACAGGAAGATGTACCTTGGTGTATGCTTTTTGTTGATGACATTAATCTTGTTAATACGACTAAAGAGGGAGTCCAAGAGAAACTTGAATTATGGAAGTCAACCTTAGAGTCTAAAGGTTTTCATTTGAGTAGATCTAAAACTAAATATATGGAGTGTAATTTTAGTTTATATAAGTTTTAGTGGTTGTGTTGTTACATTGGGTGACTATGTCATTAAAAAGAGTGAGAGATTTAGTTATCTAGGCTATATTATTCAAAATGATGGTGAAATAGATGGAGATGTTATTAGTAGAATTCAAGTTGGATGGTTGAAATGGAGGATTGCATCTGGCCTATTTTGTCATAGAAAAGTACTGCTTAGACATAAGAGAAAATTTTATAAGATGGTGGTAAGACCTGCAATGATTTTTGGTGTAGAATGTTGGATGTTCTTACTTAATTTATAAGTTATTGGCCGAATCAGCCTTCCTGTCATCTTCGTGAGACATTATTTATAAGACAAGGGGTCATGAGGGTCGGCCAATAGAAGGAAAAATAGTAGGGAAACTAATTTAGAATTAATTTAAATATAAACCAATAAAAATAAAAATAAATGGCATGAGATAATAAATCAGCCAAAGCAAAATAAGAGAGAATTTAATATGGAAGGTTGGCCTAATTTAAAATCAATATAAAATTCAAATTTAATGAGAAGGAGTTTGGCCAAGGCAAGAAAGAGGGAAAATATACATTGTAAGTGATTTAAATTAAATCCAAATCTATTTATATTTGCAAGAAAAAAATATTAGCCAAAGCTTTATGGAGGGAAAAATAATTTAGAAAGTCATTTAAATTGAATCAATTCATCATATGACCTGATCTATAATGTAATTAGGAAGTTATTACTTATGTAGGTTGGCCAAGAGAGAGAGAGAGAGAGAGAGAGAGAGAGAGAGAGAGAGAGAGAGAGAGAGAGAGAAGAATTTGAATTTATAGCAAACAAGTCATGACATAATAATATTGTCCAAGTGAAAAAGAAAATAATTCAACTTTTGATTAGTTAAATTAAGCATGATATATGGTTGGCCAAAAGGAAGTTTCCATGATGGGAGTCAATTAGCATTTAATGCAATATCATGGAATATTCAATCAATTCATCTTGATTTAATGAAGGAAAGAGATAACATACAAGCTTTATTTAATAAAAACCAAGGAATATTCAGAAATTTGGCCAAGCTTGTTTCCTGAAATAGATTAAATTTAATTTAATGCACTCAAATTAAATTAAATAATGATGAATCAAATCTTAGGAGAATTCAAATTAATATTCATCATGAGATTAATTTGAATATAATTAAGGGTATAGTTGGACATGGGAAGTTTCCAAAATTAGAAATTATATAAAAGGAAAGAGGATAATTTCATGGCTTTATTTTAATTGAATTTGAATTAAACAAAATAAATTCAAATAAATTTAAATTATTTCAATTAGAATAGCATATTATCAGCCATAAATATTCCATAAAAAGCTAAGTTTAAATTTGCTCATGTAATCGAGTGAATATTTAATTTGAATTCAAAATAATTTAAATTTATAATTCAAATAGAATTTTAATTTCTAATAATATGGGATAATTATAAAAATAATTTAAATAACTCTGAAATAATTTACTTAACAAATAATCATGAAAAAAAATTTGGCCAAAAAGGTTTCAGACGAGAGATAAGATAGGAGAGAGAAAAATAATACATTGAATAATTTTTGGATAATTTAGATTCATGCATTGAATAAATGGATAATGAACATGACTAAGCATGGAAATAATTTAATCAAATGTGAAGTTAAATTTAACTTGCATGGGATCACAATAAATGGAACAAAGTTTATGCATTTAGTTCACATTATCCAAATTGAATAATTTGAAGAATCATTAGAAATATGTAATGTAGAATTTATGAATAATTCAAAAATAAATTATTTTGAAATGAATGAATGTTTTATTTATTTTAGTGAGATTTTCATTTGCATGAATATAGTTATTCATTAAAAAATTCCCATCCAATCCATGTACAAAACCCTTAGCATTCTGATATTGACTGAAGAATCTGGAGTTGAAGAATTTTCCTGCACACTTGAATTTAAAATGATTAGTAGCATCAAAAATATATATTTATCATCAATATAAATATAAATTAAGAATGTTATTCATAATGATTATTATGAATAATTTATTCCAAAAATAAATAATTAATTTTTATTACACAAGGTTGTTATCATCAAATCAACTAGTGAGATACATAGGTGTATAGTCAATAATTCCGAACTAATATAAATTAAAATTTCTTCAAATTTTTGGTTTGATTTAAAAGAAATTAAAATAAAAATTTCCTCTTTTTTTCTATTCTTTTAATATTTATCACAATTCTAAATTTACTCTTGATTTCTATAAATGCAAAAGGCTAATATTCAATTTCAAAAATATGGAAACAACTTAGATGAAAATTGAAAAACTAATTTGAAATAGAACTTATAGCTACAAAAATGGACAAATTGTATCAGACATAAATGAGTTACTATAAAATGTGAATGATAATGTGCCATTTGCAGCTAATCTTAATGATTAAAACATTTGAAGGAACCTAATATTCTTATGTAACATTTCAAAGTAATAAAAGTAACTTAATGCTATTTAATGGTTATGTGCTATAGGAAGTTGAAATCAAAATATATATATATATATATATATATATATATATATATATATATATATATATATATATATATATATATATATATATATATATATATATATATATATATATATATATATATATATATATATATATATATATATATATATATATATATATATATATAATGCAAATTCACCACTTGCATGGTAACAATAAGATTTCAACTTGACATATCAGGTAACATTAAAATGTCATGTTTTCATGATTTAACCCTCATGTGGAGTGAAAAACTAAAGTCCCAAATCTGATTAATCTTGGAAATAATGAAATTTGTAGTAATAGTAAAATCTAGGAAACAATAGCATCAAAACAACTTGGAAACAATAGAAAGTAATTGTTATATGTAAATTACTGATAGTTAAAGCATGATGCAATAAGGAATAAAATAATGCATATAAAATATAAGTCACTAAGACCAAATTACAAAACATTATTTAACCAAACATATCCAGAGACTCTCTACTTGCATATTATAATATACAAAAAAGGAAGATTCTCAAATCTCTTCATTTTCCTTAAGTGCCAATATGCTGAATCATTAGCAATCTTCGATAAATCTAGCAAAGTAAAGTGAATAATAAGTTTTAGTAATACCGTATGTATCAAAACCTAAAATTATGTAGTTTACAAAAATTGATACTTTCATCAAATTTATCAATATCACAAATGTTCTTCTCAACATTAATTTGGTCACTTGTCCACTTTGCTCTCATCCAATCGTGAGCACATATAATAGCTTGCATTATGTCTGCAGAAAAGGAGCATCTAAACACATCTAGAACACAACCACTAGTACTTAGAGTAGACATAAAGGCAACAATTGATATTGGAACAACAAAAATATCTCCAACCATTTGAGATAGGATATGGAAATTAAAGCGCATTAATCTTCCATCATGTTAAAATTTTAAAGCTATCTTGCATAACTTCAGAGTCTTTAGCTAAGTATTTCTTTAAGTTTTTTTACTTCCAAAGTCATCTTGACTAGAGTTATGTCTTTGAACTTGTCAACCATCATGTATGTTCTCCCACCATCCTTTGAATCACTATGAAATTTACTAATCTTATGCTTCATCTCGTTAGTGGTATCCTGTTTACTTTTGTCAACTGTATTTATCTTATAATCAAAAAACATATCATAGCAAGTAGACCTTAAGGCTTATGCTAAAGTAATCCCTTTAAAGCTTGGATACATATCCATTACTACGAACTCAAAATATTTTAGCTTCAATCATGGATCAAGTACAATTGTAAGATAAATATTCATGTTTATCTTATCAAATACTTATCAAATTTATTTTAATTTATGCCAACTTGAAGTGTGCATTAGACCTCTATTCTTTCATGAAAAAAAGTAAGAGATGTGACATATAAAGAACCTAAAATATGTAGAGTCAACTTATAAAATCTTTCTAGGAATGCAACAAGTCTTCTTGCATTCTCCTAGTCAACATCATATGGAACTTCTCCCTGGCTTGCATCTTCTTCCTTCTCTAGGTCAACTCTAAATTGTGGATCAACTTCTTCATACATCTCAAAAGTTCTTTGAAACTAAAGTGAGTTCAACATCAAATACATGTATAATTCCACCAAATCAACACATTTAAACTCAATAAGCACTTTCTTTGAATTTTTTTCAATTTCAATGCATTTTGTGAACTTTTTAAGCCTTTGATAAACTACAATCATGGAGAGAAGGATGTCATAGCAGATATAGAGAAAGAGATGCTCCAATATTCTTCCACTCACCAAAGTGGAAGAGAGATGAAAATCTCCCACTTACCAAAGTGGAAGAAGTCTAAAGTTCCACTCACCTAAGTAGAACGATATTGAGAGATCATCGAATCTACAAGACGGTCAGCCATTATGCTCCAGCCAAAGATTTTTCACTCTAAGTTTTACAAAAAGCCAAAAATTATTTTATTAGGTTGGAATAGACATTTAAATAAGTACAATACTCTAAAGGATGCATCCCTTTGGAAAAAAAAAACTACCAATAATTGAAATAAAAGTTAGAACAGTAATTTCACAGCATCGTGGTGCCATGAACTAGTGCCACCACACCATAATCTAGTTCTAAAGCATTATATCCTAGTGCCAAGGCACCAACGTATTGGTCCCTAAATACTAAAACCTACAAAGTGTAGTAAAAAGGTGCTAGAAAGGCCATGTCGAGGTACTGGACCCACATCTATGAAATCAAACACATGAACTCATATGTTTTTAATCACAACTCTAATGAAACACTTCACATGATTAAATACACCCATTACCACATAATACAATACATGAAACATAAATTCACACATAAAGTCTAGAACATGCTTTCAAGATACTTATTCTTATCTTGACTATAATAGGTTTATGATAGCTAACCTAGAAAGAAAGAACTAGGACTTATATCTTTCTATGTGGGATTAGCCAAGAGGTAGTCGAAATGATTAACCAATTCTATAGAAAGAATCTATAGGTGGACCCTAAGTTTTCTTTTCCTTGAAAGGATGCCACTATGGATACTCACTCATGTCTAGAGTTGGTAGTTGAAGAAGATGCCATTATTGATATTTATTCTTCTCCAAACTACATGAATTTTAACCAAAAAAGGATGTCACTAGGAAACTTACTCTTATGCCGTTAGCTATTAGGAATGGGGTACTTTAATGAATTAATTCTAACCTAAATAGCTGGGTTGAGGAAAGGGGACCTTTAATGGCTTAATCATAATCCTATAGATTTTGACTAATAGGTAAAGGTTGCATGGACTTGGTTCCTAACTTAAATAGTTTATAGGAATGGGGCCTAAGAGTAGCTTATTTCCATTCCTAAATTTCTTTTGTTTTGTGCTAGAAAGGAGTTACAAGGACTTAAATCCTAATATAGTGATATTCAGCTAATAGGAAGGGGCCTTTAATGGCTTAGTTTTAACTTGAATAGCTTGAAAAGGAAAGGGGTCAAAATGACTTAATCCTATCCCAATTTTCTTGAAAGGATGTTTGTTAAGGGACTTATTCCTATTTTGTTATCTACTAAGAAGTGTCCTTGAATGGCTTAATTCTTACTCAAATATCTAAAGCAAGGAAAGATGTCTTAATGAATTAATCCAAAACCTTAAGTTTTGACTAATAGGAAAGGAGTCTTGATGACTTAATGCTATTCTTATTTTTTAGAAAGGAAGCTTACTAAGAGACTTACTCTTATTTAGTTAGCTATTAAGATCTAACCTTTAATGGCTTAATTCGATCTAAATAGCTAAGGTGAGGAAAGGGTCTTGATGATTTAATCCTAAACCTCAAATTTTGATTAGTAGGAAAGGTGTCTTAATGACTTAATCCTGACCTAAGTGGTCTATTGAAATGGGGATTTTAAGAGCATAAATCTATTTTCAAAAGATTTAAAAGACATTACTAAAAAAATTATAGATAGATTTAAATTTGAAAGAGATCAGTGTCTGGACCCAAATTAAAAAAATAAAAAAGGGACAAACATAACTTTATTGATCATCATCTTTGAAATTAAAGTAAAATTCAAATATAATATTTCCAAAAGTAACATCCATTAATAGGTGTCATTAATGTTCACCATTATAAGTTATCAGTTAATAAGAACATTTTTGTAGACTTTTTTCTCAATGAACAATCCTTCCTATGTTGGCTCAAATTTGTTGTATATCTTGCGATGATCTAAAATTGGCCTTCTATGAAACAAGACCAAGTCTCCTACTTAGAAAATTCTAGGATGAACTAGTTTATAATTAGCATAAACCATACATAATTTGTAAAGTTCAAGGTCTTGTTAAGCTCTTAATGTTTTCCTTCAAGGCTTTCAAGTTCTACCAATTGAAGTTTAAAATTTTGATTTGTGCAATGTTGTTATTAACTACTATTCTCAAAGAAGGTTACTTCCAATAGAAGAATAGCTTCAGTTCAAGGAACCAAAACATATGGTGTAAATTGAGTTGGTGTCCTATATGTAGTTTGATAGGCGCATAAAGCTTCAATCAGCTTTCCATGCCACTATTGTTTATTTTTATCAAGAGCCTTTTTTAGAATTCATACACAAGTTTTATTAAAAGTTTTTGGCTAATCCTTTTGATCTAAAGTAATAAAAGATTGAATATCTCTAGTCAATGTTATGTCTAGCAACAAAGTAATTTATTTTAGTGGAGTTAAATGATGGACCATTATCAAATATGATTTGACCAAGAATGCTAAAATGATATATGATATTTTCCTGAATGAACTTAAGTACATGGTACGCTTTAATTTTTTTTAGTGGAATCATCATAGCCCACATAGAAAAATAATCAGTTATAGGCAATATAAAATGATGCTCTTTTGATGTATGAGGGTCAATGGACCCTATGATGTTAGTACCTAAACTCTCAAAGGGGAGGCAATCTTTGGATGCAATATAATAGGTGCTGATGTAATATTAGACTATGTATTTAGCATTGATGACAATGACATGAAATTTCTTTGTAGTCATTTAACATCGAGGGCCAATAATATTTAAGCCTTTTAATTTTTAATTTCATTTTAGGTCTAGATTGGTGGGCGCCACACAATCCAAAATGTACTCAGCCATAATCTTATGGGCTTTTTTTATCTAAATAACATAGCCACATTTGATCAAATGACTAAACATACAACACATTGTTGATTAATGTAGAAGACAAGGCATGTTTCTTAATTTGATTTGTTAATGACTTATTTTTTGGAAGTCTTCTCTCACTTAAATAGTCAATGAATGGTTGCCCCCAATCATATTTTTCTTGACCTTCAATAAGGGTGGCTAACCTTTGCATTTCTATTTTTCTTTTCATATATTCTAAATTTAAAAGGGATAGAATTTGTTAATTTTAAACTTTTATAGATATAACTCTCTTCTTAGATGTATAATTTTATTGGTTAGCTTAACTAAAGCATCTTCTATGAAATTATCTTTGAATGATATTCTATGATATTTTATATAAAGTCAAGAAATGAATCTTTTCAAGTAGCTTGGTTGTATATTGATGAAAATTGAAAAGTTTTGGGTGTAGAACATTATAGATTTCACTCACTTGATTAATAACTAGGTCAGAATCACTAAAGACTTTAATATTTTTAATATCTGTAAGTATTTTTAATTTTAACCAAGTTATAAGAGCATCATATTCAGCTTCATTATTTGTACAGGGTATAGATAAGTGATAGGAATACCTCATCTTTCTTTTATCTAGAGTTATAAAAATTAATGCAATCCTTACCTTCCCTGAGATAGAAGAAATCAACTCTTTATTCTTCTTTGAAGATGTTGCGCCATCAAAATTAGCTCCTACTTGGCATTAGTTTCATCCTATGATCTGTTCATCTGAAAGATCATTATTTAAAGGGAAACCTTTAGGGAGAGGATGTGCCACTAAAAAGTTAGCTACAAGGATTTTTATCTTAAATTGTAATAAAATCATAGACTAGTGTGCAAGACCTCTAGACAATGTCAGGCTGCTCATAAAATATTACAAAATATTTACTCTTGATATCAAATTTACTTTATGTAAGAGGATGTAATGCCTTAGCAGCAAAAACCAAAACTAAATAATACTTTTTAATGGGCAGTTAATTCATCTCTGTTGGGATGAGTCTATTACTTATATAATAAATGGTGTTTTCATTGCCTTCTTCATTAACTTGAGCTAATGAAGCTCCAAGGGATTTATATAAAGTTGTAGTATACAATATTAATGGCTTCCTTGGGATTGGGGTAGCCAAAAATAGAAGGATTCATTAAATATTATTTTAAGCTTTTAAATACATTTTGCCATTTTCATCCCAAATAAATTTAGAATCCTTCTTTATCAATGACACAAATTGTTGGCATCTTCTTAATAGATTTGATATAAATCTTCTTAAATATGCAAGTCTACACTAGAATGATCTTAATTGTGTAAGACTTGTAAATGGCTACATTTTGATGATAGCTTTAATTTTTTCAAGATTGATTTCTATCCTATTGTGCCTCACTTAAAACCATAAAAACTTCCTTGAAGTTACACTAACTGCTCACTTCATTGGATTCATTTTTAGGTTATAACAGCACAACCATTCTAAAATAATTTGTAAATTATATAGATGGTTTCTTTTTCTTTACTTACAATGACTTGATCATTGATGTAATATTCAACTTGGTTATGAATCAACTCATCAAATATTCTAGTTATTGCTCTTGATAAGTAGCCCCAACATTTTTGAGACCAAATGACATGACCTTGTATTAGAGTATTCGAATCGGGATTCTGAATTCTGTATGTTTCTCATTCTTAGTGGCCATCTTTATCTACTTATACCTACATGACCCATCCATAAATGAGAAAATTTCATATAATGAGGCAATATCCACCATAAGTTTCGATAACAATAATGAAAACTTATCTTTGGGACATGCCATATTTAAGTCTCTAAAATCTACGCATATACATATTTGGCCATTCTTTTTTTTTACCAAGATAATATTTGCTAATCAAGACGGGTATTTTTATTCTCATATATAATTGGCCTCAATTAATTTTTTAACTTTAACAATTACTTGTTGCTTAATTTCTATATGCATACATTTAGGAGCATGCTTTACTTGAATTACATCAGTTTAATCTCTAGCCAATGAACTGTAATGTCCAGAGATAAACTAGCATTCATCATAATTCCATGCAAAGTAATGCTTACGTTTAGAATGTAAATTAATTAACTCATCAGAATCTTCTAGACCCAATAGTGAACTAATAAAAGTTGATCATGGGTCTTCTTAAGTCCTTAAGTTGATCTCCTTCAATTTATCAGCGATGAATTTTATCTCTTCCTCAAATTCTAGGGGTGCATTTTGAATTAAGCAATCATCTATATTGTATAATATTTTAAGACAAAATCCTTCTAAAGGGTCAGATATACCTCTAAAGAGTTGATCAAAATCCATATGATTGTTTATCATTAGACAATGTTCATCATACTCAAAGTTCCAATGGTACCAAACCCAATATTGGCTTTGGATTTCAGACTTTTATTTTTAATATTCCATAGGCTTTCCATGCACTGGGCTATATCTTTAGGCCAAACACAAGGAATTAAAATATGTTTTACAACATTTTTAACATAGTCAGGATACCAATCAAAAGGAAGTTCTATTATTTCATTAAAAGATGGATCTACAAGCTTTATATCTACTTCTGAGCTTGGGGATCTTAGTACCAAATAAAACTTTGATAACTTTCCAATCTCTCTTGAAAGGTTAGGGGCTACTTTGACTTATAACTGTGCAATTTTATTTTGAGATAAAGGAGTTAAAGTCAAAGTGTCTACATACCTTTTCAATTTCTCATAAGTGGACAATTCAGATTCATCCTCATATGCTCAAATTTGCTCTTCATTGCTATATGATTCTAATGATATCTCAAACTTTATTAAGGTATCCTTTTGATTTGAATCTTTATTATTACTAAATTCTAAATCAATTAGAATAATTTGAGGTTCTTTTTCTTTTTCTTTTTTTCACCTTTTTTTTCTTCTTTTTCATTTATTTTGATCTTTTTTTTTTATTTTCTTTGATGCATCAATAATGTGGGGGTTTTCTTCGGTGGTGGTGACAACTATTGCTGTGATGACCTATATGGTGAAGGCTTCTCTACTTGGACTTGGATTTGGTGCATTTCTTTTATCCACTATAAAGAGATTTACTGCCTTATTTTCTAGCACTTTCTTATGTTTTGAAGGTTTTATGATGGACTAATCTCTTAGGAATGACATCTTAGGGGCTTTTTCTTGAAGGCTAGAGGCTTTACATAATAATTTTTTCAAAGGTTTTGATAGTAAAACCTTTTAATAATAAGACAACAAGGCCATGGATATTTTGGAGGAGGATTTCTACAATATGTTGCTCTTTTAGTTAAGGCTCGCACTTGAGGCTAAGAATCCTGTCTCAAAATATAATCTATAAAGGATTCACCTAGCCTTTTCTTCTCGCTGATTAAGTCACCTACAATAACATGGTGGTACACAGTAAATCATTTCACAAACTAGTTTTCTAGTTTGATGAAAGTGCCTATCAAACCATTTGGTATCTCTGCATACCAATCAAAGACAACTCTAGTCAAATTACTAAAAAATTGTTTAAATAACAAAACACACTTCCCTCAATAATACAAGAACTCACCTGAAAATGTGCCAAGTGTTGTTTGGGATTGCCTGTCTCATCAAAAAGTTTGAAGGAAAGGGGTACAAATCCATTTGGGTAAGGTACAGAGTTATATTCTTTAAGGTAGGGTCTACCCTTTGAAATTAGAGTCATACATCAAGATTATGCCAATGCCTCTTTCACCTGCTACTCCACTAGAGACTTTAAGTCAATTTTTGGAAGATGTATCATTCATTATTTTATGCTCTTGATGATGATATTCTAGTCCAAACTTCTTCTCATCTGGGTTGGGACTCTTCTAGTTGTTATAAAGAATATGGCTAAGAAGAGGTAGGAAATAGACTTTTGAGTGATTGCATAGTGGCAATCATCTTCTCCATCTTACTTTCCATCCTCAAAATCTTATTGTCCATCTTTATAATTAAAGGATCAACTATTGAGTTGGATTAGGTATAACACCCTCTTTTGTAATATCATGTGTTTCTTCTTACTCTTTCTTAGATGCCCTCATATCTACCATAAAGACATGGGATATGAGTAACTTTGAGTCATCATCTAATAGGTCATCATGATATAAGTCAAAGTATTCTTGAGTCCTACTTACTTGTTCTTTCTCTTCATCCTCTCTTACAATAGTTTCCATTTCTTCTTTTGTTAATTGAAGTGGAATACCATTACTTTCAAGGATGGCTTTGGATTCTTGTTCTATATCCATGGGTTTATTTCAAATATTTATCCTTCACAATTTCCTTGAATGGTGGGGACTTCCTCTATAATAAGAGTGGCTCCAAAACCAAGGTGTCTCTCATATGAAATTTCTTTATTATAATGAGATAAAAAAAGGAGCTTTTATCTTCTCATTAGAGGTATGGGATGAGGATGTCCCTTTAGTTTGGGGTCTAAATAAAGGTGATGAAGGCCTTTCTCTAGTAAGCTGAAGATAGATGGTCTCTCTGGTTATGACGACGAGTACATCTTTGGCTCAATGAGTGAGTATTTCCTAACATAAGCTCTACTCATTTTTCTTAGGGATAATCCTATCTCTCTTTGAGCTAGATGACTCACCCATATACCAAGTTAGTGACCTCCTCGGGTGATGATATTGGTTTGGTATAATAGGCCCAGGCTTATGGGATCTTCTTCTATTTGGGAAGGCTACCTTTCCCATTCTTTTGAATAGTCATGGGTTTCCCTAAGGTCTCTCTCTTAAGCTCTCTGGAGACCTATCCATTCATGAAGCTAAGTAAAACTTCCTTAATATAGTAAGACGACTTAGATGTTCTATGAAGGATTTATTGTAATCTACCATGAGCCTTCCTATTCACTAGTCTAAAGCTCCTTTTTAAAGGGATGAGGAGGAAAACTCATAATTCTAGATATATCTTTCTCTTCTTAGGTTATAGAAAGCAAATGAAATATGCTACCTTCTAGAAGAGGAGAAGTATCCGAAAGGGTATACCCCTCCCTCACCCTTACTTGCTCTATTTCCAACATCTCTTTTTATTTTCATTTCTTAATGGCCTGCCTCCTAAGCCTTCTTCCTCTATTTCTCTTTTGGCTCTTGGTCATTAATTAAAGGCTAAGAATGGAACCTATTTTGAAAGTGTTGGGAAAGAGAAGAGTAGGTGTCTTTCAACAAGCAGTTTTGCATTCTTCAGCATAGGACCTACTTGAACCTTCTCAATGGCCTCTATAACCAACTCCATGTCAATGGCAAGAGTACTATAGAGCACTCTAGAAAATTATAGAATAGGCTTTTTATCTTTAACAATAATATCACTAATAGGATAAAGAGCCACCCATTTTAGTGATGTTGAAGTCTTTAAACTCAACTCCAAATTTGATAAATGAGCCATCATGTAGTCTATCACTATCAACAAAAAAATTGATCCATATGTAGCATCAAGAATGAATTGTCTAACCATTTTCTATTTTTCAAGCAAGAAAACTGTACAAAATATAATTGGCTTTAATTAACATAATTTAGTCAAAAAGCTTTTGACTCATTAGGAAAAGTTAGCCATCTTTATTATAGCTAGAGTGTTTAGAAGAAATACTTTTTAAAATATAAAAATTATAGAACCTTCTTTGATGGAGGTGGGCATTCTTTCTTTTGATGAGATTGAGAGAACTTGGGTATTGAAGGTGAGGGAAGAAGATATGTTGGATAACTAGCGCTCCCACCAAGGATTAACAAGGTTTGGCCACCAAGCTCTCAAATCACAAGAATAACTCAATAATTTGTAATTGCTAAAAGATCGCCTTCATTCTAGTAATGGGGGATATTTATAGCCATTATAAGTATCTTTCAAAAGAAAATAATTTAAAACATGGAGGAAAAGGTGGGTGGCCACATTAAGGTGAAGTATTAAATTGCCTTATTATTTTATGCCATCCACCCATTTCACATGCTACTATTTTATGTGAATTCAACCACCTCACATGTCATGCTTTGAATTTTTAAATGCAAAATTTCAAAATGGATTTTCTAGAAGAAAATTAAAATGTAAATAAATAAATAAAAGTTGAAATCTTAAAATGGGCCTTAGCAGGCTAATGGGCTAAGCCTTCTTCTTTCTTGAATTTTCTTGGGCATTAGCTTGAGATCTTGTAAATGGACCTTGAGCCCTAATTTTTGATTCCTCATAATGTTCTACATCAACTCCCTAGGCTCAATTGAACTCTACTCTATAGAGTTGAAATCTAAGAAGTTTCTACTAATTATGGGCTAAAGTCTCCAAATTAATATAGGTCAACCATGTGTCTTCAGCCGGTGGCTTATTTTTTCAACTAACTAGACAATGATGTTCAAAATCTGGATTAATGGGTGCTTCCTCGATGATAATATAGTTAACTTCTAAGAAAGAGGGCTTCTGCAAGTACTGTGCTATATCTCCTGCTAAAGAGTTAGACTGAACAAGTGGAGATTTTATAATTCCTTCATATGATAGAATTTCTTCAATATTAATAACTGGATGAATGATCATATCATCAGACAAATCAAGGTGATAAGCATTAGTTCCAATTTTCTTAAGAATTTTAAATGGACCACAAGCTCGTGCATGTAATTTCTTATATTTAGTGGTTTGATAATGCTTAGGTCAAATGTGAATCAATACATAATCATCTTCTTTAAATTCTTTCATTAAACAATTATGATTTGCCTTAGAAGCATAGTTTTCATTACTTATAGTAATTTGTTTTCTTATATCTTCATTGAGGCATAAAAATCTTTAGCAAATTAGAATGTTGCATCAGAAAATACATGAGATGGTAGGTTTTCTACATCTATTAGTCATCATGGGTTTTGACCATAGACTATCTCAAATGATGATTTTTTTGTAGTTTTAGAAATAGTACTATTATAGGCAAATTCTGAGGTTGGTAAATATAAATCCCAATTTCCAAAACTTTTACCTACTAAACATCTAAGCAAAATTTTTAATGTATGATTGACTACTTCAGTTTGTCCATTAGTTTGTGGGTGAAAGGCAGAAAAAAATTTTAATTTGATACCTAATAATTTCCATAATAATTTCCTAAAATATGAGACAAACTTAACATCTCTGTTAGAAATAATGGTTAAAGGGAGATCATGGAGTGACACTATTTTCTTAAAAAATAATTTGGCTATATAAGAAGTATCATTTGTTTTTGAACAAAGTAAAAAAGTGAGCCATTTTTGAGAACCTATCCACTACCCCAAAAATGTTATCATTTCCTCGAGCTATCCTAGGTAATCTTAGAATAAAATTCATTGACAGGTCTTCCCAAGGCCTATAAGGAATAGGTAATGCAGTGTATTATCCAGATCTTTGTTAGATAGTTTTAGCATATTTACAATTTAAGCATTGAGCCACTAATTTTTGAACATCTCATTTTAATGAAGGCTAATAAAATATATATTTTTAATAAATATGTGGTCTTTTCCTTTCCAAAATGACCAGCTACACCTCTAGCAAGTAGCTCAGTGATAAGGAATTCTCTAAGAGAAGATTGATGAACAATAGTTCTTTTCCTTTATATAAATATCCATTTGTTATTAAGAATGTTCCTTGTAAAGTTATTGGTTTATCTAGGTGTTCAAGATAAATTAAGTGAAAGTCAGGGAACACAATATAATCATCTTTAATTCTATCAAATTTAGAGATTCTTAATTCTAAAGAGGAAATCATTAGGTTTACCCTAGATAAAGCATCAATAGGTTTATTCTCAATTCCAGGCTTAAGCTTTAGAATAAAAGAATAGTCTTGTAAAATTTCAACCCATTTTACATGCCTATGACTTAATTTTCATTGAGTATTAATGAATTTTAAAGCATGATGATCAGAATTAAGTGTACATTCTTTATGTAAGAGATAGTGTCACTGATGCCTTAAGGATTAAATTACAACATAAAACTCACTATCTTAAGTGGAATATCATTATTTGGCATCATTTAACTTTTCACTAAAGAATGCGATAGGGTGATTCTCTTGACTTAAAATTTCCCCTATCCCAATTCCTGAAGTATCACATCTCACTTTAAAGGTTTTAAAAAAATTAGGAAGCCTAAGGATTGGTGCAGAAGTAATAATAACTTTAATTTTCTCTAAGGCTTTTTGTACATTAGGAGTCCAACAAAATTTATCTAATTTTATTATATCAATTATTAGAGCAACAATGACACAAATTCTTGATAAATCTTCAATAAAAATGGCTAATCTATGGAAGCTTCTAACTTCAGTAAAACTTTTAGGTGATGGCCAATCTAAGATTTCTTTTACTTTAGAAGGATCAGGTTTAAGTCTAATAGTGGATATAATAAAGCCTAAAAAGATTACCTCAGCTTGCAAAAGGAAACACTTTTTTAAATTAGTGTATACTTTCTCTTGTCTGAGTATTTCAAAGACTTTTTGTAGGTGTTTTAGATGCTCATTTTCACTTGGACTAAAAATCAAAATACCATCAAGGTACACCACCATAAAAAATTTACCTATATATGGCTTAAGAATAGTATTCATTAATCTCATAAATATGCTAGGAGCATTTGAAAGTCCAAAGGGCATGACAAGCCATTCATAAAGTATATTAGAGGTCTTAAAAGATGTCTTTCACTCATCTACTGATGTAATTTGAATTTGATGATATCCACTTTTTAGATCAATCTTTGAAAAAAAATTTGCTCCTGAGATTAAATCTAACATATCATCTAATCGGGGAATAGGAAACCTGTACTTGATAGTAATTTTATTTATTACTTGACTATCAATACATATTCATCATGTTCCATCTTTCTTTGGAGTTAATAAAGCTGAGACTGCACAAGGGCTAAGACTCTCTCAAATAAAACCCTTTTTAATAATTCCTCAACTTGTCTTTTAATCTCAACATGCTCGGTAAGGTTCATCTTATAATGTGAAAGATTAGGAAGTTGAGAACTGAGTAAAAACTTAATAGCATGTTGAATGTCTCTTAGAGGAGGTAGCTCATCAAGAAGCTCAATGGGTGCAATATATTTAAAATCAGAGAGAAGGGAAGAGACCACAACAGGTATGTGAGTTTCATTAGAGTATGGTATGAATTCTTTTACATGTAATAAGTTAAGGAGAAATGAATTAAAAAATTCTTTTCATAAAGCTCCAAAACCTATTGTTTCTCTCTTTGGGGTAAAAGATGAAAGAATATATGTTTTAAAACAAGAATCATAAATGGTAGTATTAGCCATAATAGTAGGATTTTCTATGAAAATTAATTGAAGTTTGGTATTTTTCTTCAAGTCAGAAGTTTTTTTGTGTGGTGCAATGGAGGGTGTTTTTTTACTGGCTTTATTGGTAAGAGTTTAATAGTCTTATTATTATGTTTAAAAATATAAGTATTTTCCTACCATAGTGAATAACATTCATATCAAACAGCCAAGGTCATCCTAAGAGAATATGAACAATGTGCATAGGGAGAACATCACACCAAATTTGATCCTCATAGCTTCCTATTTTAATTGGAACTAAACATTAATTGGTGATAAGAAGAGATGTATGATTTACCTAGTTAACATGAAATGGTTCAGGGTGAGGTTCAGATTTTAGGTTAGCTCAAGTTAAGGTGTGTGTTGAAATGACATTCATAGCACTCTCTCCATCTGTAACTAACCTACATCTCATTTCATTACACAAAACATACATGCAAAAAATGCTCTTTCTCCTCTAATCTTCTACCTCATTTTTAATTACAATAATACATCTCATCAAATTAACATGAGGGTCATCAGTTAATTCCAATTCTTCATCAGATAATGGGGTGTCATCATAAACTTCTTCTAGATTATCATCTATTGGATTTTCAACTTCTTCTAAAAATAAGATTTGAGCTTTACATTGATTTTACATATGAACCTTTTTATAACATTTAAAATAAATTACTTCCCTAGTGTTCTTAGAGCTCCCTTCAATTGAAGTTTCAAGCAAAGGGGTTGGGCCATTTGGATGGGTGGGTCTAACAATAGATCTATGGGGTGAAATGGAAGGCGCTTGACTTTTAGTTTTAGAGAGGGAGGTAGATTTCTTTTGTTGTTCAACCAATAATGAATAATGAAATGCTTCCTCTAAAGAATATGGGTCAAATAATTTAACTTCATTTCTAATGTCAGTCTTAAGTCCAATAATAAATTTATTGGCTAATTGCCAATCATTATCAGCACAATTAGTTCTAGAAACTAGATCTTCAAAAGTATTCAAGTATTCAGTTACAAGATAATTATCTTATTTCAAAGTTAATAATTGACTATATAGCTTCTTATCATGATGCCTAGGACAGTACTTTGCTCTTAACATTTCTTTCATTTCTATCCAAGTGAGGTTTGTTCTTCCTAATCTTTGTTCTTTAGCTAAAGTATTTGTCCAATAAATTTTAGCATGCTCTATCAATTTCATTTTAGCAAAAGTAACCCTTTATTAATCATCCATTTTATACCAATCAAAGAAGTCATCCATTTAAACTAACCAATCAAGAAACTTATTTGGGTCATGTTTACCATCATAAGTTGGGGCTTCTACTTTAACTCTTTGAGATGGGTCATTAAAGTCTTCTATAGTCTTAAAATAATTTTCTCACATTCTAGCATTCCTATCAATTGATGGTCTTCTATGTGGTTTGTTTTCTCTATGATTTGGATATGAATCTTCTTCATCTATCCCTATTAGCATAGTCTGAGCAGCTATTGGAGTAGGAGTTGGTACTCCATTATTTTGTAGATGAGCTATAAGAGTCTGCATTTATTGTTTAAGTTCTTGCATTTGATTCATACTTTCTTCTAATATTTATTGAGTTTTTAAATCATTGTCATGGACACAAAGATCTAAGGCATCAACTAATAGTAAAATTTTCAACTTGATCCTGAGAGATAGATTTTGGTGCTATGAGATTTTATTTTTAAAGAAAAAAAGATATATAAAAATGGATCAAAGCAAAAAAAAGAGAAATAAAATAAATAATTTTAACATAATTGTATAATCAACGTGAAATTTTAGGCTAAGAGAACTTCCAGGTGAGGAGGGCGGTACATGACCACTTAAATCCCAAGCTCTCCTTAGACAGTTTAGGTCTTTTTTAATAAAGTTCTATTTAGCTTCCAAAATCACTAAGTTTAACACACTTATATTATTATGCATGCAAAATATTTTTTAATAAAATGAAAAAATGCTCAAATTTATCAAGCCTCTTTTTTTTTAAGAAAGAAAGATATCATAAGTTAATCAGAGAAACTTCTAAAATTAACCATAGACGACAACAAAGATAATAAAGCAAGCAATTAGATTTTGATTTGCACTAATGGCTAGGTTATTTTTAGGGTGAAGCACTACATCACTAAGGTGCTCTCTGAATTTTTTTTCTTTTTTTTTGGGGTGTAAGTTCACACAATTGAAAAATAATTAAAATATATAATGGAGCTTACTAATTAAAATTTTATGCTATCACCATAAACTTGTAAGCAATATTTATCTTTCTAAGGTACTAATATATATTTAAACTATCATATAAAAGAAAATTAATTAACCTCACAAGTCCAAGAAAAACTCATAAGTTTTAAGACAAGTCCACCACTTGAGATGCTCCCTTTGTTGAAGAAAACTTTTGACCAAATTTGCTCCTTCGAAGCTTCACTCTGATACCAAATTTGATGGAGGTGAGCATTCTTTCTTTTGATGAGATTGAGAGAACTTGGGTATTGGAGGTGAGGGAAGAAGATATGTTGGATAACTAGCACTCCAACCAAGGATTACCAAGGTTTGGCCACCAAGCTCTCAAACCACAAGAATAACTCAATAATTTGTAATTGCCATAAGATCTCATTCATTCTAGTAAGGGGGAATATTTATAGCCATTACAAGCATCTTTCAAAAGAAAAAATTCAAAACATGGAGGGAGAGGTGGGTGGCCACATTAATGTGAAGCATTAAATTGTCTTATTATATTATGTCATCCACCCATTTCACATGCTATTATTTTTTGTGGATTCAACCAACTCACATTTCATGCTTTGAATTTTTAATTACAAAATTTCTAACATGGAGTTTCTAGAAGAAAATTAAAAATTACATAAAAAAAAAAAAGATGAAATCATAAAATGGGCCTTAGTAGGTTAATGGGCTAAGCCTTCTTCTTTCTTGAATTTTCTTGGGCTTTAGCTTGAGATCTTATAAATGAATCTTGAGCTCTAATTTTTGGATCCTCATGATATTCTACATCACTCTTATTTGACTTAAACAAATAGGAAAGCTCTATAATCCATTTAATGGATGTAGAGTATGCTCTACCAACGATGAAATGGAAAGATACTCTATGGAATAAAAGGCGATCTTGACTAGTGAAGAACATAAGTACATTATTGTTATATAGAAATAAAAGTATATGTCTAAGATAGAGAGAGGAATTTTTCCCTAGTTGAGTTGCTAGAAAATATCTCAGGGGGAAAACTTTATGACACCACATAGATTTTAGGAATTTCTTATTTAGGTAATCAAACACATCATTAAGGGATCAACATATTATCTTCAAAGATAAACATGTTATCATATAATGGATTTAATTACTTAATAAAGACTCCTAAAATAAATGGGTCTACATTATTTTAGAAAATTTTTTTCTGAACTACATAAAGAAGTAGAATAGGGTTTATTTCATACTAGGTTCATAATTTATTATAAGAGCAAGCCCCTATAGTTAATTACATCGTATGAAAGAGGAATATCCTTCTAGAAATACTCTCAATTAAAGAAATATATTTTATTTCTATTGATTTCAAAGCTTTTCATAAAGGATTGTTAATTTAGAAACTCAACAATGAGTGCTTCAAAGGGAAGGTGTTCTTTTCTAAGGCCAATAAGGATGAAGTTGGTAATGCTTATTGATACTGGGATTCCAAGTAAACATGTCAACTATCTTATTATTGGGCTTTATACATTTAGAATTTGAAATTATTGAGATTTTGGGTTGATATTTTATTAGAAACCTAGGGATTAGATTCTAACAACACAAGACTATAAAAATATTTAGTGATTGAAGTCTAATTTGAGTAGGACGCTTCAGACCCTAAGTCTATAAATGCTTTTAACATAGGTCAGAGGCTCTAGCTAATTTAATTTTTAAGAATTATTGACTTACTTTCTCTCTTGAGAAAGTGAGGCAATCCCTAACAGTTCTGGATTTATTATTCGCCTAGAAGAGTTGCCAATTAACACCACCAAAATGATTTTAAAATCATGATTCCAGTCTTATGTATGCAAGATAGCTGGGCTATTGCATTTAGGAGGGATGCTAAGAACCTAAACTCACTCCCTAACCCTAAGATGATGTTTGCCATTTTGTGCTCCTAACTAATTCAATAAACTTCATTTTTATGTATTCTGACTCATGACTAATTTTAAGGCTTTGGTATGCAAATTATGTTTACAATGAGATGTAGTTAGAAAGTGATCATAGGCTAAATCAAAATGAGAAGGCATGCTTCCCTATAAGGGGTGGTCATTCTCAAAGGTCAAATTCCCCTTTATGTGTAATGAGTGAAGCATCCAATTTAAGAGAAATGAATAATATGCTTTCATGGTTCGCAATAGCTAATTATTTCTAGTTACTTTTAAGTTATGCCTAGGGCTTTAATTAAAGTGAGATTATGATTTTTTATTTATTATGTTAAAGTTATTTACATTTAATAGGTTAGAAAATTTAGTTTTTCTAGGTGGCCTAACATTTCCAAGCATTTCAGCATAGAGAACACTACAAAAACCAACCTAAAAAAATCATATATTTTTATCACACATCCCAAAATAAATAAAATCAAATTAAACTAATAAAATAGGTCAATGCGACTGGGTATCATTGCTCACCCTAGAAGAAAAGAAAAATGGGTGGCCGAGCTCTGCCCTTATACAGCCTGATGTAGAAATAAAAGTCTAATTCTATGGAGGTCTTCATTTAGGATCATCACCTTCTTCAAAGTCCTCCATGGGCTTTATAAGGGACCATTGATTGGTAAAGTTAGCAACTATTAATTTTAAGCACAAATTACATGTTAAAATTCTAAAATAAATTCCTAATCCATACAACACAAATGTCAGAAAATACATACAACACATCAAGAATTTATATTCCAAACATACAAGCTTATCACTGATGTTTTCCAAGCCCACCTATCTTATTGGGCTATGCTTAGGGACTTAAGCAACACTTGCAAGCAAATATCATTCATTTTATTTTTATTAAAGTGGGCTCTTTAAGCACAACCTCTTGCAAAAATAGCATTAGCTTAAAAGAATGCCATAACATCCACACTAGTGAGCAAACAATCCTAGCCATCAAATTTAAAATATTACACCATAAAATAAGAAAAAAAACATCATTTCTCATCACAGATCATCGATCTAACTTAAATCTAGGGTATATGACTTAAGAATTTAGTGTGTGAAAGTGGGGCTTGTGTGGTATGATTGTACTAGACTTTTTAGGTTCACATTGTGATTTAACTTCAAAATTTAGTCTTTTACTTTTCATGAGTTTACTTTCATAGGTATGTGCCATTATTAAACTAGAGATTTGGGATATCAAGACCTCTTTCAGACTAATAGCCCTGCGATCTAAGGTGTTCAAACTATATACCATATGATATCTTATTATGAAAGACTTTATTTTCATTGAATTATCAAGATTGCTTGTTCATTATCCATTTTAAGATTTTTCAATTTACTATTGGGAAGTCTCAATTTAAATGATTTAATTACTTTTAAATTTTACTCTTTTTTAAGTTTAATTTTGTGTTAAAAGTAAAATTTATGTTTTAAAAAATCAAGAATAGAATAAATTTTGCTTCGGGCAAAACCCATTCCATTCAACTTTCTAATACTAATAGAATAGCATTTTCATCTTAAGATGAAAATCCATTCTATGGGTCAAACAAAGATCCCAAGTATCTTAATTAAACTCTTTTGAATTAATTTGAATGGTTTAATTTAAGTTGGGTTTAATTTGATTAATGTTTAATCCTTCTTTTAAGGTTAAAGCTTATATTATTTAATAAATTTTAAATGTTGTTAAGATACTTTATTTGAATTTATTAATGTCTTTTTGTTAAATTTATGACCTTTAATTAAAATTTATAATAGTTCCTTAAATTTAGTCTAAAAGTCGAATCACTTAACTTGATTATTTATCTTAATTTGAACTTTGAAATTAGGGTTCAAATGATTTTCTTTACTTATATTTTATATTTCTTTATTTTGATATTATTTAAAATTAATATAGTTTCATAGCTCAAGTTTATGTTCAATTTTATATCTCTTTGACTTGATTAAGATTTAAGATAGAAAATGATTGTTTGATTTCACATGTTTTATTTTAATTTATTTGATTTTGATTTTATCTTACTTATTTCATTTAACAATTATAAAGGCTCATTAACTTTCTAATCTAATAAGTTAATTTTTTAATTTAAACTTATTTTAGAAATTTTAGTTTCATCATTCGGTGTTTACTGATTTATGTATTTAACCCAATGTTTAGATCAGTTTTAGTGGGATATCTTATATTAAGAATTTAGTATTTAATTAAATTCCTTAAGATGAAGTTTTGTCTATCAATATCTAATTATTAATTATAACTTAAAACTTTAAGAATGAACTTTCTAGGTGCCAAACCTAATCTAGGCCATTCATATTCTTGGGCCTTTTGAGTTAAATATGATTATCATTCATATTTACTAATCATTAATGTCTTTCATTTGATGTTAAGTAAGCTTAAAGTGTCTTTAATATTAATGAATTCCTTGTTTTGACATAAAAATTAGGGATTAATTAATTTGAATTGTCATTTAAATGTTCATTTTATTCCAAATATAATAATTTAGAACTTTAGGGTTTAATTAATTTTTTGCTTTTAATTGATTTCCTAAACTCTAAATGAAGGATTAATTAGATTTTTCAACTCCAACGTACTAGAAAATTATTTTAAGGTCATTTGATGTTGTTTAAGATGTTTTAAATTTATTTTATTAATTTTCTTAATTTCTACAATTTTTTTGATTTATTATTTACTTTAATTTGATCTAGAGTTTGGAAATTCTATAACATCTGATCCAAAATTTATTTGACTTTGAAATTTGGGACCCCTAGCCAATTTTGTTTCCCCAAAATTTCATCTTAATCAAATATGTATTTTAGGACTAATTAATGTTTAAAAGATTTCAGTAAAGCCTAAATTAAGATTAAATTTTATAAATTCTTTAGGGGTTTTAATTCTCTTTCATTCCTCTTTAGATTTGTTTAGGATATTTGGATTCTTGGTTAATTTACTATGAGTTTTCAAAGATCATATCAATTAAATCAATTAATTAATTAACTTAATTACATAATTAAGTTATTTTGAAGATTAATGGGTTTCAGTGAAATTTAATATTTTTTGGTTTATTAATGTGTATTATTGTGTATTATGATGTTTTAAAGTGATTCCAAAGGTTTGCTCAAATTTGTTAATTTTTATTAATTAATTTCATTAAATTAAAGATTGAAGATTAAGAATTTTGTATCTTTTAATTTAATCATCAATAAATCTCCAAACTCTAATATAAGATGTGTTTTAACCTTAATTTTAGTTTTCCAAAGTTGTAAATTGATTAGATTAATATTTTTGGTTTAATCTACGTTTGATTATTTTTAATTTAACTAAAATTAAATAAAAAATAACCAATAAAATTAGGGGATTTTGAGTTTAATAGATTCCTGTCACTAAGATGAATCCATAGAGCCCTTATTTATATTTTTGGTTGAGTATTTTAATTTTTATAAATTAAAGTTTCTGATATTTTTCTGCATTTTTTAATTAAGAAATCCTATGTTTCTACTTAATCTTGTTAGAGCGATGTGGCGCTGATGTGGCATTGCTTTACACATGGTGGTGAGTGACTGGGCCATATAGATCCACATGTATCCCTTGTTAATTTTATGATGAGGTCACAGTTTCATCTTGACTGTCTGATTGAAGTTCAAATAGCTTTAGATTGAGTTGTGATTTCATTAAGAGATTTAATCAATTAGTTCAACTAAATCATAGCCATTCATTCTAAATAAAATGAACATACGACTATGATTCTATCTCCTTCATCTATGGTAGTGACAGTGCATGATCTGCTTTTTGTGGCTAATCATCAGCGATCTACCTAATGAAATCACAAAATTTCATTTGTAAAATGATCAATATATGATTTCGAAGGGATCTATATAGTTTGATCGATCTTATAACTTATTTCATTTCAAAAATGACTAACATAAAATTAAAGGGAGCCCAATTTTGACAATACCTTGCAGGTGGTGGTTTGGGTTTTAAAAATGTTCAAGGAGTTGAACAGAGCTTTTGGAAGAAGAATCATGCTTTACCTCCTTCTAGATTTGTGTGGAGCTAAACATCCATTGCCACTCACTAGAGTTTGGTGTTGAGAACAATCATAGGAGCTTGGGAAGAGGGAGAAGGTGTGCTCATGTTCGATTTCACTTAAGGAATGTGTTAGAATCAAAAGAAGCCCTGAATTTGATCTCTCCTTGAGTTCTTAATCTTGATCAAGAGCATCCTTATTGGCTTTTAATGGAGGTCATCGACCATAAATATTTGCAGTCCAATAATGGTGCTAAAGGCTATGAGAAGATCAAAGCATGCATTTGAATCCTTAAGGCAGCTAAGACAACACACATGGAAGAGATTTTGGAAGGATTGGGAGGAGATTGGCTCAATTTGGCTTCTTCTCCTCCATGGTATATTCTTCTTTCTCTTTGGATAGATTAGAACCTACTTAGATCTTTAGTTTTGGTTGGTAGCTACCTTGGGTTCATCCTAGGATGAGTTTAAATGAATCCAAGTGTGATTGAATTGAATTTGAGCTTAAATGCCTAAGTTTGATCCATTTAGATTTAACTTGACTATGTGTGATCAATTAGCATTGAATGCTCATTATTCATGTCTTTGGATTAATGATTGGCTGCCTAAGTTAGGCTTTAGGTGCGCCATGGATTAAAATTAAGTTTATTTGAGTTAGGCTTGGGTTTAAGTATTTGAGTTTAGTCCATTTGGAAATCTATTATTTTTGGATTGACTTTGATCAATTCATTTGATCAATGGATTTAAATCTAGATTCAATTATTTTGGTTTAGCAAGTTATTATGTTTCCAATAAATTTATTTAATTAAATTTAGAATTAATTTTAATTTTAAACCCAAATGAACCCATCTTACATTAAGTTGGGTTTAATTAAGTCATCTAATTTGACATAATTAAAATATAGTTGGTTTTCAATTATATTTATTTAAGTGTTTGAAATGATTTAGATCAATTGGTTTTATTTCATTTAAAATTAATTTTGAATTTCAACCCACTTTGATCCAAATTAGGCTTAATGAATCAATCATGGGTGTATTTTGTTAAATGACCAAATTGGTTAAATTGATCTTAGTAATTGGTTGAATTATGTTTAGTTATGACTCTGAAATGATTTTGGATGTTTAATTTAAATAAATTTCAAATTTATTTTGATTTAGGTTTCAATAAGGTTCGTTTGGGTTTATTTGGATCAATTAATCTAATTAGCCCATTTTAGGCCTTATTAGATTTAGATCATTAAGATTTATATTAACACATGTTCATTTGATAATTTTAAGTCCAAAGAATGATTTAATTTGGTCAAATTTTAGTGAATTGATCTTTGACTTGGGCTCCACATAGGTCAACTCTTGGTCAAATGGCATGATTGATCAGTTTGAATCTCATTTAGATTTAATTTTTTGTTCATTTATATTCACACATTGACTTTATGCTTTTCATTTGATTTGATTTCAATTTGTTTTGATTTTATTTGAATTTCTTTTAGGTTTAGAAAATTTTGAGCTTAGGTAGGTTAATTGGATTGACCACTCCAATTACCTTGATCCAAGCTAAATTAGATTTTAGATTTTATTTAAAATGAATTTGATTTAATCATTTGATTAAATTATAATCTAGTTTGGGTTAGGTCAAATCCTAGAAAGATTCATTAGGTCATAAAGTATAGTATCATAAGTGCTTAATGAGGAGGCTCCTAATATAGGATTAGGTGGCCTAATAATTGGGGTTAGAGATGATGTTAACCTCAACCAAAAATTTGGTCAACAAATGAACCCCTAATATGTGTGGTGGATTGATCATAGTACACTGTACATATTGGTGTTGACTGAACTAGTCAATAGTATTACAAGTATAAGAATGGGGCATAAGAGTAGCTTACTTCCATTCCTAAATTTGCTTTATTTCATGCTAGAAATTGGTCACAAGGATAAACATAACTTTATTGATCATCATCTTTAAATTTAAAGTACAATTCATACATAATATTTCTTTAAGTAACATCCATTAATAAGAGGCATTGTATGTTCACCATTATAAGTTATCAGTTGCTAAGAACCTTCATCATAGATTTTTTTCTACAAGGAATGGTCCATCCTATGTTGGCTCAAATTTGTTGCTTATCTTGCGATGAGCTAAAATTAGTCTTCTAAGAATGAAGATGAAGTATCCTATTGAGAAAGTTTTAGGTTGTACAATTTATCATGAGCTTAAACCATATGCAATTGGTAAGTTCAAGGTCTAGTTGAGCTCTCAGTTGTTTTGCTTCAAGACTTTCAAGTTCTTCTAATCAAAGTTTATAATTTTGATTTGTTGTAATGTTATTATTAACTACCATTCTTAAAGAAGGTAGTTATACTTCCAATAGAAGAATAGCTTCAGTTCTATAAACCAAAGCATATAGTGTAGATTAAGTTGGTGTCTTATATATAGTTCGATAAGCCCATAAAGTTTCAACCAACTTTTCATGCAACAAACATTTATTTTTATTAAGAAAATTTTTAAGAATTCGTATAAAAGTTTTATTAAATGTTTCAATGAATTTATTCGCTTTAGAGTAATAGATGGTTGAATATCTCCAGTTGATGTTATGTTTAGCCATAAAGTAATTTATTTTAGTGGACTTAAATTATGGACCATTATTAAATATGATTTGAAAAGGAATGCCAAAATGATATATGATATTTACTTGAAATAACTTAAGTACATGGTATGCTTTAACATTTTTTAGTGGAATTACTTCAGCCCACTCAGAAAAGTAATTTGTTGCAACCAATATAAAATGATGCCCTTTTGATGAAGGAGGGTCAATGGACCCTATAATGTCAGAACCCCAACTCTCAAAGGGCTAAGAGGTAATCGTTGGATACAACACACTAGGTGGATGATGTAATACAACACCATGTATTTAGGATTGATGGAAATGACGTGCAATTTTTATGCAATAATTTAACATTGAGGGCCAATAATGCCGAAGTCTTTTAATTTTCAATTTTATTTTTGGTCCAGATTGGTCAGAGCCACACAATCTAGAATGTCCTTCAGCCGCAATATTATGGGATTTTTATTTATCTAAATAATGTAGTCATAAGATAAGTCATATTTATTAATTTGATTTTTTAATGACTTATCTTCTAGGAGCCTCCCCTAACTTAAATAGATAATGAATGGTTATTTCCAATCACATTTTTCTTGACCTTTAGTAATGGTGGTTATCCTTTGCATTTCTATTTTTCTATTCATATAATCTAAATCTATAAGGGATAAAATTTGTTGATTTTGAACTTCTATAGATATAGCCTCTTTTGTTGAACATATAATTTCTTTGGTGAGCTTAGCTAAAGCATTTACTATAGAATTATCTTTGTGTGATATTCTATATAGAGTTACAAAAGAAATCTACAACTTTATTGTATTTGATAATAATTGAAAAGTTTTGGGTGTAGAATCATATAGATTTTGCTCACTTGATTTATAACCAGTTAAGAATCCCCAAAGACTTTAATATTTTTAATATCCATAAGGATTATTAATTCTAACCCAGTTATAAGAGCCTCACATTTGGTTTCATTATTTGTACAAGATTCAAACAAGTGATAAGAATATTACATCATTCCTTTGTTTAGAGTTATAAATGATTACTTAGGAAAAATGACCTTTGCAAACCTCCACGCCATCTTTTTAGGAATGTTCGAGGAGTTTATTCTTCATGAGATAAATTGATATATATTCAACAATATTTCTCTTAACATCATATTAAGGTTTATTTAGATTTGGGTTCTACTTCCTATGAATGTAAGCATTCATACTTAATTATCCCTCTTACTTTAGTAAGGGTGCACTCTCAATTAAGGTTGAAAATTGACATATCTATATGATATGAATCAGTGTATAGAGGTGTGATGTGAATGACTGCATAAGAAAAATATGAGGGTAGTCCTGATCAAGATCCCATGGTTCCATCATCCCAGGACTACCATCATTCCAATCTACCAATATCAGAGGGCTATTAGTCGTAATGTTCAGGGAGTCTGATTAGCAGCCATGGGCTACCTCATCTCAAATATCCCGAGTATACTAGAGGTATTGTGTAGACATTTAGTAAATACAGGGTAAACTTAATTTATACATTTATACAATAATCTAATGAGGTCTACGTTGTAGAAATATGTAGGGCTTACATCCATTGGAATGCCATTATGTTTTAAACATTCGCATGGTGAATATATTGAATGGGCTTACATTCCTTTGAGAATGTTATTAAGTTGTAGGTGTTTGTATAATGAATGAAAAGATTAGACTTACATCCATTGGGAATGCCAATATATTATAGAGGATGTTTGTATGGCGAACAGAAAGGTGCTTGATGGCGATTGAATTTTCTGTCTATTTTTTGGCAATACGAAGGATCACTAGGACAACCAAGTTTTTATATGAGGGAAATGGTTATATTTTGATAGTAATTTAATTAATGCATACTATAATTTGTAAAATTTTTCATATGATCAGTATCTTTCCTACTTCAATAATCACCTAGTTTTAATGAAATCCTTAGTTTCCTCAATGTTAGAAATTCAAATGTCCACTTGAAATTGTGCGAGAAAATGGTTATCAATTTTTCTTCTGCCAACCTAATAATCGAGGCTAAAGCTTGTGACTTTTTTATTTTTGCCAAGTTGAATATCATTGTGGTGGTAAGAATAGTGAGCCATTTAAATTGTGTAATTTAATTTGTAATATGCTTAATTTGTAACTTAAATCCATTAGCAGAAAAGTAAAGTGCAGGAAAGTAAAAAAAAAGAACACAAAGACCAAAATTAGCCTACATCCATAGCTAGCCACCTAGGTTAGGAATTCACTCAAACAAAGTTGAGATTACAACAAATCTCCTTTACTCTCATTCATTGGCAAGTACAACCAAACACATACTCTTCTTAATGGGCAAGTACAACCTAACAAGAGATCAAGGAAGAGGATTATGAAAGTATCTAACTCTCATTTTAAAACTATTTTGTTCTCAAAATCCAACTATAATAATATTAAGGCAATTAAAATTAAATGAAAGAAAGATATCACTTTAATTGATATTTAATTATGTAAGAAATGATTAAACTTGAAGTATGTAAATGATGCAAATGAAACTTTAAACTATTTGATGTGAATGTAATAACTTGAATTCAAATTGATTTAATATTAATGATTTAAAATGTAGCAGAATAAAGATTTGAATACCAAATCAATTATTTTTACAAAAGAGACTTTAAGTTTTCAAAAGATCAAATGTAAAATAAAATCTTAAATCACATGAACTCAATTTGAAAACTCTTTTTAAAAGGAATAACATTTGTGCAAAGTCTGAAATCATTTAGTAGAAAAGAAAACTTGCAACTTACATGTGTTCTTTATGAACTAATTTTTATAACATAAGTTTCACTTTAGCATATGTAGAAATAAATAGAAGAGAAGAGTTTGCAAACACAAAACTTTAATCAAAATGACACAAAGTTTTCAACCAACTTGAGAAAGTGTATGAATAGATGTGTAAAGCACAAATCAATTTGACCAAATACCAAAGATTCTTAGCCCAAGAAAGAAATCAAGGTCTTACACATGAGGAGCAATGAAATAAATTAAAAGAACCTTTAAATATCTTTCACCCAAGAGGGATTTTCACCCAAGAGGGATTTCCACCTTTAAATATCTTTAAATATCTTACACATGAGGAGTAATATTTAAACCAATCACTTGTAGGCTAGAAGATAGAAGAACTATGAAGAAAGAAGTATTTGATTCAGCAAGAAGAGATCTCCAAGAGTTTTGCAAAAATTTGGCCAAGAAGTTTTTTTAAGAAAGTTTTTCCAGGAGAAATTAACCTTGTTTTTATTTATAAGACAAGGGGGAAACTCATAGGTGGGAAACTCATTTGGAATTAATTTAAACATAAACTAATCAAAATAAAATTAAATGGAATGAGATAAAAAATTAGCCAAAGGGAAATATGAGGGAATTTCAATATGGAAGGTTGGTTTAATTTGAAAATCAATTTGAAATTGAAATTGTATAAGAGGGATTTTGGCCAAGGCAAGGAAGAGGGAAAATATACATGGTAAGTGATTCTAATTGAATCAATTGAATTTAAATATATTTATTTTTGTAAGATGAAAAAATGAGGCAAGGCATTTTGGATGGAAAAATAATTTGGAAAAAGATTTAAATTGAATCAATTCATCATATGACCTAATTTCTATTGTAGTTAAGAATTTAATACTTATGTGGGTGGGCCAAGAGAGAGGGAAGAGAGAAGAGAGAGAGAGAGAGAGAGAGAGAGAGAGAGAGAGAGAGAGAGGAGAGTGGAGAGAAGAGTTTGAATTATTATTAAACAAGTCATGACATAATTAATTGTCCAAGTGAAAAAGGGAAAAATTCAAATGTTGATTAATTTAAATTAAGCATGATATATGGTTAGCCAAATGAACGTTTCCATGATAATATTCAATTAGTATTTAATGAAATATCATGGAATATTTAATAAATTCATCTTGATTGAATGAAAGAAGGAAAGATATAATTCTAGAATATTTTAAATTAAATCCAAAGAAATTATTAAACTTCAACCAAGCTACTTTTCTAAAATAGATTAGATTTATTTTAATGTACTTAATTTACATTAAATGATGATAAAGAAAATCTTAAGAGAGTTTGAATTAGTTTTCATTAAGATATTAATTTGGATTTTTAATAAAGATATGATTGGCAAAAGGAAGTTTCCAAAAATAGAATTTATATAAAAGGAAAGAAGATAATTCCATGCCTTATTTTAATTGAATTTGAATTAAATCAAATAAAGTCAAATTTATTCAAATTAAATCAACTAGGTTAGCATATGATCATCCACATAACATTCCATAAAGAGAGGAGTTCAAAAGTGCATACGTAATTAAAGGAATATTCAATTTGAATTAAAAATAATTCAAATAAAGATTCAAATAAATGAATTTTTTAATTTAGAAAAATATGGGATAATTTTGGAAATGATCTAAATAACTCTCACACAATTTAGTTGGAAAATAATCATGAAAAAAAGCAGCCAAAAAGGTTTATGATGAAAAATAGGATAAGAGAGAGAAAATTAGGATAATAGGAGAGTAAACAATAATATAAAAAATAATTTCACAATAATTGGATTATATGCATGTAATAAATGGATAATGAATATATTTTTGCATGGAAATAGTTTAATGAGATGTGATCTTAATTCAACTTACATGAAAGCACAATAAATGTAACATGGTTTATGCATTTAGTTCACATTATCCAAAATGAAAAAAATTTAAAGATTAATTGTAAATATAAAATATAATGTTTATGGATAATTTAAAATAGATTATTTTAAAATGGATGAATACTATAAATATTTTAGAGAGAATTTCATTTGCTTTAATATAGTTATTCCTAGAAAAATTCCCACCTAGTCCATGTCCAAAAGCTTTAGCATTCAGATATAACTGAGGAACTAAGAGTTGAAGAATTTTTTATACTCACTTAAATTTAACTTGATTAGTAGCATTTGAACATGTGTTTGTTATCATCAAAATCAATCTCATATCAGATGGGGCTCATAAAGTCAACATAAGTCCTTATACAAAGGTCTCCCATGACTAAAAGAATGATGAAAGGGTTCAGATGAAAAATGGAAGTAGGATAAACTCCCACACTCCTCAGTCCAGTTCCAAATATTTTAAGATATTAATTGAGCAATTCCAAAATATTAGAGGAGAAGTCTCAGACTTAGGAAAAGGGGTGGGCGAAAGTACCTGACGACAACAAGAATAAAAAAATATGTGTTATTTTCATATGGGTCAGCAACAACAACAATTTTCTTACATGAACGAGCTTAATTCAACACTCATTCAAATGTTTGAAAATTAGAACTTTAATGCCATCCCAAGTAGAGTTCCTTTTCTTGTAGTGCCTTCTTATCGCCTCTATGTTACCACCCCTCTAGATCCAGAAGAAGAAAAAAGAGAAGGAGGATGATTATAACTTCACGATATTCTTTTCCCCCCTTTCTTGTATTTGTATTTATATTTCTCTTCTTTTTTAATACCTTTGTAATTTTATGACACATTTATGTAATAAAATTTCATTTTTTAAATAAATTTTTATTTTGTATTATTTATGTACTGGTTGGCTACCCCCTGAACTTAACAATAATTTGGATTTTTTGTATAAGTTTGAAACTTATTAAATAAAATTTATAACTTAAAGAAAAATTAGACTGAAAAGTTAGTGCCTCGAGATTGAAAAGTGAGGGCCTTTATGCTAGATGGTGGGATTTAGGCTTAAAATTAGAGAAGGTAGTGCCTAGGAGCTAGCAAAGTAGCACTGCAACACTATTACAACACTCAATGCTTTCAGTATAGCTTTGAGGTGCTACAGTTAGACATATTGGCCTCATGACCTGAGATGGCAGTGTTGTGACACCAAAATCTAGTGTCGCGGCCCTGGGTACTAGACATTTTGACTCTACAACTCGAGAAGGCAGTGTTATGATGCCAAGATTCAAAGCCATGGTGCTAGTCACAACACCTTGGTGCCATACAATAGTGTTGCAACACTATAAAATGGAGCGATAAGGTTCAAAATCATGAGAGCTCAGCACCACAGCATTTGGTATCAGAGTTGGTGCTATGAGTCAGAAGACTCTATTATAAGGCAATTTTCCTATGTGATTTAATGATTTTTTTAGAAATTTTGGTAGAATATCAACTTAATAGTGCTAGTTTTTAGAATACTTTAATACAAAATGCATTCTTCTCCCTTATTATGGATCTACGATCAATAGAGGAAGGGTTTTTTATATCACATCGGGGCCAAGTTTGATGGCAGAGGCCTTAAACTTTTAAATTTGTATTTTTGTGAGTTAAAGCCTAATTTCATCTTAATTTTAGTAGTATCTTATCTTAACAATGCCTAAAATATTAATTTTAATGGGATTGTGTTCTTCTCGCTTCCTCTGGACCCAAGATCAATGGAGGGAGGATCTTCATTTCACACCAAATCTAAGATTGATAGTGGAATTCTTCAAAAAATTTTTGTAGGGTGAGGAATCATATAAAAGAAGCATTTTAGTTTGAGTTTTACCTAAAAATTTACCTTGAGCAAGAATAAGAGCATATAATAAAGATATATTTATAGTAGAATTGACAATAAAGAGAGGGAAGGGAGTGTGGTCAGAAAGTAAATAGGAAGTGGAAAGAGAGTTAGCCATTCTTTTCTCAACCACTCCCACTTTCCAATAAACTCTGCCACTCTCCAAAACGCTCCCACTCCCCCTTAGGTGGTTATCTCTAAGGTAGATGGCTATTAGTGGGAGTCATTGGAATTTTCCAGACTCTTTGAACTGAGGGACAATAGAGTCAGTGCCTAGGTGCCGAGCTTATGGCGTTGTGGTGCTGTAGTTAGGATGTTCATTTTTTATTTATTATTTATTATTTAATTTTATTTAGTTGCAAACAAATTACCCACCAATGAATGTATCATGTCAATTAGACATGATGCATTCATTGCTTTTTCCTTTGTTTATTAATAATTATATCTAGAAATATACAAGGGAATAAAGAGTATAATATTCAAGAAGTTAATGATCATAATATTCATGTATCATGTAATAACAAACACAGTTGCTAAAAGAAGTTTTAACTACATGTAATTAGTTTGAATTCCTCTAATATAAATGGAAGCAATATAAGATCGATAAGCCATAATAGCCTATCTTTCTTATGTATTATAAAGATGTTGGAAGGCTGGTTCCTAATTATAGACTAATGTAAAAAGAACTTGCTCGATTTTGGACACCTAAGCGTCCATCTATGAGCAATCTTCTTTTATAGCTATGATAGCTTATCTCACCATAGACCTATCTCTAATAAATATTGTCTTCTCGGATGTAACTCTCTTTATTTAATAGATATGTCAACAAGCTCGATATCTATGCTCTAGAGAGTTCTCTTTGGTATGATCTGAAGGCTCTAAGGCTATGCTTGAGATCTTGAAAGACTAAAGAGGCATAATGCAAAATAGTGTTGAGTGAATTATCTGCCTCAGTGAGTGTGTCTGATAAGAGCTCCTGGTAAGTAGTACATAGTAGGAATAGTCTGAACTTAACATCTCAACATAGGGACTCCCAAAGTGGTAGCTCTCCTACTTCAAGGGACAAAATGGCAGCACAATCAAACAAAGAGTTTATTATTGACCTTATTTTTTTGAATGAGGTTAACATCATCTCAAAACTACTAATTAGGACATCTAATCTTTTATTAGGAGCCTCTTGATTAGGTACTTCAGACACTACTCTTAGTGATCCAGTGTATCCTTTCAGGATTTGACCTAACCCAATAAGATTGGATAGACCCAAACCAAAACTAAATAAAAACTACATCAAACATATTAAAATTAGAATCTAGATCTAATTGAGCTTAAACTAGGGTAATTTATATGATTAACATGAACATCCTATTTAAGCTCAAGAGGACCTAAAATTCAAAGAAATTCAATGAAATTCAAATAAATTAAAATAAATTTAAACCAAATCATTAAAAAGCTTAAAATCATGACATGAACATAAAGGTAGTCAAATCCAAATGAAAGTCAAAGGTTGACTTATGTGAGTCCCACCAAGTCAAAGGTCAACTCACCATAATTTGACAAAATTAAATCATTTCAAAGGTTTTAAATAATAAAATAAATATGTTTAAACATGAACCAAATTAATCTAAATCCAATAAGGCCTTAAGTAGGCTAATTAGACCATTCGATCTAAATGGGCTTAAATGGACCTTATTGAATTGAAATCCAAATTAAATTCAAATAAATTCAAGTTAATTATTTAAATTTATTTTAAAATTATTATTAAGCATAAATTAACCAATTATTAGGTTTAATTTGGCCAATATGGTCATTTGACTAATTTGATCAAACTTAACCTATTAAGCACAAATTGAGCTAAAGTGGGTTTTAAGTAAAAAAAAAGAAGAATTTCAATTGACCTAAATCATCCCAAATACTTTGATTAACAAAATTAAAAGATAAATACATTATGATTAAGTGAAGAAGGTTATTTGACTCAGTTGGATTCAACCAAATCAATTTAAGCCATAATGGGTTAATTGTTGAAATAAGAAAACAACCAACTCCAAATTTTATGAAACCCATTAATTAGGAACATTATAAATTATTAAATGAACATAACTAAAGCTTAAGTCTAGCATTAATCAATCAAATGGAAGAAGCTAAGCCAAGTCAAAAGGGAAAATGCCTACGTGGCATAATTCAAAGTATTTGAGCATGAATCTAGGCTAATCACCTTGGAACACATCTAAACTCAACCTAAGATGAGCTTAAGTGAATGGCAACCAAGTCTAAGCATGTTAAAAATTTCTAAATTAGCCCAAGAGGAATGTAATATGCCATAAGAAGGGAAAAGGCCAAATTGAACCAATGTCTTCCTCAAGCCCCAAAAATCCTTCCGTGTGTTCAATTTCTGTTGCTCCAATGAATTCTGAAGGAATGTCTAGCCTTCTCACTACCTTTAACTCCATCATTTGGAGTTTAATTCAATATGATTGTTAGCCTCCATTAAAATCCAATGAGAGGAATTTCGGCCAAGCTTAAAACTTTTTCTCAACTCCATCACCTTCTCTAAGCCAAATTGAATCGAATCAAACTTTTCCCCTCCTCCAAAACTTCCTTGATTGCATACAACACCAACTCTTGTGAGTCATAGTGGACATCCATCTCCATGTCAATCTAGAGTGAGGAAAAGCTCATTTATTCCTCTAAAGGCTTCGTTTCACTTCCACATGCATTTTCAAAATGGAAATCAATATTGAGACCCTACGCTAGTGAGGTATAGACGAAACTGACCTCTTTGATATTTGACCTTGGTCATTTATGAAGTGAAGTAGATCTTAGGATTGATCAAGCTATATAGATCCATTCCAAATCATACCCTAATTACTTTGAAATCAAAATTCACTAGAGATTAGCTACAAAAAGTGAATGACTCTCGGTTCTTACCATCATTGAGGGAGACGTAATCTTCACCGTCCATTCTAATTTAGTCAGACCATCTAATTGAATCCTCTATAGGAAATCAAGAGATGATCTAAGCCATCTAATCGAAGATCGGATGGCATAGATGAAACCATGTCCCATTGCCAAAATAACGTGAAATCCATGAGGATCCTGTGTGGCCAAATCAGGTGATGCCACTTGTAAAGAGGTGCCACGTGGTGATGACTTGGGTAAATAGGAAATCTGCATTTTTTTATTTTAAAAAATTAAAAAATACTAGAAACTTTAAAAAATCATAGAAAATAAAATATTCAACAAAAAAAATACAAATAAGGCCTCTATAGATTCATCTCAGTGAGGAGTATCCATTAAACCTAAAATCACCAATTTTTATTTGGGAATTTTAAATTAAACACAAACCATTAATCCAATCAATTTGAAATATCGGGGAATTGCAATTAAGGTTAAAGCACATCTTAGATAAATACTTCATAATATATTGGCAAATAAATCTTAAAATACCAAAATTTTAAGCCACAAGTCTTAATTTAATGAAATAAAATAAAAAATTAAATTAGAAAAATTAGGTAAAATTATATAATTAAGTTAAATCATCATAAACTGAAAAAGAACCTAAATATATCATTAAAACCCACTGAAAACTTATAATACTTAAAATGACATAATTAAGTAATTAATTAAATTAATTAATTAACTTAAATTGTCTAAACTTCAAAAAATCATAATAAATCAAACAAATCTCCAAAAATTCAAAATAAACCCTCAATGGATGCATCTTTGAGAGAGAAATAAAAGAAAATTCAAATGTTAATTTGTTGGATTTAGGCTTAATTTGAGTTAAATGAAATAATTAAAACTTTAATTAGTCCTGAATTATGCAAATTAAAACCTTAATTAAATTTGTTTGATCAAAGTAAAATTTTAGAGAACTCAAATTGGCAAAGAACCCCACTTGCTATAAAAATTCCACAAGCAAATGATTTCTAGATTGGAAGTTATCAAATTTCTAATCCTTGGTTAATTTAAGTGAAAATTTTAAATCAAAAAATTATAAAAACTATAGAAAATTAAAAAATCACTTTCACTAATATATGAACACCTAAGAAAAATTTACTAAGTCTATAAAGTTAAAGAACTTAATTAATAAAGTATTTAAGGTTTAAGGTTTAATGAAATAATTTAAGATATATAATTTAATTAAAACTTAAATCACTATATTCAATTACAATAATTAAAATTCAACATTAACCAATCTATAAACTTTACATTAAAACATAAAATTCATTAATATAAAGAAACCTTTAAACTTATGGATAACATAATCCTAAGTATAGAATAAAAGAGGAATGAAAATTAAAATGATTCATTAAGTTAATTAGTTGTAGTAAAATTTAAGAACTAAAATAGCTTAGGTTTGAGTTGGGTGCCCAAAGTCAATCAATTTCTTAGGTTTCTTAAATTAAGATGAGTAAATAAAACTCCATCATAATGAACTAAACTAAATTTTGGCATGTAATATTTTATTAAGCTTAATTTTAAAATAATAATTTAGAACACATAAGAAAATACATTTTTTAAATGATGAAATTAAGATTTCCAAGGATTAATTAGGATCAATTGAATCAATTTATATAAATAAGCATAAATGAATGAATGAAATCATAACTTGAAGTTAAACTCATAACATGAATAAATGAAACTAAACAAAAATCAAATAATTAAAATATACAAATAAAAATGAATTGAATATTTAATTAAATGGAAAAAAAATGAATTTAAATATGGATAACGTAAATTATAATATACAATAACATAAAAGAAAATTAAATCAAATCAACTTATTCAAATCCATAATATTAATAAAATAAATAAAATTAAATAAAACAAATAAAATCAAATGAATAATGATTCAAATTAAAAAAGATTAAATATGAAATTAAGCTATAGAACATAAACTAAACAACATAAAATACAAATGAGTAAAATCAAACTTGGAATGAAAACTACATCAAACTAAATCATAATAACATAAACATTAAATTCCTAATTATGATTTAAAGAAATTTATTAAATCTTAATCAAAGATTATAAATAAAATCATAAACCAAATTAGGAAATATTTTATTAAATTAAGGGAAATGTAAAAAAGAGTGAATGTTAATTCAAATTCCAAATAAAATTAAAACAATAATTAAATCAAAGAAAACTCAAATAAATTTAAAGATATCTAAGGTTTTAGCTTGAACGTTAGAATAAAGATCTCATTAGGATTTAAGATGTTGAATAGAATGGGTTCCACCCAAAGTGAAATTTATTTTATTCTTCATTCTTGAAAATTTAAGTTCCACTTTAACATAAAATGAAATTAAAAAATGGAAAAAAAAAATCAACTAAATTACTTAAATTGGAACCCCCTAATGGGTAACTGAATGAATTTAAGAATAAAATAAATTAAAAGAATGACAACAAAATTTTCATAATTACCAAACATATGGTACATTGTTTAGACTCGTGGTGGCAAGGTTATTAGTCTGAAGGAGGTCTTGATACCTCAAACTTCTGGTTTAACAATGACACATACTTATGAAGTGAGATTATAAAAATTGAAAAATCTAAAAATAAAATTAAAACAAACTCTAAAAACCTAAATTGAAACTTGAACTTAAAATTTCCTAGCAAATTCTTACCACACAAACTCCTCCTTCACACACTAGATTATTAGCTCACTGACCCTAGACTTAGGTTAGGTAGATTTGTGATGTTCTATGATGTGATGTGAAATGTTTTTCTAATTTTATGGTGTATTATTTTAGACTAGATGTTTAGGATTATTTGTCCACTAGTTTGGATGCTAGGATGTTATTTTAGCTTAACATTATTTTCTACAGGGGGCTATGCTAAAAGGGATTGCTATAAATAAAAACATATAAATCTTATTTGCTTTTAGGTATGCTTAAGTCCCTAAGCATAGCCCAATAAAATAAGTGGGCTTTCAAACAATTAATGCTAAGCCTGCATATTTGTAAATATAACTATTAGAGTGTTATTTATATTTCTTAATATTTATTTTGTAGGGTTTAAAATTTTTTATTTTTAGAATTTTAAATGTAATTTAAGCTTAGAATTAGGTTAGAATTTATGGGGCCTAGGAATAGCAAGAGTTGACCCTACTAGTAGATGGGGTGCAGAGGTCCCCTGTGAAGCTCGTGGATGTCCCAAAGAAAGAGACTATCCTAAAAGAAGACCCCAATAGATCTAGACTTTTTGTTCTAGGTCGGGTCGTATAAGGGAAGAGCTTGGCTATCCATTTTTTTCTTTCTTTCAGAATGTACAGGGTACCCACCCTCACTGGCCTGGTTCTTATTAATTAAATTAGTGTGATTTATTTTGGGTGCTCAATAAAAATTGCATGCTTTTCTAGGCTTATTTTTGTACCGTGTTTCTCTGATGAATGCGTGGACATTAGGCTTTTAGGAAAAATAAATTTTTTACCCAACTTAAATCTACATAACTTAAATAAAATAAATAAATTCAAAACTTTACACATAAGTTAAATCCTCAGGTGCAACTTAAAATAAACTAGAAATAAATAAGTTTTGTGAACTATGTTAGCATAATGTTCAAAATCCTTGAATTAGGACACTTTACCCATTATGCATAAATAACATCTAACCTTTAAGGATGAACACCTTCTTGGGGAAGTGTGCCTTTTTGTTTTAATTTGGCCCATGATTGCTTCTAACTACATCTCATCATAAGCATAAATTTCACCCAAAGGACTTAAATGAATTATGAGTTAAAACATTTAAAGTTGAAAAATTATTGCATTAGTTAAGAGCATATCATATCTAACATGATATTAGAGATTATGGAGTGATTTTAGGTTTCTAGATTATTTCCTAAAATGTAATATCCCAGGCATCTTGCATTCATGAAACCAACATCATGAATTTAAAATTTTTGCCTATGGGTGATAACTAGCAGCCTTTCTAGGTGGGTAATAAGTCCATAAGAGTTTGGGATAGGTTCCTTTCCTCTAGTAAGAGAAAAAGTTAATAATTCCCAAAATTTGAACTAGGTAAAGCCTCTAACTTGTTTAAGAAGCACGTATAAACTTAGGTTCTGAAGCATCCTTCTAGGAATAAGTCTTCAACCCTAAGCATTTTTGTAGTCTTCTACTGCTAGTATTTAAGTCCTAAATTTCTAATAAAATGTCAATCCAAATCTAAATAAATTCAATATATGATAGTTGAATTGTTTACTAGCATCCCAAAATCTATAGGCATTTCCTACTTCATCCTAATTGGCCTTAAAAAGAACACTTACCCTTCTTAAGTGTTCCCTTTTGAAATTACAATTTAACCATCCTTTGGAAACAACTTTGAAATCCATAAAAATATGAGCCTATTTCTTTAATTGAGAGTATTCTTAAGAAGAGAACATGATTCCTAAGATGTAATTAACTATAGGGGCTTTCCCTTATAGGGAACTACAATCCCAATATAAAATAAACTTTGTTCTACTTTTCCATATAGTTAAAGGGAAGAATCTCTCGAATATTGAAAGACCCATTAAGTTTAGGATTCCTTGTTTAAATAATCAAATATATTATATGATAACATATTTCTCTTTTTAGATAATATGTTTATTCCTTAATGATAAATTTAATTACATAAATAAGAATTTCCTAAAATCTACATGGTGTCATAATTTTTCCCCATATTAACCTCTACATAGATGCTAGAAAGGTCAAATAAAACTTCTAAGTCAACACCTAGAAGTAAGTGACATAATGCCATCACTATATGATATAAGCTCTTTGAAGTGCTGCAACATGATGCTCCTAAAGGTATATTGTGTATCTTGGAGACAAAGCATGAAAGTTCCATACTAGATAAATTCTTCTAAGCTATATCCCTTAGACTAGAAGTATGATAACTATCTACACTAAGAGTCAAGTTTTGCTGAGAAATCATCTTTGGTGCCACTCACTATCAATTAAGTTGATTCTGATAAGAATGATTCATAACTAGTCTTTAAAGCACTATATTAATTAGTACATGGATCTTCTTCGATATGCATATGGTCATCACTAATAGTTCTAGTAGAATGAAAATTGGGGAAGTCCCACTAGCATTTATTGATAATACTAGAGTGACATCACCCTCAACCCTCTTTACTGACGGTTCAACCTCTATTGGTGGAGGTGGTGCTTGAATATGGTTGGGTGTTTTTTTAACTTCCATGTCATTATCAACTAGAAGAGAGCCTTGAGTATCCCTTTCAGTCTCTATATGAACATGTGAAGGTTCTCGATGATGCTTTCTACTACTATCTTGTCTATTTGATGATATCTTAGAACATGAGCAGTGTGTAGAGGGGAATGCAAGTAACGTGTCAGGCTAGCTTTCCTGAGTTTATGATTGAATATGCAAAATCCCATCTCAAAATAGAAGAGAAGGTGAGACGAATTCATTCTAAACATAAGTGGATAACTCCTGTGTTAACCTATTATTGAGCCACATAGAAATAAAAACTAGTCCTTAGGAGAAGCAAAAAGGCCCAAGCCATAGAAGCTGCCTCCAAATGATAAGAGAGTGATAGCATCCCCATGGAATGAGCATTTGCTATATTAAGTATCTATGGTAATCCATATATAGGCGTAGTCTGAGTAAAACCATACTATTTAACTACTCTATTAGGATAATATCCCTCCAAAACCATAGACTCATGATTGCAGTAGCAAAGCTAAGTAGGTCTTAGTACAATGATGGATTTCTATAATGAATCCATACTCTGTCTTTGATAATAGTAAGGTTGTACTTGTATCAACAAAATATATATGAATCTATGTTCCATGCTCTGATGAGGTAAGCTATATAAAGATGACATGTGAATAATTTGAAAGTGATCCTGTTGACCTTACTTTTGGAGTGAGGATTAATCTGTCATCATAGATCTTGGAACCTTCTAGACACTTGGATTTTCTTAGTGCTAAGACACTTTTATTTATTAAGGAAACACTAAACTTGAGCTTAGATACTTAGAAGGAATAACCCTAAGCTTAGAATCCACCTAAGGACAAATAGGTTTTACCTACCTTATGGCATAAACAAAGACTCGTACCTATTCACTCATCCAAACTTAAGCTCATGTAGATGGAGATAAACCAATATCAAACCTATTCAATTAATCTTAATTGAATTTGGCTTTCTAATCTAAGCTTCAAGCTAAATTAACTTGGACCTTAACCCAAGTTAATACATCATGATCCTATGACTCAATTTAAACCCATTTAAGCAAACTAAATCCAATTTGATTTTCTCAATCACTTCAATTATTCATTAGATCATTTCAAGCCACTCCAACAGTTACAATTAAGCTAATTGAACCAAAGGAAAGTAATCAAGCCAAGTTAACCCATTTGACTTAAAGGGTTCAAATGAGCCAAAAACTAATTAAGCCCTAATCAATTACAATCAAAGCAACCAATCAACCTCAAGTTCATCATTTAACACATCCCAACCATCCATAACCCCAATTGGTCCAAGTTAGCTTGACCAAGTCACTTGACCCAAAGTGACCTAAAAGGGGTAATTGAACCAAGCTCTAATTAAACTCCCATAGATCAAATCAAGCCATCCAATCCTTCCATTAATAATTGTAGGTCATTATTGAACTCTCTACTATAATCAATTGAACCTAATCAAGCCAATTAGATCCTTTGATCCAAGTTGACCTAATTTGAACTAAAGGGTCAAATTGAGCCAAATCACATATTAGACCAAATTGGTTAAAACCAATGCTTCCATCCTATCACTAATTCAATATTGAACATTCTCTAACATTTAATTGAAAACAATTTGGTCAACCTAACCCAATTAGCCTATTTAGCCCAATTTGACCTAAAGAATCAAAGTGAACCAATTCACTCCATGATCCAAATTAATTCAAATAAACTATTCCAATCAATCACTAATGATTGATTGAACATAAACCTAACTCATGCTCAAGCTAATTTAGCGAATTTGGTCAAATTGGTCAACATGACCCATTTAACCCAAATTGAACCATATGGGACAAATCTAAATCTAGCTCAAATTGAATAAAACCAATTACACTTATTCAATCCAAATGACCAATTGAACTCACCCAAGTCACGACTTTGGCCCAATTTGGTCAAAATGGTCAACTTATCCCAACTTGACCCAATTGACCCATATGGGTCAATTTGAACCTAACCTAACAAAACTTGGCATGACTCATCCTTGGGTCACCATAGGTCTGCCCAAGTGAGCCCAACCCATGGCGATAATATGGGTCAAACCCATTGAGTCAAACCACCCAAATAGACCTGTTTGGGTGGGTTCTCCACCTCCTTACCCATTGGCAGCCACCTTTGGCTCTTCTTGGATAAGAGGACCACTGACCCAACCTAACCCAAAGTTGTTGGGATCAACCTTTGGCTTGGAGAGGGTGAGTTCACCCATGGGAATCCATTGGTTTACCTAAGAGAGTGAGCATACCTCATGCCAGTCCACTACACTCCCTCAACCTCTCACACTCAGCCACCTCAGTAGTTCCCTACCATCTTTGGCCACCTACCATGATCGGATGGCTGCCAAAGGCTAAACTAATCCTAACCCTTAGTTTAGCTGGTGAGGAGAGTAGACTCCTCCCCATTGATTCAAACTAAGCATAGAGCTTCCTTAAGGTATTCTGCACATCCCATACCTTATCCCGAGCTCCTCATGCTCTCCATTGATGTGAGACCAGCTCTTGATCGAACCCGAGAGGCCCATCCATCCAAACTTCCTAAACCAACATAAAACACAAATTAACTCTTTCCACACATTCACCTCACTCCAGCGAGCTAAAATGAATTATTTTCCTAGCGATTCGACCATTGGAAAACATCTCAAGACCAACTATGGTGAGCTTTGCAGTGGTATTTGGTCTACAGAGTGATTGACTTGGAGGAAGCTCATGATCTTCTCAGCAGGGTTTAATCTCTTCAAGATGAAGCTACCTCTATTAGTGGACTGCCAATCTTTAGCTCGATGAGGTAAAAATCCAGTAATCATAGCTTTAGACACTAGGTGTTGGTATTTTTTGAAGTGAATCATGTTTTCATGCGATCTACACCGTAGGGTATTCCTAGATTAATTCCTTGATCATTTTGGAGTCAATTTCACTATCAAATGAGCTCTAGTGAGCTCAGATCGAGTGTTGAAAGGTGGACGGTGTTCGTCTTTCGACATTCGTGGGACAACGGATCACCATCCGTGTATTCCATGTGATTAGAGTGGACAACCATGGTTAATCACATTAGAAACTTTGATTTTATTCCTATAAATTCATGAGATTTAATCTTGATTGTTCAATCTAAGATCAGACGGCCGAGACAAAATTGCATCTACCATCACTGAGTTAGATGCTGCATTAGATGATTTAAGCGACCAATAACATAACGTCATGTGAAAAGTGCTATTGCATCAGCATTTGCGTGGCACAGACGATTTAAAGGGTATTATGCTTTAAAAATATAATTAAATGGCTAGAAGCTCAATAAATCATTACTAATTGTAGAAAAATCTAAAAATTGTAAATAAAACCATTTTGGAATTGTTAGATAGAAGAGAATTTATGAAAAATAAAATCCTTAATTTAGGCTAATTATCTTAATTAAGGCCAAATTACTTGACTAATTAATCCCAAAGCTAGTGGGATAATTCCATGGGATGTCCTCTTCCTCTCATAATTTTCTTAGAATTATTTGTCATGTAATTTAAAGAATTTAGAATTTCAATCCTAATTACCCTCTTTAATTAATTAAATAATTATTAAAATTGGTGAATAATAAAAATTAAATAAGTAATGATATTAGTCATTATGGATAGTGGGAATAGTGAGGAGAAATAATTAGGACCACTTTCCTAATTATTATTCCAAATGTATTTCCTTAAGAGGGTTAATTAACCTTTTTAATAATTAGGGAATAATTAGGAAAGCTAATGATAAAATAAAAATTGAATAAAATTAATAATTGGTTTAGATAATTCAAACATAATCCATTAATTTATTTTTATGTGTTTAATAACATAAATTTGTTAAAGAAATTATGGTTAACCCATTGGAATGGGAAAATCATAAGAGTATTTAAATTCTTTTCTTATTTAATCTAATTAACTCTTAAGCATGAGCCTAATTGCATTAGATTCCTTTAAGTGCATTGCAAATTTTAGTTTCCTAAAAGCATATCATTGAAGGCTCATGATCAAGTAGTTAATTAAAATAAAGAAGTTTAAGGAAGAGTGATTAAATTGATATGCTTAATGGCTTGAACCTAATCTACTCATAAAATCCATTTAATTTCTTTCTTTAAATATATCAAATCACTGACATGGGAAGGGGTAACTACAAAGTATCATCTGTCCTCTTTAGGCTTTAACTACTCAAATATCAAAATAAAATCTTATAAGAACTTTGGTAAGCCTTAAGGAATATTTATATGGCTTGATTGCCCTTAGGACTTAATGTAATTGAGTATATTATGTGATAATATATAATTACTTATTTTCAATCACTATAATTGTGCATGCCATTTGTTTCACATGTTCATGTTTTCAAAAAAAAAAAAAAAGAGAATTTAAAAATATGATTGCATCTAAGTTACATGTGTTGGATAAATACTATTATATGGTGTGGCTATTATTCACTAATAAATCCTAAGTTATTTTCAAAACTATAAGCTAATGATGTATAAGAATGTAAAATTTAAGTAATGTTGGCTATAAATATTTAATAAAGTTTACATTTAGTTATAATTTAAAGATGATAAGGGATTATTTTGTCTTCATGGTTCCTGTGCATATTTACATATGTTTGAGTTGGCAAGTATATGGTCTAGATATCCTAGGAACATGAGTCTTTAAGTAGCCCCAAGGAGGTCCTAGATAATCTCACTTCCCTAGTTTATCAATGGCATGCACTTGCTTAATTTCATTCATTTGTATGCATGTGCTAAAATTTGGGATAAAACTTTGATTTACAAGAATAAAAGATTTGCTTTTATATAACCTTTGCATGATTTTCATTTTATTCTTGTGTATATGTTCCCATATATTAAAGTTGGTAAGTATATAGTTTGGACATCCTATGAATACTAAGCTTTAAGTAGCACCAAGGAGATATTAGATAATCTCACTTTCCTAGTTTAACAATGACATGTACTTGCTTAAATCTCTAATACATGTCTGCATATGCTTGACTATGAAATAAAATATTTCTTTTCTACCAAATTCATGCATTAATGATCATCAAGTTTGCAAAATAAAAATATATATCGCATGTACAAATATGTATATTAAATCAAATATTATGAACAATAAAAATAAAGAAGTGTGTATGATATTGATGATCGAAAGAAGTAGTAGAATGTTATTCATGTATCAGTGATTCAATTTTATTAATCTTAACATATCTATCATGTTTGAATAAGTCTCCTTAAGACTAATACAAACTGAGGCTTTATAAAATATTTATAAATGGTTCACTAAAGAAACTAAAGTCATAATAATATGCATTTAGAAAGTAACTTATGGTAGGGATGAAGGGGTTCAAACCTCTCTCTTCTCTTCATAATAATTAGATGTTAATAAATATCAATTGAAATAAGAAAGTAAAAATTAAAATTAATTAGTTCATTCAAAGATTTAAAGTGAAACCTCCCATAATGTTTAACTTAAATATTTCTAAACTTTAGACAATCATACTCATAAAAGTTTAATCGGACATGCCACACTAAACCTTAGCACTCACATTAAAATGCTAACTCACCAATTTTAGTGTTGGGTTAGGCGGTGTATGGTATGGTGTTGTGTTTTATTTTATGATGTAATGGTTTTGACTAGATGTTAGGATTATTTGTGCATAGACTAGATGTTAGGCTGCTAATAGCCTAATGACATTTTCTATAGGGATTGTGCTAAAGGGGTCACTGTAATATTAAGTAAATATAAATGTTCTTGCTTGCAAGTGCTACTTATGCCCCTAAGCATAATCCAATTAAGACAGTGGGCTTGGTTATCCAAGTACAGCATGCATTTCCAAATACGTGAAATATAATTGCTTGGCTTATAAGTTTGTTTAGCAAATGTCTATTTTGTAGGTGTAGTTAGACTTTATTTTTTTAAAATATGTAATTTTATGTTTTTTGCAATAAGGATTATGATTAGTGCTATGGGGTTTAGGATGAGCAGTGGCTAGAAGGCAAAGACCTAGGAGGCCCTATGAAGCATGGAGTAAATTAATCCAAAAGAAGGAAAGAAGGGCAAGAGATTGAAGACCCCCATAACATTTATATTAATTATAATCCAGGTTGAATAAGGGTAGAGCTCGGCTACCAAAATTCTTTTCTTTTATGGGGTCTACGGTGGTACCCAGCTGCACTGACCTTTTATTCTTTTATGAAAATTATATGTTTGATTATTGTGTTTAGTTTGTGCATTAGAAATGACATGCTTTTCATAGGTTTCTTAAAGTGTGATGATTTGATGTGTGGCCTGCATGCGGTGGGCTCTTTAGGATATAAATTAAAATATCTAACCTCATTAAATAACTCATAATTAAATTCTATTACAATTCATAACCTCATTTTAAATCCCATGTTATTAACTAAGATAATAAAAGATTTAGCAACCCCTTAGCTAAATGTTGTATGTTATCACAATATTCATATCATATTAGGTCACTCTTAAATAAGGAGGGTCTTAACTCTTGCATGATAGGGGATATGCTTGACCTTTGAGGACAATCCATTATAGTGGAGAACACCTCCTCTAATTGATTTAGCCCATGAATTAATTTCATCATGTATATAAGCATAATTGTCTTAATCCTTGGTCCAAAAATAAATGTGTCAAATGTTCTTAAAAAAACTTGTAAATCTTCAACATTAGTCTAAGTCATGTTTGCATACTAAAATATTATGTAGTCCCTTAGGGAGTGAGTTTAGGATTCCAACTTCCTTCCTACTTAAATAATAGCCTAACTATCTTGCATCTATATAAGACCAGCTTACATAGTTTTAAATCATAAGAGGTGTTAGCTGGCAGCCACACGAGGTAGTTATAAGTCTAGAAGAGTCGGGATGTGTCTATTCTCTCTTATGGAGATGAATCTTAAGGTCCTATTTTCTCAATTTGACTTAGGTCATGCTTTTAGCAAGTAATAAAGTATTTTAGATTTAGGTTCTGAGGCTACTTATTTTCTTCGGGCTACGAGTATAAGTACTCACCTCTTAGGCATTTTCATCATCTTGTGTTGTTGAACTATAAGCCCTAACATTCTAATAAGATTTCAACTTAAATAAAATTAAATTATCTCTTTTAAAAGTAAAGTACGGGAAAGATCTCTGGTATATATCTAGACCCATTTTTCTTAGGAGGCCTTATTAGGTGATTTGGTCCATTGTAGGGTGATATTTCTATCTTTCGAGATAGTACATCATACCTTGATGTCGCACTTGATCACTTCAATAAGTTTCCCCTAAGATCTATGTAGTGTCCCTATGACTCAAAATTAAAATGGTACATACCCATCATGTGTGCTAGCGTAAACGTAGATGTTTAGATCTAAAATCTATCTAAATAACTATCATTTTTCTCAGCTTAGTAGAAAATGCTACTCTCTAAATAGGTGTCTCAAGGTAGCTAAAGGATCCAAAAATGTGTGCATGAATCCATTCATATACATAATGCCAAGAAGCCTCCATATCATAGTGGTGTGAGTTAGACATGATGCTCACTCAGCTTAATCAATGCTACATGCAGGCTAATACTACAGGTGCTAGTGCGATCTTCTCACCACAAGTAAAAAAACTAGCCATCAAGAGTAGGGGTGTGCATAATTTGGTTTTAACCAAAAAACCAAACCGAACCAAAGTTTTTAAGTAATTTGGTTTAGTTTTGAACTTAGTAAATTGGATTTTGGTTTTAATTAATGAAAGCTTTGGTTTTTGGTTTTTGGATCGGTTTATTAAATAAAATTTTGGATGAAACCAAATAAACCAAAGTAATTATATGTAATACAATATTATTAATTTATGTATAATAGGCTTATCTATTATATACTTATTTTTATTTATTTTTGAATACTTAGTAGATGCTTTTTTAGAGGACCATTATCCAATTTTCCAAAATATTTTGGTCTCATAATATGGTAATATGGTTCCATCAACTTCTAAGTTCAAAACATCATTCAGGTAAGTAAAAATTAGTTTTAAATATTTTTTATCGCATGAAGTAGTTAATTGTATTTTGATTATATTTATATTATTTTGCTTATAGCTTTTTCATTATACAATAAATAATTATGTAAATAATTTTTAAATATTGCCAACTTAGTTTATCCCAAACCAAACCAAAATAACTGAACCAAATTATTATTCAGTTTGTTTGGTTTTGCATTTTATTTGGTTGGTTTGGTTCAATATATTTAGGAATCCAAAACCAATCGATTTTAAAAATTTATCATCCAATCCATCCAAATCAACCAAATGCACACCCCTAATCAAGAGAGTTGAAGTGCGGAAGAGTCTGTTGTAACCTAAGAACACAAAGTAGCAAAGCCACGCAATAATGAAGGCTACTAAAGATTGCTCCTTGTCAATGCCTCATACTAAAACATATCAAGAATTAGTAATTGGCTCCTCCTTCAAGCTTAAAGCTAGTGCTAAAGGACTCATTAGATGAATGAAAGAAAATGTCAAATGGATCATCCAATTATGTAGAATGAAGCAAGCATACTACTGGTTGGAGGAAACACTTGGCCATATATTAAAAGTAACGGTACTAAATCATATATGAACTGATCTCTTCTCTCTGAACAACATCTAGTAGTGAGCTAAAGCACAAAAAAGGATGGAAGAATATACATGACCTCCTCTCATCCGTTGACCAACTAACTGACATTGAAAGAGGTCATGATCTGGAGGGATGCACTCTTCATTTGGAATGCCTAAAATAGGGAGGTCTTTTATATCCTATATATATACCAAAGTAATCATCATCTTGTGTGGAGTAATCCGTCAAGTATAGGTGGTTCGATCTTAATGCTTTGTTATGCCATGGATCTAAGTGATAGGAAGATGCCTATAGTCAAAGAATGATGCATAAAATGCATGATATATGCTAGCTCTCGTGAGAATATTGCCATATATGTATAAATGACAGTGGGTCTAATATTTATAGCTATTTATAGTTAATAGAGGTGTGTCAAATACTGACTTTAGATCCTAATCCTCCTCATGATGCAGTATATGATAGACTAAAAGTCATAGTGTACCTGTAGAAGGATTGCTATCAGCAATTGGCTGAAGTACATCTTGATCCCCAAAAGCTAAAGTGATTAATGACTAGCTTTAGAGGGACACTATGACTATGTATTAACTTTAAATTACTCAATCAATCAGATGGATCATACTGTAATGAGAGCTGTGAATCAAAGAGTTGAATATAAGATGATCGAGCGAATGAATCCTCATAAATATCACTACCCATCAATATATCTTGATGCCATAATAAATGATCTTGTAGTCTGGCTGAATAGTGTGGATTACAAGCTTCAATTGTAGCCCATATTTTCTCCTCAATTAGATCAGTAAGAGGTATATCATCTAGCCTATTCTAAATGAACATTATAGCAAATCTAAAAGATGGAAACATATAAATTTTATAAATATCATAAAAAACCAATACTATTTGAACTTTTTAGTGAGCTGTGCATGTGGGCTTTTATTTTGTCTTTTATAGTTTTATAATATCATCATTTTACATATAAAATTTGGTATTTTTTGGACTTAATAGATTCAAATCAGTATTTAGATTGAATTCATTTTGAATGTGTTGAATCTAGATTTATATTTGAACACAGCCCATTTGGGCATATTTGGTGTGATTAAACTTAGATATGATTTTTATTGGATATGTTAGATCTAAATTTATGTTTAAAATTGGTCCCTTTTGACATGATGAATCAAAGTTTAGATTTATATTTAGTCCCTTTGGACAGGATGGATCTAAGTTTAGGCTTAGATATGGTTCCTTTGGACATGATTGATCTAAATTTATGTTTAGATCGGTCCCCTTTAGACATGATGGATGCAAGTTTAAGATTAGATCAAATCCCTTTGGACATGATAAATCTAAATTCATGTTTAGATCAAGTCCCTTTGGACATGATATATCTAAATTCAGGTTTAAATTGGTTTAGACATGATAGATCTAAATTTAGGTTTAGATCCAACCCTTTTGGACATGATAGATCTAAATTTACATTTAGATCTGATATCTTTGGACATGATAGATCTAAATTTAGGTTTAGATCTAGTCCATCCATTTGGACATGATAAATCTAAATTTAGCTTTAGATCTAGACCCTTTCAACATGATGGATCTAAGTTTCTTTTCATTAGATAGGGTTTCTCTTTGGGGAGAATTTTCTTTACTTTATAAGAAATATAAAATTGCCCCTTCTTAATAATGGAATTTCTCTTTGAGATGGAAGTACTCTTCTCTATCTCAAATATTAATAATGTTTTATTATTTTAATCAATCAATTTAGAGATAACTTTGACTTTTGTGTTTATAAGACATAACATCTTCTATAGTTATGCATAATGTCTTTTGAGATATTATACATTTATAGGGGGTATAGATTTTATGCCTTTTGCTTCAATGAGTTGATAAGCTCTCCCTTCATATATTTTTTCAATAATGTAAGGTCCTTCTTTGGTAAAACTTTCTACCAATTTGACGATGGGGGATGATAGGCCTTCTATGAACTAGCTAGTTCACCTATTTTAAAGTTTCTTGGGCAAACCATATGATCATGAGCTTGGATCATCCTTTCTCTATACATTTCTAGATTTTGCAGGGCTTATAATCAAACTTCATCTAGAGCTTCAAGCTCTTTGAGTTGTATTAAAATATTTTCCTGTATTATAATTCTATTTTGGATTGCAATACAGAGTGAAGATAATTGTACTTCAAGAAGAAGTATGGCTTTTACCGTGAAAAATAATGAGTATGGTGTTGCTTGTGTAGTAGTTTTATATGTATTGTGATATGCCCAGAAAGCATCTATTAACTTATCATGCCATTCTCTTTTATTTCTAGAGATAATTTCTTTGAGAAGTTTGACCAATATTTTATTGAATGCCTCAGTGAGATCATTGACTCTTGAATTATATATTGAAGAATATCACTAATCTATCTTATATTTTTTAATGAAGAACTAGATTTTGACATTCTTGAAGGTAGTGTCATTGTTAGATATACTTCATTTAGGTACTCCAAATCAGTAGACTATGTGATCTCAAAAATAATTTCATTATAATGTCTACTTTATCCTCTCTTAAGGGAATTGCTTTTGCCCATTTTGAGAAGTAATCGATAGCTAAAATGAAGAGGAATCCTTTAGATGATGGAGGGTCTATTAGACCAATTATATCAATTCTCAAACTCTTAAATGACCATGACACCATTGTTGGATGTAAGGCATTACGAGGTCAATGTAATGTGTATGCATGTATTTGACATTGATGACATATTTTAGCATGTTCAATGTAATCTAAATCATGCAAAGCCAGTAATATCCCATTCATTTAGTTTTAATTTTATTTTTGGACTAGATTGGTATGCATAGCACAATCCTTCATGAACTTCATCCATTACCATTTTGGTTTTGATTGGTCCTAGGCATCGCAACCTCATTTGATCAAATGAGTAGTTATATAATATCTCAGTTACAAAAGCATATTGTAATGCTCTTTATGAAATTTGATGAGATTTTGACTTATCTTCTAGTAATCCATCTATTTTAAGATAAGTGATGAATAGCTCTCGCTAATCAACTTCTTTATTTATTATTAAAATCTTGATTTGTTTAACTCTAAAAGGTTGAAGAAGGGTTGGTGTCAACGCCAGCCTACTTTGGATTGTTATTGAATTTAAAATCCTTTAGGAACTATCATTTCTTTAGCTAATTTAGCTAATGTGTTAGCCTTGCCATTTTTCTAATGTGACACTCTTGTAATTATTACTTTAGGGATTTATTTCAAGAGCTTTAAGATGTGTTTACAATAAAGCACTATTTAAGACTTATTTATCTTGAAGGCCCCTATTATTTATTGGATTATGAGTTGAGAATCTCCATAAACATGATTTTTTTCCATATTAACTACTAGTTCTATGCCCATAATTAATGTTATATATTTATCCTCATTGTTGATTTGAGGTTAATTCAGGTTATATGAATATCGAAGTATACCACCTTAAGGTGTCACAAATATTAAAGCAATTTTGACCTATACTATATGTAATCTTGGTGATTTAGCCAATTTTATTGACAAAGCCCCCATCAAATTAAACTTCCATTCTAATAATTATTAGGCTTCTTCTACTTCAAAGATCTGCTGGTCAGGTAATTCATCATTGAGTGGAGAATTTATCGGTAAAGGATGGGCAACTAGAAAGTTAGCTAGAGCTTGTCCTTCTATTACCTTTTATAGGGCATATGTTAAGTTAAATTGGAGTAATAAGACAATCTATTTTGCTAAGTGACCTATTAGGGTAGGCCTAGTTATCATAAATTTGAGAGGATCAACTTTGGATATCAAAGTTATCTTTCATGATAACATGTAGTGACACAATTTCTAAGTAGTAACTATCAACACTAATCATTACTTCTCAATAAGAGAGTTTCTTGTTTTCGCTCTTATTAAATGTCAACTTATATAGTAGAGGGCATTATCCTTCTTCTTTTCATTATTTGAGCTAATAGAGCTCCAAAAGATTCCTCTAGAGCTGTTGTATATAATATCAATGGTTTATTTATTATTGGTGTTGCAAAAATTGGGGGGATATAGTAAATATTATTTTAGGCTATCAAATGTTTCTTGAAAAACATCATCCCATACTAAATGTGTTTTCTTTTCCATTAATGAAGCAAAGGGTTGACACCTTGCTTTGTAGTTAACTTAGTTGCTTCAAGGTCTTAAGTAATGGTATTTCTGCCTTTGCTTTGATTTTAGGGGGATCAATTTCAATTCTTCTATGGTGCACAATAGAGCCTAGATATGTTCTATAAGTCATGCCAAAAGCACATTTTGAAGGATTCATCTTTAAGTTGAAACTTCATGTTCTATCAAATATAACCCTTAAATCACTTATGTGCTCATCTTAGGCTACATTTTTGACAACCAAATCATCAACATAGCATTCTACTTACTTATGTATAAGATCATCAAAGATGCGATAGTCATTTCTCTTTGATATGTAGCATCAGCATTTTTCAAACCAAATAGCATCACTTTGTAGAAATAATTGCCAATCGTGTATGGAGGGATGTATGTTTCCTTTTTTTGTTTCCAGAGCTTTGGTTTTAACTTAATGATCCATCTATAAAGGAAAATATATCATAGTTAGATGTGTTGTCTATCATGAGTTTTGCATTGAGTAACAAAAATTCATCTTTTGGACATGCTTTATTTAAGTCCCTAAAGTCGATTCAAACACATATTTGCCCATTTTCTTCTTTACTGGGATGATATTGATGATGCAATCAGCATATTTTTCTTCTAAAATGATTTTTGCTTCAAAAATATTTTTGGTTTCAACGATTACGTGCTCTTTAATTTTCAATCACATTTGCATTGATGTTTGCTTTACAGGTGGTACATCAAGTTTAATGGTAAGTTTATGTACAACCACATCTGGCGATAAGCCCAACATTTCACTATAATTCTATGCATAATAGTCTTTGTATTTGCAAGACAATGCTTTTAATTCCTCTAATTTTTTTAATGTGAGATTGGAACTAACAAAGGTTGGCCTAGGTTCCTCTTCAATGCCCAAGTTAATTTCCCAAAGTTCATCAACAATAACTTGGTTGCCTTCTTTAAATTTCTTAGGGGCTTCTTTGAGGGAAATTATCAATTCATCTTCATGTGTAATCTCATTTTCATGAGGAACAACCATTTTTTCATTTGTAACTTCAAAAGAAACTTCTTATTTTTCAAATATAACATAGCATGAGGTCATTAAAGGAAATGTCAAAGTAGTATATCCTAATTTTTATATGTTGAACTTCTCATATCCTATGAAATTTTGGATATTATCCCCTTACCAAAGCCTCTGAAATAATCGAGCTTGAATCTTAGAATATATAAGCTAAACATTGTCTTTAATTAGCTTCTTTAGAGCTGAAGAGAAGTATTGACTAATCATTATTGAAATGTCTTCTTTCTCAAAATCATCCTCTTTAAATAACATTTTATTGGGATTTGCTATTTGCACTTCTGTTTGGAGAAAAGGATCCCACATCATTGTGGCCTCTTCTAGGAGGGACATAGAAAGTTTTCAACTATTCCATTTCCTCATTGTTTGAATCTATGAAGGCTTTTATATGTGATTTAGGTCTATAGTTATTTTCATAACTCTGTTGGAGATTTGAGATTTGGACACCGTATTAGAAAAACATGAGTTTATTCTAATTATTTTATTATATTGCCAAACTAGATTTTTCTTTCCTTTGGATGATTGAGGATTTATTATGTTGATAAAGTAGAAACTCTTCTTCATCATCCTCTATATTAGTGCCAAGAAAAGAAAATACTTTAGAAATCACCACCTTTTAATATTATCTTAATAAGTGGAGCCTCTTATTTTTGAGCATTGACTTCTCTTACTTACTTAGGAATAAAGTGCTTTGCATCATCATAAATCTTTATTTCATATATCAAAAATAGATTCATGTCACCATCAATTTGACACTCCTCGCCATTTTGAATGTATTTCATGCTTTGATGGAGGGTTGAATGCATTATTCTATATTCATGAATCCATGGCCTATCAAGGAGTGCTTTGTCTGCAACACTAGCTTCAATCACATAAAATTTAGCTTATGTATATAGTTTCCTAAAGCATATAGGTTAAGTAAGAGACCCTAAGGTTTGTTGTCTTTGTTCATTGAATCCTTATAGGAATATTGTACTTTTATCTAGATCATAAGCATCTAAAGCTAATGAATAGAGTATTTTAGTTATTAAGAGATTAATTAAAGCATCTGGATTGATAAATATTCTTTTTCTATGGGTGAAATTGCTTTCAATTATGACATAAAGGGGCCAATTATGTTTTGTTGTCGCTAACAATAGGTCATCATCACTTAATATGATGGTTGGTGACATTTGAAAGGTTAAGTTCTCCTTCATCTTCTCTTTAGCAAAAAAAGCTTCATATTATTCTAATTGTGCAAGGCTTTATTTAATGTCTAATGTATATATTTGGATAACATGGAGCATTATAGATACTTAATAAAGTTAGTAGCTTGCATAAAAGGGCCATAACATTATGTCCACTCTCATTTTGGTGACCTTTGAAGATTTAGCTGGTGGTGGCTGTAATGCATCTTCATTAATTTGAATTTTTTTTTGCCTTTATCATTAGCTATCCTCTATGGTGGTGGAGATATTAACTTTCCACTTTTTTTATTAGATTTGGGTTAGTTCTTCTATAGAGTCTTGTTTATTAGAAGAAGTTTCTAAACTCTATACTTTTTCAAAATTTTTTAGAGCTTTTAGAACTCTTAGAACTGTTGCCTAGTTTAAAACATAGCTTCTTTGAGCTTGATTTAACCTTCCTTTTGAAAGGTTTTTTTTTTTAATCACCTTCTTCTTCTGCCATTGGGGCTTTGCCTCTATTATTATTTATACTCTGTGTTCCAACTGGCTCAACCTCTTTATCTTTTGTATTTTGATTCAGGGGTACTATGATAACATTCAGCTTCTCATTTTTGGATGTACCAATACACTGCCAGATGGGTTGAGCTCTCCATTTTGATAACTCCTTTACCAAATCTTTAAGGACAAAATAGTGCTGAATGTGGTGACTTATAAGTTTGTGGAATGGATAATAGTTGGTATTATTGAGTTTGTCTACTTGGTCAAGTCAACATGGTTTTGGCAATTGCACTCCCAACTTTAGAGCATATTTAAGGATTTTGGCAGTACATTCTCTTTTAAATGAGTACTTTTGGTCATTTTGTATTGGAGGGTATGACCTTTTTTCTTATCATCCATAGGTTTTTCCACTTATTGAGAGGTCATTGCACCTCTTTCTTTTTTTATCAACTATAAATATGAATATTATTTTACATCATCTTTCTTCAAATCATATGACTTAAGCTGCATTCCTTTCCTAGAAAAAATAATTAAATAGCCAATGTTAAGGTTCTTTACTTAGGAAGCCTCTCAAACTTGGTTACACGATTCAACAATTCTTGGAATCTATTAATCATGGCCATGGCTAAGTATGGAGCCATTTGATCATCAATGTTTCCTATTTAGGAGTTCTATTGTATGCTTTTTTGTGAATTGTTAGTCACATTTGATGCTCAAATTTCTCTGTCTTGCAATATATTTTGTGAGACTTTGTCTTTTCTTCTCTTTTCCATGGCAAGATCTACAATTGTTACTTTTTTAGCTACTCTTACAAATTTCTTGACAAAGAGTATTTCTAATTCAACAAAGGTTTTTATTGAGTTATTTAGTAACTCAACATACCATTCAAAAGCTATATTGGTAAGACTATTGATGAATTTTTGAAGCAGTAATGCATCATTTCATCGTATGCTCCACAAGTAGCTTTGACTGGGCTTGATGCTATCATGGATTTTTCATGCTTGAAAAGGTGTTGAATTTCAGCATAGTGTGCCCTTTAGGATACTATAATTCATCATATTCAACTGAAATTGGTTAGCCTTTTCCAACTAATAATTCAGCAATCTCTAAAGCAATGGCTGCTTTTACCTTTTGCATGACAAGATCATTTACTTGGAATTTGGGTTCTCTTGAAGGTTTTTGTCTTTGTGTTGAGGCTATTGGCAAATTGGGTGAAGCATTTTGTATATGCTTAGTTTCAATTATTAGGTTGGTCTTCTTCAAAGGATTTCTTGGAGGTACTTCCTGCGTGATAGTTGCTATTAAGTTAAACTGACCGAATAGCTCTTTCATCTGCCATTCATCTCATTGAGATGAATGTTGAGTTGGCTGATTTATTGGTCTCTTCTTTGAAGTTGAGAACCTAGCTATCGTTGTAACCTTATTACAACATTAATTAGTTCCTCAAGTTTTTCAATCTCCGTTCAAGTTTCTCCTTTAGGAACTTGGTTACTTGGGCCTTCTTAATGCTCTTTCTCATTTTATTATTTAGGTGCCATGTTCCTATTTCATAAATGTGTATCAATCATGAATAACCTCAACTTATAAGTAGTTAATATTTTCATTATTTAGGTTATTAGGAGCTTGTTGTTCTTCATTAATAAAAAAAATCATCCTCTTCTTAAAATGGTTGATTATCCGCATCATCAGACATTAGTTGACTATTTTTATACTAGTTCTTCCATTTGATGATAGGCGATTCATCCATTTCATCATTTGATTAATTTTGGATTATTTCATTCTGAATGACTTATAATTCTTTAGCTATCCAGTGGATCTCTAGGAACACATCCTAAATGTTAATCTTGGTGTTCATCGAATGGATTAAGATGACATGATTGATATTCCAATTTTATGAAGGTTGTCGGGACCTTCCAACAACTAGCCACTTAGTTCCTTTATATTGAATGGCTCATTGTTGGTGCTCACTAAACATTAAACCCTAGGTCTTGAGTTCTGTTTAAGCTAGACATGATATTTTTCAAAATTCCTACCTTTTTTAGAGTAGGAATTTATTGAGTTAGGGACTTGGCTCACCAACTTCTTGATTCTTCTTTAAAGGTTTTTATTTTTAATAGCCTTCAAAACTTTATAGATTTTGAAGGAGACAGTTTCCTTCTTCCTTGGTTGATCTTATGAAATGGGTTGCACATGTCTGTCCTAGAAAGACTTCTTTATTTTTCCTCTAGAGCTATTTCTTTTGACCCATTTGAGTAGCTCAAAATTATTATTGGTGGGTATTTTTGCACTAGTAGTTCATACTACTGTTTATTTTATACAGGTAATCCAACAACTTTGTGAGATGCATTGTGCCTTCTTCGAGCTCTCCTGGACATTTTGATGCCCAAGAAAGATGCTTCATGATAATTATTATCTAGAGCAAATGTAATACATTAGGATGACTGGTTCCTCTAATGGATTATTGAGTGGATCAATAATGATGGATTTCAGTTTAGGCTGAGTAGCCATCTTCTCTTAAGCTAGAGTAGCTAGAGCTACCTTTGAGAGTCTACTAAAAATATAATCTCTCTTAAAACCTGAGTTCTTTCCTAAATTGAGTAACATTATATTCAACTGCTTAAGCTAAGTGGGAATGATTACATTCGATCTTTTTCCCTTGCACAACAACCTCTAGAATTCTTTAGCACTTTGGTGTGGTAGTCATAGGTCCATATGGTACAAACTATATGGCCTTAGAAATTAGTCAAATTGGAGAGTGGATACAACAAAACTAGCATTGATCATGGCTTGAGGGGATATATGGCCTTTTAATTTTTCAGCCAAAGATGGAGAGAGATGTAATCCCCAATGGAGTCATTAGAAATATGATCGCTTAAGAAAAATGCCCTTTGTAAACCTGTGCCATCTTTTTAGGAATGTTTAAGGAGTTCATTCTTCATGAGACAAATTAATATATATTCAATTAGATTTCCACTAACATTATGTTAGGGTTTAGTTAAATCTAGGTTCTACTTCCTATGAATGTAAGCATTCATTATTAATTACCTCTCTTACCATAGTAAGAGAGCACTCTTAATTAAGGTTGGAAATAGACATATCCATTGAATATGAATTGGTGTCTAGAGGTGTGATGTGAATGACTACCTAAAGAAAATAGGAGGGTAGTCCTGATCAAGATCCCATGGTTCCATCATTCCGAGAATGTCATCATTCTAATCTACCAACATCAGAGGGCTATTAGCCATAATGTCTAGGGTGTCTGATTAACAACCATGAGTTGCCTCGTCTCAAATATATTGAATAAACTAGCGGTGTTGTGTAGGTGTTTAGCGAATTAAGGGTAAACTTAATTTATAAGTTTATCCAATAATTCAATAAAGTCTGTATTACATACATTTGTAGGGCTTACATCCATTTGAATGCTATTATGGTTTGAAAATTCAAATGAAGAGTATATAGATTGGGCTTACATATCTTTGGGAATGTTGTTAGGTTGTAGGTGTTTGCATGGTGAATAAACAAATTGGACTTACATCATTTGGGAATGCTAGTAAATTATATGGGGGTGTTCGCATTGTCAATAGAAAGGTGCTTGATGAGATTGAATTTTCTCTTTTTTATTTCTAAAGGATAGCGCCTTAGCACTGTATAAATGACATCACAGTGTTATGGTTTCAATGACATGGCATTGAGGAGTTGGTGTTTTGGCCCCTAAAGCTTAGCACCTCACCATGGCTCTAGTGCCGTCAGACAAAAATATAACTCTTAAGACTAAAGAGGGCAGCATTATAAATCCAATGCCACAATCCTGAGGAACCATAAACAATAATATAAAATAGGTTGACTATTTGACCAATGCACGACACTACCAAAGTAGCATCACAATGCCAGTCCCAAAGCTATTTAAGGGTCAACCTGTTGGTAGATGCATTTAATAGAAGATGATAGAAATTTTGCCAACACCATGACACTATGTCAAAGCATTGTGGTGCTCCATCAATGTCTAACATGATTTTTAGATCCAATTGATTATAAATTAATGGTAATAAATATTAATAAGTATTCTTTTTGACTGGCATAGTAACCATCTTGATTAGCTAACTGGTGCCTAGGCGCTGCATGAGGAGCATCACAGTGCTAGTCCTAAATCTCAGAAGTTGAGAGGCCACAATTTGGGTGAGACCGTGGAGAGGGTTATCAATGAGCAAGGATGAGAGTATCTCACCTATGATAATGTTGGTTACGTTGTCCCCCTAGTGAAGGAGTTTTTCTCCAATACGAAGGATCACCACAACAACCACGTTTTTGCATTTGAGAAATAGGTATGTTTCGATAGTACTTTCATTAATGTATATTATAATTTGCAAAATTTTGCATATGATCAATATCTTTCCCACTATAATAATCCTCCTAATTTTATTAAAATCCTTAGCTTTTACTGTTAGAAATTCAAAGGTTTAGTGGAAATGGAGGGAGAAAAATATTATCAATTTTTCTGTTGCTTGTCTAATAGTCGTGGCTAAAGCATGACACTATTTTATTTCGGCCAAGTTGATGTCCACTAGTAATATTAATGAGATAACTAAGAATAGTGTCATTTTGAATTATGAGAATCAAAAGGACTTTACCATAGATGTAGGATAGATTATTTACAATTTAAATTGTAATATAGATAAAGTCAATTCTATCTTAGGGTATGATCACCCTTCTCTCATTTATTCTTTATATGTTGCGACCAGTGCATTAAGAGACCCAAATGAAGAAGTCATTATATAAAGGGCTCCCCTGGCTAAAAATATGATTGAAGTTTGAATAAAAAGTGGAAGTAGGAGAAATCTAGCACACTCCTCAGTCTAGGTACAAATCATCTAATATGTTAACTGAGTAACTTAAAGATATTGGAGAAGTCTTAGAGTTAAGAAAAATGGTGGGAAAAATCATTTGACAATAGCAAGATTAGAGAAGAAATTTGATTGTCATATGGGTTAGTAGTACCATTAGTTTTCTTACATGAACGAGTTCAATTCAGCACTCATTTAAATGTTTGAAAATTGTGATTTTAATGCAAGCCTGAATAGAGTTCTTTTTCCTACAACGCCTTCTTATCACCCTTATGTTAGCACCCTGCTAGAGCTAGAAGAAGAGGAGGAAGAGGATGATTACAACTTCTAGGATAGTCTTTTTTCCTCTATTTTGTATTTGTGTTTGCATTTCTCTTCCTTTTTGTATACCTTTGTAATTTTATTTGGCACATTTATGTAATAAATTTTTTTTCATAATGAAACTTTATTTCATATTATTTGTGTACTGGTTGGATGTCCCCTGAACTTAATTATAATTTGGATAGTTTGTATAAGTTTGAAACTAAATTAAATAAAATTTCTAACTTAAAGAAAAATTAGACTAAAAAGTCAGTGCCTCACCGCTAAAAAGTCGACCGCTTGATGCTGTGATATTAGGGCCTTAATGATGGGGATCTAATGCCTTGTGCTAAATGGTGGGACTTAAGCTTATAATCAGAGAAGGCAGTGCCTAAGAGCTAGTAAAGTAGCACTGCAGTGTTGTTAAAATGCCTCAGCTTTTCAGGATAGCGCTACGGTGTTATAGTTAGACCTATTGGCCTCTTGACTTGAGAAGGTAGTCGTGCTAAGATTCAGTGCCATAGTACCAGACATTTGACTCTATAGTCTAAGAAGGTGGCGCTATGGTGCCAAGATTCAGTATCATACAACAATGTTGTGGCATTGTGAAATGAAGAGATAAGATTCAAAATCCTAAGAGCTCAGTGTTGTGATGTTGGGTATCAGCATTGTGGCGCTATGAGTCAAAAGACTTTATTCTAAAGTGATTTTCCTATGTGATATGATGATTTGTTTTAAAACTTTTAGCAGTATATCGACTTAGCAATGCTAGTTTTTAGAAAAAGTTAGTGCAAAATGCATTTACATGATAACTTTAATTTTTTCAGGAATGATTTATATCCAATGGTGCCTCACTATAAACCCTAAAAACTTTCTTGAAGTTACTCCAAAGGCACACTTCAAGGGATTCATTTTTAAGTTATAATGACACAACCATTCAAAAATAATTCATAAATCATACAAATGATTATCTTTTTCTTTACTTTAATGAATAAATTGTCGATGTTATATTTGACTTGGTTATGAATCAGATAATTAAATATTTTAGTCATTACTCTTTGATAAGTAGTTGTGGCATTTTTAATACCAAATGGCATGACCATGTAACAAAATATCCTAATTTGGGTTCTAAATGCCATACGTTTCTCATTCTTAGGGGCCATCTTTATCTAGTTATACCCAAATGACCCATCCATAAATGAGAAACTTTCATGCGATGATGAAATATCCACCATAAGTTATAGCATCAAAAATGTGAATTCATCTTTGGGACATGCTTATTTAAGTCTCCAAAATCTACACATATGCATATTTGGCCATTCTTTTTTTACTGGGATAATATTTGCTAACCGTAATGGGTATAAAGTTGACCTTAATTAATATTTTAACTTCACTAATTACTTCTAGATGCATGCAACTAGGAGCTTGCTTTACTAGAATTATATCACGTAAATATTTACTTTATGAACTTCAACATCTAGAGATAAACATGACATTTCATTATAATTTCATGCAAAGCAATCTTTATATTTAAAAAGTAAATTAATTAACTCATCGTAATCTTCTGAACCCAATAGTGAACTAACAAAAGTTGGTCGTGGGTTTTCTTCAGTCTCTAAGTTGAACTCCTTTAATTTTTTAATGGTAAATTTTATCTCTTCCTCAAATTTTGGGAGTGAACTTTGAATTAAGCAATCATCTGGATTATTTGATGTTTCAAGGAAAAATTCTTCTAAAGGGTCAAATAGATCTCTAAAGAGTTGATCAAATTCTATATAGTTGCTTATCATTAAACAATGTTCATCATTACTTAAAGATCTAATGGTATCATATGCAATTTTAGCTTTAGATTTCAAGTTTCTAGTCTTAGTATTCCATAAGCTTTCCATGCATTGGGTTGTATCTTTGGGCCAAACATAAGAAATCAAACCATGTTTTATAGCATTTTAACATAGTCACGATACCAGAAAGTTTTATTATTTTATTAGAAGATAGATCTTTGAACTTTCCATCTACTTTTGAGCTTAAGGATCCGAGTACAAAATAAAATTTTGATAACTTCCCAACCTCTCCTTAAAGGTTAGGGGCTATTTTAACTTCTAACTGTGCAATTTGCTTTTAGATAAAGGAGTCAAAGCCAAAGTATCCACATACCTTTTCAATTTTTCATAATTGGACAAATCAGATTCGTTCTCAAATGCTTGAATATTCTCTTCATCACTATATAATTCTAATGATCTCTTAAACTTTATTAAAGCATCATTTTGATTTGAATCTTCATCAGAATTAGATTATAAATCAATCTAAATTATTGGAGGTTTTTTTCTTTTCCCTCTTTTTCTTTCGTTTCTTCTTTTTCATTTGTTTCGATATCTTCTTTTATTTTGTTTGATGCCTCAATAATGCTTAATTTCATAGAATCAACATTTGCCTTTTAGGCATATAATAAGCAACATTTTCATAAAGCTCAATTTCATGAATAAAAAATGGTTGTATATCACTTTTTATATTTTATTTCGCTCCATCACTTATGTATTTAATACATTGGTGGACTGATGAAAGAACCATTCTATATTCATGTATCCATGGCCTGCCTGAAAGAGCATTAAAAGATGTCTCTAAATCAATAATATTTTTGCTTTAGTTTTCAATCCACTTATTTCTAATAATAGAGTGATTGAAGCGAAAGCCTTTTCTCCCATTTCATTGAACCCTCTTAATAAGATCTTATCAAAATTAAGTCTTCATGTGTCAATCCTCAAAAATGATAATATTTTGGAGTTCATGATATTGATTGAAGCGCTAGGATCAATAAGAACTCTTGATAGTTTGATGTTTTCCACCTAGACAGAAATGTAAAATGACTAATTATGATATATAATTATGGCAGGGAATCAATGAGGTTGCTTCTAGTGGCCGTCTGGCCGGTGCATCCTTGACTTCAAGCTCATTTAGGTCATCTAAAGTTTCTGAACATACCTCCTCATAAGGGTTAGCATGATTTGAGAAGAACATATCAGACCCCAAATAATTTATAATGACTAAGCAATGGTTGTCATCTTTGACGGGATTGTGAATCCTAGTCCTGGTCTTGATTGAGGATGTCTACTTTGGTTGCCCCATAACCTTTCAAAGTAGTCTAACCTATGTTTAGACCAAGTATGTGTGATTAATATCTTCTTTGCTAAGTTAAGAACACAAGGCGAGTACCAATCGAAAGGTAATTGTATTAAATCTCTGTATGAATCATCCTTGAGTTCTACATCAACTTCCTAACTTCAGGATGATGCTCCCAACAAAAATCTCTTTGGCTTAACATTTGTGGATGAATTGGGGCCTCCTTAACTACTAAACCTTCAACTTTCTAAGAAGAAAGTGAGGTTAGAGCTAAAGTTCCCAAATGCTACTGCATTTATGATGATTACATTCATGCTTTGCTTCATCCTGGCTCAATGCCACCTTTAAAGGGATCCACTGAGAGGGGTTGGTCAGCATGCTAACCACATAAGACTCATTCTCTGAACTGGACTCTAAGTCTATGTGGATAGCGGGGGTACTCTTGTAAGCTGGAACATATCTCCTACTAGCTAGTCACCAGCAAGGAGGTCTTCAACCTCTAGAACTACCTCTAGACATACCTCTTCCTCTACCTGGTGGTGATCGAGTCATCCTACCCATGTGTTCATATGGAGGAACAAACTGTGGGTGGAATCTAACATCTAGCTTTACCTCTTCCTCAATGTCTGATTCTTGCTCACTTGCATTTTTTATTTTCTCTTCCTTTTTTCTTTTCTTTTTCTTTTTTCTTTTTCTTTTTCTTCTTTTTCTTTTGTTTCTTTTTCTTTTATTTTTGAACATTCACCAAGCTCATAAGAATAGACTTTTTGATTTGGAGAAAGATAGTAGGTTGCGTCCTCATATATCTTGACCTCTCTAATTGAGGGTGACTTCAAGTCTCCTTTGACACAATACTTGTTTCCACCTCTTCTCAATTTAATGCACTAGTGCAAAGAAGATGGAACCATATTGTGTGCATGTATCCAAGGCCTACCGAGCAAAGCAGTGAAAGATGTATGTTAATCTATTATGTAGAACTTGACTTCTATCTTCCAATCATCTATCTCTAATGGTAACACTATGGAGCCTAAATCCCTCTCGTCTTATTCATTGAATCCTCTCAATATCATTCGATCTCCTCGGAGTTCGGAGATATCAATTCTCAAGTAGGCAAGGGTTTTTAGACTCATAATATTCACTGATGCACCTTGATCAACTAATACCTTGGAGAGCCTGAATCTTCCCATATCCACTATGATGTAGAGGGGAAGGTTGTGCTCGGTTGTCCCCAAAAGAAGGTCTTCATCTGTGAATGTAACTCCATGGGCTTCTCTTGAATAACATGCCTCCTCTCCAATAGCGGTCAGCTAAGCTAAGCATATTTTTAGATCAAGAAGAGCTTTGATCAATGGCTCCCTCATCTCTTTGGATAAGAAAAGGGAATCATATATGCTTAATTTAGCTGGGAACTTTCTTAGGTGAGTGAGGACATTGTAGTCAACTTTGGGCTGATCCTCCACAAGCATATCCATGGGTGGAGCAATCCTGTGGATGGGGCTTCTTGATCACTAGAATCAATGACTTGTTTACCCTTATCTTGAGGTGCTATCCTAGGAGGTAGAACTTTGCCACTACGGAGGTTGACTTCAATGACTTCATGAGATTATTTAGTGGAAGGTTCTACCTGCTCATCAGGTTCACTTATAGCTTCTCCTATGGATCATTAGAGTCAGATGACTTTAAATCAATCTTCATGGTCAAACCTGAATGATTCAAGAATAAAAAATCTATTTCTAAATTAGAAATGGAATGATCAAAATTAGAGTTATAATTATTATTTTGTAGAATTGAAGAGTTTTCAAGAAAAATAAAATCTAGAGTATCATAAGTGGACAGGATGTAAGTGAAAGCTTTCATCATTGATTTTTTCTTTGATGGAGGTATATGATAGAAATCTAATAAAGTAAGTGGGGTAAGGGGTTTAGTGCCCTTGTCCACTATTATAACGCTCCTACTGGTAGAAGAGGAGCTAGTGGAGGAAAAAGTAGTAGCTGCAATGGTGGATGGAGTGCTAGACTCAGACGGTGATTGTGCTATTATGCTATCCCAGGAAAGTAAGGTGGACTACTGCTGCTGGGCATCTACCTCCTTCAAGTTGTCCTTAGCAACTTGCAAACATTTCTTAGAGTTGGAGGTTTGAGCTGCTTTAGGCACATGCAAGGGGAACTTTTTGATCTTAGAGATAATTTTATTGGAGGTTCGGGATAGGGAGATATCCCAACCTTCCTCTGTCTTGAGATGATCACTTATATCCCCTGATTACCCTAACAGAACTGTAGGGTTGTTCTAGTAAATATTCCTTAGGGATGACAATGGCACCTGACTTGTAGCCATGCTTAAGTCAGTCTTTAAAAGTAAAGCAATCTTCTAAGACAAGACCTAGCATGTGGTGGTCGAGGAAAAAGTTTGGATCATGACTCTTGCCCACATCCTCTAGCTTCGTAGGGTCTGGTAATTGAAAATCAAGCTTCTTTAAAAGGTTCTTAAAGATCTTCCTCATTTTCTCCCTCTTGAATGAATAAGGCTTATTCAATTTATCGATAAGAGTTGATAAATAGTAGCTACTCGTGGTGGATAGGAGTACTACTGTTGATGCTGTGGGTGGGGATACTACTGTTGATGCTGTGGATGGGGATACTGATGAGCAGCCAGTGGTGAAGGCTATATGGCAATTGAGGTGGCCGATATGATGATCGAGGTGGTGGCAAAGGAGGTAGTAGAGGAGGCTGCTATGCTTGAGGTCTATCTTGCTGAACCCTGGCTAGCTTCCCTCATCAATTGATGTGACTACCCCTAGCTTTTTCTCAAATGCCTTTACGATTTAGGCTTGGCTGACTGATCTTGGAAAGGTAACTGTTTGACCTTTCCTTGTAGACTAGCCACTTTATTGACTAATTTCTCAAATTACTTAATGGTGAACCCTTTAAGCATAAAGGAGGCTGAGCCATGAATATTCTTGAATAGAATTTCAATGAAATGATGTTCTGATAGCTATGGTTTGCATTTCATACTTAAATTATGTCATTTAAGAATGTAATCAATAAGGGTGTTGCTGAGCTACAATGAGATCGCCTACAGTTACCCTTTGCTGAGCTCCAACAAATCTTCTAATGAAGAGCTACTCCAACTCAACAAATGTTTTCACTGAACCATTTGGTAGTTCAACATACCAATCAAATATGATGTATGTTAAACTACTAACAAAGAGATGGAATAAGAGTACATTACTGCCACCGACATTGCAACATACTGCCTCGAAGTGTGCTATGAGCTGATGAGGGTTCCCACTGCCATCAAAAATTTTAAAGGAAGAAGGCACAAAACCCTTAGGATATTGGACACCATCAAATTCCTTTGGGTAGGGTCTACCCTTTGGAACAGATGATCCACCTCAGGCTTGCACCAACGCATCCTTCGATTGCTGCTCCACCAACTACTTGATATCTTTTTTTTGTATGGAGGTGCTATCCACCACTATCCTATGTAAGCTGATCTACTGAAGAAGTGCTTTTAGGCTAATCTAAGACATGCAATGACTCGGGATGTTCTATCTATATATGCTGCGGTACTGAAGCCTGGTTTTGAAGTGCATGGAGGGCTGCTAACAAGTCTTCCATCCTCTTCTCTATCCAGTTGATCTGATCATCCTTTTATTTAAGCTGCTAGAGGTGTTAGGTTGAATGTATGGCATCATCTTCCTCAACCACAATACCTTCATGAATATGCTGATCTCTATGAAGGGAACTCCTAATATCGACCATGTGGACCTTAATCAAATCCTCAAAGAGATCATCCTCATCTAGATCAAAGCTGACCTTTTCCTTCTCATAATTTGATTGGTCACTCCCTAGAAGCTCTCTTTTCTCTATAAGGTATTATTCTAGAATCTTATCTAGGGAGCAATCTAATTGTGTTGGTACAAATATGCATTGTTGATCGGTGGAGGGATTGTGCTCACTGATAGAGATGCACCTAACATTACCTATCACCTAAGTGTTGGCTCTTGGAGGGTCATAACTGCTAGAAGAGATATGCTCGTGGCTACTCATGGGTGGAGTAGTGTCCCTAAGAAGATCCACTGCCATGGGGACTACAGAACTATCCCCTTTCTTCTCTACATCTGCTACTATCACTGCCTCTGCTGGTGGTAGTTGTGGTGGTGCAACCACGATGCTGCAGGGTTGCCACTCTTTCTTTACCAAGTTTGAAGTAGGAGGTCGAGTTGGGGAACTCACCCTCACCTCAGTTGATGGAGTAGATGAAGTGGGATCCTTCGGTGGATCACCAATGGGGCTCTCTTCTCCCCAGATGTTGTCTTTTGTGCTTTTGTGGGCACGGTGGATGGTGGGACCTAAACATGTGATGGTGGGAGTGGATCAGTGTGGTGGAGATAACATTGGATTACCCTCATCAGGGCTTTTTCTCTATGATTGGTGGTTCCTATCAGTGCTATCGGTCCTATTGGCCCTGGTGGCCCAATGACTAGGAAAATTGACTAGTGCGGAGGCCGCCGACTGTCTGGCAAACTTCTATCACTTCCTACTCTCTGACTGAACTATTACCCGGGCCTCTGATGCTCTATCATTGTGAATGCTCCTGATAACACTCCTGGGGATGACAGCCTCAGCGAATAAGATGCGGACTCGAATGTCCACCACCGCCATAATATCATAGGCGGCATAAGACTTCTTCCTATCCCTAGCCAGAGCCTCATGGTATGTAGGAGGTGGAGGCAATGTAGCTATCCTTTGATAGTCCTCCTCTCCATCCGATCGAGGAGTGGAGTTGCTAGTCAATGGAGAAATCTCACTGGGGAAACCTTCCTCTACAATGTGGGATGCGACATCCATCTCTCGGGTAGCATGATCGTGGTGCCACTTGATCTTCTGGCTCCTATTGTGTCATTCTATATGGTGCTGTGTATGGCTCAATAAGGCGTTGTGAGAGCTAGATCCTACCTCGAAGGTAGGAGAGACTATCTTTGAAGCCAGGATAGCCTTCCCCTTAGAGGGGGCCATCGAGGAGGTCCTAGCACACACCCGAGTGGTTATGGGAACAACTGACTGAGTAGGAACTAGACTGACTGGAGAAACCTCAATTGCCTTCCTCTTCAGGGAAGGATACTCAGTGTTAGAAGGTAGGTCAATCCGAATGATTGGCTTTTGCCCAGCCATCTCATTCGACTAACAATAGTGAGGGTCACCCCTCGCAGGTGATGTGGGATCCTTCAAATCCTCGGCCAAAGTACACTAGATGGGTGGAGTCAGTCTGAGGTAGGCTGGCCTGATCCAAGGCCAAATCCATCCCGAAAAGAAAGGTGAAAATAAACTTCTAAGAGACCATGTCTAAGCAAAAAGCGCCCTTTAAGTCATATATACATTTGTTGAAATATAACCTGTATCAGATTTCTACCTTGGTATTTGTTCCACATAAGTAACAAAAGTTTGGAGTTTTGAACCCATACTCAATAATTCAAATATGTTAAGTGGGGTTCATTGGAGAGATTTGGATATTGAGGAGAGTCTTTGCCATTTGATTTCAATTTATAACCCATACTCAATCGATTTAGGTAGGTTAGGTGGGGTTCTAAAATTTGAGGAGAGATTTTCTTGGAGATATTTGTGTTTTGTGCACCTTGTTTGAAAATATTGATGATTTGAAAGAACCTCTACTTAGAAATTTTGAGTATGCTAAGAACAGGTTGTGATTGTTTGTTTAAAAAATTTTGTTGAATGTCTTTTCTTGTGGAGATTTGTTTGTGTGATATTTTGATTTGAAAATGGGGGTTCTTACTTAACATATTTGGTATGTTAAGTAAAGGCCACATGTGTTTGATTTGTGCTTGATGATGAGATTTTCACTTAACAAACTTGGTATGTGAAGCGAAAGTCAAATGTGATTGTGAGATAGATTTGCTTTTCTTTGAAGATGGGAGTTCCACTTAACAAATTTGGTTATGTTGAGTGAAAGCCCTAAATGTGTTTGAGATATGTTTGTTTTTTTTCTTTGAGAATGAGACTCTCACTTAACAAATTTGGTATGTTAAGTGAAAGCTCAAGTGTGGTTTGACATGAAAAATTGGATCCTTATTTAACAAATTTGGTATGTTAAAATAGGGATCAAATGTGCATCGAAAAGAGACCCTCACTTAACAAAATTGGTATGTTAAGTGAAAGTCAAATGTGTTTATGATTTTGAAAATGGAACTCACTTAATAACTTTGGTATGTTAAGTGAAAGTCAAATATGTTTATGATTTTGAAAATGAAACCCTCACTAAACAAATTTAGTATGTTAAGTGAAAGTCAAATGTATTTATAATTTTTGAAAATGAAACTCTCACTTAACAAATTTGGTATGTTAAGTGAAAGTCAAATGTGTTTATGAATTTTAAAAATGAAACTCTCACTTAACAAATTTGGTATGTTAAGTGAAAGTCAAATGTGTTTATGATTTTTGAAAATGAAACTCTCACTTAACAAATTTGATATGTTAAGTGAAAGGAAAATGTGTTTATGATTTAAAAATGAAACTCTCACATAACAAATTTGGTATGTTTAGTGAAAGTCAAATGTGTTTATGATTTTGAAAATGAAACTCTCACTTAACAAATTTGGTATGTTAAGTGAAAGTCAAATGTGTTAATGATTTTGAAAATGAAACTCTTACTTAACAAATTTGGTATGTTAAGTGAAAGTCAAATGTGTTTATGATTTTGAAAATGAAACTCTTACTTAACAAATTTGGTATGTTAAGTAAAAGTCAAATGTGTTTACAATTTTAAAAATGAAACTCTCACTTAACAAATTTGGTATGTTAAGTGAAAGTCAAATGTGTTTATGATTTTTTAAAGAAAAGAACTTAGTTAACAAACTTAGGTTTGTTAAATGGAGTTCAATTTATTCTTATGATTTTAAAAAAGGGGGTTCTCATTTGACATACTTGGACTTATCAAATGAGCTCCAAATGTGTCTCAAAGTCCAAGACTTTGGCAAGAAGGAGTTCTATCAGAAAAATGCAAATGGTGTCAAATAAATTTGCTTTGTCTTCTCCAAGGAAAGGGAAACTCCCATTTGACAAATTTGGGTATGTCAAGTGGGGGGTTCAAATATGTCTTGACTTCTCTTTTGTGTGTGTATGATCTATTATTTTTTGAAAAGGGGGAAAACTTCAACTCTAGCACATGTCAAGTATGCTAAGGGGAGTTTCAATTTTATATTATGATTCAAAAATAGAATCTCCATCCAACAAAATTGAGTTTGTGGGATGGGGATAACTATTTCCAAAGAAAACATGCTTTTGAAAAAGACATTAAAAGTGATTGGTTTTGATTTTGAAAAGAACCTCCATGTAACAATCATAAGATTTGTTAAATGAGGTTTGTTTATATGTGTTTTGTGCATTTTTAAAAATTTATTACAAAATTTTGTGTAAAGATCTCTTATTATGTGGATTTTGAAAAAGTGCTTTTGGAAAGACATGTTATTTTATTGAAGAGTTTTACTTTCTTATTGTTCATAGGATGAACCTTGCCTCACCATGAGGATGGTGAAGAGGTTCTTAATTTTGGTCATCTGCTTTGTTTGATTAATTTTAATTTTCACCTATTGGGGAACCCAATAGGGATTTTAAGACCTACACGGAGTGAGGTCCTAAAACCTAAAAGATGTTGGCAAATTTTGCTTAAGGATGAAATAACCTAAGTGCCAATGAAAAGAATGTTAGTCTTGGGCTTATATAAAATATAAGTCCACTATCGATGCTTGGAGATAATAATTGTCTACTAAAGATGGACAGAGGAATGTCCCTAGCGAAGTCGCCAAAAAAATATGTGGTGTTTATTTTTAAGAAGTGGGACACCACACAGATCTTAGGGGGTACTTATTGAAATGATCAGGTATGATATTAAAGAATGATGTACTATCTCAAAAGATAGAAATCACCACCCTAAAATAGACCTAATCACCTAATAAGGACTCCTAAGGCAAGATGGGTCTTCGAATATACCAGAGATCTTTCCCCTACTTTACATGGAAAAGTAAAGTAGGGTTTATTTTAAGCTGGGTTTGTTAAGTTTCCAATGGAGGCAAGCCCCCATAGTTAATTACATTCTAAGGAATGGGAATTCCTTAAGAATACTCTCTATTAAAGTAAGCAATTAGGGTCTCCAAAGACTTCAAGGTTAAGACTATTAAAGGATTGACTATTTAGAAAATCAAATGGGTAGAACAAGAAGAAGACTTATTATTAGAAGTCAAAGGAGATGGGTAGGAAATGCTCAAGATACTAGGAAGTCTAATGAGCAATCCAATCTATCCTATAGTTGGATTTTATTTTTTGAAATTGAAGAGAGTTAATTATTTGATTTGACATTTTATTAGAATACTAGGACTTATAATTCCACAACATAAGATTGTAAAAATACCTAAGAGGTGACAATTTATGCTTATAGCTCTCCAAGGGAAATAACAACCTCAGATCTAAATCTAGGGAGCTTTGGTGAGGGCTGAAGCACGACCTAAATCTAAGGCCAAAATGAGTTTATGGTTTACCTTCTTAAGAGAGAATAAATCACCTGACTGCTGGACTTATAATCACTTGGAGTGGTAGTCAGCTAACTCCTCCTACACTTTAAATCCATGTAGGCAAGTTTTATGCTTTTACAATACGGCTAGGTTATTATTTATTTAGAAAGGAGACTAAGTCCTTAAACTCACTCCCTAAGAGACTAGAGCATGAGTGGTATGAATTCATGACTTAATCTAATGCAGATTTTACCAAAATTATTTTATTCTTTTGGACTCTTTATTTTGACATAGGCTATGGGATTTTATATGCCTAAATGCATGAGAAATTGATTATGGGCCAAATCAAGAGAGAAAGGGGTGTTCTTCCATCAAAGGCTCTCACATGTTAAACCTTTATTCTTTAGTATAGATGGAAGCCTCCTCTTAACAAGAGTGGAAGAATATGACATGCATGATATTATACATTCATTCATCTAGCTAAAGGGTAGTTAAAATTTTTATTATCTTGATTTAATTCTTGGGCTTTTATATGAGGATATGAGTTATTTTAAAATTTTTAGTTATGAGTTATTAGTGGGATAGAAAATTTAATTTTATCCTAAGAGCCTATCGCATCCAGGCCACACATTCGAACATCAAATATGAAGAAACTAGGAAATGCATGCAATTCTAGTGTGCAATCTAAACATAATAGTAAAAGAATAAAAGGCCAGTGCAATCGGGTTTCACTATACACCTAGAAAAGAGAAAAGAAGATGGGTAGCCGAGCTCTACTCTTATACAACCTGGATTACAAAAATAATACATTCTATAAGGGTCTTATTTTCTTCATTTCTTGCTTCTTTTCCTTTTGATTTGATTTTCTCCAAAGGAATCACAGGGCAGCCCAGGGAACAAGCCTTCTGGCCACTATTGGTCCTAATCCCCCATAACACTAATCTTAATTTCTAATGCAAAATTACATTAAAAATAGAAAAAGTAAATCTAGCTACACATACAAAACAAATATTAGTTAAACACACCATACAACCCAAGCAGTTATATACATAATTTGAACTTAGTACCCCACACATGGGTAACCAAGCCCACCTATCCTAATGTGCTTTATGCTTAGGGGCTAAGCAATCTGCACAACAAATATATTTATATTTTATTACAATGGCCCCTTAAGCACAACCCCCTACAAAAAATATGATTAGGCTAATCACAGCCTACAATCTAGCCTACGAAGTATACACCCTAACATCTAGTCTATAACATTACATCACAAAACAAAACACAACATCATACACAACACCCTAACTTAGCACGAGAAGTGGTGACTTAGTGTTCTAATGTTTGTGCTTAAAGCTTGTGTGGCAAGACTTTACTAAGCTTCTTTAGTTTAAGTTTTAATTTGGAGTTTGAATTTATTTTAAATTTACCTTTGGGTGATTTTAATTTAAATGATTTAATTATTTATTTTTCTTTTTTATTTCACTTTTATTTGGTGAAAATGATGTTTAGGTTTTTAAGAATGAACAGTAGAATGAATTCCATTTGTAGACAGAACTCACCCTATTCTACATCCTAACTCCTAAAGAGTCTAACTAAAGTCCTTAAGTATCTTAATTAGTCCATTTGAATTTGTGCAATTCATTTGATTTGACTAAAAATTTAGAATTTGAGTTTGTTTAATTTTCATGCATTTGATTGATTAATTTTAGATTAAATATGTTGATTTAATTAAATCTTGATAATTCAATATCCTTTATCTCTAATGAAGTTTGAGTTTATTTAAATCCATGTGTTTATTATTAATAATTTTATATTAGATGTTTTGATTTAATTAAATCTTGATAATTCAATATCCTTTTAAATTAATATCTAATTCTTTTCTTTGATTATGGTTATGTGACTTAATTTTATGTTTATTTGATTTGATTATGGTTCATTTATTATAGTTTGGTTGGATTAGATTAATTGAGATTTTATTTTGATTTTTAATTGAGTTTGATTCTTTATAATTAGGATTTTAATTTTAGTCTCATCCATTTGTCAAGTTTATCAAAGTTTGGTTTATATTTTGATTTCATACATTGGATAGTTAATTAGTTTATCTTTTTTAAAGTAAGTTGAATGAGATTTGATTTGATTACATATTAAATTGATGAGAGTCTTTCTTAATTTAATTTAATTTGATTTAGTTTGATTTGATTAGCTTTATTATTCTATGGGTTTGCTTAGGTTCAATGTGATTATTAGTTTAATTAAGAAGTATATTTATGTTAATTATAAAGATTTGTTTAATTTTCAATTTGATTTGATATTTTTTTAGTTTAATGATGTAATTAATGACTTAATAATTTAGGTTTAATTTTGGTTCTGATTAGTGCTTAATTGCATTTATGTCTGATTAAGTTTAATATGATTAATTTGATTAACTTAATTAACTTATTTAACATGTATGATCAATTATTAAATTAAACAAAGATTTATTTAAATTTTTTTAATTTGACTGCATATTTATTTAGGTTTATAATGTAATTAATGACTTAATGATTTAAGTTTAAATTAGGATTTGGTTGGCATTTAATTAAATTTATGTCTACTTAAGTTTAAGTTTAATATGATTAATTTGATTAATTGAATTAGTTTATTTAAGAGGTGTGATCAAATTAATTCATAGATTAATTAAGTGTTTGATTTGAATTAATTTTAATGTGATTTATAAATTAATTTGGTTCATTAAGATGATGGATAAATTCATTAATTTTGCATTAATTAAAAGTTTAATTAATTAAGTTTAATTAAAGGTAATTAGTTTAATTAAGAAGTGTGTTTATGTTAATTATTAAATTAAATAAAGATTTATTTAATTTTTAATTTAGTTTTATATTTATTTAGATTAATGATGTAATTAATGACTTAATGATTTATGTTTAATTTAGGATTTGATTGGTATTTAATTGCATTTATGTTTGATTAAGTTTAAGTTTAATATGATTAATTTGATTAACTTAATTAGTTTATTTGAGGGGTGTGATTAATTATTAAATTTGATTATGGGTTTGATTTAAGCTTAATTTAAAAGTTAGCTTTAATGTAATTTATTTAAATTAATTTGATTCATTAAGATCATGGATTAATTTGTTAAGTTTGCATTAATTAGATGTTTGATTAATTGGTTTGATTAAAATAATTAAATTTTGAATTATTGGATTAATCAAAGATTTATTTAATTAATGAATTAATTTCCCACATGTGAGTGATTTGAATTAGTTAAGTGTTTTACTTAAATTAAAGGATTATTATTACTACCATCATTATTATTAAGTGAATTACCAGTTTATTTTATTTCAATTAAGTTTGATTATTTATGATGAGAGTTTTATTTGATTTGATTCATTTATTATGTTTGTTTAATTTCATTAAAATATTTGATTTAGTTATTAGGTTGAAATATTTAATTATTGAGAAACTGTCTTATTCTAAATGGATTGATTAAATTAATTAAGTTCACTTTAGCTTCATTTGGTTTGCTTTGGTTTGATTAATATTAAGCGATTATGATGTATTAGATTTATAATTAATTTAACTTTTTAATTTACTAATGATTAATTAGTTTCAGTTTATTTATATTCATTAAGGAGTTTCACATGATTAAGATTCCATTCTTAGTGTAGGTTTAGTTATACTAGTCTGACCCATATTAAAGTTTCCTAGATTTATTTAATTTTAAGTTTGGTTTAAGATTTAATCATTTAATTGTATTTTATTAACTTAAATAGGTTTAATCATATTTAATTTAATTTCCTCTAAGGATTATATGATATTTTTCTGATTTGAGATTTGATTAGTGATTGCTTAAGTATTATTTCATTTCTTATTTTAATTTATTATTTAGATTATTATGAATTTCATTTTAATTAATTCCTTAATTTATTATATTTTATCCCTAAATATTTTTTATAGGTTCATTAAGCTTCAAAAGATCATATTATTCTTATTAATATTATTTTAATTATTATTAGGATCTTAGATGTTAACTTAAGTGGAATAAGACATTTTGAAGATTTTTGTAAATTTCTGAATTTTTATTTGATTTATTTTATTAAAATGGACAATCTGAACTTCAAGATTTAATTTCTCCCAATCCAAAGTCCTTTTCACTTGGGATTTTTTTGGTAGGTGTGTTTTCTCTCTTATTTAAATCTCTAAAAGTTTCAATTCAATCAGACTTGTAATTTTAGAGTAATTAATGAAATTTGGTTTTTACTGAAATTCAAATAAAGCTCAAAATATTCAGTAAAATTTTAGATTTTGGATTTGCTTGACTCCTCTTGAAAAGATGAATCCAACGAGCCCTTGTTTGTAATTTTTTATCAACTATTTTATTTTTTTATGAATTTTTGAATTTTCAAGTAATTTAAGTAATTTTTTTAAATCAGACAATTTGATTTTTTTTCACTTCGCAAGGCTGGCGTCTGATGTAGCGATGCCATAGCACCGCGTGCGATTAGATGCACGCGGTGCCACGTATATATGTGCACCCTGACACTCGCGGTGCCGCCATTTGAGCAAGCGTCGGTCGAGAGTGACCGTGATGTGCGATGTGATCCGCCGTCGATCCGCATCGGATGGTCCGGATGATCACACTATCTTGACGAATCGTGATCGGTCGGCGCCATCCGATCACGAACGGGATTAGAATGCATCCGGTGATCTAAAGGCCTAGATTATGCGATCAACGTGCGATCTGAGCCATCCGATCTCGTGAACCGCGGATCGGATGGCTGCTACTATCTGACTGGCATGAATAGTAAAACCAAGAGATTAGGGAGAAAAATGAGAAATTTTAAGTGGAAACTTGTTCAAATGGACTCATTTTGCATCGATTCACACCAAAAAACTTTTATTTTCTAATTGGAATGATGTAAAATATAAAATGCATGATTATGTAGGATAAATTCCAAAAATAGCACAAACAATCATCACAAATGAAGGATCCTAAGGCCATCTATATTTTTTGAAAGTTACCTCACCGGAGATGATTTTCGGCAGCGGTGATGACTCGAGCATGCTGTTGAATGGGGGAAGAGGCTTTGGAATGAGCTTGGATCTTCGCCTTCGCGTCAGAATAATGTATTTTTTGGTGCTTGCCATTTTTCCGGAATCAACCCAGTTTTGATGTTTTTGGCTCAACAGAGGTGGGGAAGTGGTGGCTAGTTACTTTGGGAAGCTCTTGGAGGCTGAATAGTATAAAAGGAAGAGGAATGAAGCCTCATTTCTCCCTCATTTAATAGTGGCAAAAAATCCACCTTTTTGAATTTTTTAGCTCCAAAGTGTTGTCATTTTGCTTGGGGTGGTTAGGATGGATGATGGATTAATTGAGGACTTTAAATTTTTTGCTCCAAAGTCTTCTCTTGCTGCCATATGATCAGCTCCATTGAATGCCATGGATGGGGGGAGTTGAATGCATGTGATGAGAGGAATTAATTGAAGTTGGGTGGAATCCTATGTAAGGGAGGATCCATGAGAGATTTAATTGGGTTGGGTTGATTTTGGGCTGATCCTAAATGGGTTTGGGTCAGGTTTGATCAGCCCCCAATGGGTCATGGCTTGGTTTCAAGGGATTTGGCTCAATTTGGGTCATACATGTCACATTGGGTCATATAGAGTTAGGTTGACCAATTGGTCAAATTGGGTCAAACCAATGCTTAAGTTATGTTTAAATGATCATTTAAAGAGTTTTTGTATGATCAATTTAATTTAATTTGGCTTAGAATTGATTTTGGCTCATTTAGAATCAAATGGGTCAAATGGGTCAAGTTGACCAATTTGACCAAAGTTGGCCAAATTGGCTTGGGTTATGGGTTGATTCATGTTCAATTGGCTAATTGAAGATGAATGTGATCTTTGGTTTGAATCAATATAGATTTAATTTGGATTTAGGCCAAATTGACCCTTTAGGCTAATTTGGGCTAAATGGCTCAATTGGGCTCGATTGATCAAATTGGGTTTAGTTATGGCTTTGGACAAGTTCAATAATTAATTTGTATTGAACTTGGGCCATTGGTTGCAATCAATTTGGGTTAGATCATGATTTCACCCAATTTAGTCCTTAGGCTAATTTGGGTTAACTTGGATCGAATGGCCAATGGGGCTTAGTTTGGCTCAATTGGTGGTCAAGTCATATTTAAATATTGATTTTGGGTTGAGTCAAATCATTAGTTTTAATAAATTTGATGTAGGATGAGCTTTGGATAGTTTTGGTTCATTTGGGCTAAGGGTTGACTTGGTTTGACTCAATTGATTACAATTGATCATCCTAGGGTGATCAACAATCATGGTAGAAGGTTTTGGTGAGCTTAGTTTAGTCTAATTTGGGTTGGATTGGAAGTTGGCTCAAATGGGTTCTTTAGATCACTTTGGGTCAAGTGGACTTAAGTGGGTCAATTGGTTTGGTTTTTGTTTGATTCGAGTTTAGTTGAACTTATATATGAGCCCTGGATTGAAATATAAATTCAACGACAATTAATTTGGAGTTTAAGGGATTTATTGGCTCATTTAAAATTTTCACGTCAAAAGGGCTAAGTTGGGTTTGACTTGGGTTGGCTTCAATTTGGTTTGATGATTATAGTTTCATTTATATTCGGGTAGATAATTGAATGAATGATTGATTCAAGAGAAAATCCATTGGTTTTGACTTGATTTAGATAGAACTTGGCTATGTCCAAAGAATTGGCTCAAAAGGCTTAGATTGGGTTTAGATTTAATTTTGGATATAGTTTTGGTCATTTGAATTTGGATTTCATTTATATTTATGAATGTAAGTGAAGGAACAATTAATTTATTAAGAAATAAATTGAGTTTGATTTTGTCTAAAGGGAGTTTTGGCTAAGCTTATGAATGTGGTTCATATGACTTAGGAAGGGTCTTAGGATTTGAATTTGATTTTGGGTTTCAATCATTTGGAGTTAAATTTGAGATATGGAATTGGAATTTGGATTTGAATTTGAGGTTTGGTTTGATATTTGAACATGGGTTCGATTTCAGAAGGTGTATATGGAGTGGGTTTAGGCTATAGGATAGGTGATTTCCTTAAGTCCTAAGGCATGGCCAAATCTTATGATTAACCCTTTTAAGTCTCTAGACTTAAGTTAAGTGTTCACCTAATCACTAGATGTGCCTTATGACTAAGGAGTTCTTTGTGTCTAGAAGAGTCCTAAGTATAAGAGAGAATTGAGAGCTCACTCCAAAAGTGAGGTCAACATTGACCTAATGATCTAGTGTGTGAAGAAGATAAGTTTGTGTTGTAAGGCTTTGCTAGGCTTCTTCAGTTCAAGTTTCAATTCAGAGTTTAAATTTATTGAATTTTACTTTAGATTGTTTCAATTTAATGATTTAGTTTCCATTTTTATATCCATTTTATTTGGTTAAAGTGATGCTTAACTTTTCAAGAATGAAGAGTAGAATGATTCCATTGTTGGATGGAACTCACCATATTCTACATCCTAACTCCTAATGAAATGAAATTTTCATCCTAAGATGAAAATCCATCCCAAAGGTCTAATTAAGATCCTTAAGCATCTTAAGTAATCTTTTTTATTTCATTTATTTTATTTGAATTTAGATTGATGCTTCATTTCTTTAATTTGAAATTTATATTTGATTTGAATCATTTGATTTTATTTTATTTGAATTGGTTCATTTCATTTAATTTAGTTCACTTGTTTCATTTGATTTAGTTTGACTTGATATTTTGAGTTATTTGATTTTGGTTTATATTAACCTAAGGCATTTAGGTTAAGATTTGGATTCATTCTTAGGTTAATTTGATTGTAGATTTAACAGTTTATTAAGTTTTTGATTATGAATTTATTAACTTAGGGTTAAATTACTTTTAATATGACTTATTAATTTCATTAACCTTTAAGTAGGGAAATGATTAAGTTCTTTAACTTAGGATATTGGAAAACTATCATAAGAGTTTCTTATGTTTGATTGAGAGTAGTTCAAGTTATTTCATGATTTAATGGAAATAACTAGGGTAAGAGGAAAATAATCATAGGTTCATAGATTCCTTTTTGAAAAAAGAAAAATCCCAGCCATCTTGCATTCATAAGACTTGGCATCATGAATTTAAAATGCACTTAGGTGGTGTTAGCTGGTAGCCCTCTTTACATGGGTTGTAAGTCCAGAAGAGTCAGGGATAGGTTGGTTCCCTCAAATGAGAGGAATGGTCGATAAATCCCAAAATAGAACTAAGTTGAGCATCTGACATGTGATAGAAGCACATGTAGACTAGGTTATGAAGCATCCCTTTTAGGAATAAGTCTTCAACCCTAGCCATTTTTATAGTCTTATACTGGTAGAATCTAAGTCCTAAACTTATAAAAAAATGTCAACTCAAAATATAAAAAGCCTAATTATAGGATAGTTGAAATATCTACTAAGCATCCCAATATCAATAGGAATTTTTTACTTCTTCATTTTTGGTCTCCAAAAGAACTCTCTCCACTTTGAACCACTCCCAATTGAAAATTCCAAAAATCAATCCTTTGAGAACCAACTTAAAAATCTTTAGAAATAATAACTCCTTTCTTTAATCGAGAGTATTCTCAGGAAGAGACCCTTCTGAAGATGTAATCAACTATAAAGGATTGCCTTTATAGGGAACCATAAACCCAATTTACATTAAACCCTGCTCTACCTTCCATGTAGTTTAGGAGAAAAATATATGGTATATGAAAGACCCATTAGCCTTTGGAGCCTTTTATTAAATAATCAAATCCATTATAGGAAAACATGTTGATCTTTCGAGAAAATATGTTTATTCTTTAATGATGCATTTGATCATCCCAATAAGAAATTTCTAATCTCTATGTGGTGTCAAGAATTTTTTCCACAGAGATATTTTTTGGTGACTCTTCTAGGGATTTGTTTCCTATCTCCATCTTTAGAAAAATGTTTTTATTCCTATGCATCGGCAATGTACTAGTGCCACTCACAGGTCAAGACTATCTTTATTTCTGTTGGATGCCTCTCCATTTCATCCTTAGTTGAGCCCATCCAACATCTTAAACTAAGGTTCTAGAACTCTTCATTTGCCATAGTTAAGTGAAATACATGTCCAAACAAGAAGAAAAAAAATCATTTGAGAAGCACTGGTTGACTTTGGTTCTTACTACCTAAAGAACTACAAAATCACATGCAAGCTTAAAAGGTAAATTTCTCAAATTAGTACCCTTTGATGTCTTGCCTAAGTGATGTTCAGGTTTTCAAGAATGAATAGTAAAATGGATTCCATTTTTGGTTGGAACTCACCCTATTCTACATCCTAACTTCTGATAAAATGAAATCTTCATCCTAAAATTAAAATCCATCCGAAGGTCTAACTAAGATCCTTAAGTATCTTAACTAACCTTTTTGATTTCATTTATTTTATTTAAATTTGGATTGATGACACTTGTAAAACAAAAATTGATAGGATTCACTTTTGCTCCTAAAAAGACATGTGAAGTCCAATTATAGGATAGTTTGGCTTGTCAATTGTGGATTTAGAATCCTCTTTCAATTCTAGGAGGGCATCCTAAACTTGAAGACTATATAGATCTCCAAACACATCTAAACAACATTCATTCAATATGTTAGAATGCCTTTCAAGAGAAAGTCAGGACCCTAACTACTTAATAATTATCAACTTGCAATGGCTCTATGGTTTCATAACTTTTCTTGTTTATGATTATAGACCACTAGCGATGGAATCAGAGTATACTCAATTGAATCTTTGGCATACAAATGATATGAACTCTGAGAAAAAAAAAGATCCATCATCTTTTTTTAACCTGACATGCGAGCTCACCCAACATGGTAAAGGTCATGATGACAAAATATGAGATATTTGATTATTTTTGTTTAGCTAGGGAAATTTCTTGACTTTTAACTCTACCTCTTTATTTTGATGTGGAGGAGTTTAAAGTTTAAAATGTCCACATTCTTAGAAATTTTAGACTTCATCCTTTTGCTTTTGGATATAGACCTTCCATCCCTCTAATTTGCTTTCTTTCTTTTGTTCTTTTATTCTTTCTTTATTTTATCAACATTTTGTTAACATTTCAATTCTTTATGAAATGTTACATCTACTATTTCTCCTAAATACAAGATTTACTAGGAGATTATATGCATTTGATTGTTTCTTTGAATGCAACATTTGATAAGGTTCAATTCTTTATTTTGAGTGATTGATCATATTGCATGGTCCAACACTTCAATTTATTTTCTATCATTTAATAGAATAAAAGCGTTAATGAGGTCATCTAGAATTAGCAAAATGACATTCCTAAATACTCTGCACTTTGAATTCATGATGGATATGCACACCCTTTCATAATTATAATTATTTTTATTTTTCTTTCAATTTAATTCATTTATTTCTTTATTTAGGCTGGATAGGACCATCCAAGAGTTTTAAAGGTGTTCCTGAATTCCTAAGTTTCTTTTATATGTTTGAATTTTTATCTTCAATTTATTATGTGATTGAGATTAATTTTTTATTTTAATTTGAGTTTTCAAGATTAAATTTTCATTGAATTGAAATTCATTTCTTTACTTGATTGAATGTTCATGGCACCATCTTATCAAAGCTTGATTAGATTTGGGCCTATTTAAATTTACTTTCATGTTTATATTGATGTTGACTGAAGCACCCAGATCAACAAGTATTCTGGGTATTTTCTTATTTTGAAATTTTCGCATCAACTAAAATGTTGATAAGTTCTTAGTAGTCTATCTTCATCATAGAAGATACCCTAGAATTTCTTTATAGTGGAATGCCATGTTAGAAAGTTGGTTATAATTAAGGCAAATTACATGATTATGTAATGCCTTACTTCATTTTTATTTCTTTTAATTTTATTTCTTTTATTTTATTTCATTTTTAATTTTTTTATAGAATATTATGATGCTTGATTTTGCAAGCAACTTCTCTAACATGGGCAAGAAATCATATTTTGAAGATGGCTTATTTGCCATTTCTTTTCAATGCCATTTAAGGTGGTATGACTCTACCATTTTGAATTTGATTTTAAGAATTTCCCTTTTAATATGTTAGGAAGGTAGGTCTAACTCTATCCTCAATGGATTAATAGACTCATGATCTATTCATTTGGAAGATCAACATTTAGAATAGGACCCTATGTGCTGCTAGAAAGTTTAGCATGTATTGTACTTTTTTATAGCACAAACAAGATTAAAGGTAATCTTAGCTTGCAATGGAATCTTTAACCACCATACTAGACATTAAGATAATGTCAAGTGGATCATAAGACATTGCAAAGGATTTACTTTAGATTCACTTTGTATTGAAAGCATATAATGTCTTAGTTTTTGAACAGAGAAAACTAAGGCTTTCTTCATTAATTTGGACTAATAAGGTCCTAAGTGATTTATCTATCAACTTACCAGAGATAGGAATTTCATACCTTCACTCTAAGAGATAGAAATATCATCCTTAGGACAAATCCTAAGGTCATGATTTATTTAGAAGGATTAGAATCTTCATTTATTTTCTATTTAGAAGTCATCCTTAATGAAAGTGAATCAAATCATCTTAAATCAACTTAATGAATCATAATGAATACTAATGAAAATCATCCAAACTTATTAAATCACAAAATTACTTAATTAAGTAATTAAATGAATTAAATAATTCAAATAAGTAATCAAAAATTAATTAAATCATGATAACTCAACCAAATGTCCAAAAATTATGAATGAGCCCTCTTTGGAAACATGTTTCAAAGGAGAATCAATGAAAAATGAAATCCCAAGTAATCTTCATCAAATTAGGATTAATTTGGGTTTTAATGAAACAATTAAAACCTTAATTACACCCTAATTATGTATCAAATTAAATTGAAACTTTGGAAACATGAAATCAGGAATCCCACTTGCCATTAAATTCCAAATCACTTTGATCTTTGGATTAGGAATTATTGAATTTCCAAATTCCTAAGTCAATATTAATCAAATAATGAATAAAAAAAATTCCTTAATTTATTAAATCATGAAATAAATAAAATAATATTCATTAACCATAAAAAATATTTAGGGTAATTCTCTAAACATCTTAAGTCAAAGAACTTAATCAATTGTATACTTAAGGATTAATAAAATTAATAAATCATATTAAGAGTAATTTAACCTTAAGTTAATTAGATTAATGCAAACACTTAATGAATCCTTACATTTCCAATCAATCTAATCTATGAATGAATGAAACCCTTAACTTAAGTGCCTTAGGTTAACCTAAACTAAACTAAATTAAATCAACATAACTTAATCTAAAACATTAATGTAATCCAAATGAACTAATTCAAACAAAACCAAATGAAACAAATGAAATAAACAAATTAAATCAATTGAACCAATTCAAAGAAAATCAAATGAAATAATTCAAACCAAACTATATTAAAAACTAAATTAAGAATGAAAATCCAAATTAAATTTCCAAAGAAAAAAATCAATCCAAAATTTAAACTAAATAAAATCAAAAGGATTAACTAAGGTACTTAAAAATCTTAGTTAGTCCTTTAGGATTAATCTTCATCTTAGGATGAGGATTTCATTCTATTAAGAGTTAGAATGTTGAATAGGGTGAGTTCCACCCAAAAATGAAATTCATTCTACTCTTCATTCTTGAAAACCTAAACATCACTTTAACCAAATAAAATGAACCTAAAATTGAAAACAAATTACTAAAGTATTTGAATTGAAACCATCCAAAGGTAAAATTCAAACAAATTCAAACTCCAAATTGAAACTTGAACTGAATAAACCTAGCAAATCCTTACAACACAATCTTATCTTCTTCACACACTAGATCATTAGGTCACAGACCCTAGACTTAAGTTAGGCCATTTTGTGATTCTTTTATGATTCATTGGTATGTGTTGTGATATGATGTGCTTCACATGTTTTGTAGTATACTATTTTAGACTGCATATCTAGGATTATTTGCCTATTAGACTAGATGATAGGAAGTTTTTTTAGATCTAGCATTGTCTTCTACAAGGGGCTATACAAGAAAAAATTTCTATTATAAATAAAATTAAAAATACTATTTCTTGCAGGTATTCTTAAGTCCTTAAGCATAGCCCATAAGACTAGGCTTCGCAAGTAGCTAATGATAAATCTCAAAATAGCGATCAATTTCAATTTCAATTACAAATCAATTAGTCATCAATTTAGGACTCATCTATATGGTTTGATCTACTTGGGGATCGAATTCCTTTCAAAAAAGGACCAAATTGAAGGATTAAAGGCTTGGTGAGGGAGCGTACCTTGATTTTGGTGATCACCAGTGATGAGATCGACTCCATTAGCTTTGTTTTGACTTGCCAAAGGTGTGGTGAAGTTTGATGGCTTGCCTCCCCATGGATTGATCTATAAACCAACATCGAGTTAGTTTTCCAGTGACGTTGGTTGGTCAATTTTTGGCTTGCTGGTGGTGAGGGTTATGGGCGGCGATTCGTTTAAGGTGGCCTCAACCTCAAGAACATATTGGAACCTTCAATTTGATGAGAAAACAACTCCCTTAGATTTCACCATGAGAGAGGCTCAGTTTCTATTCATTCATCAGCGTTCCAGCCATGAGGGGCTAGAGGAAGGGTCCCTCCTTCATCTCTTGCCTTGTGGTCATTTTGGGTTAAAAAGGGGGATGGAATAGGTTCCCCCTCCCCTCTTTCCATGGATGGCCAAGAGGATATTTTTGAGCTTTTTAGGTGGCCATAATCTGGCCACCAACAGTGGCAAGGATAGCTAAGGGGTGGATTCAATCCCCCTTGGCATTGTGAAAATGTTTGAAACGTCACATGGAAGCGAGGAAGGCTTCTTGCTTATTTTCTTCCCTTGGCCGATCCATCTTCTCTTCTTCTTCCTTCTTCTTTTTCTTCTCTTCTCCATGGCTTCTTCCTTTAGAGAAAGTAAAGTCTCTTTTTGCTTTTATCCTTAGTGGCCTTTAATTGATGACAGTCATTTCTTAAAATTAAGAGATGGAATTAGATAGGAAGAGGGGAATTGGAATTTCCCTTCTTTTTTTAATGAATTTTCAAATCCTCTTCCTAATTCCATTCTTTTTCTATTTTTCTTTATTGTTTTATGGTTTATTACATTACAATCAAAGTCTTTGGACTAATATGTGGCTTCCCATATCAAGCTTAAATAGATTTGAATTCAAGTTTAGACACAACTAGACTTGAATTGGAAATTTAAATCCTAACCAAGTACTTTGACTCAAAGTGTTTTGATTTTAATTTAATTCTTGTAATTTTGGATTCAATCATCTTTAATTGATGATCAATTGAGATTTGATTTAATTAATTCATTTAATTTTAAATTAATTTTGAATTTCATTTCATTTTAACCCATTTAGCCTAAATGGGTTAAGTTTCATTCCAATTGGGTTCAAATGAATAATTTGACTAAATTGGATTAGGTTTGGACTCCAATCATGCTTGAGCACACATGTGAGATGATTTGGAGTGATTGATTTTATTTAATTTCAATTAGATTTCAATTTGAACCCAATGACCCAAAGTGGGCTTAGTGGGTTAAGCTTGGGTTTCCTTTAGGTCAAATGACTAATTTGATCAAATTAGACCCAATGGTGGGCTAGATTAAGTTTGATTATAATATCCAAAAGATTTTAAATTAAATTGAATTAATTTTAATTTTATTTGGGTTTGAACCCAATAGGACCCATTTAGCTTCATTTAGACTAAGTACTACAATTAACCCAATTAAGACCTAAATGAATTTGAATTTTTTTAGATTTGTGATTAATCATGTTTATTTGATCATTTGGAGTATTTTGAACGATTTAATTTGGTCAAGTTCTTGGTGGGTTGACCTTTGACTTGGTTGGACCCACCTAAGTCAAACCTATGCCAAATGGGTTGACTAGTTTTGACTTTGATTTGGTTTCTTTAATTTAATTTTATTTCAAATTGATTTCAATTTAGAGTTATTTTGATTTAATTCAAATTAGAAGATTGGATTGAATCCACCTAAGCCAATTAGGTTAGATCAAAACCATAGATGATGTCCTAGGTCACTAAGTATAGTGTCTTGAGCATCGAATTAGGAGATTCCTATTTGAGATTAGGATATCCTAATTACTGATTTTAGAATGATATTAACCTCATTTAAAAATAAGGTCAACACTCACAATCAATCTTAAAATAATTATTGAATACTTTTCAATCACCAATTGATACCAACTTGATCAACCCAACCCAATTGACCTAACTTTGACCTAAAGCATCAAAATGATCTAAAATTCATTTTAAACTAGAGTCATATTTTATTAATTATTTGAAAGTGATTAGCCCAATTGATCTATATGAACTAATGTGAGCCAAATTCAAATCTAACCTAAATCAAATCAAGCCAATTGCACTAATATATTCTAAATCATCATTTGAATCTAACTAAACAGCCCACTTGACCTAATTTGGTCAATTAGTCAACCTAACCCAATTGAATCAAAATTATCCTACATGGGTCCAATTGAGTCAATTAAACCAAGTCCAAACCCAACCAAACTTGGCATGACTCACCCTTAAGTCCCCCTTGAATTTCCCAAGTAGACCCAACCCATGGTGAACTCAATTCAGCCAAAACTAAGTGAACCAAGCCACCCAAATAAGATAAAAAAACTCAAAATAAGAAGGTTCAACTCCTCCTTTTGACTTGTAAAGCCACCTTAGCATGCCTTGAGCTTCCCCATTCTAACTATACGTAACCTAAAGCTATTAGGCTCAACCATTGACCAAGGAGAGGTCACTCTCACCTTGGCCAAACCTTGGTTCAACTACCAAGCCTTGTCCCTATCACCTCTAGCCATCAAACTTTTCAATCCACTAGGGGACATCCACCTCACCAATCTCATGCCATTTCTAGCCACTCCTAATAATCAACAAGCTACCATGGTCTAAACTAACCATTTTGGTTGGTTCACTTGGGGAGGAGGGTATACACCTTCTCTCTTATTCAAACTAAACACACTCTCCTCACAAACCTAAAGCTAGTCCCTCAAGTCCCTTGAGCCTCCCGATTAGCCCATCATCGATGAGACTAGAACGACCTCAAACCCAAGCACTCCTGATGTCCAACTCCATCGAAACCTCACCAAATCCAAATTAACTTTCCTAGCGAACCAGAATAAATGAAGACTCACACGATTTGATCACAAGAAAACTTATTTTTGATCAAACTCTAGTGAGCAGTGGTGGAGCTTGGTCTCGGAAGCATTTCTTGAAGAGGCTATGGAAGATCTTCTCAGTAGGGGCTTCACCTCTTTAAGGTGATTCTACCTTAGTCGATGGATCACTAGTATTTAGCTCCGATGAGGTATTCCTCTCAAACCATAGCCATAGCTCTCTAGGTGTTAGTCTTTATGAAATATTATAGCATTTGATGTGAATTCAACTATAAGATCCACTTAAAAATGTTCCTTGATCATTTTGGAGTCGATCCTACCACCAAACGAGCTTGGATTGAATGGCGAAAGATGAACGGTGCTCATTTAGCATCATAGGTGATGATGGATCATCCGCCATCCATTTCTTGTGATTAGAATGAACTATTCTGATTAATCAAGTTAGAAATTTTAATTTAATTCTTTTTTATTTGTCAGATTAATTTTGACCATTTGATTTGTGATTGATCAGCAAAAAAGTTTATTTCTATCGCCGCTCACTCAGCTACCACATGGGCCATTTTCACTAACAAATCATATGATGCCACGTGGAAAGTGCATTGTTGATTGTGTAAATTATTTAAATAGGTTTAAAATCAATTTAAATAGCTACAAGTTCAAAATTTTATAACTAAGTACAAAAAAATCTTTAAAAATACAAATAAACACTCTATGGAAAGCTTAAACAAAGTAAAAAATAAGGAAAATAAAAGCCCCAAATTCTATTAACTATACAATGATTAGGACTTTTATGTATTTCATAATTAATGTAATTAAGTCTTAATTACTTAGTAAGTTGACTTGAAACTTTGAGAAATTAACCCATGGGATGATCATTGCCTCCCATAATTATTTTAAGTTAATCGGTTAGGTAATTTAAAAAATCTAAATTTTCAAACCCAAAATAGCCATTTTATGCATTTAATAAATAAATAATATTAGAAAATTTATAAAAATAATTATGGAAGCTTAAATATATTTTAAAATAATAATTTTGACCATGGAAATAACTTAGGACCTTTAATTATAGTTATTTTCTAGAATCATCATTAATGGGCTTTTCATTAATTAATTAAATCATTAATTGCCTAGGATTTAGAAAATTCATGGTAATTAGCACAATTCGCCTCAAATTTTGACTAACTCCTCTTTGTGCTTAACTAAAAAAGTGGTTTTGAATGAAATCAAAATCCCCATTTATTTTGAGGTATTTAAGTGTAATTGATGATTTTAAATTTTTCTTATTTTCTTAATTAACCTTTGATTATAAGCCCAATTGCAATAGAACTTTTAGGTCATGATTAGTAATTTTCTCATAATTGTTGGGCTTATATTTAGGGACTAATTGAATTTTTAGGCTTTTTTGGACTTAATTGGCTAACATGATTAGTTAACCCTAATTTATATCTAAAAATTACCTAAATCACTTTTAAATTACTTAATTATTTTAGGTTTAATTTTAGATATTTTGTCTCCACATTAGGTTTAAATAACTCAGCTTTCAAAATCAACATTTAATAAACTTATTTAGGCTTAAGTGTGATTATCTTAATATAAATAGTCTTAGGAGTTAATGTCTTTAAATGGGTTATTTGGTCATAATTAATTTCTTTGCTTCAATCATATATTATAAATGTGTACTTTGTGTGTTTCAAACATTCATGTTTCAAATAAATAAGAAATTTCGTTTAATTGTATGCTTTGAAGTATATTGTAGCTATTAGTACTAGTAAATCTCAAATTATTTTCTTTAATAAATTATATATATATATATATATATATATATATATATATATATATATATATATATATATATATATATATATATATGTATGTGTATGTATGTGTGTGTGTGTATGTTCGTGTATGTGTGTGTGTGTGTGTAAATTTAAATTAATTTAATTCTATGTGTATGACCTATATACTCGATAGTTATACAATCTAGACATCTCGGGAGCACAAGACTTTAAATATTCCAAAGAGCGGGTCTTTGATTGCCTCACTTTTGTGGCCTAACAATGACACACATCTCAATGTTTGTAGTGAAATACATAGTAAAGTTAAATTATTTTCACATATGTATTTAAGCATGTTAAAATCTATATAATTCATCCTTATACTTATGTACATGTACATGTGTATATGAATAGTATATAGTTTGGACATCTTGGGAGCATGAGACTTTAAGAGTCCCAAGAGGTCTTTGATTACCTAACTTTCCTAGCTCAACAATGACACATACTTGTATAAATTTAATAGATAAATGTGTATGTATATGTAAGGAAAGATTAAATCACATTTTCTACAAAATAAATGCATCATGCATATTTATATTCTTAAATCTTAAATTGAATATTAGTAAACAAATTTTATTAATTCATTCATGTCTTGATGTGCAAAATATTTAAATGATGTACATAAATACTTAATAAATTTAACCACCTTTTATTAAGTATGTTATCCTATCAAATTGATATTAAGAGGTGATTGAAGAAAGGCCAAGAAAATATCACTAAGATAATCATGGTTTGACTTCATTAATCTTAAAATAATCTTTTATGTTTAGATAAGAATACTTATGTCAAATCCAAACATGTGACTTAATAAAAAAATTTCTAACCCTTCATTAAGATGATTAAAAGCCATAAATTCATCTTTAGATTCAACTTAAAGTTAGGGATTGAAATGGATTTCACTCCTCTTTCTTTTTAAAAGTGTAAATTCAAATGAAATCAAATGGAATCAAATCAAAATCTAAAATTCCCTCTAAATCATTAATCACTTAAAGCATAACCATCTTTAGAATATTATAAACATAAAAGTCTAGTCTTGTCATACCTCACTAGCCTTTGTACACACATTAGATTAACATGTCACCAATCTTAGACTAAAGTTAGGTCAGTGTTTTATTGTGATGTACTAATTTTCCTATTATGTGATGTAATATTTTAGACTAGAAGTTGGGATTATTTGTGAGTAGTCTATATGTTATGAAATTAGACTAATGATATTTTCTATAGAGGATTATGTTTAAGGGGCTACTAAAATATTAAAAATTATAAATGCTTTTTCTTGTAGGTGTTGCTTAAGTCTCTAAACATAATCCATTAGCACATAAGCAGGCTTGGCGACCCAAGGCAATGTGTTAAGCCCCAATGTATAAAATATAACTGCTTGGTGTGTATATATGTTGATTTAACCACTATTTTTCAGGTGTAGTTAGATTTGAAATTCATATAATAAAATTTTTATTGTAATGGTCTTAGGATTAAAGCTATGGAGTTTAGGATGGGGAACGGCTAGAAAGCTTAGACTTAGGAGGCCTTGTAATGCTTGGAGTACCTAATTCATGAAGTAAAGATGAAGATGAAGACTGAAGACCCTCATAACTTTATTTTCATTATAAATTAACTATAATCCAGGCTGTATAAGAGTTTAACTCATCTGCCAATCTTTTTTTCTAGGATGTATAATAGTATTCGGTCGCACAACCCTCTTATTCTTTTAATTGATGATGTTTATTTTGCTTATTTACTTTGATTGTGTAATAGAAATGCCATGTTTTTATAGGTTTCATAAAATTTTATTATTTGTTGTGTGACCTAGATGTGGTAGGTTCTTTGAAAACTTAAATTTTCTATCTTAATTAATCAACTTTAATTAAATTTTAAATAACTCATAACCTTACTCTAAAGCCTAAACATTTAGCTATCTAGTTGTATGTTATAATATCATGTATACGTCTTACTTTCTTGTAAATAGGGGGCCTCCATTTTTTCATGATAAGGGATAGCCCTTGACTTGTAGGAGTAGTTCCTTTGTAGTGGAGAAAACTCTTTCTGTTTAATTTATCATATTACTATATTTCATCATGCATGTAGGTATAAACCATCCCAAGCCTTGAGTGAAAAATCAAATAAAAATTTATAAATTTGGTTGAATTAGTTTAAGACATGATTTTCATACCAGTCATGATTTAGTTTCTTAAAGAGTGAGTTTAGAACTCTGATTCATTCTTATTAAATAACAGCCTAACTATCTTGCATCTACATAAGACCGACCCACATGGTTTTGAATCGTAGAATGTATTAGCTTGAAGCTATTGCAAGCAGTTGTAAGTCTAGAAGAGTCAAGATTAGTTCACTCTCTTTTATAAAAGTATAATATGTCTTTCTTCCTTGAGAAGATTTAGGTCAACCTCTTAGTTCATGTTAGATGTAGGTTCAGAGGTAGCTTGTTTCTTCTTTGCTACAGGTGTAAGTTCTCACCTCTTAAACATTTCTACAATCTTATGTTGTTGGAATTTAATTTCTAGCCTTATAATAAAATTCCAACTTAAATAAACATAATTTTGTATCTTAAAAATATAAACTTAATTTTTTCCCTCAAAAATATAAAGCCTCACTATAAGATAGACTAAAGCACTTACAAGGATTTCTAGTATCATGAGTGCTTCCAACTTGTTCTCCATTGGAATCCATTAAGAACTCTCTCTTTATTTAAACTTTCTTACTTAATTTTTTTTAATAATTATTAGTTCTATAATATCGTAACTTTGAAATTTTTGAAGACATTAATCAATTACTTTAATTGAGAGTATTATTAGGAGATCCCTATTTTCTAAGATATAATTAACTATGAGGGTTTACCTCGATAGTAAACTTAAGGACTTAGCATGAAATAAATCTTACATTACTTTATTTATATAAAGCAGTGGAAAGATCTTTGGTATACTTAGACCCATCTGCCTTAGGAATCCTTATTAGATGATTGAATCCATTGTAGGGTGATGTCCTACCTATCGAGGTAATACATTATTCCTTGATACTATATTCAATCATTTCAATAAGTATCCCATAAGATATATAATATATCTTTATGATTCCAAATATAAACCCCACAAAATTCAATTGAGCCTATATTGAGTCAGTTGGGATAGTAAACCCAATTGACTCATTTAAGCTCAAAATCACTTAAGTTCAAGAAAAATCAAATAAAATCAAAATAAATTTTAAATAAAATAAACATAAAACATAGAATTAATACATGAACATAAATAAATCTAAATAAATCTAGGTGGGATATAAAGTAGATAACCAAGTCATTTGACTTGAGTTGACCCATGTGGGCCCCACCAAGCCAAAAAGTCAACCAATCAAGATTTGGTCAAATTGAGCCATTTCAAATTCTTAAAACTATCAAATAAATATGTTTAAACATAAATCTAAATAAATATGATTCTGAAGGGGACTCAAATGGGTTAATTATATCACTTGACCTAAATAGGCCTAAATAGACCCTATTGAGTCTAAATTTAAATTAAATTGAAATTAATCCAAATAAAATATTTAAACTATTTCAAAATCATAATTAAATATGATTCAACCTTTTCTTGGATTTAATTTGACCAATTTGGTCATCTGACTCAAGTGAACCCATATTGACCCATTAAGCCAAATTTGTGTCAAAATGGGTCTAAATCAACATTAACTTCAAATCCAATGAAATCAATTACTCTAACTCATATCAAACACTTGATCAAATATGATAGGAGCTCAAAAACTCCATGATTGAGTCAAATTGGCTATTTGACTTAATTAAAGCCCAACTTAACTCATTTAGCTTAAAATGTTTAAATTTGGATTCAAATCAAAATCTAATACAAATTAGTTGAAATTAGTTGATCAAAATCATTACAAATGATCAAATGAACATAATTAAACTTAAATCTAAATCCTAAAGTAGCAATTAGGCTAAATCATCCAATTTGACCCATTTGAGTCAAGAGGGTCAAACTAATCCTAACTATGGTTAATTTTTAAAAATTGGATTAACTAATATATTAATCCTTCATTAAACAATCATCTTAATTACAAGTATAAATTCAAAGGAAATTAGATGCAATTAAGCTAGCCTAAGTCAAACTAACCCACCCAAATTCAACCTTAAAACACTTAAGTCTAAACCTAAGATAATTAAACTTGGGTTTAACTTAAATTCATCATAAGCTAGACCTCAGAAGTTGCCAACAAGCTTAAAGGGGGAAGTAGAGATGTCACATCTTTCCATCCATATCCATCCCATGCTTCCACCATCATCTAAAACTAATTCAAACTTTTCCTCTGACCTCCTCACCATACTTAACATCGTCATGAGGTCCCAATCCCATTGGTCGACCACCTCCTACAATGTCCAAAAGAGTAAGTTCATGGCCAAGTATAAAGAAAAAGAAAGAGGCCAAATTCGGACATTTGATAATTTCAACACTTTCCCTAACTTGAAATGAGCTCAAAAAAGCTTCTCCCTCCTCCTTAACACCTCTAATCGCTGCCCACACCAAACTTTGGTGAGTAGTAGCATACCTTCATCTTCATACCAATCTAGAGGGATTCAAGCTATATAACCTCTTTTAAAGCTTCATCTAAGTCCCTCGAAGGAATTCAAAATGAGAAGCACCACCATGATCCAATGTCGGCAAGGTACCTTCAAACCCTGATTCTTATTTTAATTTAGTTTGGTCATTTGTGAAATAAATTTGATCTCTAGTGAGATCAAACTGTATATATCAATAGAAAATCAATTTATGATTGTTTACAATCAAAATTCCATATTTTCGTTATTTAGATCACTAGATTTGATCGCTAAATGTTGAAGGTCCTCGACTTCCAATGAGAGGTTCAAGATAAAATCACTGTTGTCCATTCCTTCTATTTGGAATGGATGGCGGTGATTTAGAAACACGGTCTAATTTAAACACCTATAGGAACTTTAGAAAGATTCTAGACAATATGATCTTTGATCGGATGGTCTTAATTTAAAGCCCCATCATTGCCATTTTATGGGTTAGATCCATGTGGATCCAGCTGGCTTAGTGGCACATGACCACTTATAAAGCAGTGCCTAGTTACTGACTAGGTTAAGTGGAAAATTAAGATTTCCTCAATTTAAAAAATATTTTAAAAATGTACAAAACTTCAAAAATTCATGAAAAATAAAATACCCAACCAAAAATGCAAATAAAGTCTCCATGAATTCAAATTGATGAGAAGAATCTATTCAATCCAAAATCTGCAATTTTTATTGGATTTTTTTAAGTTAATTTAAGTTTAATTGAAAATAATGAAACCTAAATTAAACCCAAATTAATAAACCAATCATTTTTAAACTTTCAATCAAGGCTAAAATACACCTTAAATGAAAATTTGAGAATTTATCGGTGATTAAAATGAAAGATATAAAACTTTCAAGTCATAAGCCTTAGTTTAATGAAATAAATTAACATTAATTCAATTAAATTAAGAAAAAAAATGAAATCAATCTAAATCATCATAATAAAAATTATTGAATCTAGAAATACTATTAAAACTCTATGAAAGGTTAATAAACACCAAAATCACATAATTTATTGAATTAAATGAATGAATTAATTCATTTAATTAACATCAACTTTGAAAATTCATAATAAATCAACCAAAAATCTATAAATTCTAAATAAACAATCGCTTGATTCATTATTCCAAGTGAAATAATATAAAATTAAAAGCTCTAATTAATTTCTAATAATTTTAGGCTTAATTTAAGTTTTTTTAAAAATACTTAAACCTTAATTAGTCTTAAAAAGGCATCTCTAATTGAGATGAAATTTTAGGAAAATAAAGTTATCAAAGAACCTCACTTACCATAAAAATCTTAAAGTAAAATGACTTATAGATGAGAAGTTATTAAATTTTCAATTTCAAGGTCAATTTAAATCAAATAATGAATATAAAAATTCCCAAAAAATTCAAAACACTTTCAATGACATAGAGAACCTGAAAAAATTCCTTAGCCCTCTAAAGTTAAGGGATCATAAGAAATTACATACTTAGGGTTTAAAGAAATAATTAAAGACATGAAATTAATTAAACCTTAAGTTTTAAATTGCAAAATCCATAATAAATAAAATAATTAGTTGAAAATTATATTTAACTAATCTTTGAGTTTAACATTTAAATGAGAATTCAATAGAATTGAAATCATTCCATTTTTACTTAATATTAAGTGAATAATTGAAAATGTAACTAAACATAAATAATTTATCAAATTATCAATAATATAAACATGCACATAACCTAGAAGCCTAAGACAACCTAAATTAGGTTTGGAATCCTAAACATTTCATCTCTTTAGGTATCTTGGGCTATGATTAATAGCCAACCAAAAATGAACAAAATCTTATCTATAAGAAACTAAATTTAATTAAATAATAAAATTATAAAAATGCCCCTTTAAATCAAATTAAGTATATTAAACTTAATAGAACATAAAATTAAAAAAAATTCAAATAGTATAGGCATACATTATTTGACTTCATAAATGTAACACAACTCAAATCAAAGCTAATAAAACATTAAACATGAAATGAATAATTAAACCTTAATAACAAATTGGCATTGTTAACAATTAAAGAACAAAATAATTGAACCTTGAATTGAAGTTATACAAATCAATATAAAGCTAAGACAAATCTAATTATTTAAATTAAATCAAAGATCATATTAAGCCAAACAAAATAATCAACATATAAATTTAATTATTAAATTTAATTAACTTAATAAATGTTTAAACTTTTAATTAGAATTTAAATAAAATGTTAATTTAAATTTTAATCAAACCACAAGTTAATTAAATTAAAACATATCAACCAATTGAAACTAAACCTAAATGAAAAGATAAGATCATTAAATTTAAATAATATTGAGATTACTTAATTAATATAAATCACATAAATTTTAATTAAATCTTTAAAGTGAAATTTGAAGAAAGAAATTAAACACAAATTCAAAGAAGAAAATTAAACATTAATTGAATTATCAAAATTAAATTTAACCAAATAGAACAAAATAAAATATGTAATCAACATCAACAATCAAAACACATAAATTTAAAACAACCTCAACAAACTTAATATTTGAATTCTTAACTAAATCAAACAAACATGAATCAAACAATCCAAGTCAAATAAATCTGTCAAATAAATTCAAAAGTACATAGATTTTAGTTTGACCCATAGAATGGATTTTCATTTTAAGATAAATATTCCATTCCATTTGGATCAAGATGTTGAGCAGGTTTTGCCTCAAGTAGAATTTATTTTATTCTTCATTTTTTAAAACTAAATTCAACCTAAACATAAAAAAACCTAAAATTGAAACAAAATTCAAAAATCAACTTAATTATTTAAATTAAAATCATCAAATGGTAAAATTAAACAAATTTTGAATTCAAATTAAAACTAGAACCTAGAAAGGCCTAGTGAAGTCATATTACACAAGCTCCTCCTTTCACACACTAGATTATTAAGTCATCGACCCTAGTCTTAGGTTAGGCTGATGATCTGTGATGGTTTATGTTGTGATATGATATTTTTCTTATTTTGTGGTGTATTATTTTAGATTGGATGACTAAAAATTATTTTCCTACTAGTTTAGATGTTAGGGCATTATTTTTATGCAAATATTATTTTTCTACAAGGGGATATGTTTAAAGAGATTATCATAATAAGTATAATAAATATTGTTTGCTTGTAGGTGCTACTTAAGTCCCAAAGCATAGCCCAATATGATAGGTGGGCTTGAAATCCATTGGTGCATAGCTCATATGTTTGAAATATAAGATACTAGTGTGTTGTATATTTTATTGATGTCTATTTTATAGGGCTTAAGATTTTATTTTTAAAATTTTAAAATATACTTTGAGCTTAAAATTAGGTTAGGATCTATGAGGTCTAGCAAAAGCTGATTACTTGTTGATGGTCCCTTGTGGAGCCTGAAGAGGTCCTTGAAGAAGGTGATGATCCTAAATGAAAATCTTGATAGATCAAGACTTTAGTCCTACGTCTAGTTGTATAATGACAAAGCTCAGCTGCCTATTTTTCTTTTTCTTTCGAGGTGTACAACAGTACTCAACTGCATTAGCCTATTTTATTCAATTAAATTTTGCTTGATTTATTTAGGGGTGTGTAATATAACTTTATGCTTTTCATATGCTTACTTTTTTATTAATATGTTCTATGAAGAAGCCTAGATATGTTAGGCTCTTAAGAAAACTAATTTTTCTTCCCAATTAAATTAATTCTACTCAAACATAAAATAAAAACTCATAGCCTCAGTATAAATAAAGCCCTAGATATGAAATAACTAAAATCAACCAGAAATAATTAGATTTTTTGAACCATAAGAGCATATTCTCTCGAACTTCTTGAATTGGGTGCTTTACCCATTTTACATATAGGGACATCGAATTTGTGAAGATGACCACCCTTCCTAGAAAAGTCTACCTTCTTTTATTTATTTGGCCCATGAACATTTTCTAGCTACATCTCATTTTAAGCATGATTTGCATACCTAAAGCCTTAAATGAAATTATGAGCCAAAATACATAAAAAATAAAAATTATTACATTAGTTAGGTGCATAACATACCCGTCATTATCTTAAGATTAAGGAGTGAGTTTAGGCTCTTAGCTTCTTTTCTTAGATACAATAGTCCAGCCATCTTGCATAGCATAAGACTCGAATCATGGTATTAAAAATCACTTTGGTGGTAATAGCTAGCATCCCTTTCAGGTGGGAAGTAAGTCCAAAAGAGTCAGGAATAAATTTTTATTCTCAAGTGAGATGAAGACCCATAATTCTAAATAATTAAAATAAGTCGATCTCCTAACTTATGTTAAAATCACTTTTAAAATTAAGGTTTGAAGCTTTCTATTAGAATAAGTCTTTAAATCCTAGGCATTTTTATAATCTTGTACTATTATAATCTAAGCCCTAGATTTATAATAAAATGTGAACTCAAAATCTCAATAATTTCAACTTCAAAAATGTAAAGCCTAATAATAGGATAGTTGAAATGCTTACTTCACTTCTGAGTATCCAAAAAATATTTTCTACTTATTCTTGATTGGCTTTCAAAAAGAACACTTTCTTATTAAATCCAAAAGAACTATTTCTTCTTAAAGTGTTCCCTTTTGAATTTCTAAATAAACTATCCTTTTAAGATAAGCTTTGAAATCTATATAGAGGTATACATCAATTCCTTTAATCGAGAGTTTTCTGAAAAAATATCCCTTTCTTGAGATGTAATTAACAATAAGGGCTTGCCCTTATAGGGAACGAAGAACCTTGCAATAAAATAAACCATGCTCTATTTCACCATATAGTTCAAGGGATGAATCCTAAGAATATTGTAGACCCATCCATTTTAAGAGTCTTACATTAAGTAATCAAATCCATTATAAGGTAATATTTTCATCTCTTGGGATTATATATTATCCTTTAATGATGTATTTGATTACTTAAATAAAAATTTCCTAAAATTCACGTGATGTCATACATTTTCTCCACAACCACCAACCTATGCAGGCATCAACTTATACTCCTTTTTTCATATATATACTTTCTATGTCTAGTCCCCTTTGTGTTATAAAAGAGGAACTCCTCTCTTATGAAGGGGACCTTTTTTATCTCTTTTACTCTAGGCCCCCTAACTTTGTACTTGAAATTGGAGGAATAAAAATTATTGTTTCTCTTATACTTCTTTACTTTACTATATTCATGTTTACAATATTTCTATCTAATCTTATTTCTTAGCTATCTCAAAAGGTTCTTGCTCCATCCATGAATAGATTTGGATTCATTACACATCATTAGATATTCCTTCTTGCTTATGGGAAGACATATCAATGGTTTTCCAACATGACAGTATATTTGTGATTGTGGATAGATTTTTCAATATGACACACTTCATACCTTTTTCAAAATCAAATAATACATCTCATATAACAAGGTTATTCTTTAGAGAAATTATGAGACTAGAGTTTTTTCCACCATAATTTCCATTTGAGATATTAATTTTCTATCTTATTTTTAAAAAACTTTATGAAAATTAATGGAAAGATGATTGAAAGTCTTCTTTGCATTTCATCCACAAATCAATGGAAAAATAGAAGTATTAAATGGACTTTAGAGAACTTATTGAAATATTTAGTTGAACAAAATGTTGGAAATGAGATTTAACCTTACCTACAACTAAATTTGCTTATAATAGTATTATTTCCAAATCAACCCATAAATCATCTTTTGAAATAGTTTATGGGTACAATCCTAAGATGCCTATTGATCTAACTAGCACACCTACTCATGCATTTTCTAATTCATCATATACATTATCATGTGATTTTCATAGCCTACATGAAGACAAAAAAAAATAATTGGAAATACAAAATGCTAAGTGAGATGAACAAAAGAACAAAAAGAATTTCAAGGAATATGAGATAATTTTGTATTGGTATATATCTATTTTAAGAAGTTTTCCTCCACCAAATATAAAAAGTTCTAAGTGAGAGGACCATTTAAAATTATGTAGAAGTTTATTACTAATGCTTATGTTCTTAAATCCCCTCACATGTTTGTTAGTCACATCTTCAATGTGCAAGATCTAATATCTTTTAAAGGAGTTACTCATCCTCTAAATTTGTAGAATACTACTTTGCAGGAGGATATAAAAATCATTTACATATACCCATCCAGCTGATAAGTGTTAAATTTATGAACATTTTATGCAACTATAATACATATACCATATTTTTATATGTTAAAATGTGTTAATTTTAAATATAAAATTTGTAATAAGAAAATTCTCAAAAATATAAAAAAAAAAGTTAAACATGTTGCCTAGGCACTGAAAATGGGTTAAATTGGAGCAAGTAAACAATAAGGCAAGTGCCTACGCACTATATTAATAGTACTGCGATACAGGATCAAACTAATTTTAGGATAGTTTTACAATAAGCTCACCAGTCGCATTAAACATCAGGATAGAAAAAATTTCAAGCAGAGGAAACAAGCATAGTGCCGAATCAACAATGTTGTAATGCGACTTCTAGTGTCATAACATTATGGCCTAATAGAATAGATTTGTGACAATTCAATGATAAATTCATGTAGTTTTGATAGGTGCATAAGAGTAACTAAAAAGGGTTGCTTTTATGTTATAAATAGAGGACCTATCTTAGTGTTTAGGGCTTTTTTTAGAATTTTTGGAAAGTGGGTGAGTTTTTATAAAGCACTTGGAAGGTGACACTCCAAGTGTTGTGAGAGTGTTGTGAGGGTAATGTGATAGTTTTTCTTAAGCAAGTATTGAAGAAGGAGATCAACAATCAAGGATTTTTTGTAGGGGTTGCTAGATATTTCCATGAGAAAGCAGTAGATGATCGAGAAGAATGAATTTAGAAGACTTACTCGGTGTGCTCTTTTCTTTGTTCTCTAGTTATCCTTTGTCTTAGCTAGTAATATTTAGTGAGATTTTATTCTTTATTAGAAAGCACTAACTCTATAAAGTGTTATAAATTCATGTGAGTTTTTAGATGTTTGTATTGTATTAACCTATGTTGGTAGATAATAGAAAATTATTTATGCCTTTCATGAAAATAGTATTTTTCTTTCCTCTATGCCTTTTTTACTTATAATCTAGCCAATAGCAAAGTTAAAATTAAGTGAGATCTAGTGATGTTAATGGAGTCCTAGAAGAGTAATTAGAAAAAAAGGCAAACAAATATACTAAATAGCTATTAATGTGCTAAATAGTCCTAAAGTGCTAGATAGTTATTAAACATAAGCATATTTTTAGGATTCGCAGTCATTTCAAGGGAATTATGGGTAATGCAATCAATTGAAATTTACTTGGCAACAAGCAAAAAATTGAGTAAAGGTATTTGTTTGGTTATACTTGTCTAGACATAGAGAGTATAACATCTCGCTCTTGATTGACACTACAAGCTTAAAATTAATTTCACTACTTAGTCTAATACAATACATAATCTAAAAAATTTAAAAATTCATAGTATTATTTTTAAAATTAAGAATAACACTTATAATTTTTATAAGAAATCTAAAAATTAGTCTTTTTAATATCTTTACAAAATAGTAGATAGTTATTTGACTTAAGCATGCTGGATAAAAATTAAGTTTTAAAAGATTAGTACTTAACTTAATATAAAAATTTTCTCTAATTCTAGTGAGAATGATACTCTATACTCCTTTTATATTACTTGATGAGACACGTGCACTTGGAATAAGGTAAATTTATCAATCAATTTTTTGGCACTATTATCGAGGATTAAAAGTAAAATATCAATTTATATTAAGTTAAGATAAGTTACATTAAACTATTTTTAATTAAATATGTTTGTTATGTATGTGTGTGTTATGTATTAAGTGTAAAATATCTTTTATATATACATACTTATACTTTTTTAGCATACTATTGTTTTAGTTTTAAACCAAAGTTGTGATTTATAAAATGTGCATGCATAGAGACAAAATTATAGAATTATTTTCATTGAACTTAAAAATCAAAGAACTTTGTAAGAAAATTAGAAAGAAAAGAAAAATCAAGGGAGAACATTAGTAATGGACAATCAACCAGTAAGAGAACCATCTAGACCTCTTAGGGATTATGTTGCACTAATAGTAGATGAATACATCATAGTACTATTAGACCAACTATTCAAGCTAATAATTTCAAACTAAAACTATCTAGAATTCAAATGGTGTAAAACTCTCAGTTTAGGGGTTCACCTATTGAATATCCTAATATGCATATTGTTAATTTCTTAGAAATTTGTGCAACATTTAAATATAATTGGGTAAGTAATTATGCTATTAGATTAAGATTATTCCCTTTTTCACTTAGAAATAAGGTAAATGTGGTTAAATTAACTACCTCAAGAATCTATAATAACTTGGAATGAATTAGCTTAAAATTTTCTAGCAAAATATTTTTCACCATCTAAAACTGTTAAACTAATAAATGACATTACATCATTTATACAATTAGATAATGATTCTATATATAAGGCTTAGAAGAGGTATAAAGAATTATTAAGGAAATGTCCTCATCATTCATTGATATGATTGGCTTATCATTCAATCATTTTATAATGGCTTATTATGATCTTTAAGGACTATCATAGATGCAGCAGCAGGAGGTGGTCTCATGTTAAAACTTATTGAGGAAGCTTGTGCTTTCATAGTGGAAATGATAACTAATAATTTTCAATGACCTTCTAATAAATTAAACCCTAAGAAAGTAGCTAGCATTAACAATAATGATATCATTACAATGTTGACCTCACAAGTAGCTTTCCTATCTAAGAAATTAAATGGTTTAATCAATATATTAATAATATAAATCAAGAAGAAGAAAATGGTGAAATATGTGTAAAGGAAGATTAAACTAATCAAGGATTGGAATTGCTTAACTATTTCTCAGATAAATAAAATGGTTTTTATTTAGAAACATTCAATCAGGGTTGGACAAATCACCCAAATTTTTCCTGGAATAATAATGCAAACTTTAGTTAAATATAAATATGGAAAGTTTGAATAATAGGAATTATACCCCTCAAAACTCTAACTTTAGACCTATCATTCCACTAGGATATCCTCCACAAAATAAACTATGGAAAAGAAACCTACTTTAAAAGAATTAGTGATACAAATGGGAACTCAATTATTAAGCCAAGGAGCTTCACTTAGAAATTTAGAAATTTAATTAGAGCAATTGGATAATAGCCTTACAAATTGACCTCAAGGGAATTTACATAGTAACATTATTCACAATAACTAATAATAATAATAATAATAATAATAATAATAATAATAATAATAATAATAATAATAATAATAATAATAATAATAATAATAATAATAATAATAATAACCAAAAACTAAAGTGTATGATTTCATCATTATGGTGTCATAAATTGGATGCCTAGTACTCGCTTCGCCGTCCTTTAATTTAAAGAATCCAAAAAATATTAACCACTCCCACCAATAGCCATCCCCGCGAGTGGTAACAGCCCAAGGCGAGAGCGAGAGCGGTTGATAGGAGAGTGGGAGAAATTGAGAACCAACTCTTATAAGAAGAGAAGGGCCAACCTTTCTTGGGCTTCTTCTTCTTTCCTTTATAGCCTCACTCTCATCCCTCTCTCTGTTGCGAACTCTGCTATAAATTTCTCTCTATTGCACGCACTCCTTCTTGTGTGAGGCAAGATTGAAACTAAACGATCACTAATAATAGGTAAAACTCAAATTGAAATATTTCTTTTATATGATTCATTGCTCTACAAGAAAATCTTAAAGAATTTCACTATTGATCTTAGATTTGGGGCACAATAAAGATATTCCTTCTATTGATCTTAGATTCAAAGCTAGGGAGAAAATTGCATTTTGCATTAAATATGAACTTTTAGACACTGACAAGATAAAATATTTATTAAATTAAGATTAAATTTAGTTTTAATTCACTGATATATAAATTTAAAATTTTAAGAGCTTCGCCATCGAACTTGGTTCCGATGTGAGATGAAAATTCTTCCTCCATCGATCTTAGATCTGGAATAAGGGAGAAGAGTGCATTTTATTCTAGAATATTTTGAAACCTAGTCTTGCTAAGTTGTTATGCTACCAAAATTTATAGAAATAATCAAATCACATAAGAAAATTGCCTAAGAACAGAGTCTTCTGACTTATAGTGTCATAGCGCTGCGGCCCTAAGATCTCAGGATATTAAACATTAGAGTTCCACTTCACAGTGTCGTAGCACTATTGTATGGCACCAAGGTGCTATTACCAATGCTAAGTCACTGTTACCAGCATTATAGTGTCGAATATTGACACCGCAGTGCTACCTTCTTGGGTTCAAAAGTCAAAATTTCTAATTTATAGAATTGCCTCGCTATTGTATGGCACTGAGGCACCCTGACCAACATCGTGGCACTAAATTATGGTGCCATAGCACTACCTTCTTGGGTTATAAAGCTAATGTGTCCACCTACAATGCCACAACACTTAGGCACTCTAATAGAGTCACAGCGCAACTTTGCTAGTTCCTAAGTGCTGCCTTCTCCGATTTTAAGCCCAAGTCCCACCACCTAGCGTAGAGGCACCAGATCCCTAGTGTCAAGATGTTAACTTTCTAACAATGAGGCGCTGAGTTTTAGTCAATTTTTCTTAAGTTAAAAATTTTATTTAATTAAATTTCAACTTAAAATAAATATTTAAATCATAATTAAGTTTATGGGATAACCAACTACTATGCAAATGATACAAATAAAAAATAATAGAAAAAAATAAAATTTATTGCAGAAATGCATGAAATAGAATTACAATGGTATAAAAAAAGATGAGAAATATAAATACAAATATAGAAAAAGTGAGGGAAAAAGACTCCTAAAAAGTCATCCTCCTCCTTTTTTTCTTCTAGCTCCAGCAAGATGCTAACACAAGGGTAATAAGAAAGCACTGCAAAAAAAAGAATTCTACTCATACCAGCATTAAAGTTATAATTTTCAAACACTTGAACGAGTGCTAAATTAAACTCGTTCATATAAGAAAACTATTGTTGTTGTTGAACCATATGATAATCAAATTTTTTCTCCAATTTTTACTATCACCAACTACTTTCATCCACCATTTTTCTTAAATATGAGACTTCTTCTCCAATATCTTGGAGTTGCTCAGTTAATATCTTGAAGAATTTGGATCTGGACTGGGAAATGTGTGAGCTTTCTCCTACTTTCATTTTTGATCCAAACCCTTCAATCATTCTTTTGGTCAAGGGAGCTATTTATATAAGGACTTCTTCATCTAAGTCCCCCAACGCACTAGTTGTAATATATAAAGAATAAATTAGAGAAAGGCAACCAGACCCAAGGTTAGTTTAGCATAATATAAATTGAATTATAAATAGTCTTTTCTACATATATAGTAAAGCCCTTTTGAATGACATAATTCAAAAGGGTTATATCCTTAGTTACATCATTGATATTATCAGTGGGCATCAACTTGGAAGAAATAAAATAAAACCAAACTTTAGCATCAACTGTTAGGTTGGTCACAAGAAAATTAATAATCTTTTCCTCCCACCATTTCCAATGGACATTTGAATTTCTAACATTTAGAAACTAGAAATTTCATCAAAATTGGGATGCTCATTATAGTAGAAAAGATAATGATGATATACCAAATTTTACAATTAATAATATGTGTTAATGTAAATACTATTGAATGTAAAAATTTCCCCGATACAAAGACTTTGTTGTCATGGTGATCCTTCGCGTTGCTGAAGAACTCTCGCACTATAAGGATGATATAAGTGGCATTGTCATAGGCGAGATGCTCCAACTTCATTCATTTATAACCCTCTCCACTCCCATTTAGATTATGGAAGCTCCTCTTCTAAATGAGGTACTTATTGATGAGGGCATGCTGGTACCTCACCTCTATGTTTGAATTATTAAATCTACTAGAGTTGCTCAAGGATGCCCTTTTCTTACCCATCTAAATGATCTCGACCTGCATGTTTACTATTTTAAAGCCGTGGAAAAGTTAAGATACAAAAGCTCTTGAAAATAAAGGCTTTAGAATGAAAACTTCATCAACCTAGGAGTTTTATTTATAAGCTAGACCTAATGGTGCGGCACTGGCCTTACAATTTATAAAATATAAGACTAGTGTCATGGCACTCCACATGAAGCACTATAGGCACCGGTTAGCCGATCAAGATTGTTGTTGTGCTAGTCAAAAAAATAATTTATGAATGCTTATTTTCATTAATTTTGTAATTGATCAGATTTAAAAAGAGTGTTAGACATTTATGGAGCAACGTGATGTTCTGAAGCTATGTCGCAGTGTTAGTCCAAAGCTTTATCATTTTCTATTAAATATGTCTACTAATATATCATCTTTTTAGCTAGCACTGTGGCACCACTTTGACAACTTGGTGCTGGTCAAACAATCAACCTACTTTCTATTATTCTGTATGGCGCCTAGGCTCCACAGTGTTGGGTTTACAATGTTGAAGCACTACTATCTCTGGTTCGAGACCTATATTTCTATCTTTGATGATAATGGGGTGCTGACTCATTCGCAAGGCGAGCTTTAGGCACCCGGCAACTTAGTTCAATACCTGAACCCTAGCATTGTGGCATTGCTTCTTCAATGCCAAGGCATTGTCCCTTAGAAATAATAAAAAAAGAAGAGAAATCAGTCAAACACATTTATGTTCACCATGTGAACACTCCTATAATTATGGTATTTCTAAGGGATATAAGCCTAATCTATGTGTTTTTATGTGAATTTCTAAATTGTATGACATTTCAAAGGGATGTAAGCCTAATCTATATATTCTCCATGCAAACACCTTAACCTATATGGCATTCCAAATGGATATAAGTTCAATATATATGTTCATCATGCGAACACCTAATATCTAACTGGCTTTCTGATGGATGTAAGCCCAGTCATTTGTTCGCTTGGTGCACTTCTCTACCTATTTTGGCATGTAAAAGTGATGTAAGTCCAATCTTTCTATTCACCATGCGAACATCCTTATGGCATTCCAAAGGGATGTAAGTCCAATATTTTTGCTTGCCATATGAATAGCCTAATGACATTCCAAAGGAATGTAAGTCCAATCTTTTTGTTTGCCATGCAAATTTTTAAACTATAATGGCATTCTAGAGGAATGTAAGTCCAATTTTTCTGTTCACCATGCAAACATTCTAATTATATTCCCAAAGGGATGTAAGTTCAATCTTTTTGTTTTCCATGTGAACATTTAAACCCTAGTTAGCATTCTAAAGGGATGTAAGTCGAATATATTTGTTCACTATATGAACTTCTAAATCCAACTTTTTTCTAATGAGTATAAGTCCAGTCTAATGATCGACATGAAAATTTCCCAATAATATGGTGATTTTCTAATAGATGTAAGTCTACTCTGTGCTTACAATATAAGCATAATCTAAACCAGCCTGCACCATAACACCTACACATTACTTATGGTATACTCAGAATGTCTGAGATGAAGCAACCCATGACTACTAATCAAACTCCTAGACATTATGACTAATAGTTTTCTGATGTTATTAGAATGGAATAATGACAGTCCTGGGTCAACAGAACCATGGATCTTGATTGGGACTACCCTCCCTTTTTCCTTTAAACAGTCATTCACACCTCTAGACAATAATTCATATTAGAGAGATATGTTGATTTCCAACCTTAATAGATAGTGGTCTCTTTCTATGGTAAGATGGGTAATTAACTATGAATGCATGCGTTCATAGGAAGTAGAACCAAGATCTAATTAAACCCTTACATAATATGCGGGAAAATCTATATATATATATATATATATATATATATATATATATATATATATATATATATATATCAATCTGCCTCTTGAAGAATGAACTCCCCGAACATCCTAAAAAGATGAGGTGGGGAGGTTTGTAAAGGCATTTTTCCTGAGCGATCAAACACTAATCATAAAGATAAGGGTAATGAATAGTGTAAAGCAATCAAATTAGGAAGCGGAAGAAAATTTAATTAGGACTAAAAGATAAAATGAAGAAAATGAAATATTAGTTAAAGAAAAAGAAAAGGAAGAAATTAAAAATAAGGAAATTGAAGAAAAGAGAAAAGAAGTAGAAATAGAAGCATTTAAGAAAATGAGAAAAAGATCACCACCTCCATATATGGATAATTAATTTTTAAAATTCATAAAAATATTTAAGAAATTATCCATAAATTTACCATTTGCTAAAGCCTTAGAAAAAATGCTTCCATATGCTAAATTTATGGAAGATATTTAATATAGAAGAAGAAAATTAGGAGAAAATGAACTAGTGCCCTTATTGAAGAATGTAGTGTGATAATTCGAAAAAATATTATGAGAAAAACTTAAAGATCCAAGTTTTACTATTCCTTGCATTATAGGGGATAAATTTTTTGGAAAAGTATTATGTGATTTGGGAGCTACCATAAATTTAAAGCTTTTATCAATTTTAGGAAACTAAGATTAGGAGAAGTACGACTTACAAGTATGACTCTATAATTAGTAGATAGAACTTTGACTTATTATAAGGATATAATTGAAGATGTTGTAGTTAAGATAGATAAATTCATATTCCCTTCAGATTTTATAATATTAGATATGGAAAAAGATAAAAAAAAACCTCATTTTAGGGAGACCTTACTTAGCTACTAGAAGAACTATAATAGATGTTTTAAAAGGAATTAAACATTAGAGTAAATGATTAGAAAATTAAATTTAATGTGTTCGGCTCTATTAAATTTTTTGATGATAGAAATGAAGAATATTATAGGATTGGATTAAGTTAAAGTAAAATAGAAAAAGAATTGAATTTTGAAATCATAAGTAATTTTATAGAACAAAAATAAAAAAATGATGATGGAAGAATATGAAGATATTCAATTCTATAGAGTTGCACCCAATTAGTTTCAAGAAAACTTTGAGCCATTAAAAATGTCTATAAAATGAAAGATTCTTAAACCATCTATAATAAAAGCCTTAGAACAAGAGTTAAAACTATTACCAAGTCATTTGAAATATGCTTGCTAAGGGAAAGAATCAAGTTTACTGATAATTATCTCAATAGATTTAGAAGAAAATCAAGATGATAAATTAATTGAAGTTCTAGAAGAACAAATAAAAGCATTTGGATGGATAATAATAGATATTAAAGGAATATAAGCTTTTAATATGTATACATAGAATTTTAATGGAAGAAAATATTAATCCATTCATTGAACGTCAAAGAAGATTGAATCCTATTGTGAAAGAGGTAGTGAAAAAAGGAAATCTTAAAGTAATTACATGCAAGAATTATATATTATATATCTAATAGTACATGGGTATGTCCAATCCATTGTGCCTAAGAAAGGAGTGAATATTGTTACTAATGCAAATAATGAAATCATTTATACTAGAACAATCACAAGATGGAGGATTTGTATTTATTATAAGAATTTAAACAAAGCTACTAGAAAAGATTATTTCTTTTTACCATTCATTGATCAAATGTTTGATAAGTTAGTAGGCTATTCGTATTATTACTTTTTAAATGTATTATGGATATAACCAAATTTCCATAGCACCTAAGGATCAATAGAAAACAACATTCATTTGTCCTTATGGTATCTTTCCTTTTAGAAGAATGCCCTTTGATTTATGTAATGAACTTGCTACTTTTCAACACAGTATGATGGCCATATTTTTTATTTAATTGAAAACTACATTGAAGTATTTATGGATGATTATTTTATTTTTGATCTAACATTTGAACATTTCTTAGAAAACATAAAATTCATTCTTAAGAGATGTGAAGATAAAAACTTAGCATTTAACTAGGAAAAATGTCATTTTATGGATAGAAAAGGAATAGTGCTAGGTCATAAAATTTCAAAAAAAAGAATAGAAGTGGATATGACAAAAGTACAAATAATAGAAAAACTTTCATCACCAACTAATGTAAAAGGAGTTTGAAGTTTTCTAGGACATGTTGGATTTTATAAAGAATTATCAAAGACTTCTTAAGCACAAAGCTGAAAACTTTGTAAGGGTTTGGTTTGGTTATACTTCTCTAAACATATAGGGTATAACATTTTTGCTCTTAATTGACACTACAAAGTTAAAATTAATTTCATTAGTTAGTTTAATATAATACATTCCAAAAATTCTATAAATTTAGAATGTTATTTTTAAAATTAAGAACATCACTTATATTTCTTATAAAATATATAAAAATTAGTTATTGTTAATATATTTGCAAAATAATAGATAGTTATTTGACTTAATCACTCTATATAGTGCTAGATAAAAATTAAGTTTTAAAAGATTAGTATTAAACTTAATATAAAATTAATATAGAATATTGCTTTAATCCTCATGGGAACAATACTCTACTCTTTTTATATTACTTAATGTGATATGTGCACTTGCATATAAGTTAAATTTACCAATCACCAACCAACATTCTTTAAAGTGGAGGACGTCATCATAATTGAAGCACTATTAGATGATAGCACTGTTTAGATATTCCTAATCAGGTGGAAAGATAAACTCAGAAGTGAGGATACTTTGGTGACTTTGGATGAGTTATAGAGACATGCCCCATAACTAACTAAAGATCTCTAAAACTTTTACTCTTCAGAGAAGAGTTCTTTAGAGTTTGGGGGAATTGATGTAGCACATTAAGAGAGAAAAGGACCCATTACAAGGTCTCAATCCAAACGACAAAGCTTATGAGACTTTATATTATGTTACATGTGATGTAGCATTTTATAATTGTGATTCATTTGTTGTATTATGTGTTAGATGATGTGCTTTATCATGTTTTAGTGTTGTAAGTGTATTATATTCAAAATCTTATATCTATTTGTAAAATTTATCTTAGAGCCTAGGCGATATCCATTTGGCATCAAAACACTATTATCATAGTGTTCATTATCTTTGGATGAAGAAGACAGTGCTATGGCACTAGTTTTTGGCACATAGGCACTGTGAGATGATTGGTTCTATTCTTATGTCAGCATTTCAATGGTTATTCCAAAGGATCACACCCTTTCGAGTCTTGTAATCTATATAAACATTTATTTTAGTGTATTAAGAGACCTTTGAATTATTGTATGATAAACTTGAGTGATGAACTCTTGATTAGGGCTAGATGATCGACCTTCCCAAAAGATTTGGTGCCTCTTGTGACCCTTCCACTTTCATGAGTTGGAAGTTTTTCACACTCTTTCTTCCTCCCCCATTATGACTCGATGCTACCCCATCATCGAGATTGTACTAGAATAGATGAACATTAAAAGGAGTGTTAACTAGGGTCCTATAAGGACCTCTAAAAGTCATACTAGGAAGATGAGAAAACATAAAAATTGTACATAGTGGAGGCTCTAACACCTTAGATGATGTTATAAAATGATCTATTTTTAGGGGGAAGGGTTAAATCAGGGTTCAGGGAACATCCATATGCTATACTCCCATTTCTTTAAGGAGGGCACAAACAAACCTCTATAAGAGTGGGACCATTAATAGTGATCCTAATTTGTTTTATAGAATCAAAAAAATTACATATATTAGTTTTAGCATGAAAAGTATGTTGATGTAATGTGGTATTTTCCATAATGGATAGTTCAATTGTGTTCCTATTTGACATCTATAAAAGAACAACCCATATATATGGTAAGAAAATTTAAGTAAAAAAATGTAGTAAGTTTATACAATGAATTAGATATTAGTTTACCCAAGTGGGATAACAAGAAATGAAGTATTTCAAGAGGATATTTGTGGAGCAATATCTTTATTACTTATATATGAGTAACTACAACTATAATCACCAAGTTAAAGCTCAAAGGCTGAAAGAATTGGTATAGGTAAAAATCAATATATATATATATATATATATATATATATATATATTAAACACCTATTTTCTATTTGAGCATGGTCCATGAGACAAGTTGTTTTAAGGAAGCTTGGACCATATCTAAGACAGAAGATTTTATATGCTAAATTGGTCTAATAAATTTGAGAAATATACAAATTTAATCATATTGACCTAATTGGGTTAATTTTAGATCAACTACGTTAACTTATGTTCAAATAACTTATATTATATACCCAAATTCATAATATATAAACATATTTATTATGAAATTGGGAGAGTCAAAACATATGGTTGATGCAATTTGAATTCAACTTGGACCTAGTGTTGACCTAGATTAACTTAAGTATAGTTTTCTTTGTAATGGGGTTTAATAGGCTTTATTAAGGAGTTATAGTGGTGCACTTTATGGATGAACATACTAGGAACATCCCAGGATTAAACATTTAAAATATTTGACCAATATGGCTATGTAGGTTAGTGTAGCATAAAGTGTAGCATAAGGTGCTCAAGCATAAAGAGATCCAATTACATGAATTAAAGTAATAGATTTAAAAGCAAAATTCTATGGTCCTATTACAAGGAGCAAGAAAATCATGGAGAGAAATTAGAGCTTGGAGCATTAAAGATTAAAGGTCTACATTATCATGTTTATGTTGTATGATAAAAGAAGTACATGTATGTCATGTAGTTGTGTATTATTTAATGTAATCCATATTTAATTTGTAGTTTAGTGTAATATTAAGTATGAGAGGTACTTAAGTGTAATTATGACTAATTAATTATAAATTATTTATTTATAATTTAATTTCAATGGAGTGGAGCCCCTCCGCCTGCTCCCATGTAGTGGACAACTCTTCCCAACTTACTATATTTTCCTGATTTATGTTTGAATTGTTGTGACATCTATAAAAACACTTAATTACTATATAATGAAGGTTTTAATGATGTTTTGAATAAAAATTGGAAGGATTTCCTCCATTGTCTAAGCATAAGAAATGTTTGATTATCATCTTGCATAGGCTACATTGGTGAGTATACCTAAATTTATTGTTATATTTTTTGTGCAGTTTTTTTTTTTTTTTTTTTTTTTGAGTTGTTCTTTTTTTAGATCTTCAACTACATAATAAAAGTATTTTCATAAAAATATGTGTTTTGTGAAAGTTTTTGGTTGTCAACCAACTTTATGGTTAGTTTAACCAGTGGTTGTTGTTTAGTGCTCTTCAACTCCATCAAATTTCCATGTGTTATTTGGGGTATTGTTTTAGAAAATCATAAAGTTTTATCCACTTTAAGTGTTAAACTAGAGAGACAAACTAGTTGTTTATATAGTGACCAGTCTTTGGAGAGGATCATAATAAAAAAATCTAGACCTTTTCAAAATTCATGAAAGTTTTTAGATCATAACTATACTTCAATTTCTATAATCTTTACTTTTTTTCAAGTGATTTGTACTTATAGAAAAAAAGTTCTATTTATTAGAAGTTGGGGTTTCAAAACTGAAATTATTTATTCCATACAGCCTTAAACATCTTAAGAGAGCCCGATCCACCTATTGGATCACCCCAAGTAGCCCATCTATAGTTCATAGTTGGTATTAAAGCTTAAGATTTGTGGACATATTTGTAAGCTAGAAAGAAATAATTCAAAAAATTATATTATTAAAATTTATATTTATATTTGACCATTAATATTTTTCATAAAGTTAATTATAAAGTGTGAAATTAAAAATGGCTCAATTAAACACTTCCTTACTAAAGATAATATAGTTCAAATGCATAATAGAATATAAGTGATTGATGATGCATAGTAAAACTTAAAAATTTTAGAAATGCATTAAAAACTAAATGGAGTTATACTTTTTGCAAGCCAATTAAAATTAATACTACTTCAAAGCTACAAGAAACTAACATTAAAGGTGGTGTTAAAGTTAATAATTTTGACAACACTTTCTTCATTATATCTCCACCATATAATGTTAACGATCTTCCACTTACCTTTAATAGCATTTTACTAGTTTTAATTAGTCAATATGCTGATATGAAAACTTCAATAATTATAAAAATTAACAAATGACTTTAAGTTAACCATGCATTTGGAGAAAGTAGAGAACATCATTTTCAAGTGATACCACATGATGATCTTCCTACACTGGCAGACACTCCACTAGCTATTATATGCCTCTTCAACTCATCAGAGAAGAGTTCTTTGGGGTCTAGAGGAAACAGTGTAGCACAAGGAACACAAGCAAAAAGAGGTCAAATTACATTAGCTAAAATAAGGGATTGAAAGAAAAATTAGATGGTCTTATTACAAGGAGTGAGAAGATCATAAAGTGGAGTTAGATCTTGGAGCATTGAAGACTAAATATTTATATTATCATGTTTATGTTGTATGGTGATTGCAGTCCATGTATGTCATGTAATTGTGTATTATTCTATGAAATCCATGATTAAGTATGTAGTTTAGAGTATTATTAAGTTTGATAGAGTACTTAATTATAATTATAATTAATTAATTATTATGTAATTATCCATAATTCAATTTTTGAAAGGTGTTCCCCCTTGAGGTGGAGTAGTTAAGGAGAGTTCTGAGGGGAAGTAGTTACTCTCATGTAGTGACCAACTCCTCCTACCTCTCTTTCCCTCCATGGTTTGAGTTTGAATTGGCATAAAAAAAATACTTGTTTACTACTTAATGAATATTTTTATGATATTTTGAATGAACATTGTAAGGAGTTACTCCATTAATGAAGGTTTGGTGGCTAGCCAAATTAAGGGAAGGTTTAGTAATCTCCCTACATAGGCTACTTAAGTGAGTAAAACTAAATTTATCCATATAATTTTTATAATTTTGTTGTAAGTTGATTTTGAGATCTTCAACTTTGTAATAAAAGTGTTTCCACATTTTTTTTTTAAATAAAAATTTGTGTTTTTTGCATGTTTGAAGTGGTTGGCCAACTTTAGTGTTAGTCTTCCAGTGGTTATTATCATTGATGTTTAGTCCCCATAAACTCCACTAAATTTTATAAATTTATTCAAAAAACACTTAACACAATTTTATTCTTTTTCCATGTGTTAATTTGGCTTGGTTTTATGAATTCTAAAGTTTTATCCACCCTAAGGGTCAATTTAGAGAGTCAATCTAACTATTTTCATAGTGACCTATCTTAGGAGAAAAATCTTAAAAAATTACCAAGGCCTTTGAAAATTCATGAAAATTTTCATATCATAGTTAGACCTAAATTTCTCTAATTTTTATTTTGTTTTGAGGGATTTTGACTTCTAAAGTAAAAAAATTCTAATTGTTAAAATTGGAGTTCCAAAATTGTTACTATTTATTGTCTTATGTTATTCCTATTTCCTTACATATCTCTAACACAACTTTAAAACCCACCTTACTAGAGCATTTTATATTCTCATATCCATCTTAAGAGTTCCCCTATCCACCTAATTGGTTCCCTCAAGTGGCCTCTTCATTGTCCACATCAAGGGCAATCACTTAGTTAAGGGTCCAATAGGGTAAGAGTAGATAAGTACATTTGATTCAACTAGATTGATTTTAAGGGTGATAAATTAATTCTTAAAATATTATTATCGACTATACAAATAATTGAGTTAATGAGATAAATTGATTGCATTAAGTATAACCCATATATCCACTCAGAAATAGTTTAACTCAAGTAGTGAAGAAGGTATACCATAAAATTTATTAAAGTCAAACCTATGATGTAAAAAAGATTTACAAATTAACCTTCTATAATGGTTCCTCTTAAGGATTCACTAAATTTATGTTATTCCTAAAGGTTTAGATTAAGAACATGGTATTCCCAGAGTGAAGTAACTTAAAGTCCACAAAACATTTTATGTTAACATTTATATGGCATAAGTCTTGTCTAGGCTTTGACATGACCTAAATTGAGTTTAGTTTGACTTTTCTCATCTTGCAATTGACCATGTATATATTAAGGGTTTATAAGAGTCGCTTTATTATGATCATGCTAAGAATATCACAGGCTTAAATACTTAGGGTGATTGGTTAATTTGCCTAAGATGAATAGTCATTTGGTTAAGGACCTTATAAGGTAAAAACTCATGGGTGCCTTTGACTTAGCCAAAGGTTAAATTTCTTAAATTGATTAAAATAATGGTCAAGTAAATCCTTAGAGTCTCATGATTAATTAGGCCAACAACATAATTAATAAGATAAATTAATTGCTTGTTTAGTGCTTAAATGCATTATGAGATGACTGGACTCAAGTAATGAAAGAGAACCTCCATAGGGCTGGTTACTGTCAAACTTATAAAATAAAAAAAATTGGCAAATTACCCTCTTACAATTGATCTTCTTATGGTCTTACTAAGTCAAAGCTAAACCTAAGAGGTTATATTTGAGACTTGATATCTAAAAAGGACATAAATTTAGAGTCTTGCGGACATTTTTATTGCAAACATGAATATTTTTATTGGTTATGGGGGCCTAGTGATGGGAGTCATTAATGAATTCAAGGAGGTCATATTGCATGAAGGCATCAAGAAATTGAAGGTGTTGTGATGACTGGTTTGATGCTGTAAGTTTGATATGAGGGTTGATGTTGATGTACATGAGAGCTTGATTTTTATCAAGCGAGTTGATGATAGTATCTATACTATGATGGGATGGCATAGAAGAATATTTAACCTTGGCTCATGGAAAGAAAAATAATTTGTCCATTGATAATCCTTACATGAAGAATACAAATACATATAATCACATGCTTGAAAAATACAACTATGTATTAACATATATTATAACAACCTTTTAAATATATTGTGAGCAATATAAAACAAAATTGTGTTATGATTTTCTTCTAATAAGATCTTCACATCGGAGGAAAATATGCTTAAGTAGATAAATACTAAATTTAATGTAAATTATGATATTTCTAAAGAAGAATTTAATTTTTTTTCCACTTTGAACAACATGTTTTAGTCATTTAAACTAAATGTATCTTTCTTCAAATTTTTGTTAAGAAAATGACTAACATGGTCCTTCAATTATTTATGAGAGATCATTTTAGTCTGAAATTATATAGAAGCCCCACTTAATCTCTAAAATCTTTAAACAATGATCAAGGTAGTCTTATCATATAAACTAATGAAAATTGAAGTTCATGGTATTAAAAATGAGATTATCTTAGAGAAAAATATTTGTTCTTAAACATTTTTAGTAAATTTATTTATTTTTACCGAATTTATTTTCACATGCATAATAACTAACTTCACATACAAGAGTGCATTGAAATCATACAAGTTGTAGATTTAGTTTATTTTATAATAAATAATTTTATTTGACATTTCCAATATTTTGATTTCATTACAATGGAATCCACTGGGCTTAATTTTTAATCAGAATGAAATCTAAATATCATTAAAAGTCAACATGCTCTGTAAGTATAAGAGCCAATACGGTAAGTTGAAAATTGAAAAAAAACAAATAAATAAAATATATTTATTAAATACTCTTATTTTTAATACCATTAACATCAAGTTCTACTAATTTTGATTTTCATTTAAACAATTTAAGAATTAATCAACATTTTTAACAGTCTTTGACTTAAATAGCACCGTCATAAACTGATGGATGATCATTTTGATCTATTTTTCAATTTTCTTCCCTTGATATTGTATAGCATTGTACTGGAAAAACTTATTATCCTCTCAAAAAAACATGACGATTTCTTATGATCAAATATTACAGAGTTTAATTCAGTATTCATGTAATTTAATATGATTGTGAAATAGTATTTTACTTAATTTTTTTTTCAATTTTGATTTCGCTGCTAATTAATGAGGTAAAACAATTAAATCGAAAGTGTCATGTATTTTTATTTAAGAGAGTTTTATTGTTATTTGTCGTCATAAGTAACCATGTTCAAAGCCCACTAGGCTTCGCTTGCAACGACTAATATCAGAAATGTACTGGGCATTGCTTAGATCATAATGGAGCAGGAGATGAAGCCTATGAACTGTCGAGCTATCCATGTGGCCCAATGTTGCAATGAAAGATATATATATTTTTTTTGAATTTAGCTCTCAAGGTAAAATTTAAATGTAATGGTGGAAAAATCAATTACGACTAGTATTGAAGAAACAATTATAGCTTATTATTTATAAGATCTTACCATTAACCTTTATTTGAACCGTCGGTAGTGCTGTGTAAGGAACAAATTTAAATAAATAATAGTTCTTTGATTTTGTTGCATGTTAAACTATTTATGATAATTATTATATGTCAGAACATTCATAATAGTAGAAGATGATATTTAACATCTTAATTTTATACAATGATCTCCCTCACACAATGATAAGAGAAAAATTGTAAGAGATACATGAATTTTTATGTAAAAATACAAAAGAAAAAAAAAGCTACAAAGTCTAACCCAATGTCATTATAGTATTATATATCAGTAATAACAATAATACCTTAACTCATATGCAGGAAGGGTGTTAATATAGTATAACACATAAAATTGTAGGGATTGAACTTTAATATAGAAGTTGAAAGCGCCTCAAGGGCATTGAAGCTGTCTTCAAGTGATTCAGTCTATTTGATTGTCCTCATATGAGAAGAGAAGACTAGAGAATAAAAATTTTAATATAATTTTATTATTGATGTCAAAATCAGAGTTGGTGTTGATAGCATATATCGAGCACATTGGCAATGGTGTGTGTCAATATTTTGAGTGAACATACATGATGATGGCGACAAGGGTTAGCATTGGTGTTGATGACACACATCAACTTTATAAGTGATAGTGTGCATTAGCAGCATGCATCAACCGTATAAGTGATAACATACATCAACGCCATCAATGGCATGCATCAACATCATTGTCATTAGTGTACGATAAGGTCAGCAAGTGTCAATTTAATTGAATAATCGTGATCAAAAGATCATAAGTAGACGAGTGATAATAGTTAGTCAACAATTTTCAAGCAACCATACTTGCTCACCAAAGTTAGGTAATTAAGGTCAATCACCAAAGGATAGCAAGTCATAATCACCCATCAGAAGACATGTGGTCATAGTTAAGTGTTTATGGAAGGAGTCTATAGAAGGGGAACAAAAGGCTAGCAATCATAGTTGATTGTCGCAAGACATGCAACCATAGTTAGGCAATGGTGGCTGAGAGACCATTTTTGGTCAATAAAGGAAAAATGAATATATTCAATCATTAGGAGATAAGCTATCATAGTTGGGTGATAGTGATTGAGTAACCATACTCAATCATTAAAGGTTAAGGCTAGTTGCTAAATAATGGATGACCAAAGTGGTCATCAGAAGTCTAAAGGGTTTTGCCAGTGATTGAAGAATGGGTGACCATAGTCAGTTACTGAAAGATGGGAAGCCATAATTGGTCAATAGAGGCCAAACAATCATAGTTTGATATTGGTGGTCAAGTGATCAAAATTGAGTGACAATGGTCAAGCAACTATAATTAGTACTATCATTCATTATCGAAGAATAAGAGACAATAATTTGTCATTGTAGGTGGGCAATTATAGTTAGATGATGGAGATAAGGTGACTGAAGTCAAGCAATGGAGGTTGAGAAAATTATAGCTAAGTGATAATTGTTTGGCGACAATGGTAAGGTGGCCATAGTTAATCAAGAAAAGTTTGGTAATTAAAGTTAGGTAATGGTGGTTCTATGAGGGAAATTTGGCAATAGTGATCAGATGGTAGTAATGACTAATAATAGCAGAAAGTTGAAAGTGATCCAATGACAATGGTTAAGTTGTCGCAACAATTTGATGGTGGCGATTGAGACATGGAGGTTCGTTGTTAGTGATCATGTGGCAACAATATGATGGTCAGTGGTGGAATAACATTGATCTTTGATGGTAATAATTATGCAACTATAATATAGCGTAATGGTTAGATAATGATGGTGATCTAACAATGCCAGTCAAGTGAAAGCAATCCAACAATAGTGGCTAAATATTGGTGATTTAATGATAGTTGTTAGATGATGATGGTTCAATGACAATTGTTAGAGGGTGTGGTTTATTGGTGGAGGCAAGGTGATTGTCTAGTGATGGTGATCATCAACAATCTGACAATGATGATCCAATATTCTTCAAGTTTAAAATTTGTTTTAAAACTCAAGAGAGGGGTCCCCTTATGTGAAGAATGAAAGCCTACTTGTAGATCTATACAGTAACATAAGATGAAATCCAAACTGCCCCCATTATATGGCCCCAAATAACCTCTTCAATTATGGGGTATTTTTGTGCATTTAAGTGCTTGAACAATATTATAATTAAGTAACTTAGCCTCATTAGATTCATCTTGTCAAGACATTCAATTTAGCTATATGCTTACCAATTCGGAGACCATTTAGTGACCGAAATAGTGTCATATGATTTTTAATTATACTTTAAGTGGTTAATTTGGGATTAGATTATATTTTTTTGCCGTTGTCTATTTGAGATGTTCAATTTAACAATAAGTTTACTACAATTAGTGCTATTATGGTTAAACATTTAATTTAGAATGTTCTCAATCTCAAAATACATAAAGAATCATGCTTAATGAAAGGGTTTTGTTGATAATGTATCAATTGCCTCTTATTTTATGACATCAAAGTTCTTATTATCTAAAAAAATCTCAAGTTACTACTTCATGACATAAAATTAGAATTTTGAAGAAGATACAAGTCATGACCACTTCCTAGAGCTATGAACAAAATAAAGCACTACCAATCAAAATTTTTGCATTTATTAGAACTCACTTGATGATTAAAATAAAAATACTAAGAAAATATTATTGCAAATATTTTTGCTCAAAATTGGTCATAGAGGCCCAACTATGTTATGGAAGTGCTAAAAGTGTGTTTGAAGCATCAAAAAAAGCTCATTAAGACCCAAAAATGTTGAAATGAGGCTGAAATGGCTAAATGGACTATCATTGCTAGTGATGGTGATTTGTGTACAGGCACATGGTCATGATGTTTGTAGGCATGTGCTCTCATGTGTTCAACAATGCACACAAAGCTTTGCATGTAAGTGTAGCAATATGTGTAAATGTACACACACATGCACAATGGCACATATAAATATGTGCACTCAGTGGTTTACATTTGTGCACACCATAGTGTGCAAGTGAGCTCCAACACATGCTAATAATAGAAAATTTTATTTATTTATTTATTGTTCAGAGTTTTTTCTTCTTTTGCCACTTCAAGAAAAAAAGTATATAGGAATACAAAATTTTCAAGAATCCTTCAAAAAAAATTCAATTTCTTTAAATTTTTTCTTCCTTCACCTTCTCATGTAGATCTATAAATATCTTTTTTAAATATCCCTTTAAGGCTAAGGAAAAGGCATGGCTTTCCCCATATATTGCAATAAAAATTGTGCAACAAGAGTTCAGATGCTAAGAGCGATCAATATATGTATTTCTAATGATGAGGTCCTGACCATCTCTTAAGAGGGTTGGTTGTTTTCATTGGATGGATTAGGCAATTCAAACTCCTTGTTTTTATGGTGAGGCTCCAATTTTATCATAGAAAAGACATTAACTATTCTTGTTAGACAAGCTGAGCTTGAAGGTGATTGAGACATGTAGTTTTTACAATGAGTCTCTAGTTTTTTTTTCAAAAAATGAGTTATATGCCTTTAGTAAATGTGCTAAGTTTGATGGTGATCAAAACCCATATTTTTTGTGGTGATGCTCTAATTTATTCTTGTTAATGCTTTAATGAATGAGAGCAAGTCCTATAGTTTTTATAGTAGGAATCCCATTTTTCTTTGAAAGGTGTTAATTATTTCTATTATATGGATTCGGTTGAGGATGTTCAAGACCGATACTTTCTTTACATAGCCTTTATTTTTTCCTTAAAAAGCTGTTAACTATCCTTGTTAGATGGATTGAGTTCGAAGGTGGTCATGACTAATATTTTTTATGATTAGATTCCAATTTTCTCTTGAAAAGGCATTAGTAGTCTTCATTGGATGGACTAATTTTAGCTATATATTGTTGTTAAACAACAATAGTAGTAGTGCTAATTCATAACAGCTATTAGGCTTAGGCATCATGCTCTCTATTTTTACACATTCCTAATTAGTAAGAATATGAAACCTAGGCACTGGTCCCTTTGTTGAATGCCAATGTTAGTAGTGTCAAGTATTATCATTGACTTTGATGCCATTAAAGTCATTTAGAAGAGATTTGTTGAGGAAAATGTTTTATCTTTGCTCTCATTTATATGACATATAAATGCTTACTCTTTCATGTATTGATAATTGATCTTGATTAATATTTAAAACCAAGATGTCAAATATAATGCTAATATAAATCTTTTACCTTTGCACAAGATTAACTTAAGTAATTCCCCTTTATAAGAATGAAATATTTTAATGTCTACCTCTATGTCCTTTGTCATACAAATATGACTAAAGCTTTGTCATGATATCAATGGGGTGCATTGATGCAATAATTTTAATTGGGTTCCTTATTCACTTTAAAAAGTGGCCGTGAAGGTTTCTTTTTAAAATGTTTGTCTTTGTTGAGTTAATAATGCAGGATTATACCATAGTGAATAATGTTAAAAGAAAGGAACTTGTTAAAGATTTTTGGCTTTCTAAATTTATTTATTAGAGTGTGATTCAAGATTATTATTTTGTGTGGACAAGGTTAAGAGGAGTCTATTAAATATTGTAGACCTGTCGAAGGTGATGTGGGTTGTGATGGGATCTCTTGGGGTGACAAAATAGTTGGATAGGGGTGATGTAGAACATCAAGAGGAACCAAAAATTAGAGCCCAAGGTCCATTTACAAGATCTCAAGCTAAAGCCCAAGAAAATTTAGCCCAAGGTCCATTTACAAGATCTCAAGCTAAAGCCCAAGAAAATTCAAGAAGAAGTACTTAGCCCATTAACTTAAGCCCATTTCATGATTTCATCTTTTCTTATTTATTTATGTAATTTTTAATTTTCTTCTAGAAACTCCATGTTTGAAATTTTGCATTTAAAAATTCAAAGCATGACATGTGAGGTGGTTGAATCCACATAAAAAAATGCATGACATGTGTGGTTGGCATAAAATAATGAGGCAATTTAATGCTTCACATTAATGCCACCCACTTTTCCCTCCATGTTTTGAATTCTCTTCTTTTGAAATATGCTTGTAATGGCTATAAATAGCCCTCTTACTTGAATGAAAGGGAACTTTTGGAAAATTTTGAGTTATTCTTGTGGTTTGAGAGCTTGGTGGCCAAACCCAATCCACCAGTTATCCAACATATCTTCTTCCTTCTAGCCTTCTCTCAATCTCATCAAAAGAAAGAAGCCCACCTCCATCAAGGGGCTCTCTCCTAAGATGCATAAAAGAGTAGAGAAGTCTTTGGTTGGGTTTAGTTTGAAGTCGTGGTAGAGATTTGCAAATGTTAAGGGTCGACCAACATAACACAATAAACAGGCTCAAATCTAGCATCTTAACTCCTAGCACTTTAAAGTTTTTCTCAGAAGTCCAACTCACATGAAACAAAAACTAATTTGTATAATAAAAATTCTATATGTGATATATAAATTTTCATAATATTTTAAGGGGACTAGATATCTTTTTAATATTTTCCCTTAGGATTTGTCATTGAAAAAATATCCTCATCGACTCTCTGGTTTTTCACTTAGGGTAAATGGAACAGTAAAAAACACTAAAATCAAACCTCAAATAATAATTATAAAATTAAACAAAAATGTACTGATAAAAATTCTAAAAATATTTACACAATTTGGTAGAGGTTAAATACACCAAACATCAAACAAAATAGGACTTTAGCAGTTTAGCCTTTGGCTTTGTTGATCACTAGAAATATCTAGAAAAAGGTCTTTTATGGAAAACATTAAGGAAAATAATTTTAACATATAGGAAAACTTCAACAATAATACACAATACAAATTTTATAAAATATATAAAGAAATAAAATTAGGACTACTATCAAAGTAGCTTTAGTAGAGAATATCACCAAACCCTTCCTCTTCAAGGATCAGCACCTCTTCTTTAGTTGGCCACAAAGTCTTATAAAACTTTAGAATGTCACACTAAATTTTGTCCAAATAGCAAAACTTCATTCCACACCACAAAAAAAAAAAGTTTATACAACTTATATCAATTAAAAATGCATTTGGAGGGAATGATTGTTTGGAGAGCCCAATCTATTTCTTAATTAATTTTATATTTTTACTTAATAAGCCTCCAACTTTTTTGAAATTATATATGTAATCATAATAGATAAACCATTGAATAAGAGATTATACATGACACATAACTTGAAATTAAAATTATACTTAATCACTGTTTACATCTAAAAAAGAATAATGAATTGAATTAAAAATGATGAAAATTACACACCCCAACATGGAGCTCCGGAGCACTGCAATCGTAGTTCCTAAGCCCTATTGCCACCTTACAAAAACTAGAGTTCAAACTACCCTCAACGATTGCTCTACTAAATAGTACAGTGTTGCAGTGCTATACTAATCTTTAGTTTTTAAAATCAAGAAAGCCACCATCCCAGCCCTAGCAACAATACCTACCTGGAGGACCAGGGAACAATTACAATAGCAAAAACTGCCATGTTGGAGAGAAATTGCTTATAAAAAGGGGCAAGCAAGCCCCCCTAACTTCTTCTCTCCCTCTTCCATTCACTCTCTCCAATCTTCTTGCCCCTTTCTTGCTTGTAGAGTATTTGTGCCCTCTACAAGAGCGTGTTTTGCCACTACAAAGGCAAACTCTTGTTTATTCCAAGTAAAAGATTTCTATAAATGTTCTTTTTTCAAATTTTCTTTCTAAAAGTAAAATTAAAAGGGTTCCACAATCGATCTTAGGTTTCGGTGAGAAAATAAGCATGTGTCCATTGATCTTGGATCTAGAGTAAAAAAGAATACTCCCTAAGATTAAAATTTCTTGAATCTTGAATGTTTAAAAAACTTCTACGATCGAACTTGGTACCAACGCAAGAACACCCTCCTTTCATTGATCTTAGATTTGCAACAATGGAGAAGAGTGCGTTCGCACTAAAAATGTAAAAATTTTGCATTGCAAAGGCATTATGTCATCAAATGTTTGTAAAAAAGCTAGTAAAATCTCTAAGAATTCAGCTCAAATAGGATTCCCATCTTGGGGCACTACAACTGCACTCTCAAGAATGAAATATTGAATGCGTTGTTCTATCTGAGGCGTCAGAAACCTAGCACTGTGGCACCAAGCTCTCAAGTCTTGATATTATTTTTGCTGCACCATTGCATTGTATTTTAGTGTCGCGGCACTAAACCCAGTTTTTATATATTTAAAATAGTGCCATAGTGTTGTTCACATAGCATCAAAGTGCTTTATCTTAAAATGCCCCTATCCATGAATTGGAATTGAATTCAAAAAAAATAAGAAGAGTGCTAATGAACCAAGAAAATTTTGAAAACTAGCACTACTAGCCAAAATTTTAAATTTTTTTTAAAAATTATTGAATCTTAGAGATCAGTGAAATAGCATCGTTTCATTGTGCCCTTAGGAAAATTAAGCTTAAATAGGCATCTCACAACACCATGGCATTGGTATCCTAGCGCCGAAGCACTATGTTCTTAGCATTGAAACCATAGTGATAATATTAAGCCATTTATATCATAATCCAAATCATACTCACAATGTCATGATGCTATAAATATAACAGCGAATCATTGAGTCCTTAGAAAAATTAAGTTTATGCGGGCATCTCATAGTACCGAGGTGTTGTGTTTCTACACTCAATTGATAATATTAAGACATTCACAGCATAATCCAAATTATACCCACAATGCCGATGTGCTGAGCTCTCGGGTTTTTAAATTAATCATTTCAACTTAAAAACACTGTAATGCTTATTCACCAACACCAAGGCACTGAGCCATGATATTGAGCAGAAAATTATTATTTTTTAAAAAAATTTAAATCTTAGAGTATTACAGTGACAAACACAAAGGAGCAGAAAAAAATGCATATTTATTGAAGAAAAATCTATTACAAAAATTATTATAAAAATACAAAATAAAAAAGAGGAAAAAACTAATAGTCATAATCATATTCCTCCTCATCTATTTTTGGCTCCGATGAGGTAGCTACATAAGGGGGATATTAAAGCATCCTAGAAAAAAAAGCTTGACTTGGATCCCCAAAATCATAATTTTCAAATATATGGATCAGTGCTGTATTAAAACTACTTTTGTTAATGATCCATGTGATAATCAAATTTTTTTTCTAAAGCACACTGCCTGCGACTACTCTACTTACCTCTCTCCTTAAATCTGAGATTTGCTCGTTTAAGGGTTTAGAGGATTGGGGTCGAGGTCGTGTGGCATCTCCCCTACTTCATACCTTGAACTAAACCCCTGAATTAGCCTTCCTCTTAAAGGAGCCTTTTGAATAAAAACTTTTTTATCAAGCTCCCATAATGCACCTATTGTAGTGCACAAATCATAAATAAGAGAGGGACGAACATACCTTATAGTAGTACAACCCCTAAGCATATTATAACTAGAATTATAAATAATATTCCCTATATTAATCGTAAATCCCTTTTGAACTACAAAATTCAAAATAACATTATCTTTAGTCACCTCACTGATATTACTAAAGGGCGTCAACTAGGCAGAAATGAAATAGTGGCAAGCCTTAGATTATGCCATTAGGCCAACGGCTTAAAAGTTAATAATCCTTTCCTTCTATCATTTCCCTTAGACATTGGCATTTCTACCAGTGAGAAAATCAAAAATTTCATCAAAATTTGGTTGCCCGTTATAATAGGAAAGATATTGATCGTAAACCACATTTGATAATTGGTAAAATGAATTGATAACAATGCTATCAAAACTTACTTCTTTCTATTGAATGAAAACTTTATTATTCCATTGGCAAAGAACTCTCGTACCACAGGAACGACACAAGAGCTACTCTCAAAGGCTAGCTTTGCCTAGGCATGTTCATCGATCACCCCTTTTACTCTCACACCTAGGTTGTAGAAACTCCTTTCTGGGATGAGATGCTTATGAGTGAGGGTATGATGATACCTCTCTTCAACTTCTTCATTAACAAACATGTTAGCCTCACATAAATTCGCCCTCTTCTTGCTAATGAGCCACCTGAGCGATAGGGTTTCATTGATTTAGAAGAAAGCTATGAGAGAAACAAAGCTAAGAGATCTTTATAGAGTAGAACTACATTATGAAAATCTTCACATCCCTAAGCATCTATTTATAGACCAGGCATAGCACCACAATGCCACATCTAGGCTCGAGACGCTAGGCTCTCAGGTTCTGAAATAAGGAACCAGCGCTGCAATGCTCACATGCAGTGCTGATGCGCTGGTTAAGTCACGGTGCTCTAACTTAGTGCCACAGTGTTGGTCAAAAGGTTTTTTTTCCATTTAAAACTCATGCCCGTCTGTTGGCTTTTCTAAGCTGACTCTTGACTGGCACTGTGGTGCCATATGATTAAGGCTTAGGTGCTAGTCAGTTTGTTAGCATGAATACTTGCCTCAGAATGCTACAGTACTAATCACTCGATGCCAACATGCCAATTTGATAACGCCACAAGCGTTATGTTCCCAGCACTAAGGTGTTATTTAATAAACACATAAGTGCCATATTTTCGCTAATGTGCTTAACAAAAATAGATCTAAATTACCCACATTAGTCCCGTCATAGTAACAATTGCCTAAGTTCAGTGTTTGAGGATGCTTCATGGGTTAACATAAAATAAATTTAATTTTTTGTATGTGTATAGACTTAAGGATCTAAGATACAATCCTAATGTATGAATAGGCTATGTAGGTTGAATTTAAAATTTAAATTAAAAAATGAAAAATCAATCTTCTAATTTTAATATAAATTTATAAAAACACCTGCATGTGCCTTGACATGTGTATTAAAATTTAAATTAAATGCCTGAGCATGATGCACTGATTAATTTCTTGGTTAGATCTCATGATTAAGTCTGAGTCAACAAAATCTAATCATTCCCCCATGATAGATGTGTTGATTGTAAAATTCATCTAAAGGGGACACGTTCAAATTGAATGAAGTTCATCATTCAAAATAACTTAAAGTGAACAATCATCCGCCCATCCATCATTATGTGTTACCATCATTATTTTTTTAGGATGATAAGCTAAGAAAACTTTTTTCACTTGGTAATCTTAATATGTATGAAAGAGGTGAGGAGAAACATACCAATGATATTTTACCCATCCAAGGTTATTTATCAAAGTATTACTTGATAATATTAATTATTTTTGAAAGAAATCAAATAAAGTCAACTTAAGATATTTGACATATCCAACATTATTTATTAGAGTAAATCTTGACAATGTTAACCTATGATGAAGAGATAAAGTGAAATCCACAAAAGATGTTTGGCCTATCTAAGATTGTTTGCAATGTTATTTAATAATGTTAACCCATATGGAATATGTTAAGAGAAATCCATAACAAATTTTGTCCTATCTTAAGTTATTTATTAAGTGTTACTCTTCAATGTTAACATATGTGAAAGAGGTTAAAAGTAATAGTTAATGACTTTTGACCTATTCTAGGTTGTTCATTAGAGTATTACTAGACAATTTTAATATGTGTGGAAGAGATCAAGAGAAATCCAATAAATACTTTTAATCTATATTAGGTTATTTGTCAGAGTATTACTCAATAAGATTAATCTATGTGGAATTGGTCTAATCAAATCATTCTAAGATCAATTGCACCTTGATTGAGATGGGGTGACCATTCCAAGAAACCAAGTCAAAAGTGAGTTGTTCTATATTTTGATCATTGCTGCTCTTTTAAGGTTATGGTTGTGTCCTTATTTAGGGAGTAGAATTCTAGCAATGGACTATATATACATGCTTAATTTACTTGAAACTTTTTTATATCACTTTTAGTATGTATGGGAAGCTTTATGAGAAATAGTTTTCAACAAGGATGCCTTAGATGCATGTCAAAATATCAAAATGGAAGGACTTGCATGACTACAATTGTGTCTAATATGTTACCATGAACATCAATTTGAGGTTGCAGCCAAGGTTTCTCCCTAATCCTAAATTGTCCTTATAGAACATATTGATGATAAAATAAAGGAATCATCTAACTATAATCAAGCCTAAAACTTTATTCTTTTGATATTGTGGTTAAAGATGCCTTTAAATCTTGATTATATTTTTCAGAATTGATGTTGGTAAAGTGATTTTTATAACTTGCCTAGGACATTAACATGAATGATCTTTTGACGTTGTAATAAGAGTTGCTCCCTAGTCTAAAATTGTTCCATGTTGATGATGTCAAACTATTTTTTTCTTGAACATTTGCGATGGAAGAGATAATGTGTTTAATATTTTTGCTTTGTATAAGGATTTAGGATGCACACATAAAAGAGAAAAGTTATAAAAGATACATGAGTATTTACATTAAAAACTCAAAAAGGGAAAAACTAATGGGCCCAAGCCCAATTGAAATAATTCCACCTGTGTATGTTGGTGATTACAAATGTTACATTTTTTTTATATAAATAGGGAAGATGTTAATATAATAAAATAAATATATTTTGCATGGAATAAACTCTAAAATAGAAGTTAGACGAGCTTCAAGACATTGAAGTTGTCTTTAGGAGATTGTGTTATATTTTGTTTGATTTTCCTCCTTTAAACTGAGGAGACCAGATAATAAACAATTTAAAATAATCCTAGTTTTGATGTTTAAAAATCAAAGTTTGTGTTGATTGCACACATTAAGTTCATTAATAATTACATGTGCCGACATTGTGAGTGATAGTAGGTGATGAAGTTGGTGGGCATTAACTTTGGTGACATGCATCAATCTTATAGGTGATAATGTGCATTGATGACATGTATCGACATTATATATGATGGTGTGCAATGATTACATCCATTAATCATATAAGTGATCGTGTCTGTGTCAACATCATTGGCTTCATTAAATAATGAGAATAGTGAATGTCAATGTATATGGATGATAGTGGTAGGAAGATCATAAGCGGAAGATGATGGTCAAGCGATTATAGTAGGGTGGTAGTAGTTAGGCAATTGTAATAGGTCACTAGAGCTCACGTAATTGTAGCTAATTATCGAAGGATTGGAATCCATTGTTAGTCATCATAGAATAAGATTCCAGGTGATGGTGGACAATAAACTATAATAAAGTGATAGAGAATGGCAACCTTAGTTGATCATCGGGGCATAGGTGATCATAAAAAGTTGATGGTGGTTGAAATGCAATAGTCAACCTATAAAAGACAAGAGATTATAGTTGATCATCATGAGATAGGTGATCACAGTTAAGTGAAGTGAAAAGTAGTCACTAGATGATGGGTGAACATAGTATGTCACTATAGGTAAGAAGGTTATATAGCCAATCACTAGAGGATGAGTGACCATTATCCATCGTTGGAGGATGGGTGGTTGTAGTCAATCGTTGGAGGTCAAGCGACCATAGTTAGTTGTCAATGGTTAGGTGATTGTTGTTGAATGATATTGGTTCAATGAATGTAGTTGGTCATCAGAGATCAGAAGGTCGTAGCCATTAGTCATAGGATGGCGACCAATATGGTCATTGGAGGTTGGGCGATCCTAATCAAACAATGGAGATCATGAGACTAAAGCCATGTGATGGTGGCCAAGCATCTAAATGGGCAATTACAGTTGGGAAAGGGTGCTCAGGTGACCATAATCAAGAAACTATGTGATGATATGATTTTTTAAAAGATAAAGAGATTATAACAAGATCAACAATTCTTATCTAGACTTGTGAAAAATACTCATGTGATGGCATATCATAAAGTTGATAGAAAGATGAAGAGAATTCTAATTACTTAATCTCCCAAAAGACTAAGCTCTCTAAGTTTAATTAAACTCGAGGACATCTCCAAGAGAAACTCTTGATAGTTATAAATATGTCTTTATTTTTATTTGATTTATTGGGTATATCAAAAGAAAGATTATGATCCCCTTATTATTATCCTAATAGAATAACTCATACTTATTGAGTGTCATTTCACAAGGCTAAGGATGAACCACTAATAGTAAAATCATGGTCTCAATGCACAAAAAGCTTATAAGATAATACTCACTAAATTATTAAAGACCTGATAAAAGTATGATGAGCTCAAAGAGATAAATGAATGAAAAAAACTAATCAAAAATGGTAAAATTAATCTTTCTTCGAACTTCATGGGTCCATCACCCAAAGTTATCAAGCTCTATGTCATTTATGTCTTATGGAGGTATTTGATGCAACCCAACTATGAGACACGTAGTCAATAACTATGAATTATATCTTTCAAAGTTGATTTCACAATCATAAGATGAGAAAAAATTTAAAATTTTTAGATAGATGAATTCTAAAAAAATGTTGGAAAGATGTAGGACTTAGAATCTTTAAATGAATAAAAAAAAATTGTCTATAGATGGAAATGAAATGAGATAGCTCATTTATATGTAACTAAAGCTATCGACTTTGAACTTACAATTCTGTATGGGTTAAGCAGCCACTTCTTAGAGTACAAAGACTTTCAAGGCATAATTAAAATCATAACTTGAGACTTAAGGCTTTATCTTAAGAAATATAATATGTAATACGAGTTATCTGTCTTTAAGTGAAAAAGATATTATGAAAGTGCACAAACGCTTGTATATTCGATCGCTAGTTAACTTTATTTTATATCTCCTCCAAAGGGTATAACATAACTCTCAATTTTTATCATCACAAATTTTCTAGCATGTAATGTGTCACTTATGATATTTTCTTATTATTTTTAGTCGGATCTTTTTATAGCTAATTATCAGTTGATAGTATTTATTTTTACCTAAGGAAAAAAATTAAGTTATTAATAACTTATTTATCTTCTCATATGTAATTTTATTTATTATAGATATTCGACTTTATACATTGTATCTGATCTAACTGCATTCAACTAAATTTGAAGAGTCAAGTAATAAATGTGGAAATAACCCATCCAGTGATTATTTATTTATTTATTTTGTCCTTGCCTTTCTATTGGTTCTCAAGGAAGCTAAATAGACTTAAAAAGGGGAAGAATCATTTCTATTTCTCAATCTAGGAGAACCAACTTCCGTATAATAATTTTGAAAAGTTACTCCATTAAAGAATTTTCTAATTTGTTTACTCGAGTTCAGAAAAGCATCAAAACATCTCCTTTTATAATGGTTTTCATTAGTTAATGAAAGTGGTCCGCTCCAAAATTTCATATTTCAGCTTTTTTTAAAAAAAAATTTATCTAGTGCGTGGAATATTTATAAATGTTTATTATGGTAAAAGTGTGTGCAGCTCGGAATGTTTTTATGGTGGCCAAGGGGAATTTGGTTAAGTAGGCCAATTGGATTCAATTGGGTTTAATTATTATTTTGATCAAGTTCAACAATCACCGTTATATTTGTAATGTGTGTGTTGGTAAGAACTTGAAAATTTTTATTTTGCATGTTTTGAAGAATAATTTTTCATGGAGATCTTTTTATAAAACATCATGAGAATCATTTTAATATTTATTATATTATTATACTTTAGAAAAATTTACATATATATTACACAATTATTATATATTTATATAACTAATATTTAACTTTTAATAACTACATTTATAACACTTTACATATATATATAAAAACTGCATTCACTTTTAAATAATAATAATAATTATTATTATTATAGTGATATTTTTAATGTGATGTTAAAATTTTATATTATATATGTAAATATTAATATCTTGATATTGGATAAGTAAAAATAGTTAGAAAATTTTAGAAAAAATTTCTAACTCAAAGTTCAATCTTATATTTAAAGTCATGATTAATGAAAGTGAAATGATATTTGACAAAACGATGCATAATTTGATAATTATGTAGACTGTTTTTATAAAGCTATTACCCAAACCCCCCGAGATGAGGAGAGGCACTAGAAGTGAAGTGATGGTGAAGAGCACAATCCATTTAGAATTAATTTCTCAGCCACTGAATTAAAATAGGTTGGTAGAAAAAATAAAATAAGGCGCTCCTATATACACTTTTGTAAAGGAAAGTTCTTTTGAAAGCAGAGAATGAAAGTAACATTATGAGCAATGGTTACACTTTATATTAAAAAAGGCCCACCTCAGCCGTTGGATGCAATGATGCGATTCTATATTATTGTGTTGAATCAAATCAACCAATGAGTTATCGGCTCATTTAAATTGCTTCACCTTCTTTGGTAACTCATTAGGTCAAAGCAATAATACGCGTTATAAAAGGCTCTTGCCCTGCTTCATAATGGATTACTGCTCTGAAGAGTGAAGATTATGCTTAGGTCTGAAGGAAGTTTAATTGAAATAATTTTAAATAATATTTCAATATTACACATTTTTGGCTTTGTCGAATCACTAGTCCCATATGCGAAAAGTGGAGGGTTGTACTGTGTTAATATTATGGTGTTACCTGAAAGCGATATGTTATATGGTCTGCATATAATGAAAAGGGTGTAATGGCCGCTACATTAGCTCTTGGGTGCAATATTAAATAAGCAAATGTTCTCACAATAGAGATGGATGCGGACAAAGAAGTTAGTCCATGGAATTAGTATTAGGTTAAGAACTTGAAATATAGGTAACAATACAGATAAATTAATAGAATTAATAGATATTATGGTCAATTAGAAGATAAATATATTATTGATATGACACTTAAAATACTATTAGTCGATCTTGATGTTTGTTGCGCTAGAAAATGTTATAGAATAAAGTTTACTTTACGCTGAGTCAAGTGAGATTTAAAGCGAATAATAAACCATTTACTGGAAAACCTCAAAGAGGAAAAAATGAGCTCATAAAGCTTCCATGTATGCTTTGAGTACAAGATCTTCTCTGGGATTACGATGTATGTGAAAGTGGACGCGATTCTAGTAATGACAACGTTGGCGACAAAGTTCGGCAGTTGTCAAGTTAACGACAAAGTTGCCGATGAAGTTGATGACGAAGTCGACGGCCGAAGTTCGAAGCGGCGATCGGTGATGGCGGTGATGGCGGCCGGTGGTGGTTGGCTTGAGTCAGTGGCGACGATTAATGATCTTTAAAGCTCTCTTCTCTTGCTTGCTCTTCTCCTTCACTTGGCCTCATCATGAGAATGAAGAATTTATTTATAGGTGGAGGAGTAATCTAAATAAATGCAAAATCGACCTCCTCTCCATTGACGGCATGATAATTCTCGATCATATGATGTTGTGTATTTGAATGCTCAAATGAAAATTGAATTGTAAGATCTTTGGCTTGTTGGAACCGGCTTCGAGGCCGCTCGATTTGACTATAAACTTATTTGAGCTATTTGATTTCGATATCCCAAAGTTTCAAGGATATTTTAAGAGCTTGATCTCGACCGGTTCAACGGATCAACTTGATATGGCAAATCTCATGAAACGCATCTTGATGTTAAAGCAAGGCGAGAGTTTAAGTCCAGCTCTCAATATTCCCCTCATTCTAAAATAAATATACAAATACATCGTCAGATCATGGCGTCTGGTTGATTCTCGCAAAACACCGCCATTCTCGTCTGCGAGAAAATCAGAATCCAGCTTGCTCGCCACTTCGGCTCGCATCGTCAACTTTCGTTATCAACTTTCGTCAACGCGTCAACATCGTCAACTTATCGTCGTCGGCAGCCAACGCGTTATTACCGCTGTCCACTTCACATTCTCCGATCGGAAGATCTTGTACTCAAACAGATACATAGTGGAAGCTTCTGCTGGTTTTCCCTCTTTTGAGGTTTTCCGTGAGTTTTATTATTCTTTAAATACCTATGTGTGACTCCCAAAGAAGCTAAGCGAATTTTATTCAATCGGTTTTCTAGCACAATTATATATTCAAGAAATTAGATGGGTTAAGGAGAGGGTCAAATTGATTGATTATTTAGATTTTAAATTTTAGTATTCAAGTTGGAGTCGAAATAGAAATGAGTATAGGTGAGATTTTAAATAAAAAATTGAAGGATAATATTGTAGATATTAATAAGATTTGAGATACAATTATAACTTTAAATATTATTGTTGATACTAAGATTATTAATATTATAAGTGTTTATGTTCATCAAGTAGGCTTGGATGTAGGCTCAAAAGAAAAATTTTAGAATGACTTATAAGGATTAATACAAATGATACCTGGTGAGGTCACAACAAGAGAGTGTCACAATGGATGGAGGAAGAAGGCATGCTCCAGATCTTCCACTCACCAAAACAACAATGAGAGATTACTAAATTTCTTTACGGTCGGGCACCAAGCTCCAACCTAAAGAGTCTTCACTAAAGTTCTTCACATAAAAACTATTCTAATCTTCTCCATTGCATAGAATAAAACATTTGTATAAGTTACAATAATCCAATGGATGTGTCCCTAAGGAAAAATCACTAAAAAACTAAAAAAAATCAGAATATATCATTTCGCGGCATTGGCTTCCCTGTTCAAACACTATATAAGGAATTGGCTATAGCGTCGCGGTGCTAGAAAGTCAATGCCTAGGCACTATACTACTAATGCACTTCTAATACTTAAACACTTATTGATCTCAATCACAACTTTATAAAACACTTAAATATGACAAAATACATGCTTAACGTTGACACATGAGATACAATCACATGTAAGATATAATAAAAATTCTCATAAACTTAAGGGGCCGTTTGGGATCACTTTTGTTTTTTTATTTTTCATTTTGTATTTTTGTTTTATTTTATTTATGTTTTGCTTAAAAATAAACTTGTTTGATTGTACTTGTTATTTTTAAAAACATCTTTAGATGTTTCAATGTTTTAAATAATATTATTTATTTTTAAAAATAAAAAATAAAAACACATAAAAAATGCACTAAACAAACATGTTTTTAAAAATAACATAAAAATAAAAAAAAAAAAATAAAATTGATCCCAAATAGCCCCTAAGCTTTTAGTTTGTGATCTTGTGACGTGACTTTTCTCCTTTGATGTGTTACATCAATTCTTTGGACTCAAAAGAACTCTTTTTCAAAGTTAGAATTCTGAAGCCTTTAAGAAGCTCATCCAAGTATCTTCACTTGATAACTTATCTTTCCACTTAATTAGGAATCTCTGAACAGTGCTATCATCTATTAGTATTTCAGCTATAATGATAATTTTCACTTCAAAACATATTGGTTGAATAGATACTTGTAAATAGTTTTTGTTTCCTCACAAAAAAATTATTCTATAAATTTGGAGGTTGGGTAAATCCTTTAAAATATATTAAGATCTTCCACATTGAAAATAAGGTTAAGTAAATATGTGAGGGGCAATTAAAGAACATAAGCATTAATACCAAGTTTTTTAATAATTTTAAATAGCACACATGCTCTTATTTGTAACTTTTTATATTTAATGAAAGGAAATATCTAAAGATAGAAACTAATCACCTATCTCATATTCTTTAAAATCTTTATTTTTATTCTTCTATTCAACGTAGTTAGCATATTGTATCTCTAATTATTATTTTTAATGTCTTCCTGAAGGCTACGAAATTCACATGCAAATGTATATGCTAAATCAAAAAAATATATGAGTAGGTGTATTAGCTAGATCGATGGGCATTTTATGGTTATATCTATTAACTATCTCGGAATGTGATTTGTGGGTTGACCTAAAAATGAAATTATTGTCCGCAAATTTAGATGTTGATAAGGGTAAATCCTAATTTCCTAAATTTTTCTTAACTAAACATCTTGGTAAAATTTCTAAGGTCTTATTGAGGACTTCCATATATTCATTAGCTTGTGGATGAAATACAAAGAAGAATTTTAGTTGTGTTCCCATTAGTTTTCATAAAACTTTTCAAAAATAAGATATAAGTGTGACATCTCTATCAGAAAGTATAGTGGATGGGACTGTAACCTAGCAATTTTTTAAAAAATAATCTTGCTATGTGAGATATTTCATTTGATTTTAAACAAGGTAAAAAATGTGTTATCTTAAAAAATCTATCTACAATGATAAATATAGCATGTCTATAATGATAAATATACTAATGTAAAATCCATGGATAGATCTTCCCATGATCTAGGAAGAATATATAATGATGTGTAATGACCTACTTTTTATTTAACAGTTTTAGCTTAATGACAAGTGTAATATTAGGCTATAATATGTTTAACATCCTTTGTAGAAATTATAGGGGTTATGAACATCATCATATATTGGGGCTTCTATTTTATGTTATTTTGTTAGCTCATGTAGTGTTCATGCATTCTAAGATGTTCATGTGTATAATTATTTTTTATATTTTGTCTTCTATCGAGATAATCTTCTCTAGGAATATCAAAGTTTTTCTCTCTTATGGTTTTTCAGTTATCTTGATGTGGAATAGTGGATGGGATTTGAACCCTAGTAGTTAAAGTTTAAATTTAGGTAGCTAAGTTCATAATGGGTTATCTTGACGTGGAATAAGTTCTTTCTTATTTTGTATAGTATTTTCATCTACTTTTTTAATTAAATCCTCAAATTGATCTAAGCTAACAAATTTCAGTATCATTATTATGAAAATGGAATGTAAATATGCCACTATAAAATGAAATTTTAAATATGTGTTATGTGAGCCCACTTTAACATAATGAGATGCACGAATCTTAAAATGATTAGCCTTCAGTAAATATAATTTAACTTTTAAATACTACAAAATATTAAGTAAGCATACAAAGAAGCAAACATAAGATCTTTAATGATATAAGTTCGATTTTTATGTAAGTTTTATATACTAGATTTAGCTATTTTAGTGAACTCTCTCTTACTCAAGTTGTCACTTAAGTATTATGACTTGTAGCTAGGTTAAGTAGAAAATGCTAGGCTTTATGAGTGGAAACAATTAGTTGGTAGTAAAATAGATGCTTATAGGATTACCTACCACAAGAGTTTAAACCTTAGAGTCTAAAATTTTAATGACTAATACAAGTGGAATTTCATAAGAGATCAAGGAATTTCTTTTCAACCATAGAGTCTAAAAATTTTCATTTAACTAGATCTAAAACTGAATATTTGGAGTGTAATTTTAATTTTAGAAGTTCTAATAGTGGGATTGTGATATTGGATGATCAAGCCATTAAAAAGAGTGAACGTTTTAGATATCTCAAGTTTATTGTGCAAAATGATGGTGAAATAGATGGGGATGTTATTATTAGAATTCTAGTTAGATGGTTGAAGTGGAAAAATGCATCTGGCCTATTATGTGATAGGAAAGTACCGCTTAGACTTAAGGAAAAATTTTATAAGATTATTGTAAGACCTACAATGATTTATGGTGTAGAAAGTTGGTTAGTAAAAGAAAAGCATAAAATTAAGTGTTATAAAAATGAGGATGCTCAAGTGGATGAGTGGTTTTACTATTAGAGATAAAATATGAAATAAATATATTTTTGAAATGGTTGGAATAGCTCCAATGGCAGATAAGATTAGAGAGAGTAACCTAAGTTGGTTTGGTCACATAAAGCGTCAGCCATCCCATGATCAAGTTAGAAGAGTAGATGCATTGGATTTGCCTTATGTTAAGTAAGGTAGAGGTAGACCTAAAAAGACTTCGTTAGGATGTATAAAAAATAACTTTATTTTATTAGAATTAAATGAGAATTTAACACTTAATAGGATATAATGGAGAATAAATATCCATAGAGTTGACCCCATATAATGGGATAAATGCTTTTTGTTGTTGTTGTATTTAAATATTGCACATTTATATATTGTTGTTTGAATTTTTATTTATAGTAATAACATTTGATTTTTTGGTGGATAGAATAAAACTTTTTTTTTTTTTTACAATTGCGTGCTAAATTGATTTATTGTATTTCATATAAATATATGAATTTGTTAGCTGATTTTTAAAATTTTAAATGCATGTTAAAAATAAGAAAAAGGAGAGGATAATTTAGTTAAGTTTTGATGACAAAACTATAAGATCTCTTGTTTTGAAGATGAAAAATAAATTAGAAAGAATTTTAAAGTCATTTGTTCAGAGTTACTTATAAATTTATGTGAATATTATCACTAAATAATTGGAATAAATTTTACAAATTTTCATAAAAATTCTCATAATTTGACATGGAGCATGATTAGAAGTATAACTGAGTCACGTAAAACTGGAATCACCCTTAGTTTAAGCTTGAGATTGATAAATTAATTGAGTTCTAACTCAAGCTAGAGCTTCATTCTAAGAGCTAGAAATAGCTCTTGAGCTTGCTTCTGTAGTATGAAAGCGATAATATAATATTGATTCTAGTAACTATTATAATAAAATGATAAAAAGAATGTGAAACTAGAAGGAAAATAATACAAAATTATTTGATAAAAATTAAGTATAATTACTAAATGTTTTAATAATTTTATATTTAAACTATTAAATCATAATATATTTTTAAGTACTGTTTATAAATTTTAATCTTTTTATTAGTTTGTTTATTCACGAGAAAAAAGTAGAAAATAAAAGTTAATAAGTTACTCAAAAATCATTTCGTCCATGTAGACCTAACCAAATATTTATGGTAATCTATCATAACCCAAAATTTATTTAGAATTTCTTATATAGAAGGGATGTATTCCACAAAATAAAACCTTACCTATAATCAAAATTAAGTCACTAAAATTTATATTTCTATGATCAATCATACCTTTTTTTCCCTCCTTATCATATCCCTCTTCTACACCCTTTTTTTAAAAAAATTACCATGTCATCTTCATTTAAACTCTTTCATTTATTTGATGAAAATTAAAAATAGAACAAAGCAAGGGAGAGAGAGAGAGAGAGAGAGAATAAAAGAAAGAATACGAAGATCATTGAATGACACCCATGAAACAAGTCATGTGAAGAGGTTAGAGAGAGTTTGGCTAGTTTAAATTGAATGGCCAACAAAAAGATTTATGAAAGCCATACATAAATAATTAGAGATCAATTTTTTTTTATTATTGGTAGAAAAGCAGTCTCTAAGAAATATTATTCTATTGGTTAATTACAGTTTGAGATATATCCACTAATTAGCAACTTTGCTTACCAACTTTAGTATCAATCTTCATTTCTATAATGCCAATGTGAGCCATGTTGGTCTTTACAACCTCCATCATCATTATTGTCATAGTTAAAATTGATGCATTCTCCACAAGATCTTACTTTGGCTAAAATAAAATTTTATGTGTGTAATGTTTTGAATTTGGTTTATTTTAGATCTGTTTTTCTTGCCTTTATACAATGAAATCTTAAATCCGCCATGGAAAAGCTTGCTAAAATGGGATAAAAGCCTGGAGGTAGCATGATTTGGGACGAAAACGAGATAACATATTAATGCACTCTATAAAAGTTCCATTAAACGGATCTTGTTTTATATATACCCCTATTTTATCGCTTTTAGAAGATCATAATCTAAAGATTGATTCCCTTCAGGAAGTCGAACATGAAATTCATGGAGGCAGTCAAAGTTAAATCCCACTCCTCCTTTTAAGAAAATCTGTTCTTTTCTTTGTTCGCTCATCACTTTTTGAGCGTGCATGGCGAAGCACATCTAAACAAAGAGTCAAAAAAGAAGGTTAGGACTTTTATCATGTCCTTTTATTCCAGACAAATATTAATATAATAGCAGAAAGAGTACTGAATAAAATATAACATATCCCAATTAACATTAAAAAAATAATTTAAAATCATGAGATCATAATTTGTGGTATATGCTTAAGATATCTTCAACTTGTCATCATCTAATATTTTTAGACATTTTATTTGATAAGTTAATCATGTTAAATAATAACAAAGATACTGTTGACTGCGCACTTTTAAGATTTTCAAATCTTGAAAGTTGGAAGTGATCTTAAAAGATTTTGTTAAGTCTTTTAGATAATAGGCCGACGGTTCAACAGTGCACTTTATCTAAATTAATAGAATCAAGAATACGAAACAAAAAAAATACTTGGTAGCATTTTGGTCATTTCATGTTACATGTAAGGCTCAATCAACTAAGATTTTCATGGGGAGAGGCGAGCCCAAGAAGCCCAACTCTACCATATTTCCTTCTTTGCCCTCCATCCCCAGTCTCACCTTACCGCTCTTTTTGACCGTCGGAATACATTTTTGAAAAACTTCTCTCACCCATCTATCGAACTCAACCTCCAAATAAAACCCAGAAGCTGTGGCCAGTTCTTCCGCCAAAGCAGGGTCAACAACTAGCCTTTCTTCTCCTCCATTTCCGGTAACCACCTCCTCAAACGCCCGTTGAAGCGTTGCCGTGACACCCACTACAATCTGACGAAACAAGTCAGTGTTAATGTCAAAATTCAAGACAGCAGTTGCAGGGAGCTGAACCTCATCGCCACCTGCACAGACCTCGTTCGTGAGATCACTCAGCGCACCCTCATCATCACAATCACCGTTACTGGTTATGGCTACATTGAGATCAAACTCACCACCATCTACTGTTCTCTGTTTCTTCTTTTCTCTCATTGGATTCCACTCGCTTTTTCTCTTTTCATTAGACAGTGCTTGATGTTCCTCTTCCCCTACTGTCCACATCTTCATTTTAAGAACTCTATCACACTCTACTTCTTCCACCATTTCACTCTCGGTTGATGCAGAACTTGTCAATATAAAAATCAAATTAGCCAAATCGATCTCTCTTCCACAAGAATCCTTCAAAAATCCAACTCGGATTCCATCTTGGACTAAGCTGAGAAATTCGGGATTTGTGCGATCAATGTCATCAATCAAAACAACAGTTTTTGATTCCTTTACTAGTGCTGCTTTCACTAGATCAACAGTTTCACTTGCCGAATTTTTCACATTAATGTGTAGAACTCTTTTAGTGGATCCAAAAAATGATTCAGCTACAACACGAACCAAGCGCCTCTTGGCAATCTGATCATTCCCATGAATCATTATCCAGGTCCCTTTCTTTTCACTCGATCTGCAATCGAGCAGTGCATCTACAACCAAATGAATATGCTCAGATTGCCACGGAATGTTCTCCTGCAACTTCTGGGTTAATCCTCTTCGGCTTACTGCAGAGGCCTTTTTTTGCTCAGTTGATGTTGCTGAATCAGTGAACAGAGGGTTGCAGAGTGCAAGAGTGGTGATGATGGACTTCCTTGATGATTTCCTGTTCAATTCTGATGACCATTGGTTAGGGCTTTCTTTGCTATGAGCTGTGAATGACATTGAGCATGGTTCAATGGTTAACATGCTCTTCGTTGAAGGCAAGCTATTAGACCACCATGGATTCGATAAAGGATGTGCTTTGCTGATGAAAGAAGGATGCACTTGAGCATGGCTGATTCTAGACTGATGACGATTCTGGCATAGTCTCTTCCATTTCCATCTCAATTCAAGAAAGTTGGCCTGAAATATGATTTGGAATCAGAGATTACTTGTACTATACGAAAATAAAAATCACTCATTTAAGAGAACTTGAAGGCATGTCATATTCCTCTACCGTGTGAAGCTTCTCTGGTTTTTGACTTTGGAGCCAACATGGCAATTGAGCATTTCCAGAAATGGAATCTTTAGCTTCAACTTTTAAAACTGAGGCAGCCTCTTTCTCATAATTTGCGAAGCATTCAGCGCAACAAAGAAGCTTCTCTTCCTCTTCCTCAGAATTAGAAACTCTAGGTTCTAACATCTGGAAGTGGTACTGCTTATGTTTTGACAGTACTGAGTCCATGCCACTGCAAACAAATTTCCCTCAATTAAGCTCGTTTACTTAATGCCATAATTGTAAGGTTAATTCATTTTTTAAGCTTTGTTAAAGCAGAAAGATTGGGTTTTCTTTTTAACTACAAGCTTGTCCTAAGAAAAACCAAGTATTAAAAAAAGGACACTTTGAGTGCTCTTCCATACAAAAAAAACAAGACCAGATGAAAATAGAGATTATAAGTAAATGAAGCAGTGCTAACCAGGGGTCTTGGAGGCTGAGTGCAAGACCACCAGACGGAACTAGTACTGCCTGAAGATCCCACTGGGACTCAATGGATGGATTTATCAGCTTACTTCTCATGTAAGTCTTATAGCTAGAAGAAGCTAACACCCAAACTCTTCCTCTTTCTCCTCCTACTCCATTGACACCACTCTTGAGCTCAGATAGAAGCCTTCCAACCTCTGATATCAAATATTCCACTGGCTTAAACACAGCTAAACCCTCCCCATCTCTATCCTCCTCACCTACTGCCCACCTCAAGTCCCCTACGTACACAACAACTCCTTTCTCTGAAGAAGAGAACGCCCTTCTTCTAAGATCAGAAATCTGCATCTCCACATCTACTCTGCTCATAAGCTTAAGATGGACATAAGAAAGCTGAAGCTTAATAACCTGAGCTCCTTTCAACTCCTCAGGCACCTGCCCTCTTTCCAACCTTATCAACAATTCATTCATAACCCCCTCGGCTATGGAAACAGAGTCTCCTACCGCCACAGCGTTGCCGCTCCTCTTCCCCTGCTGCGGTTGAGACTGCAGCTGCTTTCTTCTCATCATCAACTGTAACACCGCCCTCACATCTTCTTCCTTCTTTTCCGCCGTTTTCATGAACTGAGTTGGCAAGAAAATACCGCTGGTGTCGAAAAGAAGGGACTGAGATTTGTTGGAAATGGTCAAGCCGAAGCCCGAAGAGGAATCCTCCTCAAGGTTTTGCTTAACGCTGGTGCTAGAGAAGCCTGCCTCTTTCATGACTCTGCTCACGCTCGGGTCGTCAAGAATGGAGATGATAAGCTGTTCGAGCTCGACCTTGATGGCAAGCAGAGGCTGGTTGTTCTGCTGGTGGGTTTGATGAGAGTGGTGATTCTGGCTCTCAATGCAGCCTCGTCTTTGGTGAGCCTGAGCTCGTTTGAGAGCAGCGATAAGGGCGTTGGAGAGAGAGGGATGGGAATGGAGGAGGGAGGAGGAAGAAGATGGTGGAGGGGATGTAGGAAGGCGGTTGAGTGCGACGTTGAAGCAAAGCTCGAGAGCTCGGCATTGAAGAGGGAGGGAAGTTGGATGATGGGGATGAGAACGAATGCAAGCACGGCGGAGGAGAGAAGAAGCAGAGGAGGACGAGTTGAGAAGAGTGGCGGCGACATGAAGGGGAGTGACCTGAGCATGGCCACGGCGTCGAGCGAGGTTAAGAGAGTGTTTGAGAATAGAGGCCGCCTCGGCTGTGAGGGCCTGCTGGATTGTGCAAGCTCCAGCGCGCATAACTCTATCACCAAGAACCAACCCCCACAACCCTGATAAAGAGTTTCAGATCTTCAGTATTATCATTTCATATTGTTCTTTATTAGAGCTTGCCCTGCAATTTTATGAGTTGGAGGGGAGGACAGAAGGCTCTTGTGGGTAGAGAATGGACTTTCAAGTGTAGAGAATGGAGGAGAGGAAGGGGAAGGCTCTATAGTGGCTGTAGGAGCGTTGCCTGCTTCTTTATAAGGCTTTTTGCTCTCTCTCTCTCTCTCTCTCTCTCTCTCTCTCTCTCGGTTGGGTTTCTCTCTCTGTTTTTTGAAGTTAATGATTTTAAATAGTAATAATAATAATAAATTCAGAGGTGGCGATCTTTTGGCTGCTGGGCTGACGGAGTTGCTTTTGGTGACATTCTCCAACGCGGCATGTTTCTGAAATTCATAGTATACAAATTTTATAAATTTATATATCTAATATTTATAATTTAATATTTATAAATATGATAATTTTTACATATTAAAAATATATTTCACTTGAAAAAAAGTAATGATAATAATATTTTTATATAATATTTAAATTTTAGATGATATTTATATAAATACTAAAATTTAGATATTAAATATATAAAATTATAAAAATTATATGTTATGCATTTAAATACACTTTTTTTATTTTCATTTTTTCACTCTTAAAGTTGTTATTGGATAGCTTATGGAAAGGACCAATAAATAAAAGTAGCATTTTTTTTAGTTTATCAAATTATTTAGGAGTTGTTTGGTTAGGGGGTAAATGAAATGCGCTGTATTTAGTTTATACAATTTTTCTCTTTTTAATCGTTTGGATGATAGTAAAATAAATACATTGAAATTTTCTGCGGTATTTCAAATCCCACGAATAGCCTATTCTTGGTGACTTCTAAATATGCTCGAAATAAGCATATTTCAAATACATTGCGGAGATGAGGTCCTCGTTCTCGAGGTCGGGGACGATGGCAGAGTGGTGGCGTGAGGAAATATTGTGGAAGTCAAAGAAGGCCTCGTCAAGGGCCGATGGAGCATGCGATTATTATAACTTAAATTATAATTTAATAAATATAATTATGTTTATTAAAATTGTGAGAAACTAATTCATGATAAATTAAAAATAAATAAAATAATGATTAAAATTTAGTTTATTTAGCAAAATAATAGTTAATGATTAAGTCATTTATTAAAAAAATAATTAATATTTAATAAATAAATATTAAACCATTACTTGATGATTAATTTATTTAATGAAAATTCCTATTAATTAATTATTTAATTATTTAATGTTTAATATAGTAATAAAATAACACAAATATATATACTCAACCAAATTATTTACATATAACTAATAAGATCTAATGTATTAAAAATACATTATTTTTACTTGCATATACTCAACCAAACAGAAAAGACAAATTTTTTGTATTTACTTTTTAGATAATCAAAAAACTTTTAAATATTCAAAATACATGGTATTTATTTTTACATTGTAGTTTTAAGTTTCATCTATTTCTCTCCTTGAACATAAATAATATTCAAAATTTATTTATTTATAACACTAATAATTAATATCATAGAATATTTTCATCTATTTGTGTGTGACATAATTAAAATATAGGGAAGTTGACAAAATTAAAAAAAAAAATGCAAGTTAGGATTTTGTTGTGAATCTTGATATTTGAGTGAATTTAGAAAATGATAATTGTAGGATAATTTTACAAATAGTTGAGTCAAGCTTAACTTGATTAATTTTAAGTAGCTTAAACTTAAACTTCACTCAAGATTACAAATTGAGCTAGGAGAATTTATTTCTATCTAATATGCCTCTAATATATAAATCATAATCAAATTTTTTATTTAAAAATAAATATATAGTAATATTTTTTAATCAAGTACTAAATTTTTATCTATATTTTAATATATTTAATTAATTTTTAAATTTAATAATTTAGTTAGTGAAAAAAATGTTGTAATTACTTAATATATAATAAAGTATTCATAATACAAGTATTTACTTTATTTTACATACACTCAACTAAACAAAAATAATAATTTTCATATATTTATTTTACACACAAACAAACAACTCTAAAGTATTCAGAATTCACTATATTCACTTTACACTGTATTTCTTTTTCAGCCAATCAAAAAGCTCTAATATTAATACAAATTATTTAAGATATATTATTCATATTTAAATGATTTTTGTTAATAAATTGATTAAATTTAATCATAATTTTGAGAAATCAGTAATTAATGCACTAAAATTCTCATCTTGATTGAGGTAGTAGAGGTTCCCACTATAAAATCATAGAGTCTGAAGTCGCATGCATACTTATATTAATGAAGCATTGGCAAAATATTATAATTTATTTCATGTCATGAGATGAAATGATAAATACAAAAAATAAAAATAACTTGATGAAAGAGCAAATATCATTATTTAAAAACATTTATAATCTCTTTTAATTTTAGTAAATTTTTAATAATTTTCTTATATTAAAATTCTCATCTATTCTCCTGTGGCATAATCTATAGTACAATGCAAGAGTTTGCCTAAGAAATTGACATAAATTTTTAAAAAAATGTAGAATAATTTAAATTTGTAAACTAATAGTATTTTGAAAATGTAAATAGTGATCTTTTAAAATTTCTTATTAGATTGCTTTACGTTGAAACCATACTTACAATAGTTTGATAAATTATAGGACACAAGATTTAATAAAAAGATTTAGGTTCATATAAATCAATTTTAAGTACAAATTTAAAATAATTTTAAAACACAAACTTTATTAAAAAATATTAGGCTTATTGAAATTGAAATTTTTTTGTCAAACTAAATCAAATTAGGATATTTGATTTAGTTTAATTCGGTTTGGTGCAACTTTTTTATTTCAACTAAACAATGGTCACTCCTATGACCTAAATTATTTTTTAAAACGTTCAGAAAAATATTAAAATTCAAAATGAAAGTTTTGACAAAGAATTAAATTCACATATATGCCCTAATTCAATTAACTATTCTGTGATTTAACCTGTAAATGAAATTTCAATCACATAGGTGATATTTTTGAGATACGGTTTTTATTATTTGATTAATTTTATAAAAATATTAAATACTTATGAGAATTTCTAATTATAAAAATAAAAAAAGTGATCATATTCAATCCAAATTTTGTTTCTTAGATAACAAGAAAAAGTCTATAATAGAATATGCAACTAAGCCCCTACAAATTTAATTTATAAAGTATGTTAAGCATTTTTAGTGCGTCTATCAAATAATGAAATAGAAGCTTGACCATTACTATATGTGATTATTTAAGATTAGCTTAAAAAATGAGCATAAATGCTTCAAATAAATAAAATATCAGGCTTATTAATTGTTGCTAGAAAACTACATGCAGAGTGAAAGTTTCATTTTAGTTGTGAAGTCCAAAGACACACGTAATTAAAGAAACGAGACACCTGCACTTTAACGTAAAACCCGAAAAGAGGAAAAATCACGGAAATTTCAAGAAAAGCTTCCACTATGTATGTTTGAGTACAAGATCTTCCCGATAACAGGATTATAATTGCATACGAGAGAGGAATAATAACAATGATCTTGTAATTCATCATGAGATGCGGGTAACTCTCAGGGTACAATTAGTGACTTTATGATGGTTGATGGTCCGAGGAGTGCGATCTTGCTTGAGGTGATCTGCTTGAGGATCTTCAAGCTTCTCTCTCCTCCTCACTTGTTTTTTCCTTCTTTCGGACTCTTCCCTTTTCTTCCTCTGTTCCTCCTCTTCTTCCTTGCTTTCTTTCTGACTCTTCCTCTTCTTCCTTGTTCTGCTCTTCTCTTCTTCCTTTTTCCTCTTCCTCTTTCCTTGCTTGACTCTTCCTTGTTCTTGATTCCGAAGGATCAATAACATGAAAGTGACTTGGTAATTCACTTCATTCACTTGTTTTATTGCCCCTTCATACAGGAATGAGGATTTATATGGATTCTTGAAATTCAAAGGCCCATACCACTCGAGACGGTATGATTCCTTCGATCATTTGATGATTTTGAGCATTTGCCCAAATGAAGTCGGAATTATGAGATCTTAGGCTCGTTAGATCCGTCATTTTAGACGCCTGACTATAAATATAGAGCGCTTTGGATTTAATTGATGTCCCAAAGATTCCAATGATATTTTAAGCTTGATTCGACGTTTGACTCAAAATCATATCGCACATCAAGATTTGTGCTTTGACTAGTCATATTTTGAGAGCCATATCATTAATGAATATATTATACCTTTATAATTCTTTCTATAAATTAAATTTTCTAATTCAATTAAATTTAATTTTAAAATTTGGCCATTATGGTTCTTACTTAATTGAATCACCTTATGTCAAATATTTATATTAATTGATTTGTACACTTGGTTTATTAAATTAAAGTGCCATTTTTTATTTAAAATCTCAAAAAATTGAGTTTTCCCATCATAATCATTTAAAATTACTTATTAGACATTATTGATATAAATATATGACATAATGAATCATTTGTATTTCTAAATAATATAACATCTATATAAATTAAAATAATAATCAAATCATATCATTTGTTCTTAATAAAAATGGTGGTATTTTATCAGCCATTTCTAAATTTATGATGGATCAAGAAAGAATTTAGCCTATCATATCAAGCATGAGGAGTTTAGTTTAAGCCAAAAAAATAATTTTTTTTTAATATAAATCGATGTTTATGATATTATAGGCTCTCAAAATTAGGGAGTTGCTTTATATAAGTATCTTAATAAATTTAATGAATCCACTAACATGGTATAATGCATGGTGTCAGATGGGTAGCACCTAAGTGCTATAAAACTGATATACTTCTAGTACTTAAACAATTAATGATCTCAACCACAGCTTACATACAATACATAATCATGAGTAAATACATGCCCAACATTAATACAACACATGAGACAAAATCACAACATGTAAAATATAAGAAATGTCTTCACAAACTTAAGCTTTTGGCTTGGGTCTTGTGACAGTCATTTTATCCAGTGATGTGCTACATGACCTTTTAAGTAGGTGCTTCTAAATAATTTAACTATAATCATCCACTAATAAATAAAAATTATGAAAGCATTTGAACTATGAAACATTTTGAAATAGCAAAGACATATCACACATTGAGTTTGATTAAGTTTGTTATATTAAAATGGGATCCACATCAATATGATTAAAAGAGATATCAATCTTGGAAGGTTTCATAATGCATCTCATGTCATTATCAGACACCTTCAACTTTAAGGATTAACATCTTAACCTAATTAAGCATTAAAAAACTTGAAGATAGCCTTGGTTAAGTGGTGGTAAAATCAATGTAAGCTCAAAATTGTTGACCTGTGTGAAATGGAAGCAAAAAATCAAATTTAAAACATTGAATGATAGTAGGCGTTCATGAACTCTCAATACATAGTTACAAAGCTAGTTAACTGATATAGAATTTAATGAGTCACCATTAACATATTAAGTACTAATATAAAAAATCATCAGTGATCCTCCATTATCTCTAGTTCTATTCTTAAGCACTTTCATAGAGACTAGTAAATTTTAACAAGTCTTCATTAACTTGAAACTCAAGATAATTTAAGTCTTAGATCATTCACAAAAAGATTTTAATCTCCTCCTCTACTATAAAGCCAAGTGCTTAACCCTTTGTAAAAACATTGAAAATCTTATGCCCTTGCTTGATGAAGCCCAGACAAAGTTCCATCTTACATGCATCCATATAAAAAAAAAGATGCTATAATGTTTCCTAAAAGTCTAATTTCTCCCTTTCCCTCTCTTCTTTTAGTTTTTTTAATTTACATAATGTGGTCATTTCCTACTTTTTATTTTACATCATTTTTTGTGGTGATCTATGCAAAATCCACTTGCATAGATTTGTGTAATGACTCATTATGTTACCATTGAGATTAATGATATTTGTTGACATGTAAATTAGAGTATTTTGTTAACAATTTTTCTTTTGAGATGATTATGTTCATAATGTTATAAGTGTGGTATCAAAATAACCCTTTTATGATAAAAAAATGAATTTCTATTTAAATTATTTGAATTTATGATGCAGAAGTTCTACTTTGATTTGATTCTAGTTTCACTAAATTTAAAGTGGCTTTGTTATAGTGATAGATGCCTTAATGAATGGCATTGGCAACATGCATATGTAAGAAAGGGAAAAAAATAAAGATGACAAGGATATTGTATACAAAAGCACTCATTAATAGATTCGATTTAATAATTAAATATTTTTGTTACACATTTTTCTATAAGAAACATAATTATGAAAATAAGAACAAAAGGCCAACAATCTTAACTTATTATGATGAGTCACCAATGTTGAAATTGATTAAAATAATTTAGTGGAAATAGATGAAAAACATATAGGATGCATTAAATACTAATCAATACTAAGTTCACCTTAAAATATAAAATTAAAAATATTTTTAAAAGTCATACAAACATGTTGACCTCATTTTTAAAGTGAGGATTCAATCTTCTCATCATAAATCTGGGGTCTTCTAGACACTAAGAGCTCCTTAGTCATATGACACTTCTAGTGGCTAAGTGAACACTTAAGTTAAACTTAGAGACTAAGAAGGATTAGCCATAAGATTAGGCTATGCCTTAGGACCTACGAAAACCTACCTAGCCTATAGCCTAACCAAACCCATGTCTAGCTCCTTAGCCAAAACCCAATCTCAAATCAATACAACCAAATCCAATTGAATCCCAATTCATATTCAAATTCTCAAACCAAAATCAAATCCATCATAACCTAAATCTAAGCCTATGATTTAATCATATGGACTTAGCCAAAATTTCCTTCAATCCAAGTAAAATTCAATTGATTTTCTCAAAATCAATTCAATCCCTTAATCATCATCCCAAGCTCTACCAAAAACTACAATCAAATCAATCAAGCCAAAACAAATTCAATCAACCTAACCTAACCCATTTGACCTAAAATATTCAAATGAGCCAAAATCCAATTAAACTCAAATCAATTGCAACCAAAGCCATAAACCAATCCCAAATCAATATCTAAACTCAACTCAACTTAATTCAACCCAAAATCAATTCAATTGACTCATTAAGCTCACTTGACCTAAAGGACTTATTTGAACCAAATCTCAATCCAACCCAAATTAGATTGAACCAAACAAATCAAAATCTCCTATGATGATTGTTAATCATCCTTGATTGATCAATTGCTACTAATTGGATCAAACCAAGTCAATTTGGCCATTTGACCAAATTAACCCAATTAGGTTACATGAACCAAATGAACCAAATCTCATCTAAGCCAAATCAATTGAAACCAATGATTTATGCCAACCTAAAATCAGTCCTTGAACATGACTTGACCATCAATTGAGCCAAACTAAACTCAATTGGCCCTTTGACCCAAGTTGACCCAATTTGACCTAAAGAGCCAAATTGGGTCAAATCAAAATTGATTGCAATCAATGATTCAAATTCATTTCAAATTGATTATTGAACATGATCAAAGCTTTGATTGAACCCAATTTGACCAAATTGAATTCAATTGACCAAATTAGCCCAAATTTACCTAAAGGGTCAATTTGGTCTAAATCATTCCTAAATCCAAATTGATTGAAATCAAAGCCTACAATCATCTTCAAATGATCAATTGAATATGAACCAATGCCCAACCCAAGCCAATTTAGCCAAATTAGTCAACTTAGCCCATTTCACCCATATGAACTCAAATGGGTCAAATCCAAATCTAAGCAAAATTAGACCAAACCAATTCAACCAAAATATTCCAAATACTCATTTTAACTTGAGTCAACCCTTGGTTTGACCCAATTTGACCAATTGGTCAACTTGACCCAACCTAGCTCAATTTGACTTACATGGGTCAAATTGAGCCAAACCCATCCGAACCAAGCCCAAACCCATTGAAGTCTGGCATGACCCATCCTTGACTTACATTGGGTCATCCCATATCAAACACAACCCATTTTGAACTCGATCTATCCATTACCCAATGGGTGAAGCCTCCCATATAGGACAAAATCTAATTTTATATGGTCAATAACCTTCCTTTGCATTGGGCAGCCACCCTAAACTCAAAATGGACCTCTGGCTATGTGGCTAACCTGACCCAGAGGGGTTAGGTCAGCCATTGGTCAAGGGGAGGTGGGTTAACCCACCTCCCCTCATTGGCTCATCAAAAGGAGATGGAGACAAGTCAAGGCAGCCAACTCAGACCTTCTTCCACTCAAACTGAGCCACCTAAGCTCATTCCTGCCACCTTCGGCCATCTATGGTAGCCGAATGGCTAGAAATGGCAAAGCCAATCTCTACCGTTTGATCCAAGGGAGGAGGGGGTATATCCCTTCATTTCAATTCAAACCAAAAAGTGATCATTCTCAGAGCTCAAGCACCTCAAGGCGACCTCCCTGAGTGATTTCCTAAGCTTCCCAAGCCTTCCCCTCACCAAAAAATACCAACCCGATATAAGACAAGGCCTAGCTCCATCCAACTCCACCAAATCCCAACCAATCTCAAATTAACTTCACCCATACGTTCACCAAGCTCCGACGAGGTGAAATAAATCTTCTCCCAAGTGATTTGAGCATCGGAGACCACTCCAAGCCTAACTTTGATGAGTTTTCTAGCGGCGGTTGATCCATAGAGCCACCGCGAAAGCAAGACACCTTCTTCTCAGCAGGGCTTCGTCTCTCTACCTCAGTTGATTAGCTAACGATCCTGAGCTCCGACGAGGTAAATTCTGGTAAATAGTAGATCTTTCAAATTTTGTTTGGCCTTTTCAAAGAAAATTGTAATTTCATGCAAAATCCACTGTTAGATCCCTTAGATTACCATTATGAAGCTTTTGATCCGAGCCTCCCAAGCAATCAAGAGCTCGAATTGGAGGAAGGCGACGTCCTTTCTCTATTGTTCGAGGGATGACAGATCATCCACCGTTCATTCAATGTGATTAGACTGGACGGCCATGATCTTTCATTAGATTTAATCTTGTTTTATCTCGTTAGGAATTGATGGATTAATTCACACTATCTGATCTTAGATCGGAAGGCGGAGATGAAAGCACATCTATCGCCTCCACGTCAACATCACGTTGAACGATTTAAATAACCAATCTCACGGTGCCACGTGGAAAGCATGTTCACTTCAGAAATTCGCATGGCGCCAATAGGATTAGGCTTAATTAAGGGTTAATAATTTTAATGGCTGAAACTTTAAAAAATCATAACTAATTATAGAAAAATCAAAAAAATACAAAATAAATAGTCATTAAAAGATAAATAGAGGAGAATTTATTAATAAAAAAATTTATTTGATTTTGAATAGTAATTTTGGCATAATTAGTGTTTAAATATTTACTTAATTAGCTTAATTAAGCCCTAATTACTTGGGCAGTTAATTCCAAACTTTGTGTGTTGATTCAATGGGATGACCTTTGCCTCCCATGATTTTTTTGAAATTTATTGCCTAGGTAATTAGGGGAATTGATAATTCAAATATTAATTATTCTCTTAACCAAATTAATGATTAATTAATGTTCTAAGTAATAAATAAATAATTAATTAAAGCTCATTAACTACTGATTAACAGTGAGATGAAGAGGGAGGGTGATTAGGACCTCTTTTCTAATTACTTATCCAAATTCATGTCATTAAAAAGAGTTAATTAATGTGATTTAATTAAGTGTTCAATTAATCAATTAATGGCTAAATCAAATCAAACTAAAATGTTAATCACTTCAGATAATCAACAATGAAATTAAGGATTCCTCTTTATGTGTTTAATGACATAAAGACCCTTAAGAAAATTATGATTAACCCATAAGTGTGAAAAAAATCATAAAAGTACATAATTAGATTCTTTAACTTAATTTATCCTTAATTATGAGCCAATTGTATTAGGTCCTTTAGGAGCATTGCAATTTCATTTTCTCACATGTTCATATTATTTTGGGGCTCATTATTAAATGATTAATCAAATTAAAGGAGCATAAGAAAGGGTAATTAAGTTATTTGATTAATGACACAACTTAATTAAATCATAAAATCTACCTAATTATATTTCCTTAAACCAATTAAGATCACTAAAATGGGAATGGGATTAAAATAGCAAATAGTCTCTCCTCTCTAAGCTTAATCAAAATCTAAAATCAAAAGATTAATACAAAGCTTTGAATTTCTTTAAATGATTTTATTTAATGTGATTGTCCTTAGGAATTAGTGTAATTGAATGAATTGTATGATTGTGTTTAGCTATTCATTTTCAATCACTTTAAATGTTGTATGCATGTGATCTTATGCATACATCTTTTTCAAATTTAAATCAATCAAATGGAATTTATTTATGTAAGCTTGCATGTGTTGGCGTAATTTATCATATGTGTGGCTATTATTACTATTAAATGCAAATGTATTTTCCAAAGTTTATAAATGGATAGCAATATTTGGAGTGATGATAGTTATAAATATATAGGATTTGCATTTGTTTATAGCTTAAGTGTGTGAATGAAAAGCTCTCTTTCTTAAATTCATATATAAATTTATATATGTTTGAATGCTAATAAGTATATAGTATGGACATCCCGAGAATACGAGGCTTCAAGTAGTCCCAAGAAGGTCATTTGATTACCTCAATTTCCTGGTTAATAAAGGCTTGAACTTATTTAATTTCATTCATATGTATTTTGATATTAGAATTTGAATAGAGCTTTAATTCATATGCATAAATAATTCAACTAAGGAAAATGTAATCTTTGCATGATTTTCATTCCTCTAAATTGTACATACATTTATATATACTTAATATAGCAAGTATATAATCTGAACATCTCGAGAATACAAGGCTTTAAGTAGCCCCAAGAAGGTCATTTGATTACTTTACTTCCCTAGTTAACAATGACACGTACCTGCTTATATCTTTTATACATGTGTATGTGTATGTGGTTAAAGAGTGAAAACCCTCTCTTTTAAATTAAAAATACATGCATTCATAATTACCTAAGTCACCATGTATGTAGTATGTGGATGTAAAGCTTTCTTCCTATATTCATGTATATGAATCTACATACGTTTGAATGCTACCAAGTATATAGTTTAGACATCCTAAAAATATGAAGCTTTAAGTAGCCCCAAAGAGTTCATTTGATTACCTCACTTCCCGGTTAATAAAGGAGCAGTACTTATTTAATTTCATTCCTATGTATTTTTGTGTTAGAATTTGGATAAAGTTTTAATCCATATATGCAAAAGAATTCAATTAAGTAAAATATCATCTCTTGCATGACTTTCATCATTATAATTGCATATATATATATTCATATGTATTTAAGTTAGCAAGTATATAGTCTAGACATCTCAAGAATATGAGGCGTTAAGTAGCCACAAGGAGGTCATTTGATTATCTCACTTTCCTGGATAACAATAACACATACTTGCATACATCGTTTATACATAGGCATGTGTATTTGATTAATGAATGGAAGTCTTCTTTTTCCACCAAGTATGTATGCATCCATCATCATTTAACTGTGCCAAAATATATTGTATGTATAGATATGCAAACTGGTAAATCATGTGCATGTTACATGTGATGGAAAGGAATGACTCAATATATTTCATGTGATAGTAATTCAACTATATTAATCTTAAGATGCCTTTCACATTGCATATGATTATTTAAAGTTAATCTAAACTTACGATTAATAAAAATATTTAATAAGCCATTCAGTAAAAAAACTAAATCAAATTAATATACTTTAGAATGTGGCTTAAAGTAGGGATGAAAGAGGGTAATCATCTTTCCTCTCTTTTAACACTTATATGTTAAGTGTAAATTCAAATGGAACAAAATAAAATATAAATTAAAATTCATAAATCAGCTAAAAGAACTTAAAATGAAACCACCCTCATGTTAACTTAAATAATTTCCAAATTTATGAAATTATAACTCTAATGTTTAGTTAAGACATAACACACAAAGCCTTAGCACACACATTAGAACTAAGATACCACTTCTAGTTCTAAGTTATGACGGTGTATGCGTGATGTTATATTTTTTTATGATATAATATTTTAGACTGGATGTTAAGGTGTATGTTTCACAGACTAGGTGTTAGTTGGTTATTAGCTTAATATTATTTTCTATAGGGGACTATGCATAAGGGGCCATTTAAAATAAGTATAAATATTTTTCTTGCAGGTTGCTTAAGCCCCTAAGCATAATCCATATTAGGACAAGTGAGCTTAGTTACCCATGTGCAGGGTGCTAAGTCTAAATTATGAAATATAACTGCTTGGCATTATTTGTATGTCTAGCTAACCTCTATTTTGCAGGTGTAGTTAGATTTACTTTTTCTATAAAGATATAATTTTGTAATAGAAATTAGGATTAGAGTTATGGGAGATTGGGATGAGTAGTGGCTAGAAGCTTTAGTCCTAGGGCACCCTATGATACCTCGGAGCAAATAAAATCAAAAGAAATGAAGGAAGAAATGAAGGAATAAAGAAATGAAGAAGTGAAGACCCCCATAACATGTATTCAATTTATAATTGTAATTATTCTTTTATATTCTAGATTGTATAAGGATAGAGCTCGACTACCCATCTTTTCTCTTTTTCTGGGTGTACGGTGGTGCCTGGCCACACCGACTATTTATTCATTTACGGCAGTCTATAAAATTTATTGATGTTATGTTTAGATTGTAATAGGATTGCCTCATTTTTATGATTTTTTCATGCTTGATGATTGAATGTGTGGCTTGGATGCAGTAGGCTCTTAGGACAAAATTAATTTTTCTATCCCAACTAATAACTCATAACTAAATTTTAAAATAATTCACCACCTCATTATAATGCTTAGGCTCTAGTCAAGATAATTAAAAGATTTATCAACCCTTTAGCTAAATGTTATATGTCTCACATCATACATATCATATTGAATCACTCTTGTAAAATGAGGGCCTTCATTTTACTACTTTAAGGACTGCTTGACCTATGAGAGCAACCCCTTATAATGGAGCTTCACCCTCTTTCTCTTTTAATTTGTCCAATAACCAAATTTCATCATGCATTTAGGCATAAATATCCCAAATCCTTTGCCCAAAATACTATGTCAAAATGAAATAAAATTTATAAAGATTTACATTTTTAGACTAAGTCATATACTCATACCAAACATGATCTAGTCTCTTAGGGAGTGAGTTTATGACTCTAGTTTCTTTCCAAATTAAATAACAACCCTAACTATCTTGCAATTTCATAAGACCATACTACATGGTTTTGAATCATAGAAGGTGTTAGCCACTCCAAGCGGTTGTAAGTCCAGAACAGTCAAATGATTTATTTTCTCTTGTGGAGGTAAATTCTTATGTCCCCTTTCGATTAGATTTAGGTCACACTTTTAACTTATGTTAAAGCTCTCTAGATTTAGGATCTGAGATTCTTGTTTTCCTCGGGCTACGAGCATAAATCCTCACCTCTTAGTATTTCCATAATCTTGTGTTGATGGATTATAAGTCCTAGTAATCTAATTAAATTTTAACTCAAACAAAATAAATCTCCTCACTTTCAAATATAAAGCCTCACCATAAGATAGATCAAAGTGCTCACTAGGCTTTCTAGTATCATGAGCACTTCCTACTTATTTTACTTTGGATTCCAAAATAAGTCTTCTAAACAATCCCACTTGATTTTCCAAAATAGCCAATCCTTTAATAGTCTTAACCTTGAAATCTTTGGAGATAATAATTGACTACTCTAATCAAGAGTATTCTTAAGAAATCCCATTTCCTATGATGTAATTAATTATGGAGGCTTGCCTCTATAGGGAACCTAAGAACCTGGCTTAAAATAAATCTTGCTTTATTTTTTCATAAAAAGTAAGGGAGGAATCTCTAGTATATATGAAGACCCATCATGCCTTAAGAGTCCTTATTAGGTGATTAGCTCTATTGTAAGGTGATATTTCTATCTTTTAAAATAGTACATCATACCTTAATGTCGTACCCGATCACTTCAATAAGTACCCCTACGATCTGCGTGTTTTCCACCCAACCCATCCAAAAATAAACACCATAAAACATTAAAACTTTATACACTTGTGGTGTTCATTAAAATAAATTTGCAAGATATATTTTTTAATATTGTTAAAGAATAAATAAAAAGTTTAGTTAACTAAAAATTTATAATGTAATATGAACTTAAAGATCACTGATGTATATCTAATGTTTCTTAGGCCACATTAGATTCTTCTTTTTCTTAATTAATATAGTTGAGTATGTCAGTTAGTTAAAGATTATCAATTCACTAGTATTAAAGAATATGTTAAAATACATGATAACCTCATCAATGAGTGTTGCTAAAGTTTTCTTTTCTCAATTTTATATTTGAGGTTGATTCATTTTGGTTAGTACAATTATGATGTCAACCATGGATAAATTTATATTCCATGTTATCTTAGATATGATGATTGTAGATGATATATACTTCAATTAAAAGTCAAACAATTAACTTCTCAAATATAAGAAAAATATTAGTAAACTTATAAAAATAAATTTATTACTCCCATGCAAATGAATTAGTTGAAGTCCTTTTGAAAAAAATGATTCAAGAAATTTTGCATTGCTTCTAGAAATGTTTCTCTTATTTATTCTCTTTGAGAACATAACTTCATCAACTCTCCATATAAACATTAAATTTTTTTTTTCATTAACTTGCATTGAAATATATTCATATTCTAAGGAACAAAATGAAATAAAAGTTTCTCATAATTATCAAGCTGAGAAAATCTTTAATAAGCCATGAAATGCATTCTTTGATCAAATTCATAGGTTAAATCTCCACGAAAGTTCATGATTCATATTCTAAAAGCCTATGATAGATCCCATCACTTGATTTGACTTGATGTTACTTAAATTCATTTATGTGAGCTATTAAGTGCTAACTACTCTTCGTAGTACTTAAGGAAGCATCATCTTGTTGTTCTTGTAATTCTCTTATGAAAGGATCCTAAGAATTTTGGGTTTTAAGTAAATTTTTCTCACATAATTCATTAATTCATTGAGGCCTTTAAAAAGCTCACAACCATGTTCAACTACATTCTTACCTATTGTAATATGCCTATTTTGAGGACTACACAAACACATAAGCATTATGCCCACCTCTATGCTTAACCATACATGCTTATGCTTCCTTTACTCATTAAAATGAATAATAACATATCCCATTACAATAAAGGATGGACTCATATTAGAAAATGTATATATTTATTATAATTTTAGAACTTTATCTAAATATTATAAATAGTTTTATAAATTATTAAATAGTTTATGTTATATCCCAATCTATTCTTAGGTGACATGAGACCTTATTTATGAGACTTAATAATGTGAGTAGAGAATGGAAGAGTGAGGAGAGAATAATGGTGATAGAAGGATGGACAAGTAGAGAGGGACTTACAGTAAGATAGTACACAAGAGACAACAAAATTCAAGCCTAAAAAAATAAAAAATTAAACTAGAGTTTGAAGAATCCAAAATCCCTAAATATACCTCATAATCCTTTATTTATAGAGATGGAAAAGTATATAAATAGCTATTCCATATACATAAAATAATAAAAAGGAAAGATACAAACTCTAAGGATTGATTTAATAAAAACATGTGTACAAGAATATGGTATGGTAATTGATGTTGTTATTTACTGGCATAGCTTTCTATATGGATTGAGTCACTAGGTCTTAGGTACGGGGTTAGTATTATGGGTGACTCCTTGACAAGCTATATCTTAGATAAGTAGCTAGTGAGTTAATCAATTGAGGTCTCTTGACATGCAAGTTGGGTGAGTTCACTAAGTGAGTTATGATGAGCCTTCATTGTGAGCTGATGAGATTCTTGTTGAAAGCTACACTTTCTCTTGTGTTCCTTACCTTCAAGAAAGGGAAACTTGGTCTAGGATAAGCATCATGATGAGAAGGATAATCTAATCATAGCTTATTTTAGGCTATCTCCAAGGTGAGCTAGCTGATCTAGTTGTATGCATGGAGTATATAGTTCCTTAATTTTTCATTCTTTAGATAAGCTACTTGGAAAAATGAGAGAATCAATGATCATAATTAACAATCTTGTATCATAGAGACTAAAAATTAATTTCTAATTTATTATCCTATGAACAACATTTAAAAAAATATGTACTATCTCCTTTATTTGATTGTTAATGTGACGGTTGAGGATGCTCTTGGCTTGTAAATTGAGGCATTGGGAGAGCTCAAAGTTTGATTGACATTTTCCTATTTTTATCTTTTGTGACTGCATATACTGTGAGATAGCTCCTCAAGGGATAGTCAAAACTTTTGATGATCACCATTTTTAAAAGTTTCTTTTGAGAAAGCACAAGGTTATTGTAAAAGTTGAAAAGAAAAGTTCTTCACCCTTTAGAGGGGGTGAGTGCTACTTCCACTAAGGTAGCTTCTATAGTGGGCAAAGTGCTTTCGAGGTATCATGTATGGAATTTGACATTCCAATTAAGATGTGTCACCTCATCATGTTAAGGAGATTTCATTAATGAGGCAATGAGTGAAAAAAGTGGTAACTCACAAATAGTTGTTGCCTACTCACCTTGTAAAGGTGGTTGTTCACCTTGCTGAGGTACTTATTTCATGTTGGATCATCGACTTGTTAGTGAGTACATTAAAATTTAATGTTTGCTTTTTGGTGGGGCTAGTGAGTAACTTGAGTTCTCATGTAATAAGTAGTTAGCTGATAAGTTTATAATTAAAAAATATATATAATTAGTAATTTTAATTAAAAATAAATTTTTTCTATCCATCTTCTTCTTATAGTTCTATGTTCAAAAATAAAAATAAAAACATCTCTAAATGCTCTTCATATTCATAAATCACGCTTTCTCTTTTGTCCTTGTACTCCTTAAGCACTTTCAACACTATTCTTTAATAGTTTATTATGTTTGCTATTCTATTTACTTTTTCAAGCTATCGATGCAATTACTTATAGAAATTTTTTGTGTGAGGTGAAAAGTTGTCTGAGCTAGTATTTTCTTTAACATAAAATTCATTCTATCTTTTATGACAAAATAACAAGCTTAATATAATTTTCATTATAATTTTAATTTATTCAAAATTTTAAAAAGTTTCATTTAATCATTGATCTATTTATTAAATATTCATAGCTTTCATTTGTCAAAATGTTTCAAGTATTATTTCATTGTAAGGTGATCCAATAAGTTATTAAGAATACCATTTATATATTGTTTTCATTTTACAAATATTATGATCATACATTATTTATGTAGATTACAATTTATTTACCTAAGGTATTTTCTTAGTGTAATTTCTTTATTGTACCATAAATTACGCTACACTCACTCAAATTAGAGATTACATTGTCACATTTAACTTCTTTTAGAAGATTTGAGATTTGTGAGAAAACTTTTTTTTAAGTGAAATCCTAGCTTGATTATGAGATAAGTGTAGATGTAGGGCAATATTATGGCTAAATCATGTAAAATAAATATTATTTTATTGCCTCACTTGCTTTACAATCCACATTTGCTTATTTACCATCATGATTACTATTGTGCTTAAAGTATTGAACACTTTACCTAATATTATCTTTAAAACTATATGTATTTGTGTTTCACTTAGGATAATATAATATTATTCTTCATTAATTTTCTAAATTAATAAATGTCTTATGAAAGCACAATTCAAACCCCATACCTTCAAATTTATTAATTATTTCAATAACCTATAATAGACCCACACATGCATTATGATGAAGTGTTTCCCATGAGTTTGTTACTTGTTAGTACATTTACACATAAAATAACATTGATTGATCAAGCATATTTTAATTATTGGTTGATCCATATGAGCATATTTATGTGGGGTTAAGACTCACACATTTGCACTTGCTTATACACTAATGTCATACACTTCTATAACACTTAATGAAACTAAAATTGAAAAGCCATTTGAGAATGTGACTATATCAAAAAAGTGAATTAGTTGAAGTAAATGCTAGAGTTTGTAACACTCATCATTAAACTTTTATTAAGCATAAAAAAAAATTTGAGATAAGCTTATCATAACATATGTAGGTACTAATGAGGTAAAATATCCACACATTCATAAATTGATTTACCATTATAAGTTAATTTATCAATGTTGACCTCACTTTTTGTAAGGTTGACATCCATCCTCTTTAAACATAGGATTCCATCTTGGCACTAAGATTCCTCACTAAGAGTTAGGACAATTTTAGTGACTAAAGGGATGTCGAAATCCAAACCCAATGACCCACAATAATCAATCATAAGATTAAGCCATTAGACTAGTCGGCCCCACTTAACCCAAACTATTCCAAACTCCGATGCACTATGTCTAATTGATTTTAAACCAATCTTAACCTCAAACTCAACCTAATCAAATATAAATCAATCACACTTTGGCTCAAATGAGTTAATTGTCCCACTTGACTCAAATTAATGCATTTGAACCATATAGGTCACTTTGACTCAAACTTGACTAAATCCAAATTAATTTTAACCAATCAACCACATGACATTCAAAACACCAATCATACCTAATTTTGGTCCAATTGATCCAACTTACCCATTTGGGTCTAAAGGGGCTAAACCCAAAATTGACACAAACTACTTAAAATTAACCTTGCCTAAACTTTTATGAACATCATTTGAATTTGATTGAAGCTTAACTAGGAGTCAATTTTTCCAATTGGCATACCTAGCCTATGTTATCCAAATTGAGCCCTATAGATCCGAAAGCAAATTCAGATCAATCCAAACTAAATTGAACCTACCCAAAGTCTTACAATCACCATCAACTCATGATTGAACAATTATCATGACCAAATTGCAACCCAATTTGGCCAATTAGTTCATTTAGCCCAAATAGGCCTAAGTGGATCATATTAAACCAAAATCTAAATTGACCCAAATTGAATCAGATTAACCATTCAAAAACATGTCAAGGTGATTATTGAACATAACCCAACCCTCAATTGGGCCCTATTTTGTCAATTTTCTAAATTCGCCTAACCCAGACCATAACTTTCATGAACCCTTTTGAATCAAAACTTAATGAAACCCAAATTGATTTAAGCCAATGCTTATAATTAATTACAAATTAATTATTAAACATAATTCAATGATCAACAAAACCCATTTTGGCCAATTGACCCAACCTAACCTAAATAGACTAAATGAACCCAAATGAATCCTATGAGCCAAATGGCAATCCAAGCCAAATTGAATCAAGCCAATCACTCCTACCATTTCAAATCATCATTTAAAAATAACCTAATAGGTCATTGTGCTCACTTTGGCCAATTGATTAACTTAACCCAATTAGATCCAAATTGACCTATATGGATCCAATTGAACCATACCAATCAAAGTCCAAACCTATCCAAATTAGTAGGACTCATTATTGGACCCCTCCACACCTGCCCAAGTGGACCCAACCTAAGATAAACATGGTTCAGACCAGTCTAAGTGAACCATGCCTCACATATAAAATAAACTCCTCAAATGAAATGGTCTAACCCATCCCTTTGGCTAAAGTAGAAAACTTGATATGCCTTGAGTTGGCCCTAGTTGAGCCATCCTGACCAAAGGCTAGTTTTCTTTGATATTAACCATTGTGAAAGTACCTTGTATAGCCTTTGCTTCACTAACCATGGGCTATCCATTTTACCTCATGTGACCAAATCTCCCACACCCACTTAAGGAAGTCCATCTCATCAGACCCAGACCAAAATGAGCTTTTCCTATTGCCTATCTAGCTAACTATGCATGAATCTACCAGAAATATTGGTTCACATGAGGAGAGCTCTATAGCTTATTTCAAACCACAAAACATAAGACACATCATCAAAAACTTCCCAAAGTCAATCCCCAAAAATCTTAGAGCTCCTCTTGCATTTAATCTCCGATGAGACCAAGCTCTTCTTCAATTCAAATGCCTCAAACATCACCCCCACAAAACTCTATATAATCTCCAAATTAACTAACCCCACACCTTCATCACATCACCATGACTGTAAATGAATCAAATTCTACTTGATTTGAGCACCAGAGAACAAAGCTTGACCAAACTCCAATGAGGTGCGTAGAGCTATGGTTTAGAGGCCATCTACGAGGAGGCTAAAGGGGACTTCAACAACAAGGATTCATCTTTTCAGGATGAAGGGACCTTGATCATTAATTCCAATATACATTGACTTTAGTGAGATAATATTCTCAGTAGATAGCCCTCCTAGGTGTTGGTCTTTTATGAAGTGTTCGTGCATTTAGCTTCGATTAGATCATAAGGATCTATAGAACTCATCTCTCATCAGAGGAAAGAGACGGATCATGCACTATTCATTCCACATGATTAGATTGAATAGTTGCGATTAATCCATGTTTGATTTCTCTCATTTTAGCCCTATTAATTATTGGATTAATTTAATCCATTATATCTTGAATGGCTTGGGATGAAACTGCATCCATCATCATTAAGCCAACACCACCTAGGATGATTTAACTAACCAATCTTGTGGCACCATGTGTAAAGCTTGATTAAGTTGACGGTGACTATGTAAATTGATTAAAATGAAAAATTATAAATAAAAATCATAACTAGTTATAAAGGCTCCATAGAATTAGAGAATGAAGAAAATTTTAAGAAAAATAAAAGTTCTAATTTTTGTTCATTAGCAATAACAATTAGGGCCTATTTAAAAAGTTTATTTCTAAAATTAATCTCAATTTAATTATCCAAATAACTTAAAATTTTTAGGGGATATTCCTCATGATGTCCTTTATTTCCCATAATTTTTTTTAAGTCAATTGGGTGAGTGGATTAAGATGTTTGATTTCTTTAGATGCTTAGTGCATTAATTAGCCTAATTATTAATTGTAAAATATATGAAAATTATTAAAATAGTTGTTTAGGTGTTCAAGCACTTTTGCTTTACACTATGACATATAGGTAGAATGGTTAAGAACTCTAGACTTAGCTAAATCCCAAAATTCACACTAATTTGGTTAATTACCCCTTATTTACCTATTAAGGGACCTATGACTTCAAAAATTTATAACTAATTACTTAGGACTCTAAAAATTATGATCAATCCCTCTTAATGCTTAACTAATAGAGAGATTTTTAAAGAAATTACATGCTTTAATTAGTTTTAGGTATTTTGAATGTAATTGATGATTTAGAGTTTTCTCAATTTATTTAATTAATCATAAAAATATAAGACAAATTGTATTCGAATTTTTAAGATGTATTTTATTCATTCTCATGTATGTTCTATAATTTTTCTTTAATATTTTGGCTTATAGTCTATGTCTAATTTGATTTTTTTGGGTCTATTTGGGTTTAATTACACCAAATAATTAATAAATCCCAATTAAATTATAGAAATAATATATTCATGTTTTGAATAAATGAATAAACAAAGAGAGTTGTCAGGTAATTTCATAATTTCTAATCTCCTCAAATTAAGCATAAATTACATTAGTTTAAATACCTTAAGTAAAAAAGCCTAATTTGATTTAAGTGATGTTATAACAATGTCATTAGCCTTTCAATGATTGTCTTAAGTAAATAGCTTTGTGACATCCTCTTGTTTCCTTCATTAACTTACATTTGTATGTTTGATCAACATCCATTTATGCTCATCTTTAAAATTTTCAAATGATTGAGCTGATGTTATGTAATTACATTTGATTTTATTCTTATTATTAAATATAAAAACTAATTTTAATTTATATATATATATCCATAAACCTAAATTCATAAAAGAAGATAATTAAAATACATTAATCATATGTATAATCAATACATTCCTAAGGTATATCAAGTTTGGAAACCTAGAATCAGAAGGCTACTATTCTTGAAGGAGGGTTGACCTCATTATCTCTGGTATAACAATGACCCGTACCAATGAAAATGTAAGGAGAAATACATATGAAAATTAAATTACTTTTAAATTTATATTCATTAAAACCTCTAAGTTAATTTATTCATTTGCACATACATATACATACTTATATCTAGCTAGTAAGTATATAGTCTGGACACTCGATATTAGAGAGCTATTTGTCCGAAAGAGATTTTGACCTCACATTTCTAGTTTAATAATGACACATACTTGTGAATGCTAAAGTGTATATGTATGGATGTGCATATATGTAAATGATTAATTTTATTTGATACACAAATATATGCATCTTCATATATATATAATTTAGCCTCCTAATTTGGACAAAGTTAAATATATGCATCCATACATGAATGAAATATTTATACATTAAACCATAAACTACCAACTCAAATAACATCTAAATAAACTAAAGTATTTTCATAATTAAAAAAAAGTGATATTTTAAAGAAAATTATTAAAATGATGAAGGAAGTTGGGTGCAAGTCCTAACAAAAATCATTCCTTATGCTTATAATTTTAAGATGTCCTTCACATGTTCGTAATAGCATTCAGATTTAGTTCAAACTTAGGATTTAATTAAAATATAACACTTCATCAAGGTGATTAAAAGTCATAAAATCCATCTCCTTAGATTTTACTTAGGATACTATGATAAAAAGGAATAGCTTTCACCTCAAGTGGAATTCATCAGTTTTCACATTCTTTAAAACATTAAGCCCAACTTAAACTAAAGTAAGATTGGTAACACAAAATCCACTCTTAAGCTATTAATAACTTAAATTGAAATCACCCATTGCTAACAAGTTAAACTCTTTGCTTAAACTATAATTCAAACATTAATGCCATAACTTTGTCAAGCCATAATAGTCTTAACAAACTCTTTAGATGGCAGGTCATCAATACTAGATTTAAGTTAAATCAATGCTTTACTGTGGATTAGTTTATTTTGTTTTGTGATGTAATATTTTAGATTCAATGTTAAAGTTGTATGTATGTTTATAGGATATTTAGTAGACTAATAATGTTTTCATGTAGGGGTTATGTTTAATATAAGGGACCACTATTATAATATTAAAATCTAGTAAGTTTCCTTGTAGATGTTTCTTACCTCTAAGCATAGCCCAAAAGGATAGGTTGGCTAAGACACCTGTTGGTGCCAAGCCCCATAGAATGAATTTTAACTGCTTGATGTGTATGTGTGTTATAGCTAACCTCTATCTCATAAGTTTTATTAGGTTTTATTTTTAGAAATTAATTTAATGTAATTTGTAACTAAAATCAAGTTAGAGCCATAGAATTAAAGATGTGTTGTGGCTAGAAGCCTAGACTGGAGGCCCTGTGAATCCTAAAGCACCTACATCATGAAGACTTGAAGATCCCATGGCTTTATTTTTTGTACTTAGTTCTACTGGGTTGTATAAGGCAAAACACAGCTACCCATTTTTCTGGGGTATATAACAAAACTCAACTACACTAATCTTTCATTATTTTAATTTGATTTGATTGATTTGATATATTTTCAATGATTTCACATCATAAATTGTATACTTTTATAAGTTTCTTTAAGAATATTGTATTATTATATATTGCTTGAATTCAGTAGGCTTTTGAGGGCTTAAATTATCTAATCCAACTTAAAATCCATTTTAACTAAATTAATACAGCTTATAATCTCATTTGATGCTTAGGATTAATGAATAGAAAATGTAGAAACACTTGATCTTCTTTCTTTGAATATAGAAGATATTCACTCATTACATGATAAAAGGGAGATCCTGACTATTGTTGGTAGCCACCCTTGAGTGAAGAGCATTTTCTTTTACTAATTCAACTCATAACATAATTTTATCATGCATGTATCCATACTGAACTACCCAATCCTGAGTTAAATTTGAAAGTCTAATATTTGTAATATAAGTACTTTTTATTACATTAGTTATGAGTATTTTCATACTAGTCATGATCTTAGAATCCTAAGGAGTGAGTTTAAGCATGTTAGTTGGCAGTCCATCTAAGCAAGTTATTTATCTAGAAGAGTTGGAGTAGGTTCACTCTTTAGTGAGAGTGAGCTAATATATCCACCCCTTCTAGTTATATTAGGTTGAGCTTTTAGCTTATGTGAAGCACCCTTTGTTTTAGGATCTGAGGTTTGTCTATTTCTTCTTTTCTATTGGTGTAAATCCTCATCCATTAGGCATTGTCATAATTTTATGTTGTTGTGGTACAAGGCCTAACATTCTAATAAATGGTCAACTTAAATTGTAATATAAATCTCAATTTCAATGATATAGAGCCAAATCATAAGGTATACTAAGCCTCCTAATATTAAAGAACTTCTTACTTATCTTTCTTTTGAACTCATTAAGAATTGTTCCTACTTGAGTTCTTTTAATTGATTTCTAAATTAGCAATCCTTGATTTAAACATTAAAATCCATAGAGATGTTAGCTAACTACTTTTAATGAGAGTTTTTTAGGAGATTTGTATGTTCTAGGATGTAATTAATTATAAGGGCTTTCCCCTGTAGAAAACTTATAACTCAAGCTTAAAATAAATCCTATCTTACTTCATCCATATAAGGTAGGGGAAAAATATCTAGTATACATAGACCCATCAACCTTAAGAGTTTTTATTAGGTGATTGAGTTCATTGTAGAGAGATATTTTTACATTCAAGGTTGTATATTGTTCTTTGATGCTATATTCGATCATTTAAAAAGGTATCCCCAAATCATAATTTTTAAACACCATAGTTTTTTCTAGTGACTCCGCCAAGGATGGTTCCTCTCTCCATATCTAATGATCAGTTAACATCTTTATTAAGTGTTCATAGAAATTATCCTTTATTAAATTTTGTCACATATGATAGGAATTCCTCATAGAAGTGGTTGGCTAGAAGGGGCTTAATCAAACTACTCTTAAAATAAATTCTTGAAAAAATACCTATACTTTTTAAAATATTTAAAAGGTTTAAAATTAAAACTCAATCCCCTATCATTTTCATTTTATTTCAAGTCCTATTTTACTATCCACACCATTGCTTTGAAGGTGAGTGAACCTATATATTGGTTGGGTTAAAAATTAGAGTTGATTGACCCTATTTATTGTCAAATCCTTAAGTCTACATATAATTTAACCCATCTACAATTTATATAACTATCCGAAGACCCTTGGGAACCAATGCAATTTACATTTGATCTCTAATTACAAGTTCAACCATTGGCTCCACCACACAACTAAGTCTTTTTATATCCCTCTAAATAGAAAGCTCTAGCCATAAAATTGGACTCGTTCATTTATAATTAAATATAAATTAAGTAAAGAGTGAGCTAGTGAGTCTAGATAGTTATATTTACATTTTTAACATAATGCTAACACATATAACTAGTCAAACCAATATCATTTTTTATAAGACAACTCATTTAGATAGTAAATTTTTTAACTTATAAAAAATTGATGTCATTTAATTATCTTATCCTTTTATATGATCACTTTTGTAAATATAAGAATATTGAAGAGCTAAATATATACTTAAACATTTCATGGACCATATTCAGGTCAATCTAATTTAAAGTTCAAAGTAACTCATTAGGAAAACTATAATGAAAATATGGAACTCTTTAATAAGTGTTAAAAGGTTATGGCACCATGAGGATGTGTGAATTGGTATTTAAAAAATTTTCAAATTAAAACTTAGTTTTCAAACTATGTGAAAGACTTAATGAAAAAATAATTTGATTCTAAAATAGAGCATAATAATAATTCAACATCAAGTTCAATAAAATAAAGAACAAGTGATGAAACAAAAAGAGACAAGAGGCATAAAAATTTTTATGTAACTCGACCACATCAAAAAACTAGTCTATGTCCACACCTTGTAACACAGGTTAAGAATTCACTAAATTAATAAAATTACAAAGAATCTCTAGTACTCTCCTACAGATGGCCAATACAATGGAAACTCACATACTTAACTACACTAGGAAAATATAACTCCAAATAAAGCACATACTCTCCTACACAGGTAAGTACAACCCAACAACTTTAAAGTACAAGATAAAACACAAAAATAAAATCTAACTCTTAGTTTTTAAAATGATTTTACTCATAATCCCAACTAAGCAATAATAAGACAAATGAATTAGAGTCCCTAATTTATTTTTGTTTTTTTTTCAATATAAAATATGTAATGGCATGAATTTAAAAAGAAATTTGATGTAAAGCACTTAAACAAAATCAAAATTTTAAAATACATACACAAATTGAATATATACACAAAAATCTTGAAGATGAAAACCTTGAAATGTAGCTTAACAAAATTAAGAATAAAAGCCTTGAAGATTTGATCATATAAATCAAAGCACAAATCCATGATAAATATGTGATATTTAAAACATATAAAAAAAAGAAAGAGAATTTAGAAAAAGCTTAGCAAAGTCATAATAAATCTTTTTCAATCAATATACAACATCAATACTAAGAAGCACAATCAATTACAAGAAAATTGAAATAGTCTTACTCATGTATTTTGAATGAATGAAAGTGCAAGAACAAGACTTGAATGAGTCCAAATTGAAGGCTTGATGGTAATGGAAAGAACTCTTGAAGTGAATGAGGAAGAGGAAAAGAATTTGCACACTTGAATGAAGAATGCACCAATTAATTTTGCATGAAGAGTTGGTCAGCCAAGCTAATTCACCAAGAGACTTGAATGCACTCTATTAATTAGAAAATTAGTAATAAAAGGGGTTGGCTAAAGTATTGAAAAAGAGAAGAAAAATTAAGAGAAAAAATTATTACGAAAAAGATTTAAATCAAAGAATTAATTTAAATTTAAAATAAATCAAATTTAATGATAAGTTATTAGCCAAAGCATGCGGAGGGAAGAGATTTGAATGCACTTAATAAAATTAAATAAACATTAATTAATTACGAGATCAATTAAGTAACAAGTTTGAAATAAGATTGAACAATTAAATTAATTATGTATGATAAGAAAATAGGCCAAAACCTTCCAAGAATGAATCAATAATGAGTTAATCCAAGCTAACGAGGATATATATTAATTAATTAATCAAGGAATAAGATTAGGAAGGACTTTGAAATTAAATCAAAATAAAATAACTAAATAAACCCAATATGTGGGATGATCATGGCTTACCATGCAAGGATCAATCTCCACTTAATGTTATTTAATTAATTACATATTAAGAGAGTTTAATTAAGAAAAGATTTGAATTTAAAACTACATTTAAATTTAAATAAAAAGGGAATAGGTTGTTAACCAACAAAATTTTCTAAAATAAATATATATTAAAGAAAAATGCATTAAATCCAAACTCATTTAATTTTATATTTGAATTAATTTAAATTAAAGCAAATTAAATCAATTAAAATAAATTTGGGGCCACCAATTTATTTTATATATATAAAAAATTAAAAATAATTTATTAAATGATTAAAAATTCAAAATTCAAAATATTTTAAAATTTAAAAATTCTCAAATAAGAAAATTATTAATGCATTAAATCAAATATACCATGATAAAGAGATTCAAAATTTTGGCCATGCATGTGAAACCAAATGGTTTGAATGCAAAATATGATACAATAACAACAACAAGTCTTTATTCCACTATGTGGGGTCAGCTACATGAATCCTTCTTCTCCATCATGTGTGTATAATGTATCAAATTCTCATTTAATTCAAGTATACTAAGGTCATTTTTTATACATCTTATTCAAGTCAATTTAGGTCTACCTCTACCTTTCTTAACATAAGGCAAATCTAATGCATCTACCCTCCTAACCGGGTCATCGGACGGCCGATGCTTTATGTGGCCAAACCATCTAAGGCGACTCTCTCTAACCTTATCTACCACTGGAGTTACTCCAACTTTTTACCGAACAAATACTCATTTCACATTTTATGTGTAAGAGTAAAGCCACTCATCCACCAAAGTATCCTCATCTCTGCAACACTTAACTTAATCTTGTGCTTCTCTTTTATTGGCCAACATTCTACACCATAAATCATTGTAGATCTTACCACCATCTTATAAAATTTTCCTTAAGTTTAAGCGACAAAATATGATGCAAGAGAAAAGAAAAAATAATAAGAGAGAGAAACTTGATATTTTAAATAGTTAATTAAATAAATCATGTCATATACTTAAATAAATAGATAAAAAATTAAATAAAGTATGAGAATGGATTAATGTGATATTAAGTACTAAATTAAAATTTAGATGTAATAGATAAGGCTTAAATTAATGCAAGTGATCAAATTATCCAAAAAAGATAATTTTATAATAATTAAAAAATAATGAAATTTTTGGTGGAAATATTTAAAAAATCAAAATAAATGAGATGAGCTTATTTTAGCAAATTTTCATCATTTTTTGAGCTTTATTTATTTTATTATGCAATCTCTAAAGAATTTCTCAAACTACATAAATCTAAGCTTTTTTGACTTTCCCGAGCTGACTAAATAAATTGGATCTGGTAAATTCCTAAAATACTTGAAATGAATCATTAGCATCTTCTAATCATATACATTTTTTTCCCATCAAAATCAAATAATTATATCATAAGGCTCATAGAGTCAATATTAGGTTCACTAATAAACTCTCTATGTTTATTATAAACTATTAAGTTCAATATGAATGCATTAGAGTCACAATATGCTTCTAAGAGTTAAATTGATCATGTTAGAGTCATTTGATGAACTTAGTATCATAATTGTGAACTTACTATAGTCACAATGAACTATGTAAACTCATACTAAACTCATTTATTATGATAAACTTCATAAAATCATCTTGAACATGTTAAGAGTAATAGTAAACTCGTCGAAATCATACTAACCTCACTAGAGTCATAGAGATCACTTGTCTAACTTCTAAGAGATACTTCTAAATCGCATTAAGGCCAATGAATTTATCAAATAGTTGGAAATCCCATTTACATACCTATGACCTCACTAGTTGACTGAACAACTCCTTTCTATGTGCATGCATTAGCATTTTGGTCATTATGTTCATGTGTTTGTTACAGTCTAACAAAGGTCAAAGGTTAACTTTTACATGGGATTTTTTTTAGGCATTTGGTATTGGTAATTGAAATATTAAAGCTTATTTTCTTCTTCTTCTTCATCTCTTTATTATTATTATTATTTTGGTGAGATCTTAGAAGCTTGAGGATCCTAATGTCATCACAATCAAATTTGGATCCAACTCATTTGACTAAATTTACATGGCTGAACTATTTTTCACTTTATATTATTTATGTGTGGATGGCTTGCATTAGTTATTTAAAAACTACTAATATTTGTTAAATATTTAATTATAATGACAACAGCTTTTCTAAACATATATTGGAAATTAATTCTCACTTATAATTTGATTGCTCATTGGAGATCATTGAAGCCTTTTTTGTTAGGAGGGTCGCAAACTCACATACCACACCTTGCATAATTTTACCTTATGGTTAATTAATTATCTTATTTCAAATGGATGTGATTTAATCATATGTTAATTAAGTTTACTTTTAATTAAATGTCTAAGCTCTCAACCATTAGGTTAACATACCTTGCATAATTTTACCTTATATTTGCAAGGATTTGGGGATGTTGGAAACATGATTTCTAATTCAATCCACTTGAGCTCACACTTGGCCTCATTTGAGCCATTTTTTACATTTTTATGTCCCACTCATCCAGTAGTGGTAATTTGCCTGTGTTATCGAAAGATGCACAATTCTTAATTTTACTGCTTTACCTCAACAGAAATTAGTTAGCGGAAATTTGTGTTTATCTCTCTCTCTCTACCTCTATCTCTCATTGCATGCAAGATGAGAAAAGCATTCATTAATGCACCCTCCATGAAAAGGTTCTGAGATGATGAGAAAAAGCTGAAGAAAGATTTCGTTTGGCACATTTCTCATAAGTAGAAGATCACAAAAGTATAATGCACGGTTATATTGTTTTGTATTCGTTTCTAAACTAATCAAAGTTCTCCACAGGCATGCTTTCAGAAAAGGTAGCCTCCCATAACATTCCTTGGAAGTAGAGGAAAGGCTGAAGTTTAGCGACAAAAAAAAAAAAAAATGAGAGAGAGAGAGAGAGGAGAGAAGGGAGGACGACTGCACTATATTTTTCGGGCAAAACGACTGCACTACAATTTAACTCAAATTATACGCAAGTGAAAAAAGAAAGTTAGAAAAAGGAATAAACTAGAGAGAGAAGATAAAAGCAGCATGGCAGTATTACCTTTATGATCACCTTGTTTCCTTTTTCCTCCTTCGAGGGAGGACGAATGAGTGCTATCTCACTGTCTCAAAAGAAAAAAGTAAAGAATTTCTCTTTCTAATTTCTCTCTCTAAATCACCCAATGGCTTTATAGAAAGTATTATATTGCTTCTCTCAGTTCCGTCAAAAGCACCCAAAAATCTAGCATCTGTTGCTCCTCATTTCATTATAGTATCATTCTATTCTCATTTCTTCTTCTTTTTTAATTGAAAACTAATATTAAAAAGAATCTAACTTAAAATAAAAATGTATCTAATCAACAAGCATTAGAGCACCAAAATTAGGTTAAAACTGAGTCCAAGCAAAGCATCAGATTTAATGGCACAACACGAGCACAACAGAAATTCGCTACTCAAGAAACAGGTCTGGAAACGAAAGGTAAAACGGTGATGCCTTCTCGTGGAGGCAAGGGTTAGAGGGAGCGGGGCAAAACCGCATAAGCAAATAAGACCCAACTGGAAGAAGCGGTTAAGAGAGGCATAAATCTCAAAATTTCCCAACCACAGCAACTAATGCAGCCACAAAAATCGAAAGAAAAGTTGAGCTGAATTCCACCATAATAGCCATCCAATAACGCTAATTAACTCAGCCAGTAACTTCACGAGAGAGAAGGAGATCGAACCCAAACGGAAGATAAAGGAAACAGACGAGGATTCTAGCAAAACTTAACTAAAGGAGAATGGCAGCAGAAGATTCTACAATTCAACAACTATCAACAGAACAAGTAGTAGAAAAATAGAAGCAAAGGTTTACTGAATACATACCTTCACCTGATAATGCAAAAAGGTAAAAATACTATTATGATTCGAGGGCCGAATATTATGTATTTTATTATTTCTTTCAAGCTATATAGTGTAAACATCATACAAGTGATAAATAATATCTGTGTGCTTGTAGTTGTTGAATTGAATGGAAGCACTTGAGAAAGAATACGTGAGAGCTGAAACTGTCTAGAATTAGCTCCATTGAGATAGGCAATCGAGAAAATAAATGTTATGGAGTCATATAAAAATAAAAATAAAAAATTTATGAGTTCTATTATTTAATTTATAGAGATTCCACAATGTGTTAACAAGTAATGTTAGTTAATAAATAATCCACCATGTAAAGAGTCCTTAAGTATAGGATATTTTGGCGTAAGCAATAAGTTAGAGAATGTCTTAAACCTAATAAATTTAGTTCATTGGATAACACGCCAATCAAAATTTAATGCCCTCTTTGTATATTTGAAGGAAAGTGAGTCCTTATAATTCCATTAAGAATCAGAACCTCCAAAATGTCATTATTTTAGGGTTTAACTCAAATGTCTAAATTGTAGTTAAATGATTATTGTTAGTCTTAGAATATTGAGAAAATAAATGATTATAATTGATACTTTGAAAAAATACATTGATTATAATTTAGTTATCTAGCGCACATTTAAAGGAATAAATAAAAGGAAAAAAAATATTATTATCATTAGTAGAACTCTTCCATCATTTTAAAATAATAACTTTTGATTCCCACCTTCTATCAAAGCAAATTCCCTTCCTTTTCACAATTGAGCAACTTTTTTGACTAGTAATTTTTGAGATCAGACCATTGGTTGGGGGTGATCGGTATGTGTGCTCCTAATTCCACAACGCGTTTTCTCTTACAATTATATGACAATTTTTTTTCTTAGATATACAAAGCAGTATTTTTCTTAAATTTCAGTATTAAGCTATTTTGCCCTTGTTATAGTTTCATGTGAACGGTGGGAAACATGTAGTGCAGGGTGAGTGGAAGGTGTGCTCCTAATATCGTAGCATGTTTTCCCTTACAATTATATGGCAATTTTTTCCTTAGATATGCAAAGAGGTACTTTTTCTTAAATTTCAGTATTAAGCTATTTTGCTCTTGTTATAGTTTCATGTGAGCGGTGGGAAATAGTAGCGTAATAATGTTTGCAATAATGCAATAAAGCTAAGAGGACAAAGTGAACATACATTTTAAGAAAGAAAGATGTGACTTTTCTGAAATTTATTGGATTTATTCATCGTTAATATATTGGTAATAGTGCCTAGATTAGGAGGGGTTAGCTAATTTTTCCTATTGTATTCTTCCTTCCAATTATTATATGTTAGGGAAAAATATTTTAATGGCCACCAACGAATTGTAATTTATTTGATTACTTTAAAGAGGAATTGCTTGAAATTATGAAGGGGAATAACAAATTTTAAATTTGTATTGAATGCATGATGCACCATTTAATACAGAGTCTAAATTATTTAATTGATGGAGTTCTGTAATTATCTGCCTATTTGCAAGAAGAGTGATATTATAATGAGAAAATAGATCTCAATATATAAAAATAATATCATTGTGTACTCTGATAAGGGCAGAAAGTCCTTTGTAGAAAGAATAAAAAAAAATTCACAATTATGCTCTCCCACAAAATAAGCTCTCTTTCCATTTATTTGCTCTTTGGACTAATTTAAAGAATAATTTATATGTTTTAGTCTGATCTTAATCTTTGTTGAAATAACGTCTAACTTTCTAAAGCATTTCATCTCGAAAAATTTCAAAATGCGATAGGACTTTGAGTCATTCCCTCCAGTTGATAGCAGGTCTTAATTTATTGGTAGATGAATTTTGCTAATATAGACACACACACTAAATTCAAGTGTAGACAATTTAAGCAAATGAATAGAGTATGGTCTTTTTTCTCTTAGGTCAAAGATTGGAATTTTGAGTGATCTTTTAATTTTGTAGCTACAATGTGCAAGCTTCCTTATAAATACTTTGCTCAGTATAATAGAAAGGTAAGAACTAATTGAACTGAGCTTTATGTGAATGCAAGATACCCTTCTTGAAGGTGTGTTACTTATGAAGCTTGGCCAGAAAGGATTTAGAGGTTTTTGTTTTATTTCTTGGATAATATTGCTGAATTTAAATTTGTTTGTGGTGTAATGCAAGATCTTACATGGACATGTGGGAAATAGGATAAGAATAAACAAAACTAGAAAAGGCAAAAAGAATATAAAAATCTAGGAATTTTCAGTATATCTGAAAATTAGTACAAGAGGAAGGCAATATACATGTCATCTATGTGAATATAAAAGCATAATGTTGATTTTCAGGTTGATGTAGACTTCTTCAGAACTCATCTAGGTGAAGTCAAGTTCTCTTGCATGTCAGTGACTATGCTAGTCGCCCACATAAGGCAAGTTCTTTAGGGTGGCTAATGAGTAAATCTTTTCCTAGGCTCTAATGCTTGTCACTAAGCAATCTTCATACTATTCCATTCGTTAGATCCCTTTGTGTATATATGGTGATATATTTAGCTCCTTGATTCTTTTGCTTATGGTAAAAGCCACTTGCAAAAAAGATAAAAAAAAAAATAAAAATAAAAAAGTAATTATTAATAAACTTATTAAGAAGTTTGACCAAAATTCTCTTAAGCATTTATGACACATTATCTTTGACTTGACCTCTACCTCTGGCATTTTTCATAATTCATGGCTATATAAGAGGGGCTTTTGCATTTCAATGCTAGTTAATGTTGTGCTCTTTTGCGTTCTTCGCTGAGTGGTTCTTCGAATACCAGCTAGCTCCTTTTTCTAAATAATTGAGTGCTCGATATGGCTTCCTAAAGACCTCGTGATGACAGTGATACTATTGAACTCTAGTTGGGCTTCTAATAGAAAAAGAAGAAAGCTAGGAAGCTACTTGGAGGGGAAGTTTTGTGGCCCTTCTTATCAAGGCAAGTTTCTCGATCCAAATAGAACCGACTTTGGCAACAAGAGTCACACCTAAAGAGGGAGGTAGTGTGGACTCGTGGGTCAAGGCGAGTGCTCCCAATTTTGTTGGGGCAAGTGTCCTGGAAAAGTAGTTGAGCACTTCACCTCTTATTAGAGCAACTTAGAGAGTGTTTAGCATCCCTGAGGAACTAAAGAAGAGTGCCCACCTCTTTTTCAACAAATTAATGTCTTGGTGCAAGTTGGCATGGACTCGTTTGACAAGACGTTGTCGAATGACTATCTAACCACAATAAGCAATTTTTTTTATCTTTTAGTTTTGTTAGTATTAGTAAAAATTTTAACAAAGTTTCTTTGTACATGTAGGTTAGCATGTCAAGTATTTTTGGGTTTGTTAAGAGGGGTGATGAGCATTCGTCGGCTCCCATAAGTGGTTATCTTGGGCCCCTAAGTAGAGCTGAGTGAGTATTCATCTGATTATTGGCGAGTTGTTAAAATACCATCTCAATAAAGAGAGTATGTTTGACTTTATGAATGAATACCTTTTCTTGGAATGATCTCTTCGAGTAATCATCTTATAGTGGTTCATTAAATTACAATTTACGATCATCTTTCTTCTCATGCAGTGGTGGTTGCAATTTAAACAATTCCTGTCACTATTGATCGTCAATTGATTCATGGTGACTTGACAATTTCAAGCTTTTCTCTTGAAGATAACTTTCTTATGCTGGAAAAGGACTTGACAACACCAACTCTTACATCCATTAAGGAGAATGATTTTACCTCGATAAATATAAATGAGAAACTGGAAAGCTTTCTTTATTTAATTTGCCATGAGAGCAACAAGTTAGAGAAGAACCAATCTTGCTCTCTAAAGGAAAGAAATACAATACAGGAACCTAATCCCACTATACTTTTTGCTGAGTTTATTGCTTTGTAGGGACAAGTAGCTATCTTAAAGTGGGCATGATCCTTGGGAGGAGTGATGACTGAAATGAATAAGAGGCTAACAAACATGGAAGTTGAGTTGACTTCACTACATCAAGAAGACGAGTTGAGCGAGTCTTCTCACTTCATTCTAGTGGTCAATTTTATGTTTGAATATCTGTCAAACAAAGGAGCACTTATTGTCTAATGGTTTGCCGACCTCATAGTTTGGCAATACAAAAAATAAATGTAATGTAATAAGTGGAAGTAAATGTTTGTAAACTTATATTTGAATAAAAATAAGATATTTCTACTTTACTTGCCTATCATATTTATTTTGTTGTATATTATGGTTTCACTGTTATACTAAGTTTTTTGAATTTTACTTTATTGGCAAGTGAGCCTATTATTTATTTTGCCATTTTGTGTGACACTTAGACTTCTCACAAGATTTGGTAATGATTTTTGGAATTTTATGCATTAAATAATTAATGTGACACCCACATTTTCAAAAAATTTCCTCTTTGCCAATAAATATCACCATTCATGATTAAGTAAAATTTTTATTGTAGTCAATCTTGTTTATAGCAAGTGACTGTTCCTTTGCATGAGTCTTCTTTTCTCTTTTCTTATGAGTTAATTCTGAGTTCTACTTTCTCCTAATCATGGTCATGGAACTCTTGAAAAAGGCATCCATAAATTTCTTGGTGAGCACCAAGAACTAGATCTCAACTCTTGATCTCAAGATGGAGACCATCATTTTACATGGATACCTTCATAGAAATTCCAATTTCTTGATTTGAGTGGCTAGAGATAATAAGTGATTAAACATTGTGAAGGATGATGTGCTATACATCCCCTTCAAATACTTCTAGCATAGTCTTCATTTCCCTCTATGCTCCCAGCTAGTAAAGATTATGAAGTTTTACAACATAATGCTCACTTAAGTTCTATCAAACTATATAGCAAGCAATATGACCTTTATCTTGTACTCGAGGCAAGCAAAGATGTAGTGGAGTCTAACTCTTTATCATCATTCATTAGTAGTAAAGGGGTATAAAGAAAAGACTATTTAGTTCTTGATTATCTGCTTGAGGATAGTGGGCTCAGAGAACAAAGTCATGAACTAGCGTTCCAAGAGTCCAGTGCTCTACTGATTGGGTGGTGCTGACTGTTCTCGTTCCCTTTATTATTGATAAGGTGGTGGTTCCCCCAACTAGCCCAATTGAGGAGGAGACATTGGATAAGTTGGCAAACAAATCACTTAATATCCAAATTTTCCTTTAGTTTGACAACATCTATGAATAGATCCTCTATATGTTCTCACTTGCTTAAAACTTGTCATTTCTTTTTTTTTTTCCTTTTAATAAGCTTGACAATTCATCTTTACAAGTCATGATGTCTCTACTCCCTTCCGATCCAATCTCAAAGTGCTATAATTTTTGGGTGAGTCTAAGAAAGGGGAGAAAGGAGATAAGTGAGAGGAAAGGGAGGGCAAGCCTACACTTGCTAAGGTCATCTTCTTAGAGTTTGTTGAGTGTATTTTGATCTGATGGTAACTAGAGAAAGCATCTAAAAAACTCATCATTTAGTACTATATGGTCGAGCCAGCAAGTGTGTCTATGCATGTGTTTTGGTACATATATTTATAATAAGATGAAATGAGGTTTGTAAACTCTACACACATCCTCTATTTGCCATTAGAATTTGGTACCATAATGACATTGGAGATACATTCAGGATACTAAACTTTCTTGATGAAATTGACATCCAATAACTTGATGAATTCTTGCCTAATTTTCTTAGCAAGTAAGGTTGTTATCTTTCTAAACTTTAGCTTAATTGATCAAGCTTTTTTAAGGTTGAGCTTGTGGCAGAAACATTGATATATATACCAAACATCTTAGCCACAGAATAGGTGAATACATCAATATCTTCTTAAAGTGCTTATATAAGGCTTACCTTATACTCACTGCTATAGAATGAGTTGATTCTAATTACTCATTGTAATTGTTTTTTTTTGCCAATTTTTATATTATAATCTCTAATCGATATCACATGACCTTAAAGCATATTGAAATGATTTTTGTACATGGTGCTCTCGCTAAGGCTCTCATGTTCACTTTACTAGTTTGAAGTTGCTTGAGGCTCGCCTGCAACGATGACTCCATGTATCCTCCAAAGATGGTAAGTATGATTCCAATAAAGTGGATTACAAGATCTACAGAAGGCTCATTACTTGGCTTCATGACCTCATTTTCTAGTCATCTCATAAACTTCTTTAATTTCCTTACATTGATCAGCTCTTCTACTAGGCTCCTCAAATGGTGGCATTTCTCAGTATCATAGCAATGATTGCGATGATATGCACACCTTGGTCGGTCTCTTATGACATCAACTTTTAGAGGTGGTGGCCATTTAACATATTATTTACTTTAGATGGCCTTAACTAACTCAGACATGGATACCCACAATGGTGTGATTGTGAGTTATAGTAAGTACTCAATTTGTGTATGATGACCCAGTGGGTTTTGTCTATACTCACACATATGTAATGGTGCTCTCTCCAATCGAGTAGGTTACCTTCTTCCCCTATCTTATGTTTAGACTCAAAATCTTTCATGAAGAATTGTTCAAGGGCCTTAGATGATTAGGTAACCTCATTTTACTCTTTCATATTCATATGACTATTAGCCAACTCTAGTAATTTTACTAGTGTCTTGGGCTATTGTAGATGAAGAGCATATTTAAATGGTCCTTCTCTAAGGCTATGGGCAAGTGCAACAAGAAACTATAGGCTTCAAATCTTTGACCTCTAGGATCTCCCTCTATAAGAGTATGAACTTTTGAAGGGACTTACCCTAATCCTTTCTTATTTATAAAAGAGCTTGTGAGCTTTTTAGAGGTTTCTGGGTACTCACAAATCAGGTAGTGAACATTTGTTTAAACTCAATGAATGAAGTGATTTCTTCGACAAGAAGGCATGAGAACTATCAAATGGTTGATTCTTTGAAGGTGGTAAAGAATAGTTTGCACTTTATCACATCATTGAGATCCAATAATGATGTGGTAGATTCAAAGTACATGATATGGTCGATGGTGGTCAGTGCAACCTTTGTAATACTCCATGTGAGGGATCTTGTACTTTAGTTGGGAAGCACCTATGTGATCTACTTGGAAAAAGCATTTTTTGAAGCAGTGTTTTCCACTCTTCCTTTAGTATCTTGCTCGTCATTTTCATGGTTGGACACTCTCACATGTAGTGGCAAGTAAGGTGAGTCACCAAGCTTGAAGACTCTTTATTCTCTCGGGACCTCATTCTCCATATCTGCCTAAACTATATGAGTAATTCTATATTACATGTCCTTCATGTCTTATTATATAATAAATCATTGTGTGCTTGGCCCCATGGAGGCCGAGTGATCTTGTGTTAACAGAGCTCCTAGTGACTCTTATAGGGCTGTCGTATATAATATTAATGGTTTCCTTGTAATTGGTGCTGCTAAGATTAGGAGATGTAATAAATATTGCTTCATGCTATCAAATGCTTCTTGACAAGCATTATCTTATATAAAAGGTGCATCTTTTTTCAATAATCAAGCAAAAGGCTGGCATCTGCGAGATTAGAAATAAATCTTCTAATATAAGCCAATATGCCTTGTAGGGAGTGCAATTGCTTCAAAGTTTTAGGTGGTGACATTTCTATTATTGCTTTTAATCTCTTTATGGCATACAATAAATCCTAGGAATTTTCCAGAGGTCACACTAAAAGCAAACTTTAAAGAATTCATTTTCAGATTGAAACTCTGAATCTTATTGAATACAGTCCTTAGATCACTTATAAACTCACTTTGTGTTTTTCTTTTAACAACCAAATCATTGACATAATATTCTACATACTTATGTATGAGGTCGTTGAATATGCGAGTTATCACTCTTTGGTAAGTGGCACTTACATTTTTCAAGCCAAATGACATACTTTGTAGCAATATATGTCGATTGGCATGTGGAAGGATGTATGCTTCTCATCTTTTAGAGCCAATTCAATTTGATTAAAGCCCAATGATCCATCCAAGAAAGAGAACATATCATTGTTGGACATATTATCCACCATGAGTTCTACATTGGGTAATGGGAAATCATCTTTTGAGCATGCTTTATTTAAGTCTGAAAAATTAATGCAGACTCAGATCTATCCATTTTTTTCTTACTAGAATAATATTAGCAATCCAGTTAACATATTTTTTCCTAGATGAACCCTAGTTTGATGAACTTTTTTGTTTCAACAATTACTTGTTCTTCAATTTCTAATCACATTTGCCTTAATGCTTGCTTTATAGGTTACACAACCAATTTAATAGCCAATTTATGTACAACTACATCTGGCGATAAACTTAGCATTTCACTATAATTCCATGCGAAGTAGTCTTTATATTCATAGAGTAATGCTTTTAATTCTTCCAATTTTTTTGATGTAAGGTAGAACTAACAGAAGTTGGTTTAGGCTCTTCTTGTGTACCTAGGTTAATTTCTTGAAGTTCATCAACCATAGCTTGATTACCTTCTTCAAACTATTTCAGAGCTTCATTAAGGTTGATTATTAATTCATCTTTAGGCATATTTTCATTCTCCTGTGAAGTACTCCTTTGTAGATTTGTGGTTTTGAATGGAATTACTTCTTTATCAGATATGGAATAGCATAAACTTGTTGAGGAATTTGATGCAGGAATATATCCTAATCCCCATGTAATGAATTTTCCATATCCTATGGAACTCTGAACATTATCGTCTTGCTAGAGCCTTTTGAACAATCGAGCTTATGCATTCAATTGTGATAGCTGGACATTATTTTTTATTAACCTCTATAGAACTAATAAAAAGTATATAGGAATAATGATTGAAATAACTTCTTCCTCAAAATCATCTTCTTCAAATGGTTCTTAAGTAGAATTTATAATTCACTCTTCAACTTTATAGAAGAGGAGTCCATGATCTTTGTAACCCTTTTCTAGGTGAATATAGAATGTTTTTAATTATTCTATTTCTTCTCTCCTTGGAGTTAATAAGGCTTGTATATTTTTTTTGGCATTAACATTATTTTCATATACTTATCATAAACCTGAGACTCAAATAATCTTATTAGATATATGCGTATTTTTTCTAATAATTTAGTCATACTACTGGTATTAGCCTCTCCTTTCTTTTGACTAGTTGAGGCCCTCATAGGCACCAATTTTCTTCATTCTCTTTAGTATCACTACCAAGGTGAGGAATTATCTTAGGTTATTTTGATTCATTAGTAATTTTGCTTTTTAAAATCACCACTCTTTAACATTGGTTTATGTGGTGTTTTTATTTGGATTTGTAGAGACACCAAGCAGATCTTAGGGGGTACTTATTGAAGTTATCGAATGCAACATTGAGGTATGATGTACTATCTTGAAAGATAAAAATATCACCCCATAAAGAACTTAATCACCTGATAAAGACTCCTAAGGCAGATTGGTCAACATATATACTAGAGATCTTTCTCCCCTACTTTATATAGATAAAGTAGAGTGAGGTTTATTTTAAGTCAAGATCTTTAGCTTCTTATTGATGCTAGCCCCTATAGTTAATCACATCTTAGAAAATAAAAATTTCTTAAGAATACTTTCTATTAATGTAGTCAATAAATGTATCTAAAGATTTCAAGGCTAGATGATCAAAGAATTGGTTATTATTAGAACTCAAATGGGAAGAGTTTAATAGGAAGACTTATTTACAGATTCCATAGGAAGAAAAGTAGGGAGATCCAAGATACTAGGAAGCCTAATGAATGCTCCAATCTACCCTATGATGAGGCTTTATATTTTTTGAAGAGGAGAATTTATTTTTGTTTAAGTCTAAATTTTATTAGAGTGTTAGGACTTATAACCCAACAACATAAGATTGTGGAGATGCTTGAGATGTGAGGACTTATACCCGTAACAAAAGAGAAACAAGCTGCCTCATAACCTAAGTCTAATCGTGGAGAATGGAATATAATGGTTCACCTCCATATGAGAGAATGAACACATCTTGACTCTTCTGGACTTAGAATCGCTTGAAGTGGCTGCCAGCTAATACCTCTTACATTTTAAAACCATGTAGGTTGGTCTTACATAGATGTAAGATAGTTAGGTTGTTGCTTAATTAAAAAGAAAGTTAGAATCCTAACCTCACTCACTAAGAGACTAGATAATATTTTGTATGCAAACATGACTTAAATTAATGTTCAAAATTTACAAGTTTTTGGATCATTTTGACATGTTTATTTTGGACCAAAGCTTAGAACAATTATGCCTACATGCATGATGAAGTTCAGTTATGGGCTAAATTAGCTAAAAGGGTGTTCTCCACTATAAGGGATCTCTCTCAAAGGCCAAGCTTGTCTTTTATCCTAGAAGAGTGAAGATTCTTCTATATTCAAGAATGGAATAATATGCCATGGATGTTGTTATAGTATACAACCATTCAGCTAAGGGGTTTCTAAATATTTTATTATTTTATTTATAATTCTATGCTTTAGAATGAGGTTATGAGTTGCATTAGGATTTAGTTATGAGTTTTTTAGCTAGAATAAAAATTTTAATTTTATTCTAAAAAGTCAACCGCATTCAAAGCACACATCAAACATACACACTTTAAGAAACCTATAAAAAGTATCATTTTTATTGCATAATCTAAACATAACAATCAAACATTTACCTTTTGTAAAATAATAAAAGGTCAGTGTGGCCAGGTACCACCATACACCCCAAAAAAGAAAAGAAATTGGATAACTGAGCTCTACTCTTATACAACCGGGATTACAATTAAACTTTACAAATGAAATAAATGCTATGGGATCTTCAATTCTTATTCTTCTTTCTTTCTTTGGATTAGCTTACTCTATGCTTCACAGGGCATCCCAGGTCTATGCCTTCTAGCTATTACTCATCCTAAACCCTATAACACTAATCATAATCCTTTTACAAAAATTACATCTTTATGAAAATAAAACCTAACTACACCTACAAAATAGATGTTAGCTAAAAAAACATACAAATTGAGTACTTATATTTACATATTTAGACTTAGCACCATGCATTTGGGTAACCAAAGCCCACCTGTCCTAATCTGATTATGCTTAGAGACATAAACAACAACTACAAGAAAGACCAATTATATTCATTTATCATTACAGTGACCCTTCAAGCAAAATCCCCTGCATAAAGTATTGTTAGGCTAATAATGACCTAACATCCATTCCACGCAAAAATAATCCTAAAATTCAATCTAAATTATTACATCATAAAATAAAATATGCCACTATAACATACATCGGCCTAACCTATTACTATGACCAGTGACTTAGTATTCTAATGTGTGTGCTAAGGCTTAGTATGGTATGTCTTGATTAAGCTTTAGGATTAGGATTTTCTAAGGTCTAGGATTGTTTAAATTACCTATTAAGGGTGGTTTCGCTTTAAGTCTTTTTGTATCTTGATTGAGTTTTAAATTATGCATTTTTTAATTTATTCACTTCTTACTTTAGATCTAATCATTATGAAGAGAAGAAAGAGACTTGACTCTTTCATCTCTAACCTAAATTAATTTCTAAAAGTAGATTATTATTGCTTCAACTTTTCTTTTAGGAGACCATTCATGAATTTTCTTTGAGCCTAAGTTTAGATTAGCATTAAGGAATCTTATCCAAACATGAGAGGCATCTTAAGACTAATGAAATTTAGTCTCCATCACATGAATAATACTCCACTACTTCCTTTCATTATCAATAATATCCACATTCTTTCATTTTTTTAGTTTCTTCAATGTTTGATTTAGTATATATAAATCATTATTTGATTACAAGTAAATGAAAATATTATTTTTTAACATAATTAATTATTTATATTAGCTCTGATTTAAGATTCATAATTAATATATAGTTTAAAAATAGTTTGAGATTTACTAATGATAGTATCCACACCATATGATAACATTTATCCAACTTGTACAATTTAAATGCAATTATATTCTTTTAGTTTTAAAACATGAATGCATGAAGCACATGGCAAGAAAATTTATGATAATTTGAAAGGAAGTAATTGAACATCACCGCACAACATACTTGATTTCATTAGAACTTAAGAACAATCAAGTTAGATAAACATCCCTTAAATCTAATCAAGGTTTCTTTAATGCTTAATTTTGATATTTGAGTTGTTGAAAACCTAAAGAAAAGAAATAATGCTTAAAATTCACTCCATCCCATGTTGTATATTAAAGGAAGAAAATTATATATATTGTTAAAGGAAGAAAATTAGATATATTTAATGGATTAATTAAGTTCAATATTAATTATATCTGTTTCGTCATCCTCCCCAAGCTTCTTTAATTTAATTAACTACCTAAACATGAGCCGTCAATGATATGTTATGGAAAAATAAAATTTGCAATGCACCTAAAGAGATCTAATGCAATTAAGCTCATATTTAAGAATTAATTAAATTAAAATAGGAAAAGATTTAAGATAAATACTCTTATGATTTTCCAACACCAATAAGAAAATCATAATTTCTAGTAAGCTCTTCATGAAACTAAATTTTCTACTCCAACTAAGTAACTTTAACTAATTTTTGATAATTCATAACCTCATCTTAAGGCCAATGAATTTAATATAAATAAATAAAAGAGTTAGTAACCTCTTATCTGTATGTTGTATGTTATAACACCATGCATACATCTTGCTTTCTTCCTTGCAAATGGGGGGTCTTCATTCTTTCACGATAAGTGATAGGGATCAACCTGTGAGAGTTGTTCCCTTGTAGTAGAGAACACCATTTTCTTAGATTTAACTCATATCTTTATTTCATCATGCATGTAGCCATAAGACCTTCCCAAGCTTGAGTCCAAAATAATGAATCAAAATGAAATAAAAATCTATAAAAATTTATTGCATTAGCCTAAGGCATGATTTTCATATCAGTCACAATCTAGTCTTCTAAGTAGTAAGTTTAGGACTCTAAATTCATTTGTAATAAATAACAGCTTAGCCATCCTATATTTATATAAGTTCAACCACATAGTATTGAATCACAAGAGATGTCAGTTGGCAACCTCTCTAGGTGGTTATAAGTCCAAAAGAGTCAGGATCGGTTCACTCTCTCTAGTAGAAGTGAATAAATAAATCCCACTTCCTTGAGTAGAATCATGTTGAGCTCTTAGCTTATACTAGAGCACTTTAGATATAGGTTCAGAGGCTACTTGTTTCTTTTTTACTATGATTGTAAGTCCTCACCTCTTAAGCTTGTTCACAATTTTGTGTTGTTGAAATATAAGTCCTAGATTTCTGATAAAATGTCAACTTAAATAATCATAATTCCTTACTTCAAAAATGTAAAGCCCAATGATAAGATAGTTGTAATGCTTATAGGGCTTCCCAATATCTCAAGGCATTTCCTACTTATTTCCAATTGGATTTCATTAAGAACTCTTCATTATCAAGTCCTCACACATAATTTCCAAAATTACAAAACCTTTGGTATTAAGCTTTGAAATCCATAGAAATGTTATTCAATCACTTTAATTGAGAGTATTCTTAAGAGATTTATATCTCCATAGATATAATTAACTATGGGAGCTTGCCCTTATAGTGAGCCTAATAACCGGCTTAAAATAAATCCTACTTTACTTCATCTATGTAAAGTATGGGAAAGATCTCTGGTATACGTAAACTCATCGGTCTTAGGAGTCCTTATTAGGAGATTGATTTCATTATATGGTGATATATCTATATTTTGAGGTAGTACCCCTAAGATCTACATGGTATCCCTTATTTAAATTTTAAACACCATAAACTTTTCTATCAACTCCACTAGAGAAAGTTCCTCTTTCCATCTTCAATAATTGGCTAATATCTTTATATCGATAGTAAGTTTATAACAATCATGAGCTTAGATTATCATTCGCTTTGTTGGATGTCTTGTCTATTTCTTCCTTGGGAAAGTATTACTAATAACTTTTTTTCTTGGTTATAGAACCTCTTGTTTATCACTAGCTAATGAGTAGGTTATAGAACCTCCCATTGGATTCCCCAATGGGTCAATTCAATGAAATTTTGATTAATCACTGAAGTCAATAAAATATTTGACCATCTGTTTAAACTAATTTACATGCTCAAGCATGGAGAGTTAGGTTTATAGAATCCTGAATTCTCAAATTCATAAAAGTTTCAAATCCACTTCATAGTGTAGTTTGAAGTTCAAATAAGAATCTCTCCAAATATTTTTGAACCCCACTCATCATAACACCATCTGATGAGTGTGGGTTTAAAATATCAAATTTATGAATTTTATGTAGATAAATAATACTGCTCTTTTAATAGGACCGAGCACCCTTATAACAACAACCAACTTACATCAAGGAACTTGACATCACACAAGCTTATTTTCTCTTATGCCATCTATATGGACTTGGTTGTGGATCAAGCCTTCCTCACCAACTCCCCTATCATTAAATTTGGACTGGGCTTTGATAATATCAAGGTCACTTGTGATGGCCGAGCTCTTACTGTAGTTAACCATGAAGAGGTGGAAGATGAAAAACCGTTTTTATAGTTTGACTTGAGATCAAAGTTTGAATTCCCCTCATTGAAAAGAAAGTTCATTGAGGTTTCCTTTTTACCACTACCATCTATTATTTCCACCGCTAGTATAATGACCAAGATTGAGGTGACACCCAAGATAGCCTTAATCTCCAAAGAGAAGGCCAAGATTGAGCTAGTGATTTCCCCATCTATCTTCGAGGTAAGTTTTTCCTCTTATCATATTCCCCTCACCAAGACTCAGAGGAGGAACAAGAATAGAAATTTGAAAAAGTAATATGAAGGATGTTATAGGATGTAGATATCTCATCTTAGATGGTTGAGTGTGGGTCCTCTTACGAGACCTCTCCCCTTCTTTAGGGAAGTAGGTTTCACCCACTCTCTACATTTGAGGGAGAATAATACATCCATCATATCATTGTAACACCTACGTACCTATTTAAGCATGAGACACCAATTAGAGAGAGGACAGGAACACCCTATGCTAGTCTGAGGTTAGTTTTTAGATGTATGAAAATGAAGCATAAATGGTCCGAGTTCAAAGTATTTAAAGGTTTAAGAATAGTCATCCTGAAGAGTGTGCAGAGTAAGATGAGAAAAGGGAGGGCCAAGGAGGCTAAGGTAGTAGTTTATGCTGGTAGGAGAGAAAGGAGGAGGTTTGCCAAGTAGTCAGTGGCCTCCTTATTAATGGATAGATACCATAATTTATAGCAGTTTGTCCACACAGGTGAGCCCGTTCGGATTGTACTCACCGAGTTTGACCTAGAGATGTGGGGATCTATGGAACCACAGTTGATGAGATTACTACCACATTGCCCAACTTATAGATTCTCCTACCCCATCCAAGTAACAACATCTAATGTCACGACAGACAAAGTGTGGGGTTTATTTTTAGATGTAGGGGGAGACACCACGCAGATCGTAGGGGGTACTTATTGAACTAATCAAGTACAACATTGAGGTATGATGTACTATCTCAAAAGATAGAGGCATCACCCTATAATGGACCTAATCACCTAATCAGGACTCCTAAGGCATGATAGGTCTTCAAATATACCAGAGATTTTGCCCATGCTTTACATGGATGAATAAAGTAGGGTTTATATTAAGCAGGGTTCTTATGTTCTCTATGGAGGCAAGCCTCCATAGTTAATTACATCCTAAGAAATATAATTCCCTAAGAATAGTCTCGATTAAAGTAGACAATTATCATCTTCAAATATTTCAAGATTAGACTATCAAAGAATTCATTATGTTTGAAAAATCAATTGGAAAAGTTCAAGGAGAAGAATTATTCTTAGAATCCAAAGGGAGGAAGTAGGAAATGCTCATGATATTAGGAGGCCTAGTGAGCATTGCAATCTATCCTATGATTGGGCTTTATATATTTGAAAGTGAAGAGATTATATCCATTTGACTTAAAATTTTATTAGATTATTAGGGCTTATAATCCATAAACGCAAGATTATGAAAATGCCTAAGAGGTGATGATTTATGCTTATAGCCTGAAGGAAAATAGCTACCTTGGATCCAAAATCTTGTGAGCTTTAGCACGAGCTAAAGCACAATCTAAATCTAAGAGACTAGTGGACATAAAGGTTTACCTCCACAAGAGAGGATAAACGATCAGACTTCTGGACTTATAACTGCCTAGAGTGGCCGCCAACTAACTCCTCCTATAATTTTAAGACCATGTAGTCCAGTCTCATAAATTACAAGATAGCTAGGGTAGTTATTTAATTTGAAAGAGACTAAAGTCCTAAACTCACTTCTTAAGAAACTAGAGCATGAGGGGTATGAGCATATGATTTAATTTATAAATGTAAAATCTTTTCAAATTTTATTTCATTTTGGATATAATATTTTAAACAAAGGCTTTGGGATTTCTTTATGCTAAAATGCATGATGAAATAAGTTATTGGACAAATAAAAAGAGAGAGGGTGAAGCTCCATCGTTAGGAGTTTCTCTCATAGGTTAAACGGTCCTTATTGTGTAAGGACGGAGGCTCTCATTTTTATAAGAGTGGTAAAAGATGCATGCATGATGTGAGACTTACAATATTTAGCTAAAGGGGTTGCTAAATATTTTAATATCTTATTTAAAGCCTATGCTTTTATGATGAGGTTATGAGTTGCTTAAAATTTAGTTATGAGTGATTAGTTGGGTAGAAAATTTATTTTTTATCCTAAGAGTCTATCGCATCCGGGCTATACATTAAAGCATCAATCATGATGAAACTATGAAAAGCATGTCATTTCTAATGCACAAGTTAAACAAATCATGAAACAATTTTGTAAACTACCACAAAAGAATAAGAGGTCGGTGTGGTTGGGTTTCACCATACACCCCAAAAGAGAAAAGATGGGTAGCTGAGCTCTACCATTATACAACCCATAATATATAAGAACAATTACAATTAATGAATACATGCTATGGGTCATCATTGTTCAAATCTCCTTATCTTTATTTCCTTGATTTGATTAGTTCCTTCATTGATTTGGATTTATTTTCTTCAAAGGTATCATAGGGAACCCTAGGACAAAATCATCTAGCCACTGCTTATCCTAATCCCCCAATAACACTAACCTTAATTTCTATTACAAGAAATTACCTTCATATAGGAAAAAGTAAATCTAACTACACTTGCAAAATAGAGATTAGCTAAACAAACATGTAATCCCAAGCAATTATATAGATAGATAGATATATATATATGACTTATTTCCTTACACATGGGTAAGCAAGCCCACCTATCCTAAGTTGGATTATGCTTAAGGGTTTATGCAACCTACAAAGAGAGAATTTATATTTATTTTTAAGCATCCCCTTAAGCACAATCCCCTGTAGAAAATATGATTAGGTTAATAGTGGCCTAACATCCAGTCTATAAAGAATACATCTTAACATCCAGTCTAAAATATTACATCATAAAACAAAACATACACCATACATAAACCATTTTAACTTAGGACTAGAAGTAGTGGCTTAGTTCTAATGTGTGTGCTAAAGCTTGGTGTGGTGTGTCTTAACTAAGCGTTAGAGTTATGATTTTCTAAATGAGGCAAGGTTTAATTTCACATAAAGGTTGGTTTCATTTCAAGTTGTTTAGTTGGTTTGAGAATTTTAATTTGTAATTTGCTTAGTTTCACTTGATTTACATTTAGCATCTAAGTGTTGTAAAGATAAGAAAGAGGATTGCCCTCTTTCATCCCTACCTTAAGCCACTTTCTAAAGCATATTAATTTGATTTAGTTTCCTTTAGTGAATGGCTTATTGAGTATTTTTAATTAATCTTAAGTTTAGGTTAACTTTAAATGACCTTATCCAATATGACAGGATTCTTAAGGTTAATCTAATCGAATTACTATCACATGAAGTACACTAAGTTATTCCTTTCCATCACATATAACATGCATATGATTTAATACTTAACATATCTATGCAAGCAATATATTTTAGAACACTTAAATGATGATGAATGTGTATGTTTGTAATTTTTATTTTTATTTTTTTATTGAATTATATGAACATATAAATTAAAGTTCTATCCAAATTCTAATACCAAAATACATAAGGATGGAATTACATAAGTACATGTCATTATTAATCACGGAAGTGAGATAATCAAATGACCTCCTTGGGGCTAACTAAAGCCTCATATTCCCAGGATTTCCAGACTATATTCTTATTAACATTCAAAATCTATGAAATCCATACATGAATAAGGAAAAGAGAGCACTAATTTATATATAACATGTGCTAATAACTTAGGTGAATTGGGATGCATGCATTTTTAGTAGGAAAGGAGGATCCTAATTCCTTAACTAAATACACCCATGTATGTATAAAATATATAAGCAAGTACGTTCCATTATTAACCAGTGAAGTGAGGTAATCAAATTACCTCCTTGGGGCTAACTAAAACCTCATATTCCTGGGGTGTCTAGAATATATACTTGCTTTCTTAGATACATTTAAACATATAAATAACTAAAGGAAAGAGAATCATGCAAAGTTGTATTTTTATTTGATTGAGTTATTTATGTATGTGAATTAAAGTTCTATCTAAATTTTAATGTAGAAATACAGGGAATGAAATCAATTAAGTATGTGTCATTGTTAACTAAGGATGTGAGGTTATCAAATGACTTCCTTGGGGCAAACTAAAGTCTCATATTCCCTGGATGTCCAAACTATATACTTATTAACATTCAAACACATGTAAATCTACACATTAGTTAAAGAAAAGAGAGCTTTACTTCTCATATCTAAGCTATAAGCACATGAAAAATCTATATGCATTTATAACCACTATCACTTCACATGTTGTTATCACTTTATAAATTTTGAAAAATAGATTTAGATTTAATAGTGATAATAGCCACACATTTATTAAGTTAAGCCAACACATGCAATCTTATATAAAGAAAATTCATTTGATTCATTTAGATTTGAAAACATGAATGCATGAAACCATATGACATACAACATTTATAGTGATTGGAAAGGAATAATTAAATATAAACATGTGGTTCATTCAACCAAATTAATTTCTAAGGACAATCGCATTAAATAAAACTATTTAAAGAAAATCAAAGGTTATTATTAATTTGCTTCTTTTATTTTTCATTAATTCAAAAGAGGAGAACTTATCATTTATTGTTTTAAACCCATTCCCATGTTGGTGAACTTAATTGGTTTAAGAAAATGTACTTAAGTGGATTTTATGAATTAATTAAGTTGAATCCTTAATTAAATCAATTAATCACCCTTACCTATGCTTCTTTAATTTGATTAACCACTTGATTATAAGCCACAAATGACATGAACATGTGAGAAAATAAATTGCAATGCTCTTAAAAGGACCTAATGCAAATGGCTCATAATTAAGGGTTAATTAAGTTAAAAAACCTAATTAAGTACTTTTATGATTTTCCCACACTTATGGGCTAATCATAATTTTCTTAGGGTTCTTTATGTTGTTAAACACATAAAGAGGAACCCTTAATTTCATTGCTAATTATCTTATGTGATTATGATTTCAGTTTGATTAATTAAGCCACTTAATTAATTAATTAACCCTTAATTAATCTTCTTATTAATTAACTTCCTTTCAAAATGAAGTGGAGTTAGGAAAAGAAGCTAGGAAAAGGGTCATAGCCCCACTCCCTTTGTCCATTCACTGTTAGACAGTGATTAGTGAGCTTAACTAATTAATTTGTTACTATTTAGGGTGTTAATTAGCCATTAAATAGATTAAGAGAGTAATTAGGGCTTAATTGATCAATTCTCCTAATTAACCAAGTAATAAATCCTAATAAAATTATGGGAGGTAGAGCTCATCTCATTAAACTAACACAAAAGATTTGAGATTAATTGCTTAAGTAATTAGGGCTTAATTAAGTTAATTAAGTTTTCATTTAAATCTTAATTAAGCCTTAATCATTATTTAAAATTAATTGAGATTAATTTTAATTAAATATTATGTTTTAACTTCAAAATGAGTATTTAGTTAAATTTTTAGAGTTTTTTACAATTGTTTATGAATTTTTAAAGATTAAGCATTAATTAAGCCTAATCCCATCGTCGCCATGCAGAACGCTGACATGACATGCTTTCCAAGTGGCATTATGGGATTGGTTATTTAAACATGTGCGAGTCAACTCTGTCGTGGCTGGCAGCGGACACAGTTTCATCCACGCTGTCCGATCTAAGATCTGATGACAGAGATCAAACCCGCGATTTCTATAGTATAAAATGAGTTTGGATCTAATGAATTAATCACGGTCACCTATTCCGATCACGTGGAATGGATGACGTGTGATCTATCATCCCACGAGCAATAGGAGATGGACACCACCTATCTTTCCATGCTCGATCCATGCTCACCCGAGCTTGGATGACCATGAAATGGATCCTACACCTTCACAAGGAAGATTTGAAGGGTTCCTATGATCAAAATCGCATGACATACAACTTTCCTTCAAAAAGGCCTAGAAAAATTTGCCTAAAGCTCAGTTTAATGAAATTTACCTCACCAAAGCTCAAGATCGGCGGTGCAACGCTTAAGGAAGCTTCACCTGGATTAGGCAAAGCTTTGTTGAGCAGCACACAAGATGGTTCTTTGTCATTGGCTCTATGGACCATGAACCGACAATTTACAGAGGGACATTGATCGAGATGGGACCTTTGGTGGCCGTGGAGCTAGGGGGAAGCTTTGTTCTCACTCATCAGAGGTAGGGGAAAGTGTGGGTGAAATTTATTTAAGTTTGGTTGAGATTTGAGGGAGTTGGATTGAAGGATACTTTACCCTATTTCGGATCAATGGACTTTAATGTCGAGAAGGAATAGAAAGGCTTGGATGCTTGGGGAAATGATCAAGGAGTTTGTTTTGGTGTGCTCTAGCTCTTTAAGGATTCAATTGTGTTTTGAATTGAAATAAGGGGGTATATCCCCCCTCCCTTGGATCGAACGGTTCAGATTGCTCTCTTGAATTTAGCAGATCAACCACCATCCAGGCCTTGGAAAGGTCAGGGTCAAGCTGAGGTGGCTCAAGGAAGCTCCCTTCTTCCTTGGATCCATTGGGTTTGGCTAAGGTGGGGAGGTGAGTTAGCTCACCTCCCTTTGGTCCATGGCTGGCCTAGCCCACTTGGGTCTAGCTAGCCATGTAGGTGGAGTGTTGTTTTTGGTCATGGGTGGCTGCCAAGGGGAAAAGGGAGGAGTTGACTTGCCAATTTGGATATAATTTAGTCTTTTAGATAAAATTGGGTCAACTTGGGTCAAAGGATCAACTAGGTTAGGTTTGAATAAATTCATGGTCAAGTCATATTCAATCATTGATCATAGGTTGATGTGGATCATTGGTTTCAATTAATTTGGCTTAAGATGAGATTTGGCTAGTTTGATTTATGTTAGTTAGGTGGATTGACTTGGTCAAATGACCAAGTTGACTTGGTTTGACCCAATTGATGATAATTGATCAATCAAGGATGATTTATGATCATCATAGGAGGTTTTGGTAGGTTTGGTTCAATCCAATTTAGGTAGGATTGAAATTTAGTTCAAATAGGTCAAATTGGTTACTTTGGGTCAAGTGGACCAATTGGGTTTAGTTGAATCAATTTTAGGTTGAATTGAGTTTAGTTGGATTTATATGGATTTATGATTGCTTTGTAGCTTTGGTTACAATTAATTTGGGTTTGAATCGATTTTCTTTATTTGAATATTTCAAGTCAACTAGGGTTAGACTAGGTTTGGTTCAATCCAATTTTGGTTGGATTGAAGTTTGGCTCAATTGATTGTAGATTTTGATAAATTGATTAAAGGTTTGAACTAATTTTGAGGATTGGTTTGAATTTGGTTAAGGCTAAGTCCATGGGATTGAATCATGTGCTTAGGATAGATAAATTTTGAGTTGATTTGGATTTGATTTTGATTTTGATTATAGGTTTCAATCATTTGATTGGGAATTTGGATTTGAATTTAGTATTTGAATTTGGATGAATTGAATTTGAGGTTTGGTTTAGGACAAAGTAGTAGGCTTAAATTATGTTTAGGCTATAGGATAGGTAAGTCTCCCTAAGTCCTAAGACATAGCCTAATCATATGATTAACCCTTCTAAGTCTCTAGGCTTAGGTTAAGTGTTCACCTAATTGCTAGAAGTGCCTTATAACTAAAGAAGTCTTAGTTTCTAGAAGACTCTTAAATCTACTAAGAGGAGATTGAATCTTCACTCCAAAAGTGAGGTCAACATAAAGTATCAGAAGTAGTCTAAGGCAAGGAAAATCCCACCTCTAATGATCAAGTTACAACCAAAGGGCCAACCTTCCTCTGCTCATGCCAATGGTGCGAGGTCAAGCTCCCCTATTCGACCTCCTACCTTACTAGTAAGAAAGAGGGCACGATGTCCTAAGAGTGTAGTCTTGGTTCCACCACGATCACTTGATGAAAGGGAGGAAATAGAGAAAGAATAGTTAGTTTCCATATAGTCTGAACTAGTATATGAGTAGGTAGTTCATGAGAGATATCTAATGCAAGTAGAGGATCTAGTTATTTGTAGTTGCCATCTAGCGTATGTTCTAGTGGTCTCAGGCAAGGTAGTCGATCGATCTTTAGACAAAGGAAATCATAATGTCTAAGAGGAGTCCTATGTCTAAGATGAAGAAGTTGAAAGCTCACTCCAAAAGTGAGGTGAACAGGTATGCCATTAAAACCGATCCTTGTATGAAAGTGCATTGGAGCTTTTTGAAGAAAACTTCCACCCTATGCCATCTTAGCCATTGGATCCCCTTGGATCCTTCACGTGAAGTGTGGGGTTTGTTTGGAGTTGATCCGAGCTCGGGTGAGCTCGAATCACATGACCAATGGAGGACGGACTCCGTTCCCCCTTGCTCGCGTGATGATAGATCACACACTATCCATTTTGCTTGATCAGAATGGATGGTCATGATTAGATCCATTAAAATTATCCATTTTAATCCTTTAGTGCTGCAGGATTAATCACGGCCATCCGATCTTAGATCGGACGGTGCACGAGAAAGCATGTCTATCACCGCCACGCAAGCGCTAATAAGGATTAAGTTTAAGTAACCAATCTCGCGACGCCACGTGAAAAGTACGATGCATCGGCGCACCACATGGCGCCGATGGGATTAGAATTTAATTTGGCTTAATTAATGTGTTTTCATGGATAAAACTTGTAAAAATCATAACTAATTGTAGAAAAATCAGAAAAAAATACAAATAAATACTCATTTTAAAGGTATTCCAGAGAGGAATTTAATAAAAATATCCTTAGTTAATTTTGAATAGTAATTAGGGCTTAATTAGGGTTTAATTAGAAAATTAATAAGTTTAATTACACTCTAATTAATTAATTAATTAACCCTAACCTTTTTAAAATTATTTAAGGGATAACATCTTCGTCCCCTAATTTTCTTGAGATTTATTGGTTAATTAATTAGAGAAATTAGTTAATTAAGCCTAATTACTTTCTTAAATTAATTAAGGATTAATTAATCACATGAAAAGTGACTAATTAATTAATTGGGCTCATTAATCATTGTATAATAGTGAGGGAGCTTATGGAATAAGGTTGGGGCCTCCTTTCTAATCTCCTCCCCTAATTTCACTCTATTAATTAAAATCAAATTAATTAATTACTTAAATTATTTAATCAATTAAATTAAAATCATAATCACATCAGAACTTGATTAATTAAATCTTGGGTTGATCTTTAGGTGTTGAATAACTTAAAGGAGTTTAATAAAATTACGATTAGTCCACATGTGTGGGAAAATCATAAGAATAATTAATTAAGTTTCTTAGCTTAATTAATCATTAATTCTGAGCTAATTGCATTAGACCCCTTTCCTTTCTTAGGATCATTGCCATTTTTATTTCCAATGCATGTGCATATCATGTTGGCTCATAATTATTTGAGTAATTATGTTGAGATAACATAGGGAAGATTAATTAATTAATTTAATGTATATCATAACCTAATTAACTCATAAAATTAACTTAATCATATTTCATTAAACAAAATTAATTAATAAATATGGGAATGGGTTAGGATCAGCATACCTTTTCTCACATCCTTAAATAAAATCAAAACATGAAATTAAAAATGACATTAAGGAAGCTTTAGTTTACCTTAAATGATTTTATTTGATATGATTATCCTTAGGAATTAATTTGATTGAATGAGACCATGTGTTTATGTTCATTTGTTCCTTTCCAATCATGTTAAATGTTGTATGTCATTTGAAATCATACATTCATCTTTTCAAAGTTAATTAAATCAAATGGTTTTCTTTTATATAAGCTTGCATGTGTTGGATTAATTTATAATATGTGTGATTATTATCACTAATAAATTTAATATTTTTTCCAAAATTTATAAATCAATTACATTAATTAGAGTGATAGTAGTTATGAACATATATAGGTTTGCATGTGCTTATAGCTTAAACATGCAAAGTAAAGCTTTCTTTTCTTAATTCATATGTAGTTTTACATGTACTTGAATGTTAATAAGTATATAGTCTGGACATCCTAGGAACATGAGGCTTTAGTTAGCCCTAAGGAGGTCATTTGATTACCTCACTCTGTTGGTTAATAGTGACACGTACTTATTTGATTTCATTTACATGTGCTCCTACCTTAGAATTTGGATAGAACTTTACATCACATGCATAAATGTTTCAATAAAATAAAAATACAATCTTTGCATGATTTTTCTTCCTTTTTTATGTATACATCCATATGTATTTGAGAAAAGCAAGTGTTTAGTCTGGACATCCCAGGAATATGAGGCTTTAAATAGCTCAAGGAGGTCATTTGATTACCTCACTTTCCTAGTTAACAATGGCACGTACTTGCTTATGTATCTTATGCATGTTTGTGTGTGTATTTAATTATGGAATTAGAACCCCTTTCTTTTATCAAAGATACATGCATTCCATAATCATCTATATGATTAGTATGTGTTATATAAAGGTTAATGCTCTTTTTCTTATGATTCATGCATACAAATTTACATGTGTTTGAAGGCAAATGGATAAATAGTTTGGACATCTCGAGAATACGAGGCTTTAGTTAGCCCCAAGGAGGTCATTTGATTACCTCACTTTCCTGGTTAACAATAACACGTTCCTATTTAATCTCAAACTTATGTATTTTTGTATCATAATTTAGATAAAGCTTTAAACTAATATGATTAAATAATTCAATCACATAAAAGAATATAAACTTCAAATACATATCGACATTCATCATATAAGTATGCTAAAATGTGTTGCATGTATAGATACACTTAAAATTAAATCATGTGCATGTTACATGTGATGGAAAGGCATGATTTAACATGTGTCATGTGATAGTAATTCAATTAGATTAATCTTAAGATGGATTTCACATTGGATAGAATTATTTAAAGTGAATATAAACTTAAGATTAGATTAAAATGTGTAATATGCCATTCACTAAAGAGAACTAAATCAAACTAATGTGCTTTAAAAAGTGGCTTAAGGTAGGGATGAAGGAGGGCAATCTTCTTTTTTCTCTTTATAACACTTAGTTGCTAAGTGTAATCAAATGAAATAAAGGAAAATATAAATTAAAATTCTCAAATCAACTAAACAACTTCAAGTGAAATTAACCTTTCATGTTAAATTGAATCTCCCAACACCTAGAAAATACAACACTAATGCTTAGTTGAAACATACCACACAAGACTTAACACACATATTAGAATTAAGTCATCACTTATAGTCCTAAGTTAGGATGATGTATGTATGGTGTATGTTTTATTTTGTGATGTAATATTTTAGACTGGATGTTAGGGTGTATATTTTGTAGACATGATTGTAGGTCGATATTAGCCTAATCTTATTTTATGCAGGAGATTATGCTTAAGGGATGCTAAAAATAAATATAAATGCTCTTTTTGTAGGTTTGCTTAAGCCTCTAAGCATGATCCAAATTTGGACAAGTGGGCTTGGTTACCCATGTGCATGGTGCTAAGCCCAACTTATAAATATAACTGGTTGGGAATGTATGCATGTTTAACTAACCTCTGTTTTGTAGGTGTAGTTAGATTTATTTTTCTTATTTTTAATATAATTTTTCATTAGAAATTAGGATTAGTTCTATAGAAGATTAAGATGTGCATTGGCTAGAAGGTTTTGTCTTGGGGTGCCATGTGATGCCTTGAAGTCCACCAAATTAAATGGGAAGGAAGATACATGAATTATATTGGCTAGGATTGATTGTCGTTGGTCTAGATGATAAGACGTTATTTTTAGAATTATATTGTCTTATGTAGGGGGATGTGCTAAATGGGTCTTCCATCATAAATAAGTTATAAAATTATTGTTTACTTGTAGGTGCTGAATAGTCCCTTAGCATTGTCCAATATGACAAGTGGGCTCGGCAAGCAGTTAATGTTATGCCCATATGTTTGTAAAATATAACTATTATGTGTTGTTTGTATTTTTTTTTACTTCTATTTTGCAGGGCTTAAGATTTATTTTTAAATTTGAAATGTAAATTTGAGCTTAGAATTTTGTTAAGATCTATGGGGTCTAGGAACCCTACCAATAAATAGGTGTAGAGGTTCCTTGTGAAACCTAATGGAGATTCCTGAAGAAGGAGAAGATCCTAGAAAAAAAACCATAAATCTAAACTTTAGTTCTAGGTCGGGTTGTAAAATAACAGAGCTTGGCTACCCATTTTCTCTTTCTTTCTTGGTCTACAGCAGACCTGGCCGCATTAGCCTGTTCTTTAATTTAAAATTAGTTTGATTTATTTTGGGTGTATAATAGAATAAACCTACTTTTCTAGGTTTCTTTCTATTCTATATTTCTATGATGAATATCTAGACGATTATGCTCTTAAGGAAACTAAATTTTCTACCCAAATTAAATCTATTCAGCTCAAACACAAAATAAAGAAACTTGAAACTTCACATAAATTAAAGCCCTAGGAGTAACTTAAAATTATCTAGAAATAATTAGCATTTGAGAACCATGCTATCATATTACTCTGAACTCTTGAATTTGGCACTTCACCCATTGCACATAAGGGCATCTAACCTTTGAAAATGACCACCTTCTTGGAGAAATCTACTTTCTCTTATTGATTTGTCCCATAACCACTTTTAATTGCATGTCATTTAAGCATAAAAATGTATACCCAAGACCTTAAATGAATTATGAGTCAAAGTATTTAAAAGCTAAAAAATGTACATTAGTTAGGTACATTTCATACCCTACATGATCTTAAGGAATAGGGAGTGAGTTTAGGTTCTTAGATTCTTTCCTAAAGTACAACAACCTAGACATCTTGCATACATAATACTTGGTATCATGGATTTAAAATGTGCTTAGGTGGTGTTAGCTAGCTGCCATTCTAGGCGAGGGTTATAAGTAAAAAAGAGTTAGGGATAGATAAGTTCTCTCAAGTAAGAGGAATGACCAATAATTCCCAAAATGAAACTAGGTCAAGCATATGACTTGTATTAGAAGCACTTATAGACTTAGGATTTTAAGCATCCTCCTCGGAGTAAGTCTTCAACCCTAGGCATTTCTGCAATCTTGTGCTGCTATAATATAAGCCTTAGATTTAAAAGAAAATATTAACTAGAAAGTTAATTTAAAATTTAAAATTTAAAGCCCAATGATATGATAGTTGAAATGCCTACTATATATCCCAATATCAATAGACATTTCCTACTTTATCTCAATTGGCTTTCGAAACTAAATATTTCCATTTTGGATCATTCCCAATTGAAATTCCAAAATATCATTTCCTTTGGAAACCAACTTAGAAATCCATAGAAATAATGACTTATTTATTTAATTGAGAGTATTCTTAAGAAGAGGTCCTCCATTCCTAAGATGTAATTAACTATAAGATCTTTCCCTTATAGAGAACAATGAACCCAGTTTAAAATAAATCCTACTCTACTTCTCATATAGTTTAGAGAAAATGCTGTGGTACATGAAAGACCCATTAGCCTTAGAAGACTTTTATTAAATGACTGAATCCATTATATGATAACATATTTATCTTCTGAGATAATATATTTAATCCTTAATGATGCATTTGATAATCCAAATAAAAAATTTCTAAACCTATGCGGTGTTATAAATTTTTCCCACAACCTGTTATTTCGAAAATGATCAGGCACATGTTGCATCATCCCTCTTTACCATTTTGAGCAAGGTCAAGTAGAGAGTAAATTGAGTCCAGATCTATTGAGGATCACACCCCATGGCCCCTCATTAGTGTAGTCCATCGCAAACCAGCAAGGTCTATCTCCTCATTTGAATCTCTTGAGATGAAATCTAGCATCCAGATCTATAATCTCTCATCATATCTATATGACTCTACACATGTCCAAATACTTGCAAGGAGCTTTTCCCTAATTCCTTAATTCAAACCAAACAAAATCAATCTTTAGGGAGCTTCTCCCTAGTTCTTCAAACCAAATCAAGTTAAAATCAATCTTTTGGGAGCTTCTCCTTAATTTCTCAAGTCAAATCAATTATTAAGGAGCCTCTCCCTCATGCCTTTGACACATCCAAATAAAACCCCAATCTACCTTCCCTTTATTTTCCCCAAGCTTAAGCATTTGCAAAGTTGAGTCATGAGTTTTCAAAGCATGACTTACCCCGTGTATCCTTGGCACTTGTTTTGAAACCTCTGATTTTAAAAAACCTCAATTTTTGAAGTGAATTTGTATAGCAGCTTTTGCTAAATGTGCATACCTTTCAGCATAGTTCAAACACTTCTGTTTGCTATCTCATAGATCTATTTGACTAGCTCAATCAACACTAATACGTTCGGTGTTCCCTATTAGTTACATCATTTCTATTGAGTGTCCTATTGTTGACCTCACTTTTTGTGAGGTTAACAACTCTACTTTTAGACCTAGGATTTGATCTAGGCATTAAGGTTCTATTAACCACAAGTGAGGCTGATAATCACCTAGTCTTAGTAATTAAGAACTCCAACCTTAGATTAAGAGTTTTTTAATTAGAAATTTAAGATACCATAATTAGTAACTAAGTGTACAACTTAAACTAAATTAGAAATAGAAATGATAAATCAAGATGAAACTAAATGTGGAATTAGAACTAAATTTAAAAAAGCCAACATATTAAGGAGAAAACCTAGGTTAACCTTGTTGGTCTAACCTAACCTAATTGGACAAGGTGAGTCTAATCAAATCCAAATTCAATATAATTCAATAATAAATAAAAAAATTAAATCAAGTAAATCAAAATTAGATTACAAATTCAATTGAGAATAGATTGAGGCAATTAATATGGTTGACCCAATTGACCTTATTTAAGCTCAAAATTATATAAGTCCATAAAACTCAAATAAATTTAAATTAAATAAAACCAAAAGTGTAAAATTAATATATAAATATAAAAGAACATAAAACTAAATTCAAATGGGGAAGAAAATGGCTGGCTAGGTCATTTGACCTAAGTTAACCTATGTGAGCCCCACCAAGTTAAAAGTCAAACCAATCAAAATTTGATCGATTTAAGTCATCCTAAAGACTCAAATTTATCAAATGAATATAATTTAATATAAAACTAAATAAAACTAAATCCAATGATGACTCAAATGGCTTAATCAGGTTACTTAGTCCAAATCAACCTAAATAAGGGTTTAAATAAATTGAGTTTAAATAAATTAAAATTAAATTAAATTAAATTAATTACTTCAAATCACTTATAAAACTTAAGTAAACTCAATTAAACCCTCATTTGAGTCTAATTTATCGAATTTGGTCAATTTGGCCAATGAACCTAAGTGAACCCAAATTGACCCAATTAGGCCAATTTGAGTCAAACTCAAAATAAATCCAAATTAATTATAATCAATCAAAGTTAATTACTCTAAATAACTCTTTAAAATTAATTGAAGCTTAATTTAAATTCAAATTGGTTAAACCAGCCCATTGGACGCAACCTAACTCATTTAAGCCAAATTGGGTCAAGATAGATTGAAGCCAACCCAAACCTAAACTAAACCTATTAAACACTAACAAATCTCACCACACATGAGCTGAGTTCTCAGCTCATATGAAAATTAATCAAAAGTCAAGGGTGGGGGATGAGAAAGAAAGAAAAAGATGTAAAGTTTTAAATTTCGCAAACACCTCACATCCCCTCTAATTACTCCACTTCTTAGCCTGGAATGATTTTTAATCACCCAACAACTCCCCACAACGAATGCTAGCTCCCACCCTATTAATAGCCACACCTCCATATCAGTTTTTCCATTGTGATTTTCAGCCATATAGAGAGAAGGGCGAGAAAAAAAGGAAAAGGAGCTCCCTTTTTGGCATTCAACGCCTTCTCCACCTCCCAAGAAGTAAGACAAACCCATCCCCCACTTTTTTCACTCACAAAAATACCAAATCAAGTATACTCCAACAAAATATGGTGGTGTTCAGCAGCAAGGACAATCTAAGAGGAGGCAAAAGAGGAGGATTGTGTGGGAGCTTTGACTTATGATAATGACCGAGTTTGACATAAGAAATTCACTCAACATTGGCTTAAGTGAGGTAACCTCTAAAAAAACCTTTAGGAAAGTCATAGCTCTTCATGTTAGTTGAAAAGTGATACGATTCTTGGATTTTGTTTTTCATTTTATCCCTATTGCACTTTTCATTTTTATCCCTCACCGATGCAAAATAAAGGGACTTTCGGCTAAGATCACCAGAAGATCGCAAGATCCAGTGATGTTTGGGATAGATCTCATCCACCTAACCCTTTTTGGTTTACCTCCCGTAAGGAAGACAACCTCCAGACCGTCCATCTTACTTAGATAGAATGGATAGTCATGATTAGATTTCATTTTTGATTTATTCTATTAGATCTAACCTAAAACTTTAAAAAAATCATAAAAAGTAAAACTAAAGCTAAAATACAAATAAAGGCTCTATGGATTCGTATTTTCAAGAGATATCCAATGAACCCAAAATCCTCATATTTGGCAATATATTTTAGGAGTAATTAGAGTTTTAGTAAAAAATATATTACTTAATTAATTTTCAAATATTAAACTAATTAAGTTGAAACTTTCGTAAAAGAAACTTACTTTTATTGCCTACCTATTATAAAAATTTCAAGTTAAATAGCCTTTTTGTTTAAGAGTTATTAATTTTTGAAATTAATTAGCTAATTTTTAAAATAATTAATTAAAAACTATAAAAATTATGAAAATTCATTAAAAATATTCAAATCACTTTAATAAATATTAGAGATCTTAAAAAATTTAATTAAACCCTCTCGATCACACTAAATTAGAAAAATAATTAAATTAAAGTTTAATTAAATATTAATTAATTACTTTAATTATGCAAAAATTTAAAAAGTCATAACTAATTGTAAAAAATTTTAAAAATGTAAATAAACCCTCTATAAAAATCTTAGACAGAGAAGAATCTAAAAAAAATAAATGCCTCAAAATTTACCAAGTGTATAGTGATTAATTAGACTTTAAAGTTTTACTTAATTAGTGTAATTATGCTTTAATCAGTTGCCATATTAGCTTAAAATTTGATGTGATTGTTTTATGGGATGACATCTATCTCTCATAATTATTGCACGTTAAAATTTGCTAGATAATTTGGAGAACCAAATTTTCAAACCTAAATTAGTTATTTATGCATTTAATAAATAATTAAAATTCTAAAAAATAAATAATTAATTATGGAAATGTAATTATGTATTAAAACAATAAGGGTGAACCAAAAAATTAATTAGGACTTCTGGTCTTGATTATTTCTCAAAATCACACCAAAAGATTTTTATTTAATCAATTAAATCATTAATTACCCTAGAACTTAGAAAATTTATAATAATTCGTGTAGACCTTCAAAAATTTTGACCAAGCCCTCTTTGTGATCAGCTAACAAAGAGGCTTTCAATGAAATCAAAATCCCCAATTAGTTTGGGATATTTTGTGTAATTGATGATTTCAAAATTTCTTTATTTCCTTAATTAATTTCTAATTACAAGCCTGATAGCATTAGAATTTTTATGACATGTTTATTTCATGTTTATGCATTTTGTATATATTTCTCATAATTTTTGAGCTTATACTTAAAGCTTAATTGAAATTATGGGCTATTTTAGGCTTAATTGATCAATCAATTAATTAATATTAATTAATTCAAAAAATTTATCAAATCCACTTTTGAATCACTTAGTGAAAGGAGATGGGTCAAGGGATAAATTTAATAATTGTTTCTACTCATTAGGATTAAATGACTTAAATTTCAAAAATTAACCCTTAATGAATTCGATTAGGCTTAGTGGTGATTATCTTCATGTGAATAACCTTAGAAATTAATAACTCCAAATACGTTATGTGGTGATATTTAATTGCTTTGCTTCATTCATTCACAAGTTTATCTTTCATATACATCATGCACTTATGTTTCAAAAAAATTTTAAAAATATTATTTAATTACAAGTTTTGAATTAAATAGTGTGGCTATTATCACTGGTAAATCTTAAATTATTTTCTTAATTAATAAAAAATCTATATCTACTAATTTAAATATAAATTGATATAAATAATTAAAAATTAAAATTAAAATTATATATGTATGAACTACAATTTTAAAGGTATATAGTTTGAAAACCTAAGGTCATATGGTTTTTGGTCCAAATGAGGTCTTAATATCTCGTATCTCTATTATAACAACGACATGCATCTTAAGATTTGTAGTAAATTATATATAAAGGTTAAAACTACTTTTACTTATATATATATATATATATATATATATATATATATATATATATATATATATATATATATATATATATATATATATATATATATATATATATATAAGTAAATTTTTTCATAATTTCATCATAATGCTCAAATATGTGTATGGATATGTATATGAATTAATAAGTATATAGTCTCGATTCTAGGAGCATAAGACTTTAAGTAGTCTCGAGGGGGGCTCTAATTACCTCACTTTTCTGATTTAACAATGACACAAACTTGTATAAATTTAATGTACTAATGTGTATGTATATGTATAAAGTATAACTAAATCATTTTCTTCTACAAAATTCATGCATCATATCTCATATATTAATTATTAATGAAAATACATTAATTCATTCATGCATTAAGTGTAGAATAATCTAATAATATATACATGTATTCATTAAATCTAGTTATTCAATTAAGTATGTTATCTAATTAAATGAATATTATGGGATGATGAAGTAAGATCAAGAAATTGTCATTAAATTAGTCATGATTTGATATATTAACCTTAATATGTCTTTCACATTTAGATTAAATCACTCAAGTCAAATATAAATACATAACTTAATAAATAAATTTATAACACTTCATTAAGATGATTAAAAGTCATAAAATTCATCTTTAGATTCAACCTAAAGTTAGAGATTAAAGTGTATGTCACGCCTCCTTTCTCTCTTTAAAATTCTAAGTTTAAAAGAAATAAAAAATTAAAAAATAAAAGAAATACGAAAATAAAAAAAATGAAAGTTAAATTTAAAATTCATCTTAAACCATTGATCATTTAAAATATAATCATCATTTAACGAGAAACTTGAACATTCGTCATTAACCAAATTTAAACACCAAAGCCTAACTTTTTCATACTCTAAGTCATAACACACACATGACAATGCTAAGTCATCAATCATAATTTTAGGTTAGGTTAGTGCTTTGTTGTGGTGAATTGATATTTTATTTTGTGATGTAATATTTTAGACTAGATGTTAAGATTATTTGTATGTAGTCTAGATGTTTGGATGACATTAGACTAATAATACTTTTTTGCATGGGATTGTGCTTAAGGGACCGTTATAATAAAAATTATAAATGTCTCTTGCTTGCACATACTTCTTAAGTATCTAAGCATAATCCATTATGACAGATAGTCTTGGCGACCTAAGGCAAGGTGCTAAGCCCTAATGTATGAAATATAACTGCTTGGTGTAAGTGTATGTTAAGCTAACTTTTATTTTGCTAGTGTAGCTAGATTTTTATTTCATAAAAATATAATTTTTACAATAGGATTAGGATTAGAGCTATTGAGATTAGGATGAGCAGTGGTTAGAAAGCTTAGACCTAGGAGGTTTTGTGATGCCTGGAGTGCCCAATCCATGAAATGAAGATGAAGATGAAGAATTAAAGACCCCCCATAGCTGTATTTTCATTTGTATAATTAATTGTAATTCGGGTTGGAAGTATGATTAGTAAGTATGAGACGATCCAACATCCTAATAAGAATTAAAGACCCCCCATCCTAATCTATTTTTCTTTAGCAAGCCCGACTAGAAGTTGAAGATGATCCAACATCTATTGGAAATATTTTAAATAGATTCTAATGGCTGAGATTGAGCCAAAATTGTAGGTTGATTTAGACCTTTTGATTTTTAAGTTTTTTTTTATATTTTAATCTAAATAAATTATTAAACTGTAGGTTGATTCAAACCTTATGATTTTTAAGTTTTTTTATATTTTTTAATCTAAATAAATTATTAAACTGTAGGTTGATTCAAACCTTTTTATTTTTAAGTTTTTTTATATTTTAATCTAAATAAATTATTAAATCAATCTAGATAAAATTTCTATCATAAACAATAATAAGTTCTTTAAGGTAAAAAAAAAATCTAGAAATTTCTTAGAATTTCATTAAATTGAATGAATATTATTTATGACTTTCATATGAAATATTTATATTTATAAGAAAGTGCCATTTTTGCTCCTTGTAGTCCCATACTCATGTCAAACTTCTAGAAAATGAAATGTGTTATTCTTAACTTAATTTAAATTATTGGAAATTATTTATATATTTTTATTTTTAATAATTAGAATTTCCATTCTTCTAATTATTTAACTAATAAAATATAGTAAAAATTATCAAAAATTCAAAATTCATTTGCTTAAGTAAGGTTATACTAAATAATCAATTAAAGTAAAATAATAATAATAATAATAATAATAATAATAATAATAATAATATCATCAAAATAATAGTGATGAATATTTATTTAAATATTCATAAATGAGATATTTTTAATTTTATAAAAAATGTAAATTAATCATTTAATTTTTATTATTAAAATTAAGTTCAATTAGAGCAAAAAATTATTATTACACAACACTGTACTTGTAATGTATACTTATAATCCATGGTTCCATTCATCTATGCATTAGATTAAGAGACATATAATTCAACATTGTTAGTATATTTTGCTTGATTTATTTGATTTCAAATTCTATTTTACTTACCAAGTTAATTATATCAATTGATGTCATATATACTGATATTTGTGCACATATGATGATTTCCTAAGTGGGTTAGTCAACTTTGTGGTGAGTACACATTTTAAGATTACTCTACACAAATCTTAAGATTTTGATTCCTTTCTAAACAATTTTAATAGCCTGCATTATTAACATCATGCTTATTGATCATTCTCCTTGAGTGAATTTCATAACTTAATATTATAATCTTTATTAAGTTTTTAATGCTTAATCAATTCCTCTAAGTATTCTTACTTAGACAGGTTTATTCCTCTCAACATGTACTTTATTTTATACTTTCAATCATGTTTAACTAATTGAGAAAAATCTCATGAGCTAATCGTAAGCATAGAAATTTAATCAATGCATAGTATAATCACACCTCTAACTATGTCAATTTATTTATTTTTATACTTTTGGTTTCCCTTCAAATTAAATTCCAATTGAGTTTGGTTAATATCACTTTTAGTTAAATTTTCACTCAACTAAGACATATTAGTAAGATATAATTATTTTGTGTTTTAGTCAAATATTGTGATTAAACACATTTATGTGTCGTGCATACACCCATATTTAGTTTTATTCTTTTTTTTTTTTGGGATAGATAACTTTAATTTAGTATTACTCTTATCAATTTGATGTATTTATAAGCAATTGAAATGATGTTGTCACTTTAAGTCATAATACATATCATTAAAATTAAAAGTAAACTATAATTATTCTTCATTAATGAAGGCTTTAGCCAACATAGGGTGTAATTAGGTTAACTTAAGACACAAACTCTTTGATGCTCGGAATGAGGCTATGTTGAGTGCAACTAGAATTTAAAATTAGTTGTTATGTTTATTATGTGATGTATTATGCTACTTTATTATTTTGTTACATTAGGATAAAGATATTATTTTATAGGTATTTGACATATGACCATTGCTTTTATTTTAGTTTTGTAGGGACTATGCATCAACATATAAATATTACAATGTTATATATTATTTTATTTGTGATGCTATATATATATATTTTCTTTGTGGGATTATATTTTTGTTGTGTTTTGATGGCTTTATCTAGCATTAGGATATTTTTTTTACTATATTTTTGAGATTTTTATATATACAATAAAGCATATGCTAAGTCTCTTAGCTCAGTATAAACCAACTCAATTCTTGAACTCGGATATCCTTTTTATTTTTAGTTTAGATTTTTATAAATAAAAATGTCCAACTACACTAACCTATTACTTAGTCTTTTATATCTACCACCATACAATAATTATTTATATATTTACTTTTTTTCATTTGTTATTTCTTACTTTTTTTTATCATAATGTGATTGTTTGAGCTATAAAAAATTTTATGTTAGGTTATAAGATTAAAAAACATTTTGTATCAATTTTAATAAAATGATAAACAATCATACTAGTGATTAAGAAAATCTTTTAAACTAAAATTAATGTTCTTTTTGAGATAAATATTTTAATTTACATTTGTTCTTTTATAGCTTCTAAAGTTGGCATAAGATATAGCCACCCAATAATTGAAACCCCTAAGCACTATACTTATCCATAACATGGTCAAGTCAAGCATGCATTAGAGACATTCACCTAAGGAATGTAACATACATTATATGTCATATCTCTTAGCTAGACATAAATTTAATTATGCTTAAGAAGTTTTAGTATGTTAGGAAGTGTTAGTTTAACCCAGGCATGATTGTAAGTCTAAAGTTGAATAACTTTAGCTATGTATAATTGAGAAATATTTTTGTAGTGATTCTATATCCCTATATATATATATATATATATATATATATATATATATATATATATATATATATATATATATATATATATATATATATATATATATATATATATATATATATCTTTTTATAGAAATTATCTATTTAAAATTTCTTCAATATTCTATCTTTGGTTCAAATTCATGAGTATAGCCTTAGAAGACAATTCATAGTGTCTAGCAAAGAAAGTTGGGTCAATTATCTTCCAAAACAAAATGTTCTTAGCTGTTGATTAATGTCATCTCATTTGGTTGTGGTGGTTCACTCTCTACTTTTTGAATTGAAACTATATATATATATATATATATATATATATATATATATATATATATATATATATATATATATATATATATATATATATATATATATATATATATATATATATATATATATATATATATATATATATATACTATTTTATTACAATAATAATTATTGAATTTTGAGTCCTCATAAAAAAATCTCAAAAAATGAAATCAAAATAAACATCTTTTTCCACTTATCAAGAGTTTGTGTTGGGTGTCCTCAAGTGTAATTAACCAAAGAGAGCTTATAACCTACATTCTCTTGATTTTTTTTATTAAATTGATGATATGTCTACAAATGAATATTTACCATGGCATCAAATAAAAGGTAAAAACTTTATTGTGATCTCTTTTGAAATTTTTATATGAAGATGAAAATAAAAAAATGAGAAAGTGAACAAGGAAGTATCCATAACTTTTTTGCATTAGTTGAAGAAGAAGAGAGAAAGGAAGAAAGGAGAAGAGAAGGGCATCCCCACACCAACATCAAGCAACAAATCTCAATATGACTTTGTGGTCCACAACGATGCAAATAATTTATCATATGAAGGATTAGTCCACTCGATAGGGCTCACTTATAGTTCTTGACAATCAACTTTAATTCATCAAAATGAGAACCTCTTTATCTGACTTCTAACAATATGCTACAAATAGTCCAACTAACATCATTAAAGCATGGTTTGCCTAGTCCATAAGGAGGTGCCATGTGTTATCCATATACACATATACAATTATAAAAATTAAATAGAATGAATGGCAAACCTTCTTATACAAGGTGCTCACCTAGGAGCATATATAGAAACTTCATAATAAGCACTTAAAACTAATTACCTCTAAGTGTTAGATATAATACTTTTCATTAAGGCTAATATTAATGATTATATAAAATGTGCATAATGTAAATGGATCTACAATTATGCTCATAGTGATTTAAGCTGGAATATAATAACTTGTTTTATTAAGATTAGAAGTTTATATTATTTTGGGTTAGCTATGAAATTTAATTTATTTCATCACCAAATATAGTTAGCCCTATCATACCTCATTTTTTTTAACAGTGATCATAAGTTGTATCAACTAAAGAGACCTCATAAATTTGGGTAGAAGTTGACTAAGAATCAAATTTTAGACTTGCATAAAAAAAGGCACTTTGTACCTTATTATATGCATCAAGTACTAGCCTTTGTTGAACACACAAACGTTCACCATAAACATAAGATAATTATATTGATTTACAGTAAACCATTCATTCTTAAGATTTTCATAAATAATCATGCTATATTATTCAATTAACCATTAAATAAAATGATATTGCTCGTAATAATACTGATGAAAAATTTGGTGTTTAATTTTTATGATATCATTTGATAATACATGAACTGTTTCATGAGATTTGGTTTCAAATTTCACTTCCATGGCAACTTAATACAAGTGGAGAAGTTTTGCTACGGATAAAGAGTAATATATATCGATAGATAGATTTATGAAATAAAAGGAAAAGCATGGCTTTCATAAAGTATTCCTTGCGATTGGCCTTTTGTCCATTTTAAATTGGAATTGATGGACAAATGGTCCCATTGGCGCAGCAAGGCTTTGTAAGTTTGCATGAAGGACAGTCAAACAAAGAGGAATGTTGAGGTCATATACGCAGGCAGAAATGTAGGAGCACAGACTGTGGTGAAATAGAGGAACTCCTTGCATTCAAATGGCAGTCTTTTTTTTGGTTTGAAATGATCATTGATTTATCCTTTTCCTTTCTCCTCAAAATTAGAGAAGCTACAGGCTTTAGTTGATGGATTCCCTTTCATGGCGATAGGATGACATGAAGAAAGCTACTCAGAAGTATGTCCTCCCTCAAGTCACCATCTTCATAAGTTCAATTTATTTAATTTCCTTGTTTGCTTAATCATATATTTGTGATTTTTTTTTTTTTGGAAAAATTAAGAGGTTAGCCCAATTTCATTCTCAAAAGTAATTACACCAGATAAACTACAAGTGATCCCCAAGGAGACTGAAAAAGAAAAAAAGAGTCAACAGTAAGGACATCCTGAATTAACCAGGAGAGAAACAGAAAACTAAGCAGAAGGAACAATGAGCAATATTGATATATTTGAGATCTTTTTTAGACATGGCATACTTTTTATAAGAATAAATATAAATAATTTTATCTTTATATTTATAAATATATTATTTTTGAAATTTAATTATCTAATATTTTATCAAAAATTATAAAGCTAAAACATAAATTTAATGGTATTAGAGAATCTAAACGTCAAAATTAATGTCTTTTGACAATTAAATTAGTTGAAACTGACAAACCTCTAACTTTCAAATCACAATGAAATCAATATACTCCCTACACTTAAAGTCCAAATCAATAAATAATGCAATAACAGTTAAAAATAATAATAATAAAATCTTGCGTAAAAGAGAAAGGAAACCTTGTATTTGCTTGCTAAACTCATTCAGCAAATACGTGATGAGAAAAAAGGATTAAAGGAGAAGATGAATCGCATCATTGCTCTCATTCTTTCTCCAATCCCAAAACTAGCTTTTGATCTCTTCTTTTTTGGCTACCTCTTTATAGACTATATTTGCTTTTTCTTCCCGACATGACCCTTCATAAAATTCCTATATGCCTTTCCGAAAAAACAAAATGCAAGATTAGTTAACAAAAAAATTATTCAGATAGGCAATTTATATGACGGAAAACAAATGCAGATAATTTAATTGGATTTATATAACGGGAATAACGCTTTATTCTTAATGTCTTAGTGGCCAGTAACTGAGATCATTTTAATTTTTTCATATTTTTTATTTCATTTTATCTATACTTTAATTTAAAATAAAATTTATCTAATGGCTATAATTATTTTTAAAAACGGACAAATATTTAAAGAATATTTTGTATACTTTTATAAAATTTTATTTATTTTTAAAAATAAAAAAAACACTTAAAATATATATTAAATAAATATATTTCTAAAAATAGCATAAAAATAAAAAAAAAATACAATACAAATTGATCCCAAATACGCCTTTCGTATTGATCATGATTTTAAAAAGTGGATCAAATTAATTTCTTAGATCAGTTTAATTATGAAATGATCTTTAGTCATTCCGGTTTAAACATAAAATCACTTCGTATAGAACAGTCGAGAACAGAGAGTTGAAATAATGAGCTAGTGAACTAAATTTATTTTTGAAGAATTAACTACTTCTTATATTATAAAATTATGGTTTTATGATTTTGCTCGAATGATTAAAAATTAAAATTAATTAAATTATTTTATTATAAACTTTAAGTTTATAATCATATATAAAATAAAATAGTTAAATATTTTAAATTTAAATATTATACATTTAATTAATGAAAATATCATTATTGCACATTTAAATCTTATTAAATTAATTTTAATATTTACTATATTATCTGATTCAACTTCTTATTTAATTCTAGTTGATTCATTAAAATTAATATTTTATAAAAGCATGATTTAAGTCATGGTTTGTGAATCGGTCATAGATGAAAAGGGCAAGCGTGGCAGTGATGCTATTGCAGCAGGACTCGCTTTGCCAGACTGAATGCTTTCACATATATACAAACATTGCTGACTATATTAGTTGGACAACGATTGTGGCACTCAATTTCACAAATAGTGGATGTTTTTTTTTAATAATTGATTGTTTTACTAAAAAATTCTTGTAAGTGATATTCGATTCAAAATTTTTGATATTATTTTGAGATTTGTATCAGTTTTTATGAGCTAAATTAGTTGGCACCTAAAAGAACTACTTTCTTACAATAGATCTATCCATTATTGAAAATATTTATCCGAAATTTAGGAGAGAAGAGAGAAGAGCACAAGGCTTCTAAGAGAAATTATTTTTGAGAAATTTGAGTAAATTTAATCGTAAACTCACACGCATAAGCTCTCAACCATTAAAGCTACAGTGCTTTTATTTCTAAGAGAACTTGATGATAATTGTAATACTATAAAGAGCTAAATTAAGTAGGATTTCTCTAATCTAATAAAGGCCAGTCACACCATCTTTTTGATTTCACTATTATTTCTGACTGCAGTCTGTATCCTGTCAACATGACTTCATCTGCAAAGTACAGAGATTGAGAGAAAATGGAGAATATAAAAGAAGATACATTAGGTAGCATGAAATCAAAAGAAGACTAAAGCCATATTTTCAATCAAGAGGATACTCTATAGCTTGGTTTTTTTATGTTATTATTCTTAGACATTTAAGCGTCCATCTAATAATATAATGTTCTTTGGAGAGAGAGAGAGAGAGAGAGAGAGAGATTCCATATGGCTGAGCTGGGAGCTCTTCCACGGAGTCCTTTTTTTTTTGGACAGTATAAAAAGGAAGGGCTTGAGAAAATAACAGTAAGAACACAGGAGAGAAGGAGTCTTCGAGTACACTGAGCATGAAAAAAGTGATGCGATGAGAGTGATAATTGCATGGGTAAAAGCACCCTTGATCTCGATAGAGGGAAAAAGTCCTCAAGAGAGCATGGCTATTTGGCTGCCACCTTTCTATACTCTCTCTTTCTATCACTTCTATAATATATATGTATATATATTGTTAAATAGAATATAGTCAATTTGTCTGTCATCTTTAGGAAGAGGTTCCCCTTGGAATAGACCGAACAATGGCCATATGCTAGAACAAAGAGCACAACCAAACATAACTGGAGCAAGATGAGCAGACGGTGTCCGGCTGGAGGCTTCAAATTGTTCTCTTTCTTTTTGTCATATTGTAACATAGCAGAAGTTGTTCGGTGATATTATTTTACTGAAATTCATAATTCCATCACACCTTATCTGCATGTTTGATTCTTTGACCACCTTATCTCAGGATTCAACATATAAGAGTCTTGATTACTTAGAAATTACATCACTGTTACCGGTTTAAAATTGTTTTTAGATACTGAGTTATGGAGAGATTCAAAATGTTTGCGGTGGCACAGTTGGGTTTTCGAGCGTTTTGGTGAAGTGCGATGAAACTCATCATGACATACCACTTTGTATATTCCTTTTCATGGGAATATAAATATTCTTTTTAAGCAAGTCATTATAATCAAATTAAAAGCTTAATAATGATGCGAGAAAATGTTTTTGTGTTTATATATAATTAGTAGGTCACATTTTAATAAAATATTCTTAAAAAATTCTATTCAGGCAAGTAATAGTTGCTCATCTTGAAAAGAAAAAGTGGTACATAACCTAAAACTATGCATAAAGGTCATTTGATTCCCCTAATTATAAAATGTGTTTTAATTCAAAATTAATACTTAGCTACATTTTTTATTAATAAATGAATATAGTTAAAACTTCAGTAAATGTTTTTGCAATTATTTTTCATAAATAAAATTCCAGAGGAAAATTTTTTGGTAGTGGCCGAACTAAACATTCATTACAAATTCAATGAGCTGCATGGTAATACTACAAAAGAATCAATAACAATCAAATAAAAAAAAACATAAGATATATTGAGTGCGTGCATGTAAAAAGTACCCTTGCCATGGAAAAATACAATTAAAAATAATTCTTAATTTATTTTCTAAATAAAATTATTTTTTAAAAGAGGTATTTGTATGCATGCTACCCAATTCTTATATATTTACAGATCTAAAACTCTCCTACCTTAGTTTTTAAAATTATTATCAAAATTTTAAAATTTATAGAAAAAATTAAACTCATTTTTTTAAATTTGTAAAAATTTGATTATAGCGCACATAAATGCATGAATTCTAATATTAAAAAAATAAAGAGATGTTGGATTTGTTAATATATAAGAAAAGTGTGCTATGCAAAAATATGAATTACATACTGTAAATATGTAAGTTGTAACCCCATCCAATGAATGTTGAAAAGTGTAGGCTATTTCAGACTGGACAAGCCAGATAGTTTAGATATACATGTCATTGGGTCCATTGAAAGCCAGTTTAAATTACTTCGTTTTTGGGTTAAACCCAATCAGGTCTTTGCGTTTGAGTTGTGGTCCCTAAGACCAAATCTTGTGGTCTTGTTGCTGGTCTTAAGGCATGGACAATACCCTGATGTGATGCCAGACACTAAGGGGTAGGTGAGAATTCCAAGTACACAGGAAGAGACTTTCAAACCATTCCATGTGACTGTGGACCCTCTCGCTAATGTGTATTGTGGTTGTGGAACACAAAAACCATAACAAATCTATTTTGCTATTGATATTTAAAATATTCTGGTCATCCTGTTTCGAATATATATATATATATATATATAGTTTTTCAAGCTCTTTTATAAAAGGAAGTAACCTGATAAAATGAGATATGTCATTCTAAATACTCATGAAGGTTACACTACATAATCATAAAATATTTTCCTGCAGTTTTTATTTTACTATTTTAACAAAAGATTTTTCTTTTTTAAATTTTGTCACCTTCAAAGCATAACTTTGGCTGTCATATTAGTACTGCTTAGCTTTATTTCAATTGCATTATTTATTTTTACAGCATGGAAGACAAATCAGTTAACTTATAACCTACAAAATACTAACCACAATTATCTTTTAGGTTAGCATTTTTTTTTAACTAAATAGCACAAACAGTCTTCAGTACTTAACAAAAAAACAAAAAGAGTACTCCAAAAATGTGTATTCCATTAATACTAATAAGCATGTGTAATGGAAGAGGGAGACATTGACACAGAAAGAAAAGAAAAAGGCATGGCTCTCTGCACAATGAGAAAGGGGGTAGAGCCCAAGAGGAGTGAGTGATGGAATGTTTTTTCCCTTTCTCCTTGAGAAGCACAAAGGCAGTGCCACCGCTCGGGACAAAAGCATGAACATAAAGGAGGGAAGAGAAGAGAGGGGTGGGCCAAGTTCCTATAGAGAATGTAAGGTACTCGCTGCACATCATAGTAGAGAATAATTTTAAATCCAAAATAGAAAAAGACTTGCATTTTGAATCACAAATAATGGATCTTATTTGTTGTTTAAAACTTTTTAGTTAATGAATATCTGTGCAATAACATGTCGGGATCAATTTGATCTCCAAAATATTTCATCTTAGGCTCTTAATAAGTACTATTGAAGCCAATATGAGAATTTATAGTTATACTCACAATTTTAAGAAGTGTGATTAAAAATTATATTATTAGTGAAATTATTTTTAATTATGTTGAACAAATATATTAGGTAAGTTTATTATTTAATACATTTTTTATATTTGTTTTTATAATTAACTATTGATTGTGGCCTAGGCTTGCACAATAGCCCAAGGACTATCTGAGTCAATCTCTCAAAATCAGGTTTGAGATTAAGTTTCGAGCAAGGATCTAAAATTTTAGCTCAACTAGGTATTACTAACCAAAAACTAGTTTGATTAGGGTTTAGATATGAAAACATTAATAGTGATTCTTATATCATAAATCTTAAACTAAATAATTAAGTTGAGGTGATCATGTCCACTAATGATGAAAAAGCTTGGATTATGCCCAAGAAAGCAACCTAGTGGTGAGGCACAAAAGATTAGGTTTATGTTATTTTTTAGACCAACTTGATTTGACTCAACATGGACAAACTCATGCTAAGGCCTAACATCACTAGAAGTTTCTATGAATAAATATGAATATTTATAACACTCTAATCTACTAGTAAAAAATTAATTAAAATATTTAATTAATTATAAAAAAATTACATTTCATCAAAATATATGAAGATAAACTCAAACATAATTAAAAATACTATTTTCAACAATAATTTAAAAAGTAAAGTGATTCAAAACTATATATCTAGCTTATGATTCCACAATAGTAATTTCTTTTACATAGGATATGACTCATATTTTTTGATGGATTATATCATTATTTAACAACTTTTAAAAGCCTAAGATGATGAATAAATAAAAAATAAAAAACTCACTATATAATTGAGTGAATTTTTGTATACATGATTTAAATATTTTCATTCAATAAGGAATGATAGCTACGTATTTTAAATTAATTGCTAAACATGCACCATAAAAGGAAAGAGTGAATCATCTAATAAAAATCAAATTTGAATGTAAAGGAAAATGTTGGATGATGCGTGTCAATAGGTTTGGAACTAAAACCCCTTCCTAAAGTTTTCCTAAAGCCTCTAAGATGGCCCCTTGTCTATTTTATTATTTCTCTCTCTCTCTCTCTCTCTCTCTCTCTCTCTCTCTCTCTCGCTTTATATATATATATATATATATATATATATATATATATATATATATATATATATATATATATATATATATGGTTCACCATTTTTTGGAACTCAATCTATAATGCATGGATTCTCATCTTTAGAAGAAACTATCACTCACTTTAATCTATGTGCTTCATTCATTTCAATCGCGGTTCATATAAAGATGTATAAAATGAAGCTTTTGTATTAGTTACTGATCATTAATATGCTTATTATTTTTACCCACTTATATTGTTCTTTAATGTATAAATTAATACTATTTTCATTAGTTGAGCAAAACATTTTTGTTGTATTTTTTAAACACTCTTAAATTTTCAAATGAAAGAGTAGGTTTAGTTTTTTTTATCATCCTTTCTACTATCAAATATTTATGTTCACGTAATGTGACTCTCTAAACAGATGCACGGTTAACTTTATTTCATATATATTACTTGAGTTGAGTGAAAGCTGACTTTGTGATGTAATCCTAGATAAATTTAATGTATACTTTCATATCTCACATACTACTCTTTATTTCTTATATTAAAAAATAAGATTGATATGATTTTAAAAAATTAATATAACCAAATATGAATTGTTTTGCAATTTTTTAGATAAAACAATACTAAAAATAATCTTAAAAAATAAAAAATATTTTAGAAGTTATACATGCTTATATTTTAATTAATTTTTAATCAAGATAGTATAATTCAATGAAATAAATCTAATGAGATCAAAATCTTTTAAAACGGCACACATCTATGCCATAAACCATTAAAATTTGACATATTCGTACTTATTTACCATTGTGAGCTATGCAAGTTGCTCAGTTCATAGAACCAAGTGCCAATTGTGGCTTCTAATTTCTCTTTTTTTATTAAGCCCATTAAGAGAAGTTTAGAATTTTTAAAGCATGACAAGGTGCTCTATATTGCATGCAATTCATAAGAGAAGATTCAAACATAAAAAATTTTAAAGCTAGCGTAACATGTATCTATTATGAAATCATGAAAACTTGTGGCATCAGGTTAGTTTCAACAAGAGGAATATTTAGAGTCACAAATGATAAAGTTTCATCGCCTTGCTCAAGTGGCATAGGGATTAAAATGAAGATTATTCTAGACTTACTATAAATATCAATAATTATTTGATTTATAAACCATTAATGTTGTGTATTGCTTTTATAAAGATGAAAAAAATCACTTTCTTGATCATAATATATTACCTATTTTTGATGATGGTAAATATAAGTTCTACACTTTCTAGAAATTATTTTGGATGATCTGATGATCAATATTTTAATTCATCATTCAATTGCACTCATGGAGTCATACACGTTAAGGGGAACCCTATGTTCACTAAATAAAGACTTTTCTACTTGTGATCATCATTAAACTACTAATGTCATTTTAAGGTTGAGATTACTAGTCACCTTTGAAATGAGGAGGGATTGATTTGTGCTAGTTAATTTAGGGTGATGATTTAATAAATCACAATAACTTACCCTAAAATTATAATTATGCCATATTTTACACATTCTTAATATATCTTAGCTTTGATATATTTTAGATTTATAGGATAAATTCAATGTTATCCAATTTAAAACCTCTATCTTTAGCGTATAACTAATCAAGATTTTTCTCTTGCTTCATTGGTTGACAGGTCTTCTTAGATGGTATGAGAAAAATTTAGTTGATGGCTTCTTTATGAACCTCTTACTTTTATTATAAGCTTACATGAAAATTTCAATATTATAATTTAAATTCTCAAAGTAATTAAATATCTTCATATATCAAAGATGGAGTTATGATGTCAAGGTAAGTTTTAAGGGTGCCTATTCTTTATATATATATATATATATATTTAAAGACGATTAAGATGCATTAGAAATTAGTTTAAATTAGTATTATTTCTCTTTAGGAAAGCTTAGTATATGTTCCTTTGTTCTTTGGTAATGTGATTTATAAAAATCCCTTCTTTGTGTGAAATTTATTTATTGATTTTTGTGATTTCTTGATGATTTCTTTATCTTAGCATCTCCCTCAAATTTTTTGGAACTTCTTTATGAGTTTTAAGTTTTTCTTTTCTTATTTAAGCCAAGTTTGACAATTCAACCAAAATCAATCACAATCTTTCCATTATCCTTCTTTCATCTCCATAAACTAAAGAGCTCGCATCCTAACCCATAACAACTCTCACATCAATTTTCAAGCATCCTATTTTTTTAAATACTTTCACTCAATATATGTATGTTTATAAACTTATCTTAAGCTTCATACCATACTATCTCCTAGTAGATCATAGCATTACTTAGATCTCACCTTTCATAAGTCTTTTATATTCAAAATTATTTTCTTTTAAATTTCACTACATCTCTTAACTTTAAATAAAATCACTCACCTCAATCCTTAAAATCGAAGTCTATCTTATATTATATATTAGTGTGCATTCATAATAACATTGTTGGTGGCAGTGGATGCTAAAAATATATGATCAGTGATAAAACTAAATATGCTACACAATAACTTAAAAAAAGGTGGAAAATTAATTATTGGCATTTTTACCATTAGAAAAATGATAAGTAATAACAAAATCAATGGGTAAGTATTTTACTATTGAAAAAAAAATCTTTTTAGTAAATGGCTTCAAATATAATGTATTCAGTATTAATCAATTTCATAATAAACCTTTTGATATTTACAGAATTTTTACCTTCTTTTTAATGCTTAAAATAATTTAAAATTATATTTTAAATGGGTTTTATATAAATAATATTTTTTATTTTAACATGAAAATATCTATGAAACCAACCAAGTTAATTGTTTATAGATCACATTATATGAACCCTAGCTTCGGCATAAAAGACCGGCACACTAATATACAATTGTACTCTTAAAAATATTATTATTGACTTAATGGATACCATGATTATTATATAGATATCTATATTCCTTAACCAAGCTTTAAAGGCCTACATAATGGAATCAAATTTGTTCTACCTAATGGATGGCATTAATAGAATTTATTTTGATTATGGCATGTTGGTTTCCATGGAAATGAACTGTTATGATTATTTATATCTTGGCAAATGCTTAAGAAACACTCCCAATTAGGAGTGATTATTCATATCTTTTAATAACTCATACTATAAAGTTGCATGTCTCTCCTTATTAGAACCTAATTGAAGAATATTTGGCATTAACATACCTCCTTACTATAGCTACAGGTGTATATAAGAAGGGATTGGTAACAAAAAAAATGTAAGAATTAGTTACAGGAGTGGGACACGTGTAAGGTGCTGCAGGTGGTGGTCGTGTTCTACCAATTGTCTGTTATCACCTTCCCTCAAATTGAGGATGGTAGTAGGAGTCAGCAATTTGTCACGCAGGAACTGAAACAGGCTTGTGTGGAGGGACTTGGTGATGATGTTGGCAAGTTGTTGATGAGTAGTGACATGTTGGAGAGTGATCTAATTTTTCTGGATACAATCCCAGATGAAGTGGCAGTCAATATCAATGTGTTTAGTCCAAGAATGGAACACCAAGTTATGGGCAAGAGCAATGGAAGAGGCACTGTCACACAAAACTGAAGTTGGAGAAGGAACGGGGATGCCAAAATCTGAAAAGAGGAGATGTATCCATAGGAGCTCAGTAGCTGTAGAGGAAAGTGCATGGTATTCAACCTCCGTTGAGGAGCGGGTGATTGTTAATTTTTTTTGGCAGACCAAGAAATAGGTACATTATCTAGGAAAGGCAAAAAACCAGTTGTAGACTTCTATTGTATCACCAACCCAATCAACATCACTATAGGCTTGAAGCAACAAATTTTGAGGAGTGATAGAGAGATCGTAATGGGTAGTAGCTTGGATGTAGGGAAGCATCCATTTAAGTTGAGTGAAATTTATGTTAATAGGGTTGTGCATGTGTTTTCAAAGCTGATTAACTGTAAAAGTGATATCTGGCCAAGTGATGGTGAGATATTGGAGGGTACTAACCAATTGGTGATATAATGGTGGATTTGAAAAGGGTAGGTTGTTGGGAGGTTGAGAGGTATGCTTGGTAGAGGTAGGATTAGGTAGGTTTTTACACTATTGCATGCTAACACATTGAAGAGTGGAGAGAGCATACTGGTATTGTGTGAGGCAGAAAGTATTTGTAGTATAAATGCTATGAATGCCCAGAAAATGAGAAAGGGTTCCAAGTTCTCTCATTTTAAATCGGTGATGAAGATCTTGAACTAGTCGAGAGATAGTTTAAGTGTCATTACCTGTGAGAAGAATATCATTGACATAAACAAGAAAGTAGAGAAGTGTCAATTGGTGTTCGTATGTTAAGAGAGAAGGGTCAGCTTGGCTTTGGGAGAAACCAAGTTGTTTAAGAAAGGTAGACAGAGTAGAGAACCATTGATGCGGAGATTGTTTAAGGCCATAAAATGATTTGTGTAAGCGACAAACATAAGTTGGATGTTGGGAATTGGGGAAGCTGGGGGGGTTATTTAATGTAGATGGTTTGATCAAGATTATCATGGAGGAATGCATTCGATACATCAAGTTGCTTTATTAGCCATTTGTTGTAGGTGGAAATAGTGATAAACATGCAAATAATGGTAAATTTTGCAACAGGGCTGAAGGTCTCATCAAAATCAATACCAGGTTCTTGTTGATAGCCTTGAGCGATAAGGCGAGCTTTAAATCGAGTATGTGAGGGGAGGAGGGCCTAAGGTCACATAAAAAATTTCACCAGTTGCATTAAGCTTGGGTTTAAACAACCATTTGTAGTTAAGGACTTTGTGATGAGAAGGGGGTGGGACAAGCATCCAAGTGTGTTGTGAGTGGAGTGCCTGAAGTTCTTCTTGCATGGCAGTTTTCCATTGGGGACGTTTGAGAGCTTGCTGGTATGTGAGGGGAGGAGGAGTTGGAGTGATATTATGGGAGAGGTCTAGGATGGAGCGTGGCTTCAAATGATCTATCTGAAACTGAGGTTGCATAGAATGCTTTGTTGCAGGTGTTGGTTATAGGTGTGGTACGATTGTTGGTGTGGTAGAGTTTGTGGAAGATGAGAGTTAAGCTAAAGGAGTGCCATTGTTGGGGTGATAGCTAGAATATGGTGAATGCAGATGAGTGGGAGTTGAGGCCGAGGCATGCGAAGAATTGTTGAGGCCAATGGAAGATGGAATAAGCATTAAAGGGTAAGTGTTTGAAGTACCGTGTGAGAGAGGAATATAGGATGATGCAACTGAGAGGTTGTGTAAGGAAAATTCATTTTAGTAAAGGACACATGGTGCAAGATAATGACTTTTTTGTTCATGGGGTTATAACATTTATAACCTTTGGAATTATTAGGATAACCAAGGAATATACAAGGGGTAGAACGGGGTGCAAATTTATGAGGAGAATATGGTCTAAGCCAAGGAAAACATAGACAACCAAACACTCGAAGGAGGGAGTAATCTGGCTTTGTGTTATGGAGGAGTTCATAAGGAGATTTATCTTTAGTATTTGGAGAGGGAAGTCTATTGATGAGGTATATGGCTGTGAGTACAACATTAGCCCAAAACATCTAGGGAAGGCTATAGGTGTTTAGTAGTACTCTAGTAGTATCCAAGATGTGTTGATGTTTGCGTTCAGCAAGACCATTCTATTGAAGAGTGTAAGGAGAACTAATTTGGTGTGTAATGCTTGAGGTTTGGAGGAGCTGTTGAAGATGTGAGTTAATGTATTCTTTGCCACCATCAATTCAGAGAATCTTTATAGTGGTATTGAATTGGTTTACGACAAGAACTTTTAAATTTTTGAATATAAAGAAAACATTAGATTTTTTATGCATTGGAAACAACCATGTGTAATGATAGAAGTCATCAACAAAAATTATATAATATTTATAGCCTTGATGTGAACTAAAATGGGATGGACCTCATACATCAGAGTGTATAAGTTGTAAGGGGTTACAAGTAGTTGTGATGGTACGAACAAAAATGAGATGATGACTCTTAGCCATGTGACAGGAATGATAGAGAATTCAGAAAAACCATGGAACAAAGGAATGTGTTTCCATAGTTGGGAAAGAATGGAATAGACCGGTGTCCCAGACTTTGGTGCCAAATGAAGTCTTCATGAACTCATGCGAAAAGATCAAAGGTGTTAGCTGTTGGTGGTGGTTTATGGAATGGCCATAGGAGGTAGAGTCCCTTGAAACTTGGCCCTTGTAAAAGGATTTGGTTGTTCATCTTATCCTTAATGGTAAATCCATGATCATCAAATGAAATATAACAATGATTATCAGTTGATGAACTGATAATAAATTATGTGATAGTTAAGGAGAGTGAAGGATGGGAGAAAGTAGAAGCTTAAGAGGTGGAGTAGGAAGTAGTCCCTGAACTGTATGAGAGATAGGGATAGACTGACCATTACCCATAGTAATTTGTTCTTGTCCATGATATGGGGTAATGTTTGACAATAGATCTAGGTCATAAGAGAGATGCGACATTGCACCTGTGTCAAGCACCCACTCATTGGTTGTAGTAGAAGCGTGGAGAGAGCATGTGTCGAAGAGGGGTGTGCATAATGTTGATTTGCATTGACATGTGGAGAATGGCCATATTTTCCACATGTTTAACATTCATTGAAAGGGCACCTTCCTTTCCACAACTACTAGTGCTTCAGCCTCTAACTCTTGGTTGCTTTCCGCATCCTCTGTAGGATCGATTAATTAATAATGCTGCTTGGGTGGGAATGTTGAAAACAGTATGGGCTGCTTCAGATAATTTGATAGTTTTTCACTACATAACAGTGAATAGAGATCATCAAGACTGATCGATTGGAGGCTTGTTCGAATGATTATTTTGAATGCTTGGTATGAAGAGGGAAGCCCACTTAAAGTAAATAAGATTATGTCTTCAATGTCAATCTGTGATCCTAAAGTGGCAATAAGATCAACTTTAGCCTTAATTTCAGACAGGTATTGGGACATAGTTTTATTCCCCATGGTGGCATTATGCAACTCATTTTTTAGTTGAATAATTTTAGCTCTGTTTTTAGATTGCAGACGCCTCTCTAAGGTATTCTAAATTTTTGCACATGTCTCTAAGTTTAGAATGTAGGGAAGAATAGAATGAGAGATTATAGCATATAGTGTAAATTCAAGGTTCTGATCGATGAGATTCCATAGATGAAAGTCTGGATTTGTCGCTGCAGTGCCTTCTTTGGTAATGACAAATTCTGTGGAGCATAGAGTGAGCCCTGTCAAGTAACCTACAAACCCATTAGCTTGAAACAATTTTAATACTTGGGATTTCTAGATATGATGATTGTTTACTATTAATTAGATGGGAATGATATTTTTGATATTGGAAATAAGGAACTTATGCTTCTACCATGGCAGCTCAACTGTGACAGGGAAGGGATTGTAGAATTTGGTAAGCAATCAAGTAGGTAGCTACCCATGAAGCACTTCCCTGATTCTGGTGTATATAAGGAGGGGTAACAAAAAGTCGAGTAGTTGAGGGAGGGACACAAGGTGTTGTAGGTGGTGCTCGTGTTCCACCAATTGTATGTTATCACTAACAACACTAAAATTAATAAAAAAAAATTCTATGAAAAGTTGTGTTGAGAGTATAATAATATTTTTGTTATTACATAAATGGATATTACATTGACTAGCCTTTGAACTAGTTTCATACATCATTTTTAATGAATTGACTTAGTTCCTCTTGCATTGCATTATCTAAAACTCATCATTTAGTGTTACTTCAACATTTAGTGGTTAATAAGTGAATTATGTGTTTTATTTCATTTCTAATGTTTCTTTTAATCCTTAAATCATAAGATGGATCTCTAAAATAAATTTTTTTGATGGCTCGATGTGCATCTCAACTTTTTAAGTAATTCATGAGCAGGATTTTAAACTTAGAATCTCAATTTAACAATATCTTCATCATCCATTTCTCTTAATCTAGGTAATTTTTTAAATGAAAAAAATAATATGAGAGTGCTTTTTTTGTATAAGATATTCTGTAGGGAATGATAAAAAGATAGTCTCAATAAAATAAGATTGCTAATCTTATCTCAACTATTGTAAAATACTCATTAAAATTCATATTATCAGTTTATAATTTTTAAAATTAAAGCCAAGAGGATCTAGTTCATTATTTTTCTTAAGAGAATGGATCTCCTAAGTTAATTATGATCTTGAATGTCTCCAAAAGACAATCTTAATAAGAGAGCCTTGTTTCTAGTTTGTTCAAATAGGTAAACATTAAAAAGTAAATTGTTATTTAAAAATCAACACACTGTGGGGTAATCTATGCTTCATGATGTGTTAATGACAATAGATAAATCACCTTAATCAAATAGTAATCCAACTTTTCATATATGAAATTATATGTAAGGATAAATGATAAATCATTAAAAGTTAATAAACATGAATGGGCCTAATGATTCTTAAAAAAAATATGAAATGATTTGCAACTGATATTATGAATTTATCATCCAAAGTCATTGAACTCAACTTTGCTCAATAGCAAGCCGTGAAAGTAGTTAAGCAAGCCTAGTTGTGAGACACTATGTTAAGAAATATAAATTTCATTATATAAAAGAGTCTCATGATTGTAAACTAAGAAAAAAGTATATATTCAAGAAATATGACTCTACTATTAGATTTAGAAAGGTTGTTGTGCATGTAAGTATAAGAAAAATGCATTCACAAAGAGTAAAATATAGATATCTTAACTATGCGAGTTAACATTACCCAAATGAGCATACAATCTTATATGGATCAAGATTATCACTATCAAATTGTCTTCTAGATAACTAAGTATGATTAATTAAATCATTATGCATGGTAGTATAAAATAGAGTAAGAACAGACCAAATCATTATTTATACATTAATTAAAGTTTAGTTCTAATAAATTTTACTTTAAGCCTTATACAAAAAGACACAATGTGAGAAGATTAATTTAAAATTCTTAGAACTAATGTAATTATAATTTTAAGGTATATTTTCTTAAGATTTATTTTATAGTTGATTAAAACATTAATTAAAGGTGTAAAAATAATTTTCTTATGAGCTTTGTGTAACACCTGATTTCCAGATAACTCAATGCACAATAAATAAGGGAGAATTCCTACTATAATAAAGACTTCAAATACGACATTTTTAATAAAAAATAAAAACTACTTGTAGTTGAATCTATAAATGTAATTTTAGCGAAAATAAGAAATGATAACTATTATGATAGTTCAATGAATTACGTGTCTTCTGATTTAGAGCATGAATATAATCAATAACGAGTGTACTGTTCTATAAAGATTTATACTTTAGATAAACCCAATCCTATTATGGGATTACTCTTTTATGCTTTTTATTTCTTGTTAGAAATTTCTAGGGCTTGTCTTTGATTTTAGAGAAGCCTTTAGAATTACGTGTCTTCTAATTAATCCAACTAATTTGGTGATTATGGATAATTTAAATACATTGACATAGTTGAGCTACTTTTGGTCAAATAGGGTAACTTATATCTAATAAATATAACTAATAAGCCCAATGTACAAATTAAAATATTCAAAGCATATAAACACACTTTTTGACTAATTTGAATAGATTACATTAAGGTTTATCAATTTGACCCCAACTTAGGCCCAAGGTTGTCTTAGAATATATTATATTTAACTTTTTTAGTCTTGTACTCAACCATGAGTGTGATTAGGGGTTCTAGTGGTCATTTAATTCATGATCATGATAAAACTTTTCAAAGATTGAATATCTGGGCAATTGACCAATTTAATTAAGTGAGGTAATAATATGATTAAGAACTTAAATATAGCATAAAGATGTTGGTACCATTAACTCAATGATCAAACTTTCTAAATTACTTTTGAGAATGGTCAAGTCAATCTTTAGAGTCTCCTAATCAATTATATAAATAACTAAATCAATGAGATAGATGAATTACTTCAAATAAGTATTTATATTCACGATGGAATAACTGAACCCAAGTAGTGAAAGTGATCTATCTTAAGGCTAACTATAGTCAAACCTATGATGTAGAAAAGTTTGTAAATGCTTCTTATATGACTTTCTCCTTAAAACTAATCTAATGGATTAGGTCAAGTTGGGGATTTTAGTGTCTAAGAAGGATAAGATTAAGTTCTATTGATATTTTTTGTATCAACAATCACAAACGAGAGGATTATACTAAATTTAATTATTCAATCAAATATATCAATATATATGAGTGTATTAATTAGATTGAATATTTTGCATACTACAAAGTCCACCATTATATAAGGCATGGGGTAATGTTCTCCTATATATAGTTTATGCTTGGAAATGGGGGTACCAATTAGTGCATCAAAAGTAGTCTATCTAAAATCCTATTTGATAAAGAACATGATCACACAAATGATACCTCACATGAGATATCATTAGTAAGAGATGGATGAAGAGGCATTTCCTCAAGCACTGGAATTTTTTGCACCACAAAAAGCACGATATTATTCTTTATCATGATTTAAAGAGTGTGTAGCCCATTTTAAAGGACTTAGTAATATAATGGATAAGATCAAGAGATGACAACAACATTAGCAACAAATGTTGAACATAAATCTACATTACTTAGTCAAGAGCAGTAGGATTCACTATGATTATGTAGGGAGGTTCAATACATCTGTGTCACATGTTCATTAATTGGCATTGATTGCTAGCCCATTGAATACCACTATTCCACCATAATTATAATTCTCAACACTGCCTATCTACAAAGAAGAGGAAGAAGAAAGATGATGATGAGTATTCATCTCTCATTGAGAAGTTTTTTACACTTTATTTTGTCACATGATTATTATTTCTATTTTCATGCATTGGGGATAATACATTATTCAAGTGTATGTGGGGTGGAGGGGGTAGTTTAGATTATTACATGTGTTTTTTGGTGTACTCTGAGATAGTTTTCATTTCATGTTTTGTACTTGTTATCAATATTTTATCTAATTTTTCAATTTATATGTAAATTATAATAATTATTTATTTTATACTATGTTAGTTTTTAGTATTTTTGGAAGAGGTTGAATTTAAAACTTTAAAAAAATTCAATTATACTATGGAAATCTATTTATTTTCTTGTAAACAAATATGAAACAATGAAACCAAAATCACTATTTCAGTAATATTGGGTTAATTAGTTGAATAAAATAGTTTGTTTATATTATACATTGTATAGTTAACTATTTTACTATATGACATCATTAATCACATTTGTTTATATAATTATATGATGCATATAAAAACAAACTGAGTGAAGCATGAGCTAAGTAGTGGATATACTCTTTGAATCACAATATAAATTAATTTTTTTATTCAATTAATTGTATAAATGGATATTCACAAGTCGTAAATGATGGGCATAGAAAAATGAGAAAGTGAGTTAGGTATCTTAAGCATCATAAAAAGGATGCAAATTAACATACACAAAGTAAAAGAAAATAAGATGTGAATCTACTTGCAGAGTAAAAATAAAATTTGATATTTAGAGACTTAAAATCCCATCATAACAAAAACTTTATATCTATTTTGCCATTTATAAAAAAATATTTAAATGTATACTCGAAGCAATAATTTTTTGAGGCATGAACATTAGTTTAAAGTGAGTCTTGTTGAAGGATTTTTTGCTTAATAATAACCTTAGTTTGATAGAATTTGTATAAATTTGAATTAATGTACTATTACATAGAATAAGTTAATGTATGGTATTTATTTTAGTGGATTATTTTAAATAGTAATTAATCAAAATAGTTCACATCACTTCATTAAGATCAAACCTTCAATGCATTTCAAATAAGGAACATGTTACACTATAAGATTTCAAAATTAATTTGAGGATCTATCTTATTTAAAAAATTTTATTCTAATCACTAGTTATGCATTTGAATTTTGCTTGAGGATGAGCAAAGTTTTAAATATGAGAAAGTTTGATAGCCATATGTGGAATTTTTTTTGATTTTATCACCTTGGGTATTTCACCATTTGATTTGATGATAATAAACCATGTGTAATAAGAACTAATTATCTATTTTCATGATAAATTATTCACATTAATCATTATGAATATCATTCTTAATTTATTATGACTTTATATATATATATATATATATATATATATATATATATATATATATATTTGATGCTACTAATCAAGTTAAATCTAAGTGTACATGAAAATTCTTTAACTCGAGGTTCTTCACTCAATTTAGAATGCTAAAGATATTGGACATGAACTAGGTGAGAATTTTTCTAGGATTAACTACATTAAGGAAATTAAAAATCTCACTAAAATAAAGTAAATCATTCATTCAATTCAAAATAATTTATTTGAGAATTGTTCAGAAATTCTACATTTCATATTTACAATTATTGTTCAAATTATTTATTTTGGATAATATGAACTAAATGCATAAACTTTGTTACATTTATTGTGCTTCCATGAAACTTAAATTATGTTCACATTTCATTAAATTATTCTCGTGCACAATCATGTTCATTATCCATTTATTCAATGCATGAATCTAAATTAACCAAAAATTTGCCAAGGTATTACTTTTCTCTCTCCTATTGTCCTAGTCTTCTCTATCATATCCTATCTTTCATCCAAAACCTTTTTGGCCAAATTTTTTTCATGATTATTTGCTAAATAAATTATATGGGATTATTCAAATTATTACATAATTATCCCATTTTTTTCTAAATTAAAAAATTCATTTATTTGAATCTTTAATTTGAATTATTTTTGAATTCAATTTGAATATTCCTTTGATTACATATGCAAATTTGAACTTTCTTCTTTATGGAATGTTATGTGGCTGATCATATGCTAATCTAGTTGATTTAATATTAATTTATTTGAATTTATTTGAGTTAATTCAAATTCAATTAAAATAAGCCATGGAATTATCTTCTTTCATTTTATATAAATTCTTTTCTTGGAAACCTCTTTTGGCCAACTATATCTTTATACAAATTCAAATTAATATCTTAGTAAAAATTGATTTAAAATTTCCTACGATCTGATCCATCATTATTTAGTCTGAATTAAGTACTTTAAAATAAATCTAATCTATTTTAGGAAAGTAGCTTGCTAGATTTTTTGAATATTCCTTGAATTTTATTAAATAAAGCCTGTATGTTATCTCTTTCCTTCCTTCATTCCATCAAGATGAATTGATTGAATATTCCAAGAGATTGCATTAAATACTAATTGAATCCTATCTTGGAAACTTCCTTTTTGGATGACCATATATCATGCTTAATTTAAATTAATCAAAATTTTGATTATTCCCTTTTTCACTTGGTCAATTAATTGTTTCATGACTTGTTTGATAATAATTCAACCGCTTCTCTCCTCTCTCTTTCTCTTGGCCGACCCACATAAGCATTAACTTCTTAATTACGTTAGAAATTAGGTCACATGATGAATTGATTCAATTTATATTTCTTTCCAAATTAATTTTCCCTCCATTTCCCCTTTTTGTTGATTTTCTTCATCATGCTAAATTAATTTAATTTAATTTATTCAAATTGAATCATTTACTAATTAAATTTTCCCTCTTCCTTTCCTTGGACGAAATCCCTCTAATATAATTTGAATTTCAAATTGATTTTTAGTTAAACCAACCTTCCATATTAAATTCCCTCGTATTTTTCTTTGGTCGATTTTTTATCTCATGCCATTTTTTTGATTGGTTTATGTTTAAATAAATTCCAAATGAGTTTCCCTCTTATTTTTCCTTCTCTTGGCCGAACCTCATGACCCCTTGTCTTATAAATAATGTTCCTTACACAAGGTTAATTTCTCTTGGAAAAGTCTCTCTTAGAAAAACTCTCTCTTGGCTGAATTTTTGCAAAATCTTTAGAGATTTCTTCTTGGTGAATCAAGTGCTAATTTTTTCATCCTTTTTCCATCCTCCAACCTACAAGTAATTGGCTTGAGGATTGCACAAAAGAACTTGGAGGATTGGTGGATTTTCTTGTGACCAAAAGCTTAACAAGGTGTTTTCATTCTAATTTGTGATTTTACATGCTAAGTGATCTTGTTCTCCTTCTTGGCTTGAGTTTCTTATGCATTTGTTCAATTTTTTTTATGCTTAACTTATCTATTTCTAAACGTTCTCAAGTTGGCCAAAACCTTTGTGGTTGATGAATTAAAGTGTATTATTGCAAGTTATTTTCTCTTTATTATTCTTACATGTTCTAAATAGAGATTATTGTCTTTGTGATTATTTCATATAAAATACTTGTGAATAGCAAGTTATATTACTTCTAAATCATCTCATCTTTTTCATAAATAATAATTTCCTTAAAAAGAGATTTCATTTTAGTTTATGTGATTTAAGATTTCATTTTCATTTGATCTTTTGGAAAACTCTACGTATCTTTCTAACAAGTGATTGATTCAAGTTTCAAATCATTATTGTGTTATATTTTAAATCATAAATTAAATCACCTTGATTTCAAGTTATCATATTCACATCAAACCTTTTGGAAAACTCTAAGTCTTGGAGTGGTTGTCAATGCTCGAATCGATCGAGAATCAATTTATTTTTCCTCACTGGAGTGTGCTAAAGGTTAATTTGACTTTAGTGGAGGTTTGGTAAGATTGAATCGACGAAGCTATTGGGCATGGTTGGAGCTTGGTCTCGCCGGCATTCAAGCTCAAGAGAAGGCTTGGGACTATGTAGAATCTCCTATGGAAGGTCTCTATGGAGTTTGAATGAATAGGGAGGAGTATACTCTCCTCCCTAGTTGAACCAAGGCTCAAGATCGGTTTAGCTTTTGACAACAGTATAGTCAGAGTTGGTGGCAAGAGGTGGCAATGGACTGATAATGTGGAGATGCTTGAGTGGACAAGTGAGTTTAGTGGGCTGTCATGGAATGTATTCTTCTTCTTAGGTGGATCAATGGTCAGCCAAGGGTAAGGCTACCCTCTCTTTTCCATAGACTGAACCCAACACTATTGGTTTAGGTTGGGTCAATGGTCCTATGCCCAAAGAAGGCTAAAGGTGGCTGCCAAGGGTACGAGGAGTGGAGAGCCCTTCTAAATAAGAATTTTGTTCTATTTAGAGGGATTGGTTCAATTAGGCTGACCCAACTCAGGTTCACCATGGGTTGGGTCTAGTTAGGCAGGTCAATGGGGACCTAAGGGTGAGTCATGCCAAGTTTGGCTGGGTTTGAACTTAACTTAGTTGGGTTTGGCTCAATTTGATCCATGTAAGGCAAATTGAGTTCATTTGGGCTAGGTTGATCATTTGACCAAATTGGGTCAAGAGGGGACTTGGGTTATGTTGCATTGGTCATTTAGAATGAATTGGTGCAATTTGTTTGGTCCAATTTGAATTAAATTTGGATTTGGTTCATGTGAGTTCACTTATGTCAAATGAGCTAAGTTGACCAATATGGTCAATTGGTCAAATTGGTTTGGGTGAGGGGTTGGTTCAAGTTCAATTGGTCATTTCAAGTTGGTTGGAGGTATTCATTTAAATTGATTTATACTAGGATGTCATTTGGCTTAATTTGATCCTTTAGGTCAAATGGTTCAATTGGTTTGGTTTGGCCAAATTGACTTCAATTAGTGATTGGATCATGTTCAATACTCAATTGGTGATGGATGAAAATCATTGATTGCAATTATTTTAGGCTAGGGCATGATTTGGCCCATTTTGACTCATTAGGTCAAATTGGGTTAACTTGGATTTAGAGTCCAAATTAACTTCACTTAGTCTAATGATTTGCAATTGAGTGAGCAATGATGATTTCCAATAATTAAGTAATGTATTGAACAACTTGATTTGGTTCAATTGAAGTTTGATTGAAGTTCAATCCAATTGAGCTATTTAGGTCAACTTGGGTCAACTGGTTTGATTGAATAGGATTGGTTCAATTGAAGTTATATAAAGATGGGAATATGTCCAATGATGAAATTAAAGTTGATTGATGGTTTTGATTACAATTGATTTGGGTTAGATTGAGTTTTGACTTATTTGAACCCTTTAGGTCAAATGGGTAGACTTGAGTCAACTTGATTCAATTGGGTTAATTGATTTGATTGAATTGATTGGGATGTTTTGATGTTCAATTTAGTGATTGGAATGATCATCAAGTTTAGGTTAGGTTTAATTGGCTTGAATCAAGTTGAACAGGATTTTGTTCATATAAAGTTCAAATAGGTTAATTGAGTTAGAACCTAAGTTGATTAGGCTTGGAGATTGGATTGTAATCATTTAGTTTGTATTAGGTTAGTTAGTTGACCATGAACTTTGGTTGAGTCTTAGTATATGTGAGGCTTCACTCCTCTTAAGGTAAGTTCTAGTCCTAGAGTTGTACCCTATGATTCTCCAAGCTTAGGTTTGTTGTTCCTTTATCACTAGAAGTGCCCTAGTACTGAGAAAGTCTTAGTGTCTAGAAGAATCCTAAGTCTAAGATAAGGGTAGTCAACCTCACTCCAAAAGTGAGGTCAACAAAAGGACCCTCAATAAGTGTGGTGTAAGGCACACCACACATTTTAGCATTGATCGAGATGATCAATGACTTCCAAGATAGTAATGAATGTAAGAAGGTCTATTTAGACCTCAATGATGAGGTATCAAAAGGTTAGTGGAAGTCATCAAGTTGAACTCATTTGATATGTCTAGTTTGATTTGTTTGAAGATTAGTTTAATCCTAAGGACTCGAAAAGGAGTCTACTAGAGATTGGATCATGCCAAGGGCATGAAGGGAGGATTAAGCAAATTTGGTTTGATTTATTGAGAATTGGTTTGGTGTCAAGGACATAAAGAGGGATCCACTAGAGATTACACATGAATGTGATTGGATTATAGATTGATTATTGACAAAGGAATGAGTGTGAATTTGTTAGGGATTGATGAAATTTGATTGAATTTGAGGTTGATATGATTTGGTTATGTTGATTAATTTATTTGATTTTAGTGACTTGTGTTTGTTTTAATTTTATATTGATTTGTTGAATGAGTGTGGACCAAGTCAATTTGTGATGGAAACAATAGAAGAGCCTTGATTTTACTAGCCCAATGGAGTATCACTCCCAACTAGGAGGGGCCATAACAACTTAATCCAAACATAAAGTAGTCACTCGAGAAAGGGGCCTTTAGAGTATGATCTTAACCCTAAATATATGTAAATGGACCCAGTCAGTGTGTGATGAATCACACTATAAAAGGGCTACAAAAGCTTGGCTTTCCTTAGATTTACTAACTCAAAGGGATAATCTACTGGCTGCACAGTAGAAGCTTTCAAACCTAAGGGTTGGTCATCAGTGTATGATGGTCAAACTATGAAGAAAGCTCAGGGACTCATATCTTTCAAAGTAGAATTAACCACTGGGGTGACCTACTGATTATGCAGTAAGCCGAACCTGACCTAGGACGACTACTAAGCGAGAGCTGCTGGGGTCTTACCTCAACTTGAAGTAGTGAAGCCAATCCTATAGGGAGTTTTTTTCACACTGACAAAAAGGGATGCCTACTTGGGAAGAGGGCTAGGGGTCTTATCCTAATCCACAAGAAATTTTATATTTTTCTTTGTTTGTTTATTTGTTTATTTGTTTATTTGACATGGAACCTGTTGATTTATGATGGGCCACTCTAAGGAGGGGCCATGGGGACATTGACCTATTAGACTTACTAGCTTAAAGGGGTAGTTCGCACATCCGCAAAATGACGCTACCCAGCAAAAGGGGTGGTTACTAGGAGGGGGAAACTGTCCAATCCAAAAGTAACCTGGGTCATGTCTAGACGGGGTCACAAAGATGTTATTCGAATAGAATTCCTATAGGGAAAAGGTGCCGCTAAGGGAGTTATCATAATCCCTAAAATATCTAAAGCATGTAGGTACATGGTGGTCGATTTAAAAAGAAAGCTCAGGGACTCACATCTTCCTGAACGGTATTATCCACCGGGTGTATTATCATCAATAAGGCGAACACCAATCAACCTAAAATGTTTGAAAATGTGCAATGATCAATCTAGGAAGAAAGCATCGTGGGTTTATATCTTTCTAAATGGAACTGATCATCGGGTCAGTCTATCGTCAGCTAGACAACTACTATCTAGCCTATGGAGACTATTAAGTGAGAGTTGATGGGGTCCTAACTCAACTTAAAGTAGTTGGGAGGAAGAGGTGCTGGGGTCTTATCCTAATCCTCAGATGTATATACTCAAACTCGATCAATACGTAATGTTCAACCCAAGAAGAATGCTCAGAGACTCATGTCTACTAAAATATAATCGACCATTAGGATCATCTATTAATTATGCAATAAGACTTATCCAATTAATAAGGCGCTTGTCGGTGTGCAACAACCATGCTAGGAAGAACACACGAGGACTCACATCTTCCTAAGAAAAAATAACTGCTAGGGTGACCCATAAGCCAAGTAATGAATCGAACTAGATCTAAAGCAGCTACTAAGTGAGGGACACTCAGTTTCTATCTCAACTTAAAGTAGCATGAAATAATTGGATTTATATTAATTTTTTTTATGTTTGTGTGTGGTTTTGTGTTTGTGTTGTGCAAACTAGGATTAGAATGTTGCTTAGGTTCTCTTACATCTATCATAAAGCACAAGAAGATATAACACATTCCTAAGTATTGATAATTGGACAACATGATTTTAATTTGAAAAGAGCTATTTTATTGATAAAATTTTATTTAAACATGGTCATGCATAATATTTGTTTAGGTAAAGTCCATTGATTAGGAGCATCAGATGTTCACCCTTGTGGTTGATCAATTGATATGATCCGCCTTGGTAGGCCTTTTCTATAGCGAAAGGACCTTCCCATGTTGTTTCAAACTTGCCTCACATCTTATGACGGGCCATAATTGATCTCCTTAAAATTAAATAAGCTCTCAAACTCGAAAAGTTCTTGGGTGGACCAACTTGTTATGAGCTTGAACCATCTTAGTATTCTATAACTTAAGGGTTTGGCATGCTTATAGACATCTCTCATCAAGACTTTCGAGTTCTTCCAATTATAGCTTAGCATTTTACTCAATTATGATCTTACAACCCATGACTATCCTTAATGATGGGAGTTGGACCTCCAAGGGAAAAATGGCTTCAGATCCATACACTAAGGACAAAGGGGTGGATTGTGTTAGAGTTCTATATGTGATGTAGTAAGCCCACAAGGCTTCAATTAACTACTTATGCCACAATCGTCTATTATCATCAAGTGTTTTCTTGAGGGTTTGCATGAGGGTTGTGTTGAATGCTTTAGCTAATCCATTTTCCCATGGGTAGTAGATGGTAGAGTACCCCCCAATCTATGTTATGTCATCTCAGAAAGTTGTTAATCTTGGTACTCTTGAAGGTGATACCATTACTGGATATAATTTGGTGGGGTATTCCAAAGCTATATCGATATGGTTCCAAAAAACTTGAAGGACATGCTAAGCTTTGACTTCCCTGAACAGAATCGCTTCTACCCATTTTGAGAAATAATCAATAGCTACTAATATGAACCGGTGACCCTTTGATGAAAGGGGGTCAATTGGACCTTCTATGCTGGTGCCCCAACATTCGAATGGCTAGGAGGATACTGATGCAAAATATTGTGTGGTCAGTGTAGGACTACCCCATGCACTAGGCATTGATGATAGCATATGGCCATACCTATATAGTCTGTAATCATCGATGACCAGTAGTATCCAAGTCTCTTGATTTTGACCTTCATCTTGTGGCCGGATTGATGAGCTTTTCTTAATCTTGAATGTACCTCATTCATGATCTTATGGGCTTCGTGTTTGCCTAAATAGTGTAACCACATATGATCAAATGATCGTCAGTATAAGACACCATCAATGAGAGCATATGAGAGTGCTCTTTGTTGACCTAATGGGCTTGAGATTTCTCTTGAGGTAGTTTGACTTTATTTAGATAGACAATGAATGGTTGCCTCCAGTATAACTCCTCATCTTTTTTGATAACAGTAACCTCCCCTTCAAGAGTATACTTGTCGATAAGTTTAATATCAATAAGAAAGAGGGCTTGGCGATTGCTAATCTCTATTGATATGGACTCATCATCCGAACATGCCAACTCTTTGGTGAGTTTAGCTAAGGCATCTGTTGTAGCATATTCTCTCTAAGCGATTTTATAAATGTTGACTTCCAAAATCTGGGCTAATAACTCTTTTGTGTACTCGTGGTAATGATGGAGCTTGGACTTAAGAACCTTGCAGGACTCAACATTTTGGTTGATCACTAGTTGGGAATCCCTAATTATGCTAATATATTGGATGCCCAAAGAGATGGCTAACTCTAGACCGGTGATCAAAATCTCGTACTCAGTCTCATTATTGGTGCAAAGTTTAGATAAGTGATATGAGAATCTCATCATACCATAGTATGATGTTAGAAAGATTATTCCTATCCCTATTTTACCTGGGATGGTAGATTATGGTTCAACTCCTCTTTGAGAGGAAGCTGCACAATCAAAATACATTTCCTTTTTAGGGGCATTTATATTCTGTAGATTTATGATTTGTTTATTAAGAAAATCACCATTAAGAAAAAAACTCTGCAAGGAGAGGGTGCACTACTAGAAAATCAACAAGTGCTTGTCCTTTCACTACATGGAGGGGTAAGAATGCGATGTCAAACTGTGATAAAGCATGGACCATCACATCAATCGTTCGAATAGTGTCAGCCATGCCATGAGATATTATAGTGAATTAATTTTATAAATCAAGTTTACTTTATGAGAGAGCATATAATGTCATAGCTAGCCCAAAGAGTAGAGCTAATCAATGCTTCTCAATGGGTGGATAATTCACTTCAGCATGTATTAAATATCAACTGAGAAAATAAAGTACATTCTTTTTCCCCTCTTCATTGGATTGGGCCAACAAAGTGTCGAGGGAATCATCTAATGCAATAGTGTAAAGTATGAGGGGCTCAGCCAGAATAGGAGTGGATAAAATTAGTGGCATCATGAGATACCATTTGATGCTTTCAAATGCATGTTTCCACTTATCATCCCACTCAAACTTGATGTCCTTCTTTACTAGTGCTGAGAATGGTTAGCATATGTCAGATAAGTTGGATATGAAGTATTTTAGATACGCCAACCTCCCTTGGAATGGTCTGAGTTGGGTTATACTTTTAGGGGGTGTCATTTTTAATATCGCTTTGATCTTCTCATGGTTGATCTCAATCTCACCATGTTAGACAATGAACTTTAATAACTTCCTTGAAGTTGCTCCAAATGCACACTTTAGAGGGTTCATTTTAAGGTTATATTGCCTCAACAGCTCAAAATCTACTCTTAAGTCAAATAAATGGTATTCCTTTTCTTTTGTTTTAACCATGAGATCATTGACATAGCACTTAACTTAATGGTGAATGAGTTCATCAAAGATCTGGGTCATGGCCCATTGATATGTGGCACCAACATTTTTAAGACCAAAAGGTATGACCTCGTAACAATAAATTTTGATCAGGATTCTAAATGCAGTATTCTTTTCATCTTCGGGTGCCATCTTGATTTGATTACATCCAGATAAACCATCCATGAATGAGAATATTGCATGAGAAGAGGTAATGTCCACCATCAATTATAATATTGGTACTAGGAATTCATCTTTTGGACATGCCTTGTTGAGATCCCTAAAATCGACGCATATGTGAATTTGGTCATTTTTCTTTTTAAATGGGACGACGCTGGCCAACTAGGTGGGGTATTTTTTATCTCAGATGAAATCAACATCAATCAATCTCTTGACTTCTGAAATGACTTGTTGTTCAATGTCTAATTGCATGTGTCTAGGAGCTTTCTTGATCGGGTTAGTGTCAGGCTAGATTGCTCCTTTATGAACTATGACCTTTGGAGCTAATTCGGGCATCTCTTCATAGCTCAATGCAAAGAAATCCTTAAACTCTAAGAGTAGCCTAACTAGGTTATTGGTTTAAGATTCATTCAACAAGAAACTAATGTACATTGGACGTGGATTGTCTTTAGTAGCCAAATTGACTTCTTTGAGTTTGTCAATGGTTGATCTGATTTCTTCTTCAAATTTTCAGGGCACATCTTTGACTTGGAGATCATCCAAATTTTCTAGAAACACCTCCACATATGAGTTAATGTGGTTAAAGAAGAACATATGAGATTCCAAATGATTGGTGATGACTAGGCAGTAATCAACATCATCTCATAAGCCTACTGTGTCAAAGCTAGCCCTGGTATTGATTGAGAATTCATGCATTTTTTGTTCCATAGCTTTTCAAAGTACTCTGACCTATGTTTAGACCATGCATATAGAATCAGACATTTCTTTGCTAAATTCAAAACACAAGGTGAGTACCAATCAAAATGCAATTCTATTAATTTATTGAATGAATCATCTTCAAGCTCTACACCAATTTCTTGGCTTGAGAGTACTGCTCTTGGATAAAAGCTTTGGGGCTTAGCATTTGAATTTATTCTTGGAGCTTTCTTAACTACTAAATCCTTAACTTTTTGTGAGAAAAGTAGGGTTAGAGCTAAAGTGCTCACATGCTATCTGACAGTTTCACATAAAGAAGGTTCAGATACACTCATGCTTTGCTTGGAGACCCAGTATTCATCACTATTGGGCTCTAGGGTCACCTCCAATGGGGTTTGCTAACATAGAGAGGCAATTGGTGTGCTTACTACTTAGGACTCATCCTCTAAATTAGATTCTAAGTCTATGTAGATGGTAGGTGTACTCCTGGATGCTGGAATGAATCTCCTGGTAGGCAGTAGGTATGGAGATCTACCACCCTTAGGACTCCCTCTATACTTGCCTCTTTCTCGTCCTGGTGGAGATCAAGACATTCCATTCATGTGCCTAAAAAAAGTAACGAACTGTGGATATAACATAATCTTAGACTCTACTCCATCCTCAATGTCTTCCTCTCACTCCCTTTATTTCCTATTTTTTCCTTTCCTTTCATTTCTTTTCTTTCCTTTTCTTTTTTATTTTTACTTAGTTCATGAGAGAAGATATTTTTCTTTTTAGGGAGGTAGTAGGCCACATCTTCATATATTTTGACCTCATGTACTGCAAATGGATTTAAATCCCCTTCGACATAATATTCAATATCATCTTTGATGAACTTGATGCACTGATGTAGCAAAGATGGAACCATATTATTTTCATGAATCCAAGCTCACCCTAGCAAAGTATTAAATGATGTATCTAAATATATTATGTGAAACTTGACCTCAATCTTCCAGTCATCTACCTTTAATGGTAACACTATGAAGCTTAAGGTCCTCTCATCTTGTTCATTGAATCCTTTCAATATTATCTTTTTGTATTGAAGTCTGGAGATGTCAATCCTGAAGAAGGAAAGGGTTCTTAAAGTCATAATATTAATTGATGCACTTAGATCAATCAACACTATGGTTAGTCTAAACTTTCCAATAAATAGGATAATTGTGCTATATTAACCCAAGCAATAGGTCTTCATCTGAGAAGGTAACTCTTAGAACTTCCTTTCAAAAGTATGCCTCTTCTTTCATTGGATTAGTCATGGCCAATCGAGCTAAGCATATTTTCAGATCAAGTAATGCTTTAATTAATGACTCTATCATTTCTTTGGATAAAATAAGGGTGTCATGTATGCTTAGCTTAGATAACAACTTTATAATATGTGCAAGGATGTTGTATTCAACTCTAGGTTAGCCCTCCATAAGCGTATCCAAGGTGGAGCATCTTGTAGAGGAGTTATCTGCTCACTAGAAATAATGCCTATTACCTTTGTCTTGAGCTCTAGGAGGTAGTACTTTACGACCATGGAGGTTAACTTCAATAAGTTTATATGAAGGGGAGCTTACGAAAAGTTCTACTTGCTCATCGGGTATACCTACAACTTCTCCTAAAGGAACATTAGAGTTAGATGACTCCAAATCTATCACAAGTGGTGAACCTTGAAGATTTAGAAAAGTATAATCTATTTTTGATTCTAAGAGAGATTGATTGGATTTATTTATATTATTGTTACAATGACTTGGAGAGTTATTAATTAGAATGAAATCACTACTCATCAAAGGTAGAGAGAATCTAAGTGAACTTGTCTTTTTCATTAGTTTCTTTAATTTTGGAGGCACAAACTAAAAGTAAAGTAAAGTAAGCAGCTTAAGTGGCTTAGCGTCTTCATCTGTAGAAATGAAAAGATGCTAGACTCGGATGGTGATTGCACTATGGTAGCTACTGTTGGTTGGCTTTCACCCTCTTTGAGTTGGCCTTTAAAACTAGTAAATCTTCCATGGTGTTGGAGGTCTGAGCTGAGTCAGGCACCTACAAAGAAAGTTTCTTGATTTTAGAGATAATCTTTTTAGAGGTACAGGATAGGGAGATATTCCAACCTTCTTTTATCTTAAGAGGATCGAAGAGCTCCTAAGAGATTACCTTAATGGAACTAAAGGGTTATTCCACTAGGTATTCTTTGGGGATCACTATGGCTCCTGACTTATAACTACATTCAAGTTATGATCATCACTTTTGCCCACTTCCTCTAGTTTATTAGGTTTGAGTAGCTGAAAATCAAGTTTCTTAAGAAGATTCTTAAAGATTTTCCTGACTACCTCTCTCTTGAATGAATATGGCTTGTTGAGCTTATTGATAAGAGTAGGTGGATAGTAACTACCTGGTGGTGGATGCTGGTAGCACTACCATGAAGGTTATTATGGTGGTCAGGCAGGTGGAAGAGGGGGTGAAAGCAGAGGCTGCTAAACTCTAGGCCTCTCGAGATATACTCTCATGGGTTGCTTCCCTTTATCCACTACTGACACCACTCATAGCTTCTTCTCAAACACTCTTTGGGGTTTTGGCTTGCATGACTGATTGAAGAAGGGTAATTGTTTAGCTTCCTCTTGTAGGTTGCCGCCTTGCTGATTAACTTCTCAAATATTTTGATGGTAAAACCCTTAAGCATGAAGGCGATTGGGCCATGAATATTCTTGAGAAGAACTTCAATGGCATGCTGCTCTTGGAGGTGTGGTTCACATTTAAAACTTGAGTTTCTCCACATGAGGATGTAATCAATAACGGACTTGTTGGGTTTTTATTTCCCTACAATAAGGTCCTCCATAATTACCCTTTGCTGATCTCCTGTAATTTTTGATGAAAAGCTATTCTGACTATACAAAGAACTTCACCGAATTATTGGGCAGTTCAGCATACCAATCGAAAGCAACCCTATAAGGACTACTGAAAAACTACTAGAAGAGTAGAGCGTCACTGCCACCTACATTGTAGTAGGTAGCTTTGAAGTGTGCTATATGCTACTTAGGGTTTCTGTTGCCATCAAATACCTCAAAGGATGGTAGTATAAAACCCTTAAGGTATTAGACTATATTTAATTCCCTTGATTAGGGCTTACCCTTTGGAATAGATGAGGCTCCTTGGGATTGCACCAACATCTCCTTCACTTACTACTCTACCATCTGTTAATATCCCTTTCTTGGATGGTTGCATTATCTATACCTTTCCTATGAAGGTTGTCGATGTCTTCTTCTAATGGAGTGATATTCTTACTAATATATGCTCGACCATCGATGACTATGGGGATAAAGGTACCGTGATCGACTTTGAGGTAACTGACATAAGTTCCTCCATCCTCTTCTCTATATCATCTATATGATCATCCTTCTACTTTAACTATTGCAACAGTCGTTGAGTTGAATCTGATACATCACCTTCCTCAACTACAACTTCATGTACCTTAGTACTATGATGCTGCTCTCTATGGGAGGAAGTCCTAATCTCTACCATATGCACCTCTGCTGACTCTAAGAGGTCATCCTCCTCTATGTTGAAGTCAACCTTCTCTTTATCACTATCCTCTCCCACCATGTCTTTGATGGTTTCTTTATATTCAACAAAGATTTCCTCAAAAGAATAGCCATCTATATTCTTATGATAGATAGGAATATATCCCAGGTGATGATTTTCTACTAGGAAACTCTCCATAGGGTTGGTGGAGCAATAACGACACTCTTGGACCGCCACTCTCTCCTCTCCACTATCGAGGCAAAAGGTCAAACAGAAGTGTCTGACCTTGCATCATTAGCTGGAGTGGATGGAGGGTGGTCTTTGGGTCACAATCATATCACCAAGGGTGGTGATTTCCTCCCAAATGCAGGCTTTTGATGGTGGGATGTGAATGAGTGATGGTGGAAGGAAAGTGGAGCGGTGTGGTGGTGATAACACCACTACCTCTCTATCAAAGACCTCATCCTATGGATGGAACCAGTGAGAATCATCCCATCTGAATGATCAGCTCTATTAGCTCGCTAATCAGAGTGGTGGCCAATCAATGTTGAGACTATCGACTGTCTAGCAACCCTCCTTCGGTCCCTCTTGCCCGCTTAGGCTACAATTTTATCCTTTGTGGCCCTCTCTCTATAGATTTGATCCCTCACACTCTAAAAGTTCACTTATCTCAAGTCATAGATAGTGGCAGACTCATTTCATCCATGGGCACTTATGTTGTTTATTTTGGATGGGGTACACCACACAAATCATATGTGGTACTTATTAAAGTGATCGAGTATGACATTGAGGTTATGATGTACTATCTCAAAAGATAGAGGCATCACCCTACAATGGACCTAGTCACCTAATAAGGACTCCTAAGGCATGATGGGTCTTTGAATATATCAGATATTTTCCTATAATTTACATGAAAAAAATAAAGCGAGATTTATATTAAGCTGGGTTCTTAAGTTCCCTATGGAGGCAAGCCTCCATAGTTTATTACAACTTAGAAAATGCGATTTCCTAAGAATACTCTCGATTAAAATAAATAATTATTATCTTCAAAGATTTCAAGGTTAGACTATCAAAGGATTGGTTATGTTTGGAAAATCAAGTGGGAGAGACTAAGTGGGGGACTTATTTTTGGAATCCAAAGGGAGGAGGTAGAAAATGCTCATGATACTAGAAAACCTAGTGAGCATTCCAATCTATTATATAGTGGGGCTTTATACATTTGAAAGTGAAGAGATTTATTTATTTGAGTTAAATTTTTATTAGATTGTTAGGGCTTATAATCCACGAACACAAGGTTGTGAAAATGCCTAAGAATTGAGGATTTATGCTTGTAGCCCAAAGAAAACTAGCTACCTCGGATCCTAAATCTAGGGAGCTTTAACACAAGCTAAAGCATGACCTAAATCTAATCCAAAGAAGGATATAATGGTTTACCTCCATGAGAGAGGATAAATTGTTCAACTTCTGGACTTATAATTGCCTAGAATGGTTGGCAGCTAACACCTCTTACATTTTAAATCCATGTGGTGTGGTCTTATGAATTTTCAAGATAGTTAGGCTTGTTGTTTAATTAGAAAGAGACTAAATTCCTAAACCCACTCCTTAAGAGACTAGAGCATGAGTGGTATGAGCATATGACTTAATCTACAAATGCAAAATATTTACAAGTTTTATTTTATTTTGACATTGTATTTTAGACAAAGGCTTGGGATTTTTATTGCCTAAATGCATGATGAAATGAATTGTTAGCTAAATCAGTGAGAAGAGGGTGTTCCCCACCACAAAGGATGCCCTCATAGGCCAAAAATTCCCCTATCATGCAAGGATGGAGATCCCCCATGTTCAAGGAAGAGGGAATATGACATGCATGATGTGAGACATACAACCATACAACTATGCGGTTGCTAAATCTTTTAATTATTTTATTTAAATCCTAGGCTTTATGGTGAGGTTATGGATTCTTTTAAGACTTGGTTATGAGTTGTAAGTTGGATAGAAAATTAATTTTATCCTAAGAGCCTATTGCATCCAAGCCACACATTAAAGCATCAATCATAAAGAAACTATGAAAAAGATCCAATCGTGATGCACAAGCTAAACATAAAAATAACCATTTTATAAATTATCATAAAAGAATAAAATGCCAATGCGGCCGGGTACCATCGTACACCTCGAAAAGAGAAAATTGGGTAGTCGAGCTCTACCCTTATACATCATGAAATATAAAAGAATAATTACAATTAGAAATGAATACATGCTTTGAGGGTGTCCACTTCTTTATTCTTCTATCTCCTTCCTTCATTTTCTTGATTTGATCCACTCTAAAGGCATCACAGGGCACCCCAAGACTAGGCCTTCTAGCCACTTCTCATCCTAATCCCCCATAGCACTAATCCTAATTTCTATTGCCAACATTACATTTATATGAGAAAAGTAAATTTAACTACACCTACAAAATAGAGGTTATCTAAGCATACATGCAATCCCAGGTAGTTATATTTTAAATTTGGACTTAACACCATGCACATGAGTAACCAAGTCCACCTATCCTAACTTGGATTATTCTTAAGGGTTTAAGTAATATGAAAACAAAACATTTACATTTATTTTAAGCAAACCCCTTTAAGCATAATCCCCTGCAAAAAAATTTAATTAAGCTAAGGGTGGCCTAACATCCAGTCTACAAAACATACACCATGACATCCAGCCTAAAATATTAAATCATAAAACAAAACATACATCACACATACACTATCCTAACTTAGGACTAGAAGTGGTGGCTTAATTTTAATGTGTGTGATAAGGCTTTGTGTGGTATGTCGTAATAAAGCAATAAAGTTATGATTTTCAAAATTTAAGAAAATTTAATTTAACTTGAAGGTTGATTTCATTTCAAGTTGTGTAAATGATTTGTAAATTTTAGTTTATATTTTATTTTGTTTCATTTGATTTACATTTAGCACCTAAGTGTTATAAAGAGAAAAAAGAGCATTGCCCTCTTTCATCCCTACCTTAAGCCATTTTCTAAAGCATATCTTTATGATTTTATTTTCTTTAGTGAATGGCTTATTGCATATTTTTTATTAATCCTAAGTTTAGATTAACTTTAGATAATCCTATTCAATATGAAAGGCATCTTAAGATTAACATGATTGAATTACTATCACATAGCTCATGTTGAACCATTCCTTTCCATTACTTATAGAATGCATATGATTTAATCCTTAGTATATCTATACATACAATATATGTTTTGGCACACTTAAATGGTGATGAATGCATTTGTTTTTAGTATAAAAGGGGATTTTTATTCTTTTAATCAAATACATGTACATTTGTATAAACGATGTAAGCAAGTACATGCCATTATTAACTAGGGAAGTGAGGTAATCAAATGACCTCCTTGAAGCTACTTAAAGCCTCATATTCCTGGGATGTCCGTACTAAACACTTGCTATCTTAAATACATGTGAATGTATAAATAACTATAAGAATAGAAAATCATGCAAATGATTGTATTTTTGTTTGAATCATTTATACATACGAATTAAAGCTCTATCCAAATTTTAATACCAAAATACATAGGAATGAAATCAAATAAGTATGTGTCATTGTTAACCAGGGAAGTGAGGTAATCAAATGACCTCCTTAGGGATACTTAAAGCCTCGTATTCCTGGGATGTCCAGACTATATACTTATTTACATTCAAACTTATGTAAATCTATATATGAATCTAAGAAAGAAAGCTTCACATTCACATGACTAAGCTATAAGCACATGTAAATCCTATATGTATTCATAACTACCATCACTCCACATACTATTATCAATTTATAAACTTTAAAAGATAGAATTGGATCTATTAGTGATAATAGTCACACATATAATTAAGTTAAATCAACACATATAAGCTTACATAAATAACCTTCATTTGATTCACTTAATTTTGAAAGAATGAATGCATGAGATCACATGTCATACAAAGTTTAAAGTAATTGGAAAGAAATAACCAGACATAAGCATGTGATTCATTCAACAAAATTAATTTCTAAGAACAATCATGTTAAATAAAATCATTTAAGGAAAACCAAACCTTCTTATTAATTTGATTTTGGATTTTAGTTGATTTAGAAAGAAGAGAGATTATTTATTATTTTAATATGATTACCATGTTGGTAATCATAATTGATTTAAGGAAAGGTATTTAGGTAGATTTTATGCATTAATTAAATTAGATCATTAATAAAATCAATAAATTACCCTTTCCAATGCTTGTTTAATTTAACTAATCATTTAATTATGAGCCACAAAATGATATGAACATGTGAGGAAATAAAATTGCAATGCTCATAAGGACTCTAATGCAATTGGCTCATCGTCAAAGATTAATTAGGTTAAAGAACCTAATTAAGTACTCTTGTGATTTTCCCACACTTATGGGTTAATCATAATTTCCTTAACGATCTTTATATTTTTAAACACATAAAGAGGAGCCCTTAATTTCATTATTAATTATTTGATATGATTTGAATTTTAACTTGATTTAATTTGGCCATTTAATTAATCAATTAATCACTTAATTAATCCCTACCTTAATTAATTCTCTTAAAATGAAATGGATTTAGGAAAGAGATTAGGAAAGAGATCATAATCTCCTCCCCCTCTCCCATTCAGTCTTAATTAAGGGTTAATAAGGTTTAATTAATTAAATTTGTACTACTTAAAATGTTAATTAATCACTTAATTAATTGAAAAGGGTAATTAAGGTTTGAATCATTAATTTTCCCTAATTACTAGGTAATAAATTTTAATGAAATCATGGGAGGCAGAAGTCATCCCATTGAATGGGCACATAAAATTTGAAATCATTTGCATAAGTAATTAGGGCTTAATTAAGCTAATTAAGTTCAAACTTAAACTTTAATTAAGCCTTCATTACTATTTAAATTTAATTTAAAATAATTTTAATTAATTCTCTTTTGAATTACCTTTTAAATGATTATTTATTTGTATTTTTTTAAATTTTTCTATAATTTATTATTATTTTCTAAAGTGTCAGCCATTAAAATAAATTAATTAAGTCTAATTAAGCCTAATCACACTGGCGCCATGTGGATCGTCGATGTCGCATGCTTTCCACATGGCTCCATGGGATTGATTATTTAAACTCGTCTGAGTCAACGCTGATGTGGTTAGCAGCAGATGTGCTTTCGTCCACGCCATCTAATCTAAGATTGGAGGATGGAGATTAATCTTGCGGTTCCTAAGGATTAAATCAGATTAAATCTAATCGTAAGATCATGGCCATCCATTCTAATCATGTGGAACGGATGGCATATGATTTATCCTCTCCCATACGATGGAAGAAGGACACCGTCTGCCTTCCTCCACACAATTCAAGCTCGCCAGAGCTCAGATTGGCTCGAGATTGATCCCATGCATTCAGGTAAGTGATCTACAAGGATCTTATGGTTAGATTCAGATGACATTCAGATTTTCTTTGAAAAGGCCTAAAAAAATTGAGAAATCTCAGTTTGAAGGAAAAGTACCTCACCGGAGCTCAAGATCGACGGTGAATCGAATGAGGTAGCTTCGCCTTGATGAGGCAAAGCTCTGTTGAGAAGCTCGCATGATGCCTCCCTGCCATTTTCTTTGTGGACAAAGCACCACCATAGAACTTGTCGGAGTTGGTTTAGAAGATACTTTTGGTGATCGGAGAGCTCAGGAAAAGATTCGTTTCACCCGTCGGAGCTTGGTGAATGTGTGGGTGAAGTTAATTTGGGATTGGTTGGGATTTGGTGGAGTTGTACAAAGTAGAGCCTTATCCTATTTTGTGCAGGCTCAATTTCATCGTTGTTGGAGATGGAAAGGCTCTAGGAACTTGGAAACGGCTCTATGGAGTTCATCTCTGGCTGCTAGTGCTTACTGAGGATCGAATGGCCCGATTTGAATTGAAATAAGGGGGGTATACCACATCCTCCCTTGGATCAATTGACCTTGATCCGTTTGGCTTCTAACAGCCATCCAGCCACTGCGACTGGCCGTAGGTGGCAAGGATTCATCTGAGGTGGCTTAGTTTGGTTGGCCAAGTGACCAGGAGTGGTTTCCATGGGTGGAGGTGGCTGTCTTTGGGTTTCCAAATGCTCCAAGGAGGGAGAGGTGAAATAACCTCCCCTTGGCACATGGCTGACCCAAACAAATTTGGGTCAGGTGAGCCAGTATCTTACTTGCCTATGTGGAGGTCTAAGAGGCTTCCATATGGATATGTAATGGGTTTAACCATTCAAATGAGGCATTTGTCCCATATGGTGGCCCTAACCCATTTGATTTTGGGTCAATTTTAGGTTGGGTTTGATTTAGACTAACCCAAGGTGAGCCAAGGATGGGCTATGTTAAGTTTTATTGGGTTTGGGCTTGGTTTGAGTGGTTTTGGCTCAATTTGTCCCATATAGGTCAAATTAGGCTAGTTTCGGTCAAGTTGACCAATTGGTCAAATTGGGTCAAACCAAGCATTGAGTCAAGTGTAAATGAGTATTTGGAGTGTTTTGGTGCAATTAGTTTTGGTAGGTTTGGCTTAGATTTGAATTTGACCCATTTAGGTTCAAATAGGTCAAATAGGTTAAATTGATCAATTTGGCCAAATTGGCCAAATTGGATTGGGGTAGCATTGGTCCATGCTTAATTGGTCAATTGAAGATGATTGTAGGCTTTGGTTTTGATTTAGGCCAAATTGATCCTTTTGGTCAATTTGGGCTAAATAGGTCAATTGGGTTCAATCAAGAATTTGATCATGTTCAATGGTCAATTTGAAATGAACTTGAGCTATTAGTTACAATCAATTTGGGTTAGATTTTGATTTGACCCAACTTAGCCTTTTAGGTCAAATTGGGTCAAAGGGCCAATAGGGTTAGGTTTGGCTCAATTGATGGTCAAGTCATGTTCAAGAATTGATCTTAGGTTGATGTGAATCAATGGTTTCAATTAATTTAGCTTAGGATGAAGTTTGACTCATTTGGATCATGTAGGTTAAGTGGGTTGACTTGGTCAAATGATAAAATTGACTTGGTTTGACCCAATCGATTACAATTGATCAATCAAGGATGTTCAACAGTCATGATAGGAGGTTTTGGAGGATTTATCTCAATGCAATTTGGGTTGGATTGAGATTTGGTTCAAATAGGTCAATTTGGTCACTTTGGGTCAAGTGGACCAATTGGGCTACAATGACTTAGTTTTGGGTTGAATTGAATTGAGTTTAGTTTGTATATTGATTTGGCATTGGTTTATAGTTTTGGTTGTAATTGATTTGTGTTTGAATGGATTTTGACTAATTTGGATATTTCAAGTCAAATGGGTTAGGTTAGATTTGATTAAATTGATTTTGGCTTGATTAGTTTGATTGTAGATTTTGGTATGGCTTGAATTGATGATTGAAGGATTAAATTGATTTAAGGGAAAAATCAATTGAATTTTATTTGAAGCGATTTAGCTAAGTCCATAGGTTTGAATCATGGGCTTAGGTTTGGTTGGCTTCATTTTCATTTAGAGATTGGTTTGTCTTAGTTGTAGATTTAGATGTGGTTTGGAATGAATAATTGAATTAATTGATGGGATAAATCAATTGAGTTTGATTTAAATTGAAGGAAATTTGGCTAAGTCCATAGGTTTGAATCATGGGCTTAGTTTTGGTTTGATTTAATTGATTTGAGGAATTGAATTTGATTGTACATTTGATTTGGAGGGATGATTGGAGGATTGATTGATTTATGAGAAAATCAACTAAGTTTGGTTTGGATTGAAAGAAATTTGGACTTGAGTTATTTGGACTTGATATTCAATTGGATTTGAGGCTTGAATTTGATTGTAGGTTTAATTGAATTTGGATGAATTGAATTTAAGGTTTAGTTTAAGCTAAGGAGGTAGGCATAAGTTGGGTTTAGGCTGTAGGGTAGGTAGATTATCCTAATCCCTAAGGCATGATCTGAACCCTATGGCTAATCCTCCTAAGTGTCTAGGCTTCAGTTAAGTATTCACTTAGTCACTAGAAGTTTCTTATGACCAAAAAGCTCTTAGTGTCTAAAAGCCTCCTTGATCTATGATGGAGGAATGGAGCCTCACTCCACTTCCTACCCTCGTGAGCATGGACCTCAGATCAGGATAGGGATTCTTCCTCTCCCTATCTGCTGTCTTGAACTCTGTAGGTCATGGGGTGATGCAGCTATCTTTTTCACTTCTCCTCTCCCTTTGCAGTTGAAAGTGTGTGAAACCTACTACTGACCAAGAGGGGAGAGGTCTCACGAAGGGAATCATCCTCAGCTACATGGGAGGCTATCTTAACTTCCTTAGCTATATGCTCATAGTACTTCTTAATAATTTAGTTCTTATTATGATGTTGATTCTTGGTCAATGGGACATGGTAGGAACTAGCATCGACCTCGATTGGATGGGACAACCTCCGATACAATAACTTATTTCCCCTTGGAGGTCTGGGCTGCCAAAAAGGTGGTGCTTGTCCTAACTACTCTAGTGGTGGACACAATTGGGACTTGTCAAAGAGGAACATCTATGACTTTCCTCTTCAAAGAGGGGAACTTAGAATCAGACTATAAGTCAAACTATATGAGTGGCTTCCTGTCAGCCACCTCCTCCCTACTAATAGTGCTGAAGGTAGGGCCATCACAAGTGATCTTGAAATGCTCAAAACCCATACCAAACATGATGATTGGTGTAGAGGTGAGTATGGACTGATCTATGGCGAAATCCACACCTAAGGTGAATAAGAAGAAAAGTTTGCTAGAAGACATAATGTAGCTACTTGTTTGGAGATGGAAGGACTTGATTGTATATGTGTGTGAGAAAGTGGCAATGAGTTAGCATACTTGAATTTTTCTTTCTTTTCTTTTATTGAATTTTCAACTAGAACCCTTATCCAAGAAATTTGATTATGTTAGATAGGGTTCATGATTGGGGGATATTTTATTTTAGAAGAGATATGTATATTCTTTATCATGAACTCCACTAATGAGGTGAGGCTAAATGGATTTATAAAGGTTAGTGAACCTAAATTCATTGAATCTGAAAAGGATAATAGGTTCACAGTTTTGTGGATTTTGAAATTGCATGACTTCCTTTTTTTATTTTACTTATTGGGTACCCAATAGGGGTTCTAAAACCTACAAGAGAGAGGTTCTAAAACTAAGAGGATGTTGGCAACACTTACCCAAGGGTGAAATGAGCAAAGAATCCATTGGAAAGAAGGATAGTCTTGGGACTAATGTGAAAATATAAATCCACTATTGAAATTTGTAGACATTGATTGACCATTAAAGATAGAGAGAGAAACTTTCCCTAGCCGAGTCACTAGAAAAATCTATGATATTTTTATTCAGAGTAATAGAGACACCACACGGATCTTATGGGGTACTTTTTGAAATAACTAAGTATGGTATCGAAGGAATTGTGTACTATCTTGAAAGATAGAAATATCACCCTACAATGGAATAAATAAGCTAATAAGGACTCCTAAGGTAGATGAGTTTACACATATATTAGAGATCATTACCCCACTTTATTTGGATAAGTAAGGTGGGGTTTATTTTATATCAGGTTCTTTAGTTTCCTATGGAGGTAAGATTCTATAGTTACTTGCATAGTTAATTACATCATAGTAAATAGGAATTCCTTAAGAATAACCTCGATTAAAGTAGTCAGTTAGCGTCTCCAAGGATTTAAAAGGTAGGTAATTAAAGAATGGTAATTTTAAAAAGCAATTGAGAAGATCTTAAATAGGAAGAGTTCTTAGCGAATTCTAGAGGGAGAATAAGTAGGAAGTATATATGATACTATGAAGCCTAGTGAGTACTCCAGTCTATCCTACAGTGAGACTTTACATTTTGAAAGAAAGAAAATTATTTATTTGAGTTGAAATTTTATTAGGATACTAGAGCTTAGATTCCAAGAACACATGATTGTGAAACTGCCTAAAAAGTGAGGACTTGTACTCATATCCTGAGGGAAACAAGCATATTATGAACTAATATATAGGGTAAGCTAAGAGCTTGACCTAATTCTACTCCATAAAATGAGATATAAGGAAAGTGAACCCATCCAGACTCTTTTGGACTTACTACCTCCTAGAGTAGCCGCTGGCTAACACCTCCTATGATTTCAAAATCATGTAGACTAGTCATATGTTAATGCAAGATAGCTATGTTATTTTTAATTAGAAAGAAATCTAAAATCCTAAACTCTCTCTAAGAGACTAGATCATGTTTAGTAAGAAAACATGACTTAAGCTAATGCAATAAAATTTACATATTTTATTTCATTTTGACACATTATTTTAGACCAAAACTTAGTATAATTTATGCCTAAATGCATGATGAAAGTAGGTTATGGGCTAAATCAGAGGAAAGGGGTATTCTCCACTACAAGGGACTGCCTTCACTAGTCAAGCCTGTCCCTTATCGTGGAAGAATGGAGATCCCAAAAGTGAAACAATATGATATGCACGATGTGATAACATACAATATTCAGCTAAGGGGTTGCTAAATATTTTACTTATCTTAATTATAAACTTAGGCTTTAAAGTGAGGTTATGAGTTGATTAAGATTTTAATTATGAGTTATTAATGAAAGATTAATTTTTATCCTACAGAGCCTACCATATCTAGGCCACACATCAAATCATCACACTTTAAGAAACCTATAATAATCACACTATTTCTATTGCACAATCTAAACATAACAATCAAACATTTAAATTTCATAAAATAATAAAAGGCTAGTGCGGTCGGGTATCTCCATACACCTTGGAAAAGAAAAGAAGTTGGGTAGCTGAGCTCTACCCTTATATAGCCTGGATTATAATTAAATTTTACAACTAAAATAAATACTATGGGGGTCTTCAATTCCTCTTCTTCTCTTCTTTAGATCAGTTTTCTCTAGGCTTCACAGGGCTTCCCAAGACTTTGCCTTCTAGCCATTGCTCATCCTAAATCCTATAGCACTAATCCTAATATTATTTCAAAATTATATTTTTATAAGGAAATTAACTCTAACTACACCTGCAAAATAGATGTTAGGTAAACAAACATATAAACCAATCAATTATATTTTACATATTTGGACTTAGCACCCTGCACTTGAGTAACCAAGCCCATCTGTACTAATTGGATTATGCTTAGGGACTTAAGTCGCACCTGCAAGATAAAAACATTTTTTTTGAAATTTTATTATCACAATAGTACCTTAAGTACAATCTCCTATAGAAAATATCATTAGGATAATAGCAGCCTAACATATAGTTTATGCATAAGCAATCCTAACATCCAGTCTAAAAAATATTACATCACAACACAAAACATATCACCATAATAAAGAACAGCCTAACATAATACTACGATCAGTGACTTAGTATTTTAAAGTGTGTGTTGAGGCTAGAGTGTGGCATGTCCTAATTGGGTTTTAAAGTTAGAGTTTCTAATGAGCGAGCATTCAAGTTATCCATTATGGGTGATTGAATTTAAGTTCATTTATCACCTTGATTGGATTTGAAATATTCATATTTTATTCTATATTTGTTTAGGATTTAATATTATAAAGAGAAGAAAGAGAGTTAACTCTCTTTATTCCCTAACCTAGGTTAATTTCTAAAGCATATATTTTTGTAATTTTTGAACCTTCATAATGGAACATTTGCAAATTTTAATTAATCCTATATTTATATTTAGCTTAATGAATTTTTTTTAGACATGAAAGCACCTTAAGGTTAACTGAAGCTAAATCACCATAAAAAACATGAAGTTTTATCACTTTAATTTCATTATCAATAGCATTCCCATTTCAATTTTTTATTTTAAGTTAATATGCATATATGCCTCACTTATATGTATTTTGTTTTATACACTCGATATATGAGCATGCATGAATTTGATAGCAAAAGAATTTCACTTCATATTTGAACAAATATATACATGTATAAGAAACTATGCAAGTACGTGCCATTGTTAAACCAAGAAAGTGAGATTACCTATGACCTCTTTAGGGCTACTTAAAGCCTTGTATTCTCGAGATGTCTAAAGTATAAACTTGCTAATTCAAATACATATACACACATGTATAAATGTAAAGATGAAACCATGAGAAGTTGTAGGTTATTATATTTTAATCAAGAAAAGATAAGTTAGCTCCATATTTATGTTTCCTCATTTATGTAAAATGTTATAAGCACCAACCTACAATTCAGATTAGTTAACTGATAATTAGCACATAAATTTAAAATAATTTAGGATTTATTAGTGATAATAGCCACATCATATATTTATTCTTGTCCAACTCATGCAATTACATGGAACATATCCTTTTGAATTCAAAACATAAATATATGAAACATGAGGCATGCATTTATGATAATTGAAATAAAGTGATTAAACATTATCATATGACATACTTAGTTTCATTAAGACCTAAGCATAAATCATACTAAATAAATGTTCCTTAAACTTAATCAAAGCTTCTGTAGGATTCAATTTTTATGTTTTGGGTTATTTAATCTAGAAGAAGAGAAATAAGAATTAAGTTATAACCCACACCTATGTTAGTTAACTAATGAGGTCAAAGAGAGGTTAAGTAAATTTTAGAGTTTAATTAAATTTGGTTTATTAATAAATTAGTTAATTACCCTCCCAAAAGGTCCATTAATTTCATTAACTATTAAGCAAAGGCATATAAAACATAATGATGCAATTGACAATAAAATCAGCAATGTCCTAAAGATTCTAATGCAATTAGGCCCATGCTTAAATAATTAATTGAATTAAGAGGATTGAGCTAATTGCTTTTATGATTTCCCAAACCTATGGAAAATCATAATTTCATTAAAACCCTTATATTAACTAAGCACATAATGTATTAATTATGATGATGATGTAATGATTTTTAATTTTTTTTTAATTCGATTTGACTATTTAATCATTTAATTATTTAATTAAAGGGGTTTAGCATTTGAACTTGAGGAAATAATTAGGAGGGAGGTCCAAATTATTTTCTTTGGTCAATCTTACTATTATGATGGTTAATTAACCTTCCATAATTAATTTCACTATTTTCTTATTTTTAATAATTTTAACTTACTTAAAATAGGTAATTAAAGTTTAAAATTATGAAATCCCTAATACACTTAGCAATTAAATCCAAAAAATTATGGGTGCTAAGGGACATCCCATGTAATTGACATATCAAACGTTAGATAAATTTGCCAAGTAATTAGGGCTTAATTAAGGTAATTAGTAAAAAATTTAAACCCTAATTAGCCGCTATTCACTAGACAAAACCTAACTATTTTAATTTTTTTTGATTCACCTCTATTTAACCTTTCTAAAATGGGTTTATTTATAGTTTTTTTATTTTTCTACAATTTATTATGAATTATGGAAGTGTTGGCTAACTAATTACATTTTATGCCTTAATTAACCATTTACATTATCGCGTCATGTGGGCAGTAACATGGCAATGCTTTCCATATGGTGCTGCAAGATTGGTTATTTAAATCATCTGATGCGGCAGCTGACTCAGCGGTGGTGGTCACAGTTTCATCTCTGTCGTTCGATCTCAGATTGAATGGTCAAGATTAATCTCATTATTCTAAAGGGATTAAATCAAAAAAATCTAAAGGGATTAATCTCGTTTGTTCTAATCACGTGGAATAGACGGCGATGATTCGTCATCTCGTGAGCACCGGAAGACAGAAACTGTCTGCCTTCTGCCTCTTAATCCAAACTTCTCGAAGCTCATTTGATGGTGGATTCGATTCCAAAATGATCAAGGAGGATGTCTAAAGGAATTCACAGCAGAATGATATTTCATACAAAAAAGACTAACAATCCTATTATTTTCTATGGTTTTCTAGATTTTACCTTGCGAGAGCTCAACACTGGTGGTCCAATGACTGAAGTAGCCTGGTCTTGAAGAGACAAAGCCCCAACTAAGAATACTGCAAGCTGTCTCTCCATCGATTGCTCTATGGACAAAATGTCATCGTGAAGCTTGCCTAAGTTGTTCTTGGAGTGGCTGCTAATGCTCAAATTGACCAGGAATCAAATCGTTTCACCTCGTTAGAGTGTGGTGAAGGTTTGGGGATAGTTAATTTGGCTTTGGTGGAGATTTGGTGAGATTGGACAGATGGAGCTTTTGAGCGTGGGCGAAGCTTGGTCTCACCAATGGTTGGGTACATGGGGAGCTCGGGAGAAGGCTTGGAACTATGCAAAATCTACTATGGAAGGTCTCTGTGATGTTTGAGTGGATGGAGAGGAGTGTATACTCTTCCGCAGCTAAACAAAGGCTCAAGATTGGTTCAGCCTTTGGTTGGCACCTGACCAGATATGGTGGCCAATAGTGGTAGTGCACTAACGTGGTGGAGGTGCTTGAGTGGCCAAGTGCGTATAGTGGGCTACCATGGAGTGTACACTCCTTTAGGTGGACCAATGGTCAGTGAAGGGTAAGGCTACCATCTCTTGGCAATGGACTGAACCCAACAACTTTTGGTTAGGTTAGGTCAGTAGTCCTATGCCCAAAGAAGGCTAAGCCAAATCAATAATAGAGGGCAGGCTTCCCCAAGAAGGCTGTCATCCTCACAAGTTAGATGCCCCTTATGTGCAATGGGAGAAGTTTCCCAATTCAAGGATTGAAGCAATATGATTGCATGATTTTCAGGAGCCAATTGGTTTCTAATTATATTTAAGTTATTCCAAAAAGCTTTAAATTTATATGAGGTTTTGAATTTCATTATTTATGTTTAAATTGATTAAATATAATTGGGTTAAAAATTTAATTTTTTTCTATGAGTCTACGACCAAGCATTCACTACAAAAAAGTACAATACAAAAAGAAACCTAGAAAAGTTGGTTGATTCTATTGTACACCCAAAATAAATCAAACCAAATAAACTTTATAAAATAGGCCAATGCGACTCGGTACCATTGTACACCTCTAAAGAAAGGAAAATGAGTAGTCGAGCTCTGCCCTTATACAACCCAGCTTAGAATGACATGTTTAGATCAATAGGGCTTCTTTCCAGGATCATCTTCTTCTTTAGGGACGTCCATTGAGCTTCACAGGGGACCTTTGCACCATCTGCTGGTAGGGTTAGCTCCTGCTAATCCTAAACCCTATAAATCCTAACCTAATTCTATGTTCAAATTTATATTTTTAAATTAAAAAAAATCCTGAGCTCTACAAAATAAATGTTAGGAAAATACAAACATCACATAATAGTTATATTTTACAATTATACGGGCTTAGCATTAGTTGCATGCTAAGCCCACCTATCCTATGGGCTATATTAAGGGACTATTCAGCACCTGAATGCAAACAATAATTTTATAAATTTTATTTATGTCGATAATCCCTTTAACACTACCCTCTACAAAAGATAATATTAATTCTAGAAATAACGTCCTACCATTTAGACTAACGACATTCAATCCTAGCCATTGAGTCAAAAATAGTACACCAAAAAATAATAAAAGTAATTCTCATCACAACATCATAAAAAATACAGAAAATCATAGAATGACCTAACCTATGTCTAGGGTCTATGACCTATAACTCCAGTGTGTGAAGGAAGAGGGTTTGTGTGGCAATACATTACTAGGCTTCTTGGTTTAAATTTTTAGTTTTGAGTATTTATTTATTTACCTTTAGATGATTTCAATTCAAATGATTTAATAATTTACTAATTTGTATCTTAATTTTAGGTATATTTTATTATGTTAAAATTGGATTATATTTTTAAGAATGAAGAATATAATAGGTTTTATTTTATGTGGAGCCCAATTCATTCAACATCCTAAGTCCTAATAGGACGATATCTTTATTCTAAGGTAAAGATTCATCCTAAAACTCTAACTAAAATTTTAAGTATTTTAATTGAACTTCTCTTTAAATTTAGAAGGTTTGAATTAGTTTAGTTTATTTCATTTTGTTTTAAATTTCTCTATTCTTTTTCATTTAATGTTTTTGTTTTGATTTGTTTATCAATAATGTTGTCATTTGAGGTTTTAATTCACTTGTTATTATGATTCAATTTAATTTTCTCTTAAAGTTAATTCACTTGTTATTATGAGTTTAATTTCATTCTAATTTCTTTGGCTTGATATTGATATTTATCTTTTATTCACTTAATTTGAATCATTTTTATTTTATATATTTGCTTTATTGATTATGCTGATTTAGATCTTCTAAGTTATTAAGTTTACTTTATTTGCATATTAAATTTATTTCACTTATATAACTTTAGGTTGATTAAGTTTTTAATGTTTATATTCTTTGATTTAATATTCATTTTTGTTTATTTATTTTATTAATTTTTACTTAGGGTATAGTTTCATTTTATTTTCATTTCATTTATTTAATTTTAAAATGTATATAGTTTACTCATTATATTTAAGTGTAAGTATTTCATTCATTTAATTAAAGTTAATTTCATTTGTTCATTTTCATTATTGTTCATTAACCTAAGTAAATTTATATTCAATTTATTATGCTTAAGAATATTGAATTATTATTCTTCAATTATATAACTCATTCACATTAATGATTCTTTCTTGTTTTGATTTATTCATTCCTTGAAACTTTTAAGGTTTGTTAATGAATTTAGACTTGGATGATTGATTTCAAATTGTATATTTCATACATTATGGAATGGTTTAATTTACTTTAATTTATTTGAAAGGAATGATCATAATGTCATTTGAAAAGAACCCTTAGCCTAATGTAATTTTTTTTTCATGACTTAAGGAATTTATAGAAAGGTTATTCATTTGTGTATTAAATTTTCCTTATGTTACTTTATTATTTTAAGTTTAATTCAACCTATCTTAAGGTTTTAATTATAGTTAACCTTTCATATTTGCATTTATACCATTTCATTCCTTAACCTTAATGATTTTTAATGTATTTATAAATTGACAACTTACGAATTCCAGAGGTCAATGAACTTTATATTTTAATTTATAAATGGAATTATTATTATTATTATTATTAAATATGATTAAGTTCATATTTTTTTAATCATGATCTTTAATGTAGGAATATTTAGATTCTATTGCTTTTAGTTGGCTTAGTTATTTTATTTAAGTGTTATGATATCAATTATTATGTCTTAATTTATATTACATATTTTATAATTTTTGTAATTTTTTATTTAATATTTCCCTTAAATGTACCAAGAGTGTGGAAATTCAAATACTACCAATCCAGAGGTCAAATAAATTTAAAATTTTTATGGAAAAATTCCTTGATTATTTGATTTCCCTAGGGTTTTACTTTGATCATATGTGTAATTAATGTCTAATTAAAGTTTTAATAATTTAGCAAAAATTATTTAGGGGTTTTATTTTTTCTTGAATCCCCTCGATAATATGCATCCAATGAGGGTTCATTCATGATTATTGGGTTTCTAGTTGGTTTATTGTGAATTATTTAAGTTCAGATTAATTAATTTAGTTAATTAATTTAATTAATTAATTTAATTAATGGCATAATTAAGTAAATTTGTGATTTATTATGTTCCTATGGGTTTTAATGGCTTATTTATGATCATTACAATATATAATGGTGTTTTTATTTAATTTGATGAATTTTCATCATTTATTTAATTTGTTATTAATTTATTTTATGAAAATGAAGGTTTAGGTTTCAAATTTTGAATTTTAAAATTTATTACTCAATAAATTATGAAAATTTTACCTAATATATGTCTTAACATCAGTTTCAATTCCCCAAAGTTGCATTTCAAATTGATTATTGGTATGAGATTAATTAGGGTCTGAAATGTTTTATTCAAACCCAAATTAGGGAAAAAATACTCAAAATAATTTGGGATTCCAATTTTAATGGATTCGTCTCATCAAGATGAATCCATAGAGCCAAAGTTTGTATTTTTGTAATTTATATTTAATTTCCTATAATTGTTTAAAATTTTAAGAATTTTTTTAAAAATTTTTAATTAAAAGAAACTCAAATTTTCCATTTCAACGCACGTATCCATGTGGATCCGATGTGGCACCATTTTCCATGCAGAACCACATCATCACGCCACACGAGATCCATGTGGATCTGTATTTAAAAAGCGATGCATGTGAGTTATTTATAGACGATTGTGATTCAACCTATGATTCTTCTTATTAGATTTAATCAGAGATCTGACTAGATATCGGCCGTCTGTTCCTTTTAAAAGGAACAGATGACAGATATTATGTCTCCTATGATGATGATGATGGAGGTCGAGAGCCATTCATCATTTTCATATGATTTTTGTCTATCCAACCATCAAAACCACGTGATTTCAATGTTGAATCCATCAATAGATGAAAATATAAAGATCTAAACTGTTTGATCTCACTTGATCAAAGTCTTTTGTAAAAGTACCAAAATAGAAAGCTTAAGAGAGGTCGTTAACAAAATACCTCAGTCCTGGCGATCTCTAGTGGTGGGATTGACTCCAATAGTTGTGGAATGGTGTGGGAAGCTTGTGTGCGAAAGGAATTGAGTTTCCTCCCTCTGGATTTCCTCTAAGACCAACCTCGGCTTGGATTCTATCAGCTTTGGTCATTCTCCAGCCTCTTAGTGATGAGGGGATCAGAAGAAGATGGGTTTCAACTTTGTGTGAGGTAAAGAAACTGATGGGATGGTATGTTTCACTTGGGAATTTCTCTTGGTAAACAAACCATTGAAGTTTCCTCTTAAGCATGGTTTTATTTTCCTCTTAGTTGATTGGGGTGATTGTAATTTTTGGAAATTAGTTACATGGCTTATTAACCATCCAACACCTGCCTAAGCTAAAAAGGTGGAATATGAATGAGGTTATAGGGTTGGAATTGGCTTTAAATGCCTTTGACTTACCATGGCATCTTCTTGGTTTTGGATTTATTTGAAGTTGCTTAAGTGACTTAATCTTGGCTGTGAATCAACATTAATTAGATTTAGGAATGATTTGGTTGCATCCTAAGTGAATTAATTGAAGATTAGGTTAAGATCCTTTTGAATTAGGCCCTTTAATGATTTCTTTTATTAGTTTGATCTAAGTTACCCCCACTTGATGGATTATACTTAGATTATGTCCATTTAATCATTAATGAACTCTTTAATCAAAAGTTTATAAAGATTTTAAAATTTATGGAGTGCTTACTTTAGGTTTAGTCCATTTTGATGTAATTGGATTTGGGTTGATTTTAATTAAGTCAAATAGTTTATTTGGCTCAATTATATGTGTTTAGTTTTCAATTGGGTTAGTCTAAGCAATTTGGAATGCATTGGATCAAATAATTCCAATTTTATTCCATTTTGAACCCATTTGACCCAAGTTGGGTTTAATGGGTTAAGTTTGGGTTTATTCGGGTCAAATGATTAAATTGGCCAAATTGGACCCAATGATGGGTTAATTTACGTTAAATAATCATAATCTAATAATTTTAAACAATTTACTTGAGTTTATTTGAGTTTGATTTGGGTTTAAACCCAATAAGACCCATTTAGGGCTATTTAGGTCAAATGGCCTAATTAGCCAAATCAACGCCACATTATACTTATATTCTTCAAAATTAATGTTTACATATGTTTATATCATCATCCTACCCATTTGGAATGATTTATGTGATAAAATTTTGGTGGGTTGACCATTGACTTGGTGGGACACACATAAGTCCAACATATGTAAAAAGGTTGACCAATCTTTGACCTTTGGTTTGGATTTGGATTTATTTAATTTTATATCAAGGTTTTATGCTTCTAATTTCATTTAATTTGGGTTTGCTTTGGATTTAATTTTATATTTCTTAGTTTTATATGGTCACTAACTTAATTAAGATAATTATTTCTAGTTCCCTAATTAAATCCTAATCTAGGATTAATCAGTTTCAAATTTAGAGTGGTTATGTTTAGATTGAAGATTTGGGTTGAATTTAACTAAACTCATTAAGTTAGATTAATCCAAAGAGGGTGCACTAGATCACTAAGTGTGATGACCTAAGTGCTTAGTTAGGAGACTTTCTAATTTAGGATTAGAAGTCATATAGACTATTTTTGGAAGAAAGTTAACCTCATCCAAAAATGAGGTCAACAAATGCTCCTAAGATATGAGCATGAATTCACCCATGTAGATAGTGCCAAGGGGCGTCCACATCATAGCATTGTGAATCAGTCATGACACTAACTCTACCAAATTCTTGGTACAAGTAGACTAGTGTTGCAAGCGCCAATGCTATCCTCTCACCATGATTGAGTAAACTTGCCAAAAGAAGAGTAGAAGTACGAAAAATCCTGTTGTGGCCTGGGAACATAAAGTAGCACAACCAGGTTGCAATGAAGGCCACCAGAGATAACACTTCATCAATATCTCGTGCAAAAATATGAAAAAAATTCATTCTACCTATTGGTTCAAATATAACACTATTAGACCTCTCATAAGAGTGAAATCCCAAATCAAATGGATCATCTGGCCATGTCAAATGAGACAAGCATACTGCCGACTCTAGAAAACTCTCAGACCACATATCTAAAGTGATCGTGCTTCATCATCTACAACCTACTCTCCTCTCCCAATATAGCTCCTAGTAGTGAGCTAGAGCATGGTGGAAGTCTATCGAGTATATATAACTGCCCCTTCTATGCTGTCCATCGGGCTAGCGCTAAAAAAGCTCATCATATGGAGGAATGCATTCTTTGTAAGGAGTGTCCATGACAAAGAGACCCACTATTAACCTCATATTTGGATGAAGTTAACATCACTTATAAAATTAGTAATTAGGATACCTAATCTTAGATTAGGAACCTCATAATTAAAGTGCTTAAGACACTACATCTAGTGATCTAGTACATCTTCTTTAGGTTTGATCTAGCCTAATGGGCTTAGGTAAACTCTATAAATTTCAAATTTGGATTGAATCAAATCAACTTCAAATAAAATAAAATTAATTTAAATTAAATAAAATGAATAAATTCAAATCAAAATCAAACTCAAATCTAGTCAACCCATTTAAAATAAGTTTGACTTAAGTGGGTCCCACCAAGTCAAAGGTCAACCCACCAAAATTTGACTAACTGAAATCATTTTGAATGAAAAAATAAATATGTGTAATCATGAATCTAGGAAAATTTAAATTTATCTAGGCCTTTCTTAGGTTAATTATACCACTTATTCTAAATGAACCTAAATGGGTCCTATTGGCTTCAAACATAAATGAAATTGAAATTAACTCAATTTGATTACTTAAATTCATTTGGAAATGATAATCAAACATAATCCAACTAATCATTAGGTATACTTTTGTCAAATTGGTCATTTGACCCAAATGAACCCAAGCTTAACCCAATAAAACCCACTTTGAGTCAAATGAGTTCAAATTGAAATGAAATTAAAATTAAATGAAATTAACCATTCCAAATCATCCCACACATGTGATCAAGCATGATTAGAGGCCAAATAATATTCAATTGAGTCAAATGGGTCATTTGAGCCCAATTAGAATCAAGCTTAACCCATTTAGGCCTAAATGGGTTGAAATGAAATGAAATAAAATCCAAAATTAATTCAAATCCTAAATGAATTAATCAAATAAAAATTTAATAAATCATCAATCAAAGATGATTGATTCCAAAATTTATTGAATTGAATCAAACCAAAACACTTTTAAATCCAAATGCTTGAATTGGCTTCAATTTTTCAATCCAATTCAAATGGATTTGGATTTAACCTCAAACTCACATTCAGGTTGATTTGGGTAGCCACACACTAGCCTAAAAGTTATGATTGTGATGCTAAAACCCATAAATGGAGCCAAAGGGGAGATGAGTGGAAGTTTTGACCAAGGGGAACACTAATCCTAATTCCTATTGCAAAAATTACATATTTATAGAAAATGAAATGTAACTACACTTGCAAAATAGATGTAAGCTAAACAAACATACAAGCCAAGTAATTATATTCCATATATTTAGACTTACCACCCTACATATGTGTAACCAAGCCCACCTGTCATAATTGGATTATGCTTAGAGGCATAACCAACCTGCAAGCAAAAAAATATACATTTACTTACTATTTTAGCATCCCCTTTAGCATAATCTCCTACAAAAATATCATTAGCATATTAGCGATCTAACATCCAATATATGTATAAATAATCCTAACATCGAGTTTAAAATATTATATCACAAAACAAAATATAACACCACCACATACACAGCCTAACTTAAGGCTAGAATTGGTGACTTATTATTCTAATATGTATGCTAAGATTTGGGTTGGGGGGGGGGTGGTATGTCTTAGTTAGGCTTTAAAATTATGATTATCTAAAGTTTGGAATTATTTGCGTTAAACATTGGGAGATGTTCCACTTCATGTTATTAAAACAATTGGTTAATTTTAAGTTATATATATATATTTTTGTTTCATTTGATACCTATTTAATATCTAGTTATTATAAAGAGAAGAAAGAGGTTTGATTTCCCTTTATCCCTATCCTAAGTTGTTTTCTAAGGGTATGTTGTTATGGTTTTGCTTCTTCTTTTTTTAATGAATGGCTTATTAAGCATTTTATTGAACCTAAGTTTGGAATAGTCTTAAAGAATTTTACCCAAACATAAAAGGCATCTTAGGATTAATGAGATTGAATCACTAGCATATGGATAACATCCCATCATTCCTTTTCATCATTAATAACATGTATATGTTTTCATTTTTATTATTTATGATATTTAATTTAACATATCTATACATGCAATATATGCATATATGTATTTTTGGCACACTTGAATGATTGTTAATGCATGTACTTTGGTAGAAAAGAGATATTTCATTCCTAACTAAGTATACATACACATGTATTAGAGATTTAAGCAAGTACGTGCCATTTTTAAACTAGGGATGTAAGATTATCTAAGACCTCCTTGGGGCTACTTAAAGCCTCGTGTTCCCGGGATGTCTAGATTATATACTTGCTATCTTAAATACATATGAATTTATACACAAGTATGGGAATAAAAATCATGTAAAGATCGTATTATAACAAATTATTTATTCATGCAAAGTAAAGTTCTATCCAAATTCTAACACATGTACACATATGAATGAAATTAAGCAAGTACGTGTTGTTGTTAAACCAGGGAAGTGAGATTCTCTAAGACTTCCTTGGGGCTACTTAAAGCCTCGTATTCTCGGGATGTCCAGACTATATACTTGCTAACATTCAAACACATGTAAACATACACATGAATTATGAATATAAAACAATTCCTTTAACATGTTTAAACCATAAGTAAATGTAAATTTCAATGAATATATATAGCCAACATTAACTTATATTTTTATCATTGACTTATAATTTTAAAATAATTTGAGATTTTTTAGTGATAATAGCCACATCATATAATAAGTTAAATTAAACACATGTAAATTATATATATATATATATATATATATATACATAACCATATTCATTAGATTCTTTTGTTTGAAAACATGAATATATGATACAAGTTGCATACTAATTTATAATGATTGAAAAGGAATGACTAAACATTATCATATGATTTATTTAATCACATTAATTCTTAAGGGCAATCAAGCCAAATAAACATTCTTAAAGATTAACCAAAGTTATTTTATGAAGTTTGATTTTGGTGTTTGAATTGTTAAAACCTAAACAGGAGAAAAGACACTTAGTATTGGCCCCATCCCACATTAGTGACTTAATGTGTTTAAGGAAATTTAATTAAGTAGATTTTATATATTGATTAGGTTCAAGTCATTACGCAATTAGTTTAATTAACCTTCCCTAAACATCTTTAATTTAATTAACTACTTAACCATGAGCCTCTAATGATATGCTTATGAGAAATTAAAATTTGCAATGTTCCTAAAGGGACCTAATGCAATTGACCTCATGCTTGAGAGTTAATTAGATGAAGGAAGGAATCTAAGTTAAGCACTCTTATGGTTTTCCCACACCCATGGGTTAACCATAATTCCATTAATGACTTTATGTTATTAAGCACGTAAAGGGAAAATAAAAAAAATAAATTTGAATTATTTGAACCCATTATTAACTTAATATGATTTATCAACTTATCATTAATTTTTATAATTAACCCTTAATTACCACATGTCATAATTAATCCTCCTAAAGAAATGCATTTAGGAAAACAATTAGGAAAGATGTCATAATTATTTTCCCTCACCATTTCTACTATTCAGAGAGATTAATCACCATTAATCATTTAATTTTTATTGTTTGAAAATTTTAATAAATATTAAATGGATTAAAAAGGGTAATTAGAATTAGAATTTCACATTATTTAAATTACATGGACAATAAATTCCAAGAAAATTATGAGAGGCAGAGGACATCCCATAGAATCAACCCACCAAATTTGAAATCAATTGGCCAAGTAATTAAACCTTAATTAAGGTAATTAGCCTAAGCATCAAACCCTAACTAAGAACTGTTCACTAAGAAAAACCTAGGGATTTTATTTTAATTAAATTCTTTTCTGTTTACCCTTTCCACAATGAGTTTTTTTTTAATTTTTCTACAATTAGTTATGATTTTCAAATTTTTAGCTATTTAAAGATATTTTTAAAGCCTAATTAACCACTTAAATCATTGGTGCCACGTAGATGTTAACACGATGGCGCTTTCCAGGTGGCACCACAGGATATGTTATTTAAAATGTCCGACGCGACAACTTACCTAGTGGCGGTGAACATGATTTCATCCCAGCCATCCTATCCGATCGGATCAAACAGTCGGGATTAATCTTATGATTTTGAAAGGAATAAATCAAAAAATCTAATGGATTAAATCATAGTTGTGCATTCTAATCATGTGGAATGGATGACTGATGATCCGTCGTCCCCCGAGCGCTGGAAGACGGACACCGTCCGCCTTCCGTCGTTCGATCTGAGCTCGCCGAAGCTCATTCGACAATGAAATAGACTCCAAAATGTTCAAAGGGAATATATAAAAGGACCCTACGGTGGAAATCACATGAAATCACATTTCATTTCACAAAAGACCAACACTTAAGGGGAAAATTTATGGTTGTCATATTTTTACCTCGCTAGAGCTAAAAATTGGTGGTCTGTTGACTGAGGTAGCTTTATCTTGAATAGACAAAGCCCTGTTGAGAAGATCTCGAGCAACCTCCTTGCCAATTCCTCAATGGACTAAATGTCATTGTGAAGCTCGCCTGAGTTGGTCTAGGTATGCCTTTCGGTGATCGAATCACTCAGGGAACGATTGGTTTCGACTCGTTAGAGTGTAGTGAATGTGTGGGGAGAGTTAATTTGAGTTTTGTGAAGTTTTGGTGAGTTTGGACTGATGGGGCTCTTAGTTTCATTCGGTGGTTGGCCTCACCAGTGATGGAATACACTAGGCATTTAGGGAGAAAGCTCGGACTGCTCAAAATCCTTTGAGGAAGCTCTCTATAAAGTTTGAATGGATGGGGATCCCTTAGCAAAGTAGAAAACTCTTAAGTAGTGAAAATGGCCAGATGAGATGTTTTGCCATGGAGTGTAACACCTTCACTAGGTGGGCCAATGGAATGTCATGGGTGTTCTCACACTCTCTTAGACAAAGGCTAAGCCTAACAACTTTGGGTTAGGTTGGGTCAGTGATCCTAGTGTCCAAGAAGGGCCAAAGATAGCTTCCAAGGAATGGGGAGTGGGAGAACCCACCAAAATGGAGATTTTGTCCTAATTGGGTGGCTTGATTCAAGGGTTTTGACCCAAACTAAGCTCACCATGGGTTGGATCCACTTGGGCAGGCCCATGGTGACCCAAGGATAAGTCATGCCAAGTTTGGTTGGGTTTAGACTTGGTTTGGCTCAATTTGACCCATATGGGTCAATTTGGGTTCAATTGGGTCATGTTGACCAATTGGTCAAAATGGGTCAAACCAAGGGTTAGGGTGAGTTCAACTAGTCATTTTGGAATGCATTGGTGTATTTAGTTTGATTCAATTTGAAGTAGATTTGGATTTGATTCACTTAGGTTCTTTTAGGCCGAATGGGTTAAGTTGACCAATTTGGTTAAATGGGTCGAATTGGCCTAATTGGCTTGGGCATGGGTTAGGTTTGTGTTCAATTGATCATTTAGGAATGATTGTAGGTGTTGGTTTGGATTAATTTGGATTAGGGAATGATTTTGGATCAAGAGACCAAATTTGCTTGGTTAGGTTCAATTGGTGGTTGAGTCATGTTCAATACTCAATTTATGATTGATGAGAGTCATTGATTGCAATTGATTATGCTTAGAATATGGTCTGGTTCAATTTGACCATTTAGGTCAATTTGAGTCAAATTAGGTTAAGTGGACAAATTGATTTAGTTTGGCCCAATTGATTACAATTGGGTGATCAAAGATGATCAATAATCATTATAGAAGAGATTGGATGAGTTGGTTCAATCCAATTTAGATTGGATTGAAGTTTGAATCAAATTGGTCTTTTTGGTCATATTGGGTCAAGTGAGCCAATTGGGTTGAATTGATGTCAATTTGTTATTGAGAGGAGTTCAATGATGGATTTAGAGTTGATTAGTAGCTTCGGTTGCAATTGATTTAGGCTTTACTAAATTTTGGCTCATTTGAACTTTTTTGGTTAATGGGTTAACTTGGGTTAAGGTCCAAGTTAATTTGGAACTTGGATTGGAAAACCAAATTCAACTATGATTAATTGAATAAGTTTGAGGTTGGTTGGTTTCATTTATGTGAGTCTTAGGTTTGGATGAATGGACAAGCAAGAGTCTTGGATTAGGCCATAGGATAGATATATTATATTTGTCCTAAGGTATGTCCTGGGCTTAGGGTTATGTTCTCTAAGTCTCTAAGCTTGGGTTAAGTGTTCCCTTAATCATTAGGAGGGTCTTATCACTAAGGAAGATCCAAGTGCCTAGAAAGATTCCTAAGTCTAGGATGAGAGGGGTTAATCCTCACTCCAAAAGTGAGGTCAACAAAATGGATGGTCGAGATCTAGTCGTACGATCTGATTAATCCCCTTAAGAAAATCGCATAACAAATCGGGACCGTCCATCTTTGATCGGATGACTAAGATTCATCCCAAGTTGTGTTATTTTTAATGTGGCCACCATGCGAATTTTGTGTGGTCCGTTAGCGCCGCGCCATGTGGCAAAGGCACCACGATGGCGTCGTCATTTTAAAACAGTAAATCCCATTTTAAATAATTAAAAAAATATTTTAAAAATGCATAAAATTTCAAACAAAATAAAATAAAATAAAATATAAATCCAAAAAATACAAATGAGGGTTCTATGGATTCATCTCAATTAGTAGAATCCATTAAACCCAAAATCTTTAATTAATTTTGGGTAATTTTAGCTTAATTTGACTTTAAATGAAATCAATTAAACTCAAATTAATCTCAAACTATTAATCCAATTAAAATGAAACTTTGGGGAACTAAAATTGAGGCTAAAACACACCTTAAGAAAACTTTTCATGAATTATTACAATATAATTAAAAAAAATCAAATTTCAAACCATAAACTTCAATTTTAATTAAATAAATTAAAATTAAATGAAAATAATCATAAAAATGAATCATATCAATATAAAAAACCTGAATGAAATTAAATATGCCAATGAAACTTATTAAAACGTAATAAACCACAAAACTCCATAATTATATAATTAATTGAATTAATTTATTCAAATAATTAACATGAATTTAGGAAAACCACAATAAATCAACCAAATTTCTAAAAAATTATGAATGAACCCCCTATGGAAGCATCTTTTAGAGAGGAATCAAAGAAAAATAAAATCCTCCAATAATCCTCATTAAATTAAGCTTAACTTAAGTAGTAATGAAATAAATAAAACCTTAATTACACCCTAATTATGCATCTGATTAAAATGAAACTTTGGAAATATGAAATTGGCATGAAACCCACTTGCCATAAAAATTTCAAACCCAATTGACCTTTGGATTGGGATTTATTGAATTTCAAGATCTCTTGGTCAATATAAATCAAATTATAAATTTATATATATATATATATATATATATATATATATATATATATATATATATATATATCATATATATATATATATCATAAAATCATAAAGTAACTTGAAATAATCTTCTTTTACATTAAAACATTCAAAGATAATTCTTCAACATCTTAAAATAAAGAATTTTATCACTTAAGGGTTAATGAAATTAATAATACATATTAAGTTTAATTAAACCTTAAGACTAATAACTTCATAATTAAATAATCAATATAATCCTAATCCATAGTCAATGTAACCTAAGAATGGATTAAAACATTGATCTAAGTGCCTTAAGTTAACATAAACCAAACCAAATGAATATGAATTCAATAAACATAAACATAATTCTAAATAAATGTTAAACCAATTCAAACCCAATCAAATGAAATAAATCAAATCAAATCATATTAAACGTAAACTAAACCAAGAATGAAAATTAGATCAAGTTAAAAGAATGAAATGGGGAATTAAATTCCAAAGACAAAATTGAAACATTAATTTGAAATCCAAACTTAAATTCAAACCTACATCATTTAAATGAATCTAAAAGGATTAATTAAGATACTTAAGGATCTTAATTAAGCCTTTGGGATGGATTTTCATCTTAGGATGAAGGTTTCATTCCACTAAGGGTTAGGATGTTGAATATAATGGGTTCCAACCAAAAGTGGAATCTATTCTACTTCATTCTTGAAAACCTAAACTTTACTTTAATAAAATAAAAGTGAAATTGAAAATAAAAGATGATAATAAATCATTAAATCATTTGAATTGAATCCATCCAAAAGTAAAAAATCAAACAAACTTCAAAACTCCAAATTGAAACTTGAACTAAAAAGGCCTAACAAAGTCTTACCACACAAGCCTATCACCTTCACACACTAGATCATTAGGTCACGGACCCTAGACTTAAGTTAGATCATTCTCTGATTCTCTTGGATACTCTGTGTTGTGGTGTGATGTGCTCTTCCTATCTTTGCAGTGTACTATTTTAGACAGCATGTCTAGGATTGTTTGCCCATTAGACTAGGTGATAGAATGTTCTTTTAGAAATAACATTGTCTTATGTAAGGGCTATGCTAAAAAGGATAGTTATCATAAATAAATTAAAAATGCTATTTTCTTGCAAGTGCGCTTAAGCTCTAGAGCATAGCCCAATAGGATAGGTAGGCTTGGAAAGCAACTAATACTAAGCCTGTATATATGTGAAATATAGTTGTTGTGTGATATTTATATTTTCCTAACATTTGTTTTGTAGGGCTTACGATTTACTTTGAATTTGAAATATAAATTTAAGCTTAGAATTAGGTTAGAATCTATAAGTTCTAAGATTAGAAAGACCTGACTATACTAGCATATGGTTGTAGTGGTCCCCTATGAAGCCCAACTGAGGTCCATGAAGAAAGAGACAATCCTAAAAGGAAGACCCATAGATCTAAACTGTAGTTCTAGGCAGGGTTATATAAGGGTAGAGCTTGGCAACCCATTTTCTCTTTCTTCTGGGGTGTACAGCGATACACGACCGCATTGTCCTTTCTTTAAATTAACTTGGCTTGATTTATTTTGGGTGTGCAATAAAATCAACCTGCTTTTGTAGGTTTCTTTTTATGTTATTCTTCCTGTTATGAATGCTTGGATGTAGACTCATAGAAAAAAATAAATTTTCTACCCAACTTAAATCTAATCAACTAAAATAAAATTTAAGAAAACTTAAAATTGATAATTTCCAAAATTAAATTAGGTCAAACATTAAACTTGTGTCATAAACACTTATAGACCCAGAATCTGAAGCATCCTTCTTGGAGTAAGTCTTCAACCCTAGGCATCTCTACAGTCTTGTGCTGTTAGAATCTAAGCCGTAGACTTCTAAGAAAATATCAACTCAAAATCTAAATTAGCTTTAAAAATTCAAAGCCTAATGATAAGATAATTGAAATGCCTATTGCGCAACCCAATAATAATAGGCATTTCCTACTTCATCCTGTTTGGCCTCTTAAAAGAAATCTTTCCACATTGGATCATTCCTAATTGAAAATTCTAAATATCATTCCTTTAAAAACATACTTAGAACTCCATAGAAATAATAACTTATTTCTTTAATCGAGAGTATTCTTAGGAAGAGATCATTCTTCTTGAGATGTAATTAATAATAGGGGCTTTCCCTTATAAGGAACCATGAACCTAATTTAAAATAAACTATGCTCTACTTTCCATGTAGTTTAGGGGAAAACTCTAGTACATGAAAGACCCATTAGCCTTGTGAGTCCTTTATTAAATGATCGAATCCATTATAGGATAACATGTTTATTTTCTAAGATAATATATTTATTCCTTAATGATTAATTTGATCATCCAAATAAAAACATCTCTAAACTCTATGTAGTGTCATAAAATTTCCCCACACCCGCTATATCCTATATATCAGCCATCATGATTGTCTTCTCATGTGGGCCAATCTAATAGGTATTAGTAGCTCTATCCCAATATTCTGTGACACTCTAGATCCAGGTAAAAGGTTGATGACTATAATCAAAGAGGAATGTATAGACTGCATGATATATGCTGGCTTTTTTGAAAATATCACCATGCATCTGCAAGTGATGACGTGCCCAGTATATAGCCACTAGCTGCTATCAAGGGTGTGCCAAACATTGATTTCATATTCTAGTCTTCTACTTCATGATGCAGTACGCAGTAACCCAATAATCTTATTGTACCTACATAAGGGGTTGTATATTTAGCTAGTCAAAGGATATCCTGATCTTCAAAGCTAATACAGTCTACGACCTACTCTAGAGGAACGTCATGGCTATGCCTCAATCTCAAATTGGTCACCTAGTCAATTAGATCATGACCTGCAAATAGTTTTGAAATAGATGTCAGGATACGTAATGATTAGGTGAACAAATCCCTAAAGATATGTATGCCTAACAACATATCATGATGCACTGAGAGTCGCTCTTACAGTCTGACTGTACCACGTGGGTCATGGGTCTCAATAGTGGCTCATATCTACTCCTCAACAGGCTCTATTAGTGGTATATAACCTAGCCATCTCTAGGTAAATATCGTAGTCAATCTGTAGCTAATCTGGACAAAAGAACATTTAAATTTCACATGCATTATGAAAAATAATAATTTTTGACTTTATAAAAAAACAGTGCTTGTGCACTTTGATTCAATCTTCTCTGAATTTAAAGAGTTTAAATTTATATTCAAATTCAATCTTTCTTTAAACATATGAAATCTAGATTTATGTTTAGACCCACGCCTTTTTAGATATAATAGTATCTAAGGTTTGGACTTTAGACTCGATGCATAATTGGCATGATGGATCTAATTTAAATATAAATTTGATCCTTTTGGACATAATTATTCTTATCTGGCCCTTTTGGGCATGATGGATGTTAGTTGAAATATATATCTGATTATTTTGGATATGATGGATCTGACCTAGCCCTTTTGGGCATGATGGATCTTAGTTTAAATATAGATCTAATCCGTTTAGATATGATGGATTTGATATGATCACTTTCAAAATGATGGATCTAACTTACATATAGATCCAATACTTTTAGACATGATGGATTTGATTCGGCCCCTTTGAGGATGATGGATCTGATTTAAATATAGATCTAGTCTTTTTGAACATGATGGATTTGATTTGGCCCTTTTGGGCATAATGGATCTGATATGAAATATAGATCTGATCCTTTTGGACAAAATTGATTTAATTAGGCCCTTTTGGGCATGATGGATTTGATCCGATCCCTTTGGAGCATGATGGATCTGATATATGTATATATATATATATATATATATATATATATATATATATATATATATATATATATATATATATATATATATATATATATATATATATATATATATATATATATATGGTCCTTTTGGACATGATGGATCTGATCCGACCCCTTTGGCCATAATGGATCTTATTTTAAATATAGATCTGGCCCTTTTGGACATAATGGATCTGATCTAAATTATAGGCTAGTTTTGATTGGAGAAATTTTCTTCTTGATAGAGCATTTTTCTTGCATACAAGGCTTATAAAATTTCCCCTTGTTTATAAGGGACTTTTCTTTGTGGTGAGTACTTTTCTTGCCACATTTTTAATATGCAGTATCTCTTCAATTGTCCATCTAAAATTTGATTTTGACATTTTTCATTTGTTATGCATAATATCTCTTAAAATATTGGCCATTTATAGGGTGCATGGTCTTATCCCTTTTGCATCAATGAGTTGATAAGCTCCCCCTTCATAAACTTTTCAATGATGTATGATCTTTCCCAGTTTGTGTTAAATTTTTCACTAGTTCATTGATATAGATTGATAGGCCTTCTACGTACCAGTACTAGTTCGCATGCTTTGAAGCTTCTCTGGAAAACCAAATAGTGATGGGCTCGAGACATTCTTGCTTTATATATTTTTAGACTGTACTGAGCCTACATTCATATCGAGAGAATTTAGCTCTTCGAGTTTTATTCGAACACTTTCTTCCACTGTAAGTTCATTTTGAATTACTATACAGAGTGATAGTAACTCCACTTTAAGAGGAAGTATCGCTTCTTCTTCAAAGACAAAGGAGTATGGAGTTGCTTGTGTAGCCATTTTGTATGTGGTACAGTAAGACACAAAGCTTTTGTTAATTTATCATGACATTTCTTTTTATTTTTGGAGAGATTTTTCTTGAGAAGTTTAGTCAACGTCTTTTTGAATGCTTTTGCAAGACCATTGGCTTTAGAATTATATATTGAAGAGTATCGTCAATCTATCTTATATTTCTTAGTGAAGCAATAGACTTGCTATCTTGAATGCAGTGTAATTATCGAATATAATTCTTTGAGTTACTCCGAATTGGTAGATGATATGATCTTGAAAGAACTTCACTTCATTATTCGCTCTATCTGCCCATTTGGAGAAGTAATCAGTTGCAATTATAATAAAATAATGTCCCCCAAATGATAGAGGATATATCGGGTTGATTATATCAATCCTTTAACTTTTGAATGGCCATGATGCCAGTAATAGATGTAACGCAATAGGTGTTTGATGCTAAGTGTCTGCATATATTTGACATTGATGACATCATTTGGCATATTCCATGTAGTCTTACTCCATGCTGGGCCAATAATACCCCATCCGTTTAACTTTGATTTCTATTTAAGGACCAGATTGGTGTGCACTGCATAATCTCTCATGAACTTTAGCCATTACTTTTTTGGCTTCATCTGGTCCTAGGCATCACAGCAACATTTGGTCAAATAAGCATCAATAAAATACATCATTCACAAGCACATGTCGCAATGCTCTTTATGAGATCTGATGTGCCTTTGACTTTTCTTTTGGTAATCCACCTCCTTTAAGATAGGTGATGAATGGTTCTCTCCAATCCTTTTCTTCTATTATTGTAGAGATTTCTTGGTTATGTTTAACTTCAAAAGCTTGTAGAAGGGGCTAGCCTACTTTGGATTATTATGGTAATTGGCTCCCCCTTTAGGTCTATCATTTACTTAGCTAATTTAGCTAAAGCATCAGCTTTACCATTATCCCAATGTGGCACTCTTGTAATTGTTATTTCATGAATTTTCTTGAGGAGCTTCAGGACATGCTTTTGATAAAGTGTCAATTCATGTTTGTTTATCTTGAATGTCATAATTATCTATCAGATGATGACTTGCAAATCTCTATAAACATGAAGTTTCTTAATCTTCATGTTAATTGCTAGTTCTAGGCCTACAATTAATGCTTCTTATTCAGCCTCATTATTGGTTCAAAGTTTCATTAAGCCATACAAATATCATAGAATACTACCTTGGGGTGTCACAAATACTAATCTGATACCAACATATACCATAAGTAAACCATACGGTTTAGCTGGCTTTATTGATGAAGCTCCATCGAAGTAGAGTTCCCATTATGATGGTTGTTGAGCTTCTTCCACTTCAAAAATTTGTTCATTGGGCAGTTCACTGTTGAGCGAAGAATTTGCCGATAAGGGATGAGCAGCTAGGAAGTTAGTTTGAGCTTATCCTTTTATAGGTTTTTGTGGAACATATTATGGTATTCATTTTTGGATGTGGGGTGGACACTCAGATCATATGGGGTACTTATTGAAGTGATCGAGTACGATATTAAGGTACGATGTATCATCTCCAGAGATAGAAACATCACCCTATAATGGACCTAATCACTTAATAAGGACTCCTCAGGCATGATGGGTCATCATATGTACTAGAGATCATTCCCCTACTTTATATGGAAAAGTAAACCAGGGTTTATTTTAAGCCTCATCATTTTAATTCCCTATGGAGGCAAGCCTAATTACATCTTAGGAAATGAAATTTTCTAATAATACTCTCGATAAGTAGGCAATTATTATCTCCAAAGATTTCAAGGTTAAGGCTATCAAAGAATTGGTTATTTTTTGGAAATCAAGTTGGATAGATTAAATGAAAAGACATATTTTGGAAGGAAAAGGAAGATAAGTAGGGAATGCTCATGATATTAGGAAACCTGGTGAGCATTCCAATCTACCCTATGTTGAGGCTTTATATGTTTAAAAGTGAAGATATTTATTTATTTGAGTTGAATTTTATTAGATTGATAGGGCTTATAATCCATCAACACAAGATTGTAAAAATGCCTAAGAGGGGAGAATTTATGCTTTAGCCAAAATAGGACATAATGGTTTACTTCCATAAGAGAGAGAGTAAATTTCTTGACTCTTCTAGACTTACAACTGCCTAGAGTGGCCGCCAGCTAACACCTCCTAAGATCCAAAACCATGTAGTCTGGTCTTATGAATTACAAGATAGCTAGGCTTGTTATTTAATTGGAAAGAGACTAAAGTCTTAAACCCACCCCCTAAGAGACTAGAGCATGAGTGGTATGAGCATATGACTTAATCTAAAAATATAAATCTTTATAAATTTTATTTCATTTTGACACTTTATTTTGGACAAATTGCCTAAATGCATGATGAAATGGTATTATTGGCTAAATCAGCAAGAAGAGGGTGGTCTCCATCACAAGGAATGCCCTCAGGTCAAGCAATCCCCTATCGTGCAAGGATGAATATCCCCTATATTCAAGAAAGAAGGAATATGACATGAATGATGTGAGACATACAACCATACAACTATGGGGTTGCTAAATCTTTTAATTATCTTATTTAAAGCCTAAGCTTTATGGTGATGTTATAAATTATTTTAAAATTTAGTTATGAATTGTTAATTGGGTAGAAAAATTAATTTTATCCTAAGAGCCTATCACATCGAGGCCACACATTAAAGCATCAATCATAAAAAAACTATAAAAATCATGCAATCCTAATGCACAATTTGAACATGACATCAAACAATTTTATAAACTAACGCAAAAGAATAAGAGGCTCGTGCGATCGGGTTCCACCGTACACCCCGAAAAAAGAAAAGATGGGTAGTTGAGCTCTACCCTTATACATCCTGGAATATAAAAGAATAATTATAATTAGAAATAAATACATGTTATGGAGGTCTTCACCTCTTTATTCTTCTATCTCATTTTTTCATTTTCTTGATTTGCTCCAATGGCATCACAGGGCACTCCTGGACTAAGCCTTCTAGCCACTGCTCATCTTAATCCCCCGTAGTACTAATCCTAATTCCTATTACCAAAATTACATTTATATGGAAAAAGTAAATCTAACTACACCTACAAAATAAAGGTTAGCTAAACATACATTCAATCCCAAGTAATTATCTTTATAATTTGGACTTAGCACCATGCACATGGGTAATCAAGCCCACCTACCCTAATATGGATCATGCTTAGGGGTTTAAGCATCCTACAAAAAGGACATTTATATTTATTTTTAAGCAACCTCTAAAGCATAATCCCCTGCAAAAAACATGATTAGGATAAGATTAGCCTAACATCAAGTCTACGAAACATAAACCCTAACATCAAGTCTAAAATATTACATCACAAAATAAAACATACATCACACGTCCATCATTCTAACTTAGGGCTTGAAGTGGTGGCTTAATTCTAATGTGTGTGTTAGGCTTTGTGTGGTGTATATTACTAAGCATTAGAGTTATGATTTTTCTATGTTTTAAAAATTGTTTAAGTTAACCATGATGGTTGATTTCATTTCAAGTGGTTTAGTTGATTTGCAAGTTTTAATTTATATTTTGCTTAGTTTCATTTTATTTACACTTAACATCTATGTGTTATAAAGAGAATAAAGAGGCTTACCCTCCTTCATCCCTACCTTAAGCTATTTTTAAAGCATATTTTTATGACTTAGTTTTCTTTAGTGAATGACCTATTAAATATTTTTATTAATACTAAGTTTATTTTAACATTAAATAATCCTATTCAATATGAAAGGCATCATAGGATTAATATAATTGAATTACTATCACATGACATATATCAAAATAATTTGTTTCCATCACATGCAACATGCATATGACTTTAACACTTAGCATATCTATACATACAATGTATTTGGGCACACTTAAATGATGATGAATGCGTATGTTAGGAATTTATATTTTAGTTAATTGAATTATTTATAAATATAGATTAAAGCTCTATCCAAATTCTAATACCAAAATATATAAGAATGAAATCAAATAAGTATGTATCATTATTAACCAGCGAAGTGAGATAATTAAATGACCTCCTTGGGGCTACTTAAAGCCTCGTATTTCTGGGATGTCCAGACTATATAATTATTAACATTCAAACTTATGTAAATCTATATATGAATCAAAAGAAAGAGAGCACTAACTTACATGTAATGTATGCTGATGCTTAGATGATTATGGATGTATGTATTTTTAATAACAAAAGGGGATTTTTCATCTTGTATAAAAGATGTAAGCAAGTATGTGTCATTGTTAACCAGGAAAGTGAGGTAATCAAATGACCTCCTTGGGGCTACTTAAAGCCTCGTATTCTTGGGATGTCTAGACTAAACACTTGCTATCTTAAATACATATAAATGTATACACAATCATAAGGATGAAAACCATGCAACGATTGTATTTTCTTTTATTGAATTATTTATGCATATGAATTAAAGCTCCATCTAAATTCTAATACCAAAATACATAAGAATGAAACCAAATAAGCACATATCATTGTTAACCAAGGAAGTGAGATAATCAAATGACCTCATTGGGGCTACTTAAAGCCTCGTATTCTTGAGATGTCCAGACTATATACTTATTAATATTCAAACTTATGTACATTTATATATGAATCCAAAAAAGAGAGCCTCACATTCATTGACTAAGCAACAAGCACATGCAAATATTATATGTATTCATAACTATCCTCACTCCACATATTATAATCAATTTATAGACTTTGAGAAATAGATTTGAATTTATTAATGGTAATAGCCACACATCTAATTATGCTAAGTCAACACATGCAAGCTTACATAAATAACTTTCATTTGATTCACTTAAATTTGAAAGAATGGATGCATGGATTCATATGACATACAACATTTAGAGTGATTGGAAAGAAATAACTAACTATAAGCACATGGTTCATTCAACTAAATTAATTACTGAGGATAATCATATCAAATAGAATTGTTTAAAAAATACCAAAGCTTCATATTAATTTGATTTTTAGATTTAGATTTTATTTAAAGAGGAGGGAGATTACTTGCTATTTTCACCCCATTCCCTTGTTGGTAATCTTAATTTGTTTAAGGAAAGGTAATTAAGTAGATTTTATGAATTAATTAATTTAAATCATTAAGAAAATCATTTAATTACCCTATCCTATGCTTCTTTAATTTGATTAGCCATTTAATTATGAGCTACAAATGATATGAATACATGAGGAAATAAAAATTGCAATGCTCCTAAAGGATCTAATGCAATTGGCTCATGATTAAAGATTAATTAAGTTAAAGAATCTAATTAAGTACTTTTATGACTTTCCTACACTTATGGGTTAATCATAATTTCCTTAAAGGGTCTCTATGTTATAAAACACATAAAGAGGAACCTTTAATTTCATTGTTAATTATCTGATGTGATTTTCATTTCAATTTGATTTGATTTGACCATTAATTGATTAATCAAGCACTTAATTAATTACTATCTTAATTAATCCTCTTAATAATGAAATGAACTTGGGAAAGAGATTATAAAAGGGGTCTTAATTATTCTCCCTCATCCATTTACTATTAATCAATGATTAATAAGCTTTAATTAAGTAATTTTTGCTATTTTGAAGGTTAATTAATTATTAAATTAATTAAATAAGGTCATTAGGGTTTGAAACACTAATTTCCCTAATTAGGGCAATAAATTCCAAGAAAAGCATGGGAGGCAGAGGTCATCCCATTCAATGAACACACAAAGTTTGAAATCAAATGCCCAAGTAATTAAGGATTAATTAAGCTAATTAAGTGGACATTCAAACCCTAATTAAATCTTAATTACTATCCAAAATCAAGTGAAAATATTTTTAATTAAATCTCCTTTATTTTACCTTTAAAATGAATATTTATTTGTATTTTTTTGATTTTTCTATAATTAGTTATAATTTTTGAAAGTTTCAACTATTAAAATGAGTAATTAAGCCCTAATTATGCCTAATCCCATCGGCGTCGTGTAGATCTCTGATGTGGTATGCTTTCCAGGTGGTACCACAGGACTGGTTATTTAAAATTATCCGGGTTATTTAAAATTATCCGAGTGAGAACCTGATGTGGCGGTGGTAGACGTGCTTTAGTCCCCACCATCTGATCTAGTCATGCGATTCCTAAGAGATAAATAAAATTAAATCTAATTAGGAGATCACGATGGTCCATTCTGATCACGTGGAATGGACAGCGGATGTTCTATCGTCTCTTGCATGACGGAAGATGGACTCCGTCCACCTTCCTCTGCCTAATTCGAGCTCGCCAAAGCTCGAATTGGCTCGGGATTGATCCCACACCTTCATAAGGAGAATCCTAGGGGATCTAACCATTGGATTCGCACAACATCAACATTTTCTTTAAAAAGGCCTATTTTTTTTTAAGAAATATTAGTTTAATGGAATAGTACCTCATCGAACCTCAAGATCGAGGTAGCTTCAATTTGATGAGGTAAAGCCCTGTTGAGAAGATGGTGTGATGCCTCCCTGATGGTTTGTCTATGGACAAAATGCCACTGAAATGCTTAATGAAGTTGATCTAGGAGGTATCCGATGCTTGAATCGCTTAGAAGAGAGTTAATTTTGACTCGCCGGAGTTTAGTGATCATGTAGGAAGAGTAAATTTGAATGGGGTTGAGTTTCAATGGAGTTGGACGAAGATGGAGGTTTTCCTATCTCAAGTGAGTTCAGTTTGATGTTTTCTGGTGACGGGAATGCTTAGGGCACTCGGGAAACACTCTACGGCTTCAAAATGACATAAGGGAGCTCACCGAGGGTTCAATTGCTAGGTTTGAATTGAAATGAAGGGGGGGATAGCTCCTCCTCCCTTGGATCGGACGACCTTGATTAGTTTGGCCTCTAGTGGTCGTCCGACCACAGCAGGTGGTCGTGGGTGGAAGGAGGAGGCTAAGGTGGTTGCCATGGGAGGAGAGTGGGTGTCCTTGGGTTGCCAAGTGTGCCAATGGAGAAAGAAAGAGGGATAAACTCACATCCACTTGGCTCATGGCTAACCCAACCACCTTTGGGTCAGGTGAGCTAGTGTCCCTCTTGCTTAGGCAGAGGTCTAGGAGGCAGCCATGTGGAGGGGAAGTGGATTTGACCATTCAAATGGGGTATTTGTCCCTTTTGACAATCTTTCCATTGGGTTTGGGTCAAGTTCAAATGATGATTTGAAGTGATTTGGTGTAATTTGTTTGGGTTGGTTTGGCTTAGAATTGATTTTGGCTCATTTAGGTTCAAATGGGTCAAGTTTACCTAGTTTTCCAAATTGGCCAAATTGGCTTGGGTTAGGCTTTGGTTCATATTTGATTGATTGGTTTGAAGGTGATTGTAGGCTTTAATTTGAATCAATTTAGATTTAGGAATGACTTAGGCTAAATTTGCCCTTTAGGTCAATTTGGGATAAATAGGTCAATTGGGTTCAATTGGTCAAATTCGGTTCAATCAAGGCTTTGACCATGTTCAATGATCAATTTGGAATGAACTTGAGCCATTGGTTGCAATCAATTTGGATTAGATTTTGACTTGACCCAATTTGGTTTTTTAGGTCAAATTAGGTCAACTTGAGTCAAAGGACCAATTGGGTTTGGTTTGGCTCAATTGATGATCAAGTCATGTTCAAGTATTGATTTTAGGTTGGTATGAATCATTAGTTTCAATTAATTTGGCTTAGGATAAAATTTGGTTCATTTGGCTCATCTAGGTTAAATGGATTAGTTTGGTCAAATGGCTAGGTTGACTTGGTTTGACCCAATTGATTGCAAATGATCAATCAAGGATGATCAACAATCATCATAGGAGGTTTTGGATGGTTTAATTCAATCCAATTTGGGTTGGATTGAGATTTGGTTCAAATGGGTCCTTTAGGTCACTTTGGGTCAAGTGAGCCTAATGGGTCAATTGGCTTGATCTTGGGTTGAATTGAGTTTAGATGAGTTTGGATATTGATTTTGGATTAATTTAAGGTTTTGGATGCAATTTATTTGAGTTTAAATGGGTTTTGGCTCATTTGAATATTTTAGGTCAAATGAGTTAGGTTAGGTTTGATTGGATTTATTTTGGCTTGGTTAATTTTAATTGTAGATTTGATTTGGTTTGGAATGACAATTGAAGGATTGATTAATCTATGAGAAAATTAATTGAGTTTTATTTAGATTGAAGAAAGATTTAGCCAATTCCATGAGTTTATAGGCTTTGGTAAGGCTTGGTTTGATTTTTATTTGATTGGATTTGATTTGTAGATTTTGGTATGTTGATTGAAGGATTGATTGATTTATGAGGAAATCAATTGAGTTTGTTTTGGACTGAAACAATTTTGGCTAAATCCATAAGATTAAATCATATGGTTTAGGAAAGGTTAATTTGATTTGAGATTTAATTAGAATTTACTTATGTGGATTTGAGATTGGATTGAATTTTGATGAATTTAATGTGAGGTTTGGTTTAGGCTAAGGAGGTAGGCATAAATTGGGTGTAGTCTACAGGGTAGGTAGGTTATCCTAATCTGTAAGGCATGACCTAAATCCTATGGCTAATCCTCCTAAGTCTCTATGCTTAGGTTAAGTGTTCACTTAGCCACTAAAAGTGTCTTATAACTAATGAGCTCTTAGTGTCTAGAAGATCCCTAGACCTATGATGAGAAGATAGAATCCTCACTCTAAAAGTGAGGTCAACAAATATGTTATATCAAATTGAAGTAACATAACTGTCCACTTAGCTAAATGACTTGTAAAAGTCTGTGTAGTTGTTAGAAATTTTATAGGGTCGACTTTGGATATTAATGTTATCTTATATGATAACATATAGTGCCATAATTTTTGAATAGAGAATATCAATGGTAGACACTGCTTCTCAATAAGAGAATATCTTACTTCAGCTCTTATTAGACATCAACTTATGTAATACAAGGCATTTTCCTATCCTTCTTCATTTTTTTGAGCTAGTAGAGCTCTTAATGATTCTTCTAAGGTTGTTATATGCAGTATTAGTGGCTTCCCTATATTTGGTGCTTAATAAAACCAAAGGATTCAACGAATGTTATTTTTATGCTATCAAATGCTTCTTGACAAGTGTCATCCCATACAAAAGGTGTATCCTTTATCATCAATCGGGTGAAACACTGGCATCTCCCCAATATGTTAGAGATGAACCTTTTGATGGAATCCAATCTGCCTTATAATGAGCATAACTACTTCAATGTTCTAGGTGATGGAATTTACCTTATCACCTTTATTTTAGAGGGATCAATTTCAATCCCTCTATAACGCACAATGAAGCCTAGAAATTTTCTAGAGGTTACACCAAAGGCACACTTTAGCGGGTTCATCTTCAAGTTGAAACTCTGATGTCTTTTGAATACAACTCTGAGATCATTTATTTTCTCACTTTGATCTTTGCTCTTCATGACCAAATCATCAACATAACATTCCACATATCTATGTATGAGGTCATCGAAGATATGAGTCATTTCCCATTTATATGTAGTGTCAGCATTCTTTAAGCCAAATGGCATTACCATGTAGCAATATATACCAATTGGTTTGTGGAAGGATGTATATTTTTTTATCATCTGCAGCCACCTTTCTTTGATTATAGCCCGATGAACTATCCATGAAGGAGAACATATCATAGTTTGATGTATTATCAACCATGAGTTCTGCATTAGGTAATGGGAAGTCATCTTTTGGGCATGCTTAATTTAAGTTCTTGAAGTTGATGCAAATACAAATTTATCTATTATTCTTCTTAACTGGATAAAATTGGAAATTTAGTTAGCATATTATTTCTTCTCGGATGAATCCTACTTTAATGAGCTTTTTGGTTTCAACGGTAACTTGCTCTTCGATTTCTAATCGCATTCATTGTGATGCTTATTTTATAGGTGAGACATCAGGCTTAATGACAAGTTTATGTATGACCACATCTGGTGACAGGCCTGGCATTTCATTGTAGTTCTATGCAAAGCAATCTTTACACTCACAAAGTAGTGCTTTTATTTCCTCTAACCTTTCTGATGTGAGGCTAGCATTAACAAAAGTTGGCCTAGTTTCTTCCTTAATGCCTTGGTTTATTTCTTAGAATTCATCAACGGTGGCTTGATTGCCTTCCTCAAATTTCTTTGGGGCCTCTTTGAGGTCAATGATTAGATCTTCTTAAAGTATGTCTTTATTTTGTTTGAAGCATCCCTTAGTTCATTTGTACTTTCTACAAGGACTTATTCTTTATAGGATATGGCATAACATGAGCTCACTAAGGGGGATGCTAAACCAATATATCCTAATTCCCACGTAGTGAATTTTTCTTAACCTACAAAATTTTGGGCATTATCCCCTTGCTAGAGCTTCTTAAACAATCGAGCCTGAACACTAGATTGTGCAGGCTGAATATTATTCTTGACTAGCTTTGTTAAATCTCCAGAGTAGTATTGAGAGATTAAAATATCTTCTTCCTTGAATAATATTTGTGTGGGATTAAGAGTTCACTCTTCTACTTTGTAGAAAAGAATCCCATATTCATCATAACCTTTCCTAGGAGAAACATAAAAGGTTTTCAATTATTCTATTTTCTCATCCCTTCAAGCTGTTAAGGCTTTATATGTGTCTTTGGCGCTATAATTAGCTTTATGGCCTTAGTGGAGACTTGAGATTTAGGCACCCTTATCTTGGCAAACTGTTGAAGTTTAGCCGGTTGTAGAGGTAAGGCATTTTCATCAAGTTGGATTTCTTTACCTTTGTCACTGGCTTTCTGTTGTGGAGGTAAGGGAATTCTTTTTACACTTCTATATGATCTCCTTTATCAGAAGAAGTCTCTAAATTTTGTGTTTCTTTAGAGTTTTCAAAGTTCTCATTGTTTTTTGAGTTATTACCTAACTTAGGACATAATTTCTTCGAGCCTAACCTAACCCTCTTTTTTGTATGTTTCTTTCTAGGAAAGCATAGTTCCCCCTTAGAGTCGGATAAAGTTACAACCATGTTTATGACGTGATAAATTTTTGTCAAACTTCTTCTTTAGAATTTTCTGTGCCAAGTTTTAAATGGGCCATGTATTCTTCCAGCTCAATAGGCCTTCGAGGAGGTTGTTCATATTTGTGGTGTTTTAATTCAGAGTCGTAGGGACACCATACAAATCTTAGGGGGTACTTATTAAAGTGATCGAGTGTGACATTAAGGTATGATGTACTACCTCAAAAGATAGAAACAACACCTTATAATGGACTCAATCACCTAATAAGGACCCCTAAAGCAGATGAGTCTTCGTATATACCAAAGATCTTTTTCATACTTTATAGGATAAGTAAAGTAGGGTTTATTTTCTATCAGGTTCTTTAGTTCCCTATGGATGTAAGCTTTCATAGTTAATTATATCGTAAGAAATGAAAATTTCTTAAGAATACTCTCAATTAAAATTTTCAATGTGTATTTCCAAAGATTTCAAGGCTAGACTATCAAAGAATTAAGCATTATTAGAAATTAAATAGGATTGTTCGAATAGGAAGACTTTTTATAGAATCCAAAGGAGAATAAGTAGAAAGAACCCATGATACTAGGAAGCCTACTGAGTGCTTCAATCTACCTATAATAAGGATATATATTTTTAAAAGAGAGAAAATTATTTATTTGAGTTGAAATTTCATTAGAATGCTAGGACTTAGGTTCAAGCAACACAAGATTGTGGAAATGCATAATTGGTGAGAACTTATACTCATGAAAAAAGAGAAATGAGCTGCCTTGAAACTTAAATTTAGAGTGCTCTAGCACAAGCCAAGAGCTTGACCTAACTCTACTCAGGGAAAGTGAGATATAGTGGTTCACCTCCATAAGAGAGAATGAAGACATTCTGACTCTCTTGGACTTACAACCGTCTGGAGTGGTTGTCAACTAACACCTCTTAAGTTTTAAAATTATGTAGGATGGTCTTATGTAGATGCAAGATAGATAGGTTGTTATTTAATTAGAAAGGAAGCTAGAATCCTAAACTCACTCTCAAAGAGACTAGATAATGTTTGGTATGCGAACATGACTTAGGCTAATGCAAGATTTATAAATTTTTAAACTATTTTTGACACATTAATTTGGGCCAAGGCTTGGGATAATTATGCCTAAATGGATGATGAAATTGAGTTGCGGGCTAAATTAACGGAAAGTGGTGTTATCCACTACAAGGGACTGATCTCATAGATCAAGCCTGTCCCCTATCATGCAAGAGTGGAGATCCTCTCTATTCAAGAGAAAAATAATATGACATGCATGCTATTATAACAAGCAATCATTCAGCTAAGGAGTTGCTAAATCTTTTATTATCTTAATTAAAAGCCTAACCTTTAAGATGAGATTATGAGTTGATTTTATTTTAGTTATGAGTTATTAATAGAGTAAAAAATATTAATTTTATCCTAAAGAGCCTACTACGTCTAGGCCACACAACAAACATACATATTTTAAGAAACCTATAACAAAAAAGTCATTTCTATTGCACATTCTCAACATAATAATCAAACATTCAAATTTTCATAAAAGAATAAAATGCTGGTGTGGTCGGGAACCTCCGTACACCCCAAAAAAGAAAAGAAATTGGGTAGCCGAGCTATACCCTTATACAACCTAGATTATAATTAAATCATATAAATCAAATAAATTTTATGAGGGTCTTCAATTCTTGTTCTTCTTTCCTTCTTTGGATCTATTTTCTCTAGGATTCTCGGACCTCCCAAGTCTTTGTCTTCTAGCCACTGCTCATTATAAACCCTATAGTACTAATCCTAATCTTATTATAAAAATTACATTTTATGCTTACACATATACATTAACCAAAAGAACATCTATATTCATTTATTATTACAATGACCACTTTAGCACAATCCCCTATATAAGACATCATTAAGCAACTGACAACCTAACATCTAGTCTATGCACAAACAATCCTAACATCCAGTCTAAAATGTTATATCATAAAATAAAATACTTCACCATAATATATGCCATCCTAACATAATACTAGAGTCAACGACTTAGTATTCTAATGTGTATGCTAATGTTTAGTGTGATATGTCTTGGTTAAGCTTTGAAAGTATGGTTCTCTAAAGTTTTAGAATTATTTAAATTGACTGTTATGGATGGTTTCACTTCAAGTATTTTAGTAGATTGATTGGTTTTAACTTGCATGTTCTCATTTTATTCAATACTTACTTAGCATCTAACTATTATAAAGGGAAGAAAGAGGCTTAACCCCCTTCATCCCTACCCTAAGTTATTTTTTAAAGGTAAATTATTATAGCTTTGATTTTCTTACTGAACCACTTATGAAATTTTATTGAGCCTAAGTTTAGATTAGTTTCAAGGAATCTTATTCAAACATGAAAGGCATCTTAGGATTAATGAAATTAAGTCATTGTCATATGAGTAAAATTTCACTACTTCATTTCATTATCAATAACGTTCACATTCTTTCATCTTTAATCTTCTTAATATTTGATTTAACATATATACATGCAATATACTCATATTTTTGCACACTCAATGAATGTTAATGTATGAATTTGATATAAAAGAAAGATTTCATCTCATAGCTAAGCATATACAAACATGTACTAGAAATTTAAGCAAGTGCATGTCATTGTTAAACCAGGGAAGTGAGATTATCTAATACCTCCTCGATGCTACTTAAAGCCTCATGTTCCTGAGAATTTTAGACTATATACTTGCTAATTCAAATACATATAAACATATATATAGGCATAAAAACAAAACTATTCAAAGGTTATCTAAAATCTTTTATTTATGTAAAATATAATGGCATGAAGAGAAAAGTGTTATCCCATATTCTAGTACATGTATACACATAAATGAAATTAAGCAAGTATGTGTGGTTGTTAAACCAAGGAAGTGAGATTATCTAAGATCTCCTTAGGCCTACTTAAAGTCATTTGTTCTCAGGATGTCCAAACTATATACTTGCTAATTCAAACACATGTAAACATACACATAAAATTTAAAGATAAAATAATCTTTTACTATCTTTTAAGTTACAAGTAGATACTTCATTAAGTACTTACAACAAACACTGATTTGAACCTCATACTATTTGATTCATCATTAATTTCTAATTTTAAAATAATTTGAGATTTATTAGTGATATTAGTCACACCATATATTAACATTTACCCAACTCATGAAATTTGAATGCAATTATATTCTTTTAATTTTCTTTTTGAAAATATGAACACATGAAACAAATGACATGCACATTTATGATAATTGAAAGGAATTAATTAAATGTCACCAAATAACATACTCAATTTTGTTGAATCTTGAAAACAACTAAGCCAAATAAACATTTCTTAACACCAGCCAAAATTTTTGTAAGATTTAATTTAAATGTTTACATTATTAAAACATAAAGAGGGGAAATGATACTTAGGATTCACCCATCCCATGTTGGTTATTTAACATATTTAAGGAGGAAAATTAAATATGTTTTATGAATTAATTAGATTCAAGCCATTAATCATATCAATTTGATTACCCTTCCCCAATCTTCTTTAATTTAATTAACCATTTGATCATGAGCCTTCAATGATATGCTTTGGGAAAATAAAATCAGTAATGCATCTAAAGGAGTCTAATGCAATTAGGCTTATGCTTAAGAGTTAATTAAATTAAAGGGAAAAAATATTTAAGTTAAATACTCTTATTATTTCCCCACACTAATGGGATAATCATAATTTCTTTAATGACTTTATGCTATTAAACACATAAAGGGATTAATGGGTTGCACTTGAGTTATCTAAATCAATTTCAATTTTTAGCTTATCGTTGATTTTTCATAATTATTCCTTAATTATTAAACACATTAAGTAAACCTTCTCAAGAAAGTACACTTGGGAAAACAATTAAGAAGGGGGTCCTAATTATTTCCCTCATCATACCCACTATTTACTTTAATTAACACTAATTGCTTGATTTTTACTGTTCATTAATTTTAATAATTATTTAATTAATTAAAGAGGGTATTAGGGTTAAAATTCTAAAATCTTCAAATCATATGGTACATAATTCCAAAAAAAAACTATGGGAAGCAGAGGACATCCCATAGAATCATCCCATTAGATTTGGAATTGATTAGCCAAATAATTTGGCCTTAATTAAGGTAATTAGTCTAAGCTTTAAATCTTAATTAAGAACTATTCATTCGGTGTTAATTAGGGAATTTTTTTTGGTTAAATTATCCTTTGTCTAAGCTTTCCAAAATGTGTTTATTTGTATTTGTTGAATTTTTCTACAATTAGTTATAATTTTTTGAAGTTTTGGTGATTTAATCATATTTTAAAATATTAATTAATCCTCTTAAAAAATCAATGCCACATGAACGGTGACGTAACATCGCTTTCCACGTGGCGCTATCGTATTGGACACTTAAATCGTCTAACATGATAGATGACTCTGCGGTAGTGAATGCAATTTCATCTCGGTCGTCCGATCTCATATCAGATGATTGAGATTGATCCAGTTCGAAGGGACTAAATTGAGATTTCTAATGTGATTGATCACGGTCGTCTATTCTAATCACACAAAATGGACGGCCAGTGATTCGTTGTCCGATGAGCACTTGAAGACGGACATCATCCACTTCTATCGCTCGATTTGAGCTCATCGGAGCTCGTTCGATGATAAAATCGACTCCAAAATGATCAGGGAATAAATCTAAGGAGATCCTACGATGGAGATTGCACAATAACAATATTCACTTCAAAAAAGACTAACACCTAATGGCCAACACTATGATTCCTGAATTTTTACCTTGCTAGAGCTATAGACCGATGGTCCAATGAGTGAAGTAGCTTCATCTTGAAGAGACGAAGCCCTATTGAAAAGATCACAAGTTGCCTCCTTGCCGGTCAATCTATGGACCAAATGTCACCGCAAATCTCGCAAGAGTTGGTCAATGGATGTCTTTCGATGGTCCAATTGCTCGGGAAATGATTTGTTTTGATTCTTCGGAGTGAGGTGAAGGACTAGGAAGAGTTAATTTGAGTCTGGTGTAGGTTTGGGGAATTTGGACGAACGAAGCTCTAGGGTCTGATCAGGAGCTGGTCTCACCAGAGATAGGGTGCATGAGAAGCTTAGGATAGAGTGTGGGACTGTGTAGAATGCTCTAGGGAAGCTCTCTATTGAGTTTGAATGAATGGAGAGGAGTATACTTTCCTTTCCAGCTGAACCAAGGGCAGGGATTCATTCAGCTTTTGGCAACTGTTCGACCGAAGTAGATGGCAAGAGGTGACAGGGGACTACTAAGGTGGATGAGTATGAGAGGCCGATGGAGTGTAGTGGGCTATCATGAGGTGTACACTCCTCCTTAGGCGGATCAATGGTTTCCCATGGGTGAACTCACCCTCTCTTGGCTAAAGGCTGAACCCAACAACCTTGGGTTAGGTTGGATCAGTGGTCTTTTGTCCAAGAAAAGCCAAAGGTGGCTGTCAAGGGGTGAGGAGTTGGAGAACCCTTCTAAATAGAAATTTTATTCCATTTGGAGGGCTTGGTTCAATGAGTTTGACCTAAACTGAGTTTACCATAGGTTGGGCCCACTTGGGCAGGCCCATGGTGACCCAAGGATGAGTCATGTCAAGTTTAGTTATGTTTGGGCTTGGTTTGATTGGGTTCAGCTCAATTTGACCCATGTAAGTCAAATGGGTCATGTTGGGCTAAGTTGACAACTTTGACCAAATTCAATCAAAGTGAGGGTTTGGGTAAGTTTAATTGGTCATTGGAATGAATGAGTGCAATTGGTTTGATTCAATTTGGGTTAGATTTGAATTTGGTTCATGTAGTTCAATTTGGGTCAAATAAGTCATGTTGACCAATTTGACCAAATTTCCAAATTAGCTTGAGTATGGGTCAAGTTTATGTTCAATTGATTATTGGTGATTGATTGGAAGAGTTGAGTTAAATTGATTTAAATTAGGGAATGATTTGGTTCAATATGACCTTTTAGGTCAAATTGGGTTAAGTAAGTCAATTGTGTTAGGTTGACTCAATTGGGTCTAATTGAAGGTTGAATAATGTTCAATATTCAATTGGTGACTAATTAGAAGTATTGGTTTCAATCAAATTGTTCTAAGATTTGATTTGGTTCAATTTGACTATTTAGGTCAAATTGGGTCAACTTGGGTCAAAGGATCAAATTGGCTTGATTAGATGCAATTGATTATAGTGGAGTGTTTAATAGTGACCTACAATCATCAATAAAGAGATTGGATGGCTTAGTTTGATCCAAGGGGAGTTTGATTGGAGTTTTGCTTAATTAGGCATTTTAGGTCAAATGGCTTGGTCAAGCCAAGTTGGACCAATTGGAGTGATGGATTGTTGGGATCTGTTTAATAATGATTTTGAAGTTGGTTGTTGGTTTTGATTGTAATTGATTTGTGGGTTTCAGCTCATTTAAACCTTTTAGGTCAAATGGACTAACTTGGGTTGATCAAAATCACTTGATTCAATTGGCTTGATTGCAAGTGTTGGAGTAGTTTGAAATAATCTATTGAATAGTTGGAGTGATTGAGAAAATTAAATCGAGTTTAGTTTGCTTGAATAGGTTTGAATGGAGTTATAGGATTGTGGTGGGTTAACTTGAATTAAGGTCCCAGTTAATTCGGCTTGGAGTTTAGATTGGAAAACCAAATTCAATTAAGATCAATTGAATATGTTTGAATTAGCTTAGTTATAATCACATGAGCTTAAGTTTGGATGAGTTGATGGGCATGAGTCTTGGTTTAGGCCTTAGGGCAGGTGGATCCTAGTTGTACTAAGGCAAACTCTAGGCTTAGGGTTAAACCCTATAAGTATCTAGGCTTAGGTTTAGTGTTCTCTTAACTACCATAAGTGTCCAAACACTAAGGAAGTCTAAGTATCTAAAAGGCTCCTAGATCTAAGATGGGAGGGAATAATCCTCACTCCAAAAGTGAGGTCAATAGTATTCCTCTAAAGAGTCGATCATTTTCTATGTTTTAGATTTTGATTTTCTTGATTTCCTCTTTTTCATCAATTCATGGGGCTTTAATGAAGAAGCCTGACCAATTTTTGTATGCTTCTTTTTATTATATATAAATTGCCCATGTTGAGGAAGAACTTCCTTGGATCCACTTTGAGCTCCAAAGAATTCTTCCATCAAATGTCTTCTATAACTACAAGAATGTTGATCATCCGTTTGGTCTTTTAGAGATGAAGGTTTCCCAACCACCATTTTCTTCTCCTTGCCTATGAGGGGCTTTTTTCTTGTCATCCGTCATACTTTGAGGTCCAGTTGACTCAATGTTTTTGCCTTTTATATGAAGGACTAGGCAAGCTAAGATGACTTTAACCGTTTTCCTTTAATGATGTATCAACACAGTATCTGACAAAGTGAGTTCTCCATTCTAATAACTTTTCTCTACCCAATCTTTGATGATAAAATATTCTTCAATTAGATGGCTTATGAGCCAATGAAATAGATAATAATTGGGATCATCAACTTTGTCCACTTGGCCTAGCCTTTGTGACTCCGGTAATTGTAGTCCCAACTTTAGGGCATGTTTGAAGATCTTAGCAATACATTTTTTTTTTGAATGAGAAATGCTTAGATATCTTTCTTGAAGGATTAACCCTTTCTTCTTATCTTCAATTAACTTTCCCACTAGTCGTGGAGCTGCTGCTGGTCGTGAGGTTGTCGCACCTCCATTTCCTTTTTTATCAATTACGAAGGTGAATGTTATGTTTACATCATTCTTTTTTATGCCATTCAACCTTAGCTATTTACCTTTTCCAAAGGGATTTTTCTAATTTGTGCTGAGCCCTTTTCTCTTGGGTAACCTCTCAAATTTAGCCACGCGATCTAATAGTTCTTGGAACGTGTTAATTGTAGCCATGACTAAATATGGAGCCATTTGATCATCGATATTTTCCATGATGAGTTCCACTACATGTTTCTCTATGAGTTGTTGGTCACACTTCATGCTTAGGTTCCTCCATCTTGTGATATACTTTGTTGCACTCTCGTCTCTCCTTCTCTTTTCCAAGGCAAGATCTACTATTGTTGCCTTTTTGGTTGCTCCAGCAAATCTCTTAATGAAGAGTTCTCTAATTTGGCGAATGTCTTTACTGAGTCGTTGGGTAACTCAGCATACCACTTGAAGGTCGCATTGGTGAGACTACTAACAAATTATCGTAGTAATAGGGGATCATTTCCTCCATTATTTTCACATGTGGCTTTAAATTGGGCTAAATGTTGCCATGGATTTTCTGTGCCTGTGAATGTGATGAATTTTGGCACAACATACTTTTTAGGGTACTGTATTTGATTGTATTTGGTCGAGTATGGTCATCCTTTCCCAACTAGTTGCTCAGTAGTATTTGATGTTATAACTACTTTTACCTTTGGACTTATAAAGCCTTCTACTTGGGACTTGGTGAAAATATCTACTTCTTGATATATATTTACTGTAACATCTCATCGAGCTTCTTTCCTCTGTGTTTGGGTTGTTGGCAAGTTGGATATAGTATTTTGAATACCCCCAGTTTCAGCTATCAGGTTGCTCATTTCTGGAGGATCCCTTGAAGTCATGTGTTGCGTTGCTGTTACAGTTAGATTAAGTTGACTGAATAGCTCTTTGATTGATCCCTTCATTTCATTAAGGCGGACATTAAGTTGACTGATATCTTGATCCCTTTGCTATAATCAAGAACCCATTTGCCATTGTAATCTTGTTACAATGTCATCTAGCTCTTCCGTTACTTTAACCTCTACTCGAGTTTCAACTTCAGATTGTTGGTGATTAGGGTTCTCTTGGTGTCCTCCTTCATCTTGTTTTTCAGGCCCCACATTTCTATTTCGCAAATGTGTGTCAACCATACAAATAGTTTCGACCTCCATGTGATCGATATAGTCATTGTTGCGGAGGTCTGGGAATCGCTCTTCATTAGTTGGGAAATCTTTATCTTTCCAGAAGAATTGAATGTCTTCCTCATCATTTAATGACTGGCTTTTGTTAGACCAACATTTCCAATTGATGATGGGAGAATCTACTCCTTCATCATCTAGCAGAGTGATCAAGCGATCGATGATTTGGGGTTCTTTTAGTACCAAAATTGATCAGGACCTCCCATTGGTGGATCTCTAGGTATATGTCTTAGATGTCACACCCTAGTGTTCAGTAGATGTATGTAGTTATTGGGGCCTTCCAATAGTGGATCTCAGAGAAAGTATCCCAGATGTTTCACCCTAGTGCTCACTGTGTGTAGGTTGTGCTTGTCGGGACCTTCCGAAAACTAGCCACTCAGTATCTTTATGTTTGAGGGCTTGCTGTCAGTGTTCATCAACTCTGGTGCTCGCTAGCTTGGAGTCCTGTTGAAAATGAACATGATATTCTTGAGTATTCCTACCTCTTTTGAGGTAGAAGTTTGTAAGATTGGCGACACGGCTTACCAACTTCTTTATTCCTCTCTGAAGGTTTCTATTTCTGACAGCTTTTAGAACATTGTAAATTTTAGAGGAAATGAATTCCTCCTTGTGTGGTTGATTTTCGGACTGGATGTATATGCTTATCCCAAAATGATTTCTTCATAGCCTCTCCTAAGCTATTCCTTTTGACCCATCTGAGCGGATCGAAGTTGTTGTTGGTGGCAATATTTCCTTCCATGAGTGAGTCAGATTATTGTTTGACATGCACATGCAATCCAATAGATCTACGTGCATCATTATATTTTCTGCAGGCCCTCCTGGATGTTTTGGTTCTTAGGGCAAACGCTTCACAATCATGTGTGTCCAAGATAAAGGTAGCATTATGCAGGGTATTATATTACCCTGATACATTGCTGAGTGGGATAACTATGATGGATTTCAACTTGGGCTTAGCGAAAAGCTTATCCTTAGTGGGGGTAGTTGGTGTTGCCTTTGACAATCTCTCAAAGACATAGGTCTTCCTTATGCTCAGGGCTTTACGGTTGGGAGTGCTTGGGATGATCACTGTGGCTGCTTCCCCTTGGCATTCTAGTGCCCTTGATTGCTGGCTTAGAGATAGGTTCAGCTGGCAGGAACTTGACAACCTTCAAGATCATTCCAAATTGAAGAGTAGCACTAGCAGAACTAGCATTGATTATTGCCTGAGGGAATCATATTGTAGATCCCTCATCGAGCTTTATAATCATCAAATTCTTGATATTTGTCATTGAGAAATCTGGTCGTAGATCTTAAAATTTTAAAGATTATAATACTTTATCTACAACGACACCATATATTTCCAACTAGAGATGGAGAGAGAAGTAATCTCGAGTGGAATCACTAAAAATCTGATTGCTCTGAAAATAAAGCACCATGGAGGATGCGCTCGGCCATCTTTATTGAGATGGGGTAGGAGCAAGTTCTTTCGCTAGACAGATTGATATATATTCAACTAGATTTCTCCTAACATTATGTTAGGGTTTGTTTAGATCTGGGTTCTACTTTCTATGGATGCTAGCCTCCATAATTAATTATCCCTATTGCTGCAGCAAGAGTGAACTCTCGATTAAGGTTGAAAATACATATCTTAGTGAAATGTGATGGTGTCTTAAAGGTGTGTTTGGTATAAATGACTGTCATGTATGATTCACATAGTGAATAAAGAGATTGGGCTTTTATTCCTTTGGAATGCAAATATATAATTTAAAATATTCACATGATAAACAAAAATATGAGCATTTAATGCATAGTATATAGCGAATAATGAGTGAGGACATTATATAACTTAAAGCATATATTTGGGGAAATGATGATACGCTCAATGAAGATCCCATGGTTCCATCTTTGCATGATATCATGGACCCTAGTCTAGTTAGTTAGAGAAATCATTCATGACCAAAGAATCCTTGTCAGCAATCATAGGTTGTGTCATCCAAGCTATTCTTGTAGACGTGAGTGATATTTATCTAAGGAGATAAATAGAAGTCAATCGTAGCTTAACATAAGGCTTTTTTCCTATTACATATATTTCATGATTCATAGCTCAAGGAGCAAAGCCATTAAAAAATATATGGGTTATTGTCGTGACTAAAATATAGTGGAGCTGTATAGATGCCAAGCCATCTAGTTAGAGGGTTCTAGTCATATCCATATTTCTTATGGTGCCATTTGATGGCATAATCTCGCAGATAGAAGACACATGTCACATCCTTACTGGCATGAGATTATTTGAGTATGAGCACAAATATACTTATTTGATATAAGCACTTTTGTGAGTAAAGGTTTTCTTAGGTTATCATCCATGATAAATAATGATGGATGATTGCTTGCCTTAAGTTATGTTGAATGATGAATTTCATTCAATTTAAACATATCCTCTTTAGATGAATTTACAATCGGCACGACCATCATCCAAGAAATATTAGATTTTGGTATCCCGGACCCAATCATAGGACCCAACTAGGGAATTATCCCATGCAACATTCTCAAACACTATGGTTAGATTTTTTTTCTTTTTTATGGATATGCAGGGAACATGCGGGAAATTCAAGCTTATTTTTAACCTGTGAAGCATCCTCATGTAGTAGAATTAGGAGATTGTTATTGTGTCGAGGCCTGTGCGGGTTATTCAAGCTTATTTTAGGAATAGTGCATTGGCGCTGCAAATATGACGCCTAGGCATTGTAGCTCCAGCACCGTGGTGCTGCATGGTCAGCACCCTAGAGTTTATGTCATTAACCATGTTGACCACTTTATTGGTGCCTTGGCACTAATAATGTAGCACCACTGTGTTGGTCAAAAGTCAGTTTATGATAATTGACAGACGTTCAGACTATTTAATGACATGGGACAATCTTTTTGACTAGTGCCATTGCGTTGTATCGAAGCGTCACGGTGCTACATCAATGCAATGTGTCATTTTTTGTTTAAAAATCTATGGTAATTAAAATCCATTTTTTACCAGCACAATAACCGACTTGACCATCTGACTAGCATCGCGGTGCTACATGTGAGCACTATAGCATTAAGCCACTATTTCAGAACCCTTATCAGCAATCATAGGTTACCACCTCGGTGTTGCCTTTGCAGCACCACAATACTATGCACTTATAAATAGACCCCTTGGGCCAGCGCCCTCATGAAGGAGATATAGGCATAGAACCTGAGGATACAGGGCCTTGACGCCCATTATGTAGTGTCGCTGGGCTCCGTAGAGGTTCACTTTGTTACTCTACTCGAGCGGGTGCCTTGGCACTTGTTAGGTAGCGCTGTGATGCTCTATAGAGATTCATTTTGTTACTCTAACCGAGCCGACGCCCTCAAGATCTTTTTAGGTACACTGCTTTATAGCCAAAACTCGTAGAGTTATTTTTTTTAAAATGTCCCAAAAGTTGCTTAGTGCTCAATCTAAGTGTATATCGCAAATGCGTTATTTTTCTAAATGAAAATTTGTAATTTAACAAAGTTGCGGGCACTTTCTCTTTATTCAAGAAATCAATAGGAATTTTTTATATGGCTGATCAAAGAATTGTGCCACGGTGGCTCGCCGTGAATATATGGCGGTAATGCTCACTTAATTATAATTGAAAATTTTGTAGCAAAGTGGCCAACAATCTGATTTTTTTTTGGTATATTTCGTAGCATTTCTCTTTTATGGATCTAAGATCATCAGAGGGAGTTTTTTTTTCTTCTTCTCGCTATGGAACTAAGTTCAATGGTGAATGTTCTTTGTTAAAACCAATGCTGGAATGTTCAAAAAATTAAAGAAATATTATTACAACGTACCTAATCTAAAGATGGCTTTCGTAAGCATGAGAATTGATCTTGCAGCAAACGACGGTTCACAAAAGCAAGAATCCACTAGAAAAACTAGAGAATAAAAGTAGGATTTGAGAATGGAAGGAAGAAGACGGGGGTGGGGAGTTTTGTCCCATTTTTATAGAGTTCTTTCCACTAGTGGGTCATATCTGCCCCATAACCATTCCCCTTGTTCCCCTGGGAAGTTTAGCATTCTTTAGACTGGGAAGGACGGTTTTTCTTACTTCTTTAAACTATAGATTATGCTTGCAAAATCTCGGCGCTATCATGGCAATGCCGTGGCACTAGCCATTGACTTGTCAACTGAATAAATCAGTTAATAGTTATAGCGTCGTGGTGCTATAATAAAAAATGTTAATTTTTTTGAATTTTTTATGCAAATATGATGGTTTCACCCATTACAAATACAGGACAAAGTCTGTCCATTGAGGATAGTCACCATTATGTGAAGTTCATCTCTCTCTCTAATTTGACACATTATCTTATTCCATCACATATGTGAGAATACTTGTATACCCAAGCCCTATCAATAAAAATTGATTGTCTAAAAATGTATATAAAATATGAAAATTATTGCATTAGCTAGAAGCATATCATATCAATCATGATCTTAGATTCAATGAGTGAGTATAGGCTCTTAGTGTCTTTCTTAATTAATAACAACCTAAACCATCTTACATTTTATAAGACTAAATTCATGATTTTAAAAAGTAATAAGTGTTAGCTAGTAATCCTACTAGGTGAGTTCTAAGTCGAGAAAAGTTAGGATAAGATTAACTTTCTCTAGGAGAAAGAAATAATACATCCTATTTTTTTATATAGACTTGATCATGCTTTTGGCTTATGTCAGAAGTATTTTTAAATATAAAGGTAGGAACATCATGTTTCTCTTTTGCTATGAAACTAAATCTTCACCTCTTAGACTTTTAGTAATCTTATGCTATTAGAATATAAACCCTAGCATTATAATAAAATGTTAACTCACAATAAAATAAGTTTCACTTTCAACACTATAAAATCTAACTATAGAATATATTGAAGTGTTTACTGAGCTTTCTATTCTCAAAATATTTCCTACTTATTCCCATTTGAAATCTGAATATAACTGTTACATTTGAGTTGTCCCATTTGACTTCCATATTAAACAAACTTGAAATTAAACTTTGCATTCTATAAAAATAAAGAGCTAATTTTTTTAATCGAGAATTTTCTTGATGGAGTATCCCTCTCTTAAGATATAATTAATTATAAGGACTTCCCCTTATAGAGAATTGAGAACTTGATATAAAATAAACTTTATTTTACTTTTTCTATATAATTCAAGAGAGTAATCTCTAATATATGTAGACTCGTCTTACAAATCTTTATTATGTAATTGAATCCATTATATGATTATATATTCATCATTTGAATAATATATTAATATTTAATGACACATTTATCATCTAAGTAAAAAAGGATATATGTTTTCTTAAATAGTCCATTGAAGAAGATGATGTAATGTCCCTTATTAGGAAATTTTTAGCTGATTTCAATAATATAAACATAAACTATTTTTTTGCTTCTTAATGAAATTATAGGAACCACTCGAGAACCTAACAAACAATAAACAATGATGGCAAATAGCTTGAATTTTTTTCACAATCATCATAAACAATTACATAATGTCATAGAGTGCATCTTCAAAATACATAAGAGATGATTCATATTATTAGCATAGATGAAATAATTTCCCTTCGATATATAAGTTGACAGTATTATATTTATTCTTGCATGACTATATTGGACGTTATTATGGTTATGCCTATTATTCCAATATATTAGTATCTAAAACATGGCATGACATGCACTATATGATAGAATGAAGAATTCAACAAATATCTACGTCAAGTTCACGACATCACAAAAAGTAACTATGAGGCACCCCCTAATCAGGAGTTTTGGGATAATCACATAAGGCTTACCACACCAATATTTCATGAACAATAAGTTACTTACCAACCATTCTTTTCCATTATCAACTATTATTAAATAATGAACCTTGATACATGTTGCTTAATTTTTTGCAGTATTTATGTAATTTTAGATTCCTTTTGTTGTGTCAAAAAATTATCATTATTATTTAATTATTATTCTCTTTTGAGTTTACTTTGTTGTGGAACACTTTAATTTGCATTGCAATCATTTATCTCTATCATTTTTAGTGCTACATAATAATTAATTTATTAGAAAGCTTTTAATAATAATATATAAATTTATTTATTTATTTTATAAGTCTGCCCTATTAAGGCTATCAAAAAAACTCTTTCGCAAATAACTCGTGTTCGGCTCATTCGTTAAAAAAATGAGCTAAATACGAACAAATATTTCAAACTCGATTTATGAGCTGAACATGAACAATTCTTTATTCGATCATATTCAACTTAATTTAACTCAAAATAAAATATTATATTTATTTATTTATATTATATATATATATATACACACACATATCATAATTTCATGTATAACTTAATGATAAAAATTTTTATCATGCAAAAGAATGACCCAAATTTAAATCCATCTTATTACATTTTTAGATAATTATTTTTTGAGCAATTTCAAAAAATTCGAGCTGAACATAAACATTAAAATTTCGAGCTATTTTAAATATGAGCCAAATACAAACAAAAATTTAATTCGCTCAAGCTCAACTCATTTACACCCATATACCCTATTAATTGCATTTGTTAGGTGACACATAAATGTACATTACACCTAAGATGAATACAAGCATAATATCAATTATACTTTATATTTTTCGTAATAATATTCATGTAGGCTTATGTAGCAAAGTACTACTATAATTAATATTGAAATATCCACTTATGTCATGAATTGATTGAAGGTCAATAAATATGTTTTTCCTCATGTGTTTCATAGAAGAACTTATATTGAAAACATTTGTAAGATAAACGACTTAGTATAATATGTTTGATCATTTAATTAAATTATATCATTATCACATTTTAAGGGGAGATGCCACAAATATTTTTTAACTTCGATCAAAAAAATTTAATCATTTTTAAACTCAAAATTAATTTGCCAAAAAGAAAATTAAACACACGCATGCAGGAAAAAAAAACATGATGCGTTATGAACATCAGATTATACATTACATGTGAGTTTGTAATTAAATTAGCTAAACAAAAGCGAGAAATGGATAATTTTCCTTTTTTTTCTCTGTATTTTACTACTACTTTCATCTTGATTAGCAAGAACCGAGTAACATATACCCCATTTTACCTGAAAAATGATCGCCTCTACAAAACACTACAATCCTGCCCTGGCTTTATATCGGCTACTTGTAAATGTAGAGAAAAAGACTTAAAACCTAGGTACTTAGGCTCAAAGTGGTGCTAGAGTGCTGCCTAAAAATTCTCTCACTTGTTTCACGATAGAATCAGGACTACCCTTACAAAAAGAATAGACAACTCTAAACCCTAAATCTTAAAACCCCAACTGTGGTGCTAGAGTGCTGCCTAGAATTACAAGGTATGAAGAAGCACAGGTGCTCAAGCTTCACTGTTATGATACATTAGGGTGTTTATTTGAGAAGATTATTTTACTGACCTTTACTATTCTTGTAAAGATTGGGAAGCTGTTATGCGAGTGTTACAATGTTAAAACGATGAGAAATACACACATGCGCATACTTCACCATTATGATTTATGAAATATTAGGCCTTCGAAAACTAAAACGACGAAGCTGAAGAAACAGGTAAGTAGAATACCAAGAAACAGGAGTCATCAAATTCATGCTCCAAGTAGTCAACATAGAATACAACAAAATCAGCAAATAAATACTTTAATAAATCGATCTTCATACATATAATAATGTGCTAAATCTATTGAGACCAGATTAAGAATTAAACACACAAGGTTTCAGTAGAGATTTAGGAACCTTTACTAGTTTATTTGAGAAGATTATTTTACTGACCTTTACTATTCTTGTAAAGATTGGGACTGTTAAAACGATGAGAAATACACACATGCGCATACTTCACCATTATGATTTATGAAATGTTAGGCCTTCGAAAACTAAAACGACGAAGCTGAAGAAACAGGTAAGTAGAATACCAAGAAACAGGAGTCATCAAATTCATGCTCCAAGTAGTCAACATAGAATGCAACAAAATCAGCAAATAAATACTTTAATAAATCGATCTTCATACATATAATAATGTGCTATATCTATTGAGACCAGATTAAGAATTAAACACACAAGGTTTCAGTAGAGATTTAGGAACATTTACTAGTTTTCAGTTAAAATTAAGCTTGCTTTACAATTAACTCCAAAAATTTAATCACAACTGTTAATGCTGACAAGAGTAAGACGCACGAGCAAAACCTGAAAATATAGAGCATCTGTCTTTAAGCAAAGCTCGTGGGTTTCCTTGCTCAACCTGAAGGAAAAGTTACACTTATAGCATCGGTTTTATTCATCAATGGGGTTAAAATTAAAATTTTTAACAAACTAAACTATTCATACAAATTATTCATAGAATACTGGTAGCATGGATGACCAGCTTATATAAGAAAAAAATCAAATAAACTGTATAACCGACAAATGGGATTGGACATCTAAATTATAAACATGAGTGATAAAGCATGAGGCGCGATACTGCAGCCAGTCTCAGCAAATGCTAGAAAATGTCTTTTCATTCAGTGCTGTTAATATGGAGAAGAGTTTCTCAGGCTTTTAATGAAGATTGATACTTAGCCGGCACAGGCGCTGCACAAACTTACTTGGCGCCTTAAGCCTTAGTGGCGGGATAAGGGGTTTGAAAAATGTAAAAAAGGTCCCCTCGACACAATTTACACAATTATCTGCATTTAAATTTTTGAGGATCCAATGGGGTCAAATATCTTTGCGTTTGCTATTGTTGGGATTTTCATCGGTATACCACTTAATTCTTTATAATTTTTGGTATAACACCCCATTCTACTAAATCTTTACTTGCATATCACAATAATTAGATGTTAAAGTGGTTTAGGGTGGCTTAACAGTAATTATAAAGAATTGGATGGCATACCAATAAATTTCTCGTGAATTATTATTAAAAAACAATATAACATATAGAGTTCTATTATATGATGCACGATTGGGATGCTTGGGTCAATTTTAAGATATGCCCACACATTGAAAATGCAAGAACAATGATATTTTTTTGCAAAGCGAAAAAATTATGCAAGGAACAAGAGGGCGACATATGCATAGAAAAAAAAAAAGAACCCTTCTACTTAAGCATCAAATTTAGGAAATGAAAGACTTACACTTTAACACATATATAATATGGATTTTATTCATTCTCTAATGGGCGAAACATGGTATGATTAATTTAAATTAAAAATATAAAAATTGTATCAAAATTCATTTTTGATATATCGAAATGAAACATATCTAGAAGTTTTTTCACATAAATATGGAGTATAACTTGCAAAATACTTGCCCTATACTTTAGAAATTTAAAATATTTTCACTTCTCTATAGTTATGAAAAAATATGAATTTTTTTTTTGAATAATTTATATTTCGTGTATTATATGGGCATAATATATGAATTTACTAAGTTTGCAACAATAGTTAAATGGTTAAGACTTGTCAAGATAACAAAAAATAAGAAAGCAAAGTCGACAGTAAAGAAAAATAGATAAGAAAAAAAAAATCTGGATTTGACTTAATCCAAACAAACTCTTTAAAAAATTACCTTGCAAGAACAAATATGAATAATATAAAGGATGCTTACCAATACTCCATTGTCAAGTACTAGAATGTAGTCCATGTTTAACACTACAGAAATTCGATGAGCTATTGTGATCACTGTCATGCCTCTGCATTCATTTGATATAGTATTTTGTAGTACGGATGCCGTCGGTGTGTCAATATTGGCAGTACATTCATCCAAACAAAGTATCTGCAAGTTAGTTAGTTTCCTGTTAATATTCTAAGCAAACATCTCAAAGGAAAGCACAATTATAAAAAAATTAACACTAAACAAGAAAAATGGGAACATGCAATTAATCTAAACATTTAGGCACTAACTATAACCACATCAACATTGATGCACTTTCATGGTTGAAGGATATCCTGACTTTAGAAATACCCTTGCTCTGTGTGACAAATCACCCAGCCTGCAAACTCCATTGAGGACTGTAGATTCATTCAATGTGCAATTCTTATAAAAGGTTGCTGCCAACCCTAGCCAAAGACACCATGAGGTTCTTCATATAGCTTTATGGACTCTGTAGGAAAACATATATGTCGGGAAGGTTTATTGTTAGCTTTATGAATCTTATCTGATGGACTAGGCTACAAGCTTCTTGTGTGAAAGCTTAAAATCAGGTTAGGTGTTTGATTAAGCATTTACTCAATATCCTTAACATGAATCACATAGTGAAGTATCATCAAACTTACTGTATGAAAACTTGGAAGTGATTAGGTGAATTTGCATAAGTTATGTAACTTACATAATGTTAGTGGCTATGTAAGTTTTGTATATAGAAGCTTAATTGGCTTGGAAGCATGATAAGACAACATGGAGTTTTGGGAAGCAGTTATAATGAATTGAGCAGAGAGAAGAAAAAAAGAAAGATAACAAAATCACAAAAAGTTGGCTTTTAACAGTTCAAAGTACAATTCGATGAATAGATAATACCTCTTTTTTTTTTTTTTGAAGAACTTCTAAAGTACATAATTTTTTACTAAATGTTTAATCCTCCTTGTTATCTCTTATAAGTTTGTCCTCTGTTATTTGTCATGAGAAACTTGAGCGAGAGAGTGATCAAGTTTTGTGAAAGTTTGTTAGTGTCCTCTCTAAAGTCTAAATTCCCTTAACCATCTTAAAATAAAATTTTGCTTGATTTTTGCTATGTTGAAATAGATGCCAGTACTTGCTTTTTCTTGCTCTTTAGTATGCTTCTCTGAAGGTGTCTTGGAAGCAAATGATATTTTCAAACCCTCCTTGTTCCTTCAAATTCACCTAAACTGTATATCCTATCAAAAAGGTGATTTTTCTTTTTCAAAAGTTCCACTGATAAGAACATTTGCAATATCTACATACAATAAATGCATATAAGAATCTACATCTATTCCAATGCAAAATAAATAAAAAAAGAAAAGTATCAAGTTATTCAAAATAAACATCTGATACTAGACATGACTCATATGAGTACCAAATTAAGTAACAATTATTTTTTCTCATAAGTGTTAGAGAAATCTAAGAAAAAAAATACATTCCCAATAAGAACACTAGCATGATAGTCTTTGATGGATCTCACTGAGAAAGAGCAAGATAATATAAAAGCTCTCTCTTTAGACTAGGCACACGATATTTCATTACATAGAAAAAGAATATACTAGAGAGTTTTGACATGTTTATAAATAGAAATAAAAATGAAAATAAAAGGTCACACGTGCACAAAACTACAATTTAGAAACCATAAACTAAATAACAAACATCATAGAACCCAAAAGCAATAGGTGTACAAATCAAACGAAAAAAAAAAAAAAAGGTGATGACACTCAAGAAGTGGAAAGACATTTAAAACTGCATGTACCAAAAATACTTAGTATTTGGTAGCATCTCACCACTTGGACATCACAACTCCTCTAGAGTCCAATTGAATCATCACAACACGAAAAAAATTGGCTTAATCCAATAAAAATCTTTGACCCTAAAAGCATTCACATCAACTCCCCTAATGTGATGAGAACTCGGCTCTGATGAATATAATCTAGGGCCAACATAATATTACTTGAAGAACCATGGATTGATCCTTTGAAGTTTCTCTCTACTATTCAATGTCTTCTATGCCTGGTCGATATTTCACCATATATGATACCTTTGATAATTGACTTCCAGTGATTATTGTCCAATAATCTAAAATTTGTTTAATTTGTTCACTCACCTTACTAAATTGGGCTAGCAGACAATAGAGTAGGTTCACTTTCAAGAGGTGGGGACAAAAGATCGAATGGCTCACTAGTTATCATAGCTAGTGCATTGTATGCTAGGAGTGTAAATGAGCCGAGCTTGAGCAAGCCGAAACTTTGTTTGTGTTCAGCTCGTTTGAAAATTACTCTGTTCGTGTTCGGCTCGTGTTCGAAATGGCTCGAATTTTCAGTGTTTGTGTTTGGCTGGAATTGTTCAAAATAGCTCATATAGGTTTGAAATAGCTCGAAAAGCAATAATCCGAAAAATATGTAAGAGGGTGGATTTGAATATGGGCTAATCTTTTACATGACAAAAGCTCTAACTACTAAGCCATGCTTATATATATATATATATATATTTATTTATTTCGAGCTAAATCGAGCCGAACATGATCGAACGAAAGATTGTTCATGCTAAACTTGAAATACTTATTCATGTTTGGCTCGCTTGCTTAATAACGAGCCGAACACGAGTTTTTTTAACAATCCTATTATATGCTACTATGTATGATATGTTAAAAGCATTGCTGATATCGTTATCGTCAAGTATCCACTATATATGTATGCAATCTAATCTTTTTTAAGATTTGGGAGCAGCCAAAACTTCTAAATGGTTCTAATTAGAAACCTTTCAAACCTCACATGGATCATGACATAATCCTATTCAAAGAAACTCTTGATCTTTTTGTAAGTATCAGCTAAACATTTGGTATATTTGATTGCTTAACTTTATTTGTTCTTTAATATAATTATTTATGTCCTGAATATATTGTACAAATGCTTGAGCATAATTAGAATTGTATGCACATATAGGAAGAGAATAAATTTACTAGGCTATTAGGCATTTAGCTATGACATTCTTCAAATAGACTCCTTTCTATTAATTCTTTTGGCCCTTGGTCTCTGGGTGATATGAAGAAAAAATAAAATTTGTAAGCTTTTTAAATGCAAGTGCCATTCTCACAATTCATCCATCATATATGCCATAATTGCATGGAAAAATGCATGCTCAAGATCATTAGATGAGTATATAAATTCCTAATAAAAACAATTAAATCAATATAGATTCATTGTCCAATTTTACCTTGGAGGATTTCATAAGAGCACGAGCAAGGCATATTAGCTGACACTGACCAACAGAAAATGAACATGCACTTTCTTTCACATGAATATTTAGTCCCCCAACAGATTCAATTAAAGTTCTTATATGAACCTTCTCAAGAACTTCCCACATTTTATCATCACTTGTCTTACCTGAGGGATCCAGGTTATCCCTACAAAGGACACAGGAAAATTAACCATATTGCTAAAATGAGCTTCCATGAGCTGAAAATGCAACAAAAATTTAGAGTGCTTGCTTCTGACGCTAGGAATACCTTAATGATCCCTCAAACAGGAACGGGCTCTGTGGAACTACTGCAAAAATTTGACGAAGTTTTCTCACAGTGACCTCAGCCACATTTAGGTAGTCTATGAGAATGCGCCCATTACAAATGGGAGAAAGACGAAAAAGGGCATTTATTATGCTTGATTTCCCAGCTCCTGTTCTTCCAACAACTCCAACCTGAAAACACACACAATCAGTGACTCATCAGAAACAATGTTAGAATGAAAAAAAAGTAACAAAATGATTGCAAGGCAATCTTTCGTATGGTACAAACCTGCATGCCAGCGTTGATTTTAAATGAAAGATTATTTAAAGCTGCTGGTAGTGAGGGCTTATATCTTAGGGTAACATGTTCAAATTCAATCTGCCCAAGGGATGGCCAATCTGGGTGTGGAGACACGGATCCACATTGTTCCTCTTGAGGAATATCCATGTACTGGAGAAAGAAATCTATAACTAATCATTTTTTTCATGTGAATGAACAAATAACAGCCATTCTTGTACCTGAAGAACCCTTTCAACGGAAACCATCTCCTTCTCTGTCTCTGTGAAGCTTGTAAGAAAGCTACTTAGTAAGGATACGATTGGAGAAGCATAAGAAAGAGCCAACCCAACCTGAAAGTAGTCACATTTGTTGGTGTTAAGATTTGAATAGAAAGTAATAATGACAGCCATGCTCAGACCAAAGGCTATAATACTAGGGCATATAAGCTTACCAGTCCAGGTGTCCCAAGTTTAAAATGGAAATCATTACAGTAGCCAATCACCGCCATTAGGGCAATGAAGGAAATAATAAATGCTGCCAGTAGCTAAAGAACAAGGTTATTGAAGTCAAAATAAAAATAGAGGAATATCAATGTCAAGAAAACAATGTTAAACTTTCTTCTGTAAACTTCAAAGAAATACGTAGGCATGCAAGATGCATCTAGAGCTCAAATTTGACTTGATAACATTGTAGTGGATAAGTACCCTTAAGACATCAAATTATGAAATAAAACCTCATTGAAGACTCAATTTTAACTATCACTAAAAAGACCCTTAATAAGAAAAATAAAAAAAATATAAAAAAAATCAGCATAGTTTGCAGACACCCTGTCCGGACCCACTTCCTAAAATTCAACAATGTACAGGACTTGAGTAAAGGGTCTCAACATGCAAATATCAAGTTGGAAACTAATGAGACCTTTATTCAGGTGTCGCTAATTCAAGAGAAAATGATCTCTATCAAAGAGTCATTTGCTTTTCAAAATCATTAGTCTTTGACTTGAAAAACAGGTTCAAGATGACGTGGCTTCAAACTGCTTAGCCCGAAAAGGCTGTCTGTTAATCAATTTTATGACCACCTTTTGCTGGTTTCTACATGATTGCTGACGTCACAGTGTCAAGGAAAAAAAGATCAAAATACAAAACAAAATAAAGGTGATAAGAAGCTTACTTGGAGCCGCAAAGAAAGCCACAAACTAGCAGTCATCTCTGAGTAAGATGTTTTCTGATATAAAGCCACATGCTTAGAGAATTTGGCCATGAAAAAATCCTGTCCAGACAGGTTACAGGCTGATTTAGATGTCATATGCAACTCAAGGGTTAGGTAGAGAGAGAGTGTGGTGTGTGTATATAAAATACCAATACACTAGTGTTTCACTCCTAATATGAGAATTTGTATGAGACATGAGAATATTGGTCTAGTTATATATTGGATAATTGAAAAATATATCAATGTTAAAATGCCAAATGATTGGCTCAATTTTATAGTCTTAAGCATTTTGCTTGAAAATGGGTTTGACATTAGTGTATCAAGCCAAACTTGAATCCCCTTTCATTGACACTCCTTAACAATAAGGCACCAAAGCCGATGGCTCGGTAGAATCAAGCAGTTCATGTAGTTTCTAGATCTCAATTTGGCTAGCTTTAATTATGGTAAAGTAGAAATCAACAGTGAGTGGATCTGATAGTGGCTTCATATGGCTTAGCGAGATTTTGGTACATAACACTTGATGATGTTAAAAAGGTTACATTTGAGAGGGAGTGATGGCTAATGTAAAATACTCACATGTGGCAGAGATTATTAAGACATGAGAATATTAGTTTTATCTCAATACCAAATAATTTAAAATACATTTGTGTTGAAATTCCAAATGATTGGCTTTCACCTATAAGTATAAGCTTTTGAGCTGAAAGTGAGTTTAACCAATGCTGTTTCTAGCCCAACTTTGGCTCTCTTTAGTTCATATTCCTCAATAGAACTACTATTTACTCGAATGTACATCTCAAGAATCTACCTTTTGCATGTGAGTCCTTCATATTTGGCTACCGATCACCCTCATAAAAGTTTTTGCAACACCATCAAGTGTCATACACAGATTCTACTGAACCACATAGAGCTTGTGTGGGAGTCACCTGGTCTTTAACATTGCTAAACATAGTCGGAGATGACATGTGATCCCAGCTAAAACATCAGCTTTATACCATTTCCCATGAAGGTGGAATATCAGGGAACCTACTGATCCAAGGTGTTTTAGGATCTAGAGTTTTCTTAATGTAAACCTAGAAAGCAAAATTTAGACTGTGAAACATCAATTAAAACCTTGCGCGCAAGGCCAAATTCACACAATATAGGCCATCTATTAAAATAATTATAATTTTGTAACTAAGAAAATACACAAAACACAAAAAAAAAAAAAAAAAATCTATTGATCATCAAATTATAATGATTCTAAGAGAAATTTAAAACCATAGTATTCACATTTTGATGTAACAAAAAGAGTTACTATGCTATACCCATTACAAGGGATCAGAACAAGAAGAGAGATGAACACATTACTAGAAGCATAATGAAGACATGATGAAGACCTTTAATTTAAAATTTGAGCATTTTAAATTAGAAAATTTACATACATAGCACACAATTTTTATGCATTTATATATCTAACACCTAAAGTCTGATAGTTACAAATATAACACCTCATCTACTTGAAAAAATGCATTTCATTTTAAGAAATTAATAAATGTGCGAATTTTGATGCAATATTAAAGAATTGGGGCCTATATATATAAATATCAAAATTCTAGTATTAAATATGTAAATATATAAGAATTGTGTGCTATGTATGTAAATGCCCCTTTAAATTATATAAATTTGTAATTGTGAGATTATTTGTATTTTATTATTTTTTTTAAAGATTATGTAAAGAGAATGTTTTGAAAATTTAAATTCAATGGGGTTTAAATTTTCAAATCATCAAGGAAAAACTCTAAATTATAAGATAAATAATTAATGGAATGTAAAATACAATCAAATAATTAATTTAACATGCTAGGGATGGCATATGGGGAGAAATCTCCCTCCATATTTAAAATCAAGGGGCCACAACCCCCTTTTCCTCCTTTTTTTTATTTGTCCATTTGGCATTGAGCTTACAAATAACCTACTCATTAGCTATTTTGCAAAATAAAAGGGCATTATTGCCACATATAACCAAAAATTTTGAATTATTCTGAAGGTCTAAAGGGTTGGTATCAAGCTTATGCAAGAACAGACTTAGTGGTCATCGTTAAGGAACTTGCCTTATTGATGAGTCATTTTAAATAAAATTGGAACAGAATTTCTCCATTGATGAAAGATTGGTGGCCGACCAAATCACAGAGAGGGTTTAATGATCTTTCCTGCCTATGCTACTTCGGTGAGTAGTCCTAATTTTATCTCTTTGTGTTTTTCTACAAACTTTTTATTGAAGATTGCCCTCCATGTTAGAAAAGTATTTCCATAATTTTCCGATGCAAAAATTAATTTTCTAACTACTTAAATTGATTAGCCAAGCCTAAGGCTGAATTGACCAAGTTTTATTGTGGTGTTTGATTGGTTTAATAAAACACCTCCAAATTGTGTAAAATATTCTAGAAGTATTGTCAATACATTTATCTTCAATTTTCATTTGTTGTTTGGGATTTGGTTTCTGTGATTACCTTGAAAGTATGCATTTGTAGTAAAAAGGAAAAAGTACAAAAGGAGAGTATAAAACTATGGGTGGATTATATGAGCTAAATCCTCTTTGAGGATTTGAACAAAATAAAAACTATACTCCCTATCTAAAACAGTATACCCAAGAAAATAATCAGGAGGAAATATTTACATGATGCATATTTCTCCCAAAAAAAAGGTGTTTGGGAGCAATATATGCACGGAGATTAGTAGTTCTATTGCTCTCCCCGTGGGCAAAGTGAAAAATAGCCTACTTGAACTGCTGAAGAAGGCTGATGTTGGCTCCCTGTTGTGTCTGTTTGCTCCTCCTGTCCTCATGTAGGCCCCAATAAAATAATTGTATGACTTATATTGTCACAGATGACATGCTTATGCTGTCAAATCTGTATCAGAATAGGATGACTTCGATTGGACAGATTCCACCAACACGCTCCAACCTGTCTTCTGAACGAGAAGTAAAAAAGGTGTATCTAATAAAATCTTTGGAGCGTAATCTTTAAGTTTGAAAAAAATAAATCTGGTAAAAGGCATTTAATTTATGCGTCTCCCAAAAGCCTTTAAGCTTCCCAAAATTATACAATTCAATAAAACAAACTTGCTTAGACCGTCTTTTCGAAATTTTCAACGGTGGCATCATAAAATTTAAAAGCAGTGAGACAAGAATCTTTAAAACAAGCTCGATCTGAGCGGTAAACAATCGTGCATGTACATGAAAATTTACAAATGGTAAAAGCGTAGGTAAAGCATCTTTGCGATGTAACGTTATGGAACGATATCTTTGTAGGTCTTTGTAGAAATGTAGCGTTATAGCGAACATTATCTTTGTAGGTACATCTTGTATCGATGTCGAGGCAATATTTTCATTAAATCATTTAGTTTGAGTTCTCGGTTATATCAAATCATTTTTAGAAATGTCGTTTATAATTGCATAGGTCTTGACTTTCATTCATAAAGTGCGTCACCGGCGTCGACTAAAGGTAAAGCGAGGCGAGAACCATACTCACACCTACGACTGACAGGTTAGACGACTAACGACGACCTCAAAATGCGAGTCGGGGATACTTAAGATCCTAATCACGGCTCATCGTCGAGAACTTTTTTTTATCTGCGATTAACATGCGTAGCCTATCACAATTTTCACGACATTTACTGTTTATCACATTCGCGCATTTAACATGTTTTAAACATTTCATGAAATGAAATCAATCTTTGAACTATTTTGTAAATCAAATCATTAATGTCAGTAATAATAGCGTTTATTTGCATTCGATATGGCGTATATATCTGAAATATCTACATATCATTCGTTAAATACAATTTATAGGTAGACAGGCATCATAAGAATGGCGAATTTAAATTAGCATTATGTCTCACCGATTAACAGATTGGTGTCGTGATGTGCTCGCCGATTCCTCCCAGTACACAACTATAATGAAACAACTCTTAAATACGTCTAATACATGCAACTCATAAATGAAACTCATAATTAACACCCAATCTTACATTGATATCTCCTCATAAGCTTTGAAACCGATGCTCGAAATCTCTAGCGCCAAATACGATTAGATTAACATAAAGGTAATAAGCTTCCTTGTTTGCAAAATGAACTACGACACACACACATTTTGCATATTTCCTCCCCAAAACCCCTTTTATTTTCTTTTCTACAATCCAAGTCAATTACTTAGTAAATGAATTGCATAACTTACCCAAATTCCCCTTTTTTTTAAATCAGCTCTGCCCCTCACGTGCGATCAAATTCCATAACCCTGCCGCGATCTGCGCTGAGACGGCGCTTCCGGTCAGCGGCTGCGAGGGTTCTGACTCGGTGAAGTCGGCGGCGGCAAGAGCGGTTCAGTGAAGCCGGCGTGATCAGTCAGTGGCAAACAGCGCCGAGGGAAGGAAGCGGCGGTTCTGCGCGTTATGTCACGAGCGGTCGTCGAAGTCGCGGCCGAGGAACGGAAAGCGAGCGAACTCGCGGCGTGAAGGAACGGTGTGAAGGCGAACGGTAGGGAAGGAAATGAAATAGGTGAGCAATTCGATCTCGATATACGCGTCGAAGGTTTTAATCCGCCGTTGCATGCTTAAGATCTTCTGATGCCGCTGATAGCGGGTTAATTAGCTTAAACAAAAATTAATTAGGAAATAATTAATTGGATATGACAGGCATTGTCACCCTCAATGATCTACCCATCTGCTTCCATTATCCATGAATCTGGAATCTCTTCGATAGAAAGGATGGCCGCTATTTCTACAATGTACTGCCCCAATGTTCAAACTGCCTTCCAGCAGCTATAACAGCTCACCCCACTCATCTCTGACAACAGCCCCTAGGCTGGCTTGATTGGAAGGCAAACGAGCACCATCTATATTGATCTTGATCCATCCCAAAGTGGGGGTGGACACCAAACAAGTTGTTGGTGCAGCCCATTGGACTGAGAGGTGACCCATTAATCCATGTTGGAATAGAGATTAGCCTTAGTACTCCAAAAGTGTTGGCTGCCATTATGGTGGGGGTGTTGAATGGTCTATTGTGTTTCTTGGTGTTTCTTCCCTTCCAATTCTGGTAAACCGCTCCACACATAATTGTGTTTTTCGCTTTGATGTGTTATTCCTTGCTCCAAAGGGCCTGCATAAGGTTGGCCAAGCTGTGGTAAGATGGTATGTGCAATCCCTAACTATCTAATGCTTCAAAAATCTGTTTTAAATTGTTTCAACCTGCAGCAATATGGAACCAGTCTTATTTTCCTGGACATCCCCATGGGCATTCTATTGAGTCACTTAGTCCCCTATTATTCAGCCACACATTGGTTGGGAGAGCTTCCTTCACAAACCTCCACTAGAACATCCTTTCCCGCAGGTGTAGGTGCACTTTTCTGAGCCATAGAAACTGATGTTCAACCTTAGGGAACGTGATTTCATATATGAGAGCAATTATTCTCCTCCCTAAAGGCTGCTTGCTAAGCTCGAGTGTGTCTTCATCAATGTCAGTTCTGATGTTGATGCTAACAATTCTATCAAGGAGCTCTTCCCAAAATCCATTCCTGAGGTCCTCACTACTGTCCCATCCGCCTTCATGATTAATGAGGGCCAAAACCTGTTTATTCTCCAAAGCTAAACAATATTTTTTTAGGATTTCATAATTTCAAATTTTTTAAGCTTAAATTCGAGTTGGCTCAAAATTTAGGTTCAATATTCACTTCATTTTATCCTCCTGTTAAGTCATCATTGCAAATTTCAACAGCCTCCCAACATTATCCCCATATTGGGAGTTGAGTCGAGAGTCTGAGCCTACCTCACTGCATAGTCGATAGTGTAAGACACCACGATTGGTTGTCAAAATCTCATCATGTCAAGAAAGACATGCATGGAATAACTGCACGAAAATTTGCAATTTATAATTTTTCCAACTGCGCTAAGAAAATTGTGCGCGAGGCTTACTCGCTACGCTGCAAGCATCGCCTATGTGTTTTCCTCACCACGCTAAGAAATGTGTGCATGAGTTCCACTCGTCATATTGCAACAAAGTTTTGGGGGATTTTAGAGTGACATTTTATACCTTTGCAACTAAAACGAAGTGGTGATGAGTTGCATGGATTTTGAGAGCATAATACCAGATAGAAAAGGGGAAGAACTCTTCCCCTTTCTCTATATATTTATTTTGTTCACTGATTTTTAGAGAGAGAAAATGGTAGAGAGAGAAAGAGAGGAAAAAAGAGATGCTTTATGTGTTATAGAGAGCGAAACAGAGAAAGTGAATGGGTATTTCTTGATGTTCTCTCAATTTAGAGAGAGACTGAGGGAAGAAAGAGGTTGGCTGTTTTGGGTGTAGAGATATAAGCTGCTTATGAGGGTTGTTATTCAAGGGATCAATTGTGTTGGCTTAATGAAGGGAGTTTGACTCAGTGTGGAGGAACCATCAGATAGCAGAAAAATGAGAGTGGCGGTCGATCTAGGGACTGTGTCGTGCAAGTATGCCGAGAATAATGGCTTGAGAGAGAATGGCTGGGGAGATTGATGTGCATGAACTAGATATAAGTTGGGATGGGATTGACGAGGTCGTTGGTGTCGCACAAGGAGGGAAGATAAGGTGGGCTGCTCGGAGTTGGGAGCTTGAGCAAAGATGGTAATGAGTGATGAGCAATAGGCTTAGTGCACATGGTTGGAGTGGAGAGTTAGGATCACAATGAAAAGAGAGTCAAGAACCATGTGTGAAAAGAGAGATGGAATGAGTTGTCGAAGGGATTGAAGAGAGAGGTTGAAGAGAGATATGGCTGGTGTTTTGCAAATTACTGGGACAAGAGGCGTGTTTTGGGGAGGAGAGAGTTGCAACCCTTACGTGAAAAGACAAGGAGGAATGGAATTACGGTGTTTGGTATGTGCTTGAAGGGATAACTGATGGGAAGTGGGTGGCTTTAAGATTTGACAAGGGATGTTTAGATTAGGTAAAAGAAAGATTTCGGTGGCTGGAGATTTGATAGAGAGATTGTATCGATGTGTTTCATTGAAATACATGTCAATTTTGACTATTCACAGTCGTGTCACCGCCTAGACAAAAATGGATATCTATACTAGGATAAATTTGATGTTCTGAATGCAACGACACAATTCATTTTATGATTGGAGGTCATTTAAATAACTTCAACGTAGATTGAGATGATTTCAATTTCAATTGTATGATGTCGCATTTGTTACTTGCCATTTGCACATACTCAATCAGATCAATTGCGTAAGGTTTTGTTTGATAGATTTCGATATTTTCAATAACATTGGTGCAATCAATTTTGTGAATGGAGCACATTTGAATGTAGTCAAGGCCCTCCGACTTTGATATGTGTGAAACGCCACGAACAACCCGTCTTTTCCATCGAGCAACTGTCATATAACACAAGATTTCTCTTAGTCAACTTTAACATTCTGAATGCATTGCTGCAATTTTTTTTGCAATTGGAGTACATTTTGATCAGTTTTGATGATGATTGAGACATTTTGACTTTGAATCGAGTGACATCATATCTAATTCATCGATCTCGCCATATTTGCCTGATTCATCGTGTGGAATCTGCATGGAGGTCAACAACCCCACATCATCCCACACCAATAACATCACATAAACTGATTATGTGAATAAAATTAGATTAGCCGGGATGCGGGGCGGAAGACAAGGCCGCTTATGCGGGCGGGCAATGCTTCTTGATATCCGGTTCTTGATCAATTCAAACGCATTCTATGATCTGCAAGCGGCAAGGAGTTCTTGATCGGCCTTCGTAGACTCTCTGCGGACGGATTTTTCAGCAACAGCTGCGGGTGGCGAGTTCTTGATCGAGTCTGCGCGTTCGTAGACTCGGATTCGCTGATCTGCGGGTGGCGGTCTGCGTGGCGTATTTGAAGCGGAGCGCGGCGCGTCGCGAAAGATCGCAGCGGGTGTGCTATTGATATGGGCGTCGCGGATTGGCAAGGCTGTTGCCACACCGGCAAACCACAGCCTTGAGAGGCTTTTCTTGCGCTAGTCGAGACAGCGGTGCATTGCCAGACAAGGAGGTGATCAAGCCGAGCAAGGTAATCCTGATTCCATGGCCAGTTGTGCCAAGATGAATAGTGGTTTTTTGGACTGCTTGGATGATTCAACAAGGATGGACATTGCCGGACACCCATGCCGCAATGGGGCGGCTGCAAGTGACCTCCATATGGATTATCAAGATGCTACAGCACAGTGCACACAAGGTGTTTGTGGAAATGTCCAAGCTATCCCGAATCAATTTTTTTGGGGAGTTTCTCATGTTCCAGCCAAGGGAGGTGGGTCCACTACTACTAACCCTCTCTTTGAGCATCATAGCCCATCTGGGGGGTGTGCAAGGTCAAACTCATTCTCGCCAACTCAAGGACAAGGGAGCTCCATTCTGCTAACCCATGGAAAGCGGAAAGAGTTTGTGAAGCTTGCTCACGTGGATAAATCTTCACTCTAATGGAGGATGGTTCTATTAGACTAGATGATGATGCTTGATAATAACCAAGTTTGGATAAAGCCCTTGTGGCGGGGATACTTGGGAGAAGACCTTCTTACTTCCTAAATGGTGATTCTGAGAGAAAATGGGGGCGTGGGAGCCTTCAAGGTAATGGTCTCTCATTTGTGTGCCTCTTTGACACGCTTGAAGCTAGGGATCTTTGTCCATGAATGACCCTTGGTTTGTGGAAATGTCATTGGCTTGGACAAGTGGACCCCAACCTTCAACCCCAAATCTCTTCATGGGTTGTCTTCTCCTATTTGGGTCAGATTCCCTAATCTCCCCCTTCTGTATTGGGACAATATCAACATTGCTAGGGTTGCTTCCTTCTTTGGAGAGCCATTATGGGTGGATCATCCCACCAATTGCTGGGGGCAAAGCTTATATGCTAGAGTATGCATCAGAATTGACTTTTCCAGTAAGCTTCCCACAGGAGTTTGGATCCATGGAAGAAATGGAAGGTTCTTCCAGCCAGCTGAGTATGAGGGGATTTCCCGGTATGCTTTACACTGGTAGGTTGGCCATAAGGCAGATTCTTGTCCTACCAAGACAGGACCTCCAACTGCACCAAGCCTAGGTAATTTTAAACACCCCCCTCCTAGGCAAGCTAATAGCAACTTCCCTGTGCAGGAAAAATCTCAAACTTCAATGTTTGAGAAAGGTGAAAGCAGCTCTACCCATACCATGCCTGATCCAGTGGCTATGGATAAGGGCAAATGCCGATATTGACACTTGACCTCCACCATACCTTAGCACCGATCGATTATGGCCCATGGGTGCTTGTTACCCATAAGAAGAAGACTAGGTGCCTTGGGCTCGAAGACCACGGGAGGTGGCCAAGCTACAAAGGCGAGGCTGAGGCAGGGCCTCCACCAGTACTCCTTCTCGAGAATCTCCTCCAGGGTATTGACATCTCAAAACCTCCTATTTTTCAAGCCCCACAAATCTTGGAAAAATGCTAAACCTCTCAGGGATAAGGGAGGGAAGACCACCATTCACAAAACAAGGGTCTCCAAGGCACACTTTCTGAGGGAGCTCCAAAATTTGGGGCTAGGTGAAAATCTTCCTAAAAGAGGAAGAAGGCTCCACTCACACCACGGATGGGGACGGATCCCCATGGTGGGTGATGTCTTCCATCTTATTACAGGCTGTAGGGGTGCAGAAAGAAGACCACTGCAACTACCATGCCACCTCATTGGTGGCCATGACCTATGTATCATCGGGGTTGAGACCAGATTGAAGCGGTTTACCAGGCGGAGGTGGACATGCTGGAACAAGGCAATTTCTCACCACCCTTGTGGGATATTCAGGAGGTATGATTATCTTATGGCGGCAGGACCTAGTTGATTTTCATCCCCTTATCCTCTCTGATCAGCTAGTGCTGGGGAAGGTTTGCATGGTTGATAACTCTCGGTGGACGATTGGTTGGGTGTATACACCTATCACGGAGAGTACTCAGCAAGACATTAGTGATAATGTTGATCTACAATTTTACTATCATCGGAGGTGACTTCAATTGTATCTTATCTCAGCAGGATAAGAAGGGGGGGAAGAGATTCACCTATTCCCAGGCTGTTCCGGAGATGGAAGCTTGCTTGACCACTTCTGACTTACATGATCTTGACTTCATTGGGCTAGTATACGGACCAACAACAAAGATGGGGAAGCGAGAATGCAGGTACGGCGGATGGTTTTGGTCAATTCGGTGGCTTATGAGACAGGTTCATCATCACCCCCATTGCTTCAGACCATTGCCCATTACTTCTTTCAGTCTCTTCTATCCCATATACTCCACCACAGCGATGGATCCGCTTTGAGGACACTTGGCATCTATCCTGTGTGGAGGCTAGTGTGGCGAGAAGTGGAGCAAGGATTCTGTTCTAAGGATGTGCTCCGCGAGCGGCCGCACCTGCTCTTTTCTTGTGGGTAGAAGCATCAAGAACCTCCATTTGCTCAAGGAGGAGTTGAGCGGGACATTGAAACCCTCCGGACGATTGTTGATTCAGTCTCACCACTGATAGAGGGTGAGCTCCAAGGTTATTGATCCGAACTCTACATTGGCTGCTCGGTACTTGGTGGAAGCAGAGGGCAAAGACTAGATGGCTACAGCAGGGGGATGGTAACACTCATTTCTTCCACACTGTTGCCTCCTCTAGACATCGCACCAACAGGATTAGCTGTGTTATGACGGATGATGGGAGGCAGGTGGATAGCCAGGAGGCTATAGATCTTCACCACTTATTTCCATAAGAAATGGGTTGAGGAGCGGTCTCCACGGAGATTGGCCTTCCACGCCTCTTGAGCGGCGGTACCTTCTCATATTTTTCCCTTCTTGATGCATCGGTGGCGAGGATGAAGTTTGGGAGGCCACTTAGCTCTTTGGGGCCCAATCGGGGCTCGATGGATTCGCTTCCTTTTACAAGCAGTTTTGGATATGTGTGAAGCTTGATATCTTGGCGGTATCCAGAGTTCTTTAGTACCTCCCGAATGGATGACTCATGGAAGGATACCTCATTGTCCCGATCCCTAGGTTGTTGGAGCCGTCCCTCAGTCAAAATATCGACTTATGTCGGACCATATAAGTCGATTGCCAAAATCCTCGTCAACAGATTGAAGCATCTCTTACCTACCCTCATCTCAGAGGAGCAGGGAGCCTTTGTCCCTCAGCGGAACATCTCTCACCATTGTCTCCTTGCCCAAGAGATCTTCAACAAATTTCAACATTCTACCTCTCAGGTTGGGTTCATGGCAATCAAGGTAGATATGGCTATGATAGATGAGTTGGCAAACCTTGGGCAGATGCTCTTTCTTTTGGGGTTTCTGCCAGTTCAGCAAATGGGTCATTCGAGTGTCACCCATCCTGGTACTCCATTCTTTTGAATGGTAGGAGGGAGTGGGTTAGAGCTCTGTGGCTTTCGCCAAGGGTGTCCTCTCTACCTCTTTATTTTATGTTGAGTACTCAGCCTTCAAGCAACGGGTGCCAACTTAGGCATGACGGTGACACCTGGAGGTACTCGTATCTCCAATTTACTTTATGCTGATGACATTTTGATTACCTCTCAGGCTTTGGTGGCACATGGTAAGCAAATCAAGGCTATCCTTGATGATTACTGTTCTTGGACGGGGCAGCGCATCAATAGTGCCAAGACATCCATCTTGTTCAACAAGGCTGCAAAAAGATGGAGGACCAACCGCATTACCCGGCTTTTTGGGTTCAGGAGGGTCCAGGAGATGGACTACTTGGGACTCAAACCGCTATCGTGGGTTGGTCGATGGATCACTCTGATTGAGGGGCCGGAGAAGATTTCACGGGGGCACCTTTCCCGGTCGTGCCACTTATTTCCACCCTGGCGGTTCCGTTACTGACACATACTATGCTACCCATGAATGTGTCACAGGAAATTGAGAAGATGTGCAGATCTTTCTTGTGGGACAAGAGCTCTTCCCAGAAGAGCATCCATTATGTGAAATGGGCCACTATTTGTACTCCTAGGAAGCTAGGGGGTCTTGGGTTTCACTCTGCCACACAGGCGGCCCCTCGTGGCACGATTGGCACGGGACTTCTTACAGCGACTCCCTCCTACACGTCTTGAGGAGCTGGGATGATATCGGGATTACTCACGAGGAGAGGTGACTCTAAGTCATGGGCTGTCATTCTCAGTGGGGCTCAAAGCCTCAAACCTCTGATTCGCTGGAAGCTGGCCGACGGGAACAAGGTACATGTCCTTTCCCAGAATTGGTTGACTGACATCCCACTTTCCAGGAAACCCACATTCTTGGATACTGCTACCTTGGAAGACCTTCGGGTGTGCTCTTTTATTCAGTCAGACCGATCCTGGGACATTGGAAGATTGGAGCTTCATTTTGGGAAGGACACGGTGGATCGATCCACGAGTGAAGTTACACCGTTAGTTGCCGATGAGCAGGCGATACATCTCTAAGCAAGTCCCTCGGCACTTGCTTATGAGGCTCTCTTTCCACCCACTATCGGCCGGTGGCTTGAAGCTTAGCATCCACGGAGAAGTTCTTTTGGTGGCGTGTCGAAGGGCCCTTCCAACACTCTCAGCTACGTCCGGGGTTGGCCGAGAAGGTCCAGTGTCCTTGGGCACCAGGAGGAGGACTTAGAGCACATCGACGGATGCTCTCTCTCGTCCTTCGTGTTCTATCCTCTTGGGGCTTTGTCATACCTTCCTTTACTTGTTCTCAGGATCTCTTGAGGCCCCGACATCCCCAAGGCTCTAGCTTGGGGAAGGCATCTCTATGTTATATACCAGGTTTGGAGGCTGAATGCCAAGATTCACGGCGACCCTCATGGAACCCCAGGTGCTGCAAACATCTTGGAGGCATTCGTCAACACACCCGCCTTTCCATTTCGAGAGCAATGGGAGTTCCAGCAGCCTCATCGGTTGATTCCTCACACTTTTTGGACTCCCCCCCCTCCCGGATGGCTCAAGGCCAATGTTGATGGTGCCCTCTTCTCCTCGGGCGTATTGGAGTCGCCATCAGAGATGATCTCCAACCTCATCACTGCTGGGATACATCTTGACTTGGATAGCTGGTAGAGTTGCGAGCTATGCTTGCAATTGGTCACATCCTCGAGCCGTGGATGTATGAGTGCGGGCGATCTTGGAAGGCGACAACCAGGGTGGTCACTTATCTTCGGACCTTGCGGGACTTCTTGGGCCGCTCTTCCAAGATAGCGATATGATGGCTTTCTTTTGGGTTCCACCGGTGATCTTCTCCCACATCGTAGGGACAAGAGTGCGGTCTTGTGCTCGCTCATCGAGTCGATTTTGTATGGCATCCGTTGATGCTTGTATCTTCCTTCGCTTTTCTAGCATTTTACTTATGGACCGTGAGCATGTCGTACTTTGTCTTGTTTTTCCTTTCTAGTTTTGCACTTTTTGGTGCTTTTATTTTGTAACCCTTTACTTTCCTTTAAATGCAAAATGCAACTTTCGGGAATAAAATTAGATTAGCAAAGAAAAATAAACAAGGTGATTATGTGATACTTTGTATCTTACTTAAAAGAAATATCTCTATATTTAAAAAGCTACATGCAATGGCATATGACTCATTTAAAACTAAAAAAAAGTTAGACTTATTGCATATTTTATTGAATTATCATAAAACATATATTTAATGTTAAAATTATACTAATATTTCAGAAAAACATATTAAAAACGAATAGATAAGGAATGATTTGGAGATATTTATAAAAAGCAACCAAATATTAGCTGATATTCATCCCAACATCTTTGAAATAGAATACATACTAATAGATAAGTCACCTAGTAATGATAAATAAAAGCACAAGTTTTTAGTAAGGTTGAAGTACAAACTACCTAGTGATGATATATGGCTATTAAAGACTGATTTGAAGAAGATGACACTTAATCTAATGGAAGACTACTTAGACTTTAACTCTTCAAAGAAGAATTCTTTATGGGTAAGAAGAATTAATGCAGCGTAAGGAGCTACTAGATTTCATTATGAGGATGCAAAACAATAAAAGAGGTGGACCATTATTATGAGAATGATGAAGACCTTTATTTTAGATTTTTATTTAGATTTTTTAGCATTTTAATTTATGTAATTATTTTATTGTGAGACTTATATTTTCATGAGATTGTGTGAAAAAGAAAATTTAAATTTAATGAGATCTAAAATTTAAAATTAAGCACATAATTGGTTAAAAATAACGAGGCGTTTTGAATGATGAACTGGCGGAAGAGCAGAGCATCTATGCCTCCAGTGTTGCCGCAGGCGCCTTAAACTGGGCCAGATGCCATCTCAAATTGCCATTGCCATGAAAAGTGTGGAATTTTTCGAGTTGGGATATGGCACCCACACGGGAGGGACATGGGGATGTACAAAAGAGATCCTATCAACTTGTTACGGCATTTGTCATTTCGAGGATTTTAGCCCCGATTAGGAAAGGTCCAAAAAAGCTTTCTAGTCAAATCAATCCGTTCTAAGAAGAAATATACAAAGCACAGGTATTGACTGACTAATAGATCTAAGGCGCGAAGCGTTTCACTCCCCGGTCGGAATAGGTTAGTAAATTCCCTCCCTTAGAACCATACTTGAGAGTTTCCTACCTCATACGGCTCAACAATCGATTCTTGTTGCGTTTTGCTAAATCCGCACAATTCCCCCTTCACGTATGATAAGAAAAAATAGACTCTTTTGTGCTGAACGTATTAGCGCACAAACGATGAAAGGGCTCGCTTTGACCGTTAGGAGTATTATTGGAACAACAGTACCTAATCCAGAGGGTGCTCCAGAATTTTTTCGATTGCTCGTTCGAGAACTACAATCTTTGTCCCTAGAACTGAATCATGCTTTCTTCGAGACGGTACGTAGGCCCAGGCACAAGAGTTTGATTGTTGCCAGGGGGTGGACCTGAACTTGACTTCTTGCTTGGAAACCTCATAATTTGATGTAGATTTTATCTACTTTTCTATTTTCTATATAATTTTCATTTGATCATTAAAAATTTACATCACGGATACAGAATGAAAAAAAGAAAGAAAGCATTGGCTTCCCTCCCATACCTTGTGACCGCTTTTTTACTTATACGACACGACTCCAAATTTCATTTTAATTTAAATCAATGAGCATCTTGAATTATCAGGGGAGCGCTCTACCGTTGAGCTAATAGCCCGTCGAGTGCGCCTCTCTGGGGGAGGCCTGCTATGCCAAAAGCGAGAGAAACCCTATCCCTCTCTTTCCTTTTGGAGTTATTTGGGTCCTCTTGGGGTTTTCTAAAACCCCCCGTAAGATACACACGAAATACGTGCAAGATCATCATCAATATGAAATAGAAAAAATAGAAGTGGGATGACATTAGATGAAAACTCAGAGCTTGGGTTGAGAAACGAGATGCACTCATTGAGGGATCGGTTCCAGAGTGTTATCGACGGGTTGAAGGAAGACAAATTAGATTTCTATTTTATTGTATTTAAATCCATTTCTTTTATCTTTTATAGAAAAGATAAAAGAAAAGTTCATATTCCAACGAATCACACGTAGAGATATTGCTAACACGAACTCAAGTTCCTCGACTTGCATGGGTGGGAAGGGGATCTATTCTCATGCATTTCTCTGGGCAGAGGCCTCGAAGAAGAATAGCAGCCCCTTCGGAAGCTTTGTTTCCACCATATTCGAAAGAAGCTAAGAGAAATGGTAATGAAGCAATGTCCTATGTTTACAAGATACCCCTTTCGAAAAGGTAAACGTCTTTGATCTTTTGTAAGTCAACATGTTTGTGATATCACTCATATGCCCCTTCATTATGTGTGGTTCAAAGCCGTACTAAAATAGGAGTCTCTGATCCCAAGTGATGATGGGGCGAAGGAAGGCTGGAATGCCAACAGACGTCTGTCTATTCTCTAATTAACCCGACCCGATAGTACCAATTTTGATCCAAAAAGGACGGGTTAATGTGAGCTTATTCATGCAATTATCCACTCTTCAAATAGGAATCCATTTTCTGAAGGATCCTGGCTTTCATGCTTTTGCCTTCTTGAGTCAAAATCAAAGAACTCTTTGGTGCTAAGATGTCACACCCCAGATGACCCCCTTATCCTAGGGTCAACCGTGGAAACGAATAGGATGACTCGATTGGACACAGATTTCAACACGTTATTTCTCTGCGAGCAGCAAGTGAAAGGTGTATCTAATCAAATCATCACTAAACTATATACAATTCTATCTTTCTTAATTCATATCACAAATACCTAGAGCGTAAATCTTTAAATAAATACGAGCGGTAAAGACATTTAATTTATGCATTAAAAAGCCTTTAAACTATCTGATTCAACAAAAGCTACTACCCATTTCGTCTTTTCGAATTTTCAACGGTAGCATCATAAAATTTAAAGGCAGTGAGAAGTCTAAAACAAATCGGAGAGCGGTAGAAACAAGCGTGCATGTATATATAAATTTCGGTAAAAGCGTAGGTAAACTATCAGAAATGCATTATCGAACAATATCTTTATAGGTCTTTGTAGAAAATGTAGAATCTTTAGAAATATAACAATATCTTTGTAAGTTAAATCATCGTCGATGTCAAAGAGCAATTGATTTTCATTTCGGTTTGATTATATCAAATCATTTTTAGAAATGTCGTTTACAATTGCTTGGGTTTTGACTTTCATTCATAAATTGTCACGCGTCGACAAAGGTAAAGGCGGGGCTCGAACCATACTCTACATACCTAATAACGACAGGTTAGACTGACTAACGACACCAACCTCAATGCAGTCGGGGATCTTAAGATCCCTAATCACTGTCATCTCGTCGACTTTTGCTATCTGCGATCAATTATAGCCTTCCTATCACAATTTTCCGACATTTTCGTTTATCACATTCGCATTTGCATGTAAAAACATTTCTATATATCTTTGATGAAATCTATCTTCTGGCTGTCATCATTGTAAATCATATCATGCAAGGTCATACTAAACATTTGTATTTACATTCATTATGGCGATATTCAATAATGTAATCATGTCATTCATACTGATTTATCTGGCGTCGAAGCGGTAGAAACGATGGCATACATAGAAACCGATTAGCAATAATGTCACCACATGTCTGGTCGATGTCGTGATGTCCGATCCTCGCCAGTCTATAATAAAATAACTCTTCTAAATCCTTCTAATACGTGAAAATTCATAAGTAACTTAACTAAATCTTGCAATCTTACCCGATGTCTCCTCAAGCTTTGGAAACGGTCGACTCAAAGTAATCTCCAAAGAAATCTCTAACGTCCACTATTAATTACACGCTTCAATCAATAAACTAAAATTAACACGTCGATCAAATCCCATAATTCTACCACTCACTGCGCAAAGCGGTTGAACCCTTCAAACACGCATTTCAGCCAGGAGAACTGGCGAAGAAAAGGGAGAGGGAAATTAACTTACAAACTTCCAGTTTCCCGTCGGCCAGAATTCTGGCGGGTCGGTTCCGCGAGCCGAACCGTCGGTTCCGGATTCAAACGATTCACGGACTTTCCAACCCGCGTCGTCTTCGGTTCTCTGTGCGGCGTTTCCGATGGCGTAGCGGACGAGTCCAGCGAGTGGCCGATTCAGCGCTCGAGCCGCATGTAGTCGGCTGGAAGGCGGCGCATGTCGGCCGCCGGAAAGCGGACTCGGCGTTACGAATCACGGAAGCGGCCGTCGGCCGGCCGAGACGAAGCGGAAAAGCGTCGATCACAAGTCGAGGAATGGAAAAGAATTCGTCGATCAGAAGACGAGCGGTCTCGATCTCGCGTGAAGGAAATGAGGGAGGGAAGGAAGTGAAATAGAGAGCCGCGGGAGAAATCTAACCGTCCACGCGTCGAGTGGCTTTATCCCGCCGTTGCATGCGAAGTAAAGTGGAGGCTACAGTAATTGCTACAGTAAACGGGTTAATTAACTAAAATAAATTTAATTAGGCATTAATGAAATGGATATTACAATTTCCCCCTCTTAACAAAAATTTCGTCCTCGAAATTTCTTCTGAATCATTCAAACAGAAGGAAACTTACATCTCTTGACCTCCCAAGTAGCTTCTTTGATTGGTGCAGCTTCCATTTAATTTTAACATAGGAAATTTGTCTATTTGTAATCTCTTGACATCAAATTCTAAAATCTTTTTTAAATACATAAGTCAAATCGGTTGTATTTCAAACTTGGTATATGGAATTTTACGCTCGTCGTGATCCATTTTCTCAACATTGAAATGTGAAAGACATTGTGAATGTCGCCAAGTCAATGGGTGCAAACGTAAGCCATATTGCCGATCCTTTCGATGATTTCAAAGGTCACTATGCAGGGCTCAATTTTACCTCGTGACCAAATCTACTAATTCCTTCATAGGTTTGACTTTTAAAATACAAATTCTCCTTGAAATTCTACTCGGTGCTTTAAATCGTAATATTTTCGCGATCGGCGACTTTCAATCTATCTGATTAATCGATTTTCTCAGTAGCGATCAACCAACTGGACTAAGGCGTCTTTCTCCCCAACTCAATGGAGTTACACTTTCGACCATATAATGCTTCATGGTATTTGAATCTTGGGATTGGTAGATTATTGTAAGCGACTCGATCATGGAATATGATCTTCCCATTACCTCCAAAATCTAAAACACATAACCTCAACAGTCTTGGGACTTGAATTGTTCTTTTCGATTGTCCATCGTCTGAGGATGAAAAGTACTTAAGTGTAGCGTATTGCCCAAGCCTCTTTGAATTTCTTTCCATGTAATAAATCTACCATCTCTGTCGAGACGATTACTTTTAACTGAAGTCTTACAATTTCTTAACATATAATCTGACAATTTATCAACAGAATCATACGTTTCATGGGTAAGAAATGAGTGACTTGGTCAATCTATCCATGACAACAGATCTTATCACGACCTTACGATCAGGAAATCCATAACAAAATCCATTGCAATTTCTTCCCATTTTCACTGGTATAGGTAAGGGCGTAACAATCCCGGTCTTTGATGCTCGGCTTTAACAATCGACAACGACATTTAGACATATTCATATGTCTTTCTTCATACCGACCACCAAAATATTGCTTTTAAATCTTTATACATTTTGAACTACCGGGATGAATAGTATATCCGATGAGCCTCAGTAAAATTTCTTGTCTACCGCATCACCGGTACCCATAATTGTGAATGCTTAGAATAATACCTCTGCATCTGAAAATCTTGTCGACCAATCTGGATTTGTTGAATTTCGATATCCGATCCAGGTTTAAATACTTTGATTCGTCAAATAAAGTCGATTCAGCGTTTGAGATAAATGCCCAATATCACGAATTTTCTAACTTCCAGTAGAATCAATTCTCGATTAACTCGACTTTTGAGTAATAATCAACCGCATTTCCCATGAACTTGACTTAATGCATCATTACCACATTAACACGGACAATCTTGAATATCTAAATCATAATCTTTAATAAACTCAAGCCACCTTCTTTGTCTTAGATTGATTCTTTTTTGTGTAAAGATATACTTAAGACTCGATGATCGATAAAATTTCGCATTTCACTCCATACAAGTAATGTCTCCAAATTTTAAGAGCAAAAAAACCACATTCTTAATTAGATCATGCGGGATAATTTCTTTCGTGGGGTTTTAATTGTCTCGTAAGCAATTACTCTTACGTTACGCATTAAGACACACCCAAACCTTTTAAAGATCACTAAATATTTGGAATCCTCGGTCCACGATGGAATAATTTAAAAGCTGTGATGGTCAAATCGTTCAATTCTTGAAAACTCCGTATGTCAGAATTTGACATCCTTTCTCAAAAAATTGGATAGAGGCATTGCAATATGAGAAAATCTCTTGACAAACTTCACCTTAATAACCCTAAGCGAGCTACGAACTTAACATTCTTTGGTGCGGACCATTCTAAAATTGCTTTTACTTTTGAGGATCAATGAAACTCTTCCAGCGATAATGTGACTAAATGGCTGTGCATCCAAAATTCACATTTTGAAAATTTGGCATATAATTGATTTTGTCTTAATTAAAAACAATCCTCAAATGATTTGCATCTTTCTTCGAGTTTTAGAATAAATCGAATATCATCAATAAAGATGATAAATGGTCCGGCTTGAAAACACGCGATTCATTAAGTCCATAAAGCTGCGAGTTAATTAAACCAAATGGCATAATGAAATTCATAATGTCCATAACGGTTCCAAAATATTTTAAAATATCGGCATCTTTAACTCTTGATATCGGATCTCAAATCAATTCGGAAAATCTGGTGCTCCCCGATCAAATAAATCATCAATCCTCGGTAGTGGATACTTGTTCTTGATTGTCACTTTATTTAATTCCTAATCAACGATGTAAGACCCATCCTTTTCTTAACAAATAATCGGTGCTCCACGGTGAGTTCTTTGGCGAATAAATCCTTTGTCTCAATTCTGCGACACTTCAATTCGCAATTCTTTAGAGCCATCACCTGTAAGGAGATTTATGTAGAAGTTGTACCAGTTGTACATCAATCCCAAACTCTACTTCTCGAGTTGGTGCGACACGGTAATTCCTCGAAACACATCGGAAATTCAAAACACGGAATATTTTTGGTAAACCACTTCCTTATTTGTCCCAATTTTAGAAATACCATTTCACCGCTTCTTAAATATTTACTCAAACGCACTAATCGAAGAAACGACATTCTTATCACAAGAAAAATAAAATGATTTTTCACCAGGCATGCCAAATTTCACTCTCCTCTCCCAACATTCAATTGTTGCAAAATATTTGATCAACCAATCCATACCTAGTATAACGTCAAAATGTCTGATTGATAAGATAATTAGTTCTGTAGGAAAGTGTTTATCTTGAATGTTAATGTCAACAACACATTTCTGTTTATTTAAACTATCACCGGGAAGGCATTCTTTATCTGGTATGAAATAAATAGCATCAATGGTGGCGAAAAGGAATCGAAATGAGCGAATCTGGCCGGAATCAAACAGGCGAACCCAAATGATCGAAATTTTAAGCATACACCCACCACATTTGATTCCTTTGCTTCTTGTGGAGTGATAGCAAAAACTCTTGCTTTTACAGGAGGATTGGTTTTTTTAGAAGTTCTCCTTTTCTTGAATTGAAGTCTTCCCAAAATTCGTATTACGCTTCGGCTTCCAAAATTTTCTTTGTTGACCCGTCCTGTCCCGATAATTGTATGGCTTTACATCCTCCTTCTTCTCCATTGGGCGTCAGTGCCGCGATGTCCAATCGACCACATCCAAGCATCTCCGATCCCAGCCATACATTGACCAAAATGTCTTTTCACTTATCATAGGTTTATCCAACAATTTGTTTTTTGTCATCATCAATTTAAATTTCTTAGGCAAATCGGCTGTTAAATCGGCCTTCTTTCAAAACTTTTGCTTGCTGCGAATCCCATTCTTCTTGGAAAAAATTCAACTCATTCTCTTCTTAGCCCTTTCAGCTTGAGAACTCGATATCAAAGTCTAGTCAATCTCAATTGATCTCATAGCAATCTATGACATTTCTCTTCGATCGACATAATGTGGAGCATATCTAGAAGAGAAGTGAATTCGACTCATCTTGCGTTATCGTTTTGAGCCTTGAGTTAAATTGAAAAATTTATCTTGTAAAGCTCGGCGATGGAGGAATACCAATCTTTGAAGACTTTGACAAATTCATCCCATTTGATCTAAGTAATGGGTGTCATTTCAAATCTTTCCTATCTTTGAGCTGCCACCTTTTCGCCTCTCTCTAATACAAAGTAATACTACTCTTCTTACGTTTTCGGGCAAATCATCCCCAAAATTTTTCCAATCTTAAGCGATCTTACGCCCTTATGGGATCAGGCTCCGAATGCGGGTGGTTTGAGCGTTTGAAAGATCCTCAAATGTTGGTCCGCCGAACCATACTTAGATCGTGCCCTCCTTTTTCCATAAAGCTTATAAACAACGCGGAAATCAATGACTAACCTTCCGATCTACCTTCACCACTTGCTCAGGTTGTATTTCACTCTGTTAGAATTATCTTCGATTCGAGTGCGCATTTAGTCAGAGGGACTCTAACGCTTTCGGCATTTCTTCAGGCAAATTAATCTGAAATTAACAAAAAAAAGTATTTATATGATACCGATTTATTCAATATCATACATGCATGCAATTAAGAACATATGGATTCCTAACCCAAACTTAATCGTCCTATAGCTCTGTATTGATCAATTCAACTCTTATCCCTAAATCCAAATCATGCTTCCATTCTGTCATCAATCGTTTTCCTTATTGCTCGATCACTTTTCGTCACACGGATGACCCCGCATCCTGTCAACCGAGTGGACAGAATAGGATGACTCGATTGGCACGATTTCACAACACGTTAGGCTGTCTTCTGCGGAGCGAAGCAAGTGAAAGGTGTATCAAATCATCACTAAACTATATACAATTCATACTACTTAACTTAATTCATATCACAAATCTTTGGGCGTAAATCTTTAAATAAAGAGCATTTAAAGATATTTAATTTATGTGCAAAAATGCAAAAACACTATCTGATTCAAAAAAACCCACTGTCTTTTCCGAAATTTTCAACAAGATAGCATCGTAAGTTAAAAGCAGTGAGACAGAGTCTTAAAACAATTTCGATCTGAGCGGTAGAAAGCGTGCATGTATATGTAAATTTCTGGTAAAGCAGGTAAACTATCTTTGCGATGTACGTTATCGAAACGATATCTTATAGGTCTTTGTAGAAATGTAGCAATCTTTGTAGAAATATAACAATATCTTTGTAAGTTCATCATCGTCAATGTCGAAAGAAAGTGATTTTCATTTTGATTCAGTTATATCAAATCATTTTCTAGAAATGTCATTTACAATTCTTGGGTTTGACTTTCATTCATAAGGGTCGTCACCGGCGTCGACTAAAACAAGTAGGTAGGCGTCGACATACTCTACCTACTGTAGACACGGTTAAGACACAACCTCAAATGCGAGTCGGGGATCTAAGATCCCCCTAATCACGGCTCATCTCGTCGAACTTTTTTTATCTGCGATCGTCGTCTTCCATCACAATTTTCCGACATTTTTCGCATTTTATCACATTCTTTTAACATGTAAAAAACATTTCTATATGCTCAATGAAATCATATCTTCTACTGTCTTTGTGTCATTGTAAATCATAAATCATCTGGTCAAATATCTAAACATTTGTATTTACATTCGATGACGATGCATTCAATATGTAAATCATGTCATTCATACAATTTATACTGCAATCGAAGCGGTAAAGCGATCATAGGCATGGCGAATTTCATTATAATGTATATCGTCTCAATTGTCAAGTGATGTGCGCCGATCCTCCTCAGTACACACTATAATAAAATAACTCTTCTAAATCCTTCTAATACGTGAAAATTCATAAGTAACGAAATCTTGCAATCTTACACGACTCTCCTCATAAGCTTTGGAAACAGAGTCGACTCAAAGTAATCTCCAAAGAAATCTCAGCGTCACTATTAATTACGCTTGATCAATAAACTAAAATTAGCAAAACTCAAATCCTCGATAATTACCACTCACTGGCGAAGCGGTTGAACCCTTCAAACACGCATTTCAGCTTAAGAAATGGCGAAAGGGAGGGAAAGAAATTAGCAACTTACAAAACTTCCTAAGTTTCTCGATCGGCCAGAGCAGAATTCCTGGCCCGATCGGTTCCGAGCCGAACCGACGGTTCACGGATTCCAAAACCGAAGCGATTCTGGGACTTTCCCAACCCGTCGTCTTCTAACATACTGCGGCGTTTCCCAACGATGGCGTAGCGGCTGAAGTCCAGGGGCCGGCGATTTCCGACTCGAGCAGCGTGGTCGGTGAGGGAGCGGACGCCTTGTCGACGCCGGCGAGGAGAAGGGCTCGGCGTTCTGTCACGAGCCATCAAGTCGGGCGAACGGAAGCGATCAGAAGTCGAGGGAATGGAAAAGGAATTCCGTCGATGCCGAAGGAACGAGCGGTCTCGATCTCGCGTGAAGGAAGGAAATGAGGCCGGGAGGGAAGGAAGTGAAATAGAGCAGCGGAGAAATCCCGTCAGTGGCTTTATCCCGTTGCATGCGAGTAAAGTGGAATTCTGATAATTCTACGATGGGTTAATTAACTAAAATAAATTTAATTAGGCATTAATGAAATGGGATATTACATAAGAAGAAGCCTTTCGTTACAATGTATTCTAAGTTCAACTTACCTAATACAGTTGATGGGAGATAGACCCAATGCTTTATTTCTGTCCTAGTTGATCCTGATTAGACATTAGAAGTATATTGATTGTTCCCCAATAACCAAATATTTTTTTCTGTAAATACTGCATATTTAATTCACAATATACTGATTTATCTAGAAAAAAGCTGACCCCTATGGAATAGAACTTCATAATACTATTTCCTAAATGAAAATAGTAGGATTTATAATCCCGATGGTTTTCGTGACCGAGATATCTTTTCTTTTTTCCCAGCAGTTCCAATGCTACGCCTTGAACCACTCGGTCATCTCTCCTACAGAATGTTATTTTGACCAAAACCCAGCTCGGCCCAAGAATTCGTCACTTCATGAATAAGATCTAAAAAATTTGTCCTCTATAAACAGAAATCCCGGATCTGTACGCACGATCGGAGCGAACAAAATGAAAGGGGAATTAACAATCATAAAAACTTTTTTGATTATGAATCTACTACCAGAAATTGAAAAAGGAAAAAGATCCGATGAATGCGTAAATCACACTACTTTCTCAAATGGAAAAATAGAAGTTTTAGCTTTTCTACTAACCTTGGTCCCGAAGCTTCCATTAGATCACTTTCATCCCGACTTTCCTTCACGAATATGGTTCTCTAAGTCCCATATCCAGTAAAGAAGTATAACTCGGAAGTTTTGCCTTCAAGTCCCATAAGAGAAGGAAGAATAATTTGGAAGCTGAGAGTATAGCTACAAACTCAAAAGCCCGGAGGTTTTGGGTTAGTATTGCTCTTCATGTCATTGTTGAGCTCGCCCCGCCATTAGTCTAAGTAGGACGAAAGCAAAAATCTCGTTTGGATCAGACAGGAATAAGAAAGACTTTTTCTCACAGGGGGAGGAAGCAAAAAAAAACCTAGAACATTTCACCCCTCGACAAACTTTTTGGTCTTTGAAGATTACGATTGTGCGTAGTAGAGTGTTTTATATTTTGAAAGGCCTTCCGTCTTCTGTAGCTGACATCACGTAGCTCTTTCATCTATTCCATGACCTAACAAAGGGGATACGCGTGCATACGATTTTTTTGAATCAAGAGAGATTCCCGAAATGACGAGCTACAACAATGGTTAAAGAACCTAACATAGCGGTCGAGAGATAATTGAGCATGTCATGACGTTGTTAGGATTTCATAGAGAACTTTATGGCCCTGGCCCGTAAATGGACCTTTATGAGCCTCTAAAATGTCTTTCAGACCATGTATTCGATTGTATACCACCACTAATAAACACCACAATAAGCGATATTCACTGGACCGATAGCACCTCCTCTAGTAAAGGCTTCTACAGCAGGTTGACCAAAATGAGGATCCCAAATTGCGACTAATCTTATCAAACCATTTGGTAAATAAGCAAAGTTGTGAATGGCAGGCAGGCCTATATTTCTTGGTTTCGATAGACTCCTTACGAGCGTTGTTTCTATCTTGAAGAACCCGCGAATATGGGCAAAAGAAGCAGTATTGTTAACTAAGGAAAATAACTCGTGATGGTTCCAAGATGTAGAATCTATGTTGAATCACCACTTAGCGGGGTTACTAGGACTTGGGTCTCTTTTTTGGGTGGGACACCAAATCCACGTTCAATCGTTAGTTCTTGTCCCCTTTCTGACTCCTTCATTTTGACAGTGCAGTTTGGAATAGTGGAACGGTCGATATTCATTTTTTTCCCCTCAAAACCATATTTAGACTGTGCCTTAATTATATCAACTGTACTTGAACTATTAGATATTGGATTGATTGATCCGAGGCTATCGACAAAGAAGATTTGTACAAATAGAAATCTATTGAAAAGAAGAAAAAAATAAAAAAAATCCTATTGCCGATCCTTTTTTGATACGTTCCTTTGGGTCCCAATTCCAATACGAACCCCATGCTTCATTAGCCCATACTGCTCCAGAAAGAACCGTAATTGGTGCATTGGTCTTTGCATCGTTAATGCTTTTTGCTGGTTGGTTCCATTATCACAAAGCCGCTTCAAAATTGGCTTGGTTCCAGCATAACAGTCCTATTTTTCCGACGAATCAAATCAGATGGTTCTATTTCTCAATCTTTCTGACTTGCTCCTACGGAACCAAGGTCGAAAGGATTGAAAAAGTCAGTCATTCACAACCATCAGCTCCAATCAAGAATCCCCAAGGGATCCCAAGAATCCTTCCTGCGATTCTTTCTAGTATGGAATGAGTCAATCACCCGCTTTGGTATCTTTTTGAACAAAAATGGTAATATTGTTCCATATTGAGAACCCTAAGAAGATAGATAGAATGAGTACAAAGCAGGTTAGCCATACACTTCACATGTTTCTAGCGATTCACACGACATCATCAAATGATACAAGTCTTATAATAATCTACAACGGTCAGAACTTCATCTAGGTTCGAATCCTACTGAGAGGTCCACTAGAGATCAGAAATTGTTGAAGGAAAAACAAGATTTTCTTTTGTCCCTTCCAGGCGAGCGGAAAAGAAAAAAATGGATCTCAAAGAATCGATCTCTCTTTTAGTTGTTGAATCTCTGTTTTACTTCAATGGAAATAATGAAAAATCATTTTATTTTTGATTCAAAAAAATCGTGGCGTAACGCGTATCCCCCTTTGTTCCGGTCATGGAATAGATGAAAGAAATCAAAAAAAGGATTTTTGTTCAAGAATGAAATATACAAGTAATGAGTTTCAGACATCCCGCAAAAGAAGAAATAGTCTAAAAAAACAAACGCTCAGCTTGAACCCAATAATAGGCGGCCACCCGGGAATGACAGGCCAAGCGACACAAGCTATTAAAGCGGGCAGGCCTTTCTTTTCTATAGTAGCGTTAGCTGCGCAAACCAAGTAAAAAGAAAAAAAGGGAGGTTTGTTATGATTTTTGAAATCTTTTCTACTAGGTAATCCATCAACATTATTGGTTGATAGAGAAGAGAATCAAAGTTCATTTACCAATTAGTTATGAAATGATATGGTTCTTACAAGTCAATCGAGTTCCAGTCGAGATAGAAAGTACTGGCTCACCGGCGATCATACCATTGAATAGGTTTTATAATTCATCTGTTTTATTGGATGGAATTTCAATTAATTAGTTCATAAAAACTAGTAAATCCTAGCAAAAAGATTGGTTAAATTATTCACTAATAGAAAGAAGAATTAATGATCTTTCTGATAAAACAATCAAAATCAAGAATCAAATTGAACGAATCGCAAAAGACAAGAAAAAAAAAGAAATAGTTATAATTTAGGATAATAAAAGATCGCACTCAAAGGTAGGGCATTTCCCATTGATAAAGGAACTTCTTAACCAGAAGAAATGGTATCTCCAATTATAGCCCCTCTAGGATGTAAAATATATCTCTTCTCACCATCCCCATAGTGTATGAGACAAATGTATGCATTTCGATTAGGGTCGAATGGTAAAATTTCTCTTTGCTAAGGAGAAGATGCGGGTTCAATTCCCGCTATCCGCCCATGATGAACTAATGAACTATATAAAGATTCTGTCGGTATAGTTGACTACTATGTAGAATCGCCAGTCATAGAAGAGATTGACTACCACTTTGATCGCAAACGATTTGACTCCAACTCAACTCCCGACAAATCACACGGGAGGCCGGAGGCCAGAAGTCAACATTCCATTTTTATTTTGTATAGAAATTGTAGTAGTAGTAGGAACAAGAAAAGAAACACAATAATTCATTCCAACGGACCCAATTGGTATTTGTCAAATCTCGGATCAAATTATTTTTTCTAGTATTTACTAGACGATTCAATCTTTTTTTCTTTCTATAGTGAAGATAGTCGCACGTAATGATAGATAACTGCTAGAAATTTATAATTCATCTGTTTTACTGAATGGAATTTCAATTAATTAGGGGCGCGAGGCAACACTCTCTAAAGAACTCGGCAAAATAGCCCCATAACTTCGGGCCAGCAACGAGAAAAAGGAATACAATAGCTAAATGATGATGAGCAATATCGGTTAGCCATAAATTTTTTCCGGTAAAATAAGCAAAGTTCCCATCTTCTCTTGAGCCAACGACACGTTGATCTAGTCTCCACCGGAGCCACAAAGGACTATCTACATGAATTCGTTTTTGTCGATAAGCTCCAAATGCATCATAAGAACTACAAAAATACGGCTCTTTTGTATACTTAAAGTTATTCTTGTAAACTGTTTCCTTTTTTCTGCAATTAGGAATATATTGATTGTACCTATTTGCACAAATACCTCGGAGATTCCACTCACATTTTTTTCCACCAAGAACGTTTTATGAAACTCTTTGACCCCCGAATTACATTTACGTGATTCACAGGGTGCAACAAGCAATCGATATTTCACGATCAAAGGTGTAGTACTGCTTGTAGTAGTGGTCCTTATATCTCGTATTAACAATCGAAGATGGTCGAAAGAAAAAATCTCTATTTGATGGGGCTTCTTCCTATACCTATGAATTCTCACTATTTCTTTTATTTTATTCAATTCAGAATAGCCCAAATCAATCATTAATAAGATTGGGTTGCTTCAGATTTCTTGGTACCTTTTGAGCCACACTCCAGTTTTGAGAAAAAGATGACAGCTTTTATAGGCCCTATGAGTTCTCAAAATAAAGTATCAACAGACTAGCCCTTGCCTATGCTTTTATGGGGCAAGAATTATCAAACTCAATCAAGATTAATAAATTTCAAGTATTTTTTAGTTGATCAAGCAACACCCAGATTCGAACTGGGGATAAAGGATTTGCAATCCCTCGCCTTACCACTTGGCCATGTCGCCAAATTCCATCCAAAATGGGGAAGTCTGGTCCTGAAAAGGGCATGTCCAAGAATCAAAAAGTATCTTCCTCATGTATAACATAGCTTCTTGGAACACTATAGATTTCATGATCCTCTTAAGCAGATTGAAGTCAGATCTTTTATTCAGAGGAGGCGCTAGATGATATGAAAAACTTTTTCTATTGAGAAGAAGGCCTTTGACTATTCCTGGAAATCGTAAGCATTGAGTACAAAGAAATCTTTGGAGTTATCATTTCTATCTAGCACTAATATCACTAATCTGATTGGTGTTAAGAAAAAACCTCTTGTGGGAAGGTTGCCTAGAAATTTCTTATAAAAATACCAGCTCCTGTCAGTTAATATTAATAATGAGAATAGCGAAATTTTGATTACATAAATTATTCCTCTTAGTACTATGCACAGAAGGGAGGAAATTTTCATATACGGATCTAAGAGGGGGAGTCTTTCTTGGTTTACCTATCTCAATAAAGTATATGATTGGTTCGAGAAATGAAAGAAAGGCCCTTCTAGCTGACCCTCACCAGATATGTTTTCCTCTTTCCATCGCCTTGTACCTCGAACCAGTCAAGGTTTGACTTACAAAAAAAGCTAACTGGTTTTGGTTTCCGCTACAACCTCGAACCCCGAAAAACGCATTGGAACAGCTCTTTGTCCATAGGCTCCCAAGTGCCAGGATCAATAAAGAGTTCGATTCTATCTGAACTACTCATTTTCAAATGATATCCGTAGTGTTCACAAATATTCATTTTTGAACTAAATTTTTTTTTATAATTTAATCCATAACAATTCTCACATTGAACCCATAATTGTTTGTATTTTGTATTTATATCGAAATCATTAGATTTTTCTATTATATTGAAAGAACTGTCACTAGTTTTGACACTAGAATTTCCACTTGAACCTCAAAAGAAGAGTTGAAGGTTGGAACGAACATATCCGAAGGATTCTTGGGATCCCTTGGGGATTCTTGATTGGAGCTAAACTAACCAAAGCCCAAAGTCGTATCTCTTTGGTTAATAAGATCCAAAATAACCCCAAAAGAACCAGATTTCGTAAACAACATAGAGGTTGAATGAAGGGAATATCTTGCCGAGGCAATCAAATTTGTTTTGGCAGATACGCTCTTCAGGCACTTGAACCTGCTTGGATCATAGCTAGACCATAGCTTTCGCAGTAGCTTCATTGATGTTACCCACCAAAGAAAAGGCCTGCTCGGGAAGACCGTCTAATTCTCCGAAAGGATGAATTGAAACCCCCGAATTATTTCTGCGAGACCAACATATTTCCCTGGAGAACCAATAAAGACTTCTGCCATGGCACAAACGAAAGTCAAAAGACCTCTAGCTCATAGTTCGATTGGAAATGTAGGTTATATTCGCAATGCTTTCTCATGTGGAACCATAGAAGGAATTCAATCATTACTAATTGGTATATTTATTTATGCATCAATGACGATAGATGCATTTGCCATAGTTATAGCATTACGGCAAACCCGTGTCAAATAATATAAGTGCAGTAGTCGTCGTCTGACCAATCGGCTCGGACACCAGATATCTCGTGCCCGCCCAAACTACGATCAAGGTTCCTAAGAGACACTCCTTTTTGGCTACTAAGGTTAAAGAAAGGATTCTAAAAAAGACTATAAAGACTTCCTAATTATTTTACACTAGAACTTTCTTAATATTGAGGTATGACACAAAAGGGATATGAAATGAATTGGGATATAGATGAAATAGAATGCCCTATGAAATGAGGCATGGAACGGAGCCACTACAAAGAAGTTCCTGAACCTTTCAACGAGATAGTGTCTCAAAAATGGAATCTGTTCCAAATATATATGTCATGGTTCCTGCTCGTAGGCAACAAATCAGTCCAGATCGGTAGAATGAGCATTGACAGTCTCAAAAGAAATGAATTCAAGACAAGCGCTTTTGCTATCCTTTCCAATCCCCCATAGGCCATACCTATTTCTTCCGATTTTTTTGGTTCTTGTGAAGTCTTTTTCCTTTCTACAGCTGATGAAAATCGTTACTTTGGACGATTCATTCAAAAACGAGGAATTTACTGAAGCCACAACCGAAAACCGGAGGAGGTATTCTCAATCTAAAGAAACCATATCTCCTTGCCTGGTAGGCTGAACCGCATCAGGCCACACATGCTGAATGAGTACTTGGGAAATAACGTCTTTGACTTTGAGGTCAAAATAGGAAGATTTTTCAATTTGGAGAATCCACGTAGTGATCCAACTAAAGATTTTGAATTGGAATAAGCAAAGTTCGAGAAATAAGAGGATCAAACCATTTGGTTGGGCTCTGGCTTAGTGTGATTCCACTTGTGAATCGAATAAGGAAGAAGAAGTACAACTCCAGGCTTTCAAGCGGAATATAGTCAGTGTGCCATGAGTCAAGTATGAGATGAAGGTTGGGGATTGAGCCAGGAGTGAAGGCTACGCTGAAACCAGTTCAACCCGCAACTAGCGCCTAGTTTATTCGCTCCTTAACCATAGAACCAAGTACTCGCAACTGACTTCTTATTCCCACCCACCCGCCTTCTTCTTCTTCCTCCTTAAGCTTCGAAAGGGTAGCTGACCTTTTTTCTGACAGGGAACGAGTAGGTGACTCTACTTTTTCCCAGATATTTGGGTTCAAATACCCATGGATTTTTTGTTCTTTGGCTCGCTCTCTCTTGAGACTTTTGTCGGTTGTCGGAAATCGCCCACCAACTTTTCTTTAGTGCGAAGATTGGCGGACCACTACAAGAAACTCCTGCAGCAAATGCTCTGCCTTGTAGTTTTTCAGCATCTAAGGCCCCATAGGTTTCACTTCACTCCGGTGTTTCAGCACTGCGCAGCTCGCCCGAGCCTTTTACTTGCAAGAGTACATCTTAGACCTGTCAATATCCCTGAATAAGATCATCATCTGTAAAGGTGATGGTAAAGAGGTCCTCGGTGGGAAGACACTCCTTTCATTAAAATAGGCCAAATAGCTGATGGAATAAATTTAGCAACACTTTTCTTTCAGGATCTCTTGCAGGAAAAGGTTAAGAATGAAATCTCTCTTCAATTCAAAATTTATTCGATAAAAAACAGATAAAATTTTGATTCTGAAAATCAATAAGATCATAAATAATATTGAGATAAGTCGGACATTAGGAACCCTGGATTCAAAAGCGAGAATTGGAAGGAGAAGCGGGACCTTACAAGCTATTTTTCATAATTCGAGCCGCCTTGAGTCATCACTGCAGAATCGAATAAGAAACAACTAGACAATGAACTATCGCCTTTTTCTTGCGGTTCACTGAAAAAGGAAAAGCTCATGCTAGTAAGCTGCTTTCTTTTCGGTCATTCCCCCGCTTAGAGCTCGTACTCACTCTCACATCGTAAAGTCTATTAGCTTACTCTTGAGATTCCGGGTCCAGACGGATTCCAAAGAAACCTCTTTCAGAGTGGGACCTCTTCAAAGAACTCATCCACATGCAATAAGGAAGAGGGCCTGGATCTGTCAGAAGGTCTACAGTAAAAAGAAAAACGTCAAACTTTCTTTCCAAAATCAGACATGCAGGCAGTACGATCTTTTTTGGGAGGGTGTGTACGCGAAAATGAATCATATTGTTGAGGCGATGGGCAGAATTCCAGACAATCTACAAAATTTTCATTGATTGTAGCTAATTCTAATTCATTGGATTTCGCTTGAACTAATGAACCAGGAATTGTTCCCAGTGAAAAGGAAGTCAGATTCAATAGATGGGCAAAGAGCTCCAATAGCAAAGACCGGTAATGCCACATCTCACAAAATCTTTGTGAACCCTCCAGACCAGACCTTCTTTTAGGCCTAGAAAGGGAATTCCACTTATACATAGGAATAGGCCCATGCAAAAGAAGTCTATCGGGAAATGGGAGTCAAGCGATTAGCTTGGTCAATAGATCGGTCTTTGAGTTGATATCTCCGAATGAGTCGCATCTCGGTTTCCAAAGAATTTTGGACCCATAAAAGTGGTATTTGTGCTTTTGAAAATTAGAGATTGGGACCGAAAAAGAAGACCAAATTTTGTGAAGAATGCGGTGGAATTTGTTGATTCTGGATCGAAGGTACCAAATGGGATACGTCAAACCGACATATCCAAAGGACTCATGTGTGGTATTTGAAACGCCTTCCTAGTTAGATTAATATTTTAGATAAGCCCCTTAGGGAATGAGAGGGCCTGGTCATTGTGATGTGTTCTTTGATCAAAATTTTTATTTGTGATTTAGGCGAAACTATCCCATTTCATTTGATTGGGAAGAAATAGCGAATGATCTTATCAATACACAAATGTATAACTCTCCAGGAATATCAATTGCGTATATATTCATTTATTGAACCATCAATAATTCGGAGCATGAAGCACAATAATTCCTATTGGGAATCAATATTATCAATTAAAATAATTGATGGTTTACTTGGACTAATAAAAAGAAAGTATCGCTCAGTTCAAGAATACTAAATTGTATATGGTAAGAGTAAAATTACCATTGCTTCGTGGATTTTCATATCCCTACTAGCAAAAATGGGATATGCATTTGAAATAGATGCTCGAGTTATTACATATATCATGATCAATGCAAAAATGGTTCGAGTCATCTGTTCTTTTACCCAAGATAGACAAGTTTGATGGAATGAAACATCCACCCTTGATTCACACCACTCAACCACCTCTTCATCCACCCCTTGCTTTTCATTTCATTCATATTCTTCGTACCGACAAGTGCTTCTTACCGAAAAGAATGCAGTAGGAGAAGGTTCATCATGATCACCGATCGGCCAATATCCGGTTTCAATCCACAAAGCAAGAAAGTGAGAAAAGAAGCCCCTGGCTTCATCTTTTCTTTGTCCAATATGAATGCAATGCGACGTTAGTAGACGTGAGCTATATAGAGAGGATATGGTCGAATGGTAAAATTTGAAGGTCGCACAATTCCCCAGACCTCTGTTGAATCTATACTGGGGTTGTGGATGATAGAAAAGTTATAAATTTTGAAAAATAATTAATTGCATGCAAATTACAAATAATTAATTAATTTAATATAAACTAAGGCCGACTGTAAGAGGGAAATCTCCCACAATTCAAATCAATGGAGGTCATCCCTCCTCTCTCTCCTCTTTCTTTTATTTTTTTTATTCCTTAACATTAAGTTTGATAAGAGACTTATTTACTTATTATTTTACTTACTAAAAGGGGAGTATTGATGTTGAAAATCAAAATTTGGAGTTCTTTCAATAGGCTTGGAGGTTTAGTGCTGAACCTATACAAGAGGAAACTTGATGGTCTTCCTCAACCTACCTCTTTTATAAGAGATAGTTTAATCTATTTTACCTAAAATGTTTTAAACTTTTGTTGTAAGATTTTATCTCATCTCTCTCCACCTCTCCACTATTTATTTTCAAAATTTTACTGCACAAAATTCTAGCCTAATTCTCCTTTGAAGCAATTTAGCTAAAGAAATCGTAAATACAACTTATCTCATTCCCTAAACAATTTGGTCTATCAAACACTTTGACAAATTGAGATCAACTTTGGATCTAATCTAGAGACATGCCTCTACTATATACAGGACTTTTCTCAATTTTTTGAAGCCCTAAATCCCTTTCCTAAAGCCAAACATCTCAACTTGAGTTGTTTTTGAAGCCCTAAATCCCTTTCCTAAAGCCAAACATCTCAACTTGAGTTGTTTTTGAAGCCCTAAATCCCTTTCCTAAAGCCAAACATCTCAACAACTTAAGTTGTTGGATAGATTAGAGTTCTGCATGAGCTAATCTTATCCAAAATATTGAAAAAATAATAAAAGGCCTCCAAAAATTATGAAAACTCTACAAAACATATTAAGACACATACCTTAGAGCTTTCAAGTGGTTTCAAGTCCTAAAATCATATATATCAACCTCACTAAAATCCAGAAGTCAGATTTATGATTTCCAAGTATTGGCTCCCACTATGCTTGGTTGACGCATAACTTGATTTTTCTTTAAAATCCACTCCACCAAGCCCTAATCCAAGCCTCTCACATATCATTTTACGTCTTGGAGCCTTCTACAGAAAACTCCAAGGTCTAACCCTAGCCCCCTACTGCTATTCATCTTCCCATTAATAGAAATCTAGTTTGTAACAATTTTGATTAAATTTAATCACTCTTGCAAAACATCACAAACTATATAAAAAAAAGAAAATAAACCATCAATATAAGGATCTAGGTCTCACGCTAATACAAAGACATAACTTGCCTATAAAATTTGTAATTAGCATTTGCATCATACTCGAGGAATTCAACAACTAACAACCACACAAGTTTATAAGAAATGCAATTTTATTATGTAAAATGATCTAAAATTTAAAAGCCTCATATTTTGAGTTTATGAACACTACTCCTTCATTACCAAATCAACTTCTCCTTTGAGCACTACCACAAAGCCTCAAATAAATAAATCAACAACTATCCAAACACTAAAATAACATAAAGAGTGGCAAAATAAAAATCATCCAATGAGCATAAAAACAATGGCCAAAGCAAAGAGTACAAAGCAACAACACAAAATAGAACCTCTGCATTACATAGTGAAGTCCAGTCACAAGTGGTACACACTCATCACATACAATATGAGATTATTCCCTACTCATGCACATCTCCAAATCATCTATGCTAGTTGCTTAACTACTTTTAACTTTAATATATGCTCCTCATCATCCCAGTAAAATAATCATTCCTCAATCTTTTTTTTTCTTTTTTTTTGAACATTCTAATTTCTGATATGCTTAACTTTCTATTAATGGCTTATGCTTGAAGGTTAAGAAAAAAAATTAAAACTCTAGAAGTAACAAAATAAACTTTTAAGATCTGCTAAACTAAAGTGAAGTTAAAACTAAAGCAAGAATGTCATCATTGAAACAAGCATTCTTGTGAACATAAACCCCAAGAAACATATAATAATATCGTCAAGTTACCCTTAGAGAAAAGATATTTTAAGAACTCTAACAAAATAGAGTGAAGCATTGAATAGATATATAACATTTCCCTAATTGAACGCTTATGTCATTGTGTATACTACAAGGGATCCCAAACATGCATTGGAATAATAACAAAGTGATAAATGATTTAAGGATTTAAATATTCAAAAAGAATCCATCCATCCAAACATGAACAAATCTATCAATCTATAAACAAATATATCCATATATAACATTCCCATAATTTAACGCTAATGCCATTGTGTATACTACAAGGGATTCCAAATATTTCACTGGAATAATAACAAAGTGATAAATGATCTGATCCTCAAAGAAGGTTTTAAGGGTTTAAATACTTAAAAAGATATATATCCATCTATCCACCGATGCACGTTCAAGTATTCTGAAGAAAATAAAGTTTTCAAACCATACACTAGATATTTCCATCTAACCCCCGAACCAGCTACACACAATAGATACCAATAAAAAAATAAATGATGAAACAAAATCAAGGCACCAAGCACAATATCATCAATTACCTCCGACTTTAATGCCCTTATAGTTGATGAACCTTCCAACGTTTCTGAGAATAAGGAATAGATGGGTGATCGAGAAACACTGTCAAGCCTTCGCAACTCACGGGAAGTAGACCTATAGTAGAACTGTAAAAATATCAGTTTACCTCTCGGATTTTGAATGGAACAACAACAAACCTTTATCCCACTATGTAGGGTCTGCTACATGAATCCTTTTTCTCCATTTTAAAAGGAAATTGTGATCAGCAAAAATAATAATTATAGCATAACACATTGAGACAGTAAACTTAGAAGGCACTGAAGATTTTGATAGTGACCTTCACCAATAAAAGGCACTAGGAGCTTGGAAAATATATGCATTGCAGGTTTCTTTATCAACTACTATGTGGCTATATTTTTCTTCAAGACAGTAAATATTCCCGTGCACAAATAGAAAAACAATTGTGATAATGGGGAAACATTAAAAATATGGCATATTGATATTTTAATGAACATATACACAGCAGCACATATGCAGCCCAAACGAAAAACAAAGCTTAATCAATTATTCACAAGAAGTTTTAATTCTAGATACTTGAATACCTGAAACAAAGTTGTTGGGTAAATCAAAAGTTGATAAATGCTCACCTAGGCTACTTAGAAGCGCAAGATTATTTATTTCATTCCACTTCATTCCTAAAAAATTACTCCTCAAATTCAAAACCCAACCCATTTACAAAACAACTCAAAACCACCTCATTTCCATTTATTAAAGTTTCTCTACAACACCCTCATTTCCGTGCACTCTAAAAATCAAGAACCTCTTAGCTAAAAAAATGGAAGAACTACTTATCCAATTGCTTCTTCTACACCAAAGCCATTTCTATCAATGACGTTCCCATATATTAATTTCATCCAAGCACCCAATAGAATCAAGCTCAACCAAGCCCAAACACATCTAGGCCATCTTGGCTGATCCAATCTAGTACCATCAAGAAACACACACACACACACACACAGAAAAAAATTCCAATTTTCTTCAGTTTACTTGAAGATCGCCAAGCCTTCAGAGATTTTCTTCATGAGTTGATTGATGGCAAGCCATAGTTTATGAGGATTTGTGTTGCTATGTTTTGATAGTGTTCTGTACATGGAATTATGACATCATAGAGACAACTCCGAGCATCTCAATTATCCAAATGCCAGTTATTATGGATGATGAAAGATGCAATAAAATGATCATCATCAATCTTCACTAGCAACAACCTACTAACAATTCATTCATGTTCCATTCACAATTCTGATTCTTTCAAGTGTATTTTCTTCCATCTTAAATAATAGATATTTTGCTGTCACGACCCAACCTAAGAGTTTGGAATTATCATGCTAAGAACAAATGGTCGAACGGAGAGTTATAATTTTAATCATGTACTAATGTTAACTACTATTAAGCTAGGTTTAAATTTTATAACTTTAACTATAATGAAAGAGCCATACAACTATTCCACTAAAAAGGTTTTAGAATGTTTACCTTCCTCTTGTGGCATCATGTTTACAATAAACATTTTTGCTTCTTTCATTCATTTCAAATCAAGACTTTATTCTAAAAAATATCAATTTAATCTTTAATGAGTTAACCACAACTTAATGGATAAATATACTTCTAACTCACAATAAAATAAAGGAATTAAGAAACAACATAAATGTTTATCAAATTCCATAAATCAAATTACAATTAATTGACACTTTATTTATTTGAAAAGATTGTATAAACGATTTTACAAAACATTCAATGATACAATAACAAAAAATTCATATCTTTCTATATTGTTCTATATAATATATCTGTCACAGAAACCACTGTCTAAAGCTATACCATCTAAGGTATTTTAATATTAATATTGCTTTTATAATTTTTTTCATAAACGTGCACAGACACCTTAGCATCCCTAATAAATACTATAAAAGAGTAAAGCTCCATCAATTAATATACACATACAAGCATTTTTATCAAAAATAATTTCATTTACATTTGTTCAAAATATTACATATTTTTATCATGAAATACATTGCACAATATGCAATAAATGAAGCATTTCAAATCAATATAACCAAACTATTTCTATAAAAAGACAAATCAAATTTATATTTTGTATAAAGATGATAAAAATAAATAATATATAACACTTGCAATTTAGAAAAAGAAACAACATTATTATTATATTAGAAGTACGAGAAACCACTTGAGCCACATGTAATTTAATTTTTGACCTTTTACTTCTCGAAAGATCTCCTTCGATTTGATATAAAATATTTATTAAAATTAATTCCTACATTAGGAAAATCTCTTTATTCTTATATTATTATTGATCTTTAAATCCCTAAATACAAAAATCTTAATGTCCACATTTCTTTTTATTATATTATATTTAGTTTATTTAATAAGTTTAATATTTTCTTTTAAAATCACTTCTAATAAAATAATAACAAAAACTTTGAATTAAAGTTTATTCTTATTATTTTTTTTTTAAAAAAAGTAATATTAATCATTTAATATAGATTTAACTTTCAAATGTCATAAATAAAATTCTTAAATTTCTATTATACATATAACTTTATTATCATTTTTTTAATATAATAATTAATTTTAAACATTTAATTGTTTAACAACTTTTAGATCTATCTTAATTAATTTATTGTTTAATAATATATTTTTTATCAACTATATAATTAAAATTAATATTTATAATACACCAATATAAAGTTTAAGAAATTATTTTAACTTATATATACTCATAAATATGATTTACAAATCAAAACAATAAATATAGAATACCTAACTTCAAGTCATAGCCTTCTTGTAAAAATAAAAAATAAAAAGTAAAAAAATAAAAAAAATAAAAGTCATAGCCTTCTTCTTTGTCTTTAAAAAAAATATATCTGCAAACTAAGATTAGGATTTACCTTAACTCAAGCCATATAGAAGAAATAATTTTGTAGGTGCAGTCAACAACACCTTGCTTAGTCTCCCTCTCTCTAGCTATTTAGCATGCTCGATCAAGCCGGTTGATATTATTCTCTTGGGTTCTTAACACCTCGCACTTATTCAACATGCAAAAGCTTCCAGATGTTTGACGGCCCACTTATGCCTCATGTTGGGCTCAACTCGAGCAATTCCTTATTTCTCGCTCCCTTTCTATTTCGTTCGCTCTTTGCCACCGGCTCACTCTCTCTTAATCACTCGATAGGATGCATCCCTATCCCCTCTAAATAAACCAAACCGATTGATGGCGGTTTAGCTGAATCAACATCAATAGGTACAATTTTCTTCTTTTTTTATATTTACAGGACTTCACACTTCCAAACTAAGAGAAAATCAAGTTGAACTTTCAATTAAGATTATTTGTGTTATTTTCCATTTTTCATGCTATTTTTCGTCATTTTTTCTATAAAAATTTGGTGGTTAAATGTGTCACTTATCATTTACGACTAAATTGATATTTCGTTATTTTTGTTAAGGATAATTCTGTTGTTTGAAATAAATTCTACTATTATCGATAGTAGTCAGTCATATCTTTTGTCTATATAACATGAATGAAGAAAGTGAATTTTAGCCGCCATGAGGTGTCTGTTTTCCTTGCACCCTAAGAGATTCAGAAGATTGTGTTGATGGTATCATTTCTCTAGGAGATTCAGAGATCCGTGTGAATCTTTCTTCTTCATTTCATGCTTGAATTCTAATCGTTTTACGCCATTGTACATTAACTTGATATGAAAAAAAGGGATTTCATTCAAAATAAACAAGATGTATGTACTTCTAATATTGTATTTATGTTACTCCAACAAAATTATAGACTTAAATTTGTGATTAAATCCTAGCTACGCCAAACAAGAAAACTGATCCCAATGGTTATTAAGGTTTAGGTCGCTAATGATGAATTAATGTCAAGTAAAATCTTTATGGTGATAGGATTGTTAAAAAGAAGAGGGAATTATAAATGACTACATCTTCTCTAATTATCTTTTAGTACAAGGATATATGTGTGAATATAGGCAAGAAAAAATAACAATCAAGAAAATTAGAATAAAAGAGAGCATACTCACTAATATAAAAATGTTCAATAATAAATAATACAAATTCATATTATGATAATTAATTATCATAAAAAATTTTGACACAATGACACTCTCCAACAAGCTCAAGATGAATAGATGACAATTTGAGTTCGAAAAAAAATAGAGATGAAGTAACAATAAATTTTATAGCTCAAACCTAAGAGTGCTGCAAAAGAATCATGCAAAATATCAACTAAAATTGAAATTAAAATAAAAATGAAAGATGAAATAATCAATAATTATATAGCTTAAAGATTATGAGCGCTGCAAAAGAGGTGCAACCAATCCATAAAAAAGCCATGTGTATAAAACGCAAATACTCAATAAAAAAGTCCTAGGAGAAGACATACATAAGATAGAAAATTCAAAGAACAAGAAATGCTTGCAAAACAGGCAAGTATAATTGCAAGTACCTGTATTTTACTGTATATGTACGAAAATGGAAATATGAGAAGTAAGACCACAATCTGCGGTAATTAAGGAGCTCTTCTCAGACATTAAAAGAAAAAAGAGACGTCAAACCATTGATGCAGAATCTTAACCTTACCTGGGCATAGGACAAAACTACTGCAATGCCCAAGAGACTTAAGATGTTTGCTAGGAGAATGTTAAGAATAAATGGAAGGGAATCATCAATCATGTACAGATCTGAAGAAAACCTGTAGCACATAGTTTGTATCAGATATAGAAAGCTGAACATATAAAATAATCTAGAACTTCAAAGAAATAAAACATCTACCTATTAAGTATTCTTCCACTTGGATTTTGGTCAAAGAACTGCACAGTTGCATTCACAATTCTGTTCAGAAGTTCGAGATGCACCTGAATTGCAGCTCTTAGGCCACCATATGCAAACGAGAAAGCTCTTCCAAAGGTTAAAATGGAATTGGCGGCACTAAAGATGCAGAGTATTGCCTAAAAAGAGAATGATAGAGGAGCAAAGTGACTCTTTACTGATAGGAACAAATTTTCATGACATTCACTAACAACATCAAGACTGAGCCTTTCAAAAGCATAACTAGTTAATTTTTTTTTCGGTTTTCTTTTAATTTTTTTATCATCATAGATATTAATGGTTTATCATGTCTTTTCATCGAAAAAAATAAAAAAAATTATTTCAATCATTACCAGGTAAAAGAGTACATAATCCGTTCCAACTCTGGCATCAACCCAATGAGACAACCAAAGATCATTTCCATTGCGAGATGCTTGCATAGAGATTGCCATTAAAGCAATAAGTACAACTAGAGGCCAGCCAACAAATGTGCCGTAGCTTCTGATAAGCAATAAGAATCATGGAGTAAATGAGAAGTTGGAATACTGTAAAGATTGACGAATAAAAATTGGTATTAACTTCTGTACTCCACCAAAAACAACACTCATTAAATGTTTGGCTTACTTGTATACATCAAATTCAACTCTGCCTTCTTTCCTGAACTCTGATTTGACTGCATCCTGAGTTTGATCCATAGAAACTATATACTCACTTTCCTGTTCTATGAAAGTTGTTATTTCATTCAGATCACTTGTATTACTTCTTTTCCCAGATAACTGCAACGAAGAACCTTTGGAGTCTTCGAATATGGATATTGTTGAATGTGGGGATGATAGAAAATCATGGAAGCTCCCAATCCATCTCACAATTCCTTTGTCCATGACAACAATTAAATCGGCAGAAGCAATTGCCTTTCCAAAGAAGAAACATAAAAGGAATGTAAAATATTTCAATAAATGGATGGAAAGTTATTTCATGATACTCTTTAATATGTTATTATATGGAGCTTGATTGTGTCAATCAATCAAAGATGTATTGTTGACTCATTCTTTACTTTTGTTGATCGAGCTCAGCATAAAAATTGTTTTTGGGTGTATAGCGTCGAGTCGCTACATCTAACAACACCTCAATGCTATGACATTGAGGTTTTGGCATCAGAGGCAAAGAAGACAATGCCTCAATACTTGGAGGATAGTGCCACGGGATCAAGATCTGTGGATTTGTAAAGACAGAGCCTTGAACCGGGCATTGATTCCATAAGATAGAGATACCAGTTCCTTGACTCTATAATAGCAGGGTCACGGCGCTAAAACCCGTGTAGAAGAACTTGAAGAACAATGACACTAATGCCTAAACGACAGAGTTCATATTTAGTCAATTTTTTGCAATATTTTAAAACTTATAATTTTTCTGCATTCTCTTATGAGTGTATGTGAAAAGTATGTACTCTAGAATCTGAGAAGTATAGAGAGGTTAAAATGAAGTGTAAAATTGTACTATTCTTCTCATTTTCTTCATAATGAATTTCTTAGTGTTGTATGACTCCGTGATTTTTTCTTGTTCTTAACTTTTTCCATGTTAAATCTAGCAATATTTGTTTTCTTGTGCTTTGTTAGCTTCAATTCAAAGTTTTGCTTTCAATCTCTCAAATCGGTTTCTGCGGTTTGATCTGCCAACAACTGTTATCAAAGCTAGGCTATAAGGTTCGTTGGTTCGAGTGAGAGCAATGATCGACGAAGTAATGTACAAGATTGAGAAGTTCAATTGCTCGAATTTTGCCTTCTAGAAGATGCAAATTAAGAATTTGTTGTATTACAAGAAATTATATTTGCCACTGGATAGAATCACTAAGATGCCAGAATCTTGATCGAATAGCCTCAAGTTTGATCGAACTTTCAGTTTTCTCATCTATTGCTTTCAATAATGTTAATGAAAAGACTATTGTTGATCTTATGGCTACACTAAAAATGATGTATGAGAAGCCCTTAGCTTTAAATAAAAAAATTTTAATGAAGAGGTTATTTAATATGAAGATAGTAGATGATAATTTAGTAGCTGAGCATTTAAATAATTTCAGCATTGTGATAAACCAATTGTGCTCACCTGCTCGATTGGTATCAAATTTGATGATGAGATTAAGACATTGTTGCTTTTATCTTCATTGCTAGATATTTGGGATGGGCTAGTTACTATAGTGAGTAACTCTTCAGGGGATTATAAATTAAATATTGATGATATTGTGGGGTTAGTGCTGAATGAAGAAGCTTGCAAGAAGGCAAGCGATGAAAGTTCAAATGCTGCCTTAAATGGTGAATCAAAAGGAAGGAGTTTAGACAAAAATTCAAGTATTGTAATATCAAAGTGCAGGAAAGGAAAGTCCAAAACACGAAAGGACAAAACTGAGTGTTATAACTATAGGAAGAAATATCACTTTAAGAAGGACTATAAAGCTTCTAAGAAGTCTGGTGGTGGAGTGTATATAGGTAAGAATCACTATAAAAATATCTCCACAGACCCGAAGTGATTCTCTCATTTTATCTCTAAAGAGAATTGAATCTTGGATTGTAAATTTGGGTGCCTCTTTTCATGCTATTCTCAACAAAGAGATGTTTAAAAATGACACTCATAGTGATCTATGAAAGATGTATTTGAAAGACACCAAGACTTACAATATTATTGGAAAAGGTGATGTTGTTATTAGGTCACCAAATGGATTAATCTGAAAACTTAAGGATGTTAAACATGTTTCATGTTTGAAGAAAAATCTAATCTCTATGAGTCAATTTGCATAGTCAGGATATGTAACTATCTTCACAAGAGACTCATGGAAGACGACTAAAAGTGCAATGGTGATGGCTTGAGGTAACGTTGAAGGCACTTTTTATCTAATCAACAAAGTGTTTGAATCCATTCGAGTGGTTGGAGTAAATGTTGATACAAGTCTCTGACACCACAGACTTGGCCATATGAATAAGAAAGGCATGAAATCCCTCCTTTCTAAAAGCATGCTACAACGTTTAAAGTCTATAGATTTAGATTTTTATGGAAACTGTGTTTATGGCAAGAAAAAGAAAGTTAACTTTTAAAAAGTGGTTCAAAGTTATAGTCAAGAAAACTGGAGCTAATGTATATTGATGTATGGGATCCTATTATAGTTCAATCTATTAAAAGATCTTCATACTTTCACTTTTATTGATCACACTAAGAAGGTATGGGTGTACTTCTTAAAATAAAAATTTGATGTATTTGATGTGCTTAAGAAGTGAAAAACTATGGTTGAGAATGAGAGATTTGAAGTTGAAATGCCTCAGCTCAAATAATAATGACAAGTATCGTGATAGGAAGGCCGAAGATAATTGTGCCTCAAAGAAGATCAAGTATGAGTTCACTATCTGAATGACACCAGACCAAAATAATGTTGCAGAGTGTATAAATAAAACTATCACAAAGCTTACCGAGAGCATGAGATTTCATATTGGATTACCTAAACAATTTTGAGTGGAAGCAATGAATATTGTTGTTTATCTAATCATTCACAGTCCCTCAATACCTCTGAATGAAGGGTTACCTAAAAAAGTTTGAAGTGGCAAAGAAGTTTTAGTTATTCATGTTTAGTTGATGCAAGTTGTAAGAGTAAGCTTGATCTAAAATCTATCAAATGTACTTTCACTGAGTATGACTCAGATAAATTTGGTTACATATTCTAGGACTATCATAATCAAAAACTCATCAGGACTAGGGACATCACTTTCAATAAAATAGAGATATATAAGAACAAAAATAAGACTCAAGGTGATTCATCACTTACCCCTAATGACCCTTCCATATATGTGAGATAGAAAATGCTAGTGATTAAGATGAAAAGGAATAGAATTTCAAATTAATGAAGTATAGGAAGTACCACAAACACTTGCTACTAAAATCAGCAGATTCGACAGAATCTCACGATCAACATAGAGGTATTCTCCTTCACTGTATTATTTATTACTAACTAATAGTGATAAGCCAAAGTGCTCTAATGATGTCTTTCAAGTTGATGACTCAGAAGGGTAAAAGTTTGCTATGGATGATGAAATAGTCACTTATGTAAAACAAGATATGAAAATTGGTGAAACTACCAAATGACAAGAAAGCATTGAACAAGAAGTGGATTTACAAACTAAAAGTACCATATTATAGCAAGTAATATATAACAGCTTATTGTGAAATGATTTCAGCAGAATCAAGGAGTTGACTGTACTGAAAGATTCTCTCAAGTGGTGAAAATGACAACTAACAAAATTGTCTTGAGCATATTAGCAATGAAGGATCTACATCTAGAGCAAATAGATGTAAAGATAGTCTTCTTGCACGAAAACTTAGAAGAAGAGTTGCAAATGGTGCAACCATAAGATTACATAATTCCAAGAAAAGAAAACATAGTGTGTTGGTTCAAGAAGAGTTTATATAATTTGAAGCAGACACCAAGACAGTGGTACAGAAGATTTGATAGGTTTATGTCAAATAGTGGGTATACGAAGTGTCAGTTAGATCATTGTTGCTTCTTTATGCATTTTGATAACGATTATAATATTCTTCTCCTATATGTGGATGACAAGCTGATTGCAGGATTAGATATGGAGAAGATCAGAGACCTGAAGAAGCAACTATCAAGAGAGTTTAACATGAAGGATTTAATTCCAGACAAGAAAATTTTCAATATGAGAATCAATAAGGACGAGAGTGCAAGTTCAGTAAAGTTATCTCAGACAAAATAGGTTGAAAAGGTCCTTCAGAGATTTAACATGAGTGAAGCAAAGCCAGTTAGCACACTCTTGGCTAATTACTTTTGACTATCTAAGTTTGAAGCGGAGCGAGAACAAATGGGGAGAACCTCATATGCTTCAACTGTTGGAAGTCTAATGTATTTCAAGATACATATAAGACCAGATATTGCATATGTAGTGAGAGTGGTTAGCATGCACATGAGTAACTCAGGCAAACATCATTGAGAGGCAATGAAATGGATTCTCTAATACCTGAGAGAACTAATCAACAAAGCACTTTGCTTTGAAAGTGTAGAGATTGAACTACATGTTATATTTTCACTTTAGAAAACACAGTAATGAGTTGGGTTTCCAGGCTACAAAAAAATGTTGCACTTTTAACTACAGAAGCTGAGCATATTATTATCATATAGGCTAGTAAAGAAATTATTTGAATGCAAAATTTTTTTATAGCATTTAGCAAAGGGCAAGTAAATGGAAGGCTTTATGATGATGGTATAAGTGTCATAAATTTAGCAAAGAATGGTGCACTTTTAACCACAGAAGTTGAGCATATTATTATCATATAGGCTAGTTAAGAAATTATTTGAATGCAAAATTTTTTGATAGAATTTAGTAAAGGACGAGTAAATGGAAGGCTTTATGATGATGGTTTAAGTGTCATAAATTTAGCCAAGAATGGTGCATTTCTTGCCAAGATGAAACATATCTATCTAAGGTATCCTTTTATCTGTTTACTACTAGAAAATTATCAGTTATCTTCGGAGAAGATACATGCTACTTTAAAATCTTACAGACATATTGACGAATACAGTGATAATTGAGAAACTAAAGCTATGTTTAGAGTCAATTGGTGTTAAGGAAGACTAAGGTAAAGGTAAACTACACAACCTTTGACTATAACAAATGCTACAGCTGTGGAGAAGCAAGATTGATCTTAATCAAGCTCCAAGTGGAAGATTATTATTATATGGAACCTGATTGTGTCGATCAATTGGAGATGTACTATTGAATAACTCTTACTTTCATCGGTCGAACTAGGCAGTGAACCCTTTGGGGAGTCGTGCTGCCACCTGAAAATTTTATTTCGGTGTATAGCACCTTGGCGTTGCAATTGGAAGTGCCTCGATGCTATAGCTTAGAGATCTTGGCTTCAATAATAGAGAAAATAGCATTTCAGCATCAAGAGAATAGTATCTCAACAACAAAATTCATAGATTTGCATCAGAAAGATAGAGAAGACAACACCTTAGCAGTGCATCAAGTAGCGTCGCAGCGGTCATGTAAGGACCAAACCGGTCTGGTCTAAATAGACTAGACCATTAAGATATTGAATCGTTGATTTCCCTTCGAAACCCACTTCTCTTGCACGATTTAACCCAAGCCACCATCCTTATCTCACATGATTTTGATTGTTGCTCAACCTTGCCACCCTTCATCTCTCTCTTTCTCTCTCTCTCTCTCTCTCTCTCTCTCACACACACACACACTAGAGCGTCCAAGCTGAAACACCCTCGCTCGATAATCCTCCAACTGCCAACCAGTATTCTAGTTACACTTCCTCCACACTCCTCTTCGCATCCAATATCTCTTTCTTAGCTGCCGCCTCTTTCCTCCACCTTTCTCAAAACCTTAGACTTCGTTGCATATGCTTCCTCAATCAAATTAAGTTAGTGAGTAGTTAATTTCCTCTCTAAGCACTTGTTTACTAAATTCTTAATTCTTTTTATTTATCTACGAATTGCTAATATTTTAGATTGATGTTTTAAGGTTAGATTATATCATTATTAATTCAATTGTAATGCTTGATTATTCGACTAGGAGAGAATCCTAAATTAGTTATTAATCATGATTTTAGTTCCTCTCTTAATGGAGATTGATTTTAAATTACAATCATTCACTTTTATTGCCTATAAATTTTCTATTAGAACTATGTTAGAGGGGCTAATTTTCATTAAACACTCATTATACTGTTGTAATTCTTGTTATGATCTTAAATGTTAAACTAGGCCAATGTGTGTAGGGCCTTCTAGTTAAATCTCTTAGAGATTGGTGGTGGAATCCCATTTAAATTAGGGTTTTATGTTGCTCTACATGAGGTAAGTAATGGCTGTTTATTAAGGGATAAGCGTACCCTTCGTCATTATAGGCATTAACCTTATTATGTGTACCAGGATTCCTAGTTATTGTATAGATTTACCAGTCCTATTATTGAGATTCTATTACTCGTCACATAAATGCTAGTAGATATTTAATTTTTCATATTCATAATAAATTTTGTGACTTGTTAATCTTGCTTTACAATTACATAGCTTCCTGCACATTTAGATGATTCTTATACTTGTAGCATTTATTGTCGTTGCATGTTATACTTGCCTTATATTCAAATTTTGCAGCTCATATTTATACACAACTAATGTCAATCATATTATTATAATAACCCTATTAATTGCTAAAATATTATTCATATAAATTTATATCGGTATTAAAATCATTTTATTATGGGTAGCCGGACCGAAGGGTCTTTATTTATCTTTCTTTGTTCAGGGCATCATAGAAAACTGATTAAATATGCATAATACTTATATACACATATGCACAATTAGATATTATTAGATAATTAAAAAAATAAGTGACAGGTGAGTCATTTGATAGATGTAGTTGAACATCCTTGGTGCAATGACATTTATTCAAGCATAAGAATGCAACGATGTAGATATTTCATGCACATGATCATGAGTATATAAGTAGCTTAAATTGCATAAGCATATGCATTTTCTTTATTGATTCACTACTACCTTAGAAATAATAACTTGAGGTATCAATTTTTACATTAGTTGTAATCATTGAACCTTTTTCATTTGTTTATGCTACATGCCCCGGTCCTTTATCGTTTATGTTTTACTAAATAGTATTTATTTGTTTTGATTCATCAAACTCATTTGTTATAAAATTTTCTCATAATAGGTTCTGTTATTGTAGTTGTTTATTTTCTTGTTATTATCAATTTAACATTATTATTATTGTTATATAAAAAAATTCTCTCTCATGAGTACAAAACAAGTCTCATATAGCTTCATCACATCTCGTGTAGCCATTGTGTACTGCCTTTTGGACCTAGGGTGTAATATCTAGGACCCAAACACTCATTCCACAAGATAGAGAGCTAGCACCTTGGCGCTACAGTAGCAGTGCCATGGTGCTAGGACCCGTGCAAAAAAACCTGAATGACAATGACTCCAGCGCCTAAGCACCAGGCCATAGCGTCACAGTGCTACAAAATGATAGAGTACATGTTTAGTCAATTTTTTACTTTTTTTTAGTTCTTGTAATTTTTCTCCACTCTCTTCTGAGTGTAAGTGAAAAGTGCATCCCCTAGAGTGTGAGTAGTGTGGAGAGACATGAGTGAAGTGTAAAATTATATTATTCTCCTCATTTCATTCATAGTAGATTTTTTAGTGTGGTGTGACCTCATGATTTTTTTTTTTCATTCTCAGTTTTTCCACGTTAAATCTAATATCTTTTATTTTCTTGTGTTTTGTTTGCATCTGTTCAAAGTTTTGCTCAGAATCTCTCGAATTGATTTCCACGATTTGATCTCCCAATACAATATACATGGTGCCATAATCCATATCATAATCAGGCACAGCTACAGCAAGTATTGTCTAACTAGTTCCTAAAGCATAGGCCATTAAACAATAGATAAAGAATATTTAACACCACTATAAGTCAGATGCCTTACTGCATATTATCAAAATAGTATAAAAATTGCATATTTTCTAGAAAAATAATCTGCAGGATCAAGTGAAGACCAACCTGAGCATTATGTGTACAGAGTACACGTGTCTTCTGGTTAGTCAACGGACCCAAAAGTGCTTTGCTTAGAACCCAGTTAGCAACATGTGAATCAACAGCACTCAATACATCATCAAGCAAGTATAGATCGGAGTTGCGATATATGGCTCTGCAAAAATTCAAAATATGTTCAACTTCTTAACCGCAGTTTTTAATTCTTGACCACAAATACTGATGGGACATTTGACCTAGCCAGTGCAAGGCGAGCCCTCTGACCCCCAGATAAATTGAGCCCTTTCTCCCCAATATATGCCAAATCACCTCCCGTCATACGTGAAATGTCAACATCAAGTGCACATGCATGCAATACTTCTCCATACCTATTTCAGCGAACATGTCAGATGTATGATAAACTAATTATAATAATACGAATCAAATCTGGATAGGAAAATGTAAAAAGGGATTTCATGCTGAAGAAATTGTTGATAGGAGGAACATTGTCCTGAAAGTTACCAAAGTCTAGTTTGTGTTCTATAACATGAATTTAGGTGAACTATAAAGGGCTTCTGGTTAGCCCAATAATAAAAGCAAAGGACAGATCAATCATAGTTTTAATATTAAAAAATTAAACTCTAGTGATTTTATTGAAAGGAATACCGTTTAAAGTCCTAAAGCATGAGGACAAATGGACGTACTGAAACCTGAGCTATGGAAGAAATAACGTAAAACACTGAAACCCAGGCAGATCAATAAAATTAATTTTTGTTTAATTCTAGGTTAGAAACAACATAGCCACCTTTGGCATTATATTTGCTAATATGCTCAACATGAATTTACAATTTTCATTGGCACGTATGTAACTGGATTATATATGGATCGAAGTTATGATGCTTGGTATCAGGAATATTCTCATAAAGGGTAGAATGCTGACCGTGGAGTAATAATTTCATCTCCAAATAAAATATTATCACGTACTGAACCTGACTGTATCCATGGTACCTACATCAGCACTTAGGAAGAAACATGAGACTATTGCAACAACATTAAATATTACAAAAACAATTAGGGAAAAAAAAAGCTCTCCCACTGGCATATGCAAAACAGATACTTAAATGATCAAAATCTACAAAAGTAGCCAAAAAGTAACCTGTGGTACATATGCTATGGATCCACAGAAATGCATACACCCATGGATAAGTCTCATTTCTCCTAGAATGGAATTTAACAAGGACGATTTACCTGAACCAACCTGGACAAAAAATAATCAACCAAAAGTTAGATAAAAATATAGTTAAAATAATAATAATAAATCTCTAAAGAAAAAACTGACAAAAGATGAAGATAACTTAAACATTGGAAAATATAAAATAACCAAATCAAAGGTATAAAAAATACAATAGTACTACAACAACAACAACAACAACAACAAGCCTTAATCCCACTAGGTGGGGTCGGCTACATGAATCCTTCATCACCATTGTGCCCTATTATGTGTCAAATTCTCATTTAATTCAAGTATACTAAGATCATTTTTTATACATCTTAACCAAGTCTTTTTAGGTCTACCTACCTTTCTTAACATAAGGTAAATCTAATGCATCTACTCTCCTAATTGGGTCATCGGACGACTGACGCTTTATGTGGCCAAAACATCTAAGGCGACTCTCCCTAATCTTATCTACCACTGGAGCTACTCCAACTTTTTCCTGAATATACTCATTTTGCATTCTATCTCTAAGAGTAAAGCTACTCATCCACCGCATCCTCATCTCGTAACACTTAACTTAGTCTTATGCTTCTATTGGCCAACATTCACCATAAGTCATTGCGTGTCTTACCACCATCTTATAAAATTTTCCTTAAGTTTAAGTGGAACTTTTCTATCACATAATAAATGCATTCCTCTTCAACCATCCAACTTAAATTCTACTAATAACATCTCCATCTATTTCACCATCATTTTGAACAATAGAACCTAAATATCTGAATCGATCACTCTTATTAATGATTTGATCACCTAAAGTCACAACATTACCACTAAAACTTCTACAACTAAAATTACACTCCATATATTCGCTTTAGATCTACTTAGCGAAAACCTTTAGACTCTAAAGTTGACCTCCATAATTCAAGTTTCTATTGGACTCCCTCTCTAGTCTTATCAACAAGAAGAATGTTATCAGCAAAAAGCATACACCAAGGTACATCTTCTTGTAAATGCCTTGTAAGAACATCCATAACTAAAGTAAAAAGATAAGGGCTTAATGTTGATCCTTGATGTAATCCAAATAGGAAAATATTTTGTCAATCCTCCTTGTGTTTGGACACAAGTACTCTAGTATACATATCCTTAATGACTTGAATATAACCAATATTAACTTCTTTTTCTAGAACTCTCCAAAGAACATCTCTTGAGACTTTATCATAAGCTTTCTCTAAATCAATAAATATCATATGTAGATCCTTCTTACTTTCTCTATGCTTCTCCATCAAACCTCTTAACAAATGTATAGCATCCATAGTAGATCTACCTGGCATGAAACCAAACTGATTGTGAGAAACAAGTGTTTCAAATGATTACCAGGCTTGTTAAGTACTTAAAACACAAGAGGATATATATAAAATTACTTTGAGAAATTATTAAATAAGAGTTTCTAGAAGAAATCATTTTGGAAGAGCATAACTAAAAATATGGTGAAAAATATATTATAGATTTATCCAAAATAATAAACTAATATTTAAAAAAGAGGCATAAAGGTAAGACCTTATGTCCATATGAGATACCTATTCAGATTTATAAAATTATGGGGGATAATGTAATGATTTTGTTACCAAATCCTTTCAACAGAATTTTAACAACAAAAGGATCCAAAATATTGGAAAGAAAGTATTTTGGTACCAATATTTAAAGATATGTCTCAAAATATCTCCGAACTATTTTTGTGAGAACAATTTAGTCTTAGAGTAACATATTTCTTCAATTTAGTCCCTCAACAATACAAAATTGATCCATCGAGAAACATTTTGGATAAATTTAATATACTCAAGAAACTAATGAAAGAAATATGGTACTCTGGGACTAACTTGGCCACATGAATAGTCAAGGACTTTTGGAGTTTAACCTTAATATTTAACAATAAAGGTGGCATTCATGATTGTTCTAACAATAGACGAATCAAACATATGAGTCATATAATTAAACTATAGCAAAGTGTACCTGAACACAAGCTTAGAAAAAATTTCAGCCATTTAGGATAACCAATTTAGTTTCAAAATAGAAATATCTATTATGAAAATAATATTTTAAGACAATGAATGGAGAAATATGAAGAATAAATAAAGAGTCTACATATAATTTTCATTGATTTTGAGAAAGCATATGATTAGTTGAAAACTACAAAAATTGATTTGATGTGCTTTAAGGCTAAAGGGAATGTATTAAAAATATGTTCACATTATAAAGATTTGTATGATTGACTACTGACTAGCATTAATAGTAGTGGAGTAACCCAAGAGTTTTCAATTACCATAGATTTACATCAATTTTGTATTGATTATGGAGATACTAAAATGAGGTGCTTTGGTATACTCATTTTCAAATGATAAATTCTAGTGATGAGAAGTTCATTGAAATAAGTGAAAAACTAGAATAGTAGAAGAAATATTTAGAAGATAAAGGCATTGGAATTAATAAAAAAAATAGGTATATAATATGCAATTTAATTGGTATAATGTTACCCAATATCAATTAATATTATTAAAAGATAAGGCGATACCTATGTGTGATAAGTTTAAGTATCATGAACATAATATATAGATGATAAATTTCTATAGTTAAATTGAAGAATTGCCTCAAGAGTTTAGTGATAAAATGATTTTCTAGAGGTTCAAAGATAAATTTTATAAAACTACAATTAGGCCAATGATGATGTATATATCTAAATTTTTGGTTGTAAAAAATTCATTAATATCTAAGTTTTGTATAGTAAAAAAGAGATGTTGACATAAATGTGTGGTAAAACTAGCAAGGATAAATTAAATAATTATTGTATTAGATAAAACGTTAGATTGAAATTTATTGAAAATATAAGTAATAATGTGGTTTGGGAATGTACAATAAAGGGTAAAAAAATGTGCCCATTTAATGAGTTACACAAATAAATGTCAAAAAACTAGATCTAAGATTACATGAATGGAATTTATTCAAAATGATTTGCAAAAAATAAGTATAATACCCAGACAATACTTATTGGAAACAAACGCAAAATAAGAAATTATAATGCTTGCAAAGGCAATTGATAACAACTTAATGCATTTCACTATAGTAATAATATTCGTGCGTGTGTCTATATATACATACATACATACATACACACATTCAAATATATATATATATATATATATATATATATATATATATATATAAAGAGAGAGAGAGAGAGAGAGAGAGAGAGAGAGAGAAATACAAGAGAAAAAATAGATAGAATATGATAGATATAATAACCTTAATTGAGAGAATATGTTATAGAATAATGACATAATTTTTAAAAATCACTAGCTTACAATATGATAAAACCTCTAAGCAAACACTCCCACTAAAGGTAGAGTTGAGATCCAACTTGTTGGAAAGATTGGAGAAATAAATTGTCCCAAAGTATATTTGTTGATTGTTTTTGTAGCAAAGATGAGTGATCTTTCATAAATCACATGTCAGATGAAGTGACAATCAACTTTAATGGGTTTAAGACTAAATTGGTCCCTCGACTATTTATGAAAGACCAATTTAGTCCCAGACTAAACATGAGGACTAATTTGGTCCCTTGACTATTTGATCAAGGACCAAGTTGGTCCTTTCGTTTGGAATTTAATGAAAAGTTGTAGAGAAATAATGAATACTACAAGGCATTTTCGGAATAACAAAAAATAAAAATAAGTAAATAACTAATAAATCCTACCATCTTCATATTTTCATTCACATACTGCATCACAGAAGGATCAATTTGATCCCTAATCAAATAGTCAATGGACCAAATTGATCCTCCTGTTAAGTCTGAGACTAAATTGGTCCTTTATAAATAATTGAGGGACCGGTTTGGTCTTAAACCCCAACTTTAATATAATTATTCTCTTTTTAAATGATAACGATTTTAACAATGCAGATTATTGCCTAATAACTACACCTAAGAAATCTAGACTAACAAATATAAAATACATTCTACTATAAGATTTTTAATCCACTTCATTTCATAGGGAATGTAACATGAACATATTACAGCTTCAATGTTATATCTAGAAACAACTTACCTTTTTTCATTTCTAAGAGAATTTATTCCCACATAAACACAATATTCTTGAGTAGACTTCTAATCTTTAATGAATTTGGCAATAACCAACATTAGAGTTGACTTCAATTTTTAAATAATTGTTTTTTCTTTTTTTGCGGATGTTGACTTACTACTCCAACAACAAAAAAAGATATTAGGTGGTTAGTAGATAAGCATACCCTACACCATAATAAAATCTCACCTTATGGACTTGGGTGGGCTAAAAAAAAAAAATTATATAAGCATATCAAGCAAACATTAATAATAAGTATTACATTTCAAATTTTCATAATCATTAAATATTCATAATGTAACCATAGAAGAGAGAATTGGTTGCCACCTAAGATTGACCATAATTAAAGTTTCTCTTGAATTCTCTCTAATCTTATTTACAAGAAGAATATCATCAGCAAAAAGGATACACCAAGTGTCACATCCTGAGTCTGGAAGATGGTGTATCCCGACAACATGAGGCATGATGAAACAATATGAAAATCTATTTTATACTCACAAAAGAGAATTCATGTATACAACAATAATAATGTTGAACTGATGATAACAAGAGAAATAAATAACTTCTCATTACATTAATAAAATTCATATAGTAGTCCAACAAAAAAGAAGAATAACATTTAATAACAAGCAAAATAATATTTAACAACAACATCCAAAATAGAACTAAAAGAAACACTACCAAGAAATAATTTTACCAGAACCCAACAACATAAAGGAAAGTGAAACTATTACATAAAAAACTCAAAAATACGAGTACTAATTATGGTACAAAAGTGACTCTAGTGAAGAAGATCCTCAACTACATCAATAGGACATGTTATGGTTAAAGTTTACAACAAATGAGTTTGATGGATCAAACTCAGTAACTAACTGCAATTTATTAAAACATAAATAGCAAATTACTAAGACATGCAATGTGACAACTAACGAAAAAGTTGATATCCTTAAATAATTATTACTAAAATAATAGTGAATTAGTTAAAGAATGATATATACTTATACAACTTATGCTAATTATATACTAATGATTATATGCATGAAATATTTACAATCATACAGTCTTATGCTAGAATAAATGTTATCACATCATGTATGCTCAACTATATCTATCTGATGACTCATCCATCACTTATTATTAATTAATAACATTTAATTATACATATGTATATATATTACACATATATAGCCGATTTTCTACAACATCTTAAATAAAAAAATATATGCACCAATCCCATAAAAATCTAATGATTTCTCTAAGGACCTATCGATCTGACTAGCCATAAAAAAAGGCTTCTAACACCAAAATAAATTTATATGAATAATATGCTAGTACTTATCAAAGATATTATTTACAAAATAACTAATATAAATCATATACAAATATGAGCTATAAAAATTGAATTTGAAAGTAAAATGCGGAGACAATAAATGCTACAAGTATAAGACTCAACTAAATATGTAGGAAGCTATGCAACTATAAAGCAAGGCTAACTAAGTATCAAATTCATTATGAACATGAAAAATAAAAATCTACTAGTATTTATATGATGAGTAATAGAATTTCAATAGTATGACTGACAAACCTACACAATAACAAAGAATTTTTGTACAAATGATAAGAATTATGCCCCTAAAAATGAAGGGTACGCTTATCCCCTAATAAATAATAATTACTTACTTCAAGGCGAGCAATACAAAACTCCCCATTTTAATTGAGATGCTGCCAAATCACACTAGGTGAGATCAACTACAAAGACCTACACAAGAATATATTAACTTAATACCCATGCTTATAATGCAAGTTAGACATACAATAGCATAAGGCCTACCCTACCCAAAACTTAATTATATGAAATATTAACTAAAAGCATTAGAATCAATCAACAACATATGGAACATAATTATTATAAAGAATTAACCTCACCCTAAACTGATCAAGGATTTCTACAAATTTATACCTTTTAAAACCTAAAATAATTTGCTAACAACTAGTTGGATATACGCGACCGACACAACTTCTTAATCTACAGTCAAGAAATACTGAAAATTACAATAACTATAACCGAAAAATTTAACTCGGTTTAAATCAAGTCTCCTTGATAGTTGTAGGAAGGGAAAGAGCTTAGCTCACAGTTGGAGCAAGACAAGCAAATGGATAGTGGCTGGCGGTTAGGGTTTTGGGCGAGGAAAGAAGACGAAGGAGGAGAGAGATGTGGTGGCTAAGAAAGAGAGTGAGGCAAAAAAATGCCCTAAAGGCGATCGACCCTTAATTTGCAAGTGAAGGTAGCAAAATTGAATGAAGAAAATTGCAAAATTAAAACAATTAGTAGCAACTATGGCAATTTGAGTGAAAGGAGGAGGTTGGGTTCGACGTTTGAATAGCCTGATCTCTATTCAGTCCTTACAGCAAGGTACATCCACCTATAAATGTTTAGTAAGAACAACATAACTAAATCAAAAAAAAAAACTAGCTTAAAGCCGATCCTTGATTTAATCCAACTGAAATATGAAAATACTTGTTCAAACCTCCTTGTGTTTGAACACAAGTAGTAGCTCCAGTGTACATATCCTTAATGACTTGAATATAAGTAAGATTAAGGGCGTTTGGGGGCTAGTCGAGGAAAATTTTTTTGACTCGTGGCGGAAATTTCTTATCGGTGATTCTATTTAGAAAACTCTATTCAGAATCTGCGTCTTTGTAGGCATTTGTCGAAATATTTGAAATGTCCCGTCTATATAAAATAAATTTAAACGAGCGAATAAAAATATGATAAGCGATACTCATATGTAATGTAAGTCAGTAATAAATTACATTAATAGATTGCACATCACTTAATAAACAATACTACCTAATTAATAATAATAATAATAATAATAATAATAATAATAATAATAATAATAATAGAAGTACAAGAAGTAGTACGATCAAAATATTAAGCCTAATATCCTGTTTATCAAATCTTTTTAAAAAAAAATTTATTCTTCTCTCTTCTGATTTATTTAATGTGTCACCCTCATTAGTCGATCCATACGAGTAGTTCTGATCACTCTGTTGTATTTCTTGGACACCTGAAAAATCTTCTCCCATAGTTTCCTTCCCCATGAAGTGAATACATAACATTCTGAAACGGTTCAATACACAACTCTAGACTCAGTAGAGCTCCTTGAACTCATATTTCCTGATAAAGCAAATTGTGTAAGCAATAAAAATATTAATATGAGCACTGGTCACATTACAAAATATTTTTCAACTAAAAATGAAACGGCAAAATATTTATTTCCCCAAAATAGATATTTGTTTAATAAAAATAGAAGGGTTACAATTATTAACAAAAAAGATAGTAATTTGACTAAGTAAAATTACTTAACCATTGCAAGGCTTCGCCGTATAGAAATACCTGCAAGAAGCTCAAAAAAGACATAAACAAATGTAGAAAGATACATTAAAGTAAATTATAATGATCAGGCTCAGTGAAAATCTATCCCAGAGCAACATTATATGTGAGCATCCAAACTTCAAAACTAAGAGTTATAATCATATAAAATGCTGCTAGCCTTAACGATAAAAAAAATAACAGTAATGCCATCATAGCCATTTTCTTCACTATCGGAGAGAATCAGTCAACAAGCAACAGTTCTAGATACCACATAAGTAGGAACAATAGTACGACCAACCAAATTAAGAGTTTCCAGATATATTGTGTATGATGACAAGGAAGAGATAAAAGGGCGGCCGCACCTCCTCCAAGACAAATAAATAGCAATACCAAAAGAGCATCCAGCAAAGAGCCAAAATAAACTCCAAGATACCAAACCAAGTCACCACCGGCCGGGTAAAACAACAAGAACTAAAACGATAATATATGAGTCAACTCAATCTTATCACCAACAAGACTCACGAAAGACACTAGCGAAGCAAAGGCGACAAATCAATTACCAAAGAATGCAAAGAAACCAACAAGATTAGCAATAACAACAGTCTACCCAATTCGATCAGCAGTACAAAACAGAAAATCAATAACAGCTATGAAAGCCACCCCGCCAAAGCCATGACACCACCAATCCGTTTACATGAGAACCCAAAGAAAAGAACAGGAGCAGCATTAATTTTGAGCCAACCCAATCCTATCACTAACAGCAACAACAACAGCTTTGAAAGACACCCAGCCAGAGCAAAGGCAGCACAAATCCAATTTCCAAAAAATGCAAAGAAACCAACAAGATCAGAAAGAACAACAGCCTACCTAATTCGATCAGTAGTACAAAACAGAAAACCAATAACGGCTCTGAAAGACACCCAGTTAAAGCAAATGCAGCACAAACAAGTAAACCCAATAACAACAATAACAAGATCAGCAATAACAACAGCCAACCTAATTTGATTAAGAATAGAAAACAGAAAATCAATAACAGCTCCGAAAGACACCCAACCAAAGCAAATGCAGCAAAAATAGGTAAAGCCAATAACAACAACAAGAAGATCAGCAATAACAACAGCCCACAAAGGTAAAGCAATAACAACAGCTCTGAAATCATTTATGCTAACATTTTTAATTGAGACAGCAAATAGCATTTCAGGTAACAACTTCAAGTAAATTTGATGATGAATACATTGTAGAACTAATTAACACTTCCCCATAACTTAAAGATAATCCTTTATCAATCAGTAATTAGTTTGTAGGAGTGAGTGCATTCAAGCAATAGAAAAGCAAGGAAGAGAAAAAGCAGATCCATTAATTGACCGATCAAGTGAATGCCACCTAGCCCAAAAGGAAATAGCATCAACTATACCACCATAAGAGAGAAGGGGAAGGAGCTGCCAAATAATCTCCCACACAATGAAACCACCATAAAAAGGAATCAAACCCTCTAGAGTCACAAGGCAATCACAAGTAAAGGCCCCACGTCTGACCATCCACCTACCAATCAGTGTGAAAACAACTATTCCAAAATGCAATAAAGAATAGAGGTTAAGATATGAAAGCATATTTTATTTAAGCATCTTGAATAAATTACAAAAAAGAATAGAGGTTAAGATGAATATGTAACATTAGAATTAAGCACAGAAGATGAAACAATAAATTTCTGCTCACTTCAGTGCAAAAAAAATTGCAAAGTTATTACCTTTAACAGTTTGACTCAAATTTAGCTAGGATCAAACCTCCAATTGCAGCTTCATATAAGACATTTCCCCCGCTTCAAGATTTTAAATGCTACAATTTGACAATGGACACTTGAGATTAAAAAACTGCTCTTTCTTATATCTTCAACAATATGACAATGGACTCTAGTTCGAAAGAGCCAAAACTACTCTTTCTTATATCTTTCTTATATCTTCACAGTTCGATCAGCAACTAGAGTCCTTGTTCATGCCCTTCACAACAATAATATTATGAAATGTTCAAAAAAGTCAAAATGTCATCAACTTATTTTCCTCCATCACTCTCCTCACCTTCCTCACATCTTCCAACCTGAATGAAGATGCGTAAATATTGGAAATAGCCAAGATAGCTAATATATTAACTCTTTATTGTTCTAAATGATAAATTATAATATTGAAACTAACTTAATCTCCAAAAAATATACAATATTATAAATATAGTAGATGTGTCTTTGGTATAGAAGAGTTAAAGTCTATCATCACATAAAAGGTTACCAATATCACTACTTGTTATCATTGTGAGAGTTCTATACTTAGAGCCATAATATCTTAGAATAATATCTTAGAGCCATAATTTATACCTCATTTTATATTCTCTAAGGCATTTGTAATTTGCTCTCGTAACTCTTTCATCTCCTCAGCTCCTTCTCCGTCCTATGTCTCCAACTCCGTGGCATGTTGACTCGTTTCAACCATTGAGTAGCCCAACCGATATTCGAATGCTTCAGGTGGAACAAATGATTGGTCGTTATCAACAATGTTGAACTCTACGTCGTGGTGTGATGGGTAACGACGATTATGTAATTATCTAGCCATAGTCGTACTATTTTAACACCTTCTTGAAGAATGCAGCGGGCATATCATGTAGAATAACCCTTTTTCTTCAACACTCCAAGGCTCACAATTACACCATAGCGATGAGTGACGTTTATTAAATAATTCTTTCCGGCCCCTGGTGACTTGGCTGCTCCTTTCAAAATCAAGAATATGATATTTCGTTTCCGAAAAAGGTTTCAGGAACCCTCGTTGCATTGGGTAACCAACATCAACAACGTAATATTTTTCTGTTTACATTTCTAATTAGAATATGTAAAAAATATCATATTCATTGTACTCAATGGATGATTCATTACAGTAATACCTGGATGAGGCAATGGGAAGTTGTTTTTTTGCGGCGAGACATTGTTGAATATCGACTATCGCGACTTTTTTCATCATCATTAAAAAAATGACATATTGAAATCACATATGCCATCACATTCGTGTAACATCATGTATAGCGACCTTGTCAGTTGATGACACACGCGCATCAACATGTGTTCCATCAATTGCTTCAATACAATCCTACAATAGAATTCGCTGTAAACTTAGGTGATAATAAAAAATGGTCAATTTCAAATAAACTTACAAATGAAGCATACCTTGAAATATGGCATGTATCGGCAATTATGCAGAATTTCAGTAAGTATGTTATGGAAAGTTGAATCTATCGGCTTTATAATTTTAGTTGATAAACGTACCAAAGCATCAAGGCCAACAGAAAAGTATCTGCTTATGATTTCGGAGGAATCGCAGCTACGATAGATTCATTATGCAATAAAATATACAGTGTTAAAGCCAAGACTTCTCTAGTCATAGTTTTTGAAGATCCACTAAGTTCATGTAAATTTTCTAATTTCTGTAGCAGGTCAGTGAAAATAACTTGTGACATATGAAACATATTATGAAATCTCCCTAGGTGCCTTGCTAGTAACTCATTGATCCAATTTTCTCCAATAAATCTGGATCATACATGGAGTCTTGCAAACATAAGTCTCATAGTACTTATGTATTAAATATATTGCAGTGACAATCGTAGTCACAGGTTCATCATCATCATCATCCATAACTGCAGCTAATGACAAAATAACATACGTCACTATATTAACCTTTACAGATTAAGGTACTAAACAAAATTCCTGCAACTAAAAAAGTTCAACAGTTTACAGGAACAAGTATAGCAAGTAATGAAGTGAACTCTCCACTACCAGATCACGATAAAGTTTAAATTTTGACAGATTAGAAAACATCACCTAGCTAAACATCACGTGATTCAAAATAATAGCATAGATAATGAACTCTCCGTTCAGGTGTCATAGCCACAAAGATCTCTCACTTGTTTGGATCTTCAAGCAACTTGGTAGAATGCAAATAAAGTGGAATATCATCAAAAACTTCGACAATTATATCTAAAATAGTGATCGCCTCAGATAGTGATGGCGTAACAGTTGCCTTATTCGCTCTGGAAGTGTATGCACTGACTAATTCTGATATCTGATGTCGGAGGAATCCAGCACCTCCCTTTTTTTTTCTAACCTCTCGGAGCTAAAGCTAGTAAATGCTGATGAGATTTGGTGTGAATCTATGTAACAATTCATTATCGAATCATATGAAACGGACCTTTGCTCGAATAATTTTGTTCATCGCATATATTCGACTTCTTGATTTGGTGTCCAAGAATGGGCAGCAATCACACCCGAACATGAGATCCAATTTCTCTTCAATTTCAGGATCTAAGTCGCAATATTTAAATTTCTTCGCATTTGGTAATATCTTCAAGAACACATGCAATTATGTTTAGATGTTATGTTCATATGAACTCTTTGTCGAGTTATTAGAATGGAAAATTATGTATACGATAGTTACCATTAGCTTTTCTCGCCACCAATCGTCTGATGCATCAATCGTCTTCTTTGTCGGATCCCATCCCAAACCAGTTGATCCATGTTTCAACTCTTTCCACAATTTTCAATCCTTCTTCAACTGATCCCATTTATTTTTAAGTTGTGTCTTGTTGTACTCCCTTCCAGTTTTCTTCTTAAATTTTTTGGTTAAATTACTCCAACCCTCTTTATTAAAATAGGTCGATTACATTATCTAAGTATCTCCTTTGACAAAGATCACAAAATATTATTTTCACATCTCTCTCCCAAGTAGCACCGGCTCCACCTTCCCTTGGGTTTCCCACTTAAAGATCCTATCATTATCACACAAGCGATGAAACCCAGATGAATTAAACAACAAAGAATTGCAATTATTTAATTTAGTTAGACAATGCTAAACATAAAAATAACTTACAGCGAATATACAATTGTACTTTAGTATTTCTCATGCAAATTTATATGTCTTCAAATAATGTATGTAAGCAATATATTAATAATTCTTCATATTACTAAGAATATATTTTATGTCTAAATTATAGAAGAATCAGTTGCTCTCTTGACCATAGAAATTTAGTATATTACTATCATCGAAGCTACAAAGAAAATGATTAAGTTACAAACTTCTTGGCAAAACTTGTCAAGGGCCAACAAAATGACAATCTTCATTTTGATAGAATAAGTGTTATGCATCTAACCAAGAATATTACATTTCATGCCAGGATGAAGCACATCTAGCTAAGATATCATTTCATTCATTTACTCCTAGTAGACATGTTGATGAAAACAGTAATAGTTAAAACCGAAGCAATGTTTAGCTGCCACATTATAGCCTTTTACTATGATGGATGTTGCAAATTTATAGGAGTATGATTATAACCGAAGATCCAATTTCTGCTCCATTCTAACTGAAGATCCAATTTTTCACAGAGAGGCCCGAATTGAAGATCAAATTTTTCACAGAGAGGTCGGAGTATGATTTCCTCTCAACCTCATGGGCACTTAGCACAAAATAATCTCTCACCCGTTCAAATAACGAATGCTCAAATGAGAGATCAAATACGACGAGCTTCAAAGATTTGTCGGAAACGGATGCTTACCTTCATAGACGATGAAAGACGGCAAAAGAGAGATTAGAAAGAAGCAAAACGGCAAAAGACGGATACGGAAGAAGGAGATCGAAGCCCTGGACTCTCAGATCCGTCAATGGGAGAACAGAAAGAGCACGGGAAAATAGAAAGAGCATGGGCATGGGAGAACAGAAAGAGCACGGGCACGGGAGAACAGAAAGAGCATAAGCCGTAGGGGTAGTTTAGATAAACTTTTTCCCCACAGGACTCCGATCGATGTTCAGCATGGCCAATTCCACACATCAGCGGAAACAAACGGCTGAGCGGCGCAGTTCGAGCAGCGCCCAGAGTAAGACTAAGCAGACTAACTCCGTTTTTTTCTTTTCTAAACTCTCCAAAGTACTTCTCTTGAAACTTTATCATATACTTTTTCTATATCAACAAATATAATATGTAGATCCTGCTTACTCACTTTATACTTCACCATCAAACTACTCAACAATGTAAAGCATCTATAATAGATCTACCCAACGGGTAAACAAGTCCAAGAAGGCCATGGTTTTTAAAGAAGCGGATCTTGATTAAATTGAAGAATGAGAGGTTCCTTAACAGTTCATTCAAAATTATCAAGAAGACCATTGATAATGGATATAATATTATTTTGCTTAATGGTTATAATATTTCTATTAACTTGAACGTTGCTGACTAGTCGCCTTCCTATAAGGATCAAGATGCTTCAAGTGAAGAAGGTGATGCTCCTCTCACTCAAGAAGTCTTTACATGAAGTGTCAAAGAGAAGCGAGATTGGCATTGGTAAAACAGGTCAATCAGTAAGACCATAGTCGATTCAATGCTAGCCACCTCTTATGGGATTGCTTGCCCCTTGAGGGATTGATTACCTATTTTGGACAATCATTAAGGTTTTTTGTTGAGATCATAGTATAAATATATTGCATTAGACTGTTATAGGGATTATTATTTATTTTAGTTCTGCATTAGAGGTTATATTTTCTGCATTCTTCCTATTTGAAGAGCTATATCATAATCTTTTCAGGTAGCGTATCCTTAATCTTGAACAAGATTAGAAAGTGGATCACTCCAACCCTTACTCTTCCCCTCTTCCAACCCGCTAGCTTCACACTCAGCTGCCTACAGCTAACAGCAAGCTGTCAACCTTATTGCAACCCATCCTCCGTCTTTTCAGATTATTTTCTTAGACAACCCTTTTACCCACATCCTAAACCATAATACTGATCCTTTGCCACCACCTTGAATGCACAAGATCGCTGTCAGCAATTTAAAGGCATATCTTTATTATTCTAGCAAAAAATTTAGGCGCAAGTACATCAAAAGTTTCAAGGTTCATTCAAACTAAGGTAATCAAACAGCTTCTTTGTGATAAACTTACAAAGTACTTATTTCTATAACTAGTTATAAAATTATACTTCAAAAAAACAAAAAAAAAAAAAGAAAACTTGAAAAGAAAATAGTTTGATAAAGGTCAAAATTGTCTTGTTCTGAAATTTGAATATCAGCAGTAGGAATAATAATAAGAGAATCTGTGGGTGAGATTTTTGATAATGACCTCTCCAATTACCGTAATAAGAAAGCCCTTTGGAAGGTTCAATGTAATGCCCTTCAATACAGTGCTCTGCTCCTCTTGAACATCAAAACATGACCAAGCAAAGCATGAATCTTGAAATATGACCACATTGGGATTACAATCAAGAGAATGCTGGCAACCAAAGTGGTGTATAGGATCAGTGCGAGATAGCTGGGCATCAGAAGATTGTCCAACATCTGCAGAATGCTCAGGACAGGACAAGAATTTACTGAGTCGCCTAGAAGAAATTACAGCCTGTGACAATTTGCGTAGGAGATTAGCCATGATAAGAATTGTCTAAAAAAATGATAGATGAAAATATAGCAAATGGGGAACTTACATCAATCAGTCCGTTAATGACCCATGGAAAAGAATTCATTGGAGAGATTAACATGTTGAAAAGTGCAACACATGTAAACACCTACACAGCAATACTACAAGTCAAATGTTGAAATTCTCAGAGAGCATAATGCAGCCTATACTAAGATCCTGATAATGCAATCATCAAATAAAGCATAGCCATATTACTCACCATAGCAGCATCTAGAGAGTGGCCCATTAACGTGACGACACCAAATGTAGAAAGTGAAAACAGTGTCGGTGTCGTTGCCCAAAAGAATACACACCATGCATCCAAATATTTTCGAGTCTAAGGTAATCAGTTTCAATGTCAGGATGTAATACATTAAAAGAGAAATAAAAGAAACTGTGTGAGCTTTCAATATGGTTAAACAAAGGTTGTGCTTACTTAATCTTTCTTCTTGCTTTAATTTTTAAAAAGTAATTTTAGTTTAAATAAAAAATGTATTTGGACAATTCTCATTTTGCATGTAAACTTTCAGACTTCATGAGTATAAGATCAATACAACATGAAATAGCTTGTAATTCTATATGATAGTATGATGGTCTTGTTTTATACAGTGCAACAAAACCAAAACATCAGCACAACACAGATAGAAGCCTTAATTTTCTTACAGAGAGTTGCTGCACTTCCAGTAATCTCCTCTTCATCAACCGCTCTGTGAATATGTATTCCCAGCCATACATTTTTAAAATCCGAATGTGCATCAAAAGTTCACTGGTTCCTCTAATTCTGTTCATAGAAAAGGTTGTAACGTGGATATAAACATGATCTTAGTACTACGTATGCAATAACATAAAAAGAGAATGCTATGGCTTGTCGGCATAAAAATAATCCAATGCTGAGCAAACTCAACAGACAACACCTAGCAATTTATTTTGTCATCAAAATAGTAAACAAATAGGAAAGCTTAGGAATAATTTTTGTTCAAAACAAACAGTAAAATAAATGAAGCAATTGCAACCCTACAAATGTCTTTTGACACTTCGAAAAAAAATATACCATATATACGATGCCATATATGTGATGACCCAAAAGCCATTAAAATAATCAATGATATTAAGTATTATAAACAAAACTATTTAAGCTTGCTTATCGACTTAATCCCATTTTATTGAGCATATTAATGTTACAGACAACTTTAAATGCACATGGCTTTAAAGTAATTTAAAAGCATTACCAAGTGATTAAGGTTAATAGACAAATTGAACAAATTAATCATGTTTTAAATGACATTTGCTTAAACCAAAAATAAATTCAAAATTATTAAGGAAGTTTTAAGATTGAATAGAGTTGCATTGTGTTAGTATCATGCTAAAAAGGTAATTCCCAAAATAGTCTCCCGATTATTTGTGTGACCAATTTAATCATGGGGTATCACATTTCTCTAATTTAGTTCCTTTGAATATACAAAATTAATCCAAAAAGAAACCTAACAGAAGTTATGATTCAAAATTGATCCCAATCTAGTCTCTTGACTAAACAAAATTGATCTCAATTTATCAATTAATGGAACATTTTAGTATAGAGATTAAATTAGAGAAAAGTGATATTTCAGGAATAAATTAGCCATATATGAATAGTCATGGAACTATTTTAAAGTTTATGAGAGTATTTGCAACTGAAAAATTTTAAAAATAAAGAGAGGAGGAGGGTTAGGCAGGTGGGGGAATTTAAAACCCTAGCAGTAACAACTAGTTCCACATTGGCAAAACCGCATGGGAGAGGAGCAGGAAAGACTAGAGTTTGATCCTCTATAAAAAGGGGAGGGGAGAATGGGGAGTCAGCGAAGAAGTTTTTCAATCTTACTACACAAATGAGAGATACCGAACACGTGAAGCCCTACCGACTCTCCTTCGTCGCTTGACAGAAGCCCTAGTCGATTCCTCTTGGCCAGTCAAGGCCCTAGCCGACCCTCCTTGCCATGTGAAGCCAAGTTGAGCCAGCCCACTTTCCCTTCATGTGTTCGACCAAGCAAAAATGGGGTAAGGGGAGAGAGAGAGAGAGAGAGAGAGAGAGAAGAAACAACGAGAAAAATCTCCAAATCCCCATATTACCCCTCCCTCCTAAGCTTTGTGTGAGTTTAAGTGAAGGTGTTTTCATACAAATTGAAAAAAAAGAGGTTTTAGGGCTATAATTTTGAGTAAATTTTGAATTCGGTTTTTTATATTTAATTTCTCCTTCCGTAGGTCAAAATCAAAGACCTATACCCTCAATCAATCTTGGATCCGGTACGAGATAAATGCAATTCCCTCCATCAATCTTGAGTCTAAAGTAAGGGAGAAGAGCACGAGAAACACTGCTAAGCTGTTGAAATTTTGTCAAATTGCTGAACTTAAATTTTTTATGTCAAATTAAAATTAAAAAATGGTCGAAAAATGGTCAAATTTTGAAAATAAAAAACATAAAACTTCTAGTAATTGAGTTAAAATTACTTGCAATTGCTCAATCTCTCATTCTTAACGACACCAATAACAGTAAACCATTAATATTAAATACAACAATACTAGAGGGATCATTCGGGAGACTGCTAGCTCAAAATAATAAAGAATTGAAATAAAATACCTTATACTACAAAAGTTAGTGTTTAATAGGAGCTGAGGTAAAAGACTCTCTTATTGAGAAGCAATGATTAGGATTAATATTTTGCTACTGAAAAATCACTACAAGTTATCACCTAAGATAATTTTAATGTCTAAAGTCAATCCTCTCAAATTCTTAATGACTAGACTACTTAATGGGTCATTTGGCCAAATGGGCAGTCTTATTGCTCTAATTTGACAAAACATATGTCCCACAAAATGCTATATAAAGACAAGCTCTTGCTGACTTTATAGTCACACCCTTTACCAATAGACTCTCTATTCAATGATGAATTCCTAACAAACAAATCTTTGAAGTGGGCACAGCTCGACAATCATCAGAATAAAAATTTTATTCTGATAGAGCTTGGTCAATAAAATCAACTAAACCACTTAGATTACGGGTAGTACGGGTTAGATTTAACATAATATTCGTTACACTTCAAGGCAATATATTGTGATATTTATATAGTATGTCTAAACCTCAAATTGGCAATGAGACCGAATTTGAAGTATTGTAGGCCTAAAGTTAGCAGTCAATATGAAAATCTAAAAACTTCATATTTTCAAATATTCTCAGCTTATAATCTAATAAATAATCAAAACATTCAAAATTAATAAACCTGAATTGGTGGTTTATCACAAACATGCTTTAAAACTTTTAAAACAAAATCCTGAAGTAAAAATTACAAGGATGTCACACTAGGGAAACAGTAAAATCGATGCGTTAGCTAAATTAGCTAATGAAATGACAGATTCTCAAGCTGAACTAATCCTAATAACAGTCCAAAGTATAATAGCATTGGCACCCACTTTTTTTCAAACTTTTAAGACTAAAGAAAATCAAGAGATTTTAACAATAGTTGAAGAATGCGTCTGGAGAGAACCACTTATTACTAGTCTTAAAAATGATCGATCACCCAAAGATAAATAAAAAACTTATATAGTTTCACAAAAAGGCATTACAATAAGCCTTTATGAACAATATATTATATCGCCGCTAATTAATTTATTAAATAATAGTCAAGTAGTTTTTTTTTTAATTCCATGCAAGGATCATTATCGCTTGCTTTGATTGTGTATTGTCTACCACTACATAGGTAATTTCTATATTTTCCTTTCATGCAAGGATCTAAGCAATGTATATGTTATTCAAGAATAATTTTGAAGTTTATCGCTTGCAAAAATCATTATCACTCGCATTAATTCGCATATTGTAGATCTTGCATATAATGCCTTTCATATTTGAGCAATTTCAATTGCATTTAACATGTTCTTGGGATTTGATTGCTAAATATCGGGATCACTATCTGTCAATTTTATCATGTATTCTCGCTCTAATAAATGAAATAGAAGTGAGGGTCAACACAGAGGTCATTCAAATGATTTCGACGTTGATCGAGATGAATTTGAACTCGATTCATGCGACGTCACATTCGTGGTTTTCTATTAGCACCGTGCTCAACCAAATAGATTGTGAAAGATCTCGTTTGATAGATTTCAACGTCTCAATAGCATTGGTGCAACCTGTTTCGCAAAAAGAGCTCGTTTGGATAACATCAAGTCTCTCAAATGATTATTTATGATTTATTTTCCTCTATGGGATGATCATTAAATGATGTTAAAAGCAATCTTTAGTCTAATTTAACATTCTAAACACATCTATACAATATGTTTTGCAAACGTAGGATATTTTGATCAAGGCATTTCGACTTCAATATTGCACGACATCGCATCTAATATCCATCAACTTCACTATATATATATTTCATGCAAAGATCTACACAATATATATGTTATTCATGAATAATTTTGACGTTTATCCCTTGCAAAAATCATTATCACTCGCATTAATTCACGTATTGTAGATCTTGCATATAATGCCTTTCATATTTGAGCCACATTAATTGCATTTAACATGTTCTCGGGATTAGATTGCTCAATATCGGGATCACTATCTATCAATTTTATCATGTATTCTCACTCCAATAAACTAAATAGAAGTCAGGGTCAACACAGAGGTCATTCAAATGATTTTGACATTGATCAAGATGAATTTGAACTCGATTCATGCGGCGTCACATTCGTGGCTTACTATTAACATCATGCTCAACCAAATAGATTGTGAAAGATCTCGTTTGGTCTCAATAGCATTGGTGCAACTTGTTTCGCAAAAAGAGCTCGTTTGGATAACATCAAGTCTCTCAAATGATCATTTATGATTTATTTTCCTCTATGGGATGATCATTAAATGATGTTAAAAGCAATCTTTAGTCTAATTTAACATTCTAAACACATCTATACAATATGTTTTGCAAACGTAGGATATTTTGATCAAGGCATTTCGACTTCAATATTGCATGACATCGCATCTAATATCCATCAACTTCACTATATAAATATATATATATATATATATATATATATATATATATATATATATATATATATATATATATATATATATATATATATATATATATATATATTTCATGCAAGGATCTACACAATGTACATGTTATTCGTGAATAATTTTGGCATTTATCCCTTGCAAAAATCATTATCACTCGCATTAATTCACGTATTGTAGATCTTGCATATAATGCCTTTCATATTTGAGCAACTTTAATTGCATTTAACCTGTTCTCGAGATTAGAATGCTCAATATCGGGATCACTATCTATCAATTTTATCATGTATTCTCACTCCAATAAACGAAATAGAAGTGAGGGTCAACACGTGAGGTCATAAAATGATTTTGACGCTGACGCGATCAAGATTTGAACTCGATTCATGCGGCGTCACATTCGTGGCTTACTATTAACACCATGCTCGACCAAATAGATTGCGAAAGATCTCGTATGATAGTTTTCAACGTCTCAATAGCATTGGTGCAAATATACGAAAAAAGAGCTTGTTTGATAACATCGTCTCAAATGATCATTTATGATTTATTTTCCTCTATAGGATGATCATTAAATGATGTTAAAAGCAATCTTTAGTCTAATTTAGCATTCTAAACACATCTATACAATATGTTTTGCAAACGTAGGATATTTTGATCAAGGCATTTCGACTTCAATATTGCATGACATCGCGTCTAATATCTCTCAACAAATATGGTACATGTTGTAATACCAAAATACACAAAAAGATAAAACAAATACATTTCAAAATACCCCATTTTTCACACCCTGAAAGTCATCATACACATTTTAAAAAATTTTATTTTTTATTAAATAATATAAATTTTTTATTAGTAATATATTTAAATTCGTATAAAATAAATCAATTAAATTTTCTGTGAGGAAATCAATTAAATTTTCTGTGAGGATTTCCACTTTCCTAAACAAGCATTGGATGATTCTTGATTAGTGGAAATTAAGAGTTGTGATTTATTAGTATTAGAAATTAACTAAAGTTAAATAGCTATTAATATAAGCATTCCTAAGCTAATTCCCTCCCTTAATCCTTCTAATTCCTTCCAGTTTCCCATGCTCAGCACTATGCCGAGCCTTTCTCATTTTGCCTCTCTCGGTTATGCAAGAAACTGGGAATACAAGATTTTTTACCAAACCACTGGGTTGATCCAAGAAGGTAGTAACCAGCTGGAGTGGATTTTGGGGAAATCAGAAGATGCTTGAGTGTTTGGAGTAGGTTTTGGGTATGTATTTGATTATAGTTAAGTATTATGATTTTTTTTGGGAGCATATTAATTAACTTAGTTTGTTATTACTTCTAATTATACCTGATGTTGTAATAACCTTAAGAATTCAAGATTAAACTGAAAACAATTGAAATTGTGATAATTAAATGTGATTACTTTATAATTCTACAAAAATTATGTGTAAATTTGTAATATTAGCAAATTGACATAACCTTATGTTAATTTAACAAGGTAAACGATATTGGGACATCACTTCGACTTATCTTGTAGTACTATGATTGGTTGTTTGTTCAAGAATTAAATGTGGCGAGATCGAATTCAGGAAAAAAATGTAATTCAGGCTTATAAAAGTATTAAGTTTAATTTAGAAATTTCAAGTGTTAATAAAGAAATTTTGAATTATAGGTTGTATATTCAAGGAAGAGTCGAGCACGTCATGACATTAGCCCAAACATTGATGTCAGAGTTGTAATTGCTATTTTAAATTCAAATTTATGTGGGACTATTGATTGTCACTATTTTCACAACTTTTTGTGAATGTTTTGTACGTTGCATCTAGACATTTATATCATATTTTGTTCAAAAATAAATGATTATTTGCACGGATTTAAGATCAAACCATCAACTATATTTATGACCAATTATTTGACTAAACAGAGGACCGATCCTCGACTATTGATCAAGAGTTGGTCCTTCAGATCGTGAATAAAATGAGAAAGTAGAGGTTTATTAGTTATATTCTTATTTTTATTTTTTGTTATTCCGAAAATGCCCTGTAGTATTCATTATTTCTCAACAATTTTTTGTTAAATTTTAAAAGGAAGGACCAACTTGGTCCCTGATCAAATAGTCAAGGGACTAAATTGATCCTCCTATTTAGTCTGAGACTAAATTGGTCCTTTATAAATAGTTGAGGGACTAATTTGATCTTAAACCCTTATTTGCACAGACTGCAACTATGTTTTATTGATTTACTACGACTATAATCTAGTCAAATAACTTGATGTCATATTATACTATTATGCACATTAAAAATATTTTAGTACAGGTATTGTTAATTGCCAAAAAAAAAGTAATGTATATGATAAGCATGGAAATGTCATGAAATTGCTATAAGTGAACTATTTTATGAACCTGTACAGGTTGACAAAAGTTCTAATAAGATGAGTCTTAAACGAATCTTAATTCCTGTCAACTCTAATATCGGAGGATTGTCAACAATTTAGCTTAACTTGCCGTAACGGTTTATATCATATTTTAAGAGTCAAACTTATACAAATATAAATGATATTTCTAATAAAATCACTTGATTTAAAACTGAATGAATCTTCATAAAATGCATTACCTACATGTATAATTATCTCAGTTATTTATTGTTTACATTTCGCTACTTTACAAGCTAATATTTAGTTCTTATACTTTATAGCATGTCTTTACTGTTGTTCAGTTCTTACACATACAATATGTTTTTTCCTACTATTAATTACATGCAAGTTCAATTTAACAGTACACTTTATTTCTTCTATCATATGTTGGCTTGACTTTAGCATTACTGATCTCACTAGGCTTTTAACTTATGAGATTACATATTGACTTTTAGGAAAGAACAACAAGCCTTTTGACTTGTACAGTTTCAGTGCTATTTTGGAAAGCTATAAAATAAATTTCGGTACGTACAATTATGTCTTGATGTCCTTAGTTGCTCTATATTTATGTTGATATTCGATATTACACGCTTCTAGATATGTGATTTCAATATAAAATAATTGTTAGAAAAATTCGAAATCTAAGAACTTCCTCATGATGATTTAGTAAGATTCAGTTTTCATATGCTTGTCCTGAATCCTTATATGTTGAAATGAGTTGATAAAAGCTGCGTCTGACTGAGTCATCATATTATATTACATCTCAGACGGACTCTAGAATAAATGGGGTCGTCTGAGATGTGACACATATAGAGTGGGTCATGTTTTTTGCAAGCTAGTTGACCCAATAAATCTCCAAAAATTCTTTTAGATGTCACGCTAAGGATGTCTCTTTGTGAATTTCATGAATATTTCTGGAATGTTGCAGAGGATGAGTTATGCTTTCGACAAGCAATCATTCAACACTACACATTGAACTTTAATTGATGCTTCAATTTATTAGACATTGGTTTGATGAACTTTCTTTAGGCTTGACAATCGCTCCAAAGTTGAAGCTAACACAACCCTTCTATTGATCGTAAGATTCATACTTCATTTGCTTGGCTTCATCGACTTGTCAACTCAATATAATCAGTAGTCAAACTGATACAATGTACTCGATGAGCTTGATGATTATGATTCTCATTTTGAGAATATTGAATTTACAAGCTCCTTTTGGTTCTAGCTTTGCGCATGAGCAGACTTTGTGAAGGGATTGACCTAATTTAACTTGATTGACTTGTTAGGTAAGATGAAGATACCTTCTGTCCTGTACTTAATGCTTTGGAGGACATGGTGAAAAAATTAATCGTATTTGTCTTCATTCACTTATTAAGATAATGATAGTGTCTTTAGTCCCCTACTTGTCGCTTTGATGGACATAGTGAAGGTCTCCTTTTAGTGGTTTGTAGATATCATTTTCCTTCTGCTCAAGCTTTGTGCTTGGTCGGCTTGATGAAGAAATGGATTTTATTTGTTTGGGGGTTTGAGAACTCTTCTATCCTTGCTTTGTGTTTGACGAACTTGGTGAAAGATTGACCTGATTTGTCCATCATTGACTTATTAGAAAAATATGCATGTCTTTAGTCCTCTACTTGCAGCTTCGATAGATTTGATGAAGAATGAGTGTCGGTGACCTAGCCCTTAGAGCTTATGTTAAATTTATGGCAAGAAGCCATTAGTCTCATGTTCAATGCTTTAATGGACTGGGTGACTATAAGATTCCATTGGTTCAGCCATGGGCTTTATACAAACTTTTGAGAGAGCATATTCGGTCATACATTTGTTGCTATGTTAGACTTGTTAAAGAAGTTGTTTCGATCAGTGCACCATGCTTAATCAGACCTTTGAACAACAATTAAAATATTGACTTATTGAGGATAAAGAGCTTGGTTTGAGACTATTCTAAATCGAGGGTTACTTCCTCAAATGTTGTCTTAATCCGCTAATCAATTGAGATCTCTAGCATTGGGTTGCCTAAATTTGTCAAGTTAGATAAGCTTTGGGGAATGGACAACTATCATCATCTGATTGACGAACAAAACCCCTTTCATAATGGTCTTTTCTTGTGATTTGTTGAGTGAGCATCAATGCCTCGACCATATTTAGGCTTGTTAAGTCTGACCTTCTAAACCTGCTTGAGCATTAAACTTAAGTTGTGAAGAATTTGTACTCTTATTATCAGACTAGCAAAACAGGGGTCTTTTCACGATGTCTTTTTTGCGACTTGTTAAGTGAGGAGAGTGTCAATGACTCGATCATATTTGAGCTTGTTAAATATGACCTTTTAAACTCACTTGAGTCTTCGACATGAGTTATCTGGATGCATGCACTCTTACCATCAGAGTAGCGAAACGGGGGGCTCTTTTACTGCGGAAATTTATTGCAACTTGCTGAGTAAAGAGAGTGTCAGCGACTCAACTATATTTGAGCTTGTTGAGCCCGATCTTTTGATCCTATTAGAGCCTTATACATGAGTTGTGTGGATTGGTGTTTTTCTAACTTAACTATTTTTGAAGTTTGCAAAACTGAATGTTCTCTTACTCGGTCTTTGAAACTTTGATAGGTCTGGGAGGTGAACCTCAAATCTTCAAAATTGTGTGGCTTGTTGAGCCCGACCTTTTGATCCTGCTAGAGCCTTGTACATGAGTTGTGTGGATTGGTGTTTTTCTAACTTAATTATCTTTGAAGTTTGCATAAGTGAATGTTCTCTTACTCGGTCTTTGAAACTTTGAGAGGTCTGGGAGGTGAACCTCAAATCTTCAAATTTGTCACATACATAACTTAACAAAGATGATCTGACTTCTTATTTATATAAGTTGCAATCTTAATAGAAATAATTTTAAATGTCAATTGGGGATTTCATTACGTGGCATGATGTCAACTTAAACATATAAAAATGCCACTTCTTATTATTAAGAGAGCTTTGATGATTTTCAATTAAAAAAAAAAAAAGAAAATTTTAAAATGCCCCTATCTAGCTAGGGGAAATCCATCAATTTTTTGTATAAAAATTTAAAATGCTCTCTATCTAATAAGAGGGATTTTCAAGCTAATTCAATGTCATATATATGTATTTTGTTGGACTTAGTTATCTTTCATATCACTCATATGGATAAATGATACTTATTTTCAATAATCAAATATATTTACTTAGCAATCTCGGTAGAAAGCACAATATCAACTTAAGCAAACATTCCCCCAGAGAAGAGATTTTGTTGTAACTTGAAAATGCATTCTTGTGTTGTAAGAAAATTTTCAAGTGACATTACACATATATAATGTGAGGAGTTATGAGTATAATATTTATTAAAGCATACAATCATATGAATTCACTTATAGTATTTATGAAATATCGATCGTTAATTGGTGGCATTAGTCGTCGGGTAAATCAATGAGTTGATAGGCTCTTTCTTCATACACCTCTTGGATGTAAAGGCCTTCTCAATTCACTTCAAATTTACTAATAAATTTCCTATGAAGAATTACTGATATTCTTAGCACGAAGACCAACTCTCTTCTTTTAAAAGTTTGAGGACATAATGTACAATTGAAAGCTTAAGACGTGCTTACTCGATAAATTTCTATACTTTGTTGGGCCTAACGTCTAATCTCATCAAGCACGTCAAGCTCTTCCATTCGTAGATGGACATTCTCACCATGAGTAAGATTGAACTGGACAGCTACTCGACGTGATGACAACTCAGCTTCCAACAACAAAACTGCTTGAACTCTAAATGTTAATGCATAAGGAGTATGCATAAGGAGTGAATTTAGTTAGCGTCTTGTAAATGATTTAATATGCTCACAATACTACTATTTTTTTTGTATATCACTCTTTTTTTCTTTGTAAGGATCTTTCGGAATAGCTTGACTATTGTTTTATTGAAAACTTCTGCAAATCGTTAAACTTTATATTATAAATTGATGAATATAGTCAATCGATTTTGTGTCAATCAAAGAATCTATAAATATTCATGCTCTTAAAAGCTAGGCAATTATCTAAAATGATTCAACGTGACACGCCAAATCTATAGACAACATTATTAGTGAAGAACTTTACGACTCGATCAGAAGTATCTCGAACAGAGCAACATCAACCCATTTAGAAAAATAGTCAGTTTCTGCAATAATAAAACAGTGGCAAGTAATTGATGGTAGATAAATGGGTCTGATTATATCTATTAGCCAACATTCAAATGGCCTGGATGCAACTATTGGTGTAGCAGATTTAGGGGTTGGTGGATGATGTTGCCATGAACCTAACACTTAAGACACCTCTTGGCATGATCGATGTAATCTTTCACTATTGATAGCCAGTAGTAACTCATTCTTTTAATTTCATTGTCATCTAGGACCTAATTAATGCAACACAAACATTTCATGAATTTCACTCATTACTTTGTTGGCTTTACTTATTCTCAAACTTCACAGCCCTCAATAGATTTACGATAAAATGTGTCATTGACATAACAATATCGCAATAACCCTTTTTTCATTTGTGCAACCAATGATTTATTGCTTGGTAATTTGTTTTCTTTGAAATAATCAATTAAAAGTTGTCTCTAATCATCAGATTCTTCCATCATGAAAGCTTCTTGTTGTATGTTTAAAGACTCATCAAAGTTGCATCCTTCTTGAGTAGGCTTCTATCATTGGGCTTGAGATATTACTTCTAATGGAATGTGAGGACAAAGCAAAGTTGTATTATGCTAGCTAACACTTGATAAACCCTCTTCCAGAGGGGATTGTAACTTAGCTGGTTGTAGAACTTGACAAGTGAAAACTTCAATTATCACTAATTCATCATTCAAGCTGGTTGTTGAACTTTGTTATTCTCAAATCGAGAAATTGGAGTTAATGTGATATCTGGAATCTATTTCATAAGCTCGAAAAATCACTTATGATAGTAGACCAACTCAAACTTGTTAATTTATAAATACCCAAGACTTGATTTATGATGAGTTGAGGGTCTCCAAAAACATGCAAATTTTGGATGCTAATGATAATAAATTGTACAAGGCCATCAATTAATGCCTCATACACAATTTTATTAATTCAAGGTTTAGTTCAACCATTTGAATGTCTTATTATAACCCCTTCAAGCGTAATGAAGAGGAGGCCAATCAGGCTCATGCTTTGGTAAGATTTAAAAGTTGGGCTGGCTTGATTGACAATGCTCCACTGAAATATATCTTCTAAATTTGAAATTTCTCTTTCATGAATATGCAAAATCTATTCATCAGGTAGATCATCAAGTGGTGAATCTATTAGGATAGAGTATGCACAGCAAGAAAATCTATTAAGACTGCTCCCTTTATTGCTTTCTAAGATACATATGTAAAATTTTAAATTATAGAAGTACTACCCATAAACGACCTATCAATGCCGGTTAAGCATCAAAAATTTTAGCGGATCGATCATTGAGATGAGTATAATTTTGTGAGAGACAATATAATGGCGAAGCTTCTACATGACGAATATCATTGTCAAATAATACTTCTTGATCGGAGAATAACATATCTCAACTTCCCCTAATCTCTAGCTAATATAATACAGTGCATTCTCTTTGCCTACTTTATTATGATATGCAAGCCATGTCCTAAAGGATTCTTTTAATGTTGTTGTGTATAAGATGAAATGCTTCCCAAAGATTGGTATTGACAAAATTGGTGGATGCAACAAGTATTTTTCAATACTATCAAACGGTTCTTGACACTCTTTGTCTCATTTAAATGAAGCATTTTTCTTCATTAACTTCATAAAAGGTTGACATTGATCTAATAAGTTTGATACGAATAACTGAATGAACGCGAGTTATCCTTGTAAAAAATATAGTTGATGATGGTTCTTCTATGAAGGCATCTCCATAATTTCCTTGATCATATTAAGGTCAAAGACTTCTTCTGAGAAAACCTCAGAAGTATACTTAAGAAGATTTATCTTGAGATAATATTTTCTGATTCTCTCAAAGATAATCTTTAGAAAATCAAGGTGATCTTTACGATCCATCCTCTTAATGATGAGATCATCGATATAATATTCTACTTTGTAATGAATCAACTCATTAAAGATGCGCATCAAGGCAATTTATTTATAGCTCTGGCATGTTTTAAACTGAATAGAATGATTATATAACAATAAATGTCGATTGGCACTCTAAATGACCTGTATTTCTCATCATCAATAGCCATTTTGACCTACCCGAAGATCCGTCCATGATAGAGAACATATCATAATTGGAGGTGTAGTTCACTAGCAGTTCTGAAATTGAAAGCGAAGTCATTTTTTGGGTGTCTTGTTTAGATCCCAAAAAATCAATATAAACACAGATTTGACCATTCTTCTTCATCATCGGAATAATATTAGCTATACAGTCTATATACTTTTCTTAGCGAATGAAGCCTTTAGCTTCTTGGTTTCCACAATCATCTATTCTCCACCATCCAACCTCATCCTCCTAGAAGCTTGTTTGATAAGTGTTGCATCAGAGTTGATATCTAGTCTGTGAATAACATTAAGGAATAAGTCGGGCATTTAAACATGTCTAAGAAAAGCACTCCTTAAATACACAGAGTAACACGTTTATTTCTTCAACCTTATCATCAGGCATAAAGATACTAACAAATTGTCACGACCCGGCCTGGGAGCTTGGAATATCAAGACGGAGCACGATGGATAAAAGAAAACTTGCATAACAATTCCAATCTTAAATAAAATCTCCAATCGAGCTCACTACAATTGATTTAACATATCACAAACATATACTAACAAAGTTCATATACTGATTTAAACATAATTCAACATAACTAACATAAATACATCTGTAGCCTCTGCGATAAACATAATCATCCCTTCTCCGCTATTTAGTTGGATGATTCCAAAAAAAATTATATAACTATCAATCAATAAAATTCATGAATTACGTTATCAGTAAGAACAATATAATAATATATTTTTGTTATCACATATACATAAAAGAAATTTGTCCAAACAATCAAACATTTGGGGGTAGATATACATAAAAATTTCGTATGAACTTTTACTTTTACATTTATCACCTGTTTTAGGAGTCATCGTCTAAACCTTTACCAATACTCATCCAAAAAATAAGTATTCATCTGCTCAATTTATTACCTTTTCATCATTTGCACTACATATCATATCATAAGCGTGAACTCACTTTCAACATACACATTCATAAAGATACGATTATACTGCATATTAATTCATAACTAACAAGAATCGCTTAACTTTATAAAATGATGAAGTTTGAATATGATCTAACATTCGGTTATTATCCAACATGAAGATATAGAAAAGCTACATTTGAAAAAAGAAAAATAAATCATAACGATATAAAAAAATCATAATCATATAAACATACATTTCATCAAAAAAATTAAAGATATTTTAACATAAATGTAAGAACATAATTACCCACTTTAATTCGTTTCCTCTTAACCTTCTTTCCTTGAAAATTTTCATAACATAAAATATTGATTGGATCAATATTAAAAGAATGTATTTTATTTTATTCATATGATCTTATGTATACTTCATTAATCGACTTCACCTACATCAATATTCATCGTCATTTTATAAATCAAGTTAAATTAACAATTAATAATAAATGATAATAATCATATTTAGTTAATTTATTTATTAAATTATGTACATTTATTGGCTAAATATCAAGTTAATACTTAAGTTATATTTTATGTGTAGCATGTAAAAGTTTAAATAATTAAGTTTAATTTTATTAAAAAAGAGGCACAATTTAGCTCTCAATCTATTAATACAATTAATTGCACTTTTACTATATCTATTTCATTCATAAGTTTCAAATATTTGTATTTCATTTATAGGTTCTCCTAAATTTAATACTTTTATTTATTATTTTTCTTAAAATGATTCTTGAAATGATCTTAAAATGATATCTTAAACTTAAATTTAATTATGCTACATATTCCAAATTTAACTTATTTGTTGAAATCGATAAACCCTAAGTTATACTTGAAATAACATTAAAATCAAAGCTAATAACATTAAAATCAAATTTCAATTAAACATATACTTATAAAACTTATTTTACTTACCTTATATATTTCCTTCTTTTTTTAAGCCTCAACCCACCCATCTAAAGTCAATGATGTACTAGCTCCTCCTCTCTTCATTTGACGAGGCTCGGACTGATGTCAGGAGCCCCACTCGTGGCACTAACTCCTCTTCTTCTTCCCTCGCCAACAACACGAAAGACTCTCCTCCTTCCTCTCTCGATCGAAGACATTGTCTCACTCTAGAGCACGGGTAGAGTCTTCCCCTTCTCCTTCTCTTTACACTCTCTCGTGTGTTTTGAGAGTTCTATTTCGGTTTGCCGAAACCGAACTCCCCCTTTTTGGACTTTTTCCAATCTACGGCTAATCGTCCGGCGGTTGTATTTTTTTTTCCGGTTATTACACAAATTTTGAGCGAGGGTCTTCTTCAGTTCTCAAATTGATCTCTTTTAGCTCATCAACTATAAAAGCGTTCCCATCATCTTCTAGTTCTTCACGTGTAAATTTGACTTCTATACTCTGGTCACTGGTGAGATCGACTTCATAGAGATCATCTTTTCCTACAGTTTTAGTTTCAACCTCATCTTCTGTTATTGTATAGCAAGTACTTCTTCAATGATGCTTGTGTTGGACGTATGGAATAATTATCACTTTTTCGTGAGACATATGAACTCTCAAATTCTATTAGTTGTCGAAAAAATGGGCTCACCATCTGTCAGTTCTAGTATTTATTTTCAATTTATGCATCATCTTCCAAACCCTTGGAGGATAATATCTTAGTATTGTTATGGGTACCCTTTCTTCAAATTCTAAGTACTGAATAAGCCATTTAGAATCATGATATTAACATTCTTTGGGTCTATAAAATGAAATTCCCAATCCAACTCTCTCGGGTAAAGAAGGTATGTAAAAGGTTTTCAATTTTTCAATAGTGTGAAGCTCATGCAGAGTGACTTCTTAAAAATACGAGGCAGAGACTGGCATAACCATAAATGATATCAATAAATTAGCCCTCCTTGAAGAGACACGCTAATAGATTGACTCAAAATAGTAATTAGACTAGGAATAATTTATTTTCTCCTTCCTTTTTCCTGAATGTTTACTCACACATCGCCTTGGGTTCAACAGGAATAATGTCCCTTTCTTCCATGTCAATACCCAGGTGAGGAACTGGCCTCTTCAACTTCAGTGATATGTCATACGTTTTTGAGAAAGTCAACATTTTCTACTTTCTTCCCTTTTGTTTATTCTCTTCTTCTTTGGGCTATTTTGCAATCTTTAAAGTTAAAAATGTAGATTATTGAGTCTTATTTTCTTTTAGAAAGAAATATTTTACATCTTCATAGATTTTAATTTTATAGACTGTAAATAGCTGAAAAGTATCAAGGATCCTATGTTCTTCTCCATCTCTTAAGTACTTCTTACATTGATATAGAGTGAATGAAATTATTCCATACTCGAGCCAAGAACAACCTAGTAAAGCGTTGAATGAAGTGTTAGTATATATTACAAGAAATTTAGCTGCTATATGTAGCATTCTGAATTTGAGAGATAGAATGAAAGATTCAAGTGTTCTCTTCCTTTTTCATTTAATCTATGGATCATCAATTAATCTTGCCCGAGATAGTAAATATCAAGGGACAATTATCTTAATGCTCTTAGACACATGACAGATGAGCTTGGGTCAATCAAAATTCAGTTCATTATAACATCATCACCCTCTACAGTAATATACAACGGATAATTATGTTCTGTTGTCCCCTGCAAGAGGTCCTCCTCAAAGAAGGTGATCATCAAAAGATCTTGAGTTCACAAAATTTCAATCATAAACCATTTAGCAAAGTAAACTTCATATTTCTCTGAATCCTTGAAAGCTTGCATCGAGATTTCTCAGAGGTCCTTCGACATCAAAAGAGCTTCACATACACTCAATTGTGCAAGGATGTTTCTCAAATGTGATAGAATATTATAGTCAACTCCTCCATTTGAATTTTCTTTTTCTTGAAATCTTTAGGAATGATATTTTCATTGATCTTAATATTTTTATCTTCATTTTGACATTTATATTTAATTGATGCCCCTTTCTTTAATGGAGGCGGCAGTACCTTGTCATTCTTTAACTGCGCTTGGACCACTTGATTTGACTCAAACGCTTCTTAAAAGGTAGCTCCTTCAAAGTCATTACCTACCATTGAGAACTGAACGCAAGCTTCAAAGTCACCACCTAGCTTCATGCGATCCATTTGAGATGTCATCAAAGAATTAGCACTCATTATAATCAAGGAAGAAGAAATCTTCCTCTGAATCATTGTATACCTGCTACACCATCAAACAAGACTTCGATGTTATTTCTTTAGAAAATTTACTCCTTGGTGGGAGAAACCTATTGAGTTCACTCTTGCATATTGCTTTTATTAGAGCCATTTGATTTCATATATCATTCTGATATCAATTCTGCTGGGAAATGTTTGATGACACTGAGATGACTCGACAGGTTTCCTTGGGAAGCAAACCTTCATCATCATCTCTTTCTTCACTCAACTAAGTGATTTGGAGTCCTGGTAAGAAATTGCAAAGCCAGATGGGTTGTCTCTTTGGTTGTTGATATTTCTCCAAATTATTAATGAACTTCTGAATTGTAGTCCTCTTCATAATTTTCTTCTTTGCTGACTTCTTTAATATGTGTGGTTTACATTTAGTTATGTTTCTCATATTGAGATAAAATAGCCTTATTAAAATGCCCCTTAGAAGTTGAGATGCTCAATCTAGGCATTTCTTTTAACTCCAATACTAGTTCAAATCATGAATAAAATTTGATACCGATGAGGATTCTAATTGCTTCAACATCGTTACAATTTTGTTAAAGACTACATTTTCTCAACTTTTGTCTCCAATGGGGGAATCGAAAAAGATGTAACCACCCTAACAAGGATGAACAAAGAGTCTCTTTTAGGATGAACAAGGACACTGTTGAATAGTATGAATTCACAGTTTCTATATTTTCTTTCTACCTATAGCCTTTAAAGACATTACAATTTTTGATATGGTGGCTAATTACAGGATAAAATGAACAATATTTTGGATTATCAGTTTAACCCAACTCTTCTAATCTTTTGCATTCAGACAATTCCAACTTCTAAGGGTATGCTTTGATCATCTTCGCTGTAAGAGATGGGTATGCTTGCTCATCATCTCTCACAGATTGCTTTGGCTAGGAGGTGACTGGTTGTTTTCCCCTTTCATCTGTGTAAGCAAGTTGTTTTCCTCTGTCAATATTATAAGATGCCCGCTTAGCACTGCATGAGCTCTAGGAAGTCATATGAGATTCACTCCTTTTCGACTCTAAGGATTTCTTCCTCTGTCTTCTTTGAGTGATTTCCATACTTTGAACGATTTAGCCTTTGAAATTTCGTCACTCAATCCAATAGCTCTTGAAATGTTGTGATGGAAGTCATCCATTGGTATGGCATCATCATGTCATCAATGTTACAAATCAATAATTGAATTATATGTTTCTCTTCTAATTATTGCTCACACTTCATACTCATATTGTACCAACACATTATGTATTTAGTTACTAACTTGTCTTTCCATAAATGATGCAAGAAACTATTGATAGTCAGTTTTAGCATTTTAAATGCATTGATTCAATCTACTTTACCAACGAAGGATGTTTCGATCAATTTTAATTATGATTAAGGCATTTCAACTTCAATTTTGCACAATGTCACGTCTAATACCAATCAACTATCGATAAACTATATATGCATGGTTCAGCTTATAAAATATATAAATAGGTCAACACCACTCGACCGATCAAGCTCTCCTTTCTTTGTAGAAATCGAGCCCTAATTATTTGCACGTACATACCTTAGGGTCGATTTTGGTATCCGAAAATTTACCACCACGATGAAAGAGTGTTTAAGTGTTGTAATTTTCGAAAGGCGGGAATAGTAGATAAGACACTACCGAGATATTTCATCCTCATTTTGTGAGACTTTAGATCTTGTTCTAGATTTCTATAAAAGCACCTATAGTTAATTACCCTCTCAATCGAGAAAACACTTTCGATTAAATTTTAATGAATCGTTAAATAACGAGTATATAACAACAGTGAGTGGAGTTTGAAAATTATGAAATTTATAATTTTAATTTAAAAACTTTTAGTTGAGGGAAGGATGGCCAGATCTAGATCTATGATTAGTCATCCCGGTCGCGTCCTACTAAAGAAGAGTGTCTAACCCCAAAAGGATATACTTGTCGAAAGGTTGCGTCGTCAAGGAACCTTGTAGACAGGATGGAGTTTGTCAAGGGACAAATATAAGTCAACCTTAGCTAACATGGACTTTTGCCAAATCAAAATACATTATATAGTTACTCGAAAGCGCGTTAAGGAACATACGGGTTCGTCGACCCTAATTTAGTGGTTTTATCGCAGCAAACCATCCGGTGAGGTCAGCAAGTCATTTATGTGGTGTCATTTTATGGCAAAACCACACGGACAGAGAACACGAGCCACGTCCTTACGGGCTTAAGATAATTTGAGTGTGAAAATAGTTATGTATTTGATTTGACATTGACTCTTTGTGAGCAAAATTTTTCTTAATTTGTCACCCTCGACACACGATTATGGATGAGCGGATGAATTTTACTTTAAATTTAAATAATTAATTTCATTTAATTTATATTTTTTTTGTTTGAACATTTGATCATTTAATAATAATTTGATATTAGAATTTGAATAGATTTTATTATTATTATTATTATGAAACCCCTCCGGTTGAAATATTCAGTCAACACGGCCATCATCGGAGTGTTGATCACTTAGTTTATTGTTTGATCACTATTTTAATTAATAATAAGAGGATCAGATCTCTGTCGTATTAATTAATTACTCGAGATTTTATTAGATTAAAATATTATAATATAATTATTAGATTTTTTAGATTTTGTTAACCCGCTCCAGACCAAACCGGAAAGATTCTTGCTTCAAAGTTTATAATTCTCCAGACCTCGTCAACTCTAGCTTGAGCATAGAGGATCGGGTTTGAGATTCTTATCTTAATGATTTGCACTTGAGAAGTTGCCACTTGATTTGCCTTTGTAATTATGTGATAGAATTAGATTCTCATATTTTATTAATTTGAAAATTCTTATAATACCATCATTTGATTTTTTTAGGTTTTGTTAACCTGGACCCGGTCCTAAAACCCAACCGACAATCAACCCACGCAGCATCCTCAAACACTAAGTTTAAGCATTCAACGTAGTGTCGGGGCCCATGCGGGTATTTCAAATGATTGGCTTTGAATAGTTATATATACTTGTTTATTCATTGCGTAAGATATTTGCAAATGTTTTGAGGTTTTTAAATTAGATTTAAGATATCCCTTGAAATAGACGTGAGCATCTCATTTTAAGAAATATATATGAATTTCAAGGTGCTACGTATAAGCACTCTTGTTTTATAATGAATGCACTACTTCATTCACGTAGTTTACAAGCACCCCGATGTAATGAGTTCAAATATAAGTTCACCTCGTAATGCATGTGTATATTCAATTCATTCATTTGAAAGTTTGTGCTAGCTTTGAAGCATTTGAATGAGAATAGATTCATTCTAGATGTGTAATGAATTTATTTTCATTCAAGCATTTGCATGTATTTTGGAATATTTGAACTATGAGGAGTGACAATTATAAGGTATGTGCAAAGGCATACTTCATGCAATTGTATTAATACAAGTTTACATGTACGAAAATCACCCAAAAAGAAAACATCAAGCATCTATGATTTTATCATTTAAAGAGTCTTTACATTTTCTACAACTTGCCATTCAATCTTCATTTCATTTCTCATCAATTAGATTAAAGGAAATGAATTTCATCAGCAATGGCCTCATGATACTCTTTAAATTTTCATAGGATGTTTGCATACATCGATCTCTAAATCGTTATCCTCACTATCAACTTTTTGCTTAAGAGTAAGCATCTATTGATTGTATTCAGATTAAAGATCTTTTATTCCAAATTTTTGATATTCAAGAATTCATTATTCATTCTGCCTTTATGCAGTCAATTTGGAATAAGCGTTTCACATTCTGCTCTGTGATAAAAAGATCAATAATGAGCTCTATCTCAACAACTAATCATATTCAAGGACAAGCCTTCTTGAATTGAATCAAACTCAATTTAGATCTCGTTCCCATTTCAGAGACATGTATTGAAGCTCTTGCTTAATATAGATTTCAATGTTTCCAAAGTTTAATAGTAAATAAAAATTCCTCATTTTTTTAACTTTAACTTTTAACAGAATCTCTTACCTCATAACTTTATATTAATAAATTCTCTTCATTTTATGATTTGTAATTGAATGCGGTTGAGCCATACGAGGAATGGTTTCATTCCATAAATAGAGAAAAAATCTTTCTCCTTCAAATTCATTTTCTCCTTCTCTTGAATTCTCTCATACGACTTCTTGCAAGTTCAAGCAAGTTCAAAGCTTTTAGAGAAAATTTTATTTGCATGAATTTAATTCTCTTTATGTTTTCAATGCATAGTATAATATTGTTAAATGTGCATTGGGAAAGCCCTCACTTATATTTATCGGCACATTTTTATAATTATTCAAAATTTGATTCAAATCTATCTTTGACTTTTCAACTCATTTGATGGGATAGATAGTGTACTTCAAATGATTGCTAAGAAATTTTATTCATGTTTTTTGGCAAATTATATGCTCATATTCTTACTAATAATTAAGCCATCCACTCTCTATTGTTTATTTTGGTGTTCAAACTTCATGTATTTTCAATTTATTTGACATAGAATGAATGTCATTTATGTCACTCATTAATATTCAATTTTCATTTTCATAAATTTATGTGTATTTGATATCATTTTATCATATAATTGAGCATTGAAATAATCAATTTTAATTTATTTAATCAATTTGTTCACTTAAATTTCGACAACCTCCCGACGTCATCCCCGCATAGGGGGCTACCTCGGGAGTCTGGGCCTACCCATCGTGCTACAAAGAGCGCGCATGAATGGTACAAACCACGGCCTAAGTATCTTCTTTCCTACCACGCTACAAAGAGCATGTATAGATTACCTGTACAAAAGAAATCAGATAATTTTCCCTATCGCGCTGTGAGCGTCGCCTACGAGTTTTTCTATAATCTTTTTCTACCACATGAATGCATTGGTTGCCATTACCAGATAAACTAGATAGTAGAGATCACATTGAAGCAAATATCTTATGTCCTCGGACGAGATCCACGTTGTTATCCAAGACCGCCACACGAAGATCGGAAGGACTGGTTACCCAGAACTTGAGACAACTCCCTAGGGTGATGGCGTGGTGGTCTAGAATAGGACGAGCAATTAGGGTTCTATAGTAGCGAAACGAGAATGGCTGCGAATTCGAAAGCTGGTTGGAACCCTTTGGGGTGCATTACCATAGGAAAGCGCTTCGTTGGCGGCGGGGTCCACATTGGATTGTCACAGATTGCAAGCGATTCAGGGTTTTGGCCAGCAGGAAAGATTGGAGAAGATGGCGAAAGGGGAGAAGGCGGACAACAAAGAGGAAGAGAAGGAAGGTTCACTCGCCCTTTTTTTTTTCCCTTGCGTGTGACGACGACGGGATAAAATGGTTTGGGAGAGATGATGTGGCGGCCTGTTATTGGATGAATGAGAAGTGGAGGCATGAGGATGGGCGGCTGTGAGTTCCAAGGCATTGACTGGATGTGATTAAGAGATAATCAAAAAAATTTATCTCAAATTACGTACTAATTTTGATGAAATTTTAAGTGCAACAACTTTAGTCAAATTGGATATCTATTCTTTTCGTTACGGATGCGACGCGGTCATTTCACGATCGAATACCATTTGGTTCGGTGCCTCGGGTTAATTTCAACTCGATTTGTCTAAACGCCGATATCCGGCATCGTCCAATTGATCGCGAACAATCTCATTTGATAGGTTTCGATGTTTCGACGCTAACAGCTCAATCAATTTCACAAACGAATGTCGTTTAGGTGTCGTAGCTATGCGCGTAGATGCGTTGAAGGCTATTCCTCTTGATCGGTCAACCGTCGGATTGTGCGATATATATATATATATATATATATGATTAATTTCGACGTTCTGAATGCGTTGGCGAAGTACATTCGTCGATCGGAGATCGTTTTGAGCAATTTTGGCGATGTCCGATGATTTGCATAACACCGCATCCATAATTCGTCAAATTCTCCAAATTTGCTCGACCTGACTTATGGGAGATATATGGATGTCAACATCAATGATGTGGGTCGAGGCCGATTGTGGGTCAATGCTTGTTCAATGTAGACTGAGCTCGTGTGACATGGATTGAAGCCGAGCTTGTTCAACATAGCTCATAACCGAATGTGGAGATGGGCAGTGGCTGAAATTGCGTGAGTTCGTAAGCGCTTTTTCTTCTTCTTCTTCTCTTTTTCTAGTTCAATTGCAAACAAGGTGGGTATTAGCAAACACTCATATCCATCACTAATCATTCTTCTCCACTGCCACATCTCTCCACTTTCTCTCACTCAATAAGTGGTAGATACTTGATTGAATATACTCAAAGCATCAGTTAATACAAAATGATGAGTGTCAAAAAAATTAGTGATGCTTTGAATATAATTAGCAGTTAAGTTACAAATGGATAATATAGTTATAAGGACTAAGCTTATTTTATCTGACATTATAAATTTTTAAAAACCTTCTTACATTTCTTTCTTTTCAAGAAAAATTGAAAATCCTTAAGTAGCTACACTATCCATCTTGCATTCAAACGGGAAAGAATTAGAACATTCAAAAGATCATCAAATGTTTCATCAACAAAAGATAGCAAGAAAAAAATAAATTAAGATAAGAAAACATTTAAACCTCTTATCCTTCTCTTCCAGCATTTTCTCAGTTGCATGTGCAATCATCGTCGATATCCATTTGTTTACTGCAATGAAAGTGGTTTTGCCATACCTTTATATTATTTAATTGTTTCAAGCGTATTAGAACAACCCTGGAAACGGATGTCTTGGGGAATATATGGCGACACAAATGATCAGGTAAAACTTGATATTCAGAAGAAGCAGGAACAAATGATGAACACTTATTTCATTCTAACCTGGTATAAGCAAGATGGTTATTGCAAGGCCGGAAACAAATGCATAACCGACTTGTGTATATAAAAGGTATAATGCTACACCAATCTGCAAAGGCAAACTGTAACAAGATGACGAGTCAGTTCCGTAAACGTGCAAAAAGCACTGGTATAAGAAAAGACTACTTTCAATAACAGGAACAGTAAAAAGTTGACAAGCAGAAAAAAAAAAAAAGGTTATTCTTAGAATATTTCAATCATATGTTTTAAATTGTTTTAGGATTTAAGGCCAAATTGATCCCTCAATTATTTATGAAGGACCAATTTTGTCCTGACTAAACAGGACCAATTCTCTTGGCCTTTATTGATCGAGAGTTGCTTTTGGCATGTGAATGAAAAATGAGAAGAGAGTAGGGTTTATTAGTTATCTACTTCTTTTTTTTATTTTTGTTATTCCAAAAAATGTCTGTAATATTCATTTATTTCTGTTTCGTTAAATTAAGAATGACCAATTTTCACGATCAAATAATGGACCAAATTGTCCTATATTAGTGTGGGACTAAATTGGTCCTTCATAAATAGTTAAGGGATCAATTTGGTCATAAACATAATTATTTTATTAGTGTCACACTAGCTTTAATAAATATATTTTGTATAAACCTTATGATAGAAATCACCTTTAGATCATAGAACTATGTTGTCCCGGTTGATCTGAAATTTATTATTTTAGTAAAATATGCAGATGAGGTTTAATTGAAAACTTCAAGAATCAGATTTACCCACCAGACCAAAGACAAATTGATTGACACAATTGTCATGAACATTTATGGATGAATTCATGCTAGGCAATTTACAAAAAATTTAAGTGATTAACCATATATGTTAAAAGTCCAGCTGGGGCTCCGTGCAATCATTTTCATCATAGCATGAAAATTAATGAAGATATCTTGCTTGGAATATTAACAAAAAGCGAGAGATTGTGTTTGAAGGAAAGACATGACAAAATCATAGAATAACCAGTCTAAATTCAAGGACAAAAAATACAATCACCTACTTCCATTCCACCTCTAAAAGAAATATCTGCATAAATAAATTCTATTTTAGCATAATTCAATCTATATTACCTAGATGCTGAGTATGCAGTCAAGTTTCTAATTTTGCTAATTCAACTTATATTCTTGTTTGATCCAAATTTGCTATGGCTATGCCAAGAATTCTACTTGTACGATCCACAAGATTCAAGTAGAACATAAAATAGAGAGAGCAAATAAAATAGAAAGTTGAGAAGCTCACCTTAAAATGACTCCCTAACTGCATATTGATAGGATTTTTAGGTGCTATAAAAGGGGATAGGCTTAGACCCTAATAAATAAAACTATATGACTGAATAATTATAGATACGTAGACACAAATACAGAATATTGATGAGTACATATGAATAGCTCTTTAAGTCAGTGTACAGAAAAAGTTGCCAATTGTGTGGACAGGGCGGCCACAGATCTTTGAGGCTGGGAGACAACATAATGAAGTCAAGTGTCCTAAGTATGCTGGCCAAGTAGCTCTCGTTGACAAGGGTAATAGAAACTAATGAGTGACCTATAAACAAGAGTGGCTGTGCAATACAAGCAAATTACCATGAAGAGTGGTCATGCAGGGTAGGTGAGCCCTTGAGTATTCTCGTAAATTCCTAGAAATTTTACGAAGATCTAAGAAAGTTTATGATTATACTAGTGAGTTCTCCACAAGTATATGTGAAATCATGTGATAAAAATAAGAATATTTGAACCGACTAGCACTGGTTCAACTGAGCTGACGCTAATTTATTCAATGTTTATTTAACGGCATGATGGGAAGGTGAGACCAAGCATTCTCAAGCAGAATAGAGAGCAAGTGAGAAACAGAGAATGAGCGAGAAATAGAGAGCGGGCGGTGGAGGGAGAGATGGGGCAAGCGTGCAATATCAGCATCGAGTCGAGCTCGCGAGTCATAGCACATGAGGGGTGGGCATACAAACAAAGAGCAGCAAGCTGTGTTTGTCTTGAGTGAGGGTGCTAAGCTAGATAGAAGTGTTGAATCAAAGCTTATAAGCTTTCAACGTATTGTAAATACATGGATTTATTATTATTTTATAGTTTCTCCAAGTGTAAATTAAGATTTTGTTGTCTTAGGTTTATTGATGCTTAGATGCTCTGTAGTTTAACACTAGATGTTTTAGTTTAAATTGCTTCCACTTCGGATGATTATTGATTGATTTTAGTAAATTATTCTTATGAAAATGTTCTTTTTTTTTTGTTGAATTTAGATGATTGAGTGATTTCATATTTTATTCTATGGAAAAATAATTTTTTGTAATTGATGTTTGAGAAATATTTAATCAACTAAATCTACCCATCTCTGTCACATCTTACTTTGATTTATTGTAGAATATCATTGTGAGGCGTGATCCCACATTATTGGACATGTAATGATGATGAAGTGTTTGTGTGTGTGTATAGAAAGAGAGAGAGCTATCATAAAAAATTTATATTTTTATCAATGATGGTGAAGATTCTATTGAAGAATACAATAGTGCTTATGGTGATGATGATCGCAATATCTAGCATTTTGGAATTAGTCATCAATGGGTCATATTTTAGTAGTTTGTGTGGACAATATAATATTGATTTTAAAAAAGTGAAATGCAATGATTAACATTAATGTTGATGTGTTGTTAAATTAAGTACACTTGTTAAAAATAAAGTACAATTAATAAAAATTAAACTATAATTATAAGTAAATTATTCTTTGTTCATCCTTAAACACTTTTGTGATGCATACGATCATATAGCTCCTTCGCAATATTTTTTAATTGAACATATAAACATTAGATATTTTAACTATAAATTATATATTAATTATTTATATGAAAAATATTGTCTCTGGCATGACATGTCCTACTTTTATTGCTAAGTTGTGTTCTCGTATTTGCATAGTGTTGTTTCCATGTCTCATTTTAGAGTCTATGCTTCATAGTATATAATGCATTATGTCTCCACCTTTTAGAACATCGTGTACAATGTGAGGTAAAAAATAAGCTCATTAGATGGTAAATAAAAATATGGTAAAATAGGATGGAAAAAGAGTGGATCAAGGTTAGCCAAAGTTACCATGGATAAAACAAAGAGTGGGTTAAATAATTATTAGTACAATCACTAGAAACAAATATAGTTGGGGTAATGATAATTGTAAAGGTAGAACCTATAATGAAGGGAAAAGGAAACCAAAATGATTACTAAATATAGCCTGCTAATAAGATTTGGTATGAAGAATCGAGGACAGAAAGCAGTACCTCCATGCATCATGAAAGCTGTTGCAGATGTTAGCAATCTGGCCTGCATCGATTGACATGAAAGTTTGAATTTCTCCCTCAGAAAACTTGGAGCGTTCAGCAAGACTTACATGTAAGCACTGTCCAGATAATCAAAATTAACTAAGATGGACAGTTTAATCAATTCTATATTTCTGAGAAACGGACTAATTTTTTCTTTATATAAAACAAAAAAAAAAAACAGCAAATCAGATGCGCATAATAAATTCAATGTAGAAACCTGAGATTTTTTTCTTCCCAAAATCTGTGTTAACCATATTTAGCATGTGTTCACCATAACACATTGCTAACGTTCAGAAGACTAGAAAAGTACTGGAAAATAAGCTAATGGTTTCCAAGTTTGGTCATCAGAAGTAAAGGTTTATAGATGCAGGCTTATGATGATGATGGGAAAACTTCTAGCCAAACTTCTACATATCTGCTTACAAAGAAGAATAAAGCAGAAGAGGTATCTCGCATCAAACTCGGATACAGACCAGTAAACTATCTTAAATATTTGTTTTTAACGAAAAATCATTTAAGAATGATTTCGCAAAATGACCGGAATAGAATCAATGCCCCCTTAGTTTGACCAAAACTTTCCTTCTCCACTCTATTTTTAGCTCAAGAAGGAGAGGTTTTTTTTAATAAGTATTAAATAAATATAAATTTAATTTTTAAGTATATTTAAAAAAAATTGTTTAGATCGCCGATTATTGGGCATCACTCATTCTTTGAGGTGGCTTGCCGATGCGATTATCAGCGGCAGCTTCTTAATAGAATCACCACCTAATTGGCGGCTCTCTGCTTAAATTTAACTTTGGCCCGAACCGAAGAAGTGCACGCTCGGCTTTTCTTCTTTCTCCCCGACAAAATGATAGGTCAGACCCCGCGACCGCGACGTCCCACAGCATTCGCGGCCTAACCTCTACCCCATTCTCGGCTCCACGTCCTGCTCCCGGCTCCACCTCGCGACTGGCTTGAGCTCGCGACCAGGTCCACCTCGTACGCGACCGACTCCACCTTGCACGCGATCCGTCCAGGCTAAACACAGGTTTGTCACATATTGAAATAACTTTTAGGTTTATCTTTAAAAGGTTATGCAGAAATAAGATTTGTGAATTTTCTTAAGACTTTCAACTAACTGTGCTTAGTGTGGTTGAAATCTCAAAAGGATGGATAGTTGATAGCGTATAATTTTTTGTCAAATAGGTCTTTAGTTTTTTTTCTTAAAGTTTCATTTTGTTTAGGAAAGTTGATTAGATTAAATTTTCAATTAGTTACGCATATAATATTAAAGGTTGGTTGCTAAGCATACTTTAGGATGAGTCAAGAGCTCGTTGTGTTGATCATTTTCTATGATGGACAACTGATCGTTGATGATCAGTTTATTCCAAAATATGTCGGTGGAAGAAATCGTCCTATGCGAGTCTCGCGTCACACAAACTTAGAAGATTTAAAACAATAAGTGTTGAGATCTCTACGTTATAATGTAGATAACTTTATAGTGGAGCTAACGTGTCATTTCCCTATTGATGCGAGATTTATAGCATCTATGATTTCTGACGATGAAGTCTGCAGTGTTGTACTGGATAAAGCTTCCCGTCAAACATTGATTATTTATGTGGAAGTCAAGCCACACTGTAGTACTTCAGCTGCAACTGATATTAATCTCATACAGCATAATATTCCATCTGATTACGCATATGATTTCACTTTGTCAACAGTAGTTGTACCGCAACACTGCTGCGACGACTCAGAACTAAAGTTAGTAATTACCATAAAAGTACTGTTACTGTGTTGATTTTATGGTTCAACCTATTTCGCGTCTTATTTTAATGATGCTGACTTTCTTTGCACAAAACTCAAATGCACAGCCGAAAGCGTCGCATGAGCAACCCGTCTACATTTGCACGATTATGAGTACGACACAATGAATAGCGAATCAAGTGATGGATCTAATGATAGTGTTGCTGAAGAGAATTCTTTCCTTGGTAATAACAATTTATGTGACAACAATGCTAGTCATAAACTTATTAGGAATCATTCAATCCGGAATTCTACAAATGATGATGATCTGATCTGTAACAATGACTATGTCCGCATATGTAAACCACAAAAGATTGAGATGCAGACATTGTGTTTGATGATCCATCTGATAGTACAATTTTTGCAGATGATATCGAAATTTCAGTTGAATTATATGAAGGTATGTGTTTCTCAAATAAGGAGCTTCAGTTTGCAGTCACTAGTTGGTCAATAATAAACAATGTTCAATTTCTCATCATTACTTTAAATCAAAAGAATTTTACAGTTATATATGCACAACATAGTAATCCTAGCAGATCATGTCAATGGCGCATGCACTATAGCAAGAGCAAACGGTTGGGAGGTACTTGGAAGATATCGTTACGCACCACATACATGCATCTTCGGTAGTTTACGGGCATCGTCGATATCTAAATTCATTAGTTATTTCATAATGTCAATTATGTGATCTCATATAGAGTTGAAACCAAAAGAGATCATTGGAAGGATGGAATCAAAATTTAATATTAAAGTGTCTTACATGAAGGCATGAGATGCACGGTGAAAGAGTATCAGAACAATATGTGGGAGTTGGGAGGACTCGTATCGCTCTCTTTGCCTATTCATGGATTCGTTATGCTCTATTTTTTCATGCACTGTTTATAGAATTCTATCATCAAATATATGCAAGTTTCAAAGATTATTTTGGGCATTTGGACCATCAATATCAAGTTGGGAATTTTGTTGTCCAGTTTTAAGCATGGAAGGGACATTCCTACTTGGAAAGTATTATGATACATTACTCACAGCAGCTGGTATTAATGTCAACAATGGATTATTTTCACTTGCTTTCGCTGTAGTTGAATCTAAAAATAATGAGTTATGGCTCTTGTTCATTATGTGCATACACCATCTATTGCCTATTGTTTTAGCAATGAGTGATTTGTGTATTATCTCAGATAAGCATGCGGGGTTTGTACGTGATTATCGAGATGTATTCTCTTGGGCTTCGCATCGTCATTGCTTAAGGCATCTGAGGGAAAACTTTAAAAAAACAGTGAGAAGAATGAGTATTGTAGATGTTGAATTTATATGTAAGAAAATGCAAATGTCTGGTAGTAGAGATGACATAAACATATTCAATCGACATATAATAGACATAAAGAATATTAAAGCAAAGGCATACCAATGGATTATTTTCACTTGCCTTCGCTGTAGTTGAATCTAAAAATAATGAGTCATGGCTCTTGTTCATTATGTGCATGCAACAGCTATTGCCTATTGTTTTAGCAATGAGTGATTTGTGTATTATCTCAGATAAGCATGCAGGGTTGGTACGTGATTATCGAGATGTATTCTCTTGGGCTTCACATCGTCATTACTTAAGGCATCTGAGGGAAAACTTTAAAAAAAACAGTGAGAAGAATGGGTATTATAGATGTTGAATTTATATGTAAGAAAATGTATATGTCTGGTAGTAGAAATGACATAAACATATTCAACCGACATATAACAGACATAAAGAATACTAAAGCAGAGGTATACCAATGGTTAGTAGAGCGTGATGTGTATAAGTGGTGGTTCATTATGATGATAATGCTTGAATGATGACAATGGAGTTTTCAAACGTGCACAGGGATTGCCAATTCAAACTCTAATCACAGCGGTTTATTATAATATTGTCAGTTTATTTTTTAAGAGGTCCAGTATCACAGACTTGAGAGAAACAAATGATGAATTTATATTCTCTCCAAGAGCACAGGCTGTACTCAGCAAATTCAAGCGTGAGACTAGATACTATCCACAACCAGTCAATATCAATGCTAATGAAATGCAAGTGTTCGACATGGATTATCGATCCTTCAGAATTGACTTTACAGTTGATCGGTTATGTTCTTGAATTTATATTCTCTCCGAGAGCACAGGCTGTACTCAGCAGATTCAAGCGTGAGACTAGACACTATCCACAACCAGTCAATATCAATGCCAATGAAGTGCAAGTGTTCGACATGGGTTATCAATCCTTCAGAATTGACTTTACAGTTGATCGGTTATGTTATTGTAGTTGTAACCGAACACTGATTTATCATATGTCATGTGGTCATTACATTATTGTTTTAATCCATCGAAGACTGAATCATTTGGCCTACGTGTTAAGATATTACACAATGGCAATATGGGCATACATACTCCGCGAACTATCATGTTCTGCTAGATCGAAATAACTGGTCGGACTTTGATGTGGAGCGGGGACTGTATCATTTGCTGCCACCCAGTGTTAAAATAAGATTAAGCATACCACGTATAAGTAGATATAAGAACACTATGGACGACGGTGCAGAACAAAGCAGTCGTATGTGCAGTATATATAAATCAGTTGGTCATTACCGGATATCGTGCCCACACAACCCGAGTAGTAGAAGGTTAGTATGGATATTGTAGCACTATTTCCATTATCTGAGTTTAGAATTGTGGAAAAGAAAATTTCCAATATAATATTTGAATTGAAGAGCGATTTTGAAGAATGTGGTGTAATTTTCAAAAGCGGATAGAATAGTAGATAAGACACTACCTGAGATTTTGGTCCTCATTTGATGAGGACTTTAAATCGTTCGGTTTCTATAGAAGCCTATGGTTAATTACTCTTAATAAAAGTGAGAAATTTTGATTAAAGGGCATTAAAATCGCGCATGTATAGAAGCGATATGGAGTTTTAGAATTTAAGATTATAAAATTCATCATTTAAACCTGATGGTTGGGGAAATGATGGCGTCTGCGATAGATCGTGGTTTGTCGTCCATTCATCGTGGTCCTAGTCTACCTAATCGAGGAGGTAGTCGATCAGAAAGTTCCTTCAACACATTGGTTACGTCGTCCAAGAAATCCTTGTAGACCTGAGGTGATGTTTGTCTGAAGAGACAATCTTAAATCTACATTTGCTGATAGAGGGTTGTTTGCTCTATCAAGTATACCCTATAATTCACAAATCAAAGGGCAAAGCCATTGGGGAGCATACGGGTTACGGTCGTGATCGTAATATAATGGAGTCTGACTAGTCAAACCACCCGATAAGAGGACCCTCAGTAAATGCCTTCATCGACTCAGCCCTTGATAGGCCACATCCTTACTGACAAGAGATTGATTGAGAGTGAACATAGTAGAACACTTGATTTGACATTTGCTCTTTTGTGAGCTAGAATTTTCTTAATTTGTCATCCCCGACAAACAGTTGCGGAAGGTGGATAGATTGGGATTGAATTTTGATTTAAGCTTTTAATAATAGAATTTCATTTAAACAATTTTTGATTGACACTCAATTTGAGTTAATTTGATTAATTTGGATATGTTTAAGAGCTTTAGATCCAACTCTATTTAACTACTAATATAGATCTACTTGTCGACAGTGGTTTCTCAAATATTTAAGCGATTTGAGACTCTTATTATAAGTTTTAGATTTTGTTAATCCACAGTCCCAAGACTAAGCGAGAACTCACGCGGCATGACACTTGAATTTAAGCATTGCGGTCCCGTCGCGGGTTTATTAAAGTGGGAGTTAGGGATTTGGGTTTTAGGTTAATATTAAATTGATTTTTTAACGGTTTTTGACTTTAATGTAAACCTTACGCCGACACGATTAGATAATCAATATATATATCACTTGAGTTATTCCGTGTCGAATGCAACATCCATTTCAATCCAGAATCGTTTGGTTCAAGTCGTCAAATTGAGTCAATTTTACTCAAATGCCGCTCGACCACTCGATTTTTCCGAACTTGTCTGAGTGCGAGCGATGCGATAGATTTCGATGTTTCGAAGCTAACGATGCAATCCATTCCGCGAACGAAGGCTATTTGGTTCACATCGACGCCTCCTGACTTCGATATGTGTGCAGACGAGTTGATAACTCGAGCACTTGATCGGTTGATCATCAAGTCGTGCAATATTTATATTCTGATCAGTTTTGATATTCTGAACGCGATGGCGAAGTCCGTTCGTCGATCGGAGGTCATTTGAGTTGATTTTGGTGATGTCCTGTGCATTTCAGCCTCGATTTGTGCACTGTCATTTCAAATCATTCGTCATTTGCACAGACTCATCCGAATTAAGCGTAGACAGTCTCATTTGATAATTTTCGATATTTCAAAGCTAACGTTGCAATCAATTTCATGAACTGAGATCATTCGGACATCTTCAAACCTTCCCAACTCCGATATGCGTGTAAACACACTAATAGCTCGATCGTTTTATCGTGTGTTCGTTAGATTGTGCAATTTTTATATTCCGATCAATTTCGACGTTCTGAACGCGATGGCGAAGTCCGTTCGTCGATCGGATGCCATTTCGACCATTTCAATGACGTTCAGCGCATTTTGAGCCCCGATTTACACACCGTCACTTCCGAAGTTCGTCGAATTTGACTTGTGGGCTTGACTTGACTTATGACACATATATGGAGGTCAACAGGAATATTTTTAATTCTTTCATACTTTGCCGCAATATAAATATTAATGACTTCTAATATTGTATATTTTTATTTGTTCTTACGCGTGCGATGGCGAGGAGCCTTCCAGCATCGAGAGGGAAGCGTCTTGGTCGATGATGCACCAGATTCAGCACCTTCAAAGGTCCATCCCAACATAGCCTTCTTGCATGGCAGACATAGGGCCGCACATCCGGATTCGATATGAGTTTAATCTTTAATACATTTTGTCAAAATATTTTCACAGATAACATGAATTGATATTATTTTCTTTTTATTACAGGGCACTATTTTGGCGTTCACATCTCCTTTGCGGGAGTCGCCTACGCTTCACATCGCCTCCGTGCATTGAGGTATTGCGTCGATCGGCGACATTCGATTAGACCATCACTTGTTGACTGCATTAGTTGAGCGGTGGTCTCCTCAGACCAACACTTTTCACATAGTTGTCGGCGAGATGACTATTACATTGCAAGACGTTGCAATGATTTTGAGCTTGCGTGTAAATGGACCACCGATCATTGGCCCTATTACAGTTGGAGAGGGGAAGCGGTGGCGTTGGTTGGCTGTTACGAAGTTCTTGGGTGACATTCAGACATTGTATATCATGACCCGTGAGTCCATTACTTTCGTGATGAATCGACACGCAGTAGACTGTATGTCGAGGTGGTTGCGGTGGATATTTTTCAAGAAGTCCTACATCAATACCACCATTATGGAGTTTAGTAAACATTTACGAGTATATGTACTATTCCTTTTGGAGAGTTTTTTACAGCTAGATACTTCAAGTTCAGAGGTGCACTTACATTATCTCCCTTTATTAGAAGATCTACATTTAGCACACCCATACAGGGAGCTGCATGAGTCAACTAAACCAAGGAGGGTCAACATATATTTGTTTTTTTTCTTCAGTCTATCTTAGACCTGTCCATGATCAGAATAAAGCTAAAGCGATTTTCAATTGGTTTAATATACTGATTTCCTAAATAACTGATTTGTATATGAAAACTGGTTTAATCAAATGGAATGAACGGTATGTACGGCAAATGCCCTTTGGAAATGTCAGACTATATCGGGATGAGCTTGATGGACTACTATTGAGCTAGGTACTAATCTTAAAGTCAATTTTTTTTTTAATTTTAACTACTGAGGAATAACTACTCATACATGCAAGTTACATAGGAGTCGTATGATATTCCGTCGAGCTTCTATCGATCTTTTCTTCTTTGGTGGTATATATTATACGTGTTCTCATATCATTGGAAGAGGGTGGTGTGGCACCTTCCTAACAGTTAGTTCTTGGACACTTACGCATTGATGTTGCCATGGATCCCTTCAAAATAGTTGATGGTCGAGGAAAGGCGTCGAATGGGTTCGCATACCATTCGCTACTGGGAGGATAGGAGAGATCACATTGTCGATGTCGATGACAATAATGGCGATGGACAGCAAGCCCTTCACCGATACATGTTATGGTTTTAGGTGCATTGGGCTTAGTTGTACTGAAGGCCTGATGATCACCAAGCGACATATTATCCCAGAGCACCTACCGAACAAACCTATGTAAGATAATAGTACTGACTACAAATTTTCTTAAGTATCTTTCTTTAATTTTTTTCATAGTAATATTTTACATTTGTTTAATATAGGCGGAGCATATTTTAGCGACGGATGACATATTCTAGTATTTCTTTAGACGTCCAGGTGACTCAAACTTTCAGATGGCTATAAATAGGTATGAGAAGATATGTCATTATTTGAATTTCGCACGCACATTAGCGATTACAGGCTCCATCACGTCACAGTAGAGCATATGTCACGCGTCTGAATTTCATTACTACCAGATATGGATGCGGGCCCATCTACTTATGCTGATCCAGGGTCTTTCACTTATCAGCAGAGCTCTCAGTCTCAACATTATATAGACTTTGCACCTTCATCAGATTAGGTACTTTTTAAGAGACTCACAACCAGGACTGAGTTCTGATATTGTAGGCTAGGATCAGGGACCACATGATATCTCTCATCAACTGCGTGATCGTCCATTGCAATCACCTATGCACTACACTCCAAGTAGTGCTACAATAACGTATAGACGTCGCCGTAGGCAATAGTTTCCAGGGATCTATGTGTATTTTGTGTACTTGTAACTGGGTCAACTTAATATATGAATGAAATTTTTTATATGTATTTTGTATATTTATGCAAATCGTTCATATAAAGTAGTTTATTGTTTCATTTACTACAAGGTAACTCTTCCAAAAACTAGTTTAAGTAGTTTTAATTTCATGATTTAATGATATTACTGCTACTATTATTGATATCAGATTGAATTTATAGTTGCAGACTACAAACAAATATAGCTTTAGCACAACAAATGCTTCTTATTTTTTTTTAAAAAAAAGGGCGAGTAAGTCGCCTTATAATCTTGACTAAGTCACTCACCCGATTATCGAGCGGCGGCTTTTAGGTAGCCGGTCGCGATTCGAGCGGCTAATTAGGTGAGTATAGCCACCTCGTGATGAGGTGTGCTTTATTGACAGCACTAAACTTAAATTTTTTTAAATATACTTAAAAATTAAATTTATATTTATTTAATACTTATTTAAAAAAAACTTCCAAGAAAGGATCCCCATTTCCTCAATAGATACGGTCAAATGAAACAAAATGTACATTAGATAGGATATAAAAGAGGATGGGGAAATGCTAATATGAAAGGTACATCCCACATCCCATAGACTCAAGTACCATTGATGAACACATTTTCTAAGATCAGGCATGGTTGGAAAATACAATTTGAGTTGGCACTAAACGAATGTTTTACAAAAATATAAAAGTGCACGGGGAAAGATAATGATTACAGGATGCACATCTAGACAATGACACAAAAATGATTGTCTGTATGAATGCATGCATACACCCATGCATGTATGCAGGTTTGTGTCCCTGTAGTAGTAAATAGAAAAGTGGCCATATGCACTTGCCTCCAACTGCATACACATGATGACAAGCATGGTAGGAAAATACAATCTAGGATTGAAATTTTGAAATTATAAGCAAGTTTTAAAAAGCAAAAACTGTATGAAGAAATAGGATCAATGTATGCACATCTAGACAGATCAAAAAATGAGCAGATATGCATGCATGTGTGTATAAATGGAATATTAAATGCAATAATGCATGTATGAATTTAGGCTCTCATGCAACTCTATGCAGATATAGTTGGTAGACAAATGGTCATACCTACTTGCATCCATCCTCATAAACATGTAACCATCTATAACATGCTTCTGGTTGTAGGTATTGTAAGTATTTAGTTGTTGGCAACAAAAAACAAAAAACAAAATAAAACAAAAAAGAGGAAAAAAAAAAAGAGAAGCAAGCCAAACCTCATTTTAACAATCCCACTCGCTCAGTGACATTTCACGCAAGACCCCACGATCCCAAGATGGCCACACCTTTGCTAGCACCAGATCAACCACAACTCACATGCGACCCACAATCTCCAAACAACGTGTAAGCATGACTTCAAGGAGTTTGATCCACTACAAATACAGGAGGAGAGACTTGGTCATGGCTATTGTTACCATGTGCAAGAGATCGAGTGAGATAGCCTTAGCCAATCTCTGCCCATTGTCAAGTGAGATAGACCTAACTAAGCTTCTCTGCTTGCCATGTGAGAGAGAAAAGATCAAGAGCTCCTGCCCCTTGCGTAAAAAAGCTAATCAAAGCCTAGCTAAACACCCCTTTGTCACATATAATTGTAGAAGCTAAGCCATAGCCTAGCCAAACTCTTAAGAACAAAAAATTGAGGGAAAATTTGGGAAATTGTGAGGTGTCTAAGAAAAAATTATATTTAATCCTTTAAAAAGACTTTTATTTTCAGGTTTTAAAGATACACAAATTAGAAGATCTATGTACGTCAATCTTGAGTCTAGTCAGGATAAAAATTGGAAGACCTCTGTCGTTGATCTTGGACAAGAGATGATGACCTCCATCTATTGATCTTGGATCCAAAGCAAGAGAGAAGGGTAAATAATCGCACTAAATTTTCAAAAAATCACAACACTACAAAGCCATCATGCCGCCAAAATTTTCTAAAATTGCACAAATTTCAAATAATTTTAAAAAATTAAAAATAAATACAGGCATAAAATATGAAGAAAAGCAAGTATACATATAAAAAATAATTTCATTCCATAACATACAAAACAATTCATACTTGTGGACTAAACTAATTTATTGATATGTGCATCTTTAACTTCATTTGTGCTTACATAAAAAACAATCAATTTATCTCAAATTCTCTTGAAAGTATTAAGCATAAAAATTTTCATATAATCATTAGATAGTAAATCACAATATGATGTATTACATTCTTTTGCATTTAGTTTATCTAATTCTCTTTCATGAGAAAATTTTGAAGGCCTCTATCGTCAATCTTGAGCTCGACAAGAGACTAAAAATCTTCCTTCATTGATCTTGGGTCCAGAACAAGAGAACAGAGTGTGTAGTCACACTAAATTTCACAAAATCGCAGTATTACTAAACCATTGTGCTACCGAAATTTTGTTGAAATTAATGACCTTAAAAGTTTTTTTATAAAAATCATAAAATGAGAAAGACAAAACTCTATGACACAACAAAAACAAAATCATTCATAAACAATCAATATTAAAAAAACAAATGAATTGGATATTAAATTATTACATACAACTGCTCAACCTCTATTACTCTCATATTAAAATAACAATATATAATTGAAGACTTAAACCTAAGTAATTAACTCTACAAATGGATTTAATATTTCAATAAAACTCAACAATTATCGATCATTCAATTGATCAAACATAATATGTCCAATATCCAAAGACAATCAAACTTAACAATATTAAGTTATTTTAACTATGAAATGATCACAAAACTAATCTACATTACAACAGAGATAAGCCCAAGTCATGTTTGCAAGAAGGATTTCAATACTTGAAATGAACTTTCAAATAGACATAAGTTTAAGCCAATTCTAAACGTTTATATGAAAAACTTCATTTGTAATTTAGACCTTCCAATGGATGCTTGCAAGATGAATTTCACATTGAACCTAGTCAATTGTATGCTAGGCAGACCCCATGCTTAGTCCAAACACTCAAATGAATGTAAGACTAATACATGTTTGTAAAAAATGAAATTCACTCTTAAAAGTAGGCATTCCAATGGATGTAAGTAGCATTCATTTCGCAAGGCCAACTAACATTTAGTCTGAACATTCAAATAAATGTAGGACTAACTCATGTTTATAAAAATAAAATCCATCTTAATCATTGACTTTCTAATAGATGTAAATCTAAATTGTGTTTGCAAGGCAAATACTATTCCCACAAATGGCTTTTCAAAGGATGTAAGCCTGATGTATGTTCGCAAGACAAACTTCAATCATATTTAACATGGCATTCAAATGGATGCAAGCCCAATGTATGTCTGCAACGCAGACTTCTCTCACGTAAGCACATGGCATTCCAAAGGATGTAAGCTCAATCATTATTCGCAAGGCAAATCCCACACATTAAACATTAGCTTTCTAGCAGATGTAAGTCCAATTTGTGTTTGCAAGGCAAACATTATTCACATGAATGGCATTCCAATGGATGTAAGCCTAATTCATATCCATAAAGCAAACTTCACTCATATTTTAATATATGCACAATAACTCTAATCTACTCGGGATTCTTGAGATGAGGCAACCTAAGACTGCTAATTAGGTTCCTTAGACATTACGACTAATAGTCCACTGATGTTGGTATACTGGAATAGCAGTCAACCCAAGATGATGGAACTATGAGATCTTGATCGGAACTACTCTCCTTTAGATACTCATTCACACAATGCCACTAAGCACCAATTTATACCAGAGGTCAACATTTAAATATAACCTTAATTGAGACTACCCTCTTATTGCGATAAGAGGGTAATTAACTATGGATGCTTGCATTCATAAAAAGTAGAGCCTAGATCTAAATAAACCCGAACATAAGTTTAAGAGAAATATGATTAAATAAAAATCAATATGCCTCACGAAAAATAAATTCCCTAGCATCTTTAAGATGACAGAGATTTTTTAAAAATTCTTCCTAAGTGATCATTAGTAATGTACAATTTCATATTTATACATCTTATTTTTGTACACATATATGAAGATATGTGCACACACATGCATATTTTTATAGGAAAGGTATATATGCATATATATTTACTTGGACATGTAAGTAAGCATGAATGTATATAAGGATACATGTATTGAAATATGTAGCATAATCATGTATCTAGGTTTGTGTTGTATAACATTTACAAAGGTAAGTATGTGAGGACATAATTTATGGATGTAGGTAGTTGTTTGCTAATTTATATTTATTAACTTCAATCTAGATGTACGTAGGCAAATGTGCATGTATACAAGCCATTATGTATGTAGCTAAGTACATATACACATCAAATATTTTTGTGCATGATGTCTTGATGTATGTCTGAGGATAAATATGCATCTATGAATATTTATATATGCAAGTACTAAAATGCGAGATTTTTAGGAGTGCATTTATGATGTGTAAGAATGTAAGTACATGAAATGATATTATACATATATTGCTCGATGGAGTATGAGTGCACACGCCATTTTCATATGACTGCAATGATGAGTTATAAGCAGGATGCAAGAGAAAAATTCACCTTATGGTAAACCATCATCATTAAACTTGATCTTAACTTTAATCTCAGCATAGAAAGACGATAAGTATATTGTGTATCCAGAAAGGACCTGCAAAAAATAAAATTAAATTAAATTAAAAAAATCTGGACCAGCTCAGTAATCTATCCACCTAGTAAAGAATTTTCTGATTTTAATGATTTTAATTTTGCTACAATATCATATATCAAAGTTTTCAACATACAAGTTGTTATCACGATTGGCTATGCTAAAGTAACCAATCTACAAATCAGTGTCTATCACTTACAGTGTAGTACTTTCACTTCTCAGCATGTGAGTAATTATTTTGCATGATTAGAAGTAAAGCCATCGCCAAAGTTTTCACCATACACTAGAACACACACGCACACATAAGCAGTCCGCATAGAGACATGCACACCAAGAAAAATATTTAAATCGGCCAAAATTAGTTTAAAAGCATGGTAATGAAGCCACTACGTAACTACTTAAACATCTTCACACACAAAATGGTACTCGTGTACAGCATCACAGCTTAAGAAACTAATTAAGATCTTATCAGTATTATGAAGTAGATGGATCGAAAGCTAGCTAGACAGAAATAAACAAGAAAATATCATGAAGAAAATAACTTAGAAAAAAGATAACATGAATTGAAATCATACAAAAAAAAAATACTCAAAATGGAGTCTAACAGTTAATATAGCACTCAGTATGAAAGGGGTTGGATTAGAGCAAATGAACTCGATTACTCGAGATGATCATCATCACAATTTATGCACCAATTTTGAAATAATACTAAAATGGAATGTGGTCTGAGTTTTAATGCTCCTAACTCTCATTAGAAGAAATATACAAGGAATTCCCACTTTCTTAACCGAATTACATGCAAGCAGTTTAACCAACCCATAACGTTTCAGCTTCTTCCTTAATTTTTCCTAACCCGGTATTGTTAAATAATATTGTGCTTGGTCTCAAACACGATAAAACAGAGTATGTATGTGCTACTTATTCACCTATCATGAGCTATCATTTGTAACACTGGGACAGTATCTTTGTGAAACTCCAAGCTATGCTCTCCATCAAACAGGTTATTGACCATGGATGTATGAGTAAAAACGAATTGTGATTGAGGAAGGCAATAGCAACATTGTTGGCCATCTCAGGCAAATCTTGCACAATGGCACATGGAAGGCCAAGACCTTTGAATGGCCTAGACCTCAGCTTCTTGAAGAACTTCCACTAGATCATTTTCTCTCATACACATTGAGACAACAATTGACTAGCAAACTTCTATGCAGCTACAGCTTGTTAAGAGGCTATGACACCCAAGAGAGGGGGGGTCAGAAAACTTAATTTTAAACTTTTGTATAAAACATAAATCTTTAATGATAAAGCTTTAGAGAAACAAAACAATAATCAACAACAGTATAGAAAAATAAGTGCAAAAAAATAAAGAAAGATAACACAGAGATTTTTATGTAATTCGGCCAAACCCCAAAACCTAGCCTACGTACACATCTAACAACCCAAGCTAAGAATTCACTAAGTCAAAATGAGATTACAACAAATCTCTTGTATTCTCCCTCACGGGCAAGTACCACCCAACACTATACTTTCTTTAACAGGCAAGTACAACCAAGAACGTACTTTCCTTAACGGGCAAGTACAACCCAACAACGTAGTTTCCTTAACGGGGAAGTACAACCCAACAAGAAAATAAGAAAAAGGAGAAAGAAGGATCTAACTCTCAATTTCAAAAATATTTTGCTCTAACAACCCAACTACAAAAATATTAAAGCAAGTGAATTCAAAGGAATGAAAGATAGCAAATTTTAATTGATATTTAAATTTGAACAATAATTAAATTTGAAATATATATATGATGTAAATGAATCTTTAAAATATTTGATGTGAATATGATAACTTGAAATTAAGGTGATTTAATTTATGATTTGAAATATAGCACAATAATGATTTGAAACTTGAATCAATCACTTGTTAGAAAGAGACTTAGAGTTTTCCAAAAGATCAAATGAAAATTAAATCTTCAATCACATAAACTCAAATGAAATCTCTTTTTAAAAAAAATTATTACTTATGCAAAAGATGAGATGATTTAGAAGTAATAGAACTTGTTACTCACAAATGTTTTATATGAAATAATCACAAAGATAATAATCTCTCTTTAGAACATATAGAAATAATGAAGAGAAAACAACTTACTAATACACTTCAATTCATCAACCACGAAGCTTTTGGCCAACTTGAGAAAGTATAGAAATAGATAAGTTAAGCACAAAACAAATTAATCAAATGCATAAGAAACTCAAGCCAAGAAGGAGAACAAGGTCACTTAGCATGTAAAATCACAAATTAGAATAAAAGCACCTTGTTAAGTTTTCGCCCATAAGGAATCACTTGTAGGTTGGAGGATGGAAAAAGAATGGAGAAATTAGCACGTGATTCACCAAGAATAGATCTCTAAAGGTTTTGCAAAAATTCGGCCAAGAGAGTTTTCTAAGAGAGATTTTTCCAAGAGGGTTTAATATAGTCTAAGGAACATTATTTATAAGACAAGGAGCCATGAGGTTCGGCCAAGAGAAGAAAAATAAGAGGGAAACTCATTTGGAATTAATTTAAATATAAACTAATCAAAATAAAAATAAATGGAATGAGATAAAAAAATTAGCCAAAGAGAAATAAAAGGGAATTTAATATAGAAGGTTGGTTTAATTAAAAATCAATTTGAAATTCAAATTTTATAAGAGGGATTTTGGACAAGGCAAGGAACAGGGAAAGTTTAATTAGTAAGTGATTCAATTTGAATCAATTAAATTAAATTAATTTAGCATGATGAAGAAAATTGACAAAAAAAGGAGATATGGAGGAAAATTTAATTTGAAAAGAGATTTAAATTGAATTAATTTTGCATATGACCTGATTTCTAATGTAATTAAAAAGTTAAAGCTTATGTGGGTCGGCCAAGAGAGAGAGAGGAGAGAAGAGTTTGAATTATTACCAAACAAGTCATGACACAATTAATTGTCCAAATGAAAAAAGAATAATTCAAATTTTGATTAATTTAAATTAAGCATGATATATGGTCGGCCAAAAAAATTTTCATGATAGGATTTAATTAGTATTTATTGCAATACCATGAAATATTCAATCAATTTATCTTGATTGAATGAAGGAAGGAAAGATATAACATACAAGCTTTATTTAATAAAATTCAAGGAATATTTAAATATTCGACCAAGCTACTTTCCTAAAATAGATTAGATTTATTTTAATGTACTTAATTCAAATTAAATGATGATGGATCAGATCTTAGGAGAGTTTAAATCAATTTTCATTAAGAGATTAATTTGAATTTGAATAAAGATATGATTGGCCAAAGGAGGTTTCCAAAAATAAAACTTATATAAAAAGAAAGAAAATAATTCCATAGCTTATTTTAATTGAATTTGAATTAACTCAAATAAATTCAAATTAAATCAACTGGATTATCATATGATCAGCCACATAACATTTCATAAAGATGAGAGTTCAAATTTGCATATGTAATCAAAGGAATATTCAATTTGAATTCAAAAATAATTCAAATAAATGAATTTTTTAATTTAAAAAATATGAGATAATTATTAAAATAATTTGAATAACTCTCACACAATTTATTTAGCAAATAATCATGAAAAAAATCAGCCTAAAAGGTTTGGAATGAGAGATAGGATCGGAGAGAGAAGACTAGGATAACAGGAAAGAGAAAAATAGTACATTGAATAATGTTTGGTTAATTTAGATTCATGTATTGAATAAATGGATAATGAATATGCCTAAGCATGAGAATAATTTAATAAAATGTGAACGTAATTTAAGTTGTATGGAAGCACATTAAATGTAATAAAGTTAATGCATTTAGTTCATATTATCCAAAGTGAATAATTTGAAGAATAATTATAAATATAAAATGTAGAATTTATGAATAATTCTCAAATAAATTATTTTGAAATGAATGAATGATTTATTTTATTTTAGAGAGCTTTTTATTTGCCTTAATATAGTTAATCCTAAAAAAATTTTCACCTAATTCATATCCAATTGCTTTAGCATCCTGAATTGACTGAAAAATATAGAGTTAAAGAATTTTCCTGCAAACTTGGATTTAACTTAATATATATATATATATATATATATATATATATATATATATATCATCAATATAAATCTAAATTAAGAATGACATTCATAATGATTAATGTGAATAATTTATCATGCAAAGAGATAATTAGTTCATATTATACAAGATTTGTTATCATCAAATCAAATAGTGAGATACACAAGATATATAGTCAACACAGCTTTACACTTTGACAGTTTTTAGCATGATAGGGCTAGGGATACTATTCCTTCATATTTTTTTTGTCATCTTGGAAGATGATAAAAATCATGTTGCACCTTTTACTTTTTTTTCCTATTTTGGACTATTTTTGTAGCTTCTTTTAATTATTAATGCAATAAGTAAACTTTCAAGGAGATGAAGATATGAAAATCAAACTAAAGGCCAGCCAAGTTTTACTTTACTAACCTCAAATTTTTCAACATGATTTTGTGCCTTTTTTCAACTATGCTATCATAATGTTAAACATCCAAGTTGATGTAATAACTAATTTTGGCAATACAAAAGAGTATAGACAAGGTAGCTCTTTTTCATTTACCTTTTCTTGATAATAATATAATGTCATCGAAACACAACAACAAGCCTTTATCCCACTAAGTGGGGTCGACTACATGAATCCTTCGTCTCCATTATGTCTTATTATGTGTCAAATTCTCATTTAATTCAAGTATACTAAGGTCATTTTTTATACATCTTAACCAAGTCTTTTTAAGTCAACCTCTATTTTTCTTAACAAAAAACAAATCTAATGCATCTACTCTCCTAACTGGGTCATCGGACGGTCGATGTTTTATGTGGCCAAGCCATTTAAGGCGACTCTCTCTAATCTTATCTGCCACTGGAGCTACTCCAACTATTTCTCGAACATATCGATTTTGCATTTTATCTCTAAGAGTAAAGCCACTCATCCACCTAAGCATCCTCATCTCTGCAACACTTAACTTAGTCTTATGCTTCTCTTTTACTGGCCAACATTTTGCACCATATATCATTGCAAGTTTTATCACTATCTTATAAAATTTTTCCTTAAGTTTAAGCGATACTTTTCTATCACACAGGATCTCTCCACTTCAATCCAACTTGAATTCTACTAATAACATCTCCATTTCACCATCATTTTGAACAATAAAGCCTAAATATCAGATCCACTCTTTTAATGACTTGTTAACCTAATGTCACACTACTAGAACTTCTACAACTAAAATTACACTCCATAAATTCAATTTTAGATCTACTTAAACGAAAACCTTTAGACTTTAAGGTTGACCTCCATAATTCAAGTTTCTCTTGGACTCCCTCTCTAGTCTTATCAACAAGATGAATGTTATCAGTAAAAAGCATACATGAAGGTACATCTTCCTGTAAATGCCTAGTAAGAACATCCATAACTAAAGCAAAAAAAGATAAGGGCTTAAAGTTGATCCTTGATGTAATCCAACCAAATAGGAAAATATTTTGTCAATCTTCCTTGTGTTTGAATAGCTCTAATATACATATCCTTGTGACTTGAATATAACCAATATTAACTCATTTCTTTTCTAAAATTCTCCAAAGAACATCTCTTGAAATTTTATCATAAGCTTTCTCTAAATCAATAAATATCATATGTAGATTCTCCTTACTTTCTCTATACCTCTCCATCAAATCTCTTAATAAATGTATAGCATCTATAGTTAGATCTACCTGGCATGAAACCAAACTAATTGTAAGAAACTTTTGTATCGCATCATAACCTATGCTCAATTACTCTCTCCCATAATTTTAATGTATGACACATTAACTTAATTCCTCTATAATTTGCACACTCTTGTGCATCACCTTTATTTTTAAATATAGGAACTAACAAACTCTTTCTCCACTCCTCTGACATCTTTTTAATCTTTAAAATAACATTAAAAAGATTTGTAAGATAAGAAATTCCTTGATCTTCGAAACATTTCTACAGTTCTATTGGAATATCATCAGGTCCTATTGTTTTTTCACATTTCATTTTTTTTAAAACTTCTCTAACTTCAGATTTACTAATCTGACGATAAAACAAAATTCTATTTTTTTTGGAGGTATTAAGGTTGTTAAAATCAATCGTTTTTTTAATACACCACTGAACTAGATTTTACTTCTCCTCTTTGGTTAGCTAATTTATACATACATCTTTTCTTTCTTTGTATATGATAAAAATCTAAAAATTTTTTTTATCATATATTCTTGATCTAGAATCTCATATTATATCTTTAATTCTCCAAATTTTTACATCTAAACCAAGTTTTATAATAATGTTTCTTATTTCTAATCTTTTTTTGCACATTCTGACTCCACCACCAATTATGTTTATTAAAAAAAAACTTTTTCTTTTGATTCTCCAAACACATTTTTAACAACTTACTTAATTTCATTTGCTACTATTTTCACATAATATTAGCTTCCCTATGAGCATCGAAACCATAACTACAAAAAAGAATGCATATAAAGTTATATGTATAATAGTTGTAATAAAACAAAGAAAGAAAGAAAGAAAGAAACGGAAAAATATAGAGAGAGGAGGAAGAGAGAGAGAGGGAGATAGGAAGAAAGACAACACGAGAAGAGGGAAAATGACGTGAAATAGCATTCAATGATGAGTTCAAGCACAATCAAAGCATGGGACGTTTGATTAGGGTTCAAAATTGAAAGCCAAGAACACTAATTTCAATTTTTGCAAAGTTGGAAGCTTGATTTCTTTATTCCTTATAAAATTTCATGTATAAAAATTGACCTCAATTTATTAATATTAAATGAGAATATGATACTTAATATGGCACATTAGAGAAAAAAAATTCATGTAACCAACCCCACATTGTTCTTATATAAATTTTAAGTAAGATAACCCATTACCTAATGTTCCTTTATACTTTCATCCTAAAATAAGTTAAGAGTCGTAAATATGAATTAGATTGCAAGTAAATGATTAATGATAAAATTATTTAAGAATGTTCAAGGAAAAGTTCATTTGAAAATCCTATGAAGACCAAATCCTAAATTTAATTTTGATGTATGATGTAAGATTCAAATGTTGTTTACATTAAATTGGTAGAATGATACCATTGAGATTAATAATTTATTTAATTTATATAAAAACAAATTTAATCATTTTATATTTTATATATGATCAAATTACATACAATCTATAGAAAAATTATCAAACTTACATAATAGAGATAAAGAAATATTTTAATATCATTATTCACAATGTGATAATTAAAGAAGCTAATATGATTATAAGTATGAATTCATTGAATATTGTTCAAGACACATAGGTTGGATAGATAAAATAATAAATATTTAAAAATTTTCTCAAGAAATAATTTTTATGATAATAGGAGAACAAAAAAAGACGAAGCTGAAATATCAATTTGCCAAAACATTGTGAGATTGAAGTGAGTGATTATTTTATTTTGTAATAATTACATTTCCTTTTTTTATGAAAATGCATATTCTCATATGACAATTTTATATGAATCAATGTGAAAAAAAATTTTATACAACAAATGAATATTGATCATTATCTTTAGCACCTATGTTTGTCTTTAAATTGCTATATATCTATATATATATATATAGAAAGAAATGTATGTGCATGTTAAACACAAAAGTTCACCCCCTATGGTACTAATTTGGGACGCTAATATGCATGCATGTGTAAATTGAAAATGAATTGAAAATAAATTGAAAAAGGAAGTACTTTACACTTATTAGATGATTCTTCTGTAAAATATCAATGTCAAAGTAAGAAAAGATATTTAGTCTATATATGTGAAAGTCAACTTTGTTTCATGCAAAAAAATATTTAATTTATATATTATATTATCACATATAGATTAACTTTTATACGTACATTCTTTCACTAATTTATTTGCAATTTCTATAGATAAAACTAAAAAGATTCACTAGATTGTGATAGAACTCAACCTATTAGATGTTTATATTTTTTTGCATGTGAGGCTTCTTAATTCTAAATAGAAGATCGAAGAGAAATTATGTATAAAAGAAGAAGAGAAAATGGAAATAAGTAGCAATGAATTTATGTATTAAAGTTATTTCTTTTAGAATTATATGAAATAAAGAATATGTATAATTGATTAGGAATGAAAAATTTTATATTTAATAACTCTTTTATTTATTTTGGATGATGTAATATATATAATTTACTTTTACACAGCTAATCACTATCTGACCCCTTGCGGGAGCCTTGGTAACCCCAAACTCCCAGGCCAAGTTGTGACAATATGCTTATACAATAATCAATCCAATTGCTAATTAACTCACCCAATTTCATTTGCTTCAAGATACCCTATTCAACAAGCTTCCATGCCTCTTCTAAAACACCACCAACCATGTATCATTCCATATTTGTAACACCCAACAAAAATTAATAATAATTAAAATAATATTAAAAAATAATGAATAAGTTATAAAAAAGGAAATAATTAAATAATATTATAACAATGATAATAAAATTAATATTAATTAGTAATAATAAAAATATAATATTAATAATATAATTGGTACTAATAATATATTAATAATAACTTAATAATAATATGTTAATAATATTAATAATTATAAATAAGAATATGGCATAATAATAAAATAATAATATAGTATTATTATTAATTAATGTTAAATAAGAAAGTTTAAATAAAAATGGGTGATTATCTATTTTAGTTTATAATAATTATTTCTTTTTCTCTATATCAAAATGCATTAACTATTGTCTATGATTTGTATGTGAATGTTCATCTGACATTGCAAATGCTTTTATGCTTTTATGTATGTGTATTAAGAATGTTTTTATTTTGGACACCAATTGCTTTTACAAAATGATTTTTTTTTCAGCTATGAATTTCTCATATTGATATGATGATAATTTTATGATTAAATATAAATTGATCTCCCTAATGATAGATGAGCTAAAGATATTATTAAATGCATTATAAAAAGCATGAAAATGATCATTTATAGAGCAGCATTTTTAAAAGTGTGCTCTGAAGCATGCTTCATAATCAAAGCGGAGTGCAGTGTAGAGGACGCCACACTACATAGCCACGTGGCGATTGTTCGTAAGGCGCACGCCTTGCAAGCGCTATTGAATGTTGTCGTAGTGCGAGGCAAGGTAGAGCATGGATTCCCAAATAAATATTAGGGTTTATCTTTCATCTAGACTCTCTCTATCCTTCATCTTGCCCGTCTCTTATCGCACTACCTCGCCTCTCTCCCATCTCTTGCACAACTCTGAGCAGGTCGACACCAAGGATTTGGAAGCCGAAGCTCCACCCATTCATGCCACCGTTACTATTTCAAGCCGAAGCTCCACCCATTCGTGTTATACTGTTGCTTCGAGTCGAAGCTCTCCCCATTCATTCCGCTATTGTTGCTTCAAGCCAAACTCCACCAAATTGTGCTGCTATTGCTGCTTTGATCCAAAGCTTTTGGCATTTGTCCTGCCATTGCTGCTTCAACTCGAAGCTTTTTGATTGCTCAAGAAAAACACTTTTAAAATCTACGTCATCCTTAGATGTTTAGGGAGTTCGTTCTTCAAGAGACAGATTGATTTTTATTCAACTAGATTTCCCCTAACATTATTTTAGGGTTTATTTAGATCGAGGTTCTATATCCTATGAACGGAAGCATTCATCTTACTGTAATAGGAGAGCACTCTCAATTAAAGTTGAAAATAAAAATTAAGTTTTTATGTAAATCAATACTTAGTGGTGTAATGTGGATAACAGTTTAAAAGAAAATAGGTGGGTAGTCCCGATCAAGATCTCATGATTCCCTCATCCCGAGATTATCATTATTCTAGTCTACCAACATCAGAGGGCTATTAGCAACCATGAGTCACCTCTTCTCAGAGATCCTGAATAGACTAGAGTTGTTGTGCAGGTGTTATTATAAGTGAAATATATTTCGTAGATATACATTTGAACTTACATCCTTTGAAAAGTTAAATTTTTGTGATTAAGATATGCCTTGCAGACAAAAATAAAGCTTACATCTATTGGAATGCCAAAAATTTAGTGATGTTCGCATAATGAATAAGTGACAGACTGAGTTTACATTGATTGGAATGTCAGATTGGATTATATAATGTTTACATAAAAAACATAAATTGGACTTATAAACATTGGGCTTACATCTATTGGAATATCATTGTTTAATATATTTGAAATCTAGCTTGCAGACAAATAGTGGCTTACATCCATTGGAATGCTGATTTGGGTTAGACTTACATCCCTATGTAATGCCGATTCGAATGATGTAATGTTTGTATGACAAACATATATTAGACTTATACATATTAGAATGTCGTTAGATTGGAATGTCATTGTTTAATATGTTTTAAGTCCATCTTGCAACCAAATAGTTTACTTATATCCATTGGAATGTCATTGTTTATTTGAATTAACCTCAATTTCATATTTTGAGATAAATCTTTGTTTGATTTCCATTTAAATTTCAAATGAATCTTTGATTTAGTTTTCTTTATTATTTGAGATAAATTTTCAATTCAATCTCATTATTATGTTTGAAATGACTCCTTGGTTTAAACTCATTCTGTGTTTGGGAAGAATCTTTGATTCCAATTTAATTTCACAATTGAGATAAATCATTCCTTTTATATTTGAGATGGTTCTTTGATTTCGACCTAATTTGATGATTGAGGTAAATTCTAATTTTATTAGAATCAATTTTAATGTATTTGAACTTCAATATTTTGTGTTTAATTTGATCAATTAGGCCTGCATCTATTGTGTTAATCGTTAGATTATATTTGGGTCATTAACACATTGTGTTTGATCAAGCGAATAGTTGTTCATGACTGTGTCCAGATATGACTTGATTTAAATCTCTATGTATTTCAAATCTCACAAAAGTCCTTTATGTGAGTGACAATTTTGACTTTTATTAATGTATTTAAGTCTAACAAAAGAACTAAGAATCACAAATTGGATCTTTAGACTTTAACATGCAATTAATTAAATTATACTAAGAGAAGGAATTGTAAATTAAATGCATTTTCTAATTTTAGAGTTGATTTTTTTATTCGTTTAATTTTAATTTTTTTGAGCTATTTATTTTTAATCTAAATGATTTCATTACATTATAAAGTTTTCTTCCTTATTTTAATGATTTTTATGAAAAATATTTAACTTCAATAATTTCCCTAAAATTTCAACAACTTAGCAATGTTATAATCATAAAATTTACTGTGATGCGCACTCTTCTCTCTTGCTTTGTAATAAGATCGACGGCAGGAGGACTTTCATTTCACACCGGATCCAAGATCAATAGTGAAGGTTTTCATAAAATTCTAGATTGAATCCAAGATCAACGGACAAGGGTCTTCAAATTTTAAAATTTGTATTTAATTAATTTCAAATTAATTATTTTTATTTTGGCAAAATGACAGCCTAAAAGTGTTGTATTTTTGCGAATTAGCACATTCGTGCATTCTCCCTAAAGTTTTCTTCCTTATTTTAATGATTTTTATGAAAAATATTTAACTTCAATAATTTCCCTAAAATTTCAACAACTTAGCAGTGTTATAATCACAAAATTTACTGTGATGCGCACTCTTCTCTATTGCTTTGTACTAAGATCGACGGCAGGAGGACTTTCATCTCACACCGGATCCAAGATCAATAGTGAAGGTTTTCATAAAATTCTAGGTTGAATCGAAGATCAACGGACAAGGGTCTTCAAATTTTAAAATTTGTATTTAATTAATTTCAAATTAATTATTTTTATTTTGGCAAAATGACAGCTGTATTTTTGCGAAATAGCACATTCGTGCATTCTCCCTTGCTCTGAATCCAAGATCAACAGAGAGTGGATTTTCAACTCACACTGAATCCAAGATCGATAGTAGAGGCCTTTAAAATTTTCTTGTAGAACGAGAAACTAAGTATAAAAATTTTATTTAAAAAATTTACCTAAGATTGAGGCTCCAAAAGCCTTCTTTTCCTCTATCGAACCAAAATGCCCTAGCTCACTCTTAACCTGGACTTATGAGGGAGGGGTAATTTGGGCACTTGGATTATAATCTCACTTCAAATAATAGGGAAGAGATCGGCTAGGGAAATACAACAAAAGGGGCTCTCGACCGGTGATGGTTCGACTCTCTTCAAACGAGAGAGAGGGCTAGGGATTGATGACTAGGGCTTCTTCATGCGAGAGAGGGAGGAATCAACAACTAGGGCATGAGAGTAAGGGGGAATCAGCACCTAGGGCACACGAGAAAGGGAGTTTAATTAGTCAGCTCAACTAAGGCTATTGAGAAAGAGAGGTTCGGCTTGCTTCTTTCTCTCCTTCAATCTCTTTCTTTCTCTCACTCGGATTAGTCTGTGTGTGAAAGGTATGCTCACTTGATTTCTTCCCTCCTCTTGTAGCTGAACAGGACCGTTCCTGCTCCTCTCCCGAACAATTTTGGGTAACGTGGAAGGTGCAGTTAAAGAATCTATGCGTTTTTTTTGAATTTTAAGCGTTAACACTTTTCCATTCGTCTTTGTCATTGTGTTAGTCTTTGCTTCAACATGAAGCTCGGTGGGTGGGATTTCTCCCTCAATGTGGTCTGCGGGTTTTTTTGGAGTCAGAGTTGGTCCGTTGGATAGCTAATTGTGTTGGTGTGCTTTTTTATTGTTGACGCATTTGAACTTTGAATTGAGGCTTTTTTATTTATTTAAGAGATCATTGAATTGGTAATTTGGTATGCTTATTCTATTGATGCGCTTAAACTTTGAAGTATCAGTCTAATGAAGTTTTTTTTGAAAGCTAATTTCTTTTTGGATGGCTTGCCCTGAACTATAATGAGAATTTACATAGGAAGAGTCACTTTAATGCTCATTGTTGATGACTATTGTAGAAATATTTTTAACCTTCCTCTCATTAGATAACCACAAGCAACCTTAGGGATCACTACTTAACTAATTGCTCTATGTTATGTTGCTAGACATTTACTTATGGTTTTGCTCAGACTTTTATCTCTCCAGCTTGTCATTTTGCATCCTCGAATTGGAAGGCTTTCGGCAACCTGAGAGATGGTTTTTTTAACAACTATTGGTGGCTTCTTTGCATTACTTTTTTTTTACTCTGAGTCATTTTGTTTCATAGAAAGTTAAATTTTGGAGTATTTTCATGCAGGTAAATAAATTCTAAAGTCAAAAATTTACACTTAAAATAATTTATTATTCATTTATATAATAGATTCATTTATTTTTTTTACATATCTACACAAAGAAAAGAAATTGATTAGACCAAAAGCAGTTAAACGATTTAATTTTCATCAAATATAATCAAACTTTAAAAAGAAGATTCAATTTAAGAGATATTATTGATCCAATTAGTTTAAATTTGATTGATGAAAGCTGTGAGTAATTGACTGAAGAACCTGATGATACTGGTGAGCAATAGTTTAAAGATGAAGAACTAATTTGGAGACAAATAAAAAAGACATCTAAAGAAGTTGATCGTATGTGATCAATAAAATTTAGTAGGCTAAAATAAAAAAGACTTCATTAGCTGTAGCATCTTCTTCATCCCAACATGCATCCACTCATATCTTACAAGAAATATAAGGCGACATTGATTCATAAAAAAGTAACAAAAGAAGAAGAATTTGATGATAAAAAAATTTTACCAAAAGAAGAAAAAGATTATGTCAATGAAAAAGAAAATGATGAGAGAATTTCTTTATTCTACATTATAAAATGTTAAGAGTTTGTTACCTATTTTATGCTTTAAAATTTATCTTTTACAATGAATTTATTTTGGAAAAGTGAATTTAATTTATTTGTTTATACTTTAAAGTTTATTTTGAGAATTATCATAAATTTTAATTTGCTAGTTCACCCTTAATGCATATCTTCAAGTTAGATATGTATTTTACTTTTTTTATACTCTACCAAATTTTACAATATGTCATATAACACAAGTTTTATACTCTATCAAGTTTATATATTACCAAGTTTTACTTTTATTTTGAAATTATCATTAAATTCAATTTGTAAATTTTCTCTTAAAGTTTTTCTTTAAATTAGGTATGTGCTTTACTCTTGTTATACTCTACCAAGTTTTATAATGTCATAAAACGCATGTTTTACACTTTACCTAGTTTATACTCTTAATTTATTTATCTTTTACTTTTTTAAAGACAATTTGTTACATATTTATGATTTTATGCAAACAATAGGTGCTTTTGTAACAAAAGTGTCGCTTCATACCATGCTTTGCACTTTGGAATGAAATTAGAACCTAGCACATCACATTGCGCTCTACATTTTGAAAATATTGTTACAGAGTGAGTATTTGAGTATGTTAATTGATGTAGTTGACTCCCTTACGATACTGATTGGAGATGTAACATACTTGTGCACATAATGAAAATTGAAAAAAAAAAATGCCTAACATTCTGGGTTAGTAGAAAAGGTTATCTTCTCTTTTGAGGAGGTTTGAAAAAGGTAATGGAACATGTGCTTTTTAGTACACATTTAGACAGCAACTACTGTGAAGAGTGTATATTATAAGAAAAGTTATGAAAATGATAAGCAAAGATGTGTAGCTCTTAATCCTAGTCTAATATGCATTTTCCAATTATTTTACGAAAAAAGTTATGATATTAATTTATTGATAAAGATCTGACATGCTCGTAACTTAAAAATATAATTATCCACTGTGTTATTTAACTCACTGTTGAAGTCAATTATTTTTCATGAAAATCTCCAATGACATAAATGAAAGAAAGATAGGAATATGTGTATAGCAAAAAGATCTCTTCAGAAGCTCAAAAGCCAAGTACGTTAACTAATATTAAAACAATACATGTAATATATTATGAGATGTTTACTAATTATAATAATGAATTGACTCTTTTCTAATATAGTGATGAAAGAATATTTTTAATTAGCCATCTTACTATCCATTACAACCTCGATACTCCAAGCTCCTAGGTTGGATCGTGATAAGAATGATATCAAACTGATAGATAGGCTAAATTAATAAGATAGACCTTATATCAAAAAAGCATTAGGATGAATAATAAAAAATTAATTATCTAATACATTAGTCTTAACTTTATCATATTATTTTACTATAACCTTATGAACACTAATCATATCAATGGTAGAACAAGAAAAGTTAGGGTTGATGAGCCTTAAGCTACAAGAGTTCAAGAAGAAAATATAGACCTTATGTAAAATAATACAAATACTAGTATGGATGCTTTCATTAATATATGACTGCAGTAACGTGTTAATTCAAAGTTCTCAAACTCAAGCTAATGTGAGTGGAGGAGCTCAAACGGATAAGTATCCGAAATTATTTTGAGATATGAAGCAAATTTTCTTTGATAAAACAGAAAGATATATTGAAGCTGAGAATTGGTTGATAGGGGTAGAAAAAATTATTGACAGCATGTCCTACACTCTAGGTAAGAGAGTAACAGTCATTACTTTTGCTTTTTAAGGTGAAGCAAAGCTGTGATGGCAAGAACAACTACAAGGTAAATTTGGGGGTCGATCCAACAATATGATCATATGGGAAGAATTTGTGCAAAACTTTTGGGAGTAGTTCATGCCTCTTTCTGCAATAAGGCAAACGCATGACAAGTTTATCAAACTAGTGTAGAGAGATCATTCTATTACCCAACATGAAGTTGAATTCACCACACTCTCAAGATATGTGCCACAGTTAATCCCAAATGCTAAATAAAATTATACTAATATTTATCAAGCTTAAAGAATGCGATCAGACAAACTTTAATTCCTTTAGTAATCGATAATTATTCAATCTGGTGAACAAAGCTAGAAGATTGGAGATTGATCTACAAGCCACTAGAAGGCATAAAGAAATCTAGAAGTGAAGGAGCAATGAAGAATTTAGAAATACTCAAAACTTTCAATCTAAAAACTAGAAGCTTAAGGCTACGTTTGGGGTAGCTTTTTGTATGTGGTGTGATTCAGACCGCACCACAGGTGTCATTTGGGAAGGGTTTTGTTTTAAAAGTTATTCATCCTATAGATATATGTAATGGATTTATATTCCTTAGAATATCAGTTGTTAAATGTGAAGTCCACCTTGTAGCATAAATTTGGCTTACATCCATTAGAATGTCATTTTAAATGTAATTCATTTTTTATGAATATGTTGGTCTTCCATCCCTTTGGAATGTCATTTTAAATGTAATTCTTTTTTTTATGAATATTTGTTGTACTTACATCCCTTTGGAATACCAAATAATAATTTAAACTCATTTTATTTTTAAGATGAATCTTTAATTTTAATCTCATTTCATGTTCGAGGGAGGGAGGGAGAGAGGAAGAGAGAGAGAGAGGGAGGGAGGGAGGGAGAGGAGAGAGAGAGAGAGATAGAGGGAGGGAGAGAGAGAGAGAGGGAGGGAGGGACGGAGAGCTCTCTCTCTCTCTCTCTCTCTCTCTCTCTCTCTAAGGCCTTCCTTGGGCTAATTAGTGGAATATGAAGGCATATCACACTTATACTTTGGGTGTCAACGACAGGACACAAGGAAGATCAATGTCCATCCAAGATCAGCTTATCCGATGCTGTATAGCAGCCTAATCAAGCCAAATACTCCCAACATGGTGAAGCCTCCTCCAGCCACAAGACAATTGGTGCTAGTTTAATCAATTCCAGGCCTCCAGCACCTCCTAAATCAACACATAATCTAGGCTTGAGTGCCAGCAGCATTCCCCAAGGAATTGAACAGCCCTGGGAGAGCTTGTAGAGCTCGAGACAGCTTAGACGGTGCCATAGTAGCCTAGTAAAATCAAAATCTCAGTTGCTGAACAGAATGAGGGGGACACCTCATTAGACCAGGAGTCACCAGGAAAAGGAACAAGGCTCCAAAGAATGGATCAACTGGAAAAGCCATTGTCGGCATATTCATGACCAGAGAAATCAAGGATCTTAGCCAAAAGCAGGACTCAATTAGAGCTGAATCGAGCAGCTTGATTCAAGGCAGTTATGCTGGGAACAATACTAGAAACATGGAGCAATCTGACCCCCAAGGGTCCTTGAATTTTTCTGCCTCAATGTCACCACATTTGGACCCTAGTAGCAGTAATAAAACTACAAGAAGGAGCAGCTCTTCTAAGCACAGGACAGAAAAGGAAAGAATCTCTAAAGCTACTTCGATAAAGAGCTCCTGCACCTGAGGCCAATAAAACCACTTCCAAGGAAGTGAAGGCAGAATTCATTCGATGGTGGGGATGCATCCCCTCTGGGGAACACAAGATTCGTCTCCTCTTTGGGACCCTCACTACTACAATTGCTTCTAGTTTTGGGGCCTTGATACGGGGGCCTTACCATTAAACTCAATGCTGGAGCGATGGGACACTTATTAGGCCGTGAGGTTATTTCATAACCTTTCTCAATGTCCCTCCCTCTTGGTTTGTTCAAGGTACCTATCATTAAACTCTTAACTCCAGCGGGAATGTGCATGGGCAACCAATCAGCAAGAGAAGTAGATGGCTTGGAGCTGGACTCGCACCGTGGACATGGTAGATTAAAATATCTTGATAATTGTGTTTTAACCATATGTACTTGGACTTGTTTGTTTCTCTTTTGCACATGTACTAGAGGTCTTTCATATTCTTTTGTTTTTCCTTTACTTTTGTTACTTCATGTACTTTTTTCCTTTAGATTTCAATTCAATATGCAACTTTTCAAGAATATATTTGCTAATCTTATTTTTTTTTCTTCCTATTATTCATCCTCTACATAACACAATTTGCACGCTGGCAGTTCACATGAGCATTTCTCATTAGCATTTCATTTACATCTCCCTATAGCGAATGTTTAAAATTGTGCAATAGAATATTGAAGCACATGGTGTCCCATACAGATGTTTTCTCCTCTCCATCAACTTACTTCCAACTACTCTATAAGCACTAACATTCTCTGAAATTACTTGTGTCACTATATGCTCTCCAATCTCCTCTAAAACTCCATCGAGCAGTCCAAAAAAAAAAAAAATTTAACTCTACATCATTCACCTTATCTAAAGCTTCAACATATATATAAAAATAGAGATTATTAAAATATTGATTAAACATCTATTTCTGACATCATACATGATTGTAACTTCTAACTCCAACTTCTAATCTCCTCAATGATCTTCTCAATATTATTCAGCTCCTCCTTTAACATCTAAGTTATCAAATCAAACATGATGATTGTTGCAAGTCTCATCCATAAGAACCTATGTAATACATCATGTGAAAATAAGAAGGGGAGGATGCAACATTAAATGGAATGACATTTTCATTAAAAAATTATTCCAATATCCATACAAACACTTATATGCCTCCCTAGTACACACAGGGGACATCATATGTGCTTCCCTCGCTTCATCATCTACTTCATCATCAAAGTTTATCATATATTAATCCATTGATCCTCTTGCACCTCAAACTGACATTTGTGATAAAGAAGATAAGAAATTTTTTTCGTCGGTCACACTACTATAATAAAAATAAACATCAATTATATTATCAAGCTAACATTGTGAAGTACTTTGACATTGTTACCTTGTTCATATGTGCACAAATTTTCTTTTTAACAACCTCAAACACTTTGGCACACAATGCAATATTTTTATGAGAGCTAAGTGCTCTTTAATTTTGTAATATTTCCTTTAATAACCTCTCACATTATGTACTTCAAATAAATAGATGTGCCATTTCCTCCAAAATCTACTTTCATGCTACGTCTCCTTACCGGCTCTTTCCATCTCATAATTTTATACTTAACTAAAGCCATTTTTTATAAAACTCTATAAATATTCAAATGAACAAACAGTTTTGATTCAAAAAATAAAAGAGATAATGCTAGTGTTTAAATTAATAAGAAAACTAAAATAAAGAAAGAAATAATTTTTTTAAACAAAAAATTAAGGTTTAAAGTTCTCACTAGAGAAAGAAGAGATATGGAGTAAGAGGAGGAAGCGACGAGGGCAATAACAATAGGTGGCAACAAAAAACGAAAGAAACTCCTTCGATGAAAAAAAAAATTAACTAAGAGGAGGAGGAGAAGATAGAGGCGCCAACAAGATCTCCTTGAACAAGAGGCACAGAACCAAAGCAGCATGCAAGACTTAGTGTTATGTATATGAGGGAGAGTTATTAAAATTGTAAAGTTGTTGTATGTGTAATAATATGAATATTTGAAAAAAATTTATGTAAGTATTTTTCCTAAATTGTGTTGAGGCTGCCTCAAATTATGCAATATGAAACAATGCCCTATACACACCTTTCTAAGCATAGGTATATTGAAGCCACGTGTGGCTTTAATTAAATCAAATATCATAAATTGATATCTCTCAATTCCTAAGGCTGAGAATTCATAATCTACCAACTATTCACTCTACTCGATTAACCTCATAACATTCATTTCCTTGAACCTTTTATATCATATGTTACTTGTATAATAAGATCATCAAAAAACCTATAACAAAACAACCCAATAGTTGACATGTAGCTACCTCCATCCTCAACAATCAAAGCCACTTATGCCTTTTTCCATCCTCACCAACACTAAGCGCCACACCCACCCATTCCATACCATGTAAAGTTTCATCTTGCACTTTTTTCATGATCTCGTCCAAAGCTTTAATAAATTATCTAAGGTCAAATTAAAATTATCCTCTTAGATAAGCATCCATCTCAAATCTACAATGTTCGATACAACCCATCATTACCGACAAGGATCCTCTTTTCAAGTTGAGTCTAGTACTTCTTTCAACTAAATAGACCAAGATTTTTGTGTAGTTAATCGAACCGAGATGAATGCACAGCCGGCCCAGCCCTCTCACATGAACTACAACCCCTTCTCTCACGAACCAAATTTGACCTGCTCTCTCCGTCCCTCGCAGAAACCATACCCCCTTCAATGTCACTGATTATGTGATTCTTCTCGCACACATCACCGACTCCAAGCTTGGTTTAAGGGAGCCGAGGCTAGGGCATCTTCAGGCTAATGCAATCGTCAACCCTACCTGACCATTCCCATCACCCTTGCCTTATCTTCGTTTGAAAGCATCCTCCTTCCACCCTCAACAATAGCCGTCAACATCTCTCCTTCCACCAACATCTCCCCCCTCCCCCCAACTACCCTTGTTCCTCTCTCACACAGCCATTATTTCTACCAATCAAAGACGAACTGCAAGCCTTCATCAAGGTGCCCTTGCTTTTTCCTCCCACTTTTCAATTGTACAAAACGATACTAATAAGTTATCTTCATCTTTTACAAACTCATTTTCTTTGCTCAAGTAAATAAGAGGAATATAAATTTTAAGTCATCATGAAATTAATTACAATTATCTAATATTTAAGTTAAGACTTCTAGTCAAACTATTTTCTGGTTTAATGGAGTTAATTTGTCAAGATCAGATTTTCAATTATTAATTTGATGTTAAAGAAGATTATGATTTTATGATCTTAATGATAAACTTGATTTCATATTTGTAATTCAATTCTACGAGATGGTGTGACAACCTAAGTTAACCAGGATATACCAATTTGATAAATAAATAATTTTAAAACCTTTTTTTTGCTTGCTTGTAATTAATTTAATACACATATAGAACTTCAAGTTAATAACCATTTACATAATCATTTAGAATTTAAGAAGCGTAGGCTCTAGTATTATAGCTCAAGATAACTAATTGTTATTTATCGAGGGATAAAAGTATCATTCTTTCTAGAGGTGTTGTCCTTATTATTTGTGCTAGGCTATTAGATATTTTATAAGATTATCAATCCTACCTTTAAAATTTTGTTACTTGTCACACATAAGAAAATAGATCTCATTTTTATCTTTATAATAAACTACATTAATACCTTTACCTTAATTTATTGTCACACAAATTTATATGTATTACATTGATTCTAGTAGTGGCAGTATTTAATTTTCATGCATGTTACCTCTATTTAATGCAATAGATTTTATTCATGTAACTCACATTTAATATATCAAAAACACTGGTCATATTGTCTAGTAAATACCTATTAGAATTTGCTTTTAAAATGCATATAAAGCTATATGTTTATATGCAATAGTGTGTAGCTTGACATAGCCCCTTGATAATTAACCAACAGGGTCAACAAGCCCATGGATTGACAAGTCTATAAGAAATTATTTGATATTTTTAGATTGTTGTTTAACTTCTTGGTTCAGAATATCTTGACAAAACTAACTATAATTATGTAAATAGACACACAATTGAATGATTAATGATTATGAAGTTATAATTTGATATGTATGATATTACCTGAATTGGATGATATATGAAGATTCCATAAAAAAGTGTTATGTTTGCCTATAAGTAATTATGAGCTCCTTTATGTTGAAAATCATGCTAGAATAGGTGATACTTTTATTTTGTATTGTAAATTTGATTACTGAATGACATTGTTGGCACTATTAGTATGTATATGAATATTTGCTCTCTTTTTTAATATTCATATTGCATGCCCCACTACATATTCATTGAATAAAATATTATTTATTTCCTCTGTTTATATTAGCTTATCATATTTACTATGATTGTGAGTAAATTTTTTTCTTTTAAGTATAAATCAAAACTTTATATTTCTTCATCACATCCCTGTAGTTGATGTGTGCTACTTTCTAGACCCAGGGTATGAATGTATGAAAGAATTATCGAATCTCAATCGAGTTTGTCATTAATTCCCTCACCATCCACTCCAAGCTAAAAGCAATAAATTTTCTCAATTTTAAACTAAAAATGATGCAACTATTAGTAAAGCACTTAGCACCAACCGACTAGTCTTAAATGAAAATTCTCTCTTCTCATCAAGAAGACTAATTAACCATAATAACATGCGTCTATGAGAAATCTAAAATTAGACCATAAAACCAAACAAATTTATGATGAAATCTCTATATAGTGCTTTATCTAAAATCTAATCTATCTTAAGAATTTTTTATCCATAAACACAAACTTTCTCAAATGAACTAGGTGTAGTGCAATTTTAGGTTGGCCAAACCAAGCAAGTTAACAATCTCTTATTTTATTTCACTCTTTTCTTTAATGAATGGCTTACCTCTTGATCTCATGAATCCTTATATGCAATGTAATTAGTCCAAATACTTTCTTACCTAGATATGGACAAAGAACATGTAGATTAGTTGGGATCTGTGCATCCAATATGTAATCATAAAAAAGGCTTGTTCCAATTGCCTTGAATATTGATAGGTAATTATCTTCCCATTAGAGTTGGTTTAGTAAACTTCTCATCATTGATTTATTTGGTGATAGTTTCAAACCACATTAGAATTACTTGTTCTTTGATGAGGCTACAAGTACTATAGTTATCTTTCCCTTTCATTAGTATTGTATCCTTCCTCTCCAACACCCTATAGCTCTCAAATAAAGCAATATTTCAAGCCAAAGCTAACCACATAACCTCCACTCCTTTCACATTGACCACCTTAAAAAACCCTCCATCAAAAATAACATAAATCAAACCACAATTCCATTTTATAAAGCCATATATGTACAATGCAACTGAAACTTCTCGTTACAAAATTTAGAGACTATTAACCAAAGATGCTTTCCATATTTTCTAAGAAAACTTTCATTATTGTTTAATATCTTTAGGTTTAGAATTTATATCAAATAAGTAGAATAATACTTAATTTAATTAAAAGAACACATAAAGAAATTAAATGTATATATTTAACACAAAATTGTGGAGTTAATTATAAGTTATGTCCCAACTCAACCTAACCCAATAAGTTGGACTCAATAAAACCTTAGGAGGAACCAATGTAGAAGGGTCACTTGTAGATATTTCTTACCTTATATATGTTTGATGTTAGCCAGCTCTAAGATAGACCTCTTTACAACCTAAGCTCAATTCTTTCCTTAGTGGATGTAAGCACTAAATTTAAGTAATCAATTTATCTAAGTAATTCAATTATTTATATAATTGTTCAAGAGACTTTGAGGATGGGCTTGACCATATTCAAAATCATTCTAGAGAATTTAACTTTTGGCAAAGTCAAAGATACCCACATATCTTTATCATATTCATGCTCTTAATCAGGTGATTAACCCGATTAGCCAATTTGATCAATAACTCCAAACATTCAATCATAATATATTCATGAATAAAATGACCACTAGAACTATATGGTATATGCACAGTCAACTTTAAGACAACAAAGGTTGAACTAAGTTTAAACTTGGGTCAACCAATGTCCCAAGTTGAAGTCAAAGCACATGGACTTCATATTGACCACCCTAAATTGGTCAATAAATGGATCCATATGTTAAAATTATTCAAATAAAACATTTGATCCATCAATTAGGTCACAATTGTGCTCAAATCAACTCAATTGACCCAGTTGAATAAATTTAACCAAATTGGTCATAATCATCAAATTGATTGCACCAATTGGATGTATCTTCTCTAAATATTTTAAACATTGTCCAAGCCGTATGGCTTAAGCCCAATTGCCAAATTAGTCAATTACCCATTAAAGCAAATAACCCCTTTGATGAATAATTGGAATACACTAATCATGATATCCAATAGATTTTATAAAAGTGAATGTAGTCAAAATTGACAAATATTTCGTTCAACTTATATTGATTTAGCCCCTTCTATAGTGGTCAATTTAGCCAAATGGACCAATATAATCCTTTTTAGGCCCAAATGGGAACACCTATAATTATGAAGGAATTGAGCTTGAATAAATTTAGCAACTGATACTACCCCAAAAAGCATTAAAACGAACTGAGTTTGAATGTTATCCTAGAAGCTTGAGTGGAGCTTGAGTGGAGCTTTAATTGGTTTTTGATAAATGAGCTCAAGTTTGAACAACTTGCTCGGCTCAGCTCGGTTCATTTGCAACCTTAGTTTAGGAATCTTAAAATAAGTGAAAATGAAGTAAGAGACATGTTCCCATTCAAATTAAATTATGGCGGACTGGCGAACTGCAAAATAATAAAAAATAATGCCTTCATAGAGTAATGATCTCAGCAAACGGTAAGCTATTGAAGAGAAATTTATAGGCAAGCGCTATGCATTATTTATGTTGAATTTTCAATGTTGATAAAATAATTGAAGTGAAAATGTATATATCAAAGTGATTAGACATGGTACCAAAGATAAATGAAACACATTTCTTGTCAAAATGAATATAACAACACAAATAAAAAAAGTCACTAATGAGTGAATTAAAGAAGAGTATCAGTACTTGAAAATAGAAGTGAGACCCAGAGAAAGAGCGAGGATATATCCATGTGTCGGTTCAGAACCTGAATAAGCATGCAACTAAGGATCAGTATCAACATGGTTAAGTCAAATAAAGTTATTCATGATGCAATAAACTAAATAGAAAACTCAAAAGATAAATACATATTATGATGCATTAAAACTAAAGACAATGCTAAACTTTGCTAAATGTGTTAAACATTTTGAGCTCACATTTTGACATCACAATCAAAAGCAGTATCAATAAATTAACTCAAAATAAGGACGTCCCTCACATTCTTCATTCAAAACAAGACTAGTTGGGTCAAATAAAAAAAATATTAAATTGCTAGAGAAAATTTCTCAATAAAAGAAAAAAAATTAGAAGAACACACTAGATAAATGCCAAACAAGTAGTTGGTCAAATATCATCGTGGAACTTTGAGCCTTCAATATATATTATGCACTTTGCTATGACAGAATATAGGTTGTTGCATTATATTTTCCTTGTATGAATTGTTTTTGCTCAGGAAAAAAGAAGTAGAAGTTCACCACAAGGAATCCGGTAAAATACAAAGTTAAATCTGAAACACATAGTATGCTAGAAGCATAACTACTAGCGGACAGCTAAGCACCTATATTTTTTTCTCATTGAAAGCTTGGCAAAATTCTTAATATATACAATTTAAAGGAACAATGCAGATGAATCCATTGTCAAATTTCTGTTAAACAGTTCATGAAAAATTTAATTGAAAGAACTGATGCTACCTTTTTGAAGAAACTGGATGAGCTTATTAATAATAAGAGGGCCAAGAAAACCAACGCTATCATTTACTATCTGCAAAATTTTAAACAAAATCATGGCTAAAGCTAACAGGCTATGCACCTAATTAAGCCCAGAAGAGAAAAGAACAAGGCCATACATTTGGGAATATATGAGAAGCAAAGATACCGAGTAAGTTGTGGGCAACATATTTGCATGTATGCGATGTAGATAATAATGACAAATTATAAATCCTAGAAATTAACTTATTTTTAAGATGAAATTTTATAATCTTTGAGGTAATCAAGATAAAACTTCATAATTCAGTAAGAAGGCAGATCAATTAAAGTTAAAATGCATCAAGAATCTCATAACTGGTAATAAAGGTATAGAAGGTTGCAAAAAATATAGTGAATATCATCTAGTGCAGAGGATTACATGTTGCAAATAATTGAGGTGCTTGATGTAAAATTGATCTAATTTACTGCAGAGGAAAGCAGGTATGTTACCAAGTTTGTTATGAACCTCTCCAAGCTTAACTTCGTGCAGCCATAATGGAGAAGATTACATTCCACTGTAAGGTAAAAAGCTTAACCAAGAATCAATTCTTGGGCATAATATAGCATATGGTGTGTAAGGTAAATTCAGCTATTTTTAAATTATACCCCATTTTTATACATTCCGAATGTCATTATACACATTTTATAAAAATCTACATTTCATACAGAACCAAATGATATATATATATATATATATATAATTATATAATATCTATATATATATCTATAATATATATATATATTATATATATATAAAATTATTAATATCAATGCAATTAATCTCAAATTAAACTAGATCCACTAATCACAAAATGGATCAAATTATTAGATTGATTACCTGATGTGATAAATAAGAATTAAAGGAATAGGTAATTAACTTATATAAATAAGAGAGAGGCCAAACTCGTGCTGTTCTCCTGCTCACGCACTAAACAGAGGGATTCCATGAGCTGAAGCTAGTAGGAGGGGATGGTTAGTGAAGGGAGAGATAAGTCATAATATATATGGTGTACGTGCATGCATGTGTGTATGTATATATATATATATATATATATATATATATATATATATATATATATATATATATATATATATATATATATATATATATATATATATATATATATATGTTAAGATTTATACATTAATCATTTCATACAAAGTGCATGTGATATTTAAATTATCACTACAGCACCTGAAATGCTACTGCAACTATAGGGAGAAGTTAGGAAAATATCAGGGCTGCAAGTATAGGTATTTTATAGGATATAGATGAATATAATTGTGGTATATATTTAGAGAAAAAAAGAAAAGTGAATTGTAAAAAAAAAAATTAAAGAAAATAATTTTTGTGGAGGTAATATGTTTATGAACATATACATTATATAATTTATACAATTATCTATTGTTTATGACTAATTAAACAAAATTAACCAGTTATTAAGTAAAATTTGTCTAAAGTTTGTAATGTACATAAAATATTAAGAAATTAGGAGTGAATTATATATATGTAAATAGGTAAAGATGTAAATTATACATATATAAGAAGAATTATAAAATTTATAGGAACTTAAGAGGTATATGTCAATATTTAGATTTGTGTAAATAATAAATTGGAATAATGCATAGGCATAAATGAGACAAATTTAATAATATTATTGTAATGCAACCAAGTTATAGCAATTGATGTCTAATTGAAGCAATCAGAGAAGCTCAATTATGAATTATGATCCCATGAGGAATAGCCAGATTCAAGTTGTACATTCAAGAAGATGTCAAGCATATCATGATATTGGCCCAAACACTGAGGTGAAACTAATAATTGTTAATTAAAATCCAGATTTCTATAGGACTATTGGTTGTCGCTGTTTCTATTACTTCTTGTGAATATTTTATATATTATATATAGATATTTCTATCATATCTTGTTCAAATACAAATAATTAGTTGCACACCTTAGAACTATGTTTTACTGATTTGCAATAATTATAATCAAGCAAATTTTTTGAAGTCATATTATATTATTGTGCATATTAGTAATTAGTTTAGTACAAGTATTGTTAAATATCAAAGAAAAAATAATGCATATGACAAACAAAGAAATGTCATAAAATTGTTATAGGAGAGCTATTTTTTGAACCTGCATAAGTAGGCAAAAGTTCTAACCAGATAAGAGAGACTTTAACAGAAAACCTTAGAGCTCATGACTCTTGGCATGTAAGTTGGATTAAACTAAATAGTGTCAGGAGGTAGTTGATATGAAGTGTTAATACGGCTCATCTTATCAACAGCTTTAGCTGATGCGCTGAGTGACAACCCTCGTATTTTACAAGAGTCAAATCTATACAAATTTAAATGATATTTCTAACAAGATAATTTACTTTAGAACTAAATGAAATCTCATAAAAGTAATTACTTATATGTATAGTTATCTTAATTTTTTACTGTTTAAATTTCACAGCCTTATAGACTACTGCTCAATTCATATACTTATTAGCATGTCTTTACTATTGTTAAGTTCTTATACATGCAAGTATGTCTTTACTTATTATCACCATCATGTAAATTCAGCTTTGCATTGCACATTGTTTCTTTTGTCGGGTATTGTATTTATTTTAGCACTACTTGTCTCATCGGGATATTAGCTTATGATATTAAATATTGACTTTAAAGCAAAAACAATGAGAGTAGTGGCTAGACAAGATATTTGATATGTACAATTTTGGTGTACAATTTTGGGAGACTATAAAGATTTTTTAGGGTACGTATAATTTATTATTTGATTTGTTAGTTGCTTTATATTTGTGTTGAAATTTGAATTTACATGCTTCCAAATATGAATTGTTTATTAGAGAAATTCGAAATGTAAGAGTTTGTTCGTGATGATTTAATGAGATCCAATTTTCACCTATTTGCCCAAAATCCATATATGCCGAGATGAGTTAGTGGAAGCTGCGTCTAATTGATTTTATCATATTCTATTACATCTCAAACTGACCATAGGATAGATGTGATCATTTGTGTTGTAACATGGTGGGTGTGATAAAAGCCTTGTCATAAAATTCTAAGAAAAAAAGATCATGAACAATAATGGCATTCTAGAACAACAGACTTAACTAGATGGACTAAAACAACAATAACAATAAGCCTTTATCCCACTTTGTGGGGTTGGATACATGAATATTTCTTCTCCATTGTGTTCTATTATGTGTCAAATTCTCATTTAATTCTAATAAACAAAGGTCATTTTTTATACATCTTAACCAAATCTTTTTAGGTCTACCACTATCTTTCTTAACATAAGGCAAATCTAATACATCTACTCTCCTAACCGAGTCATCAGACGTTCGATATTTTATATGGCCAAACTATCTAAAGTGACTCTCTGTAATCTTACCTACCATTGAAGCTACTCCAACCTTTTCCTGAACATACTAATTTCACATTTTATCTCTAAGAGTAAAGCCACTCATCCACTTGAGCATCCTCATCTCTACAGCACTTAACTTAGTCTTATACTTTTCTTTTACTGGCCAACATTCAGCACCAAAAATCATTGCAGATCTTGCCACCATCATTTAAAATTTTCCTATAAGTCTAAGCGATACTTTTCTATCACAGAACTGGCTAGATACATTCCTCCACTTCAACCATCCAACTTGAATTCTACTAATAACATCATCTATTTCATCATCATTTTGAATAATAGAACCTAGATATCTAAAATGTTCACTCTTTTTAATGACTTGATTACTCAATATCACAACACTACCACAAAAACTTTTACTACTAAAATTGCACTCCATACATTCAGTTTTAGATCTACTCAAACGAAAACCTTTAGACTCTAAGGTTGACCTCTATAATTCAAGTTTCTCTTGGACTCGCTCTCTAGTCTTATCAACAAGAAAATGTCATCAACAAAAGCATACACCAAGATACATCTTCATGTAAATGCCTAATAAGAACATCCATAACTAAAGCAAAAAGACAAGGGCTTAAAGCCAATCCTTGATATAATCCAACTGAAATACGAAAATATTTTATCAATCCTCCTTATATTTGGACAAAAACAACAGCTCTGGTATACATATCCTTAATGACTTGAATATAACCAATATTAACTCCTTTCTTTTCTAGAACTCTCCATAAGGCTTCTCTTGGAATTTTATCATAAGCTTTCTCTAAATCAACAAATATCATATGTAGATCCTCTTTACTTTCTCTATACTTATCCACTAAACCTCTAACAAATGTATAACATCCATAGTAGATCTACCTGGAATGAAACCAACTAATTTTAAAAAACTTTTATATCACATCATAACCTATGCTTAACTACTCTCTCTCATAATTTTAATGTATGACACATTAACTTAATTCCTCTATAATTTGCACACTCTTGCCAATCACCTTTATTTTTAAATATAGGAACAAACAAACTCTTTCTCCACTCATCTAACATTTTTTAGTCTTTGAAATAACATTAAAAAGATTTATAAGCCAAGAAATTCCTTAATCTCCTAAATATTTTCACACTTCTATTGGAATATCATTAGGTCCTACTATTTTTCTACATTTTATTATCTTTAAAACTTCTCCAACTTCAAATTTACTAATATGACAATAAAAATAAAATTTTTTATTTTTGTTTAGGGTATTAAGGTTACTAAAATCAATCATATTCTCAGATCGTTCATTGAAAATTTTATCAAAATAACTCATCACATATTTTCAATATCTTTTTCTAAGAAAAATACTTCATAATTTTCATCCTTAATACACCTCACTTGAACTAGATCTTTATTTCTCCTATCTTTTTTCTACTTATACATCATCTTTTCACTTTTCTCTCTATCTTCACTTAAACTTTTTTGCATCGCATCATATTATTTTCTTAAAATCTCTATAGGTCACTTTATATATTCCCCAATAATCTGATTTTTTACATCTAAACCAAATTTTATAACAGTGATTCTTATTTCTTATCTTTTCTTGCACATTTTGACTCAACCACCAATTATTTTTATTAAAATAAGTTTTTTCTTTTGATTCTCCAAGCACAGTTTTTACAACTTGCTTAATTTCACTTGTTATTTTTTTTCTCAAATAACATTAGCTTTCTTAAGAACATCCCAAATTATAAGCTCTTGTAGCTTGTTCTTAAAAATATTTTTATTAGTATTTTTTTAAGTATCTTCATCTAATCGTAGAACAATAATTTGATTATTTTTTCATCTCTCAATGCTTCATCTTAAAATCTAAAACCAACAGTCGATGTTGTGTACTTAAACTTTCAATTGAACTTATAATATTTACAATCTAAACGATCTATTTTTCTTATCAAAAAATAATCAATCAGTGTTTTATTAGATCCATTCTTATAAGTAATAATATGCTCATTTCGTTTCTTAAATAAAGTATTCAACTATAAAATCATAAGCTAAAGTAAAATCTAATATAGTCTTACCTTCTTCAATTCGGTCCATTCATACGGCGTGAATCTTTTAAAATCTTCATCACTTTCGTCCATTTAAATCTCTTACAATAAATACATTTTCTTCAAGAGGTATCTTTTGTATTAATCCCTCTAAGTCATTCCAAAATTTTTCTTTTGAGCTCATATCCAAACATACTTGATGAGCATAAACACTTATAATATTAATAATCTTATAGACAACAATTTTAAAGCTATAATTTTATCTCCAATCCTATTAATATTTATAAGATTATCTTTTAAACTTTTATCTATAATCGCACTTACACCATGTTTAATTCAACTCCTACTTGAATATCAAAATTTAAAACCTAAATTATCAATCTCCTTGGCCTTCTCCTCAACCCATTTAATTTTTTTAATACATAAAATATTTATCTTCCTATGAACTATAATATCTATTAATTCTATTAATTAACTATAAGAGTACATATATTTCAAGTTCCTAACCTAATTTTAATTTCATGGCCCCATTCGTCCATAATGTGGGAACTCTTTTTTATTTAACACTGCACTTGAGCCCCAATGTAGCGACCCTTACACATTTTTCACTATATTCGGGTCATACAACTCCCCGCTTCCAAGGAACGCCCTAGCATTAACACAATATTTTAAATGATTCGATTATTTCGACAAATTTTATGCTGGCTGTCGATTGTCTATCGCAACCCCCACTTTTTATATCTGGGACTTAAGACCCGACAAAGGCAATGTTATTTAATCGGATGGGTTGCCTCCAAATATTCCTGTCACAAGTTTTTATTAATAGAACACCCAAGAAAAGAAGATCCCAATAAACCATTTACATAACAAAGTTTTCTCGGCGGTCTGAATGACAATCATTTGGTGCAACTACATGTTTCTAATGTAATATTAGATAGAAAAAACCTAAAAAGCAATAAGATTTGACTTTTCTGTTTACACCTGAGTCGAACCTCCAATTCGAATGCAAAGTACAGTTTCTGTCCTATTATCCATATCCATTAAAATAACATGGTGGTGTAAAAAGAGCAAGAACTATTACAAACTTTTGGTTCTCTTCAACAATGCTCTCATAAAATTTCAAATGTTAACAAACAGTATGATTGCAAGTATAAGAGCATTGATCTATCATTTGTAATGTGAAATAACACAAAAAGAAAAAAAGTACCTTAAGTATTCCTAGACACAAGTAAGGCAAACCATACGCATGAAACATGGCTCTTAACAAAGATTGATCAGTGTTTGGCGTACATTTCTCAGCCATCCAACACCTCAATAATGAATTATGACGAGACCGCACAAATTCTGAAGGTAACTCAATTAAATCTTCAAAGTTAAGCTGCTTTTGCACACCAAGATCTATCATTGAATTGACGAATTTGAAAGTTAAAGTCTCCCAGAAGCTGCAGTTTTTCCATTCCTGTAAAAGAAAATAAATGGAGATATATCTCAATGAAGGGGAAAAATAGAAGGAAATTGAGTTGCACATCCAAAGAAATAAGACATTTCCACTCTATGCTTGTTTTTAACAAACAGAAAGTTCTCGGTTGAAGAAAAGAGGAAAGAATTTAAGCTAGAAGAACATCTAAGTAATCTAGAAGCTTCATAAAAAAATTAGAAAGTCTCAAAGCTTGCGAAGAATTTAAAAAATTTTAAGTAGAGAAAAATCAGAATCATAACTTCTAACAAACAAAAATCATCAAGATGAACAGTATTTACAACTATTTGGGAACAAGTCATGAAAACTTCTTAGTTATTCATCCCCATTAAGAGCTGAATGCGATGTAGTTGTAGGAGTTTTTTTTTGGAAGATTTAGGCTAGATCTTACATTGTGGTTATTCCCTTATCCTCATAGAAACATCTATAAAAACATTGTTAAGACTTTATATATGAGCAGATATCCGAGAGGTGAATAAAGAAGTGTAATACAGAAAACATTATGAGAAAAAAGTAAAAATGGATTGGGATGAAATTTTTTCAATTCAAATTCTAATTTAAAATTCAAATGGAGGATAAGTTGGGAGATTTTGGTACAAGAATAGTGGAGAATGTTTACGAGGGAATTGTACGTGCAACATGGAGAATATGAATAAAATGACTGTTAAGAAAGAAAAGAAATAATAGGATAGTTACAAAGAATAGGAAGGATGGCAGGGTCGGCATGATAGATGGAGAAATGTGCGAGGCGGTGGGAGTGTGGGTTTGGCCTGGATTTCATGCGAGCAGGAGGGTGGTGGAAGAGGGGAGCAGGATGAAGAGGAAGATTAGGGTTAACTAAGACAGGGAGGAGGGGGGATGCAAGAGTTGTCAAACAAAGAGGAAGGGTACCGAGTTGGGAGTGCTCAATTGCTGCTTAATTTTAGAGATGAGAGAGAGAGCTCGAGAACAAAAGAGGCTTGAACAAGAGAGATGAGTGAGGAAGAGTTCATTATTAGCATTCATATTTTGACATGAGATGTAAAATCAGTGGGAAGGAAATCAGAGTAGGGAATTAATGAGCTGGATGTCAGGGAATTAAATGAGAATTGGTTTTCACATAATTAAATGAGATTAGCTTCCATATTTTGACGTGCAACCATACCAACACAAATGCATTGGATCCCAACACAACTTTGTAGTTAGCATGCTTAGGCGAGAGTAATATTTGAATGGGTTACCTCCTAGGACGTCCCCGTATTACACCGCTTTTTGATGTTGTCCAATTTTTAACACTATCATTGTCGAAAAATAATGGCATGAATCATTTAATATATTGTGTCAATGCTAAAGTGTTCTTTGGAAGCGCGTGTTGTATGGCCTGAATATAGTAAAAAATACACAAAGATCGATGCATTGGTGCTTGAGTGCAATGTTAAATAAGCAAAGGTACCCATATTATGAATGAATGCAAATAAAGAAGTTAGCACATGAAACTAAAATTAAAATAGGAACTTAAAATATAAGTCATTTTACAAATAAATTAATGGAATTAATAGATATTATGGTTCATAAGAAGATATTTATCTTATGTATTCAAAAAACTAAATGAATTGGGGAGCAAGCTAAGAAGATTGATAGTTTAAGTTTTAAATATTGATATTCAAGTAAGAGTCATTATAAATAGTATACGTGTAATTATAGATAAAAGTTTGCAAAATAATATTGTGAAAATTAATAGAATTGGAGGTAAAGTTTTAACTTTAAAGATTATTGTTGATGCTAATATTATTAATGTTATAAGTATTTATGTCCCTCAAGTAAATTTGGATATATACTTTAAAAAATTAGAATGATCTAGAAAGATTAATACAAAAAATACCTCTGAAGAAAAGAATATTTATTAAAGAAGTTTTAGATGGACATGTTGGTAAAGTTATCTAAGAATTTAAAAGTATTCATAGTGGCCATAGGTTTTAAGTGACTAATGAAGAAGGTATAACTATATTAAATTTTATTTTAGCTTATGATTTTATAATTGTTAATATTTTATCCAAGAAAAGAGAATAGTATATTAGCACTTCAAAGATTGGACCTAACAAAATGTAAATTGATTATTTTTATTACAAGAAAAATAGATCGTTTAAATTATAAAGATTGTAAGGTCATTCAAGGTGAAATTTTAAATAACCAACATCGACTAATGATTTTTTATTTTAAGAGGAAAGCTTAGAAGAAAAAAATAAATCGAAATATTGCCCTAAGGTTAGATAAGAGTACTTAAAATAAATATATTTTTAAGAGTACACAACACGATCTTAGGATTTGAGGTGTTCATGAAAAAGTGAATGTTATGTGATAAAGGCTAACAATTGATATTAAATAAGTTGCAAAAAATATGCATCGAAAAAAAAAACTCTTATTAATAAAAATAGTTGGTAATGGAGTCAAAATATGTAAAGAAAATATCAAAAATAAGAAATTTTGTTATAAAAATTAATTTAAATGTAAAAACTTAAAAAATTAGAAAAGATAAAAAATGACCCATAAGGAGTTTAAGAAAGCAAAATATAATGCAAAGAATTCAGCATTTAGTGATTTACATAATAGATTGGATACTAAAGAAGGCAAAAGATGTATATATGAGTTAGCTAAGTAAAGAGATAAGAAAAGTAAAGATTTAGTTCAAGTGAAATGCATTAAGAAGAAGATCAAAAAATAGTTTTCTTAGAAGATGATATTCATCATAAATAGAAAAAATAGTTTATAAACTTTTTAATAAAAGTTGTAAGAGTATGATTGACTTTAGCAATATTAATATCCTAAATTTAAATAAAAATTTTATTTTTATCATCGTATTAATAAAACTGAAGTTTGAGAGGCTTTAAAGAAAATAAAATATGGAAAAGAAGTAGGACTTGATGATATTCTAATAAATGCTTAGGAGTTCAAAGAATTTTTTGGCTTATTAATCCTTTTTATATTATTTTAAAGACTTAGAAAGGTCCGATAAGTGAAGAAAAAGCTCGGTGGTTCCCATTTTTAAAAATAAAGGTGATACACAAGAGTTATGCAAATTATGCAGGAATTAAGTTAATATAACATACCTTAAACTTATAAGAGAGTAATTGAATATAAGTTATGACGTGATACAAATATTTCTCAAAATCAATTTGATTTCATGCTAGATAAGTCTACTATGAATGTTAAATATTTATTGAGAGGTTTGATGAAAAAGTATAGAGACAATATACATATGATATTTGTTGATTTAGAAAAAGCATATGATAAAGTTCAAGGAGATGTGCTTTGAAGAGTTCTAGAAAAAAAAGGTGATAATTTTGATTATATTCAAGCCATTAAGGATATGTATGAAGGAGCTCACACTTATTGTTAAAACACAAGGAGGATTGACCAAGTATTTCAACACCACCCTTTCCCAATTGTTTAGGTAGTCTCCAAGTTTCTCCACCTTTTACTCGTATCTCTTGCTCCTTTGCTAATGTGGTTGGTGAATTATTAGGTCTAACACCCACACTATCCTTACTATTCTTTCATCAATCTAAATACCCTCATGTACACAAACAAGCTTCTTCTTTCCAAGATAAGCTTGACCTTATTTTCATTAAGGTTGAGATCTCTAAACTTGCTCCATCATTCACTTTAACAATTGCTAGAAAATTCACTTTCACTCATCTTAACATGGAAATCATTTAAAAATTCATGTCAAATTTGTAATTAATTGGTGAATTTTTAGTTGATCTCATTGATCATTATCATTTTATTATCACTCTTTTATTAGAGTTAGATTACACCGGGATTTTTTTCTCGTCATACAAAATACATCAAAGGATGTTTAAGTGATCTCCCCATTTGAAGCTTCCAAGTTACCACCTATCACCCCTATTTGGATAGCTTTACCTATCTTACATTTACAATACTTCAACCAATCAATTGATGCTGCTATTGCCCATCTTTATGAGCTTTCTATGCTACTATCCTAGACCTTGGTGAAATTGAATGTTACCCCTCCACTAAATGAGAAGAAGTGAATTAGTATATAATCTTATGGTTTTTGTGTGAAGGTTGATTTTAAAGGCATCCTACAATATTTTTTTTCTAAAAGATCTTTATCCACATTCAATCTAGCTACTTTAAGGTCCATTTGAATTAAAAAAAAATAGAAATTCTTATGTTTAAAAACATGAAGTTCAGTTAAATGGTCACCACAACTTCTTCAATGATTATGGCTCTTTGAATCAGCAGAGATGCACATGCTCCAACTATACCTTCGACTTCAGCATTTATCTCTTAAAACTAAAATAGATAATGATTCTCTTAATCTGAAAATTTATTGCACCCTTCAAATTCTGAAGGGAGCATTCTGAGTGGCGACATGCTAGAGGATAAAAAGTTATATATCTTATTCAGTATTGCGGTCAAAAAAAGAAAATAATTTATTGACAATCTTTATTTTACCAAACTTCAAGTTAGGTGGACTAATTGAACTTGTATTCCATGATATCTTCAATTTTTCTTCTTTATCTTTCTTTCTTCTCTTAAAAATTATTGTTAATTGCTTTTTATGTACTCCAATAATTTTCATGTTATAAAACTATTCTTCAAAAACAAAAATATTTGTTAAAGTTTTAGTGTGGAGAGGGAGAGCAAATCAAAAGGAGTTAGCTTGGTGTTTGCAAAAGTAGGGAGGATAACATTTAAGCTATTTTTTAAAACATAAATTTAGGAATTTTATTTGATAAAATTTGAAAGTCAAATAGTTATTATTTGATAGATATAATTTTCTAGATTATGAAACTTGATTAATATTAAAAAAATCTGAAACTTAATTTTTAGTGAAGTTAGAATAAATTAGTTAACTAAAATTAATGAGAAAATATTAAGCTGATTTTGATTCAAAGATTTATGCATTTATGTTATAAAAGTAATTTAAGAAATATTCAATCGTAGTTTATAGGATTAAACAAAAAAAATTAAAATGTTATGTTATGGGTGTGTTTAATTAAGAAGTTGGAAGTTTATTATAATGCTATATTAAATGTTAAAAAAAGAATTAGAAGAGAATGGCAATTTATATTTTTAAATAAAATAAAAATAAATTATGTATGCTTTATTTATTCAAATAAAAGAAAATTATTATTTAATAATAAGATCCAAGTATAGTAAAATGTATAAATATATATAGCTTAAATAAATTAATTAAGTTGAATATCTTATATATAATTATTTATATGATTAAAGGTATTTAGCTAAAAGAGGCGGAGTGTAAAAATTAAATAACAAAATAAATCTTCTAATATTAAGATGAGTAATTATGTTTCAATGTTATGAAAATTATTTTTTCCCTTAAATTTGATGCATCAACTATTATGTCCTTTCAAGTGCATTTGATGAAGTTATTAGTACACATTTACCATTGGAATGTATCAAAATAAGAATATCTTTTTCACATGCACAAAATCGCCAAATTGTTATAAATATTAACTACAAGTTATCTTATATCAACTACCAATAATTATATCCTAAAATATTATACAAAAATAATAATTATATGAGAAGATGAATATAAAGATATGCTAATTATGAGTATATGCGTATGTGTATTGAAAGATGGAGTTCATCTTATCATGATACTGAGGAAGCTTGTACTAGTACAAAAAATTGTTAACTCATCTCTCCTTAGTATAGGTATAAGTGGAAAAAAAATATTGGCATAAATATGCCTTCAGTAGCACAAATAGACACTGTTCCTATAACAGATATAATAAAAGAATAGATAAATTATTATGATAAATTTCTTCTAAAGATTCATGTTATACATTACAATTGCATGCAAGTTTTCTTCTCTAGCTTTGAAAATGTGACAAATGTTTATATTTATAACTCTTATCGATTGAAATGTTAAGATTTTTTTATGATAAACCACAAGCATATTGTTTGTTGTTCAAAAACTACTATAGCTTGGAATTATAATTAACCAAGAGATTGTTTGAATAACTCACCCCATCAATTAATAATTATTTTCAAGTAAAACTCTTTTAAATTACATTGATAAAAGGAGAGTTCGGGTACAGAGAAGAGGAATAACTGGGGGAAGGTAATTGTTAAATATCACAAGTTTGTATTTCGCAAATGTATAGGACATAAATGGTGTATCCGATGATTTGTATGTAAATTAAATTTTATGATTTAGTGGCACTTGATGTGTAAGAAAATAAAAATGATTTAGTATAGATAACTTATAAAGTTCTTATTATTAATAGAAAGCATTTAAACTTCTGTCTGACTTTCTATTCTCACCGGTACTTCATGTTTCTGGGCGATAATGATAGACTTATAGCAACAATCATACCACATGCACATAGCATTTTTCAACTATATGTTTTAACATTTTTTTATATGACAATACATTTGTAACTTTTAGTAGTTGAATTTTGAATGACTTTTGTCCACACATCTTTTTCTAACGCTTGTGAGGCACTCAAAGTGATAAAAAAAAAATTTTTTTGAAACATTTCTTTCAAGACTTAATATGTTTTATAGAATAAACTAGATTCAATATTCGATGAATTTTAACCTCCCTGGTTATTACAATATCTGTCACATTCAATGTTGTTGATTTGTCAATGTGCTATGAGGATCCAGATGTTTTCAATAATAACAACAAAGCTCTTCCTATCAAAGGAGGATGACACGGAGTCTTAGAGGGTGGAATGACACTCCCAGCCCTAGACTTCCTCTCCTAGGCTAGTTTCAATCCCTACCCTATACTATTAGTCGGCCCAACTAATTACCTAGTTTAGGCTCAGATTAGAATTTGGTTTTGTTACTAATATAAATATCTTGCTTAAGACTACTGTAGGGACTTTAGCTTCTAAGTTTTGTACTATTCTCCTAATCTGAGAGCTGTCCTGCTCTTTCAAGTGATGAAGACTATGGCTCGTTTGTAAACTTTTTTGGATTAAAGGTTTAAAGTCTTCCTGATTTGTCTTTGGCTTTTGAAAGGCTAAAAGCGAACTTCGGTGAAATGGGTAAAACTCAGTTTCAAAAAGCACACTATTCAAACGGGTATCAAAATTAAAAATTCAGGCTCTTAAAAGCAAAACGCACTAAAAAAGCTCTCCCAAACAAAGCCTATATCTTGATTGTGTTTAGGTGGTGAAACGTCATTGTTACTCTCCTTACCTCTCTCCCAAACTGCTAGTCACTCTTTTTTCAGCTGCCAGCATTCAACTACCAAGACGCCAGCCCATTTGCACCCCAAACTCTATTGTTCCAGGTTATTTTCCTTCCTAACCTCTTAACTAAACCTTAAAATTCATCCTTGATCATTTTCCACCATCTTCAATCCGAGTCGCCCTCTTTCCTTCCACTTATGCTACCACCTCAATGATCCATGGGATCCCTACTATGTACTCATCAATCTATGAACTATTGTAATTATTATGAAATTATTATTCAACCTACTTATCAATCCATAGACTATTACAACTATTTAGTAATTATTTTCCATAATTTTGTATATTCCTATTATCCGTAGGATTGTATTAATATTACACATGTTGGAATTGAAGTCTCAATCAAATCTCTCCGATTCTTATCAATCATAAACAAGACATAATTAAATAATAGTAACTAAACAATCAAATGTAATAACTCATGACTAAAGGCTGAAGAAGATGACTAGCACTCATCATTACGACACTACCTCAGCATCTTTGCTTCCCAGATAAAGATCCATATAGCATGGCTGGATTAAGAACCATTTTACAAAATTTTCAGCTAAGCGCCATCAAAATGTTCTTATCATGATTGTCAAAGTATTTGTGAATGAATTAAAAGAAAAAATAAGTGATGTTCATCCTTAAAGAGCTCTGTGGTAATCAACATAGAAATAAAAAGAAAGAATAGTACATGCCCAGAACTGCAATCACCCTAAAATTCACAGAATGTCGGATAATTTTTATTTTTATCATAAATTTGCTCCAGCATTCATCCAAAAAAGATGTAGAATACATGAATAACGGTATATAAGTTAAATGCCTCCTTGGTTAGTGCGAAGAAGTAATTAAAAAAACACATGAGAACATCAGCGTAAACCATCAAAAAAGATAAAAGGAACAAACAAAAATAACCATTTTATGCAAACAAACACATAAACCTCAACCCTAATAAAGCCAATCAACAGCCCAGAGAAAAAAGAAGCATAACCATAACACAGTCACAGAAGGTATACCAAACCTCCAGCTGAATTTTTACTTTCAAAATTGCACGAGATAAGTGGATCCTCAACAGAGTTGAAGCTCCTGAAAATATCCCAAAACTTACTATATTAGCATGAAAAATGTTTTAAATAACACCTCATTTAAGGTATACAGTGAAAAGTGCTAAATCTTACACTAATACAAACTCAAAGAATTCTACCTTGAAATCGATGAATGATAATTTTCTATAAGTACACTACAACGTAGTGTAAACAAAAAATTCAGCATTGAAATAAAAACTGACGCATAGACCAGTTATAAGTGAATGGCAGTTCGGATCTCTATTATTTTGCTTCCATTTCATTTCACAATACAATTGACAGTCCTATCAGTCAGAAAGTACTCTCCTGATGATACATACTCACCTAAGCGCTAGCCTAAAACAAAAATATCTTTTCATAGAAATAAAACTGTAGTTGCTAGCGAAATGAAGATAATCCTCTCAAGTATAATAAGGGCAGTCAACTAGAGGTAGAAATATCAGCCACAGTTGCAGAAGAATGAGAGGGTAAAGATATATGATAGATGATGTGGCCATGATCAGTATCTGAAAGACCATGTTAAATTTGAGACCATAGATGAGATATGGTGAAGAAATTGATAGTGTATCAAATCCTTCAACAAAAGAACAATTCTTTATGAATTTCTTTTCAGTCAAAATCAGCAAAAGTGTTATAGGCATAGCAAGAAGAATGCTCACCAAATTTCATTTGATTCTACTGCTTAAATATGAATCATCATCACGTTCTTTGAAACTGATTTGTTTTTTAATGAAAAAACATTTATACAAAAATAAGGTACAAGATAACCATAGCGTAAAAAAAATTGACCAAAGGATAAAACCAGAAACAAAAATAAAAGGCTCTAGAGAAGTTAGCAATAGGCTACAAAAAAAAGTTAAATTTCAAAAGAAATGCAAGAACTTCTTGTCATCATTCACCCGATCAAAGACCCCCAATTTATTCCTAGTTACGTAACTTCTATTCACTTTTTTTATGCAACTAAATGTCACAACAAGCCATTGAAAATATTATTTGAACTAGCAATCATATAGAACTTTCATAGGGAATAGAAAAGCAACATAAATTCAATCAATATAACAAGTGTTGTGACTGCTATCTATTGGTGAGGATTGAAGATCTCCAACATTTAAACAGCCACCAAATCAAGAATACTAAAATCATCAAAAGATTTATAACATATGACTTGAAATAAAATAAATTTGGGAGAATAGATGAAATTTTTTTATAAGCACGTCAACAAAAAAATTTGAAATCCATTTATCTACTTAATAAGATAAACCTTTAATAAAATCATGAGACTGGACATGAGCTCGAATCATTGAAAACCATGGCATCATAAAAATCAGATGTAGCATTAGTGCATATAGTTGAAATACAGAAAGAACCAATGTAAGTAACGAACGTACCATCAATAGTTTGGCATATATCTAACCCAAGCATAGCTCATAAATAATTAGAAGTTCCAACATTCAAAAATGACGATACCAAAGTCAAATTTTGTCATCCAACAAACTAGCAACAATGAGCGATGACATTGACTCAAAAAAAATATAAAGTAATATTCAGAGCTTGAAAACCCCTACCCCCCACCAAATCAAGGATAATAAAATCATCAAAAGAGTTATTATATCTGACTTGAAATAAAATAAATTTGGGAGAACGGAGAAAGATTTTTTTATAGAAGTGTGTCAACCAAAAAAACACCATTTGGAATCCTTTAATCTACTAAATTAGATAAACATTTAATAAAATCATGAGACTGGAGATGAGCTCGAATCATCAACAACCTCGGCATCATAAAAATCAAATGTAGCATTGGTGAATATAGTTGCAATATCGAAAGAATGAGTGTGAGTAATAAAAGGGCCATCAATAAGTTGGCATAGATCTAACCCAAGCATAGCTCTTAAAAACTTAGAAGTTCCAACATCCAAAAATGATGAGATACCAGAGATAGAGGCGCAAATCAAATTTTGTCATCCAACAAACCAGCAACATTGAGCAATGAAACTAACTCAAAAAACAAAAAATGTAAAGTGATATTTAAAGCTTGAAAACCCCCACCCCACACGGCTGGCAAAGGGTGCGAGCTCCATTTGATCGTGAGTAAATACAACATAAAATATTTGTGTCATCTAAAGAGACAACCCCACTATTTAAAGCCCAAAGAATAATTTTCTTAATTAAGAATGGGTCATGAAGCAATCAGCATGGTCAGGGGTATACAAATTTTATAAGATTTGTAATGAGGCAAATCTAAAATTTCTTTCGTTAGAGAGTGTCATTCTATGCCTCTTGAGCCAAAGGGGTAAAAATGTTCATCACAACAAGAACAAGGGGTTTAGACAATCAAAAGAGTATGGTAGTACAACATCCACTTATGTTGGTTTGCCAAAAATGAAATCCGATAAGCATAAGGTAAATTGATTCAAGTAGTGAACTCGGAAGTGAGGGAAAACTATCCAAATAAGAGTAATAAGTCATCCCTCAAAAGTATCAAAGCAAGAAAACCCTTTTAGCATACACATTTAAAAAATATTCATATAACAAGAATGCCAAAAAAAGTCCGGAAAAATATGCTTCTATAGAAAGCTTGATGAGCACATGACATCAATCAAGAGGTCCAATAGCATTCACCTAACAAACAGAGATCACCCATGAAGATAGGAATAATCTCTATGTTCGGGCAATTAACCATGTAGGAGAACAGAGCTATCAAATCAAAAATCACTACCTCAAAAAAAAAAAATTTGAAGTAGGTTTACCATGTAAGGTAGTGCCTCGCAGATTTTGAGTAATGCTACAAGAAAAAAGAAACTATCAGGAAGTTTGACATGCGCACACTCATAGTTACTCATTAATACCACCAATGCTGAATGCCACAAACTGCGGGCAAGTGATAAGGCTTCCTTTTGAGTTTGCCACGTGCACTCACTACAGAGAAAACCTACTATTCTTGTTGTGCAACACTAGAATCATGTCTCCATTAATTGCAAACAGCCAATATCTCTAGCAAGACTTACACAATCTATGTTGTCCCACATCTTGTAAAACAATAATGTAATCCCCTCTAATTGCCAACATTGATATAAGAGATGCAATCTCACTGTGTTCTCTACATCGCTTAGTACTATTTCCTTTTTTATCTATTATTAAATGTGGACAACATTCCTTAACTCAAATGCTACCCTTGGGCCCCCAATGCATGCCATCCTTGAGATTTGAAGCTTTAGCACGACTAAAGGCTTCTTAGGGATCAATTTCGTTGTATTTTTTATTTTTGTTATTTTTAAAAATATGTTTATTTTGTGTATTTTTTTAACACTGCCTTGTCGGTCCCAAGTCCGGATGTGAAAAGTCGAGAGTTGCGATAGGCGGTCGTCAACCAGCGTAAAGCTTGTCAAAATAATTATGATATGAATCCCTTAAAAAATTATGTTAATACTAGGGTGCCCAGGCGGCGTGTATATGCGTATAGAGAAAAGTATCAAGCATTGCGTGCGCATGCGATGTTAAATAAGCAAGGGTTCTCATATTATGGGTGTGATTATAGATAAAAACTTCAAGGATAATATCATAAATATTAATAGATGTGAAGATAGAATTATAGTTTAAAGATTAGTGTTGATACTAAGATTATCAATGTTATAAGTATTTATGCTCCTCAATTTTGTTTAGATCACCCTGAAAATTTTAAAATAAATTAGAGATTAATCTGAATCATCTTGAAGAAAAAATATTTATTAGAGGAGATTTAAATGGGCATGTTGGTCAGTGGTAAAGATTTTAAAGTATGGTGGTTATAGATTTGGAGTGGTAATGAAGAAAGTATGTATATATTATATTTTCTTTATTTATGATTTTGTAGTTCTTATCTTTATTTAAGAAAAGAGATGAGCATCTTATTACTTATAAAATGAATCTAGTAAAAATCTGATTGATTATTTTCGATAAGAAAAATAGATAGTTTATATTGTAAAGGTTGTAAGGTCAATCCAAGTGAAAGTTTAAGTACCCAACATCGATTGTTAGTTTTAGATTTTAAAATGAAAGATTAAAAAAAGAAAAATAAATCAAATTATTGTCCTAAGATTTGATGGAAGCACTTAAAAGAACACCAATAAAAATATTTTTAAAAGCAAGCTACAAGAGCTTAGAATTTGGGATGTTCATAAGTAAGCTAATGTTATATGAAAAAAAGTAACAAATAAAATTAAACAAGTTATAAAAAATGTACTTGGAGAATCAAAGGAAAAAGCTACTTTTAATAAAAATAGTTGGTGGTAAAATCAGAATGTGCGAGAAAAGATAAAAAATAAAAAGCATTACTATAAAACTTGATTTATATGTAAAAACTCGAAGAATTGGGAAAGATATAAAGTGTCTTATAGAGATCCTAAGAAAGTAATATATGATGCAAAAAAATTAGATTTTAGTGATTTATAAATAGATTAAATACCAAAGAATGTGAAAGATGTATGTATAAATTAGTCAACCAAAGAGATGGGAAAAGTAAAGATCTAATTCAAGTGAGGTGTATTAAGAATGAAAATCATAAAGTATTTTTCTTAGAAAATGATATTGAAAATAGATGGATGAGATATTTTGATAAACTTTTCAATGAAAGATCTGAAAATATGATTGATTTTAGCAACCTTAATACCCTAAACAAAAATAGAGAATTTTGTTTTTATCATCGTATTAGTAAATCTGAAGTTAGAGAAGTTTTAAAGAAAATGAAATGTGAAAAAGCAGTAGAACCTGATGATATTCCAATACAAGTGTGGAAATGTTTAGGAAATCAAGAAATTTATTGACTTAAAAATCTTTTTAATGTTATTTTAAAGACTAAAAAAATGTCATATGAGTGGAGAAAGAGTTTGTTGGTTCATATATTTAAGAATAAAGGTGATGCACAAGAGTGTGCAAATTATAAAGGAATTAACTTACTGTGTCATACATTAAAATTATGGGAGAGAGTAATTCAACATAGGTTACGATGTGATACAAAAGTTTCTCACAATCAATTTGGTTTCATGCCAAGTTGATCTATTATGGATGCTATTTCTTAAGAGGTTTGATGGAGAAGTACAGAGAAAGTAAGGAGAATCTACATATGATATTTATTGAATTAGAGAAAACTTATCATAACCATTCAAGAGATGTTCTTTGGAGAGCTCTAGAAAAGAAAGGAGTTAATATTGGTTATATTCAAGTCATTAAGGATATGTATCCTAGAATTGTTACTTGTGTCCAAACACAAGGAGGATTGACATAATATTTTCCCATTTCAGTTGGATTACATCAAGGATCAACTTTGAGCCCTTATCTTTTTGCTTTAGTTATGGATGTTCTTACTAGGCATTTACAGGAAGATGTACTTTGGTGTATGCTTTTTGCTGATGGCATTCTCCTTGTTGATAAGACTAGAGAGGGAGTCCAAGAGAAACTTGAATTATGGAGGTCTACCTTAGAGTCTAAAGGTTTTCGTTTAAGTAGGTCTAAGACTGAATATATGGAGTGTAATTTTAGTTGTAGAAGTTCTAGTAGTAGTGTTATGACATTAGGTGAACAAATCATTAAAAAAAGTGAGTGATTCAAATATTTAGGCTCTATTGTTCAAAATGATGGTGAAATAGATGGAGATGTTATTAGTAGAATTCGAATTGGATGGTTGAAGTGGAGGAATGCATCTGCCCTGTTGTGTGATAGAAAAGTACCACTTAAACTTAAGGAAAAATTTTATAAGATGGTGGTAAGACCTGCAATGATTTATGGTGCAGAATGATGGCCAATAAAAGAGAAGCATAAGACTAAGTTAAGTGTTGCACAAATGAGAATGCTCAGGTGGATGAGTGGCTTTACTCTTAGAGATAAAATGCGAAATGAGTATGTTCGGGAAAAGTTAGAGTAGCTCCAGTGGTGGATAAGATTAGAGAGCCGCCTTAGATGGTTTGGCCATATAAAGTATCGGTCATCCGATGACCCGGTTAGGAGAGTAGATGCATTAGATTTGTCTTATGTTAAGAAAGATAGAGGTAGACCTAAAAAGACTTGGTTAAGATGTATAAAAAATGACCTTAGTATACTTGAATTAAATGAGAATTTGACACAGAATAGGACACAATGGAGATGAAGGATTCATGTAATCGACCCCACTTAGTGAGATAAAGGCTTCTTATTGTTGTTGTTGTTGTTGTTGTGTATTTTTTAATATTTTTATTTTTTAATTTTAAAAATAAATCATATTATTTTTAAAAATACTCAAAATAACTTTCAAGTATTTTAAGTGTTTTTTAAAATAACTACCAACATCAAACATATTTTATTTTAAATGAAAAGATAAACAAAATAAAATAAAATTTAAAATTTGAAATCAAAATATAAAAGTGAATCCAAACGGCCCCTAAAAATTTTCTAAATTTGCAATCAAAACCATTTTAAAGTTATGTTATTAACCACAATTTTAGTCAGCTATCATGATGCAAATTATGAGAAAATTGAGAAAAAAGTTGCTTATTTATTTCACCCAAATAATACCCGCCTTCTTTCTGGTAGTTCATCCTTCAACAAAGTAGGTAAAAATATGAACTAAATGAAGCATGGACCCCTGGACTATTTGGAATAACAACCACCTGCCTGTAAGTGATGCATTAGACAGTTTGGCTCAGAGAATCTAAAATAGGTTTAGTCTTTAAAAGAGGTTAAAATTTTATAATTATGACTGAATGTAGGAATATAAGTTACCAGCAACAAACTTTATGTGAACAAGTTCACTAGAAAAACTGTTTGGCCGGTCAACATAATGAGAAAATCTCTTTTTGATCTTTTGAGCTCGCTAAAGTAAATATGTTAAAAAATCATACCACTGCCATATGTTTTCAAGTTGGTTAGGTCAATGTGAGATACTCCAAGCAGTCCTTTTTTATTTCGATTGCAGCAACCAGTAAGGCCTTTATGGTAGTTCTGAGTATCAGTTATGTTACCCCTCAAAAAACAAAAAAATAAGATATAGAATAACAATTTAATGTCAATCCCTACTAATGCAAACACCTAAACCAATGAATCATAACCACATCTAAAGGGTCGTCAAGCTCAGATAATGAAATGAAAAACTTCAAAATTCATACACATTAGAACACCATGTCAAGCACATTATTTAACATGTCATATTTCTAATTTAATGAAAAATATTCCAACGCATTTTAGACACTTCATGCATGTGAACAAGTGACATGTATTGAATATAAATTATTGCACTGATTATTGTCATACTTGATGTAGAAGTCCTATGACCCAATAAGAACTATAATTTATGACACTTTTTTGGCATATTTAATTTAGAAGTCTGTTATGATAAAATAAGTGATTTCTAAATTGATGGTAACAATTTTATGAAATTAAATGTTGCGTCTAACACATTCCATTACTTTATTTTTAAGCATTGTCATGTTCATGTCTATATTATCTTGTATCTGCGTCCCAGTCACTGTGCTCCATGCCATAAAGCCAGCTTAGGTATTGCCTTTTAATTACTAAGTAATTATATCAAATCCCCTTCCAACACCACCCCACCCCACCCCAACCAAAAAAATAATAATTATATCATTATGAACAACATTCAACTAACTGTAACATATATTTTTATTCCAAAAACCAAAAAGTAAATGAGCACACACCATGTCATAAGAATCTCTTAGATTCAAACAAGCGTTAGAATAGCTTTTGTAGAACATAATAATGCGCGTAGTAGAACTTCAAAGAGCATAGAATTATTTGTTCTACCTTATAACACTTGATGACCGCAGTACTTTAAGCATGACGATAAAAATACCAAACAAGATTTCAGCAGCAACAGATAAAACGTCCATAAGATATGGTATGACCTATAACATAGAATATAAAATAAGCATTGCACTTGTATATGGAATTATACATAAACATTTTACGTAAAGGGATCTCTAGAACAAAAAGAGTTCCAAGTTAGACCAGGAAAAAAGATAAAGATAGAGAATGTCAAAGTAGCATGCTTTAAAGGTTAAAAGCTACTTTTTTATTTTCATCAATTGCCAGAACAGTTAACGTTCAAGTTTTAATTATATTGATTCCAATTTCCAATTTCAAAATCATAAAAATGAACAACATAGAGGCCGTAAATCATGTTATAATTTTCTTCATTTTTTTCAGTTATATGACTTTTCTTCTATGTATAATTCAAATACAAGTAAAGCATACTTAATTTATGATTCTCCTCTTGTTATCTATGGGCATCTTTCCTCGTTTACATAAAGCTTCTAAGCAAGTCTATTTCTATCTATGATAATCTTCATGTTGCTGTATTTATAATAAAGAATTTTCTTCCACAATTTAATGTTCTTAACTTTCTTAATTTCGGGTAACTTCAATGCGACATTCTAAAAACATGGTCTGAAATAATCATCCCCAAAGAATGAATTGTCGAGAACGGAAGTTTGGTAGCCTTTGAGTTTCCATAATTTGAGATTACATCAAAAGATATTGCAAATCCAAGAATAAAAAAATTAACATTGAAAATAAATTGATTTTCTCGTGATATACCTTTGAAGAGGAAAACACAGTCTGCAAATGGGGTATCTCGAGTAGAGGTTTTGCAATCCACCAACAGCACAAGAAGGTATTACAGAGAATAAGGTACCAGTTTTCAAATTTTGAAACAAGCACAATAATCACCTATCAAAAAATAATAATAATAATAATAATAATAAATGTTAATATTAAAAATAAAAACAAACTTGGGTTTCTATATCTATATATATATATATACATACATATGTATGTATGTATACATGTATATATATATATACATTTATATGTATATGTATACATATATACTTGTAAATACATGTATATATACAAGTGTGTATATACATGTTTGTATATAAATGTCTATATGTACACACACACACACACACACACACACACACACAGAGAGAGAGAGAGAGAGAGAGAAGAAAAAGATAGACATTTCATTTTTGTTCCAATCACCCTAAGCAGTCTTCAAACTCATGGCCGCACCATTACTCTCATCTACAACATGAAAATTACTAATAGCTTAAGTTCCATCAATTATTAATATAATAATTTAATTATATAAATAATAAGGATTATTGGAGAACTCTACAAGCTCATTTCAAAGTAAAGATGTACTCATCTTTAACCATTCAAAACCATCAGTCATTAACAATGCATGTACTGAAATCAGGACATTTGAAAGCTCCACGGGTCAAACCCTAAATTATCTACAACTAAAATCAACTAATGAAACTTGGATGCATCCAATTAATGATGAAGTGATCTTGAATTGCTTGAAATTGTGTATGACCCTGGTTTAAATGATGTTCAAGAATATGGATTGCCTTTGATTTTAGATTTTTATGTTACTACTGCAAGGATAACAAATTCACACTATTTGATTTATATTATTGATGACTATTTGAAGATTGCTTTTTGATTTGAAACTATCTAAAAAAGGAAATCTTGCAAAAAGAATTCAAAATAGAAAGGCCAAGCCTTTAGAAAATTTGCTATTACCAGTTGCTAGATGAGACTGATTCTCGTGGAATTTAATCTTCATATTTAATCAGCTTTAGTTGATGCAGTTGCTACATGAGACCGATTCTTATGGAGTTTGATCTTTAGATTCAATCAGCTTTAGATGATGCTAATCACTCCTCATCAAACTTATCAAAAAACTCATCAGGCCTACAACCAGTGTGATTTTACTCATGAATATAGATGTGAAGCAATGATAAGAAGCAAAGCTAAGGCCTTTAGTAGAGATGTCAGCAATGTGATTAGCCCTAAGAACATAGTTAGCATGTAAATTGTGACTAGCAATGCCTTCCCTAATTAAGTGATAATTGAAATTTTTTTACTCAATCATGTGATACTTGATTAGCAGCAACATAGGTTGCACTAATGTTGTTGCACCAAATGATGGTGGCATGAGATGTGGTGACACAAAGTTCATTTGAAAGATGAACAAGCTAAGAAGTCTCTGAAGCCAAGGACGCAAGACCTTATTTTCTTAAAATTTCAGAGCTAAGGTGCATCAAGCAAGAATATGCCATATCCAGTGATGGATCAGTGGTCATTTGGGTAGCCACCCCAAAAATATCCAAGTATGCACAAAATTCCCATTTCTAATTAGGAATTGTACAAACAACGGTCCAATGTGGAGGCATATGGTCATTGAGAAACTTGATTAGCAAATATTGCAACTTCTGCTTGGATGAGAGTAAGATATTGAAGTGCCTCAACAATGGTAAGATGTATAGGTGTCCCATTTTACTTGGATAAATTGGAGCCAATGAAAATTATGGTACCTTAACACCTAAAAAAATAATAGAGAGGCTCAGGATCCTTCCTGGGAAAATGAGATTTGAGAGCATGAATAAGGTTGATAATAGCAAAGTAAAAATTGCCAATGAAAACAACATGATAAACATGAAGAAGCGTAATAGAATTGGTGAAATAAAAAAAGCCTTAGCTTAAGCCATTTCAATAAAAAGATGTGCGAGAAATGTATATTAGGCACATGGACTTTAATTTAAGCCCATATAAAAAGAGGGTTGAAGGATACAAACATGAGAGGGATTTAAGGGTCCATAAAGCTCAATGAACTGTCCTATAAACTTCTTCATTCATAATACCACTTAGAAAGCATACTTAAAATTCAATGATCAAATAGCTATCCACAAGTAGCTACAATACTACGATTTATCAAAGCTACCATCAAGTATTTTGTTCATTCAAATGACCCATTTAAATCTTAAAAACTCATTATATGGTGCCCTATAAACAAAGCACAAAAAATCATATTTTTTGGCAATGAGTGCATAGAATTCAATTGACAAGACCTCACATCATTAAGCGGATTTAAATGCCTCAAAACAACAGGTCAGCTCAGATTCATTTAAAGCAGGAAAGAGAGACTCATCAAATGTAGAAGGTAAGAGATGGTGAGAGGTCTGAAAACATTTAGGTTTGAGAGAACCCTTTTGAGAGTGTGTCCATATGGTGGATGAATTAGTTTGATCTAGCAGATGATGGGACCATGGAAGGTTTGAGAGGTTGATTGTGTAGAATGAAGTTGGTTAAGTGGGTTAGGAAAAGAGTGATAGGAGAAGGCATAGGTAACTCTAAGATATAAAAAGGTTTATGTGAAGTGAGATGGAGTTGGACTCAAATGTACACATGCAAGGGCGAAGAAGAGGACTTTCAGTAAGAAGCAAGGTTTTCCAACAAGCAACTCAAAATAAAAAAACACTCATATGTGGGATATAGAGTAGGAGTACATGTGTAAGCATAAGTTTTTATGAACATAAATTGGCAACAAAGTAGCAAAATGCATGATAATGGATTAAAGGCAATAACACTGATCTTGAAGATGTTGGTTTAGAGTAAAGAAACTAATCCCAATCAAAGTCAGTATCATGTAAGGTGTCCAATCACCCTAAAGAAATTTGGAAGCATAAATAGCCCTTTAAATTATTATGGAAGCCAAAAAAACACATGTAAAAGTAAGAAATTCTGGTATTTTAACATATACATGGATATCCGAAAACACTAAGGCCAAAACGAGAGATGTTGGTAAAAAAGCTCAAATGGAGACTTATTTTATTGAGCAAGTCACATACAATTTATCAAGTAAATTGAGGTGAAATATAAATCATATTTGGGAATTGAATATTGAGAGATTAGAGTTAAGCCTATTTCAACAATAAGATGATGATTTCATTACAAATACCATTTTGTTAAAGTGAATGATGAAAATTTAATGATGAATGCCTTTTTTACATAGACATGATTGAAAATATGGAATTAAAAATTCAATGCCTCCATCCAATTAACTGATTTTCATACAATAATAGAAGTGATTTTCAACTTTTAAATTAAAAGTTAGACTTTGGAAAATAGTCAAATAAATCAACTAAAATTGATCATAAATGATAAATAGTAACAAAAACCACATAGCAAGACAATCAAAGAAGGTTTTCATATGTTTGTTGACACAATTTCTAATAGAAATTTTGAAATAGTTGTTAAAGTAAAGAGAAATGAATGCATTTTAGGATGCTAACATGCACCACAGATAAGTAATTCTTATTGACACGAGTTATTTATAAGAGCTTAGAAGCTCAGGATTGCAAGAGAATCACATCAGAAAAAAGTCAAAGATGATGGTGCCACAAATCATATCTTGAAAACTCTACAAAATCCGACAATGTAGTAAGATGTGGTGCATTATTAATGTACCACATGAAAATTATTCTCCAATACATCATTTAGATTTTTTTTTTTTGAAGCAAAATAAAATTTTTATTAACTAGATAAAGAGAAAAGTACAATAAAGGAATTTAAGAAAAAAAAAGCTAACTAGATAAAGAAAAGTATGACAAGGGAATTTTTTAAAAAAATGTCAAAACTAAAAAAGAGAGACACAAAAGGATAATTAAAATTCATTTGGATCACCTAGTTTAGAGTGTGGAGAAAATTAGAGGGTGACAATAAATCTTGTTCTGATTCTTACCCATTCGAGTAATAAAGTATATAAACCTTTTATCTATCAGGCTGTCAACATTCTAAATGCTCCAATTAGAATCAAAATACTATTGTAGTAGATGAATGTCGTTGTGCTCATCAATTGGATGAAGTTGCAATGGTTCAAGAACTTCTAGAATATTCTCAGTAGTATTATCAACGATTAAAGAGATTAACACTAAGGAGATAGTAGTCAATGGAATATCATTCAAGGATCCCAATTCACGATTTTAAGAGCATATTTGATTTAGTGAGGCTAGATCTTCCACCAAATAGTTAGGGAGATAAATGTAAGCATTAGATCCAGGGGTCGGTGGTATAAATTTGAAAAGCCTCAACTCAAGTTATGATTTGAAACATTTAGAAAATATATGCTCAAAAATATGATAAGAAGAGTTGTATGAAGAAATATTTTCAAATTCCATTTTCTATCAATATCCTACAATTGAGATCAAATTCATACATCTTCATGAAACATGGTTATAACATTAAATTCTACCAAAGCTCTAGACATAGAGGGTCTAGTAAAATAGGTTGTTGCAACATCAACAGCTCTCTAGAAGCTAAAGAAAATTAGATAGATTGATTGAAATAATGCAAGCAAAGACGTGGAAATGAGATCCAAATAAGAGTGATAGGAGGCTCCATCGAGTAATCAAAATGAGACCATTTTAAAATGTGCATCAAAACAACCATTCATATTATAAGATCGGTAATAAAGAAGTCTAATGTAATATGCTTCTAAGGAAACTTTTATGATAATATATCAAGGATCAATAAGCCCAATATAGTAGTCACCAATCAGATGTAAATCAACAAGAAATTTGCGAATTACCCCCAGGCTAGGGCTACCGATAGAGACTTTATCAATAAGTGAAAGAGCAAGAGGCCTAGCAAGCAAAGATATTTCTTCATCAAACAAGAAAAGAGTGGGCTTCCCTTAGAAAGAAGAAGGTTGTTTAACTTAGTAGTTTTTAAAATGTTGATGAAAGAAAAATACAAGATTATTTTGTGGAGAGAGGAGGTTATTAGTTGCAAACGAACCACGAATCACATTGGGAAAGGAGCTAGGAGTTGAGAAGGGGGCTCAACATCCAGAGATGATAAAAGGGGAGAAGCATTAGAGAGATTAGCGACCATAATGGGAGGCAATGGCAAGCCCACAAGAGGGTCAACCAAGGCCTTAGGAGAAGTCAAGGAAGAAGAAGGTGGTATACCAAGCTGGTTTGAGGGAATAGGGAAAGCAAAAGGAACCCTAAAAGAGACAGTAAAAGTGATCGAGCACAATCATGAACTGAGAGAAGGTACAAAAATTTACATAAGGCGAAAGAGAAAATAGAAGTGGAACGACAAAAGCAGCCCTAAGACAAGTCAACACCATATGATGGTGTCAACATCAAGAGCAGCCACACAAAGCTCACCAAAAGACCATATCATGCCTCCCCAGTGAACAAGATAGCGAACTTACACGAGGAAAAATATGTGGGGATGAGCTAGTGCCAACGATCAAGCACGAGACAAACTCAAGAAAGTCTTGCACCAATGGTTGAGCACGAGACTTGCATCAACGAGAATGCCAACAAGCACAAGACAAGCAGCCCTAGGTGATGTCGATGAGAGACAGAGCAAGGTCGCTAGATAGCTCACTCAGGATCGAATAAGAGAATGAATGAGGCTGCTCGCTCGTTTGCTAAGAATCGTACAGGAGAAGCTCACACGAATGAGGCTACATCATTCTAAGATTTATTTCAGTTTAGTTAATTGTTAAGATTATCATTTTTAAACTTAGGCGATATGTTTATTAAAAATTATTGAAAATTGAATTCAAATAATTTTGGTTTTATATAGTAACCTTACTTTTATAGTTAAGATTGAATGGTTGTTATTTGTATTATTGATAGAATGAAGAAAATTTGAAAAAATTTCTCCACTTTATTATCTCCCCTCTCCTTTCCCTCGCTCTATCATTCATAGCTTTTCACTACTAATCAAAGGGTAATCTATTCCTCCCAATCTTGCTCTCTCACAAAACTCTCTCCTCCTAAATTGCAATCATACCCTATCCAAATTATAGTACTCAAATCATTCTATGATACCACTATAACACCCAAAAGTCATCACTATAGTGATGTTACAATAATTGATCATTGATCTCTAGCTTCTTTGGTCAAGTACTCATTTTCTTCTTTTATTTCAAAGGCATTAAAAAAAACCAAGAAAAAAGAAAATCAAAAAGGAATTCTTTATTAAATTGGCATCAAATATAATCTTCTATATCAATTTGATATAATCATATTATTCTACATCAATTTGGCATCATAATTGAATTTCATGAAGACAATTGTATCTAAACTTTAGTCACCCATTTCCCACCCCTACTATTACCCACCACACAAAACCATGGCATTCTATAAAACAAAGAAAATGACCAATGATGTATAGATTATGCCTGAAAAAACATCACAAATATGAAATTCACATTGTGAAGTTACAATTTTTTGCCCATTGTTTGTGTGTGTATACATATATATGTATTACAACAACAACAACAACAAGCCTTTATCCCACTAAGCCTTCTATAATATGTATGTATGTATAAATATGTATGTCTGCATATACATATATATATGTACATACATACATGCGTATGTATGTATGATGACTACATATATCATGTGAGAAACTTACCCATAAAAATAATTGAGAAATTTTATAAAGCCACTCATGATATTCAGCTATGTGGCCCTTGAAGCTGTCCTCAATAAGCACTAACATATTATAGAAGCAAAGACATGCTCCAACAACAGGAACAACATGCAAGGACACCTTCTCCATGACTCCAAGCTTCCAATTCTACAAAAAAGCAAATTGCACAAATGTGATAATAACAACTAACGAGCAATGCCATTGGGAATGCCCAAACAGAGTTTCAGAACTGCCAAATTCATAGAGAAAACAAATAAGGATAGAAGCAGCTTTCTATTAATATTCGATAAAATACTTTCCTTATCAATTAGCAATCTAAACCCACCATTATAGATGGCTCAGCTCGTCCAGCATTCCTCTTAGCCAATGCAAGGGCAACAATCATAGATATACCAACTACATGAGCTCCAAAGCCTAAAACTGTTTCATAACATTAAGAACAAGAATCAAATGAATAGAGACAAAACAAACAGAACCAAAAATCCCTTGCAATCATTTAAGCAACATAACAAAAACCCATAAGGATATAAATTATCAAAGCAGGGAGACAAGCCATTTTCATTCCAAACCTGCAAGCACAAAGAAAAAAAATCCATTAAAATTCAGCTTTTCTCACTAATGAATGACAACGTATCCATGAAACATGACTCCAAAGCACAGAAAATGATCAAATTGATGTCACTGAGAAACGGATCACGCAAAAAACAGAAAAAATCGTTAGAATCCGAACTCCATCAAAATGGGAAACTTCAAAGAGACGGATAAATGTAACTGAAAAAAATCAAAGAAAAACAAAAAAGCAAAAGAACGGGAAAAAATCAAAGATAAAAAATGCCATTTTTGGAGAAAATAAGAAAATGGAAAGAAATAAAACTAACATAGGAGGAATCAGGGCAGAGGAAATCCATTAACATGCGGAAAATGAATAGTAGCGGCAGCGAGGAACAAACTGAAGAGCAAAAGGGTTGTAAGTACACGATGGGTTTAATGCAGGCCCAACTTGAAATTGTAATTTTTTGTTTTTTTTTTTAAAATTATATTGTTTTGACAGCACTCAGAAATTTGACACGGGATGAGCTTTACTATTCTGAATATTTTTTTTTTTTACAACGGATATCGTTATGATTAATTTTATGGAGATCAAATATCATATTCATCACTTTTATATATTAAATCTCCATTTAATTTTTTATTGACATATATCCTGAAGAGGAATCGAATATGGACTAAGGAGTTCTCAATCACACTCGCCCATCAATCGAGCTAAGAGACGATGAGTTGTTATTCCGAATTCAAATCTTTTTTTTTTTAGGGACGGGGTATCCACCCGGGGCCCCGCCTACTTTATGGACGCAGCCTTCCATTTACTATGACCTAAATCAACACACCACAAGTTTCAGCATTTATTTTCCCCACTTTCAGGATGCACCCTGCTCTGGAGAGGAATCGAGCATGTGTTGAGGAGTTCCCAATCGTGCTCACCCATGCAAACTGAGCTAAGGGCGATGGATCTGAATTCGAATCTTAGTAATATATTGATGAGTAATTTTATCATAAAATAATTTAAATGGTAAAAAAAAAGATTAACACATAATAAAGAATATATGATTGATCCTAGGCACAAGATTCTCACGTGTGGGCCAAGTACTAAAGCACTTTGAGAAAAACTCGGTGTAAACTTTAAAACCAATGGATCTGAATCATTTGATGTACACCATGTTAATCGTTCAAAAAAAAGTTGACGAGTCATTCTTCGTCAAGAGCTGCCTATGTTTGTTGGATAGGATCTAAAACTATTTTGAATAACATGCCATGTATTTTCAAGTGACAGCACACATCAGTTGTCTTGCTCGAAACAGCACTTTAAATATTTTATTTATGATTACTAGAAAAAATAAAAATAAAAATAAATTTCTTTAAAAGAGCCATAGAGTACTGTTAAGAAACACCCATTTTAATAATATAGATATAATTTGACTAGCCACTACCAATTAAATATATTTATTTTAAAATAATAATATATTATGATGTAGCATATAATGAATTAGTAAGATAATTAAATTTAAAGTAATTGAGTTAATAAATCTATGACCACTATAGATTAGAGAGAGAAAGAATTTCCACTATAACACAATAAAAGAATTCCGACTCCCATGAAGGATCATATATTCAAAGTTAAAAAAGAAATCATTAAATAAAATTGACAATATATTAAAAAATTAAAAATAGGTGCATAACTTGCCTCTCTTTTTAGAGTAGGCAAATTTATATGTAAATAAAATAATAATAATAATATCAAAAAATAATGTAAATTTTAAAATAAAATATTATATTTTCATTTGATTTATAACTCAAATATCAATTACGAGCTTCATAATCTAGTTTGCATTTCACGATATTGTTGCATATAATTTTATTTGGAATCATATCAAACACTACTTTATCAAAATAAAGTGATAGGTAATCATTAAGAGATTGTTTGGTTGGCTGAAAAAGAAATGCAGTGTAAAAGAATTATTTTACAATTGTTTGGTTGAGAGTTTTACAAATTCATGAGTTTTTTTTTTTTTTTTGGTAAAAAAAACATAATGTAAAATACTTTGAAGGTTTTGATGTCCTAAGAAGCATGGAGTGTATGGACGGGTCAGCCAGAAGAAGGTCAAAAGATTAATGGCCGTGTGAAATTCACCAAATTTGGGTGAATTCCAAATACACCAAAATATAGGGATTTGCTGAATCAAAGTAAAGAATAAAATGAATTGAAAAAAGGATTACTTCTGATTGTTTAGTTGAGTTTTACAATTTATGACTTTACTTTTTTTTTTAAAAAAATGTAAGGTAAAAATACGAAGGTTTTGATGTCCGGCTGACGACGACAATGGCCAGCGCGGTCACGAGTGGTTGGCGGTGGTGGGGCGGTGGCGGCACGGGCGACGATGAATGGCGATGATATGGCGGTGGACGCCGATCACTTTATATTGGCCGGTATTTAGACCCCAAATCAGCGAATTCAAATACAAAATATTCTTTCTAATGTATTTGGAATACATTACATTCATTGAAAATTTACTTTACTGCAGTAAACACAAAAAAGTTAAAATCGTCGTTTGAAATGCAATGCACTCAATCATACACAAACAGCATAACTAAGGAGTGAATTTTAAATGCATTTACTTTACTTTTACTTTACTTTGTATTCCAACCAAACGCTAAAATTTTCAAAACTCATGTATTTACCTTACTTTACTTTGTATTCCAACCAAACAATCCCTAAGTCAATCATCACTCATTTTATCACATAATCGATATTTGATAATTCTAGTTACAATAAATGCTCTTGTACTATAGTAAAAACAACAAGTAAAGTCAACGCCAAAGTAATATGCCTAACATCCTTCTTCACCTTAATAATTACTTTTGCAAGATCTACAATTTCACCTAAAGATAAAAACTCATTACTAATGTGCATATCAATAATGTAAGTAGATAATTGATGCTCAATAGTTACAAGTTCAAGTATAAAAAAATCACTTGGATATTATAATCCAAGCCAAGTTAATTTTCTCATGTTGAAAGGAGAGAAAGAGTTGGATTTTAATATGCCACAAAAAAATTAACTTAGTACTCTTTTTCAGAGAAATAATTATTAAGCTCTTGAAACTATATATTAACTATTGATTAGAATAAGTCAACATGATAATGATGTAAGTTCGTGATTTCTTTAACTCTTCGTATTGGTCATCGATGAGATTTATATGCAAAGTTCATATTTTTTGGCACATCAGTTTAAAAAATATCACAAACGTGTAACACTTTATTCAATAGTAACATCCATTCTCCATCATCATCTATAATCATTATTTATATTTACATCAATCTCATCACATGCTCGATATCTTTATCTTTTCTTTATAATGATTGTAATAGTTCATTTGTAATCTTTAAAATATTAATCAGTAAATTAATAGAGAAAAGAAAATCAAAAGATTCCATTTCTTTTTATTAACAAACATTCAACGACTGTAAATCATGCATCACATCTTCTTTAACAACTCCAAATACTTCATGCATAGAAGCATATATTTTCATGAGACTAATTAATATATGAAAATGTGAACCACCATAATAGGTGTAACCAGCACATTACAAACTAGTCTCATGATTCATACCATTGCTATTAATTAACTCTTTGCTTTTAAGTTACAAAAAAAAACATCAAATTGAATGATTTAGAGAGTATCACTAATTTATGAAACAATCTCAAATAAAACCTTCACTTTCTAATGATTCTTTGTTATAGCTGCTAAATATAATTGGAGTTGTTGAGCAAAATAAGGGACAAAGAATGCTTAAAACTATCTCTTAAAATGAGTGCCTTCAATATATTGAATTCTCCATGCATATTAAATACCTCATTATAGCCTATGCCATATATTTTATGTAAGCTTAATAAATGTTTGACAAGAAAAGCTTCAAGAGCTTCTTTTAGTATAAATGTAGTGATAGAAAAAATATAATCAATCTAATATAACTCTCAATAACCTATTCTTCTTTATCAACGTATCTCACTATAATACCCAATTACTTTTTCATTGACACATCAAGAGATTCATCTATAATGATAGAAAAGATAGAATCGCCAATATTAGTTATGATAAAACGTAATGTCTCGATAGCTGCTGCAAAACAAATTTCATTTTGAAAGTTCAGTGGAATTAACTTCTATTTCATTCTTTCATTTGCAAATTTAACTTTCTTGATTAATTAACAAACTAGAAAAAGAAATAGCTCCAAGTAATTCTCTTGGAGAAGACTCGTCATGAACACAAAATGATAACATTTGTCATAAAGCAAACAATCACAACCAATGATTGTAGTTACTTAATAAGATGTTTCTTTTCATTTTTATCTTCCTTTGTCAGCCACATCATAGAAAGACTTTGTTCTTAAGGCTTTAATAAAGCTTTACATTTTTATCTCTCCTTATCGTGAGCACTATTATGTTTTCCAAAATTAGCTTTGGAGATTATCTTTTTATTTTTTTTATTTTTTAAATCTTTCCCCCAACAAATGAGTCATCACCACCTTGACTTGTGATAATTTGCACTCAAGGCTTAAAATGATAGCAATAAAAACATAATGAAGCATCCTTCTACACATTATACTCTAATCATTTGGATATTCTTCAAACTATTTTGCATTAAATCTCTTTGCAATGTTAACTATCATTGATTAGAAAAAATTATGAATTTTACTAATGAAGTCCCTTCACTAAATATATTCTTCATAATTTTGTTTATCATTAACATCTCATAACTTTAAATTGAAGGATGAAGATCGAGGTTAACTGGTGTAATAGCCCTTTTTTTCCCTTTATTTTATATGGATCAAACCAAACTAAACCTATTAGATGAATCCTGATTTGGGTTTCTTTCTCCCTTACCACCGCATGTTTCTTATAAATCTAGAATTAGTGCTTAGGGTGAGTTCAATGAGCAAATAATCAAGATAAGGTGAGCAAATGAAGACTATATGGTCGTCAAGAGAGCAAATTAGCATTGATGAAAAACATGAAGGTGTGTGTGCACTTAATTTGAGGCAGTTAAGAAATGTTGAGGGAGAGGAGAGGTGACGGCATTAAACAAGATTCAATAGAAATAAGAGGCGACTATCATTCACTCAAGGTAAGCTTCTAGCTTGATGAAGGCTATTGAGAAGGTAATCTGTTAGGTGTTAGATTATACAAGAATTGTTTCCTCCTTATTCATTATGTTAAATCCAATATAGCTTGATCTTCTTATCAAATTATAATCTTTATCCAATAATAGTAAATGATTGTTTCATTGATGTCAACATTATCCTCGAAGATCATGAAATTCTTCTTGTTAATTGATTCCATCAGATTCATATATGAAGCTATAATGGTCTCGCTAATAGGGAGGATTAGTACACTCATCCCAGCCATGGAAGCAATAGTGACCTCCTCAGACTTCTTAGTCTTCTTCACCTTTTTTTTTAGAGACCGACCTAAAGCGTAGTAGAGTTGATGTCACCACATGGTCTCTTGCATCGATGGAAATTAAGTGTGGCTTTTTAGCAAATCTAATAGTAAGATTGAGAAGGCCTGATTGAGCAAGTAGCATGATAGATAGAGGAGTGTGACAAAAGGAGATAGGGGTTCCATTTATAGCCATTGGGTGCCTAGATATATCAAAAAAAGAAACCTGATCAAAAGTGATGTGACTCTTCAAAATTATATAAAATGTTTTCTCTCTTTCCTTTTTTATTAAATGCTCGCAGCTCATTAGTCTTTTTATTATTATTCTTCTTCTTCTTCTTCTTTCAAGTTGCCTCTATAATGAGTAGAAGAATCAGGGAGCTAAATATATACTCAAATGGTCAAAATGAATAAGGGTGGACAACCTAGGAAGGTAATGTCAGAATAAACCCCAAGTCTACTGGAAAATAGTTGCTGCATTGTCCCAAGAGCAAGTCAAGAAAGACTCAAAACATATATATATAATCAAGTGATGAAAATACTCACTCACTATTGGATAGTGACTAAGGAAAGTGCAGATAGTCATTGTTCAGTGACCTAACTTCAACTTCATGGTCAACATGAGCGACAGAACTACCCATAATAGATCCACTCGCTTAAGCATACTCGCCTCAAGTCAAGGTGAACTTCTACTTACTTGACCTCTCTTTTATGTACTTACCATATATAATATCCCCTCTTTAAAGTATAGAAGAGAGGCGCTACTCCTTTAGAGGGATTTTTAACTCTTTTCTCTAAGCTCCTTGTCTTTGTACTCATATTCATAAGGAAATAAAATTTATCTATTCTCTCAGTCCCTTCTTTATTCTTATTTATATTATGTTGCTTGGCTCTATTTTCAAGTATCTCAAGAGATTCTTCCTCAATCTAAGAATAGATTTGGATCCAATAGTTTGATCAAAAATCGAACAGCCCAGGATGAAACCACATCCCCTACCATTTAAGTTAGCAACCATATGGGATCAGTTTAATAACTCATCTATGGCACTATGCATAAAGTGTATCCGTGTCAGCTGCTAACTATGCAATTCCCTTAATTAGGCTTAAAATTAGGATTAAATGGCCATAAGTTTAAAAATTCATAATTAATTATAGAAAAATCTAAAAAATCACAAATGAATACTCTCTAGAATGCTTAAATAGAAAGTTTTTTAAGAAAAAAACTCTCAATTTTTACTAAGTGATTAACAAATAATTAGTGTTTGATTGCATAGAGTATTTTTGAATTAACCCATAATTACTCATTTGATTGACTAAAAATTTTTTTGAAAACATTCCTCTATTTCAGGTCAATTAGATGAGTGTATTAAGTGTTATAATTTTTAAAAGACTAATTCAATATTAACCTAATTACTTAATTTTAAAAAATGATGATGCCGAAAGGGTGTTTGATGCTTAAGCCCTCTTATTTAGCATCAGAGCACCCTTGGATAACAAGTTATAATGAATCAAAAAATCACATCTTAGTATAATTAATTAATAAAGTTATTTAATTAATTTAAAACATTCATAACTAATTACACAAATCTCCAAAAATAAATAAACCCTCTATGTAGCTAATAGAAAATTAATCAATAAAATCAAAATTCTTAATTGGTCTGGGATATTCTGAGAGTAATTGCTTAATTATTTTAATCTTATTAGTGCAATTTGTCCCATATTAAAAGCCCAAATGACTTGAAATTTTTAAGCTTACTTTTATTATTATTATTATGCACATTGATGATTTAGAATTTTTAGGCTTACTCCATGACTTGTAGCATTTTAGGGATTATTATATCAATAATTGAAAAATTAATAATAAAAATCATAACAAAATAATTGCACATTAAGCCACATATTTAACAAAAAGGATCATAAAGAATTATTAAACAAAATAAAAAATAAAAATATCTTTTTAAGCTATTAATCACTTTTATTTTAGATTTAATTAAAATCTTACTTAATTAAGTCACCTTAAGCTTAAATGATTTTATAATCTTGTGTTTACCTTTAGAGTTTGATGAATGGAAGGAAGGGATCATCTATTTTATTCAATCATCTTAAGTATGTGTATATGATTAGTAATGTAACTAAATTAAATATATTTTCATTAAGTATGCTATTTCATTATATAATTATTTTTACTTTATGAGTCAATTTATAAGTAAAGTCATTGGAAATATAATCATAATTAAGATCATGCATTACATAATATATAGTCTGGACACCTCGGGTGGGGGGATATAGGGCTACTAGTTTGAGGAGGTCAAGATACCTCAACTCCATGGTTTAACATTGGAATGTACCTTTAAGTATGAATTCATATGTATAATAGTCATCATAATAAATGAAGTTAGTTGATACATACAATCAATGGGTATATAGTCTAAACACCTGGGGGTGTAAGGCTACTAGTTCGAATGAGATTTTGACACCTCGAATTTCTAGTTTAACAATGGCATATACCCATTTGATGTAAACTAAAATAAAAAAAATATTATTGCATACATTTCAAACCCTTTCAAATAAAAAAAACTCTTGCAAACTTATGTATTATGATGTGAGTGATGATTGAATGACATCAAGAATAATTTCCAATTGTTCATTTAAATCTAAGGTCAACTTCATGAGGTTATATTATCATCTAAGCTTCTTAATATGATGCTCCGTCCTTTGGTGAAATCTTCACTTAGGATAATGATGTTTGGAAAGCAAACTTCTTTTTAGGATGAAATTCACTATCTTTTGCATTCTTTAAAACATTAAATACAACTCTAACACAAAATAAAAAAATTAATATAAAATGTATCTTTAAATCATTAATCATTTAAATCAAAATCACCCAATAATATTAAATTAATTCTTGCCATTAAGTCATAACCTAAATATTAAAGCCTAGCTTTGTCATACTACACTAGCCTTTACACACACTTTACATTAATAGGTCACCAATTCTAGGCTTAGGTTGGTGCTTTGTTATGATGTATTTTTTTTTATATTTTGTGATGTATTATTTTAATATAGATATTAAAATTATTTTCTTGTAGCATGAATTCTATAACGATATTTATTAGACTAATATTATTTTTTTGTTAGGAACCATGCTTAGCAAAATGGGCCATTATAATAAAAAATTAAGATTAATGATATTGCTTGTATATGTTACTTGCTCATTAGCATAGCCTATTAGAATTGGTGGGCTTAGCACTCATCAGTCCTAAGTCCTATTGTATGAAATATAATTGTTTGGTCTATATATGTATAATGACTAACCTCTATTTTGTAAGTTTTATTAGAATTTTTTTTAACATTTAAAAGTAATTTATTTTTAATAGGGTTAGGATTAAGGCCATGAGTTTTAGAATGAGTTGAGGCTAGAAGCTATAGACCTGGGAGGCCCTATGAAGCTTGGAATAATCCAAGACTTTGACGATGAAGAGAAAGTGAAGACCCCTAAATGCTACTTTTATTTTGTACTATTAGTTCTAGGCTAGGTTGTAAAAAGGCAGAGCTTGGCTATCTATTCTTTACCTTTTTCGCAGTGTATTAAAAAATTCAGTCAAACCTGCATTTTTTATTCTCTTAATTTGAATTGTTTGATGTGTTTATATTATTTGTGCATTTGAAATGGCATGTTTTTTAGTTTTTTTTTAAAGTGTGATGTTTATTATGTTAGCTTGGATTTTGATAAGCTTTTATGAATTAAATTTTTTACCCAACTTAATTAATTAACTTTAACCAAATAAATACAACTTATAATTTCATTTAATTAAAACATTAGACATAAATACTAAAATTGACTAGAAACTATTAGACTTAATGAACCATACTTGCATATCTTTTTGATTCTCTTGAATTGGGCCATTCTCCCATTGTAAGAAAGGGGTAGAGTCTGACCATTGTAGACAACCACTTTCTAGGGGATGTCTATCTTTCTTTTGGTTTAGACTATAACCTTTTTTTTATTTGCATCTTATTATAGCCATGATCATATTCTCAAGTATTATCAATAAATCTTTTTGTAAAAAATAATATTTAAAAGATAAAAAATTATTGCATTAGTTAGGACCATTTTCATGCCAACCATGATATTAGAATCCTAAGAAATGTGTTTAGGATCTTAGATTTTTGTTTTGATAAATAACAACATAGCCATCTTGCATTTACATGTGACTTAGCCATATGATTTTAAAGCATTGTTGGTGTTATTTGGCATCCCATCTAGGCAGGTTGTAAGTCCAAGAGAGTTGTGGTAGGCTCACTATTTAGTGAGAATGAATTAATAAATCTCAATTAGCTCTTATTACATTAGGTCGAGCTTCTTGATTATCCTGAAATATCTTTAGTTTTAGGATTTGAGGTTACCAGTTTCTCCTCTACTACAAGTGTAAATCCTTACTTCTTAGGCATTTCCATAATCTTACATTATTGGGACTTGGGTCTTAACATTTTAATGATATATCAACTCAAAAATTTAATATAAATTTCAATCTTAAAAATGTAAAGGCCAAGTAAAAGATAGACTGAAGTACTTATTAGGCTTCCTAGTATTGAAGCACTTCTTACTTATTCTCCTTTGGAATCAATTAAACATTGTTCTTATTTGCACTTTCCTAATTAATTTCCATCATGACCAATCCTTTGATCTCTAACTTTAAAATTTATGGAGATATTATCCGAACACATTAATTAAGAGTTTTCTTAAGAGATCACATCTTTTAAGATGTAATTAACTATAGTGGCTTGCCCCTCTAAGGAACTTATGACCTAGTTGAAAAAAAAAACTGTCTTAACTTTATTTTTAATGAGGTTACCTTCCCTCCTCGCCCTAACACTTAGTTTTCAATCATAACCTTAGAACTCTTCACTTTGGCACTAAGACCACCTCACTAATGACTATGTAAAACACCAAATTTAAGTATAAAGTAGAATACACACCAATTTAAATCAAATAAGGTCTAGACACAAATCCTAACTCAAATGAAACCTAAACCCCAGGATGGTTTGAGATAGGCTAGTGGGTCCACTATGTCTTAACCTAATTCAATTAAATTAAATGGGTTCAAACACTTCCAAACTGAATATAATTGAACTAAAATTAAGATTAGAAGTATACAAACCAATGTCTAAATTCAATTGGCCCTAAATGAGACTAATTGGGATACCTAGCCCAACTTAGCTTATTTAAAATACCTTTTTAAACCAAAAGCAAGCTAAATCAAATTATACTAGATTTAGTCAAATTAAGCTACATCAAAATCTTAAAATTGTTATTCAAATATAATTAAATTAAATTCTAAATCTAATTGAAGCTTAACTTGACTAATTGAGTCAATTGACTCAAATTAACCCATGTGAGCCACTAAGCCCAATCTAAGTGAAATTAGAATGAGATCAAATTTAATAAATCTAAGACCATGTAATTATTATTCAATCTTTTTTAAACACAAATCTAAATCTTATTTAAGGCCAATTAAGCTAATTGGGTCATTTGACCCAAATTAATCCATGTGGATCTCACCAAGCCCAAATAAAATTTAATCAAAATCAAATCAAATTGAACTTGTCTAAAAGCTTAAAATTATTTTATTAACTCATTCAAAATTAATCAAAGCTTAATTTTGGACTAATTTGGCCATTGGACCCAATTGAATCCAAAATGTCCAATTGGACCATTTAACCAAATTTAACTTATTTAGGTCAAATTGAGTTGATCTAGGTTGAAGTTAAATTAAATCAAATTAATTAATCATAACTGTTATAAATGATTAATTTAACATAATTTAAACTTAACATTATGTCAATTGTAAAAATAAGACTCACTTGACTCAACCCAAGTCAATTTAGGTTAACTTGAATCAACTAAAAATTTAACCCAAAATGAATTTAGTTTAGGATTTGATTTGGCCCAATTTGACCCTTTAGTCAAATTAGGTCAACTTGGGTTAAAGGGCCAAATTGGCTTGGTTAGGTTCAATTGGCTTCATTTTGTGGTTGAGTCATGTTCAATATTCAATTTGAGGTTGATGAGAGTTATTGATTGCAATTAATTTGGCTTAGAATATGATTTGGTCCAATTTGGCCCATAAGTCATTTTGGGTCAACTTATTTTAAGGGGCCAAAATGGCTTGGTTAGGTCTAATTGATTTTGGTAGAGTGTTCAATAGTGACCTAAAATCATCAATGAAGAGATTGGATAGCTTGATCTGATCCAATAGGGGTTTTATTGAAGTTTGGTCTAATTGGACCTTTTAGGTCACTTTGGGCTAAGTCATTTAGTCAAGTCAATTTAGATTAATTGAGGCTATAAAGGGTTGAAGTATATTCACAGATGAATTTGAAGTTGATTAGTGGCTTTGAATGTATTTGATTTGGGTTGGTTTGAATGGAGTTATAGGATTTGAAGTGGGTTAACTTGAGTTAAGAAGCCTAATTGGCTTGGAGCTTGGATTGGAAATCAAATTCAATCAAGGTTAATTGATTGGTTTGAGGTTGAGGTTTCAATCATGTGGTTTAGGTTTAAAGGAATTGATGGGTATGAGTGTCAGCTTAGGCCTTAGGGTAGGTGAAGCCCACTTGTCCTAACGTAAGCTCTAGACCTAAGGTTATGCCCACAAGTCTTTAGGATTGAGTTTAGTTTTTCCTTAATCACTAGAAGTGTCATAGCATAAAGGAAACCTAAGTGTCTAGAAGAATCGTAGACCTAGAATTGGAGTGATTAATCCTCACTCCAAAAGTGAGGTCAACAAACTTGAAAGGCATAAGTTAGTAGCAATATAACCCTTTAGCAACATTAAAGGTTATTTTTTAGAATCAATAGTGTGCATTTGAATTTGATGGTATCTCAAAAATTCATCCAGGAAACTAACCAGCCTCCAAGTTAATAAGCGTACCTGTTCATGGGGGATGATATCTATCCTTTGGGCTTATTAAGTTTAGATTAGTGAAGTCGATACACATTCTCCATTTGCCTCATGACTTTTGCACTATTACCACATTAGACACCCACTCTGGGTACTAAACCTATTTAATGAAGGTAGCCTCATGTAGCTTGGCGACCTCATCTTTAATGGGCTTAGTAAGCATGGCTGCTTATGACAGAAAGTTGAGCTGACCTTTAAAACTCCCCTATTATCTTGCATAGTTAGAATTTCCTCTATCTCTTCAAGAACTTTGATTCATGTTTGTGCAATATCTAGTTGTAATGCTTGATCTTCTTTGTTCAACTGGCCAAATGGCTTTCAAGTAGTACACGCGGGATTGATTAAAGTTTCCTCTAATAGTAATTTTTCTCCTATATCAGGAAATTTGATGTCTACATGATACGTCGACACCATCGCTCTAAATGTGTTAAGTAGAGGTTGGTCAAAGATAGCATTGTAAGTGGCAGAGGTCTCTTCTTTAATGAAATTAGCCATGGTCAAGAATTATTCCTTTCCTTCTTCGTAGGTGACAGGTTGGGTAATCATTCCTTTTGTTTCTCTTTGCTCTCATGAGAAATCATATAATGGTCCTTCAGTGGGCATGAGTTTGGAATCCAGTCCCAACTTATTGAAGATCGATTTAAAAATAATATTGATTGAGCTCTCCATGTCAATCATAATACTTCCCATTGGTAGTTAGCGATTAGGGATATTACCATAACTAGGTCATTGTAGTTGTTCCCAATAGTGGATTAGTCTCTTTCTGAAGAACTCACTAAGACTATGGTCATAGATGGTTTTGACATTATAGAGACTGAGTTTACTTCTTTGAATAGTAATCTTTTCATACTCACCTTTTTAGAGGACTCTCCATCGCCCCTAAAGATGGTAGGTATAACTCTAGTGATATGAACAGTGTGTGTGGGTATATGTTTATTGTCTGATGACTTCTCTATCTTTCTTGTTAATGAAATCCTTAAGTTTCCTTAACTTTATTAACTCGTCCACTAGATTCTTCAAATGGTGACACTCCTCAGTGTTCCAATGGTCACAGTGATAAGCAAAATATCTTGATCGATCACGCACTCCATTAGTGTTCATAGGAGGTGGGCATTTGAAGTACTCTTTATTTTAAATCACTTCTACCAACTCAGCCATTGACACTTTAAGAGGAGTCGCTGGAGTAGGTTATATATAGCAGGCTCCTGGATAATGAATTATCAAGTTTCTAAACCCTCACTCTGGTACTTGTACTTCTGGTCACCTTATCTTATCTATTCTTCACCTTTGATATTTATCCCCAGGCAAGCATTCTGAAGGTCTTTCCAATGAGTCCTTAGTCCTAGTCTGCAATGTTGGTTGGACAACTTTATTATACCCTTTAGCATTTACATGATTCTTCGCCAACTCTAGTAATCAAGCAAGTGTTTTAGGTTGTTGGATCCTCATGGCATATCTGAAAGGACTTGAGTGAGTGTTGCTTGGGCGATTGAGGGTTTTAGGTCTTTAGCTTCTAGCATTTCTCGATGAAAGTGAGTAATGAACTTCTTTAGGGACTCACCAAGTTTTTGTCTTATTTGCAGGAGAGCTTGGGAACTCTTCAATGACTTTTGAGTGCTAGTAAATTGTGTGGTGAACATCCTTTTAAAATCAACAAATGATGTTATTACTCTCAGAGAAAGGCGTGAGAATCATCTAAAGGCCGACTCTTTGATCATGGTGAAGAAAAGTTGGCACTTCATTGTGTCATCCAAGTCTAGTAGTGATGTGGTTGAATTGAAATATGATATATGGTTAGTTAGATCTATTTTCCTTGTAAAGTTCAAGATGCAAGATCTTGAACTTATGAGGAGGGAGAGCTTCAATAGTCTTCATAGAGAAAGCATTAGTTGGTTGCGATAACTTTCTTCACATATCTTTTTTTTCACTTGTGTCCTAAGATTCATCATTAGAATAGAGAAACTTAGGTAGATCTTTTCTTCTTCAGTGAGCTCAATGAGTAGCCTATCTTGTGGATTCTTCATTCTCTTTAGCTTTGGGTTCTTCACGATGTGGTTTCCCTATGGCCACCTATACAAGGCGAGTTATTCTATCTTCCATGTCTCACAAATCTTGTTATTTTACAAATTGTTGGACATTTTACTCGGTGTCCAGCAAGTAATTTCATGCTGAGATTCCTACATTGCTTTGTATTTGGCTTCTGATTTTTAGCTTCATCCATGCTCATCGCACCTAAAAGAATGTTGAATCCAAATTTGTATGTGGATGGAGAAGGAACTTTCTAAGATACCTAAAAAATAAGGTTAGATAGAAATATTGCAAATAGAAAGACATGAAAGTAAAGAAGTGCAAAAGAAATAATAATTTTTATTCCTCAAAATCAAAGTACAAAGACTAGGGGCCTTGAGAGAAAGGAAAAAGGCCCCTAGCCCTTGTAAAAGGGGAGTCTCCCTTTTATAACACCAAAGGGTGATTATACATAGCAAGTTCATATAAGGCAAACTGAGTACAAGTGGATGTCCGCTAGGCTTACATGTATAGATGTGAGCATGTATAGATTTGGTGAATAGTAAGAGTGAGTAGACCATCATCGTGTGAGTACACGAGTAAGGACTAAGCTAAGAGGAATAACCATCTTATCCCTTTGAGTATTCTCTCGCTACAGGTGAGTTTATTCATGTCTTCTTGTTTGGGTTATTATTCTCTAAGTCCTCGACTCGTTAGCTTAAGCTGATCCTCCATTCTCTAATACACTTTTCGATGAGTATACTTATTTGGTAACCTTTGTTATCGAGTATCTTTTAGGGCGAATATGTTTTTCTTGGTAAATAGACCCGACAGGTTGCTTGGGCTAGTGCACTACTTTAGATATACATAGTTGGTTAATAATTTGACCTCAATTGAACTTGATCCAACAAACATCCAAATAAAAAAAAAGAGAATTAGTACAGTTATAGGAGTATGAATATATAATGAGTGGACCAAATCACAATGTCTATGATTAGCTTATGAGATTTTCTCAATGAATCAAGCATAATTAATGGGATAAAAGTGAAATGGACTAGCAAAAGTAAGAAAACTTTGTCAAGGAAATTGACTAAGAATTTAGAACTTGATAAAGAGCGTAATACCATGTTAAGGGATGAATTCAAGGATAAGAGTCAACATGCATGGAACTTATGATGCAAGCTACAAAAATAATTCAAAAAATAATTAAAACTTAGGATATTATTTAAGATAATTTTAAATTGTGTGTTCCCCACCAAGCTAGTTACCTACTTAGCCCACCAACTTGTGTGCATATATATCAATATTGTTGAAGAAATTGAAATAATCAATTTTGTATCCAATGATGAAGTTGAAATAAAATTAATTAGATTTAGAATTGCTATGATGATACAATGAATGATTCTATCTTGATGTGTGAGCATGTATATGCATGTCTCAATTCTGCTATTTTTACTTTGCACAATCCTTTAACACCTTGGCTTAAAATTAATGTCATATGAATAAAAGTAGGCATGAATGTAATTAGAACCCCCATTTTTAAGGTGATTGTTCTAGACATATAACTTAAAATCTTGTTGTTATTCAAAATACATTTTGTTAATTTTGTAATGTTTTCAATATAGTTATGAGCACAAAATTGATTATGATAACTCTAAGTTATATTTTTGAGAAGTACTATTTGGATGTGGGTCCCACTCAAAATAAACAATGTTATTGGGTTTTTTTTCATTTTAATTTAACAAGAAATAACTTTAATATTATAAAATTATGAAATTTTTTGAAAGCTTATTAGCCTAGCAAGAATCCATCATAAATGTTTTAGAATATTTTGATTATTTTAAGCAATTTTTAAAATTTAAAATAGTCAAATTATATTTTATAAATTGTTTTAAATTTATTGAACATGTTGAATTTTTTTTTAAAATTTTATAATAACTTATATTTATGGTAAAGGTAATATCTAATTTCCTAATAAAATTTTAATAAAATTTAATACTTTTATTAAATTTTAAATAACTAAATTTCCTATTATAAATTAGTCTACTAGACCAAATCACTTTGAAAATTTATGAAAATTTAAATAACATTTATAATTCATGTTAGAAACATTCTTTGGGATTTTAAGAATTTTTGGAATTATATTTTAATTATTATTAATTTTAGATAATGAATGATTGTCTTTGAAAATTCATAACATTCATATTATAACTCAAATAATCGTTAAATTTTTATAAGTAATCTCTAATGTTGATCAAGACCTCCCTACAAAATACAAGGATTTCTTAAATATATTAGATAGTTTAATTAATTAAATAAAATAATTTAATTTTGAAAATTATAAATTATGTTAATAATTAAATTTTTTTTTTCTTATATTCCATGTATTCTAAATACATATGATAAAAATTTCATGCCATTTGTGCTAACAAATTATCTAGAACAAAAAAAAAATTCCTAAGAATATAAAGGGGTCATTTTCTATCTCTTACCATGATGCACTCAAATAAGTAAGTTTTGTTTGGGTTGACATGACTTGAGCCTAACCAATAAAATTTCTCTCTATAAAATCCTTTTCAAGTGAAACCCTTCTGTAGAAAGATTCAAGAGGATGATAAGGAGTGAATGCATGACTAAGTGAGCCATCCTATGGCCTACATCATTAGGAAGACCAAATCCATAAGCTAGGTAGAGAGAGCTTATTAGTATTACCTCAGTGATAGAAATATTGAGTAAGAATTGATTTGATGAGCTTCTCTAGCTAAAATGCAGATGAACCTTTGAAAGAATTAGATTGAGATGTAGTGGATTGGTGGCTTGACCAAGCTTTGATCAGGTTTAATGTGAGCTTAGTGATTGAACTGACTAAGTGGGTTATGGGAATTGGGTAACAACTTGTTGAGATCCTTTGAGCTCAAGAGATGTGAAGTCATTTTTTCCTCTCAGGTAACCATAGATGAATTTTATATCCTAGTGCATTAAAATAACCAAAGCACTGCATGCAACACATCACAAAGTTACAGAACCAATTTTGAATCTTAACCAACACATTGCAATCTTGTCATGAGCATCAAATGGCTTACATATCATGACGAATTAACTAATTTTTTTATGCTAAGTGGGTAAAGCATTGTGGGTAGTCACATCACCTAAGTTTTTGTAGAAGTCAATGAAGCCTATTTCTTGTAGTTGCACCAATATAATGAAAATAGTCAAAACCATAAACTATCAAGTATGGGATTCAAATGTTCAAATGGGGTATGAATACTTAAAGATTGATATATTCTTGATAAAAAAAATGTTCTAAATATCTAAAGTGTAAGGTAGCACTGCATATAAACTATTTATTCATAAGAGGTAAAAATGGAACAAAGTATATGTGTATACTTGAAACCTAATGTGTTAAATCATATGGAGTGACTAAACTATAGAATGACTTCGTCAAATTGGTATGGCTCAATCGAGTGGGAATTTCATCATATGTGCTATTGACCAAACTAACATTAACCTTGATTTAAAGAATAATCAAGTTCATGGAAAGGAATTTAACATAGTTATAGTAGTATGACTATGCTATGAATGGACTAAATCACTATGTACAAAATTTGTCCATGAGATTTTTGTAATCAAGTAAGCATGATTGAGGGGATAGAGAAAGTGCCAATCTAAGGAAAAAGACCAATATAAGTCATAAAACTTGGTCAGAGGAATTACGTAAGTATTAAAAACCTAGTAAGAAGTTAATTACAAGGTTATAGAATCAACTTAAGGTGCAGGATCAATATGTATAATGTTGACATTGGAAACTATTAAATTAGCTAAGTAATCAAAATCCTAAGATGTTATGCAAGGTGAACTTAAAATGTGTATTACCCACAAAGTTGACTCCCCCACTCAGGCAATCAACTCATGTGTACAAATACTAATGTAGATGGTGTCCATTAATATAATTAACTTGATAAATAAGAGTGAAGTTGAAATCAAATAAATAAGGTCAATCACTATATTGATGGTGTAATGAATTATATGTCTCTCAGTCTAATATATAGAAGAATACAACCTTGGAATGTAAGCATATTGGTGTAGTGTTGTGTTTTATTGAGATTTTTATTATGATTCATATCCTCTAAATCAAATGAATCTTTGATTTGAATACTTGAATTTTCAAAAGTAAAATGGAGTATATGTGTTCTAAAAATTATTTAAATAATTTAAAATCTTCAAATTATTATTTTGAAAAATCTTAAATTTTCTTTAAAAAATTGTGTATTGAATTGATTATTTTGAAGATGTAAAATTTAAATAAGGGCTAAGTGTAAAAGTCAATATTAATTCAAATCTTCATGAGTTAATTAAATAATTCATAAATATATTATATATCTGAATAAGTGAACAAATGGGAGAGCACTCAGTACAAATAACCGTCTCATTAAGAGTAAGTATGCCACACATTAATAAATGTTTGCCATACTTATGGGCCTTTCAAGAGAGGAACCCAAAAAAAAAAAGATATGGGAGCCAATTATCGCCCCTCACATGCCAACTTTCCTGCATATAAGTGGTTACTCATTTAGAGTATACACTAGATGGATCATCTCAATGATCAAGAGCTTAATCATCAAACTCACCACTAAGTGCCTGCCTTATACTGGCGAGTCCTCTCTACATTTGATTTACTTTATATGTAATTATTCCCCCAACCTTTTAAAAAGGGTCTTTTTAAGGGGAGGAGGGGAGGATCATTTTTTATCTCTTCTTATGTGAGGGGCTAGAGAACCCTCATTTTTAGCTATCTCTAGGAAAAAAAACTACTTTGTGTTAAGATCTTCTTTGAATAATAAAATTTGGGATGCTTCTTACATTTCATTTATTTTCTGTTGTATTATTTTTAATACTATTTCACAGATACCTAAGAAGATTCTACTTCACTTTATAGATAGATTTAGATTCAACATCATATTATGTGTGGTTAGTGTGGATGTGGCCTAAAAGTATAAGTTAGGTATAAAGAGAAGAAGGACACTCAACATGAAGTAACTTGGTAGGAATGGAGCCGAACACCTAGTAGTTTGATACACAATAAGATCTAAAAAATATGAAGGATAGAATCATCCATCTGGTACATTGCACATACCAAGATATGGTCTTTAAAGAAATTAAAGAGGTAGCAACAATAATAAGCCTTTATCCCACTAAGTGGGGTCGGCTACATGAATCCTTCATTTCCATTGTGTCATATTATGTGTCAAATTTTCATTTAATTCAAGTATACTAAGGTCATTTTTTATACATCTTAACCAAGTCTTTTTAGGCCTACCTCTAAGTTTCTTAACATAAGACAAATCTAATGCATCTACTCTCCTAACCAGGTCATCAGGCGGCCGACACTTTATGTGCCCAAACCATCTAAGGTGACTCTCTCTAATCTTATCCGCCACTGGAGCTACTCTAACTTTTTCCCGAACATACTCATTTGGCATTTTATCTTTAAGAGTAAATCCACTCATCCTCCTAAGTATCCTCATCTCTGTAACACTTAGCTTAGTCTTATGCTTCTCTTTTATTTGCCAACATCCTGCACCATAAATCATTGTAGGGCTTACCACCATCTTATGAAATTTCTCCTTAAGTTTAAGCGATACTTTTCTATCACACAATAGGCTAGATGCATTCCTCCACTTCAACCATCCAACTTGAATTCTACTAATAACATCTCCATCTATTTCACCATCATTTTGAATAATAGAGCCTAAATATCTGAATCACTCACTCTTTTTAATGACTTGCTCACCCAATGTCACAACACTACCACTAGAACTTTTACAACTAAAATTACACTCCATGTTATGTTTTAGATCTATTTAAATAAAAACCTTTAGACTCTAAGGTTGACCTCGATAATTTAAGTTTCTCTTGGACTCTCTCTCTGGTCTTATCAACAAGAAGAATGTCCTAAAATTTAATATGTACCAATGACGCAAAATCATGAGCAAGTTTTTAGAATTAGCTCCACTTTTTGCATCAAGCATAAGAGGGCCATAATCCAAACTCTATAAGATGATATTAATGTGTTCGCTTGAACCATGGCTGAAATACCATGTATGGGTATCAATATCGCTTGTCATCGCCTTAATGTCTAGAAAGATGCTAAGCGTATAAACAAAAAATGTGAAAGATTACTACACTACCTGTCGAACCGTTTAAAGAGGAGGTCACCAAACTATTCAAAGTTAGCTTCATCAGAGAGATCTAGTACCCCCAAAGTGGGTGTTGAATGCAGTAATGGTATAAGAGTCGAGCAAGAAGTGAAGAATATGTGTCGACTTCATGAATTTGAACTCAATATTTTTGAAAGATAGGTATCCTCTCCTTAGGATTGACAAATTAATAGACTCATTAGCTTTGTGATTAGTTTTTTGATGTGTTCTCAGGATATCTTCAAATACAAATGTATCTAGCTGACTTAGAGAATACCTCTTTCATTATAGAGGAAGGACTCTATTACTATAGGATAATGCCTATCAGGCATAATAATGTCGGGGCAACTTATCATAGAATGATAGATCGAGTGTTCAAGGACCATAAGAAAAGACATGTGAAGGTTTATGTTGATGACTAGCTAGTCAAAATTAAGTCACCTGGGCAACACATTCAAAATCTAAAAAAACTTTCACCATGTTAAATAAGTACTACAATAGCCTTAATCCTTTGAAATTCACCTTTAGCGAAAGATTGAGATAATTCTTAGGATTTTTAATCACTCTAAAAGGCATAAAAACCAACTTGGATAAAATAAAAGCTGCAATCCACATGCCTTCACTAAAAATGATAAAAGAAGTTTGATGACTCACTGGCAGAATTGATGGATTAAATTAATTCATCTCCAATGTGGAAGAACACTACTCGACATTATTTGAACTACTTAGAAGAGCAAAAAAATTTGAGTGGGCCTTAGAATGCGAGAAGGCTTTCTCCAAACTAAAAAATCTAGGCACATCACCTCCTCTACTAATTAGTTCGAATGAAAGAGAAACCTTATTACTATACTTAGGGATTGGCGAGGAATCAATCTATTTGATTCCTATTAGAGAAGAAAGTGAGAAACAATGACCCAAGTATTATGTCAGTAGATCTCGGCGAGTGCCAAGATGCATTATCCCATTAAGGAAAAAACTCATGCTCGCACTTATTATTTCAACACGATGACTCTAACTGTACTTCTATGCACACTTAATCTAACTCATTATAAATAGTCTTCTTAAGACCCATACATGCCAAATCAAACCATTCAAGAAGATTATTAAAATGATCGGTGACATTAAGTAAATTTGATATATCGTACTCACTTTGAACAATGATTACAGCTTAAGCACTCACTGGTTTTCTTATTGACTTTTATAGTTCACGTAATGTTTCATTCAACTCAGAATCACTATGGTCATTATACATAGATGGGTAATCTAGCAAACAAGATATGGGTGCCGACATAGTGTTGAAAAGTCTGGTGGAGATTATCATAACACAATCAATCAAGTTTGATTTCAAAGTAACAAACAACCAATCAGAATATGAAGCTCTACTCATTGGAATAAGATTTACCCTAAGACTCAGAGGTCTTCATGTAATTGTTTATTCATACTCACAACTCAAAGTAAGACAAGTCAACAAAGATCATGAGGTTAGAGATAAGTCATTGTTGAAGTATTTACTTAAGGTGAATGTAGAGATTGTGCAATTGGAATGCTACAAAATTGAGTAGATACCTAGGGAACATGAACAACTCACGAATTTAAGGGCAAATGGACTTAGGGACCACCCCATTATTCAACTTGCCCAACAGAGCATAGTGAAAGAAGAATTCTTGCAAATAAAACATGAGGATTTGCCAAGCTGAACTAATTCTATAAAAATGTACTTGCATAGTAGAAACATCAAAGGAACAACCAAGAACTAGAAAATATTTAATATAAAATAGCCCAATATGTGTTGATTAGAGGCAAAGCCAAACTATGTTGAAGATCAGCAACCTCACTCAATATGATATGCATACAAGAGAACAAAAAAAGATGGTGCTTGAGGAAACACACTAACGAGTGTGGTAGTCATTCTATAGGAAAAACACTCACTGGCAAGATCTTGAGTTAGGGATATTTCTTGCCCACACTAAGGCAAGATGTAGAAGAAATTGCAAAAAAGTGCAAGCAGTGCTAAAAATTCACCTCTCTATAATAACAACCGTCATGACCTCTGTAGCTTATTTTGAGCCCATGGCCCTTAGCCATTTAGGAAATGGATTTGATTAGCCTTTAACTAATGGATATTAGTAACAAACAAAAATAGTTTATTCTTATCATGATCGACTATTTTAGCAATAGATTCAAGTGAAACTGCATGCCAAGATAACCACTCAGATGGTTAGAAATTTTATTAGTGACATCACTTGTAGGTATGATCTACCAGTGTCAATCATCACAGACGATGGGTCACAGTTTGCTTATATGAGGTTAAAGGAATTCTACAAGTCTCAAAGAATATGATTGAATTTCACTTTGGTGCATCATCCTTAAAGCAATGAGAAGTGGTGAATAAGAAGATCCTCAACCTATTAAAAAAGAAAGTAGAGGGCACTAAAGTGAGATGGGTGGACGATTTACCAAGTGTGCTCTAAGATCTCAAGGTTGATTCTGACAAACTCAACTAGACATAGGCTATTCACATTATCACATGAGATACAAGCTATGTTGATTGTCAAGTATGAATTTCATAGCCAAAGAGTCCTAGCAACTAAAGGGCTATGCAAAGATACTAGTGAGTGGGTCAAGGAAAATTTTGAAGCAAATGAAGATGCATTTGAGATGCTTGAAGAATTAAGAATCGAAGCATCATTAAGACAAAAAGAGATTAAGGAGATGGCTGATACTATAATCGCCACTTCAAAGAGAAACACTTTAAAGCTAAAAACTTATTGTCGAAGAAAGTAAATGTAGCAGCCGAATGAGGCATATTAAGAAAAGTCACCCTTACTTGGGATGATCCTTACATTATCAAAAAATTGGTTGGTCCTAGTGCATACTAGTTGTAGACCAATGAAGAATAAGACTTGCCTTGCACTTAGAATGCCAAAGATCTTAAAACATTCTACCCCTGAGATGTTTATATTTTATATTTCTTCTTATTTTTATTACTATGACATGATTGTAAAAAGATGAAGTTTCTTAGGACACCTAAAAAATCAATGCCTTTTTACACATTTAATTATTGAAAGGAGTACTGAGAATGTTTGACGACTGTAACATTAACACTCAGGGATCTACGTGACAACTAAGAGTGCTTGGTGTGCCATTTATGGCCTAGGTATAAGGTTTGTCCTGAGAAGGAGAGAGAGAACCTGAAAGCTTAGTGCACCATTTTTAGCTCAAGAATTTCAAAGTTAAGCCAAAGTCAACCCAAAGTCAAGCCAAAGTCGAGCATGCAACCCTCAAGTTAAAATTATGACTGCTCATTTAATTATTAAAAAAGACTAACTCACCATGGTTGATAACTATAATGACCAACTTGCCATACTTGGAAACTAAAAAGGCCAACTTTCTATAGTTGGCAACTTAAAAGACCAACTTTCCATAGTTGGCAACTTAAAAGACCAACTTGCCATAGTTGTTAGCTAAAAGGACCAACTCTCCATGGTTTATAACTAAAAAGATCAATTTTCCATGGTTGGTGGGTAAAAGGACCAACTCTTCATGGTTGGCAACTCAAAAGACCAACTCACCTTTATTAGCAACTAAAGGATCGACACTCCATGGTTGACAACTCAAAAGACTAACTTTCCTTGGTTGGCTACTAAAAAGACTAACCTCCATGGAAGTAAAATATCAATTTTAATTTCCATCATTGGCTTACTCAAAAAACTCACATTATTGGCAAATTGAAAAGACCAACTCACTATAATTAACAAATAAAAGGACCAACTCCCCCTAGTTAGCTACTAGATGTACTTATCTACTACTTCTCATGATCGACAATCAAAGATAGGAACCTATCACCCATAGATGGCTCTTGTATTTTACTAACACTCAGTAAGTCATTTTTCATAATAGTGAGTCAAGCAATAAAAGATTGAGAGAGATAGAGAGAGAGAGAGAGTTGTGGGTAATTCTCACCCACATCCCATATAAATTTTGGCAAGCGTGTATGTAAAACCACCCTTTGAACAAATACATTCATAGTGAATACTCGATAAATATATATGTAAAGAGACATTCGATTTTTAAAATAAGTTACAAAGATGAGAGTATAATGTACATTTCTTCACTTGAACATTGAAGAAAAAAACAAAATTATAGAAGAAGAAACTAGCTGGTGCTTCCCTCATCATCATAATAAGAGAGATCAATGTGATAAGGTGGCTATCACCATGGCAAGCAAGACAAGGCATTCCATGGAGGTTGGCTCATGACCAATGGAAGAAAGAGGGGGGAGGAGGAGGCTCTTTTTCCCCCTTAAGAACTTCATTCCAATACACTCCCAAGGTCAAAAGGGACCAAACCACCCATTTATCCAAGCCTATCACAACTGATAGTCGAATTCTGACTACCCAAAGCTCTCTACATGTGGCTCTCATCATATATGGAAGGAGGGGAAATAAGCTTCCCCTCATCAAACCAAACACTCCTACATGCTCCTCAGGTGAAGAGAAGGAGAATAGAAGCTTCCCTCGACCCTTTCATTAGTGATAGGCTGGAGAATCACCATGGCTAGTGGAAAAAGAGAGCAAAGCTCTCTGCCATCCATGACAAATGAAAATAAAGGACTTCTAAAGTACAAATGGTCTTCCCTACACATTCTATGGGTCAAGGCGAATTCAATGGAAGCCTACTAGAGGTCCATCACTATCGGTGAGCCAAAAAATGATTGAGGCCGATGGCAAATAGCCAAGTATTGTTCTCCAATGCCTTTAGTAGGGAGGCAAGCCAATAAACTTCTCCCATAGCTTCGTCCCATCAAGGCCAAGGTGCTTAGAGCTTGGAGATCACCATCGATGAGGTATGGACTTAAACTGACCCCTTGAGCAAATTTATTTGGTTCTTTTTGAAGAGAATTTGATCTCCAAGGAGATTAAACTGTATGGACTGATTACAAATTGATTCTTGATATTGTAAACAAAATCATGTTGATGTTCCCCTTGGATCATTGGAAATTTGTCAAATTCAACAGACGACATTTGCTTCATGTCAGAGAGAACAAGGGAATGATCTCTACCATCTGATCCTTTGATTTGGAATGGACAACCGAGATCTAGTAGAAAGATCTGATTTAATTCCCTATAGGACCTGCAGGCGAGATCGTGACCATCTGATCTTCATTTGGACGGTTGTAGATCATCCCGCATGGTCACCACTTTTGACAAGGGATCCATGTGGATCTTGCATGATCTAATGGTGCCATGCCACGTGGCAACTAGTGCCACGTCGGTGCCACCTGTTAAAATGGGAATATCCCATTTTTTGAATTAAAAAATGGTAAAATTTGCTGGAAAATTCAAAAAATCATAGTAACTAAAATACAAATCCAAAAATATAAATGAGGGCTCTATGGATTAATCTTAGTGAGTAGAATCCATTAAACCTAAAATCCCCATTTAATTTTGGGTAATTTTGGGTTAATTTGACTTTAAATGAAAATAATCAAACTCAAAGTAATCATAAACCATTAATCCAATTAAAGTGAACCTTTGGGGAACTGAAATTAGGGTTAAAATACACCTTAGGAAAAAATTGACTTGATTTAATTCATAGTAAATCAAGAGATATTAAATTTCAAACTCTAAACCTTAATTTTAATGAAATAAGTTTTTATTAAATAAAATAAATCATGAAAAATGATCAAATCACTTTAAATTATCATAATAAACTCTAATGAACTAAAATAGACTAATGAAATCCATTAAAACTTAATAAATAATAAAATGAAATAATTTGATAATTAATTGAATTAATTAATCTAATTAATTAACTTGAACTTAGAAAAATCATAATAAATCTACCAAAACTTAAAAAATTCCAAATGAACCCTATATGAATCCACTTTCTAGAGAGAAATTTAATGAAAATAAAAATCCTAATTGAATTTTCTTAATTTAGGCTTAATTTAGATTGTATTAAAATAAGTAAAACCTTAAGTATTCCCAAATTACACTTGTGATTATGGTGAAATTTTAAGAAAATCAAATTAGCAAGGAACCCCATTTACCATGAAAATTTCAAACCCAATTGGGAATTATTTTTTGAATTCTCTAGGTGAAATAATAAATTAAAAATAATAAAATCATAAAATTCATAAAAGTAACTTAAAATACTTCCATCAACTTCAAAACACTTAAATAAAAGTCTTCAACACTCTAAGTCAAAGAATTTGATTAATTACAAACTTAAGGTTTAATGAAATTTATATTGAATATTAAGTTTAGTTAAAAATTAAGGCTAATAACATCATAATAAATAAATCATTAAGACTTTAACACAGTTATTTCATTCTAAGAATGAATTAAATGACTAACATAAACAAATCAGGTTAACATAATTTAACCAAATGAATTCAATGAACATAAACATTAATGAAACTGTTAGTAAAATTAATCTATATCAAATAAATCAAATCAAATTGAAAATAAATTAAAATGAGAAGATTTAATCAAATTAAAGAAATGAAAATAAGAATTAAATGTCAAAAACAAAATTAAAACATTAATCTAATATAAAATCAAATCAAATCATCTAAATGAATCTGGAAGAGGCTAATTAAGATACTTAAGATCTTAGTTAGATCTCTATCTTCATCATAAGGTGAAATTTTTATTCTATTAAGATTTAGGATGTTGATAGAATGGGTTGCACTCAAAAGTGGAATTTGTTTTATTCTTCATTCTTGAAAACCTAAACTTCACTTTAACAAAAAAAATAATAATAAAAGAAAAGCACAATTCATTAAAATATTTGAAACCATCCAAAGGTAAGCCAAACAAACTTCAAACTTGAATCTAAAAAGGCTTAGCAAAGTCTTACTACAAAAGCCTATTTCCTTCACACATTAAATCATTAGGTTACGGACCTTAGACTTATGTTAAGTTGATCTGTGATATTATGTGATATTCTGTGACGTGATGTGATGTATGTTTTATGGTGTACTATTTTAGACTACATATCTAGGATTGTTTGCATGTTAGATTAGATGGTAGGACATTCTTTTTAGAACTGATGTTGTCTTCTACATGGGGTTGTGAGAAAAGGACAACAATAAAATAAATTATAAAATTATTATTTTCTTGTAGGTGCTGAATAAGTCCCTTAGCATAGCCCAATAGAATAGGTGGGCTAGTCAAGCAGCTAATGCTAAGCTTGTTTGTTAGTAAAATATAACTACTGCGTGCTGTTTGTATTTTTTTAACATATATTTTATAGGGCTTATGATTTTTTTTAGATTTTAAATATAAATTTAAGCTTAGAATTAAGTTAGGATCTATGGGATCTAGAATTAGCAAGAGCTGACCCTACCAGTAGATGGGTGTAGAGGTCCCCTATGAAGCCCAATGGAGGTCCTTAAAGAAGGAGATGATCCTGGAGAGAAGACCTATAGATCTAAACGTTAGTTTTAGGTGAGACTATATAAGGGCAGAGCTCGATTGCCTATTTTCTCTTTCTTTCGGGGTGTACAATGGTGCCCGACCTCATTGGCCTATTCTTTAATTTAAATTGACTTGATTTATTTTAGGTAAGCAATATAATCAACCTGCTTTTCTAAATTTCTTTCTGTGCTGTATTTTTTGTGATGAATTCCTTGACGATTAGGCTCTTAGAAAAACTAAACATTCTCCCCAATTTAAATTTAAACAACTTAAATAAAAAATAAATAAACTTAAAACTTCATATAAATTAAGACCCTAAGAATAACCTAAAATCAACTAGAAATAATAAGCTTTTGCAAACCATGCTAGCATATTGCTCTAACTCTATGAATTGGGCACTTCACCCATTACACATAAGGGGAATCTAACCTTTGAGGATGACCACCTTCTTGGTGAAGTCTACCTTCTCTTCTTGATTTGGCCTATAACCACTTCTAATTGCATGTCATTTAAGCATAAAATGCATGCCCTAAGACTTTGTTGACCTCATTTTTAGAGTGAGCTCTCAACCCCCATCTTAGACATAGGACTCCTCTTAGACTTTAAGAGATCCTTAGTCTTAAGACATATCTAGTGATTAGGTGGACACTCAACCTAGCCCTAGAGACTTAGAAGAGTTAGCCATAGGAATAGGTCATGCCTTAAGAGTGTTAGGAAAATTCACCTACCCTATAGCTTGAACCACATTCCTCACCTTCCTTCCTTCAAGTCAAACTCCAAATCAATCCTAATTGATTTTTCAAACTCCAAATCAATCTTATTTAATTTTCTCCAAATTCAAATCAATATCACATGATTGAAACCCATGATTGAAATCCATGATTGAAATTTCAAATTCCAAAATTTTCTTAAGTCCTTAATCCTCTCTTAAGCACTTAGCCAAAATCATATTCAAATCAAACCAAATCCTTAAAACTTTCTTGTAACTCATTTATAATCTCATTTATTTTCACACATATAGATGAGATATAAATTCAAATCAATCAAATCAAATTCATAATTCAAAATCCGAACTCCAAAATTTCATAAGTCCTTTTAAATTTTCTCTTAAGGACTTAGCCTAAATCATGATCAAATCAATTCAAATTCATGGGATTTTCTCATAACTCATTTATATTCTCATTTATATTCACACATATAGATGAGATATAAATTTAAATCAATCAAATCAAATTCAAAATTCAAAATCCAAACTCCAAAATTTCCTAAGTCCTTTTAAAATTTCTCTTAAGGACTTAGCCTAAATTCATGATCAAACCAATTCAAACTCATGAAATTTCCTCATAGTTCATTTATATTCTCATTTATTTTCACATATATAAATGAAATATAAATTAAAATTGATCAAACCAAACTCAACAATCAAATCCAAAATCTAAAATTTCCTAAGTCCTTTAAATTCCTCTTAAGGACTTAGCCTAAATCATGATCAAATCACCTCAAATTCATGAAATTTTCTCATAACTCATTTATATTCTAATTTTTATTCACAAATATATATGAAATATAAATTAAAATCAATTAAACCAATTCCAAAAATCAAAATCAAATCCATTCAAAATCCAACCTAAGCTTTTCAAGTTAAAATCTTAAACTTAGCCAAATCAACTTCAAATCAAGCCAAACTCTTGATTTTCTCTCATGATTCAATCAATCCTACAATCATGAACTCAAATATAAATACAAACTTTAATCACTTAACCAAAATCCAATTGACAATTCAAACCCAAAACCCATTCATGTTCTTCCTTTGAACATGAAATTGTCACATGGATCAAAACCCATTTGATTTCAAACCACTTGCAAATGGATTTTTATTTCAATCATAAGTCTATATACAAGTTCAATCAAACTCAAATCAAGCTTTGACAAAGCCATTTGACCCACTTAGGTTCACTTGACCCAAAGTGACCTAAAATACTCTTATGAGCCAAATTCTAATCCTAACCAAATTAGATTGAATCAAACTCACCTATGCCTCTCATCATGACCAACAATCATCATGAGATGATCAATCAATCAAATTAGGTCAAACCAAGTCAACATTTAGCCAGAATGAAACCCAACATAGCTAAAATCCACCATAGGCCAAATTGATTGACCCCATTGATCTAAGTTCATTCATGATCAATGTTTGAACTTGACCAAGTCAATATTTGAGCTTAACCTAGCCCAATTGGCCACTTGACCCAAGTTGACCCAACTTGACCTAAAAGTCAAAATGTGTCAAAACTTGATCTAAGTCAAATTGATTGAAACCAATGGGTCAAGTTCATTCCAAATCACTTGTTGAACTTGACCAAAGCCTCAATTGACGAACTAGACCTAACCTAACCCAACTGGACCTAAAAGAAGTCATATGAGCTAAATTCAAACTTAAACTAAATTAAATCAAACCAAAGCCACCAAAATATTTCAAATGGTCATATGAACTTGACTTAACCCTTAGTTTGACCCAATTTGACCAATTGGTCAACTTGACCCAAGTTGACCCATTTTGACCTAAATGGGTCAACATGAGCCAAACCATACGAAATGAACTCCAAATCCAATGAAACTTGGCCAAACCTGTTTTGTCAAAATACCCCAACATATGCAAATTCAAAATCAGTCAAATGACCATTTTACCCCTAGGCCATAGAACAAAGTTTGATCAAATCCATGGGAAATTTGATCAAGTCCTCTTCATGTCTACTTGATACCTTCCTAATAGGTCAAGTAGACCTTATGGAGGGTGGTGCACCCAACCCAATGGGTTTGGGTCAGCCCAAGTGGACCCAAGGCCAAAACTGACCACATAGCTCAACTTGGCTATTTGGAAAACTTCCCTCCACTCAATTTGAAGCACATGGGAGGCTACCATTCCACTCCCTAGCCCAAACTGACCATGTGCCAACTTCTAACAACTCAAACAGCCTTTCCAATCTTGGCAATGGGATCAAAATGACAAACATAGCTTCAACCGTTCGATTGCCAATTAGAGAGATATACTCCCCCTAATTCACTTCAATTCTTAGAGGCTCATTATCGATTAAGTGTTAAAGAGTCATAGGAAGCCTTCTTGAATGATCCTAAGCTCTCTAGAAGGGATTTGAAATTAGCCATTCTCAGTTTTCTCAAAGAAAAAATAGGGGAACTCCATTGATAAAAAACTTCCTCCACACTACAATTCAACTCAATTGCCTTTGCATACTCCACCAGAGTATCAAATCGAGCTTGCGTAAGCTCCCTCTCAAGTTCCAAAGGAAAGTAAAGGCTCACCTCGATCAAGGCTGCAAGTAAGAGCAAGAGGTGTTGGTCCATAGAGCAATCTACTCAACCTCAAAAGCTAATTCTTTCACCATAGCTATGTGTAAACCAGACAAAGCTCCTCGCCGGTGATCACCTCCAATGAGGTTAGGCATTTTTCGATCATTAAATTCTCTGGGTGTTGGTCCTTTGTGAAATAAAGTTTAATGGCATGAAGTTTCAACCGTTGGATGCGATCTTCTATGCTTTGTGATGGTGTGTGCAAAATTTTATCCCAATCCGAGCTCAATCGAGCTCAGATCAGGGACGATTCCTATGATTCACAAGCTTTGGCGGGGATAGATCTATGGCCATCCATCCGCATGTTTTGGATGGACGGACAAGATCAAACACACACTTAGATCTGATTTAATCCTGTTGGAAAGGTGGCCTTAATCTCAGCTGTCCGATCCTTGATTGGACGGTTGAGGCTAAACTGCGTACCGCCGTCGCCACGCATGCCATGATGGGATGTTTAAGTGGCCGCTCCCTACGTGACATGTGGAAAGTGCATTTGACTCAGCCTTAGCGTGTCATGCTATGGATTAAGGGATTTAATTAAGTTTTAAATAATTCTAATTAATCCTCTATGCTTTGAAAATTCATATCTCCTTAAAGAAAAATCAGAGAAACATGAGGTAAACTGCCATTGAAAGATAATTTAATCTAGAATATTCTAAAATTGGTTTTAATAGATTTTGAATTTTATATTTCTCTGATTTTGGGTTTAATTAGAAATTTTAATTTACTAATTACTACCTAATTAATCCACTGATTAATCTCAAACTTCTTGGATATGTTTTTGGGGATGACTTCTTCCTCTCCTAATTTTCTTGAGATTTATTGATGGCTTAATTGGGGGAATTGCAAATTCATTTCTAATTACCCCTTTATGTAATTAAAGATAATTAAGGGTTTGATTAGTGTTTTAACCCCATTTTGAAGTTGATTAAGGCTTGATCCAATGAATAGGAGGCTTAAGAAATAATTTTGGGGTATTTCTCCAAAGCTATTCCCTAAACCTTCTTTTTCTTTCTTAATCCTCTTCCAATTAAGGGCTAATCCATTAATTACCCTCTTAATTAGTTTCTAAAAATTCTAAAACATTCTAGAATTTAATTAATCTACTTTTGGTAGGTGCTTAGGTGTTCAATAGCCTAAGTTCAATTAAGAAAATCAGAATTCAACTCATATGTGTGAGGGGTGTTTTGAAATTACTTAGGTTAAACCCCTTAACTTAATTAACCATTAAACATGAGCCAAATTGCATTAGACCCTTTTCTTTCTAGGTGCATTGCAAATTTAAATTCCTTGTGAGGTTTTACGTCATCTCATTAGCTCATAATTATTTGATTAACTGTGCTAAGGTGGTGTTGGTAATGGTTAATTAACATGTTTAATTCATACCTTAAACTAATTAAAATCTAAAATGAATCTAATCATTTAAAAATTAAACAAAAATGTCAAACACATGGGGGAATGGTTTAGGAACCACAAACTCAATTCACATTTCAAAATTAAATCAAATTCTAAATCAAACAGAAATCACATAAACTTTGATTTACTTTAAACTTTCTTATTTCATAAGATTGTCTTTAGGATTTAATTAAAGTGAATGTGTTTACATACTTTCATTGCTTTAATTCTTCCCCAACATGTTAAATATGTATGCCATGTGGTTTCATGCATCCATGCTTTTCATATTTTTAAATCTAAAATGAAAATGTTTCATTTATGTTAAACTTTCATGATTTGGCTTAAGTTAGGAATATGAATGGCTATTATCACTACTAAATCCAAACTATTTTAAAAATATATGAATCAATTATCAAAACTGAAAGTGTGTTATGCCTATCTTACTTATAAGCTTGCATGTGATGAAAATATAAAGGCATATATAATATGGTTTTCCTTCCCTTCATATTTAACATTATTTTGAATAAGGATTTGGTAAAGTGTATAGCTCATTTGAAAAGTGCACACCACTTGTTTGAATCCATTCTCATTCATCTCTATGTTATCAAATTAGGAAGGACATCCACACTTACATATATAAACTAAGCAAATAAACCAAACAAATAAAAAATGAACTTTGCATCTTTTTTTTTCCATTTACTTCTTTTGCACATATGCTTGTATTTAAGGAAAGTGGTATATTAGTCTGGACAGTCCTGGGGTTGCGAGGCTTTAAGTAGCCCCAATTAGGTCTTATACCTTACACCCCTAGTGCTAACAATGGTGCCGTACTCACTTATTCCTTTCATACATTCATGTGTGCATGTGAAAATTAGAAAAGAAATTCTTTTTCTACTTAATGAAAATCATGCATCATAAGCATTCAAATTTTCTTAAGTAATTTGCTTAGCATGCATCATAAAGTGTGCTAAATATTCCCATTTGGTATGTATAGATATGCTTAGGATCTATTCATATGCATGTTATACATGTTGGGAAACAAATGAAGTAATGTGTGTTTTGTGAATTTAGTTCATTTTATTTAATCTTAAAATGCCTTTCTTTTTGAATAGGTTTGTTTAGATTTTATCTAAACTTTGGATTAAGTAAAACACTTAATTAAAATGTTCACTAAATAAAAACTGAACTTGAATTCACTTTAGAAATTACATAGGTTAGGGAAGGAAAGAGAAGTCACTTCTTTTTTACTCTCTTTATAACTTAATAATTAATTGTTGGATTCACTTGAACCTAATCAAAACATGAAATAAAATCAACCCAAAATAATTGAATCACTTAAATGAAACCCTCCTCTAAGTTAAACATGCTTCACACTTAGAAAACTCTAACCTAAAGCCATAGCTAAGCATACCACACAAACCTCTAAAGTACATACATTAGGCTAAGTCACCACTTCTAGCTTTGGGTTAGGGCAGTGTATTATTTGATGTTTGCTTTTATTTTGTGATATATGTTTTAGCCTAGATGTTCGAGTGTATGCTCATAGAATGAATGGTAGGACGCTCTTAGTCTAACCATTGTTCTATAAGAGATTGTGCTTAAGGGGCGCTACCATAAATAAAAATATAAATACTTTTGCTATGCAGGTGCTTTTACCCCTAAGCATAATCCATTAGGCCAGGTGGACTTGAGTACCCATGTGTGGGGTGCTAAGTCCAATATACATACTTGGGATTTGTGTGGTTTATTTTAGCTAATCTTTATTTTGTAGGTGTTAGTTAGATTTCCATTCTTTTCCTTTTCATGTAATTTTTATAATTAGGATTTTGGAATGATTATTATGGGGATTAGGATGAACATTGGTCATAAGATCTTGTCTTATGTTCCATGTGAAGCCTTTGAAGCACCCACCTTCCAATCATCCAAAAGAAGGAACCAAAGAAGAATAGAAGAAGGAAGAAGAAAACAAGAATGAAGAAAGAAAGCATGAAGACCACCATAACAATGAATTCCTTACTTAATTGTATTTAATTCATTTGTAATCTGAGTTGTATAAAGGTAGAGCTCGGCTAGCCAATTTATTTTTGGGTTTGTGCGGTGGTGCTCGATCACAAAGGCCTCTTATTCTTTTGCGATTAGCTTTATAAATTGATTTATGATTTGTTTAGCTTGTGCATTAAGTGGCATGCTTTTCTAATTTCTTTCTCACTTTATGTATAACCTGGATGATGATTAGACTCTTAGGGTAAAATAAATCTTTTACCAAACTTAACAATTAAAAATTAAAAATAAAGAATTCAAAACCTCACCTAAAGCTTAGTTAAAATCAAGATTAAAGAATTAGCAACCCCTTAGCTGGATGAGTACTTATTTTATAACATCATGGACAAATGCATATTGTTATCTCTTTTGATTGGAGGTCTTCCACCTTTATCAGAGAAACTTGGCTTGACCTCTGAGAGTCATGGTGGAAACACACCTCCTCCCTTCTCGTTTATTTTGGCCCATAACTTCATTTATCATGCATTAGGCATATGAATCCTATTAGCCTGAGTCAAAATAATTGTCCAAAAATAAAAATAAAAATGAAATTTGAATTGCATTAGATTTAGGTCATTTGAAGCATACCCTTACATGATCTAGTCTCTTTAGGGAGTGAGTTTAAGGACTTAGCCTCTTTCTAAATAAATAATAGCCTAGCTATCTTACATGAAGCATATGACTTGCCTACATGAATTTAAAATTGTTGGAGGAGTTAGTTGGAGGCCACCCCCAGGCGGTTGTAAGTCCAAGCAGTTGGGTGGTTTGTCCTCTCTTGTGGAGGCAAAACAAATACCCTATTCACCTTAGATTTTGGTCATGCTTTTGGCACTCGCTAAAGCTCCCTATATTTAAGTGAGGTTGCTTTTTCTTTTTGTGGATCATAAGCATAAATCCTCACCTCTTAGGAATTTCTATAACCTTGTATTATGGAATTGTAAGCCCTAACATTCTTATGAAAATACCACTCAAACAAATTAATTCAATTTCTAAAATGTAAAACCCAACCATAGGATAGTTTAGGCTGCTTACTAGGCTTCCTAATATCCTGATCACCCCTAATTTTCTCATTAGGCTTCGATAAGAACTCTCTCCTCTTGATCGATCCCATTTAATTTTCCAAAAATGAACCAATCAATTGATAGTCCTTTCTATTGAAATCTTTGAAGACATTGATCATTTACCTTAATCGAGAGTTTTCCTAAGGAGTCCCCATTCCTTAGGGTGTAATTAATTATGGGGGCTTGCCCCTGTAGGGAACTTAACGAACTCAATTTAAAATAAATCCTACTTTACTTTTTCATGTAAAGTTGGGGAAGAATCTCTGGTACACCTCGAAGACCCAACATCCTTAAGAGTCCTTAATGAGGTGATTAGGTCCATTAAAGGGTAGTGACTTCTATCTTGAGATAGTACACTGTTCCTTAATGATGTACCCAATCACTTGAATAAGCACATCCGCGGATCTATGTGGCATCTCCAAATGATGAATTTTTATATTCTTGCCTTTTTTTCAATCCAACAGATGGAAGGTGACAATATAGAAAATTTTTAGCACAAACCTTAAATAAATCATGAGTCAAAACATTTAAAAGCTAAAAAATGTGTATTAGTTAAGAGCATATCATACCTTACATGATCCTAGCTAAGTTCTTAGATTTTTTCCTAACATGCAATAGCCTAGCCATCTTGCATACATGAGACTTAGCATCATGGATTTAAAATGCACTTAGGTGGTGTTGGATAGAAGCCCTTCCAGGAGAGCTATAAGTCTAGAAGAGTCAGGGATAAGTTTATTCCCTCAAATGATAGGAATGACCAATAATTCCCAAAAGTAAAATTAGGTCGAGCATCTGACTTGCTTTAAGAACTTATAAACTTAGATTATGAAGAATCTTACTGGAATAAGTCTTCAACTCTAGGTATTTTTATAATCTTATGTTGCTAGAATCTAAGCTTTAGATTTCTAATAAAATGTTAACTCAAAATCTAATTTAAATTCCAAAATTTAAAGCCCAAAGAAAGGATAATTGAAATGTCTACTGATCCTAGTATCAATTGGCATTTCCTTCTTAATCCTGATTGGCTTCAAAAATAAGTCTTTCCACTTTGCAGTGTTCCTAATTGAAATTTTTAAATATTATTTCCTTTGGAAACCAGCTTAGAAATCCATAAAAATAATAGATTTTTTCTTTAAATGAGAGTATTCTTAGGAAGAGATCCTTTGTTCCTATGATGTAATTAGCTATAAAGGCTTGCCCTTATAAGAAACCTTGAACTCAATTTAAAATAAACCTTGCTCTACTTCCCATGTAATAAAAGGAAAAACTCTATAGTACATTAAAGACCCATTAGCCTTATGAGTCTTTTATTAGATGATTAAATACATTATAGTATAACATGTTTATCCTTTGAGGTAATATGCTTATTCGTTAATGATGAGTTTGATTATCCAAATAAGAAATTCTTAAAATCTATGCAGTGTCACAAATTTTTTCCACAATTATAATAATAAAAATACTCAAAGATGATATTAAGAAAAACTCAAACATTAAATAAGGATGAATCATACCTCAGCATGACTTTCCTTCACTACCATCTTCATAGAAGTAGTTCCTACTAACCTGCTTACTAAACCTTTCTGTAGAAGATGAGGGGGACAACATCTTCCTCTTCTTGAACACTCATCGTCACCTGTGCATGCATGATTGAAGAGGGTTCCATCATAACAGGCATACTCTCCACCTAAAGAGGATGCACACTCACCTATAGTTGAGAGTCCTCATTGCTACTTTTGGCTAGAGTAGAAACATCTGTTAGTACAGGGGTGGTCAAAGTAATCATTTCAACTAAAGAAATAGTCATGACCTCGATTGGTCTCTTAGTCTTCTTTATCTTCTCATGAAGACCCATCTAGAGCTCAGAAGAATCAATATTGCAGTGAGGCATCTTGCCATCCATGACTAACAATTATGTTTCTCTCCTAAGAAAACTCATAAAAAAGGGGGATACACCAATTTAGCAATAAGAAAAATAAGGAATATAGTGCCTAAGAGGCTAAGGTCCTTTTTATAGCTCAAGGTGCTGGGAAGATGCCAAAAGATGGAATTGCGTCAAAGGTGATGTGACACACTAATGATAAGAATTTTGTTTTCTAATATTTATTAAATATTTGAAGTTGATTGAGTTTTTCTTTCTTCTATCCTTTTCGTGAGCTACCTCTACCAAGAGAAAATGAATTTGTGTGCTAAATGTATACTTGAATAAGTGAACAGATCAGATGAGCACTCACTACAAATAACCTTCACATTAAGATCAAGTATGGCACCATTTGTCAAGACTTACTACACTTATGGTCAGTCTAGAATGGAACCAAGCAATAAAAATGAGATATGAAAGCTGACTATCACCTTTAACCCCTAAACTCACCTACATAGAAGTGGTTACACATTGGCAAGATGGATCATTTCAACGACTCGAAGAACCCTGATCATCAAACTCACCACTCACCACTATGTGCTTGCTTCACATTAGAAAGTCCTCTTTCCATTCAACTTACCTTATGCGTATTTACCATATGTAAAAACCCCCCTCCCCAACATCCTATAAAAAGAAGCATTTTCAAAAGGGGGGAGGGTCTTTTTTTTTAACCTTTTCTTAGGAGAAGGAAGCGTGGCTAGAGAACTCTCCCTTTTAGCTATCTTCAAGAAAAAAAACTACTTTGTATTATGATCTTCTTCATATAATAAAATTTACAATGTTTCTTACACTTCTTTACTTTCTACTATTCTATTTTTAACCATGCACAGATACCTTATAATGTTCTACTTCACTCCATGAATAGATTTGGATTTAGCATATATATTAATGATTATGATAAATTAATCATAATTAATTAAATGGATTAAAGTTTTCAAAATTATCAAACTATGCATAAGTAGATATTCTCAAATAATAATGATAGATCATAATCATATCAAATAATCTCAAAAAATATCAACTTATTTAATTATTTTTCATATTCAATAATCAATTTTAAATTTGACTAATCAATTTTCATTAAGTGGCAATGATAAGGCATGGAAGTTATGACTTTGAATACATATGCTACATATGATAAGTATTTGAAAAGTGTTAACATAATATTATGAATTTGTAGAAAATTTATTAAGGTAATATTTAAATATTAAAGAGAAAAAGGGTTATTTTTCATAAAAGAAATAGTGACGTCATATGAATGAACCTAGGGCTCACATATCAAGTTTGTGACTATATGAGGATGGCTTAAAATGGTTCAGCCAACTATAGGTAACTCATTTAAGTAAGATATATATTCAATGGTAAAATGATAATTTCATTAAGGTGAGGGTGAATTTACAATTTTATACTTATGATAATCCTAAATAGGGCAATATGATATGATGGCATGATTATCTTACCAAAACATGATTTTTTAAAATATTCTTAATTGAAGGTTTAAGAGCTTATAAACCTTAGAGGAAAATTGATAATTTTATTAATTACTTAAAGGTACCCATATGCAAATGAAAAAATAATTCTTGTATTGATATCATAAACATGATAATTAGTTTTAATTTTTCCATGGACTCATAACCAAGTATTGAAGTCATGCAAAATGAGTCAAGAGGAAATTGAAAACTTCAATAGAACCATTTGTATGCAATATATTAATGGTTTAATTGGGCCATGAAAAAAAATTAGAGATGCTTCATAAATACCAAAGAAATATTCTTAAGCCTTCAAAGTAAAATTTTGGTGAAATAATATGTGATTTAAAAATGATAATTATATAAAAATGAAGCATCATTAGTTTTGTAACATAACTCTCCATGGATTAAAACTTAAAAAATAGAGTAATAATGTGATTAGTAAGTAGGTTGAGTGAAATAATTAAGGAATAAACACATATTTTAAGTAAAAAAATAAAATAATTTTATGATTGTTATCACTAATTTATGGTGTTTATGATAGATAATTTCTCATTAAAAAGAAATGAAGCTTTTTACGAGAAAGCCAAAATGGCACCTTGGAACTATGCTATGTAGTGCCGCGATGTGAGACACAAGAAATCTAGGCTCAAAATAAAAAGAAGACAAAGCCTTAGTACTGAAGACTAGTGTTGCAATGCTAAAATGAATCAAGATTAAGACATTAAAACAAAGAGTTGGGCACCTCATTGGTGCAAGATTAAAGGCAGTTTAACACTAACTAGAGCATAAATGAGCCAAGAAGACAAGAAGCCCATCACCTTAACACTGATGGCCAATACAACTATTGCCTTGGCACTACCTTTCATGGTGCCATAGTGCAATAACAAAACAAATTTAGCTTTAAAAGTAGTTTTAAGGTAGGTTAGAGATTTATTGGTGCAGTTCAGTGAGTTACTTAAGTGGAACTACTGCTAATGAGTAAAAGGACTTAGTGGCTGTAATCAGTGGTCTTCTCTTTGATTCTTATTCTATTTTTATCACTTAGTGTGTAAAGTGTGTTAGAGAAGGGAGAAAGAGTTGATCCAAGAGAAGCAGATGCAAGCAGGAAGGTCTAAGAGAGTCATAATTAGAAGGGCATACTGACATTAAAAAAATGTTAAAATAGTTAAACTCAAAATCATTCCTAAGCAACCAACATAAAAATTTAGTCATCCCATTAGGTTAGCCTTAATAAGCTTTAGAGAGAATCCATGTAGGAGGATCTTTTGCTAAATCTTTCCTATAACTTTGGTTTTACTCTAGCCAATCATAAGGTATACTTCCTTCATTGTTTGGGTTAAACCTTTCAATCACGGATATAGTTATTGAATCTATGTAATCAAATTAATCCCCATGTCCAGTTTCTCATGCAATTAAGCATGAAATTTTGAAATTTTGCTTATCCAACCTCAAAAAATATCTTAGGGGATTTGACAAGGGGTAAGTCAAAGGAAACCTATCAACCCTCACTACACATAGATTGATAAGTAGGTACCTTCTTCTATCAACCCTATGAACCCCAATAATAAATTTCAATTCTAGAACATTTCTTTTTTATGATTATAATGGACATTTATAAGACTAAATTTTCCATAAATCATAAAATCAAATTTAAATATGGAATAGATCAAACATATGTCAAACTTCAATTTAATGTGAATTAAATTTAATATCTTTATAAAGTCATATAAGAAGCTTATTTATATATGAAACCGAATACTTCATAGATAAATTAGTGGGCTCAATCTCATTGCAACAACCCCATTAATCCTTTTGTCTCAATTTGATCTTATTGTACTAATGATATCTAAGTAGAGTCAAACCATCTCTTTATAACTTATATAATTTTCATATTTTACTTAGCCTAATTGGGCATTGGTTCAAGTTCGAGAGTTCTTGGGAATGACTTTGACCCATTACCATGTATAGGTCACTTACAACTTTAATTAGATTATTAAAAACTTTATAATAAATTCAACCATTGAGCATTATTATAGCTAAGGGTGTTTTAAAAAACTATCTAGTTGAGCCCAAGATAATTTGACCATTGTATTTTGGTCAATTAAATCTCGTAAGTCAATATGTCCAATTTAAAGCTAAATGAGCACAACTCAAATTCCAAATAGAATTAACCAGTCAAATGGGCATATATCTTCATAATAATTGATATATGGATAAAAGAGAATGTCCACAACAATCTCTTAGTTCACCTCAACTTGGTTTGACTAATCCTCATGTCTCAAATTAATGGATTAGAGGGGGTGAATCTTAATTTGTCAAATTGACCCATTAAGAGAAATTCTGCAGAATTCTTTAGGAAGTTTTTCTCAGGCATAGATAGAAGCAAATATCTTTTATTATTCTTTCCCCAAACAAGTTTAAGCCCATTTTACATTGAGTATAATAGGTTATGAGTGACTTAAGCTACCTATAGGTTAGTTAATATGGTGGCAAATCCTTTAATAGTGAATGGCTGTTGGAGCTAATTGAAGTCATCCTCATTCACTTTAGGGAGCTTCGCCCATATCCTTTAGAATCATTTTGCCACAAATTATTGCTAGTTAATAGTAAATCAAGCTGAACTATGGGTTTAGCTCAGTTTTACTAAGGCATATAAATAGACCCTTTAATTTATCCAATTGGAAGGCTAGACACCATTTCCTATGCAAGAAAAATTGAATCACTTTTCTACCTCCTTAGCCACTCAATTGATACAAAAAATAGCTTATGGTGATGACTCATTAAAACTTTGTCCACATGATGAACCACAGAGAGGCAAATTGAACAAAATCTTTGGCATGTCTGTCTCTGTCCTACCAAGTTTTTTGAATTGCGTTTAAGCCCAATTTAGTGTACCAAGGTGAGAATTTGATCCCCTCCCCTTGTTGTGTTCATAACCTTAATTTATCGAGCTCCTTAAGCCATTCAATGGCTTGGTGAGTCATGGGTTCACTTCCTCTCCTTCTACTGTACCTTTTGTTGAACTCACTTTTGGAGGAAGTTAAAATCATCTCTAAATTAGTAATTAGGACACTATACTTGGTGACCTAGTGAATCTTTCTGGGGTTTGACCTAACTTAATAAGATTAGGTGAACTTAACCCAAACTCAAATTTAAATAAAGAATTTAATTAAATACAGTTTGATTGAATTCTAAATCCATTTGAGTATAAAACAAGATAGTTGGGATTGTTAACCCAATTATCTTACTTAAGCTCAAAATCACCTAAACTCAAAGAAATTCAAATAAAAATCAAAATAAAATAAAATAAAAACAACATAAAGTGAATACATGAATAAAAATTAACCTAAAATTAAATTCAAATAAAGGTCAAAGATGGTCAACCATTTGACCTAGAAGTTGACTTATGTGGGTCCCACCAAGGCAAAGGTCAACCCATAAAAAAATTGACCCAATGAAGTCATTTCAAAGACTAAAAATCATAAAATGGACATGTTTAAATATGAATCAAATGAATTTAAATTCAATAAGGTCTTACTTGGGCTAATTAAATCACTTGATCTAAATAAACCCAAATGAACCTTATTAAATCCATAATCCAAATTAAATTGAAATTAATCTAAATAAGATACCCAAAATTATTTGAAAATCATAATTAATTACAATCCAACCAATCATTAGGTCTAATTTGAGCAATTTGGTCATTTGACCCAAATGAGTCTAAATTAACTCATTAAGTCTAATTTGGGTTAAATGGGTCAAAATTGAAATCAACTTCAAACCAAATAAAATTAATCACTCCAAATCATTTCAAACATGTGATTAAATATGATTAGAGTATAAACATAACTTAATTGAGTTAAATTAGTCATTTGGCTCAATTGAAGTCAACTTAACCTATTACATTCAAAATGGGTTAAGTTGAAAAAAAAATCAAAATTAATTTAAATCCAAGGAAATCAATCAATTTAAAACATCATAAATCATCAAATAAAAAATAATTGAATTTAAATTTAAATCTTAAAAGGCCATTCAAACTAAAGAATTTAACTTGACCTATTTAGGTCAAAAGAGCTAAACTTAGCTCAAGTCACATTAAACCTCACCTGGCATGAATCAATTGACCTCCAAATTATCCATTGGATAATCAACACTAATTGAAACTTAAATATAAAATTAATTAATGAAAAGAAATATAATCAAACAACTTTAATAATTTTGAATCCAAAATGGCATTAAACTAAGTCCAACCGCCAAACCCAACTCAAATGGACTTGAGTTTGACCCATGATTCTTCTTTGTTTGACTTGGATAATGAACCACCAATCCAAATGAGTGTTGTTATGGTGCCAAAAAGTCAAGAGATGCCATATAAGATGCCATGAAAGATGAGCCATAGCCATGGGAAGGAAGAAACCAAAATTCCATGCAAAGAGATCAAATTCCATTTTCGCTCCTCCATACTTCATCCACCTCTTCACCATGACTAATTTGAACTTTCTCCAATAAGTTGACCACTCCTTGGAGCTAGCCTCTAAGAGTGTCAATCACCATGGAAAATTTAATTTGCTTTCTCCAAGAAGAAGTTTATGGCCAAAGCAAGAGAGAGAGAGAGAGAGTCCATTTTGTAAAGATAACCATCCTCACATGATCCTGAGGTGAAGAGAGAGCAAACAGATCCCTTAATCTGAGCTTTCATTAGCCAACAATTAGATTTCAGGCATCCTGAAACCCCATGTATGGCTCTCGGCCATATATGGAAAGAGAGGAAGGAAGCTTCCTTTAGGTGATCTCAACATCCTCACACATTACTGAAGTGAAGAGAAGAAGAACCAACCTTTCCCTGGGGTTCCTCGCCGCTTGCAAGCTGGAATTCGGCCAAGGCTGGTGGCTAAACTCTTGGCCAAGCATAAAATTAGGGAGAGTGATCCTGCCCCATAATGTATTCTCCTCACATGCTCAAGGGGCAAAGGAAAACCCAACCAAGCCTTTACCCAAGCCCTATGCTACTGGCGAGCGAAAGAATGATGAACATTAATGGAAAATAGTGGAGCTTAGTCTCCACGGTGATCCAGGAGGAAAGACATGAAATTTCACCCTAAGGTTTGTCTCAACTTAAGGAAGCTTTTTGAATTAGAAAATTTGCTAGACATTGGCTCTGGCGAGGTATGCCTCCAACCCGCCTGTCCGCCTGCCCTTGTTTGTGGTTTGGTCTTTTATGAAGACAAAATGATCTCAAGTGAGATCAAGTCATTTAGATTGATTGCAGATCATCTTTCGATCAATTTATAATTAAAATCATTCACCTTTGTCACTTAGATCGCTAACGATCAAGCCCTAAGAGCAGACAACCCTCAATTTTTCTGCAGGAGGATAGGGACATAATCCCCACTGTTTGTTCCTTTTATTTGGAATATATGATTTTGATTTAGGTGAATCATATGATTTAATTCCCTTAAGGAAATGAGGATCGAAAATGGGCCATCCAATATGTGATTAGATGGCTTTGATGAATTCCGCATCCACACCATAGCTTGATGTGGGATCCACGTCGGTCCTGCAAGGACTAATATGTGGTCAAAAAGAAGAAAGGGCCTCCCCATAAGTGCTGACTAGGTTAAGTAAGAGGACTTCTGAATTTAAAAAAGGTTAAAAAAATGCACTAAACTTTAAAAATTCATAATAAATAAAATACTCAACAAAAAAAATTCAAATAAGGGCTCTATGGATTCATCTCACTGAGAAGAATCCAATAAACCCAAAATCCTCAATTTAAGACAAACCATTAATCCAATTAATTTAAACTTTAGGAATTTGAAATTAAGGTTAAAATATGCCTAAGATATTTTAGCAAGATTTTTTGGCAAGTAAATCATAAATACAAAATTTTTAAGCCATTAGCCATAATTTAATAAAATAAGTTAATATTAAATTAAAAAAATCATGGAAAATTATAAAATCAACTTGAATCAGCATAATAAACCTTAATGAATTCAAAAATATCATTAGAACTCTCTAAAACCTAATAAACCCTAAAATGATCTAATTAGGAAATTAATTAATTTAAACTTAAAAATATCATAATAAATCAATCAAAACTCTAATAAATCTAAATAAACCTTGTATGGATGCATCTTCCAAAGAAGAATTAATGAAAATTAAAATCCCCAAGTAAATTTATCTAATTTATGTTTTATTAAAATAATTAAAAACCAAATTATCTTTAAATTACACATCTATTTAAAATGAAATTTTAGAAAACTCTAATTGGCAAGGAACCCCACTTGCCATAAAAATTTTAAGGTTAAATGATCTCTAGATTAGAAGTTATTGAATTTCTAATCTCTAGAGCAATATAAATGAAAATAATAATTCAGAAAATTACATAAATTATAAAATTTATAAGATCACTTTAAAATATTTCCATTAACATCTTAACACCTAAGAAAATTTTCCTAACCTTTTCAAGTTAAAAAATTTAATAATATACTCAGGGTTTAAGGTTTAATGAAATGATTAAGAGTATGGAATTTAATCTAATCTTAAGTCATTAATTAGATAAATTTATAATAATGTACTTAATTAATTGAAATTGAAAATCAATCAATCTCTAGATTTCATATTCAAATATGAAATTCATTAATATAAAAAGTTCTTAAACCCATTAATAAGATAATTCCAAATATGAAAAAAATGATTACTTGAAATAATTGAATTTAAATGGTCTAAAGAATTAAAATGGCATAGATTTAGGTTGGATACCCAAAGTAGTTTATTTCTTACGTTAAGATTAGTTAGCTAAACTTCATCTTAATAAATTGAATTAAGTAATGGAAATTTAACATTAAAGAATTAAATGCTAATTAAAATGCAAAATATAAATTCCGAATGAATGGGATCATAACTTGAAACTAATTAAGTTAAGTTATCTAAATTCATAAACAAAACATTAATAAAATGAATAAATAAGATCAATTTAAATCAAATAAACCAAATAATTAAAATACATAAGATGGTCAAATGAAAAGAATTATAAGATTAACTATAAAGCTAAGTTGTGAAAATAAATAACATAAAACATAAATGAATCAAATCATTTGAAAGGAAATCAAACTAAAAATTAATAATAACTATATTAAACTTAATCATAATAATAAAAAAAACCTAAGTTTTTTTTATGAAACATATTAAATTCTAATTAAAAAATAATAATAAATCAAACTAAAGAGAAATATTAATCAAGATAAAATAAATAAAAGGATAATTAATTCTTCAAAATCTTAATACAATTAGATTACATAGATTGTACTACCTAAAAGGAAAATTAAAATATTAATCAAATTAAACAATTTAAGATAAACCATTCAAACTAATTCAAAAGATGTTAATTAAGATACTTAGGATCTTAGTTTGACTCTTTAGAATGGATGAAAATCTCATGCTATTAGGATTTAGGATGACAGATAAGATGGATTTCACACAAAGTGGAATTTATTTTATTCTTCATTCTTAAAAATTTAAATTCCACTTTAGCATAAAGGGAATTAAAAATGGAAGTAAAGTTTAAAATCAATTAAACCACTTAAAATGAAACCACCTAATAAAAAATTGAAAAATTTTTAAGAATAAAATAAAAGAAATCAAAAGAATAAAATTAAAATTATTCATAATTAGCAAGCATATGGTATATAGTCTAGACACTCGAGGTCACAGGGCTTCTGGTCTGAAGCAGGTCTTGATACCTTAAACTTCTGATTTAACAACGACACTCACCTATGATGCAAAATTATGAAAAGTGAAAGTTAAAAATCTCAAATCAAATTTAACTGAACTTTGAATATAAAAATGGCCTAGTAAAGTCATACCACACAAGCCCATTTTCTCACATATCAAATTGTTAGGTCACTAACCTTAGATTTAAGTTAGATTGATGATATATAATGTCCTGTGATGTGAAATGTTCTTTTTATTTTGTGGTGTAATATTTTAGACTGATCCGGCTAGGATTATTGTTCTGCTAGTCGGATGGTCGAACATTCTTTTTAGGCTAACATTATTTTCTATAGGGGGACTATGCTAAAAGTGACTGTCATGATAAAAATATATATAAATGTTGTTTGCTTACATGTATGGTTAAGTCCCTAAGCATAGCCTAATAGGATAAGTGGGCTTGGCAAGAAACTAATGTTAAGACCTTAATGTTTGCATTATTATTTCCAAATGTGCTGTGTGTATTTTCTAATGTCTATTTTGTAAAATTTTATAATTTTAAATTTAATTTAAGCATAGAATTAGGTTAGGATCTATAGGATCTAGGATTAACAGAAGATGACCCTACCAGTGCATGGTTTTAGTGGTCCCTTGTGAAGCCCATGGAGGTCCCTAAAGAAGGTGATGATCTAGAAAGAAGACCCACATGGTCAAACTTTTAGTTCTAGGCTATATAAGGATGAGCTCTCTTTTTTCTTTCTGGGTGTGTGGTACTCAATCACATTAACCTATTTTGATTAAAATAATTTGATTGATTTTTGGTATTGAATAGAAATAACCTACTTTTCTAGGTTTTTTTGTGGTGTGTTTCTGTGATGAAATGCCTAGAACCTTAGGCTCCTTGGAAAACTAAATTTTTTACCCCATCTAAATCTAAACAAATTGAACATAAAAATTAAAAACTCATAACCTCACTTAAATTAAAGCCCTATGAACAACATAAAATAAATTATAAATAATTAACTTTTGCTAAACATGATAGCATATTATTCGTTCTCCTTGAATTGGGCCATTCACCCATTGCACAAAAGGGGGCATTTGTCCTTTAAGGATGACCTCTCTTCTTGGGGGAAGTGTGTGTACTTTCTCTTTCTGATTTGACCTATGACAGCTTCTAATTGTATATCATTGTAATGATGAATTGTATGCCCAACCATAAAATAAATTATGGGTAAAAACATAAAAAATGAAATTTGTTGTATTACTTAGGTGCATATTATACCCAACATTATCTTAGGGTTAGGGAGTGAGTTTATGTTCTTAGATTCATTTCTAAAATATAACAGCTCAACCATCTTGCATAACATGAAGATTGAATTCATGGATTTAAAAGCATTTTAGTGGTGTTAGTTGGCAACCTTTATAAGCAGGCGATAAGTCTAGAAGAGTCAGAGATATGTTCATTTCCTTAAGTGAGAGAAAAATTTGATAATTCCCAAAAAATTTACATTTGGTCGAGTTTTTGACTTGTGCCAGGGGCAATTGTAGACATAGATTTTAAAGCATTATTTTGGAGTAAGCCTTTAACTACTAGGCATTTTTATAGTATTGTGCTGCTAGAACCTAAGTCCAAGATTTTTAATAAAATAATATAATAATTCAAACCCTACTAAATTCAATCTCAAAATTATAAAGCATAATGGTAGGTTAGTTGAAATGCATATTGGGCATCCGAATATCTATAGGCATTTCCTACTAAATCCCAATTGGTTTTCTAAAGAACTCTTTTCCCGCTAAAAGTGTTCTATATTGAATTTCTAAATTATTAGCCTTTTAAGACAAACTTTGAAATTCATAAAAATAAAAATATATTTCTTTAATCAAGAGTATTATTAGGAAGAGATCCTTCATTCCTAAGATGTAATTAACTATAGGGGCTTACGGTTATAGGGAACTACAAACCCTTCAATAAAATAAACCCTATCCTACTTCTCCATGTAGTTAAGGGGAAAAAAAATCTTTGGTATATCAAAGACCCATTAGCCTTAGGAGTTCTTATTAAGTAATTAAATCCACTTTAGGGTAATATATTTATCTTTTGAGATAATTTTTTATCCCTTAATTATGCATTTGATTACCTAAATAAGTACCCTCAAGATTTGTGTGGTGCTCCAACTAAAATTCCTACACCTTTCTAGTGCACAATTTAGTTTGAGAGGCTATTGAGAGAAGAATTTGACATAGGTAGGGGTTCAGGTTGTGCCCAACTCATGTTTAGGTTCATAACTTGTCTCTAAGAAAGAGACAATAGTGTAATAATTAGATTTAAGTTGTTTAAATTAGGTTATTATGTTAAACCTTGTTTAAATCTTTTGATTTTTGGTTAGGAAAATCTAATGTGTAGCAAGACTTTAAATTTTATTATAAACGCTTTTCCAAACATATAATTTAGGAAAATCCCAACCTCAAATAATTACTCTAAATATAATTTTATTAAATTCATTTATTCTTTGTTTAAATTCATTGAAACACTTAAATTTTTTTTAGAAATTATGAAATTCAAACCAAGGTGTAAAACAAGATACAAACATCCCATAAAATTCTTAAGTAAAATAGATTAAAAATAAAGAACAAATGAGTTTTTATAGCAACTATTTAACAATTATGAAAATGAAAATTATATAAGAATAGGAGAATGTCTAAAATACTAGTCTATGCTTATAAAAGAATTTTCATAATTTGTTAAATAAATTATCTAAACTTTCTAGAATTTTTTTTACAATTTTTTGAGTTAAAATAAATTAATTATAAATTTTGAAAGTAAATTATCTATTTTTCAAAAAAAAAAAAAAAAATAAAAGTTAAATATAAATATGTAAAGATGACTATAGATATTAATAAAATGTTTAAATTGTCAATTTAAATCTCTTGTAAAAAGTTCATAATTTTCTAGGCTAAAATTAAAAATTTGTAAATTTTCAATGTCTTTTAAGCATTATTAAAAATTGAGTAAAATTAAAATTAAAATTACAAAAACTTTGAATAATTCATTGAATATCTTAATTAATGATTTAAATATTACATAAAACTTGTGTAGATAAATTTGGTAATTTAATAAATTGAATAAGTCATAAATAATGAATAAGAAGTTCAACACCAATCATAAATTAAGAAAAGTTTTTTGAAGATGAACTAGAACTTAAAATTTTAAAAATAAATTATTGGCTTTATAATTTAATTATTTTAAAATAATTAATATTTATTATAATTTTTGAAAAATTTAAAAATTATCTAAGTACTTTCAAGTAAATATCAAAATCAAAAATACATGTATAATGAATTTAATTAATTCAAAATAATTTAATATTACCAAACTATTCATGTACTTTCAAAGAAAATTTCAAATTCAATATATATATATTTATATACACAAACAATAACTTTTTAGTAACCTTGAAGATTGAAACCTAATTGAGTATAGGCTAAATAAGTTAAATATTAAAATAATATAAAATCAAGTAAAAGAAATCATGAAAAATAACTAAGCTCTAAAAACTTCAAAATAATTTAGAATCCTGGCCATATATGCCTCAGTTGATATGAAAAATTTTGTTTGTTAAATAATTGATGAGTATGGGTAATTAATAAGTGGGGTCCATTAGCTAGACATTGCCCTTGAACATAAGTTATTGTAGAATATTACATTTGATCCATAATTTTCATTATTTCAAGTCATGAACATTCTGTATGAGATGATTTAAAAAAAAAAATCAAGAACACTTGTTTGTCTCACTACTCCTTGTACATGCCTTTACATTAGATGAGGCATCTAGCATAGGCACATATTAGATCTATGAGCCTATTTAATTTAATCTCAACTTTAGAATTGATGATATTAATCAACCCCATTTGCACTACTTCATATGCACATAGGATGATCACGACTTTGAGTTAAATTAACCTATTGGGAAACACATAATTAGGATCATCCTGCACAACATTCTAGGGCTTGATTAATCTCTTAAATAACAAAATAAACAACTACATCTTAACATGCATTATCTTTCTTAATAACTTGGTAACCTTTGTTTGTTGAGTTTGTTGACACTTAGACAATCCTTAGGGTTAAGGGTAGCATGCCCAAATATATGTTAAACTAATACCCTTGGTATTCCCCTCACACATGTTTATAAGCTTGAGAAATCTTCATGAATTGGTCATGCACATTGTGACCTAACTCATTCTTAGTAAAGTTGCCTCCTTGGAATCTAACTAAATTTTTTTTGGTGAACTTGACATCCCTTTGGAATAGGTTCAATTATGACTGACCAACCACTATTTGTTAGTATCTACCCAACATAGTTATACACATGACTAAGTCATTCCAAAGTTTAGTTAGAAATATTGACTGGAAAACATTATGACTTAAGTATACATGTACTTAGTCCTATTCCTTTTATTCGAATGAATAATCTTTCTTCTTCTTCTTGATTATGATCTTTACTCAAGCTTCATTTGAATATCAAATTTTTATTCAGTGGTTGATTATCTTTACTATAATTTATCATATTGATGTATATAAATGATAATTAGTACTTTAGGTTGGATTATGATTAGATTACTACCTATTAGAACCCATACTTAAAATTAAGTTAATGTTAGTTAATTTTTTGTTAGATGAAAATATCCAATTATAAGATTATTTATGCATAACTAAATTCTTATACTACTAATTGATTTTACTTAAATAGTGTAAGACCTATCACTTTATTTTAATAAAATACACATAAAGTGAGAAGAATTAGGATGATCAAGTCATCTACTTCACTTAACTTGGTATGTCAAGTTCATATAAGATTGCCCCTAAGAATACACTAACTTACACACACTTACATGTTCTGATTCATAATCCTATTGTCACTAGGATAAAGAGGTTGTAGTTAGGTTGCTTTGTTTGTACTACCCTTTAGGCTATTTAGGATAAGTAAGACTATAATTTTTTTTACTTTAATTAATTGGAGAAATTGAAATGTGCTATGTCACTCTACTGCTTCATTGATAGTAGAATAGAGATATATTTTCTCTAGGTGTCAAACACATGACCAATATTTTTACTTTACTTTGCAGGAGGTTGTGCATCATAATGATATTTCTGTGATACAAATGGTTTATGTTATTTTTACTATGCTGTGATGGCTCCATTCGACCAAGGGGCTTTCTTTATTACATCACTTTTTGAACTTTTCAGAGGTAAAAATAAAATATAAATTAAGTTTCTCAACCCAGTAGCAGAGGCACCATATCATAAAGGATGGACATATACTCTTGACTAAAAAAGGATTAGGAGAAAAAGGAAACTTAATTTATATTTTATTTATAAAATTTTTTGAAGCTTGTATTTATAGGTAGAACTCAACTACCCTTTTGTACTCTCCTTTTATCTATGTATGAATAAGAATGCTATTTAGGTGCACCAGCCTATTTACCCTTATTCTTTTAGAACCATTACAACACTATGATTATTTACTTACATTGTTTTCTTTGCTATGATCTTTTTGTTCTTTATTGTAATGTGATTTTTTTAGAATTTGTATACCATGATATCCTCTTAAGGCTAGAAAAATATATTTTTTATCAATGTTACTAAAATTTTAACTAACTCTTATAGAATGATTAGGATAATCTTTTAAATATTAAAATTAAGGGTTTCTATGACCAACCTTTTATAAATTAGAAACCAATGACTACTTACATATTTTTTTGAAAGTGGTATATAATTGAGCCTTCCCAACATAAGTTGATGGCACCCATCATAACATGGCCCTGACCTAAAAATGCATTAAAAATTACTTAAGAATAAATAATTTGCATATTATACATAACCTACTTAAGATAAAGCTGAAGTAGGAATAATTTTTAATGGTGATTAAGATAATCTTAATATGTTAGATAATAATAACTTGACCTTGCTAGGTTCATATGTTTTATTTTAATAACTAGTCATATGGCTAGGTTACCACTTGTTCTTCCTTTCCATAGACATGTTCTTGTTCATGCTAAGATAATGAGTCTTGCATCTTTCTTAGATTCTTTCCTTAGAAACCATCATTAATAACTCCCTATTTTTCTTAATCTAGGCCATGAGGTCAACTTTAGTTACCACAACTCATGATTGTTGACATGGCATCTCTTGGTTGGGTTAGGTTGACTACTTTTCCAAGCTAAATGTATGAGTTCAACAGCTTAGGTTGATGAATCCATGGGTCTAGACTAAGTCTATTTCAATCCTTTCTTTAATCTATAATTCCTTTTAGCCCATTGTACTTATTGTAGAGTCTTTGATGGTTTAGTAGAAATTATCATGTTGGCATATTGCATAATAGACCATCATCCTGATTGGTTATGGTGATTCACCCTCTGACTTACAAACAAACAATCAATATATGGATTGAAATATTATGGTAATTCTTATTAAACTACAATCATTTCCTTTGAAAATTCTTAATATAAATAAATCAAAATAAATATTTATTCCTTCATTAAACAAGAGTTTCTTACTAAGGTGCAAGTTAGTGTAATTAACCAGGGTAGATACATCTCCTTGGGAGAATGGGTAAACCATAATCCTTTTTTTTCCTCCATTTGCTTAATAAAAAAACTTATAAGGCATGGATTAAGAAGCAAACCTATGACTCACCAAGCAATGAGAAGTCTTATGGAGCTTGATAAATCAAGACTAAGACTAGAATGAGGGAAGGAAATTAAATTTTCACCTTAGAGCACTAAATTGGCCTTGAACTTGATTAAAAAAGTTTGATAGGACTGAGACTGACTCACCAAAGCTTTTTTTGGTTTCTACTTATGGTTTATCATGTGGACCATATTCTAATGAGCATTGGTTTTAAATTGGTCTAGATCAACTGAGTAGTTAAATAGGTAAGGTAGCGGTTCAATTTTATTAGTGGCTCTAAGGAGATGGTATCTAACCTTCTAATTGGTTGAATTGAGGGGTTTAGTTATCGACCATACTAAACCTGATCTATGGTTTGAGCTTAGTTTACTATTAACTTGTTTATGGATAGATAAGATTGAGGGAGGTGGGGAAGTTCCATAAAGTGGATGAGTTTGAGTATAAGTTGCTCTAACAACCATTCACCATTGGAGGAACTTGCCACCCAATTTACTAATTTATAGGTATAATAGTTGACTAATAACACTATTAGACTCAATGTGAAATGGGTCTAAATCGATTCAAGGTAAGGTTAGATTTGGAAATTTTCTTTTTTTTTCTTGGATTGAGGCAACTTTCATAAGAATTTTAGAGAATTTTCCTTAATGGGTCAATTTGCCACGTAAAGAGTCACCCATTTAATAATTGATTTGACCCATGAGGATTAGTCAAACCAAACTAAGATTAACTAAACGATTATTGTGGACATTCTTTTCTAGCTTCTTATTAAATTTCATGAAGAGATTTGGCCATTTGATTTGTCAATTTTAATTTTTAAATGGAGGTGTTCTCATTTAGACTTAAATTGAACATATTATATAATGGAATTTCATTCACCCAAATACAATGGCCAAATCAAGCCTAGTTCAACTTAACAATTACTTAAAACACCCTTAACTACAATAAAGCACAAGTGTTTGATTTATTATGAAGGTTTTAATAATCTAATTAATGCCTTATGTGATCTATAGGTGGTAATTATGGATAAAATTTATGACACCACATAGATTTTTGGATACTTATTTAAGTAATCAAATACGTCATTTATAAATAAATTTATTATCTCAAAATATAAATATATCACCTTATAATAAAATCAATTACTTAATAATGACTTCTAAAGCTAATGGGTCTTCGATATTCTAGAGTTTTTCCTTTTAAACTACATGGAAAAGTAGAACAAGTTTTATTTATTTATTTTTTATTATAGGGTTCGTACTTTCCTATAAGGGCAAGCCCCTATAGTTAATTACATCTTAGAAGGAAGGGAATTCCTCCTAAGTATACTCTCGATTAAAAATTCTGACATTTATCTTTATGGATTTCAAAGCTTGTCTTAAAAGGATTGTTAATTGAAGGAGAGCACCATAAAGAGGAAGAGTCATTTTTAGAAGCTAATGATGAATAAGTAGAAAATGCTTATAGCTACTAGGATTCCTGGTAAACATTTCAACTATCTAATCATTTGGCTTTAGATCTTTGAAATGGAATTTAATAAAATTTTGAATTAGCATTTTATTAGAAGTATAGAGCTTAAATTCTGATAACACAAAATTGTAGAAATGCTTAGTGATTGAAGACTTATTCTAATCAGATGCTCCAGAATCTAAGTCTTCAAATACTTCTAGCATAAGTGAAAAGCTCAACCTAATGTAATACCTAGGAATTATTGATTCCTTTTTCTCATTTAAGAAAACAAACTTATCCCTAACTCTTTTGGACTTACTACCTGCCTATAAGGGATGCTAGCTAACACTACCTAAGCAATTTTAAAATCATGATTATAGTATTTGTATGCTAGATAGCTGGGTATTGTATTTATAAAAGAGGCTAAGAACCTAAACTCACCCCCTAAACCATAAAATCATGATTAATATGTTATGAACTTAACTAATGCAATAATTTTCACATTTTATGTATTTTGACTCATAAATTTATTTTATGCCTTAGATATGCAATTTCATGCCTATAATGAGATACCATTAGAAAATGGTCATGGGCCAAATCAATACAATAAGGTACACTTCCCCAATAAGGGTGGTCATCCTCATAGGTCAAATGCTTCCTTATGTGCAATGGGTGAAGCTCTTATATCAAGAGTGATAAATAACATGCTCACATGATTCATACAAGTCTAATTATTTTTAGTTTCCTTTAAGTTATGCCTAAGGCTTTATTTATGATGAGGTTATAAATTTCATTTTATATTCGAGTTGTTTAATTTTAATAGAGTTGAAAATTTAGTTTTCTTAAGAGTCTAACATTTCCATGCTTTTTATCATAGAGCGCATAATAGAAAATAACTTAAAAAAAGCATGTAGTTCTATTATGCACCTTAAAATAAATCAAGGAAAATTAAATTAATAAAATAGGCTAATAGGACTAGGAACTGCTGTGCACCCTAGAAGAAAAGAAAAATGGGCAGTTGAGCTCTGCCCTTATACAGCCCGACCTAGAGCTAAATGTCTTGATCTATTAGGGTCTCCATCCAAGATCGCCACCTTCTTCAGGGACCTCCACGGGCTTCATATGGGACCACCAGCTGGTAAAGTAAACTCCTGCTATTTCTAGATTCCATAGATCTTAACCTAATTCTAGGCTCAAATATTATTATAAAATTCTAAAATAAATTTCTAATCCATGCAAAATAAATGTCGAAATACATATAGCATACTGCAGTTTATATTCCGAACATACAAGCTTAGCACCATTAACCTAATTGATTTAAGTAGTACCTGCAAGCAAATAGTATTTATGTTATATTTATTATGGTAATTCATTTAAGTACAACCCCTTGTAAAAAATAATGTTAGTCTAAAAAGAATGCCCTAACATCAAAAATAGTGGGTAAACAATTCTTAGTCATCCAGTCTAAAATATTACATAGCATAATAAGAAAAATATCATTTCACATTATAGAACATCACAGATCATCAGCCTAACCCAAAGCTAAGATCAGTGACCTAACAATTTTGTGTGTGAAAGAAGGGCTTGTGTGGTATTACTATACTAGATCTTTTAAGTTTAAGCTTTAATTTGAGTTTTAGGTTTATTCAATTTTTACCTTGGATGATTTTAATTCAAATGATTTAATTGAATTTAGATTTTATTTTGATTTGAGATTTATTTTGATGTTAAGGTTACATATTAAGTTTTAAAGAATGAAAAATAAAATAAATTTTGTGTTGGACAGAACCCATTCCATTAAACATCTTAATCCAAGTATAATGAAATTTTCATCTTAAGATAAAAATCCATTCTATGGTCAAACTAAGAACCTTAGTATTTTAATTAACCTCTTTTGAATTAATTTGAATGATTTATTTAAGTTGGATTTAATTTGATTAATGTTTAATCTTTCTTTAAGGTTGAAATTTATATTATTCAATTAATTTTAAATGTTGTTTGAATTTAAACATTTTAATCTTCTTTCATTCAAATTTCATTTGATTTGATTAATGTGTCTTAGTTTAAATAATTTATAACTTTTAATTATAATTTTAAATGGTGCCTTTAATTTTAGTTGAAAGTTTAATCCTTTAGTTGATTGATTTTAGTTTAATGATTATTTATCTTAATTTGATCTTTTTATTTCATTTCAAGTAATCTAATTTGTTTAGATTTCATGTTGGTTATTTATGATGAATGTTCTTAGATGTGATTTCATAATTTAGGTTTATATTCAATTTTATATTTCTTTGATTTGATTATGGTTTAAGATGAAAAATAATTATTTAGTTTCACATGTTTTGGTTTAGTTCATTGAAAATATACCAAGACATGAACTAAATTATTATAAAATCAAACACCAACCTTTATAATTTCATTGAAGTTTGGTTAGATCATATTTGATCCCAAATGGACCCATCTTAGATTAAGTTGAGTTTAATTAAGTTAATTGGCTAATTTAACATAATGATCTTTCAATTGCATTTATTTATGTATTTGAAATAATTTATATTAATTAATTTTATTTTATATAAAATTTGTTTTGAATTTAAACCCACTTTGACCCAAATTCGGCTTAATTTGTCAACTTGAGTTTATTTGGGTTAAATAACTGAATTGGTCAAATTAAACCCAATGATTGATTAAATCATGCTCAATTATGATTTTAAAATGATTTTGGATATAATTTTTGAATTAATTTAAATTTAATTTGGATTTAACTTCAATAAGGTTCATTTAGATTTATTTGGATTAAGTGATCTAATTAACCCATTTGAGAACTTACTGGATTTATATTCATTTAGATTTATGTTTTTACATGTTCATTTGATGATTCTAAGTCCATGGAATGACTTAATTTGGTCAACTTTTAGTGAATTGAGCTTTGACTTGGTGGGGCCCACATAGGTCAATCCTAAGTTAAGTGACATAATTGATGATCTTGAACCTTATCTAATTTTATTTTTAGGTTCATTTATGTTCATGCATTGATTATATACTTTTTTTTGGTTTGATTTTAATTTGTTTTGATTTTACTTGAATTTCTTTCGACTTAGGTAATTTTTGGCTTAAATAGGCTAATTGGGTCAACCACCCAATTACCTTGGTATAAGCTCAATTGGCTTTAAATTTCAATTAAGATGTGTTTGATTTAAATCTATATTGAATTTTATTGGATTTGGGTGTACTTTGGGTTCACCTAATCTGATTAGGTTGGGTCAAATCTTGAAGAGCTTCACTATGATAGCCTAAGACTTAAAGTATTGAATTTATTTTACTTTTAAATTTAATTTTGATTTGAAGTTTAAAGTTTAAATTTGAATTTGATTTAATTTGTTCTTTTATTTGATTTGTTTATACACTTGGTCACTAAGAATAGTGTCCTGTGTGCCTAATTAGAAAACTTCTAAGCTAAGATCAGGTGTCATAATTATTAGGATTGGAGATGATGTTAACCTCATCTAAAAATGAGGTCAATAGTAATGGGTCAAAGTCATTCCCATTACTTCTTGGACTTGAGCCAAAGGGTGATTAGGCTAGGTAAACTATAAAAATTATATAAGGCATCAAGAGAAATAATTTTACTTAATTTGAACTAATCAACTTAATGTTTTAGAATTCTTATGTGCCATTAACCCAATAAGGTCAATGTGAGTTAAAAGGATTGCTAATATTGATTCAATGAGATTGGCCCACCAATATAACTATGAAGTGTTCACTTTCATATATTAATGAGCTTTTTTTGATGAATTTATTAAGATATTAATGTCAATTCAAATTAAATTAAAGTTTGACCTATGTTGTATTTATGTTTAATTTCATTATTTATGGTATGTCTATTCTTATAATCATCCATAAGATATGTTGTAGAATTGAAATTGATCATTAAGGTTTATAGGATTAATAGAGAAATGTTCTTATCTATTAGTTCAGGTGTAGGGTGAGGGTTGATAGGTTTACTTTGACTCAACCCTCAATCAGATTCTCCAAAATAATTTTGAGGTTGGATAAGCCAAACCTCAAAATTTAATGATTAATTGCAAGAGTAATTGAATTATGGAGATAATCTTGTTTGCTTAGATTTAATACTTATATCTACCAAGGAAAGGTCAAAGCCCTAGAAATAGTAGAAGTCTACCCTAGGGTTGGTTAGAGTCAGACCTAAATTGTAAGAAGGATTTATCAAAATATCCTCCTATCTAGATTCTCTATAAGACTTACTAGAGCTAACCTAATGGGATGATTAGGTTTGTTGTGTTGGTTGATTAAGAAATATTTTGAGTTTAACTCTATTGACATTTTTGATGTTAACAAAGGCCCAACATTTATGGTATATATCAATAAAATATACCATACATGTTGGAAAATGTTTGTTTTATTTATTTAGTGAGTTTTGATGGCTTGGTGACTAGGAACCCTCTAATTGGCAGAACATAGGGAGTTTCTTTAGTCTTAGACTGCTCCAAGAGATTCTTTACAAAAAATCCTCTAGTGATTCATAGATAAATTAATCAAATGATCAACTACATGAGATTAAGCATATCCTTATGGCTATTTAACCAATGGCCAGTGCTTCAATTCCAACTCATATGAGCTTAAGTCTTCATCCTTTAGGCGAAAGATGACTCCCTACAAGGTGGGCCATAATCACTAGTCCCTTTAAACATCTATAGGTGTGTCGAACAAAAATATCTTCTAGGTATTATGTAAACCCAGAAGACCAATTATTTATCATCACTCTTGCTTGTTAGCAGTAAGTGAGACAAGGAGTAGTCTAATTTGTACCTTCCTAATAAAAGAAAAGACAAAACTTAAACTTTTTTATTTGGCCTTTTTACACTATGTAAAGAATGTGATTCTAGTAATGCACTTAATAGAATTACATTCCAATTAAATGTTATTTCTCTAAGTAACACACTTAATATACCTACATACTAGAAAGGAGCTTTACCCATAAGATATGTCGCCATATGTAGAGACCCTATCACTAGTCACTTTTTGGTAAGTTTACCCTTGGAGCAAAGGATATGTTTCTTAAACTTAGTTTATGGACCGAAGGTAACCTCTCTGCATTATCATGTCAAAGCTGTCTTCTAAGCCTTATAGTCTCAACTTAAAAAATCTTTGTAATTATTAATCATACTTACATAATTATCTTTAGGTATGCATTTCTTAACTAAACTAAAAGATTGACTTGTTGACTTTCAATCTCCTATAATGTCAGGTAGTTTCTTAAATCTATGCTTCAACTCTGACATAATTAATAGAGAGTAGTAGCAGTCATTTCTTGAATATCCTTGGCCTTTCTCATCTAGCAAAGTTGAGGATGAAGTCTAATTTAGCATGTCATCTTTAGTCACATAAACTAATGGGTGATACTAGATTTAAGACTTGAAATTGGCTATCATACCACCAAAGTAGATATATGATTGCTAAAAAAAATACTTTTAAGGATACGCTCCACCATCATTATGGGATGGGGAGGAGTATGTTTTTTTATGAGGCAGATTGATATATATATATATATATATATATTCCACCAGATTTACTCTAACATTATGTTTGGGCTTTTTTAGATTTAGGTTATACTTCCCATGGATGCAATCCTTTATAGTTAATTACCCCTCTTACCACAGTAAGAGAGAACTCTTAATTAAGGTTGGAAATAGACATATCTTTCTGATATGTATTGGTGTCTTAGAGGTGTGTGTGGCATATATGACTGTAGGAAATAAGAGCATAATTCGATTAAGATCTCATGGTTCCATCATCTTAGGATTATGTTATTCTAGCCTACCAAAATTAGAGGAACATATCCGTAATATCTAATGAATTTGATTAGTAGTCATGGGTTGGTTCATTTCAGGTATTTCGAGTAGACTTAGAATTTTAGTGTAAGTGGTGTAAGAGTGTTCATGTGGTGAACAGATTATAAAGTGTTTGCATTGCGAATGGATAGATGTTCACATGGTTATCAAATTTAAAACTAGGCTTACATCTTTTTGGAATGCCAAAATTATGTAGATGTTCACATGGTGAACATATAAGTGTTGTTCCCATGGTGAACAAATAGAAGATTGGACTTACATTCCTTTGAAATGTTGATATTAGGGTTGTCCACATGGTGGACGAATATAAATTTGTTCGCGTGGTGAACGAGTTATGGGGTGCTCGCATGATGAATAGATATATGTTCACATGGTGATCAAATAGATGATTGGGATTACATCCCTTTCCAATGCCATATAGTTAAGTTATCCACATATTGGGTTGACATAGTTATGTTTGCATAGCAAACGAATAAAAAAAATTGGATTTTATTAAAAAAAACACATAAAATTCTCATTTTATGACCCAACACCATGATGTTGTGATAATGGAGCCCATTGCTTATGTGACATGACACAAGAGCAAGGGAGCTGGAGGCTAAGTTCCTCGGTGTTACGTATGTAGTGCTGCCTCGCCGACATTATTGGTCATTTGAACGTTTGAATAGTGTTGCGACACCGCCTTGTAGCACTACGGTGTTAGTCAAGATTTTTGACAAACAAGTAGAGGGTTTTAAGGGGAAATGATAGCCTCATTTTAATGAGTGCTGCAACGCTGAGGTTAGAGCACAGTGGTGCTGCACTCTTTTAGCGAGCATCAGTTACAAAAGTTTATTATAATTAATTCTATCTTTTTGACCAAATAGTAATCAATGGGATGGGCTGACCAGCACCTCGACGCTACATGTGGCTGTCGCGGTGCTGAGGTTGTGTTCTGCAACCTGAGAGGATAGTGCCTCGACACTGGGTCTGGGCCCTGGGTCTTGATTGATAAGTAGAGGCCCAAGCTGTTAAAAAATTTTATTCAGCGATCCCTTCCTTTAAGAATTTCTTTTCTCTCAAACTATTTTTTGTTTCTAATTTCTACTATTAATCATGCCTATTAGAAAAGTTATGGACAAGAAGAGGGCATCTAGAGCTACCAATCACTTCATCATTGCCAATGCCGAGGAGCGATACCATCACACTCTCCTTCATAAGCACCTGATTTCAGAAAGGGGTTTCCAAATCCTAGAGGCAGTGTGGAGGGGATAATTATGAAGCGAAGGTGGCTCAAACTATCCTACGACAACAACTCATGCATTATCTTAGTGGTGCACAAGTTCTTCGTGAATTCATGGGATGGCCAGAACAATAAGGCGTACATCCAGGGAAAGCTAGTAAGCTATGACAGTAGTGCTATAAATGCATATTACGATCTCCCTAATATTGAGTATGATCAATATCTTTCCTACTACAATGATCATCTCAATTTTGATGAGATTATTTTTTTTCTTTATTGAAAATAAAACCATGCAATATAAACGATGGGAGGAAAAGATTATCAACTTTCTTGCCATTGAAATGACTGGCACTTCTAAGGTTTGACACTATTTCATTTCTTCTAGTTTTATACCCTCTGGTAACATTAGTGAGGTTTCCAAGGATAAGGATATTTTTAATTTTGCTATTCAAAAGTGGGTTTCTATCGATATCGGGAAGGTTATTTTTAATTCTATTTGTAATATGTTGAAGGGGAGCACTATTATTAGGTACGACCACCCTTCTCTTATTTATGATTTGTGCATAGTGGTAGGTGCGGTAAGGGGGCCTAATGTGGAGGTACTCCTTCAGAAGGCTTCTCCAATGAAGAGGGTGATTATCAAGTTTGGGAATAGATTTAAAGCGGGAGAGAGTTGATGTCCTCCCTGATTTAAATCCCAAACTCCCAAGTCCTTAGCTGAGTAAGTTGAAGATATCAGTAGCCAGGACTTTGACTTGTAGAAGAGGGTGGATAAGAGTAGTCCTAGACAGGAGATTCTAGAACACAAATTTGACCATCACATGGATCAACAACATATGCAATTCTCTATATGGCCTAGTTCAATACTGCACTGGTCAATATGTTTCAAAATTGTAACCTTACAGATCCTAGCTAGATGTCTCAATATCAATCTTGTGTGATTACCTCACCATTATCAGGCACAAAGGAGGAGGAAGAGGAGGGTGGCAACGAGTACGACCACTAGCTTTCCTCCATTTATATTTCTTTCTTCTTTTATTTATAATTTGTAATTTGTAAATTGTAATTTTCTTTAAGGAAATAAAGATCCCTTTTTTATTATCTTTCTGTTATATGTTTGTATATTTTTATTGTTATTGAAGCTCCAAGATAAAATAAAATTTTTTTAACACTTATATGAAGAGTCAAATCAGGGTACAACATCATGACACTGATATGCCAGTGCCTTGGCATTGATATGCTAGTGCCTCGGCACTAGAAATAGACTGAAGAACCCTAGAGGTTCGTGCCACGCCTCTATCTTGCGGTGTTGCAATGATGTAGGATATTATTTCCTCCCTGGGAAAAAGTTTTCTAAGTCCTTTTTCACATACAACAAGGCGACACAACTCTGTGGTGTTGTTTCCATAGTGCCATGGTGTTATGAGATTTTATTTCATTTTTTTTATCAAAATGTTCTAAGTTATATTTTAAGTGACACGTGGGTATGGTGCTACGGTGTTGATGTTTTGGCATTGTGGTACTATAGGATTTCATTAAAGCATATTGATACTAATTTTGGGCACTATGAAACTTCTCTTGTAACATGAATACTAGAGAGTGTAGTGCCGTGGCACTGATATCCAGCGCCTCGATGTTATAAGCCAAAATTTGAATTTAAGTAAAAATTTTTTTCAAAATTTTTAAAAATTTCAGCAGCATTTCACCTTAACAGTGCTAGGCTTCAAAAATTTATCATGCAAAGCACTCTTCTTGCTTATTTTAGATCTAAGATCAATGGAGGGGTAGGGGTTTTTGTCTTACGCAACGACAAAGGTCTCCAAATCTCTAAGTTTTTCACATTGGATTAAAATTAATGGTGGGATTTTTGTTAAACTAATAAGAAAAAGCATAAATTCTTTATGTGAAGTGAGAAAACTTAGAGTGAAGTGTGAGAACCATCAAAGAGAGTAGAGTCAAATGGGGAAAAGTTTTTAGAGTGAACTACTCACTCTTATTTATAGGAGTGGGCTGATAGCTATTCGCTCTCAATAGCTAATGCAGTGCCTCAGCACCAAGATTATGGTGATGTACTGTAATTTGATAGCTAGACCGGTAGTTGTTTATTCTAGAAGACCAGGGCAGTGCCTTAACACTATGGACATAGCACCATGGTGTTATAAAAAAAAAAAAATTAATTATTTTATTTTATTTCATTTATTTTGACGCAAACAAAATTTCTCCCTAAAGAATGGATCATGTCATTAGGACATGATGCATTCATTGTCTTGATCTTCTATTAGTTGTAGTATGCATATATAAAGATAATTTAAGCAAAAGAATTGAAGCGTCTGACATGTTACTCCAATAATCTTCATGTATTACACAATAATAGAGATAGTTACAAGAGAAATTTTTAGCTACAATAGTTGGTCTGAATTTCTCGAATAAAAATAGAAAATATATGAGCTTTGTAGGCCATAGTAGCTTGCCTCTCTTGTGCTTCATGGAGATGTTGCAAGACAACCTCTTGATCACACTCCAAAGAAGAAAGAGTTTATTCAAGTTTGGACACCTGAGCAAATACCTATGAGCAATCTTCTTCTATGGCTGTGATAGCTTGTCTGATCATAAGCCTTTTTTCTAAGAAATATTGTCTTCTCTACTGTAGTTCTCTTAATTTAGCAAAAATATCAAGGAGTTTCTTTAGAAAGTTCCCTTTGGAAGGATCTCAAGGCTTTAAGACTATGCTCTAAATCTTGGTGAATCAAGGAGACTTGATGTGAAATGGCATTGGCTGATGTTTTTGCAGTAGTAAGTGTATCTAACAAGGCCTCCTTATAGGTAGTATGTAAAGAGAACATTATAAATTCAACATATTTATAGAGGGATTCCAATAATTATAATTCTCTCACTTCAAGACCTAGAGTGGCAGCACAATCTAGTAAGAATTTACTTCTACATAGAAGTTGGACAAATAAGACATAACTTCTAAGTCGACACTTAGAAGTAGTTGATGCAAGGCTGTTATTATATGGTATAAGCTTTTTGAAGGACTTCCATGCAAGGAAGTTGAAGTCTTGGGGTGTATTCTAGAAACAAAACATGAAATTTCAAAGAAAATAATTGCTTTTGGACTATATGTTTTTTTATTAAAAATAGGGTGATTTTTTGCACAAGAACTCAGATTTGAGGAGTCATCTTAGGTCACACTCACCATCACCCAAGTTAAATTTAATAAAAGTGGTTTAAAACTAGTAGCCAAAGTGCTAGACTCCTCTATATGTGTATTTTCTCTAGTATATATATGATCTGTACTTGTAGGTTGGATATACACTGAGGAAACTACAGTAGTATCTGCAGATAATACTAGCATGACCTCACTCTCCTTTTGCTCTGCTGGTGGTTTAGCTACTATTGGTGAGGCAGGAATATGAATAGAGTTGTCTATATCTATAACTCATATATTAGATTCAACTGATGGGGGCTGTGAAGGTCCCTTTCATCTTTCTTTTAAGTAGATGAATTTGATGCCGTCATTTCCTATTACCTTTTTGGTCATCTAATGCACTTTTAGAAGCATTAATCATATATGGTATAGGTTGGACTAGTCTGGTCTTTTATATTTTATGATTGTATATGAGAAAGCCTAACTTTAAGAAGGAAGAGAAGGTATGGTGGATCCACATTAACCATAAATGACTGACCCCTGTATGAGTCTCTTGTGATGCTATATAGAAACTAGAATTAGTACCCAAGCAAAGTGTAAATGTCCATGCTATAGAGGCTTCTGCTAAATGGATTGCTTGTGAGAGTGCTCCCAAGGGATGAGTATCTATTTTATCCATTATTGGTGATAACCCATAAGTAGGCGTAGCTTAAGTAAATCCAAACTGCCTAGCCACTTTATTGGGGTTATAATCTTCCAGGATTACAAATTCATGATGGTGATAGCATAGCCAAGTGGGTCTCAGTCCAATGAGATATTTTACGATGTGTCTATATCCCAATTTTGATGATAGTAGGGGAGTGCCTCTATTAGTAAGAGAGTTTGTGAATTTTTGACCCATACATTGAATGAATAGACTATAGAAGGATGATATATGGATAAACTAAAATTGATCTATCATGCCCACTAAGGTGAACATGAAGGTTCGTATTTGATTTCTAGTTATAGAGATTTTAGTTCTATTTAGTTGCATAATCATGAGAAAATATTACTTTCTAAAATAGGATGGTAGGATAATTGAAAGCTCTAAAATATGAGCATGAATCCATCCATGAAGATAGCACTAAGGGATATCAATATTTTAGTGTCATGAATTGGTCATGACACTTACTCTACCTAAGCCATGATATAAGTAGGATAGTGAATGATATCCTTTCACCATGAGCAAGTATACTAGCCATCAGTAAGGTAGAAGGATGGAATAGTCTATTATGTTATGAGAATACAAATTATAATAGCCTAGTGGCAATAAAAGCCACTAAGGATAGCTCCTCATCGATATTCTGTGCTAGTATATGGTAGGAGTTAACTTTTCTTGTTGACTTAAGTTTGGCCTTAATGGATGTATGGGCTCCATTATTGAATGGATATTCAAGCATTGCGAAGTGTGGTAGGTACATCCTTAAATGGAGGAAGCTTTCTAACCATGTATCTAGAGTGATTATATTTTGATGTCTGTGGCCTAACCTCCATTCTTTGGATAGTCTTTGATAATGAGCCAAGGTGCAATGTAGTTCAAGACTATATGTAATCACCTCTTCTACTTTGGCCATCTAGTTAGAGCTAAAAAGTTCATGATCTAGTGGAATGCATTTTTATAAGGTGTTCCTATAATTGGTAGTCCTGCTATATCATCCATATCCATTATGGTGATTGTCAACTCATGTAGACCAACCCAGCAAGTATTGGAAGCTTTATCCCAATGTTCTGCTATACTTCTGATCTATGTGAAGGGAAGGAGGCTATAATCAAAGAGTGATGCATAGATTGCTCGATATATGCTAGTCCTTCTGAGAACATCACCATGAATTTTCAAATGATGTCGAGCCCAGTATACATATCCATTGACAGCTGATAATGGAGTCCAAAAATTGACCTTGGGTCCCAATCTTCTACTTCATGATGTAATATACTGTAACTTAGAAGCCTGACTATGCTTATAGGCAGAGTAGTGTCTTCGGTTGGTTGGAGCACATTATGATGGCCAAGGTTAAGGTTATTTGTGAGTCATTCTAAAGGGACATCATAAATATGTATTAGTTTTAAACTAGTTATCCAGTCATTTGTGTCATAGCCAGTTAGAGATTGAGTCGAATAGTGGGAGATGATGATTGAATAAACAAGTCCTCAAAAATATCCTCGCCTTTTGACATATCTTGGTGCCATGATAACTTGCCCTGTATCCTGGCTGTACCACATGGATCATGGGCCTCAATAATAGCCCATATCTACTCTTCAGTAGGCTTAGTGTAAGACATATTATCTGGTCTTTTCTAGATAAACATTGCAACCAACCTGTAATATATCTAAAATAGATAAGCACACTGATGAGCTATGCATGTGAGCTCTTTTAATTCAATGTTTTATGCAATATTTTTATATTTAAGCTTGCTTTTCTTGTCTATATTGGAATCTAAATCTAGGTTTAGATTCAGCCCCTTTTTCAATATGATGGATTCGATCCAACCCCTTTGAACATGATGGATCTTAGTTTAATTTAGATCCAACCCTTTTGGTTATGATGGATATGATCTTGCCCTTTTGGACATAATGAATCTTAGCTTAATTTAGATCTAACCCATTTGGGTATGATGGATTCTAAATTTGAGCTTTAGATCCAGCCCATTTGGGCATGATGGATTTGATCTAGCTCCTTTGGGCATGCTGGATCTTAGTTTAATTTAAATCTGATGATGAATTCTAAATTTAATTTACTTGATTGGACAATATTCCCTTTGATGAAGGATCTTACTTTGTAAGATATATAAAATTACCCTATGTTAATAGAGAAATTTCTCATTGAAAGGAGATTATTTCTTTCATAGTTACACATAATATCTTTTGTGATATTGTCCCATTTATAGGGGCATGGGTCTGAGGCCCTTTGTGTTGATGAGTTGATAAGCTTCACCTTCATATACTTTTTTGATGATATATGGTCCCTCCTAATTTGGATCGAATTTTCCACCAACTCAATGATGTGGGATGATGGGCCTTCTTCAAACCAATAGTAGTTCACCTATTTTGAAACTTCTTGGGTGAACCATACGATCACGAGCTCGGGTCATTCTTGCTTTATATATTTTTAGACTTTGTTGGGCTTGTAGTCATATTTCATCTAGGCATCAAGCTCATCATATCATATTCAATTCTTTTCTACTGTTGAAAGTTCATTTTGAATGCTATGCAGAGTGAAGGTAATTCTTCTTTGAGAGAAAGTATTGCTTCTGCTCCAAAAACTAAGGAGTATGGTTTTGCTTGTGTAGCAGTTTTGTAAGTGGCATGATATGCCCATAATGCTTCTATTAAATTATCGTGCCCTTCTCTTTTATTTTTAGAAGAAATTTTCTTAAGTAGCTTAATTAGCATTTTATTAAATGCCTTTGTTGGCTCTGGGATTATAAATTAAGGAATATAGCCAATCTATCTTATATTTTTTTAATAAAATGATATACTTTTGTATTCTTGAAGGTAGTGCCATTGTATGATATAATTCACCACGGTATTCCAAATTTATACACAATATGGTATTGGAAGAACTTTACTACATCATTTTCTTTAACTTCTCTCAATGAAATTGCTTTTGCCCATTTTGAGAAATAGTCAGTAACAACCAGAATGAAGCGATGTCCTCTAGATGGTGAAGGATCGATTGGACCTATTATATCCATTCCTTAGCTTTCAAATGGCCATGACGCTATTATTGGGTGTAGAGTATTGGGTGGCCGATGTAACGTGTCTGCATGTATTTGACATGATGACATCTTTTAGCATATTCAATGCAGTATTGAACCATGCTAGACCAGTAATATCCCATTTAATTAATTTTGATTTTTATTTTAGGGCTATATTGGTGTGCTCCGCACAATCCTTCATGAACTTCAGCCATTATTATCTTTACTTCATCTAGTCCTAGGCATCACAACCACATTTGGTCAAACGCTTGCCAATATAATGTGTTATTTATAAGAGTGTATTGTAATGCTCTTTGTGAAATTTGATGAACCTTTAATTTATCTTTTGGCAGCCCACCACCATTGAGATAAGTGATGAATGGTTCTCGCCAGTCATCTTCTTCTATCATGATCATGACTTCTTGCCTTTCTTTAGCTTTAAAGGCATGTAGGAGGGTTGGCGCTAGTTCTAGCCTATTTTGGAATATTATTGAGATGGGAATTCCCAGAGGGTCGGTCATTTCTTTAGCTAATTTAGCTAATATGTCAATCTTACCATTGTCTTGATGTTACACCCTTATGATGCTTACTTCAAGGATTTATTTTAAAAGCTCCAAAACATGTTTATGGTAAAGCACTAATTCAAGCTTATTTATCTTAAAAGTCCCAATTACTTGTCAGATTATGAGTTGAGAATCTCCATAAATATGAAGCTTCATAAATTTCATACTAATTGCTAGCTCTATGCTTGCAATTAATGCTTCATATTCAACCTCATTATTAGTTTGAGGCTTAGTAAGATGATAAGAATATCATAGTATACCCCTTTGCAGTGTTACAAATATTATGCCTATTTTGACTTGTACTGTAGGTAAGCTAGGCAGTTTATCTAATTTTAAAGATGAAACTCCATTGAAATAAAGCTTCCATCCTGGTGGTTGCTTAACTTTTTCAATTTAAAAAATTGTTTATCAGGAAACTCATCGTTAATTGGGGAGTCTATCGATAAATGATGAACAACTAAGAAATCAACTAAGGCTTGCCCTTTAATAGCCTTTTGCAGGACATATGTTATATCAAATTGCAACAATAGGACAGTCCATTTAGCTAAGCGTCTGTTAAGGTGGGCCTTATCATCAAAAATTTGAATGGGTCAACTTTGGATATTAATGTTATCTTATGTGATAACATATAGTGACATAGTTTTTGAGTAGTAAATATTAATGCTAAACACTATTTTTCAATAGGAGAATATTTTATTTCAGCTCTTATTAGACGTTGACTTAAATAATATAAAACATTTTTCTTTTCTTTTCATTATTTGGTGCTAGCAAAGCTCTTAGTAAATCTTTCAGGGCTATCATATATAATATCAATGGTTTTCGTGATTAACATTGCCAAGATTAGGGGATGTAATAAATATTATTTTATATTATCAAATGCTTCTTGACAAGCATGATCCTATATAAAAGTTACATCCTATTTCATTAATCGAGCAGAAGGTTGTCATCTACCTAAAAGATTAGATATAAATCTTCTAATATAAGTCAATATGCCTTGTAGGGAGTGCAATTGCTTCAAAATTTTAGGTGGTGGCATTTCTATTATTGATTTTATTTTAGAGGGATTAATTTCAATCCCTCTATGGCGTATAATAAAGCTTAGAAATTTTTAAGAGGTCACACCAAAATTGCACTTTAGAGAATTCACTTTTAGATTGAAACTCCAAATCCTATTAAATACAATACTTAGATCGCTTATATGCTTTCTTTGTGTTTTGCTTTTAATGATTAAATTTTTAATATAACATTCTACATACTTATTTATGAGGTCATCGAAGATGTGAGCCATCACTCTTTAGTAAGTGGCACCTAGATTTTTCAAGCCAAATGGAATTACTTGTAGCAATATATGCTAATTGGTGTGTGAAAGGGTGTATGATTTTCATCATTTAGAAACATTATGATTTGATTATTGCCTGATAATCCATCCATGAAAGAGAATATATCATAGTTGGACATATTTTCCACCATGAGTTCTATGTTGGGTAATGAGAACTCATCTTTTGGGCATGCTTTACTTAAGTCTCAAAAATTGATACAGACTCAGATTTACCCATTTTTCTTTTTTCTTGGTATAATATTAGCAATCCAGTCAGCATACTTTTCTTCCTGAATAAATCTTGCTTCAATGAGTTTTTTGATTTTAGCAATTACTTGTTCTTCAATTTCTAATTGCATTTTCCTTGATGCTTACTTTACTGGCTATACATTAGATTTAATAATAAGGTTATATACAACTTCATCTAGCGATAAACCTGGCATCTCACTATAAGTCTATGCTAAGTAGTCTTTATATTCGAAAGTAGTGCTTTTAATTCTTCCATTTTTTGATGTAAGATTAACACTAACAGAAGCTGGTCTAGGCTCTTCTTCAATACCTAGATTAATTTCCTAAATTTCGTTGGTCATGGCTTGATTACCTTCTTCGAATTATTTTAGGGCTTCTTTAAGGTTGATTATTAATTCATCTTCAAGCATATTCTTGTTCTCCTATGAGGTACTCCTTTGTAGATTTGTGGTTTCAAATAGAATTACTTCATCGGATATGGCATAGCATGAACTCATTGAGGAATTTGATGAAAGAATATATCCTAATTCACATGTAGTGAATGTTCCATATCTTATAGAACTTTGAACATTATCCCCATGTTAGAGCTTTTGAATAATCAAGCTTGTGCATTCGATTGTGATAGTTGGACATTATTTCTGATTACCCTCGATAGAGCTAATGAAAAGTATTGAGGAATGATGATAAAGATGTCTTCTTCCTTAAAATCATCTTCTTCAAAAAGTTCTTGTGTGGAATTTATGGTTTGCTCTTCAATTTTATATAAGAGGATTCCATGGTCTTTGTAATCCTTTCTAGGAGGAACATAGAATGTTTGTAATTGTTCTATTTCTTATCTCCTTGGAGTTGATAAGGCTTTTATATGTGATTTGGGTATTAAAATTATTTTCATAGCTTATGAGAAATGGGACTCATACAATCTTACTAGAGATATGTGTGTTTTCTCTAATTGTTTGGACATACTGTTGGTACTAAAATCTTCTTTCTTTTGAGTAGTTGAGTCCCTCCTAGATACCAATTCTTTTTCATTCTCGTCAGTATCACTACCAAGGTGAGAAATTACTTTGGGTTATTTTGATTCATTAGTAATTTCACTTTCTAATTGCCATTATTTAACATTAGTTTAATAGGTGGAGTTGCTTTCTTTTTCAGTGTTAACCTCTTCAATCTTCTTAGAGATATTATACTTGGAATCATTGTAGATCTTGATTTCATGTATCGAGAATGGACTCATGTCTCCGTCAATTCAATGCTCCTCATCATTTTGGATATATTTCATGCATTAATAAGAGTTGAGGTTTCTATACCATACTCTTGAATCCATAGCCTACCAGGAGTACCTTATATGCAACTTTGGCCTCGATTTCATGAAATTTAGCTTATGTATATAATTCTCTGAAGCGCATGGATAGGACAATAGACCCTAAGGTTTGCTACCCCTGTTCATTAAAACTTTGTAAGAATATTGTGCTCCTGGGTCAATCAACACTTTATTTATGCATGTATAGTTAATTTCAACCATAACATAGAGAGGTTGATTGTGTTAAGTCATTTTGAGCAATAATTCTTTATCATTGAAGGTGATAGTTACTGGCTTTTGTAAGGTAAGATCTTCTTTCACCCTCTCTTTAGCAAAGAAAGCTTCATATTACTCTGAACTTTGCAAGGCTTTTATTTAGGTCTATCGTATATCCTGGGATAGCATGAGAGCATCATAAGTTCTTAATAAAGCAGGAAGCTTGTTTAAGTGTGCTACAACATTATAATTTACTCTTATTTTGGTAAACTTTTGGGGTTTAGCTGGTGGTGGAGGTAAGTCATCTTCATTAATTTGAATTTATTTTCCTTTTCATTGGCTTTCTATTGTTGAGGTGGAGGAATCTTTTTTCCACTCTTTAATTGCATTCGTATTACTTCATGTGCCTAGCTTTCCTCATCAGAAGAAGTTTTGTAGTTCTGTAACTCTTTGGGGTTCCTAGAGTCTTCATAACTCTCAAAACTATTGCTAGATTCAAGTTGTAACTTCTTAGAGCCTAGTTTATTTTTTCTCTTAATAGGATTTTCCTTGAGAAAACATTACTTTTCTTCAGAATCAATTGAAGTTGTAACCATACTTATCATTCAACATGTTTCTCTTACAACATTTTTAGGCTCTTCTATGTCGAGCTGTACATGGTGCATATATTCCTCCAACCTAACTAGTCTTTGAGGAGGTTGTTCATACTCTTCTAGAGAAATTATCATTTTTTTCTGTCTCAAATTTTTGTTTTTGAGTTTTTTTATTTTTTATTTTGGCTTATAAGGCTTTCATGTAGAAGGCTTATCATTTTTCATATGTTCCTTCATTTGAAATAAAAATTACCCCCTCATTAGGGGAAGTATCCTAGGATCAATTTTAAGTTCTAGGGAATTCCTCCACCGAATGCCCTCTATAAGTAAAAGAATATTGACGATTCTTTTAATCCTCTTTGAGTTAAAAGTTTTCCAGCCACCTTCTTCTTCTACTTGTAGTTGTGGAGTTTTTTCTTTACCTTTATTTGTGCCCTAAGTCTTGCTCGACTCGGTTTTCTCATTCGGTTATGCTATAACAACACTTACCTTTTCCTTTTTAAGATTTATTAAGATGTTGTTTAACAAGGTAAGTTCTCTATTGCGTTAACATTTCTCAACCCAATCTTTGAAATCAAAATAATCTTCAATTGGGTGACTTATAAGCCTATGAAAGGGACAATAATTGGGATCATCAACTTTGTCTACTTAATCTAGTCAACATGGATTTGGCAATTGTAACCTCAACTTTAAGACATTCTCTCTTAAACGAGTACTACTTAGCCATCTTCTCCTAGAGACTTGGTACTCTTTTCTTTTACTCTGTTGACTTTGTAGCTAGTCACGAAGTTGATGCTCCTCTAATTTTCTTTTTGTCTACTGTAAATGTGAATGTTGTATTCATATCATTCTTTTTTGACTCTTGCAGCTTGGGCTGATTCCCTCTTCTTGCAGAGTTACTATTATAGCTCTTGACCTCACTTTTGGTGTGAGGATTCATCATCCTATCTTAGATTTAGGAGTCATCTAGACACTAGAATCTCCTTAGTCATAGGACACTCCTAGTGATTAGGTGAACACTAAACCCAAGCCAAGAGACTTAGGAAGGTGTACCATAGGTTTAAGTTATACCTTAGGACCAAGGGAACCTACTTATCCTATGGGCTAACCCTTAACCAATACCTATCCACTTATTCAAATCCAACCTCCAACCAATACAATCAAACCTCAATTGAATCCCATTTCATATCCAAGCTTCAATCCAAAATGATTCGAACCCAAACCAATCATAACCCCATGATCCAATCCTATGGACTCAACCCAAAGCTCCTTTAATTAAACAAAACCCAATTGATTTTCTCAGAAGAACTTCAACCATTCAAATCTCTATTTCAAACCCTTCCAAGACCTACAATCAAATCAAGTCAATCAAATCAAATCAATTTAATTAACTTAACCTAGCCCATTTGAGCTAAAGGGCCCATATGAGCCAAAATCCAATTAAATCTAAATCAATTGTAATCAAAGCCTTTAATCAATCCTAAATCAATTATCAAACTCAATTCAACCTAATTCGACGTAATCCAACTCAAAACCCATTTGGTTCACTTGACCCAAAGTGACCTAAAGGACCCATTTGATCTAAACCTCAATCCAACCCAAATTGGATTAAACCAACCAATTCAATACCTTCTACAATGATTGTTGATCACCCTTGATTGTCCAATTGCAATTAATTGGGTCAAATAAAGCTAATTTGATCACTTGACCCAAGTTGACCCAATTAGCCTACTGAACCAAATTGGATCAAACTCCATTCTACACTCAATTGATTGAAATAAATACCTCCAATCAATCACAAATTACCATTGAATATGATTTGACCACCAATTGGATCCAAGCAAACCCAATTGGCCCCTTGACCTAAGTTGACCCAATTTGACCTAAAGGGCTAAATAGAGTCAAATCTCAATCCAATCTAAATTGATTGAAACCAATGACTCAAATCCATCATGAATTGATTATTGAACATGATCAAGCCCTTGATTGAACCCAATTTGGCCAAACTAATCCAATTGACCCATTTAGCCCAAATTGACCTAAAGGTTCAAATTGAGCTAAATCATGTTCAAATCCAAATTAATTCAAATCAACACCTAAAATCATTCTCAAATCATCACTTGAACCTAAACCAACCCATTACTCAAGCCAATTTGGCCAAGTTAACAAAATTGGTCCACTTAGGCTATTTGACCCATATGAACTCATATGAGCCAAATTCAAATTCACTTCAAATCAAATTAAACTAATTGAACCAAAACATCCCAAATGATCATTTGAACTTAACCAAACCCTTGGTTTGACCCAATTTGACCTACATTGATCAAATTGAGCCAAACCCATTTAAACCAAGCCCAAACCCAACAAAACTTGGCACAACCCAAATCAAACCCAACCCACCTTGGACCCAAATTAGGCCAAAACACATTGGGTAAACCCCTCCAAATGGGATAAAATCTCCATTTGGTTGGACAAACCCACTCTAACACGTAGCAACCACCCTAAGCTCAAATTGGACATAAGAGCCACTAGCTCACCTGACCCAAAGCTGATTAGGTCAAACTATGAGCCAAGTGGAGGTGAGCTAACCCAAGCCACCCTAGTGGAACACTTGGAGGAGGTGGCACACTCCACCTCAGCCCTTTCCAACCCACTCTTTACGTTCAACCAATCAAGGTGCACCACCTCAACCCACCACTGACATCTCCACCCACCTACCTTAGCGGGATGACTGTCAAAAGTTGAGGCAATCCCAACCGTTTGATCCCTCAGGGAGGAGGGTATACTCCTCCCCATCCCATTTCAACCACACACAAAGCTTCAATGAGTCACAATGAGTATCCCCAGAGCCTTTCCGACCTCCCCTGAGCTTCCCATCACTGACGAGATTGAACCCGAGCGAAACAGAGCTCCTTCTCTATCCAACTCCACCTAAACACCACCAAATCCAAATTAACTTCACCAACACCTTCCTAAAGCCGATGATCAAAATGAGTCAATTTTGATCGATTCGAGCATCGATGACCACTCCTAGACCAACTCTGATGATATTTGCGGTGGTGCTTGGTCCACAGAACCACTGGCTAGGAGGAAAATTACAAGCTTCTCAACATGGCTTCATCTCTTTAAGATGAAGCTATCTCAGTCGTTGGACTACAATGCTGAGCTCCGGTGAGGTAAATTCTAGAAAATTGTAGAAATCCTCTTAGGTGTTGAAGGAAATCTTGATTTAATGTAATTTCCATTATAAGATATTATTAGATCTCTTCCCCAAAGGTTTTGGAGTCAATCCCGATGCCTCACGAGTTTTGGTGAGCTCGGATCGAGTGGAGGAGGGCGGACGTTGTGTGTCTTCCATCGTTCATGAGATGAAGGATCATCTGCCATCCATTTCACATAATTTGAATGGATGGCCATGATTAATCTGATAGAAAATCTCAGTTTAATCCTTTAAGAATTACAGGATTAATGCCCACCATATGATCCAAGATCAGACAGTAGGGACAAAAGTGCGTCTGTTATCACTGACTTAGCATGCCACATTAGATGGTTTAAGTGGCCAATCTTGTGATGCCACATGGAAAGCATTGCCACATCAGCTCCCACATGGCAGCGATGGGATTAGGGATGAATTAGGCTTAAAAATGTGTTTAATCACCCTGAACTTCAAAAATTTATAACTAATTATAGAAAAATCTTAAAAATATGTGTAAACCCATTTTGGAAAGAGTAAATCGAGGAGATTTAAAAAAAATAATTTCTTTATGATTTGAATAGTGAATAGAGCTTAATTAAGGTTTGAATTTTTCCTTAATTAGCTTAATTAAGCTATAATTACTTGGCTAATGAGTTTTAAATTAAATGTATTGATTCTATGGGATATCCCCTGCCTCTTATAATTTTTTTGAGATTTATTAGCTAGGTAATTAAAAGAATTTGAAATTTTAATCTTAATTACCCTTATTAATTAATTTAATAATTATTAAATAGTAAAGTTTTTATTATTAATGATTATTAATCATGGTTAATAGTGGGAATGATTAGGGTGAATGATCAAGGCCTCGTCTTTGATCATTTGCTTAAGTCTCTTTCCATGGGAGGGCTTAATTAAATTATGATTTAATTAAGGAATTAATTAAGAAATTGATGACTAAAATAAATCAAATTAAAATGATAATTAGATCAGATAACTCAAATTGAATTTGTGGGTTCCTCTTTATCTGTTTAATAATATAAAGACCTTTTATGGAAATTATGATTAACCCATGGGTGTGGGAAAGTCATATAAGTACTTAATTAGATTCTTTAATTTAATTAATGCTTAATTATAAGCCTCATTCCATTAGGTCTCTAAGTGCATTGCAATTTTAATTTCTCATTTGCATATTATTGGAGGCTTATGGTTAAATGATTAATCAAATTAAAGAGGCTTAGGGAAGGGAAAATAAATTATTTGCTTAAGGATTTAAACTAAATTAATCCATAAAAATCACTTAATCATGTTCTCTTTAAACACATTAAATCACTCACATGGGATGGGACAATAACAACAAATTTATTATTTATCCTCTTTGAGTTTAATGAATCAAATCCAAAATCAAACTTCATAACAAGCTTTGGTTTTCCTTAAGTGATTTTATTCAACTTGATTGTCCTTAGTAATTAATGTAGTTGAATGAATTATGTGGAAGTGTCAATTATTCCTTTTCAAACATTATAAATTTGTATGCCATTTGCATCATGTATTCATGTATTCAAATCAAATAATCAAATGAATATACTTATGTATGTAAAGTTGTATGTGTTGAATTAATCCTATTATATGTGTGGCTATTATCATTAATAAATTTTAGAGATATTTTCCAAATTATAAATGAAGAGTTAAATTGACATTAGCTCTGAATATTTTTTAGGATTTGTATGTGCTTATAGCTTAAACATGTTAAAGCATTATTTTATCTTTATGATTCATGTATGGGTTTTCATATGTTTGAATGATAATAAGTATATAGTCTGGACATCCCATGAATACGAGGTTTTAAGTAGCCCCACCGAGGTCGTAGATTACCTCACCTCCCTGGTCAACAAAGGCACGTACTTATTTAATTTCATTTCTAAGTGTACTTATATTAGAATTTGGATAAAACTTTACTTTACATGAGTAAATAATTCACTAAAACACAATCTTTTGCATGATTTTTATTCTCATGGTTATGTGTACACTCATATGTATTTAAGATAGCAAGTATATAGTATGGACATCCTGAGAATAAATTTAAGTAGCCCTAAGGAGGTCTTAGATTATCTCACTTTCTTGGTTTAAATAATGACATGTACTTGCTTACATCTTTAATACATGTGTGTGTATTTAACTAAAGAATGAGGATCCCTCTTTTCTACCAAAAAATATATGTATTCATAATCATCTATGTGTGCCAAAATATATTATATGTATAGCTATTCTAAGTTTAAAATCATACGCGTGTTATTAATGATGCAAAGGAATGGTGCGACATTATTTATGTAATAGTAATTCAACTTCGTTAATCTTAATATGTCTTTCATGTTGGATATGATTCTTTAAGATTAACCCAAACTTAGGATTAATAAAATATTTAATAAATCATTCACTAAAAGAAATCAAGTCATAATAATATGCCTTTAGAAAATAATTTAAGGTAGGGATGAAAGAGGTTAAGCCTCTTTCTTCTCATTACAATGTTTAGATGCTACGTAAACATCAAATGAAACAAAAGAAGATATAAACTAAAATTCATCAATCATATAAGTAACTTGAAATGAAACCACCCTCATGATTAAATTAAATAATTCCAAACTTAGATAATCAAAATTCAAAAGCTTAGCTAAGACATATCACACTAAGCCTAATCACATACATTAGAATGACTAAGTCACCACTTCTAGCTTTAGGTTAGGATGATGTATGTAATGATATTGTGTTTTGTTTTATGATGTAATATTTTAGACTAGATGTTAGGATTATGGTATGTAGACTGGATGTAATGGTTTTTGTTAGCCTAATATTATTTTCTACAGGGGATTATGCTAATGGGGCTGCTGAAATAAATATTATTGCTTCTACTTGCAGGTTGCTTATGCCCCTAAGCATGATCCATGATTAGGATAGGTTGCCCATGTGCTGGGTCCAAAGTCCAAATTACATAATATAACTGCTTGGGTTTTTATGTATGTTTAGCTAACATCTATTTTGCATGTGTAGTTAGATTTTACTTTTCCATAAATATGTATTTTTGTAATAGGAGTTAGGGTTAGTGCTATGGGGTTTAGGATGAGTTGTGGCTAGAAGGCATAATCCTGGGAAGCCCTGTGAAGCCTTGGAGCATAATCTAATCAAAAGAAGAATGAAGAAAAGAAGAAGAATGAAGACCCCCATAGCATCTATTCGATTTCATTTATAATATTCTTTTGTAATCTGGGTTGCATAAGGGTAAAGCTCGGCTACCCAATTTTCTCTTTTTCGGGGTGTACGGTGATACTCGACCGCATCAACCTCTTATTCTTTTATTATAATCTAAATTTTTGAATGTTATGTTTAGATTGAATAATAGAAATTATATCTTTTTCATAGTTTCTTAAACTTGATGTTTGAATGTGTGGCTTGGATGCGGTAGGCTCTTAGGATAAAATTAATTTTTTGACCAAAAGTAATAACTCATAACTAAAAATTTAAAGCAACTCACAACTTCATTCTAAAGCCTAGGATATAATCAAAATAATTAAAAGATTTGGCAACCCCATAGTTGAATGTTGAATGTCTAACATCATGCATATCATTTTATTTCGCTCTTGAATAAGGTCTCCATTCTTACACTTTAGGGAACGTTTGACCTATGAGAGAACCCCCTCATGGTGGAGAACACCTCCTCTCTCTGATTTGGCCAATAACTCAATTTCATCATTCATTTAGGCATAAATATCCCAAGCCTTTGTCCAAAATATTATGCAAAAATGATATAAAATTTGTAAAGTTTGTATTTAGCTTAAGCCATGATTCATACCAATCATGATCTAGTCTCTTAGGGAGTGAGTTTAGCACTCTTGTCTCTTTCCAATTAAATAACGGCTTAGCTATCTTATAATTACATAAGATCGACCTACATGGTTTTTAAGCGTGGGAGGTGTTAGTTGGTGGCCACTCCAGGCAGTTGTAAGTCCAAAAGAGTCGAACGAGTTTATTCGTTCTAATGGAGATAAACCATAATGTCCCCTTTTCATTTAGAGAGCATCCTAGATTTAGGATCCAAGGTTGCTTATTTCCCTTGGGCTATAAGGATAAATCCTCACCTCTTAAGCATTTTCATAATCTTGTATTGATGAACTATAAGCTCTAGTATTCTAATAAAAATTCAATTCAAATGAAAGAAAATATCTCTTTCAAACATATAAAGCCTTATTATAGGATAGATTGGAGTGCCTACTAGGCTTCCTAGTATTATGAGTGCTTCCTACTTATCTTCCTTTGGAATCCAGAATAAGTCTTTCCAAATTGAACTTTTCCAATTTATTTTCCAAAAATACCCAATCCTTTGATAGTCTAACCTTGAAATCTTTGGAGATAATTGATTGAATACTTTAATCGAAAGTATTCTTAGAAAATTTCCATTTCAAAGGATGTAATTAACTATGGAAGCTTGCTTCCATAAAGAACTAAAAAAATTGATAAAAAATAAACCCTGATTTACTTTTTCATGTAAAGTAGGGGAACAATCTGTGGTACATACGAAGACCCATCTACCTTAGGAGTCCTTATTAGATGATTAGGTCCATTGTAGGGTGATGTTTCCATCTTTTGAGATGGTACATCATACCTCAATGTTATAACTGATCATTTCAATAAGTACCCCCTTAAGATCTAAGTGGTGTCCACCAGACATCCGAAATTAAACATCACAAGCCCAAATTAAGCCCTTTTTGTTTAGGCAACCTTTCAAACTTGGCTACATGATCTAATAATTCTTGAAATATATTGATTGTAGCCATGACAAGGTATGAGGCCATTTGATCATCAATATTTCCCATAAGGAGTTCAACTTCTTATTTTTTGTGAGCTGCTGATCATATCTCATGCTTAGGTTTCTCCATCTAGTGATATATTTAGTAACACTTTCATCCTTTCTCCTTTTCTCCAAGGTTAGATCTACAATTATTACTTTCTTTGTTATTCATGAAAATTTCTTAATAAAGAGTGCTTCTAGCTTAGCAAATTTTTTACTGAGTCATTACATAACTCAACATACCATTCAAAGGCCGTATGGGTAAGACTGTTGACTAATTAATGTAGCAATAAAGCATCATTTTTGCCAGTATTTCTGCATGATGCCTTAAACTGGGTCAAATGTTGTTGTGGATTTTTTGTGTTGAGAAGGTGTTGAACTTTGGCACTAAGTATCCCTTGGGATAGTGTACTTGATCGTACTCAGCTGGATATGGTTATCCTTTTTATACCAGCTATTCGATAGTCTCTGAAGCAATAACTGCTTTGACCTTTTGACTTATAAGGTCTTCCACTTGGGACTTGGTGAAAATATCTGCTTCTTGTTGGATATTTATTGTAGCTTCATATAGGGATTCTTGCCTTTGTGTTGGGACTATTGGAAAGTTGGATGTAACATTTGGTATACCATCCATTTCATCATTGGGTTGTTCATTTTTGGAGGATTCCTTAGAGGCATTCATTGTGTTGCAATCACAATCAAATTAAGCTGACCAAATAACTCCTTCATCAGCCCATTCATTTCATTAAGGTGGGTGTTGAGCTGACTGATCTCTTGATCTCTTTGCTGATCATTTGTCATTATAACCTTGTTACAACATCAACTAGCTCTTCTAACACCTTAACCTCTACTTGAGCTTCGGCTTTAAATTATTGGTGATTATGGTTCTCTTAGTGCCCCCCTTCATTTTGTTATTTAGGTGCCACATTTCTATTTCACAAATGTGTGTTGACCTCCATGTGATCGATATTGTCATTATCGTGGAGGTCTAGAATTGATTATTCTCCATTAGTTAGGAAATCTTCATTTTCCTAGAAGATTTGATTATCATTCTCATCATTCACTGGCTACCTTTAGTCAAACTAGAATTTCCAATTGAAGATTGGAGATTCTATTCCTTTGTCTTCTGACAGGGTGAGCTTATGATAAATAATTTGGGGTTCTTTTAGTACCCAAATTATTTTGGGACCTTATAGTGGTGGATCTCTGAGAAAGTATCCCTGATGTCACACCCTAGTGCTCATCGGATGTATGTTGCGGTTGTCGAGAACTTTTGATAATTGGCCACTTAGTGTCTTTGTGTCTAAGGGATTGTTCTCAGTGTTCACCGACTATGATGTTTGCAGACTTGGAATTTGGTTGTCAATGAGCATGGAATTTTTGAATATTACCATTTATTTTGGGATAGGAGTTTATAGAGTTGGCAACCTAACTCAAAAATTTCTTTATTCTTCTATGAAGATTTCTATTTCTAACCACCTTCATAACCTTATAAATTTTGGAAGAAATAGATTCCTTCTTGCATGGTTGATATTATGGACTGGAACATGCATGCTTATCCCAGAACAACTTCTTCATAGCTCTTCTGAGCTTATGGATTGGTGGGTATACTTACCTCCATAAGTGGTTCGAATTGGTTCTTAGCATGCATGGGAAATCCAGTAGCTCTGCGAGTAGCATTATATTTTTTTTGAGCCCTTCTAGATGTTTTGTCACTTGAGGAAGATGTTTCACAGTCATGCTTGCCTAGGGCAAATATAGTATCATGTAGGGTAGCAATTCCATTGACGCATTACTGAGTGGGTTGACAATGATGGATTTCAACTTGGGTCTGGTGGTCATCCTATCCTCACCAAGGGTGGTTGGCTTTTCCTTTGATAATCTCTCAAAGATAGAAACTCTTTTTGAGTTCAGGGATTTAGGGTTTGGCGTACTTGGGATGACCATGTTCGGCCACTTCTCCTTGGAGAAATTTGCCTTTGGCATTCCAGTGCCCTTGATCGCAAGCTTAGTGATAGTTCTAGTTGGTAGGAATTGTACAACCTTGAGATTGTTTTGAACTAGAGAGTAACTCAAGAAAAACCAACATTAATTACAACTTGAGGGAATCTTTTGTGGATCCCTCACTGAGTTTTTCAATCATCAAGTTCTTGATGTTTTCCATTGAGAAACCTGATTGTAGATCTTAAAAATTTTAAAGATTATAACACTTTATTTAAATCAATGACAATAGCATAAGTTTTCAACCAGAGATGGAGAGAAAAGTAATCCCTAATGGAGCAAATATGATCGCTAGAAAACCACCTTTAAGAATGCACTCTGGCATCATTGTGGGATGGGTAAGAGTATGCTTTTTCATGAGGCAGATTGATATATATTCAACCAGATTTTCCTTAACATTATGTGAGAGTTTATTTAGATTTGGGTTGTACTTCTTATGGATGGAAGCCTCCATAGCTAATTACCCCTCTTACTATAGTAAGAAAGAACTCTCGATTAAGGTTGGAAATAGACATATCCTTCTGATATGCATAGGCGCCTTAGAGGTGTTTGTGGCATAAATGACTGTATGAAACAAGAGTGTAATCCAGATCAAGATTTCATGGTTTTGTCATCCCGAGATTACATTATTCCAGCCTACCAACATCAGAGGGACATAGCTATAATGTCAAGAAATCTGATTAGCAGCCATTGGTTGCCTCATTTCAATTGTCTTGAGTAGACTTAGAATTGTAGTGTTAGTAGTGTAAGAGTGTTCATGTGGTGAAGAGATTATAAGGTGTTTGCATTGAAAATAGATAGATGTTCACATGGTGAATGAATATAAAGCTGGGTATACATCTCTTTGGAATGCCAAAATTATGTAGATGTCCACATGGTGAACATATAGGTGTTATTCTCATGGAGAATAATAGAAGATCAGACTTACATTCTTTTAGAATGCCAATATTAAGGTTGTCCACATGGTTGATGGTATGAATTTGTTTGCATGGCGAACGAATTATAAGGTGCTTGCATGGTGAACAGATAGATGTTCACATGATAAATGAATAGATGATTAGGATAACATCCCTTTGGAATGCCATATAGTTGAGTTATCCACATATTGGGTATACATAGTTGTTTTTGCATTACAAAAAGATTAAAAAAAATTGAATTTTATTAAAAAAAGCACAAAAAATTTTCATTTTAGGACCAAACGCCTCGATGTTAGGATCTGGCACCACGACGCTATAATATTGGAGCCCATTGCTTATGTGGCATATAGCAGATGAAATAGAGGTTAAGCGCTTGGCTATGTATGTAGCATTGCAGCACCACCATTATTGGTCATTTGATCATTTGAATAGTTCTACGACACCGCCTTGTAGCGCTGCAGTGCTAGTTAAATTTTTTGATAAACATGCAGCGAGTTCTAAGGGAAAATATAACCTCATTTTAATGAGTGCCGTGACATCGAGGTTAGAGTGCTATGATGCTGTGATATTTTAGTGTGCATCAATTATAAAAATTATTATAATTAATCTATCTTTTTGACCACGCAATTGCCAAGGGACGGGCTGACCAGCGCATTAGCGCTACTTGCGGGCGCCGCGGTGCTGAGGTCGTGTTCTACAACCTGAGAGGATAGTGCCTCAACACTAGTATTGATTTATAAATAGAGACCTAAGCTATTAAAAATTTTTATTCAATAATATCTTCCTTTAAGAATTTTCTTTCTCTCTATCTATTTCTGCTTTCTAACTTCAACTATTAATCATGCCTATTAGAAGAGTTGTGGACAAGAAGAGGGAATCTAGTGATGCTAACCACTTTGTCATCACTAATGCCGAGGGGTGATACCATCATGCTCTCCTTCATAAGCACCTGATTCCAGACCAAAATCTTGGAGGCAACATGAAGGGGATAATTATGGAGCGAAGGTGGGTCAAACTATCCTGCAATAATAACTCGTACATCATCCCAGTGGTGCATGAGTTCTTCATGAATGCACGAGACAGCTAAGAAAATAATGCATACATCCAGGGAAAGGTAGTAAGCTATGACAGTAGTGCTATAAATGCATATTATGATCTCCCAAATATTGAGTATGATCAATATCACTCCTACTATAATGTTCATCATGATTTTGATATGCTTTTTCTTTGTGGTGAAAATGAAAGTGTGCAATGAAAATGATGAGAGAAAATGATTATCAATTTTCTTGCCATTGGTATGATAGTTGCTTTTAAGTTTGGAACTATTTTATTTCTACCAGGCTTATACCCTATGGTAACATCAGTGAGGTTACCAAGGATTGGGCTATTTTAAATTTGACTATTCAAAAGGGGTTCTTGACTGATATTAGAAAGGTTGTTTTTAATTCTATTTGTAATATGTTAAAGGGGAGTACTACTATCAGGTATGACCACTCTTCTCTTATTTATGATTTATGCGTGGCTCCTCAAATGAAGAGGGTTGGGGAATAGGTTTGAATTGGGAGAGAGTTCACATCCTCTCAAATCTAGATCCTGAACTCCCAAGTTCTTGGCCAAGAAAGTTCAAGAGATTGATAGCCAGGCCTCAAATTTGTGGAAGAGGGTGGATAAGCATAGTCATATGCAATAGAATTTGGAATGCAAATTTGACCATCATATGGATCAACAACAGATGCAATTCTCCTACATGGCCCAGTTCAACACTACACTTGTCAACATGTTTCAAAATTGCAATCTTATAGATCCTAGCCAGGTCTCCTTCTATACGGTACCTCAATATTAGCCCTCTATGATTACACCATGGTTATCAAGCACAGAAAAAAAGAAAGAAGAGGAAGAGGAGGGCGACGATGAGTGCAACTACTAGCTTTTCCTCAATTTATATGTTTTCTTTTTTTTATAATTTTGAATTTGTAATTTGTAATTTTCTTTGAAGAAATAAAATTCCTCTTTTTATTATCTTTGTGTTGTATTCTTCTATATTTTTTTCACTATTGAACCTCTAGGATAAATAAAAATTCATAACACTTATATAAAAAAATCAAATCAGGGTACAACACCGTGACGCTGATATGTCAGCACTTCAGAGCTGAATATAGACTTAAGAACCTGAGAGGCGGGCACCATGGTGCTGCCTTAGAGCACCGTGATGCTGTGGGATATTATTTTCTTCCCAGCAAAAAAATTTCTATGTCCTTTTTAGATACAACAAGGTGACATAGCATTGCAGCATTGTCCCTATAGTGTCATGGTGCCATGAGATTTTATTTCATTTTTTATTAAAATATTATAAGTTATATTCTAATTGACATGTGGGTATGGAACCGTAGTGTAGTGGCACTATAGGATTTCAAGAAAGGGTTACAACGCTAATTCTTGGGCACTATGATGCCACTCTTATAACTTGAATACTTGAGAGTGTGATGTCGTGGAGCCGATATCTAGTGCCTCTGTCCTATAGGCCAAAATTCGAATTTAAATAATAAATTTTTTAGAAAGTTTGGCAACATTTCACATTAGTAGTGATTGGTTTTAAAATTATCTAGTGCAAAACATTCTTCTCCTTTATTCTAGATCTAAGATCAACAGAGGGGAGGGGGTTTTTGTCTCACATCTAAATAAATTTCAATGGTGGAGGTCTTCAAATCGCAAAGTTTTCCCCCATAAGAACAAAGATCAATGGCAGGATTTTTGTTAAACTAGTAAGAAGAAGCATAGATTCTTTACTTGGAGTGAGAAAACTTAGAGTGAAGTGTGAGCACTGCTCAGAGAGAGTAGAGTCCAAGGGGGAAAAATCTTTAGAGTGAACTACTCACCCCTATATATAGGAGTGAGATGATAACTATTCCCTCTCAATAATCGGTGCAGTAGCTCGATGCCAAGATCATAGTACCACAGTGTTGCACCATAATTTGATAGCTGGACTGGGTAGTTATTTCTCCTAGAAGATCAAGGTAGTGCCTCAGTACTATGGACATAACGCCGCAGTGCTATAACCAAAAATAAAAATTTTATTATTTTGTTTTGTTTCATTTATTTTTATGTAAATAATATACAATCATCTTGTGGTATCTATTACAAGGTTTAGGGTATCTAAGTAATTTAATTTTACTCTGAGGGTATACCCATAAATAGACATACTAAAGAACATCTATTCTTGACCATGTCATTTGATCCAATGTAGAAAATCAAGGAGTAGAAAAGGGACACTAGGTGCACTCAAGGATGGTGGTGGCAGTGTCCATTGACTTTACATTGTGAGACTTATGAGTTGCTTGTATGTGTCTTTAGCTAAGCAGATGTGTGTGTCCACATGACTAGAATGTATAAGAGAAATAGTTTAACACACATAAAGAGCATATGTGAGGTCAAGTAGTTTCTTATTGGTTAAGCTACGCACTACCATGAATTTTTTTGTAGCCCTATCTTAAAAGAGATTATAAACTACTTGGGACATTATAGTAACCACTTTTTATGAGATTTTAAATGCTTAGGCCCTTGTTGGAACATAATTTGGGATGAAGTTACTGATTGTTAATGATTTCATGGCAACCTCGTTGAATTTATTTATGATGTAAGAAATGAGTTTTGACTACCCAGAATCAGTCATGTGCCCATTTAGGGAAGGATGAATTTTGTTGACCTAAACTCTACTAAAAAAGAATGAAGTTATAAACCATTTGAGCTTTCACAATAACTACTTAAGTTCTGGTGACCTAGAATCTATCAAATAGAGGGAAGTTACAAAGCAATTGAGGTGTCATGGTAACTCCTTGAGTTTTGGAGACCTTGAAATACTAGAAAAAAATAAAGTTACAAACCATTTGAGGTGTTATAGTAACTCCTTGAGTTTTGGTTACCCAAACTCTATAAATAAAGAATGAAGTTACAAACCATTTAGGGTTCCACAATAACATCATTTATGATGAATTTAAAAGAAGTTGTATAGTATAATCTTGCTTGACTTGTATTTTGATTTTCAAAAAGAAGAGGGTTAAATGATAAACTTTGAAAAATTGTAGTTCAATTCATAAAAAGAATTCTTTAAATTTTTCCTGTTCTTTATTTAATGTTATCTTCATATTGGGTGGGAGCATGTTAGCTCATATTTGTGTAGTGTGTACCAAAATTTTGTCCATTTGGATGACATGATAGAGCAATGATGTTGTGGTATAAGAGGAAAGGCTGACTAGCTTCATGGTTTCATAACATCCTCATTTGGTAGTGAGGGAGTTTTGGTAATCTAGACTCACCTTTGAGAATAACTTAAGTTTCTTGGGATTTGAATACCATTCAAAGATTATATAACTTCTTTGTGTAATAAAATAATTTTGGTAAACTAGAGTCATTATTGAAAGGATAATTAGCATTTTTTTATATATATTCAACTTAAAATGTGAGTGTAAAATGTTTCATTAATTGAACCTAAGCTTGATGTTTAGAATGGGGTTCATTTGAGTTATTTATTATTGAGGGTGTGATGATAAACTTATAGAAAGATTTATAGACAAGTAATATTTAATATTTAGAGATTAGAATTTTATTTCTAGCAAAAAGCGTAAAGATGTTGGGTTTATAAATATTAAGAAGTTTCCATAAAGTAAATTGCTTCTTTTATACAATTACCATGTATCTTTTTTATTTAGAGGAACAGGAAGATGTAACCAATTTTGTAAAGCTTTCAATAGGGATGGTGTAAGTCATGAGTAGTCCACTCAAAATGTTGCAATATGATTTTTAAAATATCTCAAGAAAATTAATATTACGATGCAATATCTAAAATATCTCATAAATATTAAACATACATTCCAAAGAAATAAGGCACATATTTCCTTACCAAAGAATATACAAGAGTATTCATCAGGGGTGATATCCTATATATAACAAAACTTGTACATCTATCTCTTACAAGAAGATGTATTTTCTCCTTCATCACATATTTAAGAGAATATGACATATCTCCTTATCAAAAGTATACAAAGGGTATATATAAGGGGTAGTACCCTATACAAAATAAAATTGGTATAGCCATCCCTTACAAAAGTTATTTTGCTTTTTTATCACATAGACACACACACACACACACACACACACACACACACACACACACACACACACACACACACACATAGACACACACACAGACACACACACATAATAGAGAGTCTACCCTTCTCATTATCTAGTGGAGCATGAGCTAATTATTACTATAGGTGAGTAAGAAAATGGTCACATGTTGTCCCCTAAGCTAGGTCTCTAGTCGCCTTACATACACTAAAAAAACTCTATGGACAACAATTGTAGAATATGCTACTAACAATATGTTTGATTTTAAAACATAACTCATCAATTAACTAAGTTTGATAAATTAGGCCTACTGTCTTGCACTAAATCAGTATGTCTAAGACTTCATGCAAGATAGTAGAGATCATAGGTCATGTAGTTATAATAGTTGATCCAATATCATATACGTTGAAAGATTCTTTTTGATGATAAATGACATTAAATTGGATGATGGTGGTTGAAGTAGAACATTTGGATGGGTATTCTAGAAAAAATGTTGTTGAAGTACCTTAGCATTTGGTCTATAATACGATAAAGAAGGTAGGTTTTTTGATCTCTGAGGGGAAGGAAAGGTACTTTTTTTGCAAATTTACATACTCTTCATTATTAATCTCTCTATAAAGATATGAATACTAACTAAATTCATATTTAAAAAAAAAGCTTGGGCCTAGATTCAACCCAATAAAATGAAGTCATGATTGTTGTCACTCATTTTCTTGAAAATAAATCAAACATCAAGAATTTCAAGTATTGGTCTAAAGGAAAAAAATAGGAGATGAGATTTTAAGAATAATATTTCTTTAAAAATCTTCCATTTGTATGAGGTAATATGTGGCTACCATTTTTGTCTATAAGAAAATATGCCCATGCTTCATACACCTCTTCTATAACAAAAAGACCTTCCTACATAGGTTCAAAAAAATTTGATTTATTCTTTTCATGAAGTAATAGATATTTTTAAAACTAAGACAAGATTTCTAATAACAAATGTTCTTGGATAGACTAGTTCATCTACTCATGTTATTTGAGCAAAATGTAACTTTAATTTTTGATGAGCTTGTATGAAAAGCTCATCAAGATTATCCAACTCCTATAACAAAAGGTGGGTATTTTGATGTTTATCAAACATAGCAGAGATGGCCATGCATAGTGATGGTAACTCTATTTCTTTTGGGAGGACTGCTTTAGACCCAAAGATTAATGCGTAAGGAGTCATTTGTTAAAGTTTGAGATATTGTTTAATAGGTCTAACAAGCTTCTGGTAACTTGTCATACCACTCTCACATATTGAAGGATAACACCTTCTTTAATAAACTTATTAAATTCTTATTGAAAGATTTAAGGGAAGCATTGACATATGGGTAATAAATAGCCAAATATTGCAAATCAATATATGGAGGCTAACAAACTGACTTAATTTGGTAATTTTAAAGGCTAGAATCCTTGAAAATAATTTGGCATGGTATGCCAAATCGATAAATGATATAATCTTGAACAAACTGTAAGACATTATTCATGTTAACCTCTTTTAGTTCTATGGCTTCAACCCAATTCAAAAATAATTAGTTTCAACCAAATTGAATTTATGGCCTTTAGAAGAAGGGGGTTCAATTAGACCTATTATATATGTGACATGACATTCAAATGACCAAGAGACGATGGTTCAATGTAGAACATTCAGAGGCATATGGGATATTGGACTATGAATTTGATACTAATGACACCTTTTAGTGAACTAAATATAATCTTGACTTATAGTTCTCCAATATTAACCAAATCTCTTTATTTTTATCTTCATTCTTAGACCAAATTGATGAGATCAACCTAATTTCTCATGAATTTTATTCATAACCTTTTAAACCTTTTTTTGTCTAGCTAGTGAACCCGCATTTGATAAACAATTATTGATACCAAGTATTTATTGACATCAAAGTCAGGATTGACTCATCCTATCTTAGATCTAGGAGTCTTCTAAAACACTAGAATCTTCTTAATCATAGGACACTTTTAGTGGAACTCAAGCCTAGAGACATAGGGAGGTTTGCCCTAGGCTTAAACTATACCATAGGATTAAGGAAACCTACCTATCTTGTGACCTAACCCATGACTTAGGCCTACCCAATCATACAAAATTGAACCTCAAACCAATCCAATTAAACCCAATTGAACCCTGCTTCATATCGAAGCTCCAAGCAAAATGACTTAAACCTAATCCCATAATCCAATCCTATGGGCTTAACCAAAGTTCCTTCAATCAAGCCAAACCCAATTGATTTTCACAAAAGCATTCCAACCCTTTAAATCATCATTTCAAACTCTTCCAAAATCTACAATCAAGCTAATTGATAAAACAAATTGAATTAACTCAAGTTAGCCCATTTGAACCCAAAATGTCCAAAAGAGCCAAAATCCAATTAAAACCAAATCAATTGTAATCAAATCCATCAATTTAATTCTGAATCAATCATCAAACTCAACTCAACCTAATTCAACCCAAACCAACTCAATTAACCCCATTTGGTCCACTTTTGAATTCAAAGTGACCTAAAGGACCCTTTCGAACCAAACTCCATTCAAAGTGACCTAAACTCCATTCCAACCCAAATTGGATTGAACCAACCCATTCAATACCTCCTACAATGATTGTTGATTATCCTCGATTGATCGGATACAATCAATTGGGTCAAACCAAGCTAATTTGATCGCTTGACCCAAGTTGACCCAATTATCCTACATGAACCAAATTGAACCAAACTTCATGCTATTAAAATTAAATGAAACCAATGATTCCTACTCACTTCAAATTGTTCCTTGAATATGATTTGACCATCAATTGAGCCAAACCAAGTCCAATTGGCCCTCTTGACCCAAGTTGATCCAATTTGACCTAAAAGGACAAATTGGGCCAAAATCTCAATCCTATTCAAATTGATTGAAACCGATGACTTAAATCCATAACAATTTGATTATTGAACATGATCAAACCCTTGATTGAATCTAATTTGATTAATTGAACCTAATCGACCTGTTTAGCCCAAATTGACCTAAAGGGTCAAATTAGCCTAAATCATTCCTAAATCCAAATTAATTGAAATAAATATGTACAATCATCTTCAAATGATCAATTGAACTTAAAATAACACCTAACCCAAGCCAATTTGGTCAATTTGACCAAATTGGTCAACTTACCCATTTGACCCATATGAACCCATATGAGCCAAATTCAAATCTAATCCAAATTAAATCAAACTAATTGATTCTAAACATCCCAAATCATTTGAACAAGACTCAACTCTTAGTTTGACCCAATTTGATTAATGGTCAACTTAACCCAACTTAGCCCAATTGGACCTACATCGGTCAAATTGAGCCAAACCCACTCAAACCAAGCCCAAACCCACTCAAACTTGGCATGACCCATCCTTGGGTCACCATGAGTCAGCCCAAATCAAGCCCAAACCATTTTGAACCTGAATTGACCTAATACCCATTGGGTAAAGCTCTCCAAATGGGACAAAACCCACATTTGGGTTGTCTTACATACCCTTTGCATTTGGCAGCCTTCCTTAGCTTATTTTGGACCCTTGGACCAATGGATAACCTGACCCAAAGCTGGTTGGGTCAACCATGGTCAAGGGAGGTAACCTAACCCAAACATCCTCATTGCTCACCTTGGAGAGTTAGTACACATCACCTCAGCCCTTGCCAGCCCACTCCCTTCACTCACCCACTCAAGGAGCTCCACCTCAGACACCCCGGCGTCCCAGGCAGTTATCTTTGGGCCAAATTTAGAAATCATCCAAGCTATCTGATTTGAGGGAGAGGAGAGTATACTCCTCCCCATGTCATTCCAACACACATTAGAGCATCCATAGAGCTTCAGTGAGTCAAAACTAGTCTTTCAGTGCTTTCCTGATACCATTTAGCTACCCCATCATCGGCAATGTTAAGCAGAAGAGAGCCTCTACTTCATCCAACCTCACTGAAACTCCACCAAATCTAGATTAACTTTACCTTCACCTTCATGAAGCTCCTTAATCTAATTAACACTTAAGCATGAGCCTATTGCTTTAGGTCTTTCAGGAGCATTGCAATTTAAATTTCTCATTTGCATACCATTTAAGGCTCATGAATAAGTGATTAATCAAATTAAATAAGCATAGAAAGAAGTAATTAAATAAATTACTTAATGATTTTAATTTAATTAATTCATAAAATTCATCTAATTACCTCTCCTTAAACACATTGAATGATCAACATGGGATGGGATTAAAGCAACAAATGTTTCCTCCTCTTTAAGTTTAATTAAAATCCAAAAATCAAATTTAATAAGAAGCTTTGGTTTATTCTTAAATGATTTTATTTGATGTGATTGTCTTTAGGAATTAATGTAGTTGAATGAATTATATGTTATGTTTAATATTCTTTTCAACCACTATAGATGTTGTATTCCATGTGATATCAGTCATGCTTTCAAAATCCAATAATCAAATGAAATTCATTTATATAAAATTGCATGTATTGACTTAATCCTATTATATGTGTAGCTATTATCATTAATAAATTTTAAAATAATTTTCAAATTTATAAATGGGCAACGAATAGTTAGAGTTATATTAGCTATGAATGTATACATAGGATTTGCATGTGTTTATAGCCTAAGCATGTTAAAGTGTTGCTTTCTTTTCTATGTTCATGTATGGGTTTACATATATTTGAATGATAATAAGTGTTAGTCTGGACATCCAAGGAAAATGAGGCTTTAAGTAGCCCCATGGAGGTCATTTTATTATCTCACTTCCCTGGTTAATAAAGGCACGTACTTATTTAATTTCATTCTTATGTGTATTTATACTATAATTTGGATATAGCTTTACTTCACATGTGTAAACAATTCAACCAAAAATAAAATCTTTTGCATGATTTTCATTTCTATGGTTGTGAATACATTTATATGTATTTAAGATAGCAAGTATATAGTCTAGACATCCCAGGAATACGAGGCTTTAAGTAGCCCCAAGCAGATCATTTGATTATCTTGCTTCCCTGGTTTAAACAACGACACGTACTTACTTACATCTTTTATACATGTGTGTGAGTGTTTGATTAAAGAATGAAAATCCCCTTTTTTTACAAAAAATATATGCATTCATAATCATTTAAGTGTGTCAAAATACATTGTATGTATGGGTATACTAACCTCTGTCATATGCATGTCATGGGCGATGAAAAGGAATGGTGTAACATATTCCATGTGATGGTAGTTCAACTATGATAGTATTAGGATGCCTTTCATGTTGAATGGAATTATTTAAGATTAACCTAAACTTAGATTAATAAAACATTTAATAAATCATTCACTAAAAGAAATCAAGTCATGATAATGTGCTTTAAAAAATAACTTAAGGTAAGGATGAAAGAGGTTGAAGCCTCTTTCCTCTCTTCATAGTCGTTAGATCATAAGTACATATCAAATAAAATAAAAGAAAATATAAACTAAAATTCCCAAGTTCTCAAATACAACTTGAAGTGAAACCATCCTTAATGTTTAACTTAAATAATTCCAAATTTTAGGCAATCATATTTTAAGAGCCTAACTAAGACATACCACACTAAGCCTAAACATACACATTAGAAGAATGCTTCTAGTCACCAATAGGATGATGTATGTAATGATGTGATATTTTATTTTATGATGTAATATTTTAGACTAGATGTTAGGAATGTGGATCGTAGATTGGATTTAGGCCATTGTTAGCCTAATATTATTTTCTACAGGGGATTATGCTAATGGGGTCGCTAAAATAAATACAAATGCTTCTACTTGCAGATTGCTTATCCCTCTTAGCATAATCCATGTTAGGATAGGTGGGCTTGGTTACCCATGTGCTGGGAACTAAGTCCAAATTATAAATTACAACTGCTTTGGTTTGTATGTATGTAGCTAACATTTATTTTGCAGGTGTAGTTAGATTTACTTTTCATAAAAAAATGTAATTTTGTAATAGAAATTAGGATTAGTGCTATGGGATTTAGGATGAGCAGTGACCAAAAGGCAAAGTCTTGGGGTGCCCTGTGATGCCTTAAGCAAATCAAGCTAAAGGAAGAAGAAAAAAGAAGAACAAGAAATGAAGACCCCCATAACATCTAATTTAATTTTGATTATAATATTCTTTTATATTTGTAGGTTGTATAAGGGTAGAGCTCGGCTATCTAATTCTTCTCTTTTTTGGGGCTACCCGGCTGTATCGGTCTTTTTCTTTTTGAAATCTACACATGTTTGATTGTTGTTATGTTTAGATTGTATAATAGAATTGCTTCTTTTTCATAGTTTCTTAAACTTGATGTTTGAATGTGTGGCCTGGATGCGATAGACTCTTAAGATAAAATTATCTTTTCTGCCCCAATAAATAACTCATAACTAAAAGTTTAAAACAACTTTCAATCTCACCTAAAGCCTAGCATATAATCAAGATAATTAAAATATTTAGCAATCCCTTAGATGAATGGTTGAATGTCTCACATCATGCATGACATCTTATATCACTCTTGAACAAATGCGGTCCTCCATTCTTATGCTTTAGGTACTGCTTGACTTATGAGAGCACCCCCATAAGGTGGAGATTCACCCTCTCTCTTTTTGATTTGGCCAATAACCAAATTTAATCATGTATTTAGGCATAAATTATCCCAAATCCAGTGTCAAAAATATTGTGTCAAAATAATATAAAATTTATAAAATGTTTCATTTAGCCTAAGTCATGATTTCATATCAAACATGATCTACTCTCTTAGGGAGTGAGTTTAGGACTCTGGTCTCTTTCAAATTAAATAATAGCTTAAACTATCTTGTAATTACATAAGATTGGCCGTTGATTTAAAGCATAGGAGGTGTTAGTTGGCAACCACTCTAGGCAGTTGTAAGTCCAGAAGAGACTCGGACGAGTTTATCCTCTCTTATGGAGGTAAATCATAATGCCCCCTTTCCATTTAGATAAAGGTCATGCTTTTAGCTTGTGCTAAAGCATCATAGATTTAGAATATGAGGTTGCTTGTTTTGGGCTATGAATATAAATCCTCACCTCATAGGCATTTTCATAATCTTGTGTTGATGGATTGTAAGCCCTAGTATCCTAATAAAATTTCAATTCAATGAAAATAAATCTCTCTTTCAAACATATAATTCCCCACCATAGGATAGATTGGAGTGCATACTAGGTTTCATAGTATCATGAGTGCTCTCTACTTATCTTCCTTCAGAATCCAAAAGTAAGTTTTTTAACTTGAGCTTTCCCACTTGATTTTCCAAAAATACCCAATCCTTTGATAGTCCTACCATGAAATCTTTGGAGATATGATTGACTACTTTAATCGAGAGTTTTCTAAAGAAATCCCCATTTCTTAAGATGTAATTAACTATGAAATCTTACTTCCATAGGGAACTAAAGAACCCAGCATAAAATAAACCATGCTTTACTTTTCCAAGTAAAGTAGGGGAAAGATCTCTAGTATATACGAAGACCTATATGCTTTAAGAGTTCTTATTAAGTGATTAGGTCCATTGTAGGGTGATGATTCTATCTTCTGAGATGGTACATCATACCTTAATATTGTACTCAATCACTTTAATAAGTATCCCCTAAGATCTGTGTAGTATCCACACGACTCCAAAATAAAACAACACAATACTATTAGTGAATGTAAAGGACAATGCCCTTGTTTGAACTTGAGTAGGATTGAAAGGCCTTTTGGAGGAAACCCATTTTTAAGATTATAAATGTTTATCATAATTTATTATTTGATAATTCAAATGTGTTCAAGATTGAGTGTGATTACTATGGCGATGAAACCTCATTAAGGCATGTAGAAGATAAAATAGGTTGATTCTAAATTATTATCTAAATAACATCTTCATATAGATTAGACAATTCTTTGACTAGTTTGCCCAATGCATTTGCCCAACAAATTTGAGATTAAGAAATTCTAATTAGAGTCACATTTACTTTTTGATGGTATGCATGTAAGTCAGGTTTCAAGATTTTGTAAACAGTAACTACTCGGCTATTGATTAAATAAAATTCTCTATAAATCTTATTTTTTCAATACCTATTTGTATATCCAATTCCAAATTAATGATAAGAGAGTCATACTTTGCTTATTTATTAGTTCTAGGCTCTATGAGAGCATATGAATACCTCATGATCCCTCCTTCAAAAGATATACATATTAGGCAATTCCAACTATAATATAAGGTATTAGGTTTGAGTTCTTAATGAATAACTATGCTCCATCTAAATATTTTTCCCATCCCTTTTTTCTTATGTATAAGATTTGTTCATTTGGTAGTTTAGCATTTAGCACAATCTGCAAAATAAGGTGGGTAGCCAAAAAATTAGCTAATTTATGACCTTTTACTATTTTTTAAGGAACTTAAGTAATTTTGAATTGGTATAGAATCATTGCCTATTTGGCCAAGCTTCCAAAAGTGTGTGGTTAATCATCAAATACTAAAAGGGATTAACTTGAGATATCAATATGATTTTATGGGATAACATATAATATCTTAATATTTTTCATAAAGATGTGCTTATAATTTCATTGATAAAGTAAGGATTACAAATGTTGACTATAATAAATGAAAAACTAACGCCATGACTAAAAACTAAATGCTAAATCATCTGGAGAGTAGGATATGAGGGTGAATTGCATCTTTTCTCCTTGCCTTTCTAGGTAATGAGCTAGTCTATTACTATTCTTATAGATGTAAGGAAGTTACATGGTCATTTGGGAGCTTATGCCACAAATCCTCTTGATATTATAGCTTATAATCCATGGAGGTGGCTTCTTTTGATGGAATGGATGTTAGGGAAAGAGAACTAGTTTCAAACTTGATTGGAGCATTAAGAAAAGCATGAGAGATTTGCAAAGAAAACAACAGTCCATCAACTTTAGAATACAAAGAGCTTTAAATGTGGCTTGGTTTATGAAATAAGAAAATAATATTGCCATTCCAATTCCTGATTCCTCCTCTTGAACTTATTATGTTAGTATTGCTTTTAAAACAACCATCAAAATTGAATTTTAGCAAGGTAAGTGAGGTTTAATCCAATGGAACAATAGTTGCTTGGGTGTTTTTTTTCTTCGATCAATTCCAAATTAATGTAGCCATGTTTTACCTTTCAGTTAAAAGTTATTAAGAATGCCATTGAGACGTGCTTTCTTTAGATTATCACATACTTGCTTGTCAATGTCTTTAGGTTTCTTGTATTATTGTGCTCCTATTAGTCTAGAAAAACTAGAAAACCAAAATATGAATAATGACCCAGATGAGGTTATTTGAGTTGAATTTTTTTGCATCTTTCTAAGAAAATAGTAATTTGATTGAATCAATAAAGAGTTGTCTGTGTATATGATAACAAGGAGTTCTTCCAAGATTCCCCATACCTTCTCAGCTTTTTCACAATGTAGGAAAAGATGATTTATCATTTCAAAGTTTATGCAATGTTGATATTTTGAGGATAAGCTAATTAATTTATCCCTTATTCTATCATCGGTTAGGATTGCTTTGTTGAACTACCTCCAATAGAAAAAAAAAGATTGAAGATTTATAATATCTATGCCATAGAATATTACGCCAATTATAAGGTGTGTTGGGTCTAATTATCTTATAACATGCTTTCGAGATAGTGAGCTGCAGACATATAATCTCTAAAATTTTTTTTGTATTGTTAAAAATAATGAAAGACAATGTTTCTACATAATCTTCTATGTCATGACAATAAAATAATAAACTCCTATAAGAGTTGGATGGAGAATATAACCCTCATAAAAGCTACATCAATCATGATTTCATGAGTTTGGCAGAGGAAACTATCCTTATGACAAGGTTTATTTCAATCCTGATAATCAACATAAAATTGAATTTGTCTATTCTTTTTACAAACTGGGACAACACTAATAATCAAAGTAGGTGGGGTATTATTCTTTTTTTTAATGAAACTGGCTTCAATTAACTTTTTTTCATTTCTTTGATCACATATTTTTTAATATCAAGTCTCATCTTTCATAGTGCTTGCTTTACTAAAGTTACATTTGAATCTATTGATAATTATGGGTTTTTATTTTTGAAGATAGGCATAATATTTTAGAATAATTTTAGGCAAAGCAATCTTTGTAATCTTTCAAAGTCTAAAAAGTTTGTGATGCTAGTTTTGTAGATATTGATTTATTAATGATTGTAAGATGAGGGCTTTCCTTATTGCCCATATTAATTTCATTTTTTTAATTAATGGTGGAAGGAACACCTTCCTCCAGCTCATGAAGTAAATTATTTTTATAAAATTCTTATGTTTCAATATTAAAATAAGTATGAAGAATAGTACTACAATGATACAGAGGTAAAAGAGGTGACCTTAGATTATGGAAACTCATACATCTTCTTACTTTATTTGGGCATATTGTCCATAATTTATAACATTTTCTAGCATAACTTCATGGACAAGATTAAGAAAGAATTTTCTTTTTTTAGTAATTTTAATATCAAAGGAGAATAAGAATGATAAGCAATAGAAGTATCTTCTATTTTATTAGGACCATTGAACTAAAGTACAAGAAATGTTTTAATAACTCTAATAGGTATTTCCTTACATCATTCTATTAGACAAATATAAATGGTCTTCAAGGTTGATACATTTGCCATAATGATGGATAAAAGGTCGTGGCAACAATTTTTTGGGGTAGGAGTGATTTCCAACACTTGATATGAAAATTGAGGAATATCAAAGCATTGAACCACACACATGCTTGGAATATTTGGTGTAAGAAACTTTTTAGAATGAGTAGTTAACTTTTAAATCTAGGTGCTTCTTCATCATCTGAAATATGTCATGAAGTATTATTTTCCTAATTAAGAGAGTAAGAAAGTTATCTTCCTCAACTTTTTTTTTTGATTTATCTCTTGAAAAGTTTCCTTCCTACTTGTTTTAAAGATATGAGGAGAGGTGGAGGAATCTATTTGTAATTTATTCTAGTTGGTGCTTGGGAAGAAGAATATTCAACATAACCATATATATCATTCTTGTTTAATAAAATGGTAGTAGACTGCAGGGATGGAAAATTCTTTTCCCAAATTGGTGTACTTGATGCATTGGTACAAAGTAGAAGGTATCATTTCATATTCATGCAACCAAAGTTGTTCTAATAGTGCCCTGACATATGTACTAAAATATATCATATAAAATTTTTCTTCAATCTAGAAGTCACCAAATTATAATGGTAATGTGATAGATCCTAAGGTCTGCTAGCCTTGTCATTAAACCCATGTAATATGAGTCGATCATAACATAACTTCCTTGTATGTAAGGATAAGAGGTTCAAAGTTCATCCAAATTTTGTATAGTGACAACATTGACTGAAGATCCAAGATCTATTAAAATCTTATTGAGAGTGTTTCCATATACTACTGCTGTCGCAAATAATGGTATAAAAGGATTAGTATTTTTTAATAACAAGTCTTTGTCTAAAAAAGTTATAGATAAAATATCATATGAAGAAAGAGTTTCTTTCATCTTTTTTTTTTCTATAGAATGTACCTAAAGGACTTTTGATGATTTAGTTAAATTTTGATGCATCTCAGGTGACAACATGAGAGCATCATAAATACTTAATAAAGTGAGAAACTTTTTTATTTGGGCTAGAACATTATAATCCACTTCAACTTCCTTATTAAATTAAATAGGATTTTGATTCTCTTTTAATAAAGACTCATCAAGATTCTATTTTTTATTTTATTTTCTTTAATTTTAATATTTTTAGGAGTTGGAAGAACTTTTTGACTTCTTAATTGAACTTCATGGATTTCTTCACTTGAAGGGTGAGATCCAGACTCTTCATCTAAGGAATCATCTTTAAGTTTGAGTTGGGAAACACCCTCAACCAAAATTAACATATGTTCTTCTTTAATTTCTTCATCAGAAGAATGAATCATATAGGTATATACCGAGGAATGATAAGATGGTGTTGATTCATCTATATCTTGAATGGTGAAAATGCATTTACTTGTAGAAGTTGGTTGATTTAGATATATGTCAGAAATTTAAACCTTCCCTATCTTATACTAATGCTTCAACCAATCTTCAATTGTGATATAATTTTTGATAGTATACACTGACATTAATGAAAAGGGTAATATAATGAATGTTCAGTTTTTATAACCTCTTCATTTTTCTTTGTTTCCAAGAGTTGCATCTTAGACTATAATAATATTTTAAATAATATTTTTGATGAAGCTTTCTTAAATTGATAACCTTTATCCATTTTTTCTTGAATGGTTCAAGCCCTTTTAATAAATATAGGTACAGGTGATTGCTCAGGAAAAATGCTATTGTAAACCTTCGCACCATAATTTTTGGATGTTTGGTGGAGTTCATTATTCATGAGGCAGATTAATATATATTCAACTAGATTTCTCCTAACATTATGTTAGAGTTCATTTAGATTTGAGTTCTACTTCTTATGAATGAAAGCATTCAAAGTTAATTACCCTTCTTGCCATAGTAATAGAGCACTCTTGATTAAGGTTGAAAGTAGACATATCTCTTTAATATGAATATGTGTCTAGAAGTGTGATGTGAATAACTATTTAAGTGAAAAGGGAAAGTCCTAATCAAGATCCCATGGTTTCTTTCTCCCAGGATTACCATTAAAGGGCTATTAGCCATAATATCCAAGGAGTCTGATTAGCAGTAATTGGTTTCCTTGTCTCAGATATCCTAAGTAGACTAGAGGTGTTGTGTAGGTGATTAGTGAATTAAGGGCAAACTTAATTTATAAGTTTATCCAATAATTCAATGAAGTCTATTTTACAAACATATATAAGGATTACACCCATTGGAATGATGGAATTATATGGGAGTTTGCATAGTGAATAGATGAGTAGGCTTACATTTATTAGAAATCCAATATATTTGGTGTTTAAATAGCAAACAAAAATATTGGACTTACCCTTTGGAATGCTAAAATTATGAACATATTGGGCTTACATCTCTTGGTAATGCCAGTAGGTTTAGGTGTTCGCATAGTAAACAAAAATTTGGACTTACATCCCTTTGGAATGTCAAAATTATAAATGTTTGCATGATGAATGAATAGATTGGGCTCACATCCCTTAGGAATGCAAGTAGGTTTATGTTTTTGCATAGAAAATGAAAAGATTAGACTTATGTCCATTTGGAATACCAAAATTAGAAATATTCACATGGCGAATAAATAGATTAGGCTTACATCCCTTGGGAATGCTAAAATTAGAAATGTTTCCATGGCAAATGAATAGATTGAGTTTACATCCTCTAGGAATGCCAATATTAAAAATGTTCACACGACAAATGAATATATTAGGGTTACATCCATTAGGAATGCCAAAATCAAAAATGTTCGCATGACAAATGAATGGATTGGACTTACATCCCTTTAGAATGCAAGTACTAGAAATGTTCTCATGGAGAAAGAATATATTGGGCTTACATATTTTGGGAATGCTAATAGGTTTAGGTGTTTGCATATTAAACAAAAAGATTGGGCTTACATCCTTTTGGAATGACAAAATTAGAAATGTTCACTTGGCAAATGAATATATTAGGCTTACATCCTTTAGGAATGCCAGTAAGTTTAGGTGTTTTCATAGCAAATGAAAAGATTAGACTTACATCCCTTGAGAAGGAAAAAAATAGAAATGTTCACATGTCAAACAAATAGATTGGGTTTACATCTCTTGGGAATGCCACTAGGGTTAGGTGTTTGCATAGAAAATGATAAGATTGGACTTGCATATTTTTGGAATGTCAAAAATAGAAATATTCGTATGGCGAACAAATAGATTAGGCTTACATTCCTTTGGAATACCATAATTAGAAATGTTGTCATGGTGAATGAATATATTGGGCCTACATCCCTTGGGAATACAAGTAAGTTTAGAGGCTCACATGATGAACATATTGATTGGACTTACATCACTTTAGAATGCCAGTAAGGTTTAGAGGTTCACATGGCGAAGATATGGATTGGAGTTACATCCATTTGGAATGCTAATAGGACGTTTACATGGTGAACATATAGACTAAAATTACATCCCTTTGGAATGCCAATATGGTTTAAAGGCTCACATGACAAACATACTGATTGGACTTACATCCCTTTGAAATGCTAGTAGGGTTTAGAGGTTCGCAAGGAAAACCTATGGATTGGACTTACAATTTTTTGTAATGCTAGTAAATTTTAGCGATTTGCATGGCGAATATACAGATTAGACTAACATCCCTTTAGAATTCTAGTTAATATTTAGGTTGGACTTACATTCTCTTGGAATGCCAGAAAGTATTTAGGTTGGACTTACATCCTTTTGAAATTCCCAGTAGATTTAGATGTTCACATAACAAATGAAAAGATTAGACTTACATCTCTTTATAATGCCAAAATTAGAAATATTCACATGGTGAACAAATGGGATGGACTCACATCCCTCTGAAATGCCAAAATTAGAAATGTTTACATAGAAAACAAATGGGTTGGACTTACATCCCTTTGAAATGCCAATTAAGATTTAGGATTGACATGACAAACATACGAATTGGACTTACATCCCTTCAGAATGCTAGAAAGGATTTAAGGTTTGCATGGCGAACATACATATCAGACTTACATCCCTTTGAAATGATAAAATTAGAAATGTTTGCATGACAAATAAATGAGTTGGACTTACCACCCTTTGGAATACCAATTAGGTTTATATGTTCACATAGTGAATGAATGGATTAGACTTATATCACTTTGGAATGGCAGAATTATAAATGTTCACATGACAAACAAATGGGTTAGACTTACATCCCTTTGGAATGCCATAATTATAGGAGCACATGGAGAACATAAAGGTGTTTGTTTTTTTTTTCTTTTTTTATCTATGGGGGACAACGACTTGGTGCTACTTAGCACCACAACACTAGGGGTTCAGCTTCATGGCATCGGGAAGTTGGCACTTTGATGCCTAAAGTTCAATGCCTCTGTGCAGGTGACCCACCACTTTAGCACCTTCAAGCTGAAATATAAGTCTCAAAATTAGAGAGGGCAAAGCTTCAATGTTGTAAACCCAATGCCATAGTGCTGAGGAACAATAAAGAATAATAGAAAGCAATTTGACTATTTGAGCAGTGCCAAGGTGCTACAAAAGTGGCATCGTGGTTCCAGTCAAAAAGTCATTCAAAGGTTGACAAGCTGGCAAGTGCATTTAGCAGAAAAAGATAGAACTTTTGACTAGCATTGCGACGCTGTGTCAGAGAAGCATAGTGCTACATCAACGTCTGACTTGCTTTTTAGATTTGGTTAGTTACAAAATTAATGGTAATAAATATTCATAAATGCTATTTTTGATCGACATAGTAACCATCTTGACCGGTTGACCTGTTCCTAGGCGTTGCATGTTAAGCACCTTGGTGCTGGTCCTATATTTTAGAAATTGAGAGGCCAATGCCTCAACACTGGGTCCAACTTATAAATAGAACCCCTAAGTTGCTAAAATTTTCATTATAAGGCCTTTATTTGTAATATGCTTAAGGGTAGTACTACTCTAGGGTATGGTTACTCTTCTCTTATTTATTCTTTATGTAATGCTGCCAGTGCATCAGGGGACCCAAATGAAGAAGTCCTTATACAAAGGGATCCCTAGACTAAAAGAATGATTGAAGGGTTTGTATCAAAAATAGAAATAAGAGACAGCTTACATGCTCTTTAGTCTAGACACAAATCGTCCAAGATGTTAATTGAGCAACTCTAAGATATTGGAGGAGATGTCTCAAAATTAAGAAAAAGGGTGGGAGAAAGTAGAGAAGAAATTTGATTGTCATATGAGTCAGCAGAAACAGTAATTTTCTTACATGAATGAGTTCAAGTCAACACTCATTCAAATATTTGAAAATTATAACTTTAATGCTGGCTCGAGTAGAGTTCCTTTTCATACAACACCTTCTTATCACCTCTATATTAGCACCCCACCAGAGCTAGAAGAAGAGGAGGAGGAGGATGACTATGAGTACTAGGATAGCCTCCCCCCCCGCCCTTTTAATTTATATTTGTATCTTTCTCCTTTTTTATACCATTATAATTTTATTTGTCTCATTTATGTAATAAAATTTAATTTTATATTATTTGTGTACTGGTTGGCTATCTTAAACTTATTTGTAATTTAGATATTTATAATAAGTTAGAAATTTAATTGAATAAAATTTTTAACTTTTAAAAAACTAGACTGAAAATATAGTGCCTCGGCACTAAAAAGTTAGCATCTCAGTGTTGAAGCTAGAAAATCCATCTCCTCTATGCTAGTTGGTGGGACTTAGGTTTAAAATCAAAGAAGACAGTGCATTGATGCTAGCAAGTAGCGCTGTAGCTTATAGGTGGACACATTAGCCTTATGAACCAAGAAGGTGGCGCTGTGGCACTAAGATTCAATACCATAGTGTCAAGATTCAATGTCACAGTGCCAATATTCAGTGCCACAACACTGGGAAGTGGACATTTTAACTCTAAAATCAAAGAAGGCGGCACTGTGGTGCCAAAGATTTAGTGCCACAACACTGGTCACAGCATCTCAATGCCATAAAATAGTGTTGTAACACTACAAAGTGGAGCACTAAGATTCAAAATCTTGAGAGCTCAACACTGTGACACTTGGTATTAAGTTGTGGTGCTACAAGTTAGAAGACTTGATTCTAATGTCATTTTCTTATGTGATTTGAAATTTTTTAGAAATTTTAGCAACATAACGACTTAGCAATGCTTGGTGTTTTCTAGAATCTTTAAACTTAGGGGAAACAAAGTCAGTGCCTAGGCACAGGCGAGGCCATGGCACTAGATTCAAGATGTTCATTTTTTCATCATAATTTATTTATTTAGTTGCAAACATTTTTCCCCTAATGAATGTGTCATGTTGATTGGACATGATGCATTCATTGCTTTCTCCTTGTTTATTTATAATTATATTCAGAATTACAATGGGTAGAAAGAGTATAATATTTAAGTAGTAAATAATCATAATATTCATGTATTGTGAAATAACAAGAGATAGTTGCTAAAAAAAATTTCAGCTATAGGTAATTATTCTGAATTTCTCTAATATAAACAAAAGTAGTATGAGTTTGATAAGCCATAGTATCCTGTTTTCTCATGTATCATGAAGATGCTGAAAGGTTGCTTCCTAGTCATGGACTAATGAAGAGAGAACCATATTGAGAAGCTCAATCTGTGCTCTAGAGAGTTCTCTCTAGTATGATCATAAGGCCTTGAGGCTGTGCTCAAGATCTTGATGGACTAGAGAGGCTTGATACGAATTAGTGTTGAGTGAATTCTCAACATCAGTGAGTATGTCTAATAAGATCTTCTAATAAGTAGTATGTAGTAAGAATAATCCAAAATCAGCTTCTGATCATAGGGACTCCTAAAGCTATAACTCCCCTGTTTCAAGGCCTAAAGTGACAACATAATCTAACAAAGAGTTCACCTTTACACAGAAGCTAGAAAGCTAAAGCAAAATTTCTAAGTCAACACGTAGAAGTAAGTGACATAGAGCTGCCACTTTATGGCATAAACTCTTTGAAGAGCTACAATGTGATAAGCCTGAAGGTCTAGAGTGTATCCTGGAGATGATGCATGAAAGTTCAATACCAGATAAGTGCTTCTAGGCTATATCCCTTATATTAGAAGTAGTGTGGCTATTTGCACAGTAGTTAAGCTCTGTTGAGGATCATCCTGGGTGGCACCCACTATCACCTAAGTCGAGCTTGACAAGAATGATTCACAACTAGTCTTTAAAACACTAGATTCCTTTGTACATGGATATTCTCCAACATGCATATGGTCATCACTAACAGGCTCAGTAGAATGAGAAACTGGGGAAGTCATATTGGCATCTATCGATAATACTAAAGTTTCATCATTCTCTATCCACTCTACTAATGGTTCAACCTCTAATGGTGGATGAAGCATGAATAGAGTTGAATGTTCTTGCCACTCCACATGAAGCAGAAAAGCCCAAGACATTGAAGCTACCTCTAAATACATGAACAGTGGCATTATCTCTGAAGAATGAGTGTCTACTATATCAAGTATCTATGGTAGTCTGTAAATGGGAGTAGCTTGGGTGAGGCTAGTTTAGCTACTCTATTGGGATTGTATCCCTCCAAAATCTCAGACTCATGATGGTGGTAGTAAAGCTAGATAGGTATCAACCTAATGAGATATTTTTTATGCATCTATACTCTAGCTTTGATAGTAATAAGGGCGCTCCTTTGTTAGCAACAAAATCCATGAATTTCTGTCTGAAGCTCTAATGAAGTAAGCTCTAAAAGATGATATGTGAATAATCTAAAATTGATATGTCATGCATGTTGGAATAAATAGAAATGTTTGGATCTGATCTCTATCTAAAGCAACTGTTGTTGTGCTTAGTTGCATAATTAGCAAAAAATGCTACTCTTTGAAGTAAGGAGGTGTCTCAAGATAACTGAAGGCTCCAAAAATATGTGTGTGAATCCATCCATGTACATAATGCTAAGGAACCTCCACAACATAGCAATGTGAGTTAGACATAATGCTCATTCTACTCAATCTATGATACAGGTAGGCTAATGCTATAGGTGGGTTCAATCCTCTCACCATGAGTAAGCATACTAGCCATCAAGAGAATAGAAGGGTGAAAAGTTTGCTGTGACCTAGGAATATGAAGTAGCACATCCATGTGGAAATGAAGGCCACTAAGGATAGCTCTTCGTTGATGCCTCATGCTAAAACATGTTAAATATTGGGTCTTCCTCTAGGCTCAAATCTAGTGTTGAAGGACCCCTCAGGTGAATGAAAGTCTACTAAGAAAGAAATAATAGTAGATCTAGCCTTGGAAAGAGAAGAAAAGATGAGAGTGTTACCAAATACATTATGAGATGGAAAAATCTTAGTAAGAAATATAATCAATAGCTCACAGAAAATCATGTAGTAGAACTCCTCATGGGGAATATCGATGATTAGATGGTTCCATATCTAGCCATGACTATGATTACATGATCCAAGAATTATTAGATCGTGTAGCTAAGTTTAAAAGGTTGCCCAAGCAGAAAGGTTTTAGTGCCAACTACAATAATAGTCTCTTTGGAAAAGGAAAGCAACCAAGATCACACTATGCAAAGAAAAATGATGTGAATACAATATTTACATTCACGATTGACAAAAAGAAAAACTGAGGTGCAGTAACCTCACAACCAGCGCTAACCTCTCGATCGATGGCAAAGCCTATAGAGAATAAGAAAAAAAGGTCAATCTTTAGGAGAAGATGTCTAAACAGTACTCATTCAAAAGAGATTGTACTGCTAAGATCTATAAACATGCTCTAAAATTGGGATTATAATTACCGGAGCCATGTTGGCCAAACCAAGTAGACAAAGTTCATGATCCCAATTTTTGTCCATTTCAATAGGCTTATAAATCACCCAATTGAAGATTATTTTATCTTCAAAGATTGGGTCTATCAAAATGGGGAATTCACTTTTATTAGACATTGTACTGACACACCCTAAGTAGAAAAAGGTGAATAACGTTGTTATAACATGCCCAATCCAAGATGCAACAAATAAAATTGCTGAGCTAGTTGGAACTCATAATATATATAAGAATAAGGGAAAAGCCCCACAAACATAAGAAGAAGAAGGAGGTTGGGAGACCTTCATCTCAAAAAGGACTAAAAGCATGATTAACATTCTTTTAGACATAGAGGGCATCCAGTGGAAGAATTTCGTGGAACCTAAAATGGATCCAAAAAGATTCTTCCCCAACAAGGTGCAATTTTTATATAATACAAAAAAGCAGACAAAAAATAATCAAGCTTCTTCACCAAACCCCATAAATTTAAAAAAAGAGGGAATCTAGAAAGACAAAATGTAAAACACATAAAATGATTAACTTTTTAGAGGAGCAGAAACATCCTCCTCAAAGGCTACTTAAACTCAAAGAATACATGACCCACTTAAAACTTGACACTTAAAATTTTGAAGAAGAAGTTTTGACAGAAACATGTTGTGTCATAAATATTATTGCAGCTTTAATCGACTGTGAGAAAGAGTTGTGCTTTCTTAGAGAAAAGTCTACTAAATGGAAGGTCAAGTTAGGCTCAAAGAAATAACATCTTAAATTAGGAAGAGTTTTTGAGAGGATTGAAAACTTTAAAAATTCTGAAGAAACACAGAATTCAGAGACTCCTTCTGGTAAAGAAGACCAAATAGAAGAAGTAACTCAAGTCCAATTAAGGAGTGGAAAATAAATTTCTCCACCTCCACAATAGAAAGTTAGTGATAAAGAAAAAGAAATTCAAATTAATGAAAATCCCTTACACCCACGACCAACTAAACTTCAAAAGTATATCAAAATAAGAGTAGACTATAAATTCTGGCACGTTTACACAAACTTCCTACTTTATTGAGTATCTATGATTATCTGATATTGTCTAAAGATATACGTGAGACATTAATCAAAGATTTATAAAATCAAGAAAAGTATGAGGCATTCACTGACAGAAAAATGAAAGAGGACTTAACTTGTTAAAAATCAGCAACCATCACATTCAATGATGACAACTTATTGTTAGGGACGACTGAACATAATCAACACCTTTATGTTATAGCTGAAAGAAACTCTATCTGAAAGGATATTGTTCAATCAAGGCATTTCGGTAAATCTCTTAATAGTTAAAACACTTCGAGCACCAGCCTTAAATGCTCATTATCTGGGAAAAAGTACAATATTCCTACAAGGATTTAATGAACAAGAACAACAAAACTTAGGGTCTCTTGTTCTACATGTATGCTTCAAGAAACTTTACATAAATGCAAAATTCCATGTGATCGAAGTCCAAGTTGCTTGCAAAGTGCTCTTGGTAGACTGTGGATTCGTGAATATGGCATAGTACCTTAAACTCTCCATCAATGTATGAAGTATTTTTAAAATGATAAAGAACATCAAATTGATGGAGATATGAATCCAATCTTGATACATGAGATCCAGATCTATGATGATGCAAAGTACTTCATGCCTAAGAAAGTTGAGAAAGTAAATTCCCAAAGCAAGTGGCTCGACCTATCAAACTAATGCTAAAAGGTGATAATTCAAAGGGAAAAAGTACCAGGGAATTAAAGCAACCCAAGGTAATTTTCCTCCTTGGCAGTGATACTGAGGATGATGAAGAGGAGTTAGTACTTTATCAACCAAAGAAAACATTAGCTAGCTAAAAGAAAGAAGATGCTAGTACTAAGAAAGTGATAAAGCAACTATAAGAAACTCATATTTCTTTAATAAATATGCTCGAATCTCAAATCTCCAACAAGGTTATGAAACTAACTACTATACCAAAGGCACATATATAAGCTTAAACAACTTCAAGAAGTGAGGAAATAGAACATCTAAAACTTTCTATGTTCCTCCTAGAAGAGGCTATAATGAACATGAGATTCTTTTTTATAAGACAAAAGAATGAACCCTAAAGCCCACACAAATGTTGTTGGAAGAAGATGATTTTGAAGAAGAAGATATTTCAATAATTATTCCTTAATACTTCTCACTAGCTCTAAAAAAGTTAGTTAAAAACAACATTCAACCAATACAATCAAGCATTCAAGCATAGTTGTTTAAGATGATTTGGCAAGGGGATAATACCCAAAATCCCATAGGATATATAAAGTTCACTACTTGGGGATTAGGATATATTACCTTGACTTATCCTTCAATCAGTTCATGCTATAACATAATGGATAAAGGAAAAACCCCTATGGAAACTACTAATGAATGTAGGAATATTTCAAATAAGAAAATACGAAGAAAAATTAATCATTGATTTTGAGGAGGCCCCAAAGGAATTCAAAAAAAAGGCAATCAAGCCACCATTGATGAACTCCAAGAAATCAAATTGAGTACTAAAGGAAAGCTTAGGCTGACCTTTGTTAGTGCTAACCTCAAGTCAAAAAGATTGGAGGAATTAAAAGCACTACTCTGTAAATATAAAGATTGATTCGCATGGAATTACAGCAAAATGCTAAGCTTATTTCCAGATATGGTTGTACATAAGCTTTCCATTAAACTTGATCTATAACCAATAAAGTAAGCACAAAGGTGAATGTGATTAAAAATTGAAGAGCAAGTAATCGCTGAAACTGAAATGCTCATCGAAGCAAGATTCATCTAGGAAGAAAAATATGTTGATTGGATTGCCAATATTATCACAGTAAGAGAAGAGAACGGGAAAATTAATGTCTGTATTGACTTTAGGGATTTAAATAAATAATGTCCAAAAGATGACTTCTCAATAGCCAATGCAGAACTCATGATTGATAATGCATCAAACTATGATATATTCTTCTTCATGGATGGCTCATCAGGCTATAATCAAATTAAAATGGCTATAAAAGATCAAAAGTATATGTCCTTCTGCACACCAATCAACATATATTGCTATAAAGTAATGCCAGTTGATTTGTAAAATGTTGGTGCTAATAACCTAGATCTTTGCCAACCTTATACATAGATATGTGAAATATTACATTCATAATTTGGTTTTCAAGAGCAAGAAGCAAAGTGAGCACATAAGCTACTTAAGGGTTGTATTCAATAGAATTCAAAGTTTCAACTTAAAAATGAATCCATTAAAATGTGCTTTTGGTGAGACTTTCAAAAAATTTCTAGGCTTTATTGTGTGACATAAAAGGATTGAAATTGATCCCTCTAAAATAAAAGTAATAATGAAAAGGCTAGTGCCTAAGAACATGAAGCAACTACGTTCATTACAAGGCAAATTGGCTTATATTAGAAAGTTCATTTGTAGTCTCTTAGGAAGGTGTCAACCTTTTGCACGATTGATGAAAAAGATGTGCCTTTTATATGGGATGATGCTTGTCAAGAAGTATTTGATAGCATAAATTAATATTTGTTACATCCCTCAATTCTGGCAACACCAATAACAACAAAGTCATTGATATTGTATGCGATAGTCTTAGAAGACTCATTAGGAGCTTTATTAGCTCAAAATAATAAAGATAAAAAAGAAAATGCCCAATACTATATAATTTAATGTCTAATAGGAGCCAAAATAAAATATTCTCCTATTAAGAAGCAATGTATAGCATTGATATTTGCTACTCAGAAACCATAACACTATATGCTATCACATAAAATAACTTTGATATCTAAAGGGAACCCTCTTAAATTCATAATGACTAGACCTACCCTAACTGGTCACTTAGCTAAATGAGCAGTCTTATCACTTCAATTTGATATAATATATGTCCCATAAAAGGCTATAAAAGGGCTAGCTCTGACTGACTTCCTAGTCACTCACCCCTTTCCAGCAAACTCCCCACTCAATGATGAATTGCCTGATGAATAAATTTTTGAAGTGGAAGAAGCTCAACAATCATTAAAATGAGAACTCTATTTTGATGGGGCTTCATCAGTAAAGATAGTTAAATTGCCCAATTTACCCATAGTACATGCCAAAATCGCTTTATATTTGTAACACCTTCTCTGATATTCATATAGCTTAACAAAACCTCGAAACAACAACAAGGCTAACTAGGAAGCATTAATTGTAGGTATAGAGCTAGAAATTAACATGAAAATTAAGAAGCTTTATGTTTATGGGGATTCTCAACTCAAAATTTGACAAATAGTAGGGACGTTCAAGATAAACAAACCTAAATTGGTACATTATTATAAGCACATCTGGGAACTTTTGAAATAAATCTCTGAAGTAACTATTACAAGGGTGTCACATCAAGATAATGGCAAAGCTGACACATTAGCTAATTTGGTTAAAGAAATGACAAGGAGAGTCAAATACAATAATAGTCCAAAGCAAACTAGCATTAGCACCAACCCTCTTGCAAGCCTTTAAAGTTAAAGAAAGTCGAGAGATTTCAATGATAATAAAAGAAGATGACTACTGAGAACCATTCATCATCTATCTTAATGACAACAAATTTCGAAAGGATAAATCAAAGGCTCATCAAATTTCACAAAGAGCTTTACGATATGCTCTTGAGAATGATACATTATATGGACAATCATATGACCAAATGTGGTTATCATGCCTAGGACCAAATGAAGCTGGAAGCTCTAGATCATATAGTAGTTCAAAATGAAATCACAACAGAAAAAAATATCTAAATACACCTTAAAGAGCTAGAAGCTCTAGATGAAACTTGATCACAAGCTGAACAAAATCTACAAATATATAGAGCAAGAATGACCTGAGCTCATGATTGCATGGTCCACCCAAAAAGCTTCAAAGCAAGTGAATTACTATTAGTATGCAGAAGACCTATCATTCCACATCAATGAGTTGGTAGAAAATTTTTGTTCCAAATTGGGAATAACCATTTATTGTTTAAAAAGTATATGAAGGAGGAGCTTATGAGCTTATTAAATCAATGGGTTTATAAATGCAAGAGTCAAAATCAACTCTAAATATATTAAACTAAGGGGTTAATTTTCATTGAAAGTATGAGAAAAATGTACTCATCTCAAAGAAAATCCTGTACCAACAAGGGCAATTTTGTAAGCCTTATAATGCAAGAAATTCTTTATCAAAGAGAAATTCTTTCAAATCGAAGTTGGCATAAATCATGATCCACCATGCCCAAAGGAGCCATATCTAAATTTAAATCAAGATTCATCATGCCCAAAGGATTTAAATTTAAGTTTAAATCAAGATTCATCATGCCCAAAGGGGCTGAATCAGATCCATCATACCCAAAGAGCTCAGATTAGATCCATTATGCCTAAAGGGGTCATATCAGATCCATCATGCCCAAAGGGTTAGATCAGATCCATCAGGTTCAAAAGGGCTGGATCTAAATTTAATTCAAGATCCATCATGCCCAAAGGTGTCAGATTAGATCCATCATGTCCAAAAGGGTTAGATCAAATCCATCATACCCAAAAGGGCCAGGGCTGGATCAGATTTATCATGCCAAAAAGGGTTAGACCTAAATTTAAATTAAATATCTATCATGCCCAAAGGGGACGAATTAGATCCATCATGTCCAAAGGGGCTAGATTTTAACCCAAATTTAGATTCCATAATGCCCAAAAAAGGGCTATATCTAAATCCAAACTTTAGATTCCACCATGTCCAAAGGGGATAGATCTAAATCTAAACTTAAATCCAACATGTCCATATGGATAGAATTTAAGTCTAAATATACCCAAAGGGGTGGGTCTAAACATAAAAAATCTAGGTTTAATATGTTCAACTTAAACTCTATGAAACTATAAAAAATTTGAATCATGAGCTTACAAGCTCAAAACATTTATAAATTCAGATATTATTGCTTTTTATGATGCCTATGAAATTTACGCGCTTCTCTTACAGATTTTCTACTGATTGGCTACAATATTCACTTGAAAAAGGCCAAATGATATGCTTCCTACTAAGCCCAATAAGGACCAAATATGGGCCACTATTGAAGCCCATGATCCACATTCTGCATCAAATTATAGGATCAACTATTATGACATCAGGATATATTATTGGTCAAGAATGATTTTAAGGATTCGTTTGCTTAATCATCATGCATTCTATCTGTTAATTTAGAGCTTCTATTAGGTCATGATCTTACTGATTGGGTGATCAATCTAAAGTTGAGACATAATCACAATGTTCTTTTAAAGAGGATTTCAAATCGCCATAGCTTTAAGGATCATGATGTAGTTCAACCAGTTATAGATACTGCACCTTTTACAATCATAGTCAGAATTTTGGCTTCTCATATTATACTCCATGAGGTTGAAGATTGGGACCCAATTCAGTATCTGGTGGGTGTGTCATCACCTACAAATGTATGGTGACATCCTCAGAAGGGCTAGTATATATCACACAATATACGCATCACTTTTTGACTATAGCCTCCTTCCATTTACTTGGATATGGAGCATAGCAGTTCATTAGGATAGGATCACCAATACCTACTGGATTGACCCACAAGAGATGAAAATTACCTTAGCTAACATGCAGAATATAACATGTCTCCTTATTATAGGCATTCTTTATGAGGAGTGCATGCCTCCATATCATGAGCTCTTCCAACATCAGCTAACTGGTCACCATAGGAGAGGTAGTCATGTATATTTCTTAGGTCTCCATCATGCTCTAGCTCAGTTACTCTAGACATATGGTCTGAGAGTTTCCTTGATTCAACAGTATGTTTTCCTCATTTCATAGGATTAGAGGATCTATTTGATATGGGACTCCATTCAGCTGAAAAGTTATTTAGTGCCAGATTCGAGCTAGAAGGAAGAGTCAATTTTTTGGTGAATATTAGCATAGGATGTAGATGAGGAGCTATCTTTAGTGGCTTTCTTTGCCACTTGGTTATGCTATTTCATATTTCTAGGGCACAATAGACTTTTTTGTTCATCCAATCTCTTGATGGCCATTTGGCTTGCTTGTTGCAAGAAGATAGCACTAGCACTAGCATCACTAGCTTACTTATATCTTAGATTAGGTAGAGTGAGAGTGATGACTGACTCACGGTGCTACAACATAGATGCTCTTTGGTACTACTTACATGGATGGATTCATGCACATATATTAGAAGATTTCAGTTGTCTTGAGACACCACCCTATTTTATAGAATAGTATTTCCCTATTATCATGCAGTTTAGTAGGGCTACAGTCATCTTAGATAGAGATCATATCTAGAGCTTCATGTTTGCTCCATCATGCATGATGGATCATTTTTAGATCATTCATCCTTTCATAATCTGCCTGCTCAGATCTTGGGACATATTGTCTCATTGATAGAGGGATGCCATTATTATTAAGGACATATATATATATATATATATATATATATATATATATATATATATATATATGCATAGCAGAATATCTTATTGGATTGAGACCTGCTTGGCTTTGCTACTAGCATCATGAATCCATGATATTGGAGGGATACAATCCCAACAGGGTGGCTAAAAATTATGGCTTCACTCAAGCTATGCCTGTATATGGACTACCACAGATATTGGATATAGCAGATACTCATTCCATGGGGATGCTCTCAGTCCATGTTCATTTAGCTCCAGTGTTAATAGCATGGGCTTTCTTACTTTGCTTAGGGATTGGTTTGGGTTTCTATGTAGCTTCACAAGAGACTTACAAGAGTTAGTCACATATGGTTACTATGGATCCACCATATATACTCTTCCTTCTTGAAGCTAGGCTTCTGTATATATAGTAATAGATTAAGGAGAGCTAGATCTATGCAACACTTGCATTCCCCCAACACTTGACTCATGCTCCTAAGAGATCATCAAATGAGCTAGAAGTAGTCGGAAGCAATGATGAAAGGCTTCACCAACTCAAGAGAGATATGATAGAGATATTCAAAGTCTCATGAAAATTGGTCATGACATGGGAGTAGCAGAGATAGATGAGCTTGCTTATATTCCTGTCTCGCTAATAGTAGCTGAGCCACCTGCAGGATAGATGGATAGTGATGTCACACTAGTATTATCTAGACACTAGTGCTACTTTGCTAACATCTACTTAGCCTGTCAGTAATGACCATATGCATATTGAAGAAGGCCCACATACAGAAGAATTTGGCACTCTGATGATTAACCATGAGCTACTTTTGTAAAAATCAACTTGAGTGATAGTGAGTGCCACTCAAGATGATTCCTTAGATGTTGATTCCTGTATAGAGAGTCATCATATTCTTAGCTCGAGAGATACAACTCAAAGACTATATGGTATGGAGATCTCATGCTTCATTTGCAAGATACACCCCAGGCTCTCAAATTCATTACACTATGGTTCTTCAAAGATCCTATGTGATATAGTGATGGCATTACATCATCTACTTCTGAGTGTTGACCCGAAAGTCTTGCTAGAGCTTTTTAGCTTCTGTGTGGAAGCAAACTCTTTATTCGATTATGCTTTCACCTTGGGTCTTGAAGCTTTGGGAATCCCTATGTAGAGATGTTGAGTTTGGGATATTCTCATTATATAATACTTATAAGGATATCTTGTTAGATATAATTACTACTATAGAGACCTCACTCAGCACCACTTCACATCAAGTTTCTCTAGTTAGCCAAGACCTCGAGCATAGTCTCAGAGCTTTGAGATCCTACCACAGAGAGCAATTTAGTGCATAGATTGAACTCTTCGATATATTTTTTGAATTGAGAGAATTAGATAAGGAGATAATATCTATTCAAAAGGAGATCTATGGTTAGATAAACTATCATAGCTAGAGAGGAGGACTACTCATAGATGCTTATTCTATTCTTTTCCCTGGTGCAGCTGGGCCATCCTGGACTTGAACCAGAGACCTGTGAAGTAAATCATCACACCTACAATCCAACCAATTGGGAGAGAATTAATAGATTCTTTTTTGGGAGTGATTCATCCTTCCCGAACGTAGCATACAACTCCCCATTCTACTGCGCTCTTCGAGTGTGCTTGTTCCCCCTTCTCCCTTACCATGGCAAGTCTTTGTGAAATCACTCCGATGAGAAGAAAAAAGAAAGCATTAAGAGAACCTCCTGGCCCAACCCTAAACACTATAGGATCCTTTAAAACCTGTTCATACCATTTCAAGTCAAGAGATAGATAAAAAGACACATCCCATTGCACTGGGGAGCACTGTAGTGGGAGGGGTCAAAACCAAGAAGTGAGTCGAGCATTCTTCTTATGTTATGGCTAGATCCAATCTCCTGGTCCCTGCGAAAAGGAAAAAGAATTTCACGTTCTTCCTTTCGGGAAGGGAGGATTCAGGAAATCCTATTGATTGAGGTGATCAAACTTTAGTAGCTTTTTCCTCATTAGTACATGATTAGGAAGCCACCCTTCAGCATCTCCATGAAGCTAGGGAGAGGCAATCTACTATAGCCTACAGGGCTCACACAACCTCTGCATATATAAACGAAATCTAGGCTAAATATTTGTAGCTGCAAACTCATTATGTCACTGTAATATATGATCAATGAAAAGTTATTAGAGGTTTTAAAATATTATATATTTTCTCTTCTCATTATATTAATTCATATAATCATCAATAAATAAATAGGGAAAAAATTGAATGTATCATGTCCAATCGACATGACACATTCACTCTCTACACAGGTGAGATCAATCCCCTAAGTTCTTCTCCCTCTTCCACTCACTCTCTCTAGTCTTCTTGCCTTATTTTTGCTCCTAGAGCATTTGTACCCTCTACAGGCACATGTTTTGCCACTATAAGAGCAATCTTCCATCTACTCTAGGTAAAAGATTTTTAGAAATGGTTCTTTTATGCAAATTTTCTTTCTGAAAAGTAAAGTTAAAGGTTCCACCATCGATCTTTGGTCTTGTGAGAAAGTAAGTGTGCCTCCATTGATCTTGGATCTAGAGTAAAAAAGAACACCCCCTATGACTAAAATTTCTACTTTTGAATGTTGAAAACCTCTGTTATTGAACTTGGTTCTAGCATGAGAAGAACACCTTATTCGATTGATCTTAGACCTGAAATAAGGGAGAAGAGTGTGTTTGCACTAAAAATAAAAAAAATCTAGCACTACTAAGGAAATATGCTACCAAATTTTCATAAAAAAGAACCATTAAAACCCTTAAGAATTTGGTTTAAAGTGGGATTCCCATCCCGTGGCTCCGTAATGCTGTGGTATAGCATCGAGGTGCTACGCTCTTCGGAATGAAATCTTGAATGCTCTGTTCCATAGCACCAATGTAATAAAAATTGTGTTCTGTGCTACCAAGCTCTCCAATTTTGGTATCATTTTTATGACATTGTGGTGCTATATTTCAATGTTGTAGCACTAAACCCCAATTTTCAAATCTTTAAAACAATGCCATAATGCTATTCATGCAGCGTTGAGGTGCTTTATCTTGAAATTCTCCTTTTCACCGTTGAACTTAGTTTTGACATAAAATAATATCCTTCCTCTGTTGATCTTGGATCTAGAATAACAAAAATTGCATCGTGGCATTATAGGCCTATCACCAAGATGCTACATCCTTAGGAAAATTAAGCTTATGCAAGCATCCCACAATACCATGGTGTTGGTATCCTAGCACCAAGGCATTGTGTTCTCAGAATTGACACCCAATTAATAATATTAAACCATTCATATCATAATATAAATTATACCTATAGTGCCATGATTTTATAAATATAATGCCGAGGGGCAGTATCCTCAAGAAAATTAAGCTTAGGCAGGCATCTTATAGTGCCATGACACTGGTATCCCAGCGCTGAGGCACTATGTTTTCGGATTGAACACCCAATTGATTATTTTAAGGAATTCATATCATAATCCAAATTATATCCACAACTTCGTGGTACTACAAATATAGTGTCGAGGCGTTGAGCTCTTAGGTTCTGAATCAATTATTTTCAGCTTAATAATGTAGAGGCATTAGTTCACTAGTGTTGAGGCATTGAGCTCTGATGTTGAGCAGATATTTATTACTCTTAAAAATTTTAAATCTTGGAGCATTCCATAGTGACAAACACAAAGGTGTAGAAATGAAGAAAATACATCTTTATTAAATAAAAAAAAATTATTACAAAAAATTATCATAATGAAAAAAAAAAAAAAGGATAAATAAAAAATGAAAGGAAAAAAAGAGGAAACTAGTAGTCATAATCATCTTTTTCTCCTTTTGCTTCTAACTCTAGTGAGGTAGCTACATAAGGGGATATTGAGGCACAACACAAAAAGAAGCTTGACTAGGATCCTCAATGGCATAATTTCTAAACATATAGACTAGTGCCGTATTAAATTGGGTCATATAAGAAAACTATTTTTGTTGATGATCCATAATTTCTCAACAAATAGCCCTGTAGCTTCTCTCACTCACCTCTCTCCTTAAATCTGAGATTTGTTTGTTTAAGGTTTAGAAGATCGGGGTCGAGGTCACATATGAGCTCTCACCCACTTCACACCTCAAACCGAACCCCTCAATAAGTCTTTTCGTAAGAGGAGCCTTTTGAATAAGTAGTTTTTCATCAAGCTCCTCTAATGCACTCGCTACAGTGCATAAATCATAAATAAGAGAGGGATGTTCATACCCTAAAGTAGTACTACCCCTAAGCATATTACAAATAGAATTATAAATAATCTTCCATATATAAATCCCTTTTGAATTACAAAATTCAAAATAAGCCTATCCTTGGTCACATCACTGATATTACCATTGGGCATTAGCTTGATAGAAATAAAATAGTGCCAAGACTTAGATTCTGCCATTAGGCTGGTAGTAGAAAAGTTAATAATTCTTTTCTTCCATCTTTTTCACTAGACGTTGGCATTTCTACTAGTGAGAAAAGAAAATATTTCATCAAAATTTGGGTGCTCATTATAATAGGAAAGATATTGATCATATGCCACATTTGGCAATTCTTAATATACATTGATGGCAGTGCTATCAAAATTTATCAATTTTTTTGATCGAAGACTTTATTGTTCTGGTGCTCCCTCCCATTTTGGTGAAGAACTCTCTCACCATGGGGTCAATGCAAAAGCTGCTCTCATAGGCCAGCTTCATCCAACCACATTCATTGATCACCCCTTCTAGTCTCCCACATGTGTGGTAGAACTTCCTTTCTAGGATAAGATGCTTGTGGGTGAGGGCAAGTTGATATCTCTCTTTAGCTTTCATTTTAACAAACATGTTAGCCTCACTCGAAGTTGGCCTCTTCTTGCTAATGAACCTTTTGAGCAACATGGTTTCTTTAACTTTAAGAGAAAGCTAAGAGAGAAATAGAGATGATGGATCTATAGAGAGAAGAACTACAAAAAATTTTTTTTTCACAAAACTAGGCATCTATTTGTAAATCAAGCATAGCGCCGTGAAGCCACATTTGAGCATCTTAGGATCATGTCATCAAAGACCCCTATATTCCACCCAAGCTATTTAGGTTGGATTAATCCATTGAAGGCATCATCCTAATACATAGATAGAAAGAAATAAGTCCCTAAGTAGGCATTTTCTTTGAAAAATGAGGATATGAATAAGTCATGAAGACCCCTTTCTTGCCAACTAGGCTAGGAATAAGTCATGAAGACCCCTTTCTTGCCAAGTAGACTACTTAAGCAAGGAATAAGTCATGAAGAACCCTATCATATTAGCCAAAATTTGAGATTTAGGAACAAGTCATTTAGACACTTTCTTATTAGGGCTACTTAAGAAGGAATTATATCAAGAAGGCCTCTTCTTAATAGCCAATCATAAAAGAGTAAGTCCCTTAGTAGGCTTCCTTATAAGGATAGGATAAAGTCATTTAAACCACTTTCTTTTTCATGTTACCAAGGTTGGAATTAAGCCATTGAAGGCCCCTTCCTGTTAGCTGAGCTTCATGAGAATAGGATCCAAGTTCTTGTGACTCCTTTTCTATTACAAAAAAAAACCTAAAGAATGAAAATAAGCCATTAAAGGCCCCATTCTTATGGACTACTCAAACCAGGAATTAAGTCCATATGACCCTTGCTTAGTAGTTAAAATGTTGAGGTTTAGGATTAAGCTATTTAATCCCCTTTTCCCCAGCTTAGTTATTTAGGTTGGAATCAAGTCTTCAAAAACCCCTTCTTAATAGCTAACCATATAAGGGTAAATCCCCTAGTGGTATCTTTCCTTAGTAAAAACATAATGTAAATGTCCATATTGGCATCCTTTCCAACTACTATTCTCAAATTGGAGTAAGTCCCTTGAAGGCATCTTCTTTGAGTATAATGATTGTATTAGGATAGACCCTCCTTCGGATCCACTCCTAATGACATCCCTATTCCCCTTAGAACTTAGTGAATTTAAGTTCTTAAGAATGAATCATTTCAAAACAAATTTAGGCATACATATTCCTATCATTCATAATCAAATTCAAAGCATAAATTGAAATCAAAATCAAACCCAAAAATCAAAATTTTAAATTGGAACTCCTCCAAGCCTATGCTTGTAGTGTTGACTAATTTATCAACACCAATATGTGCAGTGTAGTCTAACCAATCCACCACACATATTGGGGGTCCATTTGTTGATCTAATTTTTGGATGAGATTAACATCAATTCTAAAATTAGTAATTAGGATGTTTTAATCCTAGATAGGAATCTCGTCATTAAGTGCTCAGGACACTATACCTAGTGACATAGTGCACCTTCCTTCGATTTTATCTAACCTAATGGGCTTAGGTAGACTTGACCCAAATTTTAAATTTGGATTAGATAAAATAAAATCCAAATAAATCAAAATGAAATCAAATTAAAACAAATAAATGAATCCAAAACTAAAACAAAGTCAAATCTAGTCAACCCATTTGACATAACTTTGACTTAGGTGGGTCCCACAAAGTTAAAGCTCAACCCACCAAAATTTGACTAAATAAAATCATTCCACCTATTCCAAATGATCAAATAAACATATTTAATCATGAATCTAATAAAATTTAAAATTATTTAGGCCTTAGGTTAATTAGACCACTTAGTCTAAATGAACCTAAATGGGTCTAATTAGGTTCAAACCCAATTCAAATTGAAATCAACTTAATTTGATTGCTCAAAATCATTTGGAAATGATAATCAAATATAATCCAACCCATCATTGAGTCTAACCTATTCAAATTGGTCATTTGACCTAAATGAAACCCACGCTTAACTCATTAAGCCCACTTTGGGACAAATGGGTTCAAATTGAAATGAAATCAACCACTCCAAATCATTTCAACATATGATCAAGCATGATTGGAGTCCAAACAAAATTCAATTATGTCAAATAGGTCATTTAGATCCAATTGGAATCAAGCTTAACCCATTATGCCAATTTTGGGTCAAATGGGTTCAATTTGAAATCCACTTAAAATTAAATAAAATTAATCACTCCAAATCATTTCACACATGTGATTAAACATAATTGGTGTGTGAACATAATTTAATTGAGTTAAATTTGGTCATTTGACTCAATAAAATCCAACTTAACCCATTTTAACTTGTAATTGGACTAAACCCTCATGTGGCATGGATTAAGTCAATTCCTAATCATCCAATGGACAATCAAGGATGATTGGAACCATAAATAAATCCAAAAGGAAATAAGTGGAGATTTTTGACCAAGTAATGATGCCAGGTAGATTCCTTCTCTTTCCATCATCCAAATTCCTTGAATTTTATCCAAGTGACTTTTGACCTTAGACCACCTTAAGGAGAATGGTTCCAAGGCTGAAAATTCAAGGGATCAACCCTCAAGCCAAAGGAGAATTGGCTTCCTCTATGAGGGAAGAAAAAATGGAGCAAAAGGAGATGTCTATGAAACCAAGTTCTCGGCTAAGGAAGGAAAAGAGAGGAGATGCCCTCCTCCCTTCCAATATTCTATCCAAACATACTTATATGACCAAGGGGGATAAACCCTTTGCCTGATCCTCCTACCGCTGGTGGCCAGATTCCAACCACCTAGAAGGCAAAATACATGGCTCTTAGCCATGTATGGAAAGATAGGGAGAACCTTTCCCCTCCCTCTTTTCATTCCAAATTACTCACAAAGGAAATAGAAGAAGAATTTGATCATTCCCTTGGCCCCTCGCTGCTAGCAAGCCAGAATTCGATCAAATTAGGTGGCCATCAAGTGGCCTTTAATGGAAAAGTTCTAGAGAGAGTGTCTCACCTCCAATTGAATGTTCCAACACATTCTAGAGGTTGAGGTGACCTCAAAAGAATCCCCACCATGACCTCTCTTTGCTGACGAGCCAGAGAATGACCAAACCCGATGGAAAATGGCCATATGTTGGTCTCCAAGGCATTTGGCTGGGAGAAAAGCCACCAAATCATGTCCACAACTTCATCACATTGAGGTAAATGTGTTTAAGTCAATCCCACCACCAAAGATTACAAAATCGAGGTATGCTTCACCATCAACCTTAATAGCATTCAGATTTGGTCCTTTGTGAAACAAATTTGATCTCCATAGGATGAAACTATATAGATTGATTGTAAATTGATCCTTGACCATTTTGTAATCAAAATCATGTCAAAATAGGCCTTGGATCATCAAAAATTATTGAATTTGATAGACGCATCCGCCTCTCGCCGGAGACATTCAAGAAATGATCTCCGTTGCCTGATCCTTCTATTTGGAATGAATGACAGTGATCAAGCCAGATATTCTAATAAATCACCTTAAGGAGACCATGGAACAAATTAAGACTATTCGATCTTTGATCAGATGGTCGAGATCCATCTCGCGTGGCGTTGCTTTTGACGTGGCTGCCACACAGAATCTACATGGACCAATGATGCACACCACACGATAAAGGCACCACATTGGCACAACCATTTTAAAATGGAAAATCACCTTTTTAGTTAATTAAAAAATCATTGAAAATTCCTAAAAATTCAAAATTTCATAGAAAATAAAATATAAATCCAAAAAAATTCAAACTTGGGCTCTATGGATTCCTCTTGATGAGAGGAATCTATTAAAATTAAAATCTCCAAATTATGTGGGGGTATTGTTTCCTTAATTTGAGTTTGAATGAAATCAATCAAACCTTATTAATCACAAACTATTAATCCAATTAAAATGAACTTTGGGGAACTGAAATTGAGGTTAAAACACACCTCAAAAATGTTTTTCATGAATTATTACAATATAATTCAAGATATATTAAATTTCAATTCCTAAACTTCCATTTTAATTAATAAATTAAAATTAAATGAAATAAATCATAAAAATAAATCAAACAACTTCAAGTCAACATAACGAACCTTAATGGACTTACATACACTAATGAAACTCATTGGAACTTAATAAATCATAAAATTGCTTAATTTGGTAATTAATTGAATTAAATAACTCAAATAATTAACCCAAACTTAAATAAATCATAATAAATCAATGAAAATTCCAAAAATTATGAATGAACCCTCTTTGGAAACATCTTTTAGAGAGTAATGAAGGAAAAATAAAACCGCCAACTAATCCTCATTAAATTAGGCTTAATTTAGGTTTTAATGAAATAGTTGAAATCTTAATTACATCTTAATTATGAATATGATTAAAATGAAATTTTAGAAATAAGAAATTGGCATGAAGCCCCACTTGCCATAAAAATTTCAAACCCAATTGTGTTTTGAATTGGGAATTATCAAATTTCCTAATCTCTAGATCAATATAAATAAAATAATAAAATAAAAAATTCATAAAGTAACTTGAAATAATCTTTATTGACATCAAAAACACTTTGGATAATTCTTCAACATCCTAAATCAAAGGAATTGATCACTTCCATACTTAAGGATTAATGAAACTAATAATGAAATATTAATCTTAATTAAACTTTAAACTAATGAACTCATAATCAAATAATTTAATGAAACCTTAATCCACAATCAATGTAACCTAAGGATGGGTTAATAAATTAACCTAAGTGCCTTAGGTTAACATAAATCAATCCAAATGAAACATAATTCAACAGACCTAAAAATAACTCAAACTAAAACATTAATGCAAACAAATATTAAACCAATTCAAACCAAATCAAATCAAATTAAAAGAATAAATTAAATCAAGAATGAGAGTCAAATTAAATCAAAATAAATAAAATCAAGAATCAAATTCCAAAGACAAAATTAAAACATTAATCCAAAATCCAAACTAAATTCAAACCTAATTCATCATATAATACTAAAAGGATTAATTAAGATACTTAAAGATATTAGTTAAACCTTTGGGATGAATCTTCATCTTAGGATGAACGTTTCATTCCATTAGGGGGTTAGAATGTTGAATAGAATGGGTTCCACACAAAAGTGGAATTTATTCTACTCTTCATTCTTGAAAACCTAAACTTGACTTTAACAAAATAAAAGTGAACATGAATGTGAAAAATAATCATTAAATCATTTGAATTGAAACCATCCAAAGGTAAAATTCAAACAAACTCTAAATCCAAATTGAAACTTGAACTAAAAAGGCCTAGCAAAGTCTTGTTACACAAGCATATTTTTTTTACACACTAGATCATTAGGTCACGGACCCCAGACTTAGGTTATGTTCTGTGATTCTTTATGATATTTTATATTGTATTGTGATGTGCTTCACATATCTTTGGGGTGTACTATTTTAGACTGCATGTCTAGGATAGTTTGCCCGTTAGATTGGATGATAGAACCTTCCTTTTAGAACTAACATTGTCTTTTGAAGGGGGCTATGCTAGAAAGGACTACTATCATAAATAAATTAAAATGTTATTTTCTTTTAGGTGTGCTTAAGTCATTAAGCATAGCCTAATAGGACCGGTGGGCTTAGCAAGCAGCTAATGCAAAGCCCATATATTTGTTAAATATAACTGCTCTATGCTATTTGTATTTTCCTGACATCTGTTTTGTAGGGCTTAGGATTTATTATTGAACTGAAAATATAAATTTGAGCTTAAAATTAGGTTAGGATCTATGGGGTCTAGGATTAACAAGATCTGACCTTACTGGAAGATAGGTATAGTGGTCTTCTGTGAAGCCGTATGGAAGTCCCTAAAGAAGGAGACAATCTTGGAAAAAAGACCCATAGATCTAAACTTATAGTTTTAGAGCTATATAAGGGTAAAGCTTGGCTGCCCATTTATTTTTTCTTCCGGGGTGTACATCGGTACCTGACCGATTAGCATTTCTTTAATTAAATAAGCTTGATTTATTTTGAGTGTACAATAGAATCAACTTGCTTTTGTGATGAATGGCTGGACGTAGGCTCATAGAAAAAAATTAAATTTTCTACCTAATTAAATCTAATCAATTCAAACATAAGAATAATGAAATTCAAAACTCTATATAAATGAAAGCCCAAGGAGTAACTTAAAAATCAATTAGAAATAAATTAATGTTGAAAATCAAGCAATCATATTGCTTTAACTCTTGAATTGGGAAACTTTACCCATTACACATAAGGGGCATCAGATATGTGAGGATGATCACCTTCTTGGGGAAGTTTGCCTTTCATTTTTGATTTGGCCCATGACTTTGTTCTAATTACATACCATGTAAGCATAAATTGCATACCCATGGCTTAAAATGATCATTGAGTCAAAATGTGCATTAGTTAGTGCATTTTATACCCTACGTGATCTTAGGGATTAGGGAGTGAGTCTAGGATTCTTAAGATTCCTTTCCTAAAAAGACAACAGCTTAGCCATCTTACAAACATAAGACTTAGCTTCATGAAATTAAAATGCGATAAAGTAGTGTTAGTTGGCAACCCTTCTGCATGTTGTAAGTCTAGAAGAGTCAGGGATAGGTTTGTTTTCAAGTGAATAACCAATAATTCCTAAAATGGAACTAGGTCAAACATCTGACTTGAGTTTGGAGAAAATTGTAGACTTAGGTTCTAAAGCATCTTCCTCAGAGTAAGTCTTCAACCCTAGGCATTTTTGTAATCTTGTGCTGCTAGAATCTAAGCCCTAGACATCTAAAAAAATATTAACTCAAAATCTAAATTAAATTTCAAAATTCAAAGCCCAATGAAAGGAGGTCGTTCATGTTCTGTTGGTAGAAATTTCCTATGATGTTCTGAGAAGTCAGATTTATTTCTTCAATCAACACAGAGTAACTTCTCCTTGGCGTTGTACATAATGTGGGGTTTGCTGGAGCTTCTCTCTCTATGGCAGGAGGTGGTTGGTGGTCACCTCCTCCTTGGGACAAGTTGGTGGGCAAGGGTGGACTGGATGGCGAAGGTAGTGAGCTCGTAAGGATCTAGGGATGGACATGGAAGAAAATCTGCTCGCCGCTCCTCTTGACCAATGGAACAAGGGAATACCAAGTTCTGAGGGAATGGCAAGGAACGTCCGGCTATTATAAGGGAAGGTTATTGACTGCAACTCTTCCTCAGCTGGGATCGGGAAAAATCCAAAGGGTAGTGGAGATAACCTCTAGCAATGGACGAGCAAGGATAGAGCCTAGTTTGCCATAGGTCTTGGAGTGAATCTCTTAAAATTCGCTCAATCCCCAGTCAAAATCAAGGATCGATAATCAGGTGGAGTATTCTCTAACACTACAAGCACTACCCCAAAGTCCTTAGCTTTTCACCTTGAGGCTGAATTGATCAGTAGAGGATGAGCTCGATAATGGAATTAGAGTGTGTTGCTGCAGCTAATGAGAACTCAGGTATGCTCAAATCTATGTTGGTTGATTTAACTCAAAGGGTGGGTAGACCAAATAGTTTGAATGTCGTGTATGAGGATAGCAATGCCAGACTCCCAGGTATTTTTGGGGTGGTTAAAGGAGATCTAGACATGACTGATTGTAGTGAATTTGAGCAGCACACATAAGCTGCTTGCTATAATACCCCAACAGCAGCTAATGCTCAGGATGGCAGCACAATCCATAGAGAACTTATGCATTATGGAAAGGACAACTTGGAGAATTCAAAAGAACCCAACTCCGGTGCGAAGAAGACTGATAATTCACCATCTTACATGGGGAGGAATGGCTCGGACAAGGCATCCAAGTCTGGACAGCACTCTGGATAGTAAATTGGACAGTAGAACCCTTGGAAATGCAAAGAGTCTGTGTAGCTGAACAAGGTGGATTCTGGCTCAGTCTTTGTAGGGGCTGTGGAAGAGAATCAGATTAGATTGGAAAGGGCCTTGGTTGGCAAGCTCTTGGGCAAAAGACTACCCTTCCATTTCCTTCACAATTATCTTCTAAGGAAATGAAACCAATGGGGTAATTTTAAGCTCATCATGGTGGCTCTGAATTGCTTTGTTTGTATTTTTGACACTTCAAAAGCTCGTGAAGATGTTCTTATGAACAGGCGATGGTTCTTGGATCAGAATGTCATCAGAATGGATAAATGGACTCTAAATTTTGCACCAAAATCGCTCCATGGATTATCATCACCTATTTGGGTTCGCTTGATCTTCCTCTCCTATATTGGGACAACAATAATATTGTCCGTGTTTCTTCCTTCATAGGAGAACCACTATGGGTTGATAATTAAACCAATTCTTGGGGGAAAAGTTTGTATGCAAGAGTTTGCAGTTGCATCAATTTGTCAAAGAAACTCCATGTTGGAGTTTAAATTAAGGGACTGAATGGCCGCTTTTTTCAGCCAGTGGAATACAAAGGCATAACACAACTATATTTCAGCAGTGGAATGGTTGGCCATAAGGTCGATTCTTGCCCAAAGCTTGGTGGAACTTATTATAATAGCACAAAGAGTAGTCATGGCACCCACCTTCATGCTGCGGAGGCTAACAACAAACCCAAGAGCACTCAGGCTACTGTCCAAGGCATTCATGGTAGTAAACTTTAGTCTTTTGAAGTGGGAGAGTGTAGCCATTCTACGGATCTAGGCACCCCTTCAAGAAATCCTGTAGACAGGGATACTTGCAGGCTGAATGTGGACAACAACCCAGATGTGGATCTAAGCAATACACCTGCTAAAAATCTGTAGTCCTTTCCTCCTAATAAATAGCAAGCAAACCCCACTTTGTCCAAGACAATCGCTGGTAATGCATAATTCTTACATGAGGATGAGTATGGACCTTGGGTCCTTATTACAAGAAGGAAGAATAGGCCTAATCGGGACCCCAAAGTCACTATAAAAGTAGTAACAGAGGCGAAGGGGCAGTAGCAGTAACCTAATTTGGAGCAAACTAAGGGCAAGAGGGCTGAATAGAACCACCATCAGGATAACCATCCACATGAAGGTGGCAACCATGATCCAACACTCCTACCTGAAGCTTCCAGCACACCCATCTTCCAAGCTACCATGATTGGACAAAATTTGTTGAAACCTCCAAAGAAGACCTCTTTTAATAAGAGTAAAAGTGGCAAACAATGGGTTATGAAAGCCCGCCTTGGAAGGGAAATCAATTAGCTTGGACCTATTGAAATTCTCTCAAAGAAGAGGGAAAAGGTAATTATTGAACTCACAGGCAGTGGCGACATGTCCCCTATGGATGCTTAATGTCCTCCATTCTTTTCTGGAACTGTATGGGTGCTCGTAAGCAAACAACGGGCAACTACCTATGCCACCTTATTGGTGGCGATAACCTTTGCATGATTGGGCTATTGGAAACTAGAATTTGGCAAAGTAGCAGAAAGGAGGTGGATAAGCTGGCCGATAACAATTGGGACTATCTTTTCCATCCCTCCAATGGGAAATCAGGAGGTATAATCATTTTATGGCATAGGGAGTTGATGGATTTCACTCCAATCATGGTTTGATCGATTATGATGGAAAAGTCAGTTCAAAACACAATGTGGATGCTTGGGTTTATGCTAATAATGACTATCATATCAGAAGATCCTTATGGAAAACTATTGAGACCAATATGGACACTTTGCTGCCAACTATTGTAGGTGGAGACTTCAACTACATCTTGTCCCAAATAACAAGAAAGGAGGGAAGAAATTCACTTACTCTCAAGAGATGAAGGATTTGGAGGATTTCATGATTTCTTCTAACCTTCATGAGCTTGACTTTGTTGGTCCAAGATTTACTTGGACTAAAATATGGATGGGAGGAGTAAAATCTTGGTTCACTTGGTTTGGGTCCTTGTCAATCCGCTTACCTCCAACTTGCATGGGGATGTCAAAGTCCACCACTTAGCCCAAATTGCTTCAGATCATAGCCTGATCTTACTCCAAATCTGCCCTAATAGAGAAGGAAACTCCAATAGCTAGATGAAATTTGAAGATACTTGGTTATCCTATCCCATGGCTTGGAAGATTATTTGGAAAACTTGGAACAAACTAGATTTTGGTACCAAAGCTGCTATCCTTGAATGAAAAAAGCACCCAAACACTGAAAGCTCTACATTATTAGAGAAAAAATAAACTAAGGGATGTCACCACTATCAAAGGTAAGCTTGAAAAGGATATTGTTGAACTTTAGATTGCTAAATGCTCGGCTTCTAGGCTCTCAACCGAACAAGACAGCACCCTTAGATCAAAAGTTATTGAGCTGAATTCCACCTTGGCTCGGCTGAACTCCTCATGGAAGCAACGAGCTAAAATCAAGTGGCTTCATGAGGGGGATGAGAACACACGCTTCTTCCATACCGTTGCCTCCTTCAAGCACAGAAGTACTAAGATTGATCGAATAAAGTTGGCTGATGGGAATTTCTTCAACAATGTGAAGGCTATCTCCTCCACCTTCATCTCATTCTTCCAACACAAATGAAGGGAGGGGGAGGTTTCTCTTGAGGATTGGCCTACTCCACCAAGAAACCAACATGTTCCTATCGATATCAGGCCTCTTCTTGATGCTAAAATTTTTGACCAAGAGATCTAGGAGGCCGTTCAATCCATGGGGACTACTAGAGCACTGGGGGTGGATGGAATCACTTCCTCCTTCTACAAGAATTTTTGGCACTATGTGGGGGCGGATGTATCAAATTCTATTTGAGAATTGTTCAATAGTGGGCAAATGGTGGATTCTTGGAAGGAAACTATTATTGTGCTGATCCCAAAAGTCAATGGAGCAAATTATCTGGCTAGATTCTGACCCATCAGCTTATGCAAAACCATCTACAAGCTAGTTAGAAAAATCATTATAAATAGATTGAAGAATGTCCTCCCTTCTCTAATTTCTAAGGAACAAGGGGCATTTGTTCCTCAAAGAGCCATCTCCCACCATTGTCTACTTGCTTAAGAAGTCATAAACAACTTCCAACACTCAACCTCCAAATCAGGCTTCATGGCTATCAAAATTGATATGGAATAAGCCTATGACAGTATGAGCAAAAAAATATTGGGAAAAATGCTGCTTCTTATGGGGTTCCCTACAAAATTTAGCAATTAGGTTCTCCAATGTGTCACCCAGCCAAGGTTTTCTATTCTCCTAAATAGACAAAGGACTGAATGGATCGATGTAGAATGTGGTTTTCGCCAAGGGTGCCCTCTATCACCATATCTATTTATTTTGTGCTCTAAGCTTCTTACCTTGGCTTTCAAATAACATGGAAACAACTTGGGTATGCTAATAGATAATGCAGGGACTTGCATGTCACACCTCTTATATGCTGATGACATCCTTATTACATCCCCCGCTTCCATAGCCAATACCAAGAGCATATTTGGCGTTCTCCAAAGGTGCTGTGCATGGACAGGATAATAGATCAACACCTCCAAATCTATTATTATGTTCATCAAAGTAGCTCCAAGATGGAAAACCTACCAAATAGCTCGTTTCATAGGCTTTACTAAAGTCAAAGAGATGGGACTATCTTGGGCTTAAACTTGCCATGTGAAGGCTATATAAATCTGATCACACCATATTGATCCAAAAAGCCAAGACCAAGATCATTATTTGAGGAACCAGACACCTCTCTATGGCTGACCATGCGATGTAGAACATCATGAGAATCCAAAAATTAGAGCTCAAGAACAATTTATAAGATCTCAAGTGAAAGCCCAAGAAAATTCAAGAAAGAAGAAGGCTTAGCCCATTAGCCTACTAAGGCCCATTTTATGATTTCATCTTTTTTATTTAAGTAATTTTTAATTTTCTTCTAGAAACCCTATGTTTGAAATTTTAAATTTAAAAATTCAAAGCATTACATGTGAGGTGGTTGAATCCACATAAAATAAAAGTATGTGAAATGGGTGGATGGCATAAAATAATGAGGCAATTTAATGCTTCACATTAATGTGGTCACCCACCATTCCCTCCATGTTTTGAATTCTTTTCTTTTGAAAGATGCTTGTAATGGCTATAAATAGCCCCTCTTACTATAATGAAGGAGATCTTTTGGCAATTATAAATTATTGAGTTATTCTTGTGGTTTGAGAGCTTGGTGGCCAAATCTTGGCAATCCTTGGTGGGAGTGCTAGTTATCTAACATATCTTCTTCCCTCACCTCCAATACCTACGCTCTCTCAATCTCATCAAAAGAAATAACGTCTGCCTCCATCAAATTTGGTATCAGAGCGAAGCCTGGAAAGAGCAAATTTGGTTAAAATTTGCTTTAACAAAGGGAGCATCTCAAGTGCTGGACTTGTCTTCAAACTTGTGAGTTTTTCTAGGACTTGTGAGGTTAATTAATTTTCTTTTATATGATAGTTTAAATACATATTAGTAGCTTGAAAAGATATATATTACTTGCAAGTTTATGGTGATAGCATAAAATTTTAATTAGTAAGCTCCATTATATATTTTAGTCATTTTCCAATTATGTGAACTTGTGCACCCTAGTGAGGTAGTGCTTCACCCTAAAAACAACCTAACCATTAGTGCAAATCAAAATCTAATTACTTACTTTATTATCTTTGTTCTTATTTATGGTTAATTTTAGAAGTTTCTTTGATTAACTTATGATAACTTGCTTTCTTAAGAAAAAAAGAGGCTTGATAAATTTAAGCATTTTATTTCATTGCATTAAAAAATAAAAAAATACGCATGCATAATAATATAGGTGTGTTAAACCTGGTGATTTTGAAAGCTAAATAGAACTTCGTCAAAAAGACCTAAACTATCTAAGGAGAGCTTGGGATTTAAGTGGTCTTGTACCCCCTCCTCACCTGGAAGTTCTCTTAGCCTAAAATTTCACTTTGATTGCACAATTATATTATACTTGTTTTTTTTTCTTTTTTTTTCATTGGTCTCTTTTCATATATCATTTTTTTTAAAAAAAAAATCTCATGGCACCAAAATCTATCTCTCAAGATCAAGTTGAAAATTTGACTGGATTAGTTGATGCCTTAGATCTTAGGATCCAAGACAATGAATTAAAAACTCAACAAATATTAGATGAAAGTAAGAATCAAATGCAAGAATTTAAACAACAAATGCAAACTCTTATAACGCATCTACAAAATAATAGAGTACCAACTCCTCCTCCAATACTTGCTCAGACTATGCCAATAGGGATAGATGAAGAAGATTCATATCCAAACCATAGAGAAAATCAACCATTTAGAAGACCATCAATTGCTAGAAATGGTGGAAGGGGAGAAAATTATTTTAAAACTATAGAAGACTCTAATGATCCATCTTGAAGAGTTAAAGTAGAAGCCCCAACTTATGATGGTATACATGACCTAAATAAATTTCTCAATTGGTTAGTTGAAATAGATGACTTCTTTGATTGGTATAAAATGGATGGTTACCAAAGAGTTACTTTTACTAAAATGAAATTGATAGGGCATGCTAAAATTTATTGGACAAATACTTTAGCTAAAGAACAAAGATAAGGAAGGACAAACATCACTTGGATAGAAATGAAAGAAATGTTAAGAGCAAAGTACTGCCTAGGCGTCATGATAAGAAGCTACATAGTCAATTATTAACTTTGAGACAAGGTAATTTATCTTGTAACTAAATACTTGAATACTTTTGAAGATGTAGTTTCTAGAACTGATTGTGCTGATAATGTTTGGTAATTAGACAATAAATTTGTTATTGGACTTAGGACTGATATTAGAAATGAAGTTGAATAATTTGATCCACAATCTTTAGAAGAAGCATTTCATTATACATTATTGGTTGAACAACAAAAGAAATCTGCCTCGCTCTCTAAAATTGAAAGTCAAGTACCTTCCATTTCATCTCATAGATCTATTGTTAGACCCGCCCATCCAAATGGCCTGACCCTTTGCTTAAAACTTCAATTGAAGGGAGCTCTAAGAACACTAGGGAAGTATTATGTTTTAAATGTCATAAAAAGGGTCATATGCAAAATCAATGTAAAGCTCAAATAATATTTTTAGAAGAAGTTGAAAATCCAATAGATGATAATCTAGAAGAAGTTTATGATGACACCTCATTATTTATTGAAGAATTGAAATTAAGTGATGACCCTCATGTTAATGTGATGAGATGTCTTACTGTAATTAAAAATGAGGCAGAATATTGGAGGAGAAAGAACATTTTTAGCATATATGTTTTGTGTTATGAAAAGAGATGTAGGTTAGTTATAGATGGAGGGAGTGCTATGAATGTCATTTCAACACACACCTCAACTCGAGCCAACCTAAAATCTGAACCTCACCTTGAACCATTTCATGTTAGCTAGGTAAATCATACATCTCTTCCCATCACCAATCGATGTTTAGTTACTTTTAAAATAGGAAGCTATGAGGACCAAATTTAGTGTGATGTTCTCCCAATGGACATTGCTCATATTATCTTAGGACGACCTTGGCTATATGATATGAATGTTATTCACTATGGTAGGGAAAATACTTATGTTTTTAAACAAAATAATAAGACTATTAAACTCTTACCAATAAAGCCAGTAGAAAAAACACCCTCCATAACACCACACAAAATAACTTCTGACTTGCAACCTAAGCCTTTATAAAAAAAAATGCCAAACTTTAATTAATTATCATAGAAAATCCTACAATTAGGCCTAATACTATCATTTATGATTCTTACTTTAAAACATCTACTCTTCCTCCTTTGACCCCAAAGATAGAAATAATAGGTTTTGGAGCTTTACGAAAAGAATTTTTTGATCCATTTCTTCTTCACATATTACATGTAAAAGAAGTCATACCAGACTCTAATGAGACTCACATACTTACTGTGATCTCTTCTCCTCTTTTTGATTTTAACAATATTACACCCGATGAGCTTCCTGATGAGCTACCTCCTCTAAGAGACATTCAACATGCTATTGAGTTCTTACCCAGTTCTCAACTTCCTAATCTTCCACATTATAGGATGACCATGTTGAGAGATTAAAAGACAAATTGAGAATTATTAAAAAGGGTTTTATTCAAGAGAGTCTTAGCCCAGTCCCAGATTATTAACTCCAAAGAAAGATGAAACATGGTGAATGTGTGTTGATAGTCGAGCAATAAATAAAATTACTATCAAATATGGGTTTCCTATTCCCCAATTAGAGATATGTTAGATTTAATGTCAGGAGCAAATTTTTATTTCAAAGATTGATCTAAAAAGTGGATATCATCAAATTTGGATTAGATCAGAAGATGAGTGGAAGACAGCTTTTAAAACCTCTGATGGACTTTTTGAATGGCTTATCATGCCCTTAGGACTTTTAAATGCTCCTAGCACATTTATGAGATTAATGATTACTATTCTTAAAACATATATTGGTAAATTTTTGATGGTGTATTTTGATGATATTCTAATTTTTTGTCCAAGTGAAAATGAACATCTACAACACCTACAAAAAGTCTTTGAACTACTTAGACAAGAGAATTTATATATTAATTTAAAAAATTGTTTCTTTTTGCAAGCTGAGGTAATCTTTTTAGGCTTTATTATATCCACTATTGGACTTAAACTTGATCTTTCTAAAGTGAAAGCAATCTTAGATTGGCCATCACCTAAAAGTTTTACTGAAGTTAGAAGCTTCCATGATTTAGCCACTTTGTCTCAGATATTTATTAAGAATTTTAGTACCATTGTTTCTTCGATAACTGATATATTAAAATTAGATAAATTTTGTTGGACTTCTAATGCACAAAAATCCTTAGAGCAAATTAAAGTTCTTATCAATTCTACACAAATCCTTAAGCTTCCTGATTTTTCTAAAGCCTTTGAAGTAACATGTGATGCTTCAAGAATTAGGATAGGTGGAATTTTAAGTCAAGAGAATCATCCTATAACATTCTTTAGTGAAAGTTAAATGAAAGCAAACAACGATATTCCATTTATGATAGAGTGTTTTATGCTATAATTCAATCCTTAAGGCATTGGCGACACTATCTCTTACATAGAGAATTTATACTTAATTCTGATCATCATGCCTTAAAATTCATTAATACTCAATGAAAATTAAGTCATAGGCATGCAAAATGGGTTGAATTTTTACAAGACTACTCTATTGTTCTAAAGCATAAGCTTGGAATTGAGAATAAACTTGCTGATACTTTATCTAGGGTAAACCTAATGATTTCCTCTTTAGAATTGAGAATCCCAGGATTTGATAGAATCAAAGATGATTATATTGTGTGCCCTGACTTTCACCTAATTTATCTTAAAGACCTAGATAAACCAATAACTTTACAAGGGATATTCTTGATAATAAATGGATATTTATATAAAGGAAAACAATTATGCATTCTTCGATCTTCTCTTAGAGAATTCCCTAGCATTGAGCTACATGTTGGGGGTGTAGCTGGTCATTTTGGAAATGATAAGACCATATGTTTATTATAAAATAGATTTTATTGGCCTTCATTAAAATGACATGTTCAAAAATTAGTGGCTAAATGTTTAATTTATAAATAAGCTAAAACTATCAAACAAAGGTCTGGATAATACACTGCCTTACATGTTCCTTATAGGCCTTGGGAAGACCTATCAATGGATTTTATTCTAGGATTACCTAGGATAGCTCGAGGAGATGATAGTATTTTTGTTGTAGTGGATAGGTTCTCAAAAATGGCTCATTTCTTATCTTATTCAAAAATAAATGATGCTCCTTATATAGCCAAATTATTTTTCAAGGAAATAGTGCGACTCCATGGTCTCCCTTTAACCATTATTTCTGATAGAGATGTTAAGTTTGTCTCATATTTTTAGAAAATATTATGAAAATTATTAGGTACCAAATTAAAATTTTCTTTTGCCTTTCACCCACAAACTGATGGACAAATTGAAGTAGTTAATCATACCTTAGGAAATTTGCTTAGGTGCTTGGTAGGTAAAAGTTTAGGAAATTGGGATTTACATTTACTGAGCTTAGAATTTTCCTATAATAGTACTATATCTAGAACTACAAAAAAATCACCATTTGAGATAGTCTATGGTCAAAACCCACGACGACCAATAAATGTAGCAAACCTACCATCTCATGTATTTTCTGATACAACATTCTCATTTGCTAAAGATTTTCAAAGCCTCCATGAAGATATAAGAAAGCAAATTACTATAAGTAATGATAACTATGCTTCTAATGCAAATCATAATTGTTCAATGAAAGAATATAAAGAAGGTGATTATGTATTGATTCGCATTCGACCTGAGCGTTATCAAACTAGTAGATATAAGAAATTACATGCACGAGCTTGTGGTCCATTTAAAATTCTCAAGAAAATTAGAACTAATGCTTATCATCTTGATTTGCCTGCTGATATGCTCATTCATCGAGTTATTAATATTGAAGATATTCTATCATATGAAGGAATTAGCAAACCTCCACTTGTTCAGTCTAACTCTTTAGCAAGCAGGAAATATAACACGCATTTGCGTAAGCCCTCTTCCTTTGAAGTTGATAATATTATCACCAGGAAGCACCCATTAATCTAGCTTCTGAACAATGTTTTCTAGTTCATTGAAAGAATAAGCCACCAGCCGAAGTCACATGGTTGACCCGTACTGATTTGGAGACTTTAGCCTCACAATTAGTGGAAGAGTTCTTAGATTTCAACTCTATGGAGTAGAGTTCAATTGAGCCTAGGGGAGTTGATGTAGAAAATCATGAAGATCCAAAAATTGGAGCTCAAGGTCCATTTATAAGATATCAAGCTAAAGCCCAAGAAAATTCAAGAAAGAAGTTGGCTTAGCCCATTAGCTAAGACCCATTTTATGATTTCATCATTTTTATTTCTATAATTTTTAATTTTCTTCTAGAAACTCCATGTTTGAAATTTTGCATTTAAAAATTCAAAGCATGACATGTGAGGTGATTGATCCACAAAAAATAATAGCATGTAAAATGGGTGGATGGCATAAAATAATGAGGCAATTTAATGCTTCACATTAATGTGCCCACTCACCATTCCCTCAATGTTTTGAATTCTTTTCTTTTAAAAGATGCTTGTAATGGCTATAAATAGCGATGAAGGAGTTCTTTTGGTAATTATAAATTATTTAGTTATTCTTGTGGTTTGAGTGCTTGGTGGCCAAACCATGGCAATCCTTGGTGGGAGCGCTAGTTATCTAACATATCTTCTTCCCTCACCACCAATACCTACGTTCTCTCAATCTGATCAAAAGAAAGAACATCCACCTCCATCAAATTTGGTATCAGAGTGAAGCCTAGAAGGAGCAAATTTGGTCAAAAGTTTGCTTTAACAAAGGGAGCATCTCAAGTGTTGGACTTGTCTTCAAACTTGTGAGTTTTTCTTGGACTTGTGAGGTTAATTAATTTTCTTTTATATGATAGTTTAAATACATATTAGTAGCTTGGAAAGATATATATTTCTTGCAAGTTTATTGTGATAGCATAAAATTACAATTAGTAATCTCCATTATATATTTTAGTCATTTTCTAATTGTGTGAACTTGTGCACCCCCCCCGGCCCTAAAAAAAAAGAAAAAAAAATTAAGAGAGCAGCTCAGTGAGGTAGTCCTTCACCTTGAAAATAACCTAACCATTAGTGTAAATCAAAATCTAATTACTTGCTTTATTATCTTTGTTATTATTTATGATTAATTTTAGAAGATTCTTTGATTAACTCATGATAACTTTCTTTCTTAAGAAAAAAAAAGAGGCTTGATAAATTTGAGCATTTTTTTCATTGCACTAAAAAAAAAAAAAAATACATATGCACAATAATATAAGTGTGTTAAACCTGGTGATTTTGGAAGATAAATCAAACTTTGTCAAGAAGACCTAAACTGTCTAAGGAGAGCTTGGGATTTAAGTAGTCTTGTACCCCCTCCTCACCTGGAAGTTCTCTTAGCCTAAAATTTTACTTTTGATTGCACAATTATTTTATACTTATTTTTTTCATTTATTTTCATTGGTCCCTTTTCATATATCTTTTTTTTTTCTTTAAAAAGAAATATCATGGCACCAAAATCTATCTCTCAAGATCAAGTTAAAAATTTGACTAGATTAGTTGATGCCTTAGATCTTAGGATCCAAGATAATGAATTAAAAACTCAGCAAATATTAGAAGAAAGTAAGAATCAAATGAAAGAACTTAAACAACAAATGCGAACTCTTATAGCGCATCTACAAAATAATAGAGTACCAACTCCTCCTCCAATACCTGCTCAGACTATGCCAATAGGGATAGATGAAGAATATTCATATCCAAACCATAGAGAAATCAACCACTTAGAAGACCATTAATTGCTAGAAATGGTGGAAGGGGAGAAAATTATTTTAAGACTATAGAAGACTCTAATAATCCATCTCAAAGAGTTAAAGTAGAAGCCCCAACTTATGATGGTATACATGACCTAAATAAATTTCTTGATTGGTTAGTTGAAATGGATGACTTCTTTGATTGGTATAAAATGGATGATTACCAAAGAGTTACTTTAGCTAAAATGAAATTGATAGGGCATGCTAAAATTTATTAGACAAATACTTTAGCTAAACAAAAAAGATTAGGAAGGACAAACCTCACTTGGATAGAAATTAAAGAAATGTTTAGAGGAAAGTACTATCCTAGGCATCATGACAAGGAGCTACATAGTCAATTATTAACTTTGAGGCAAGGTAATTATCTTGTAACTGAATGCTTGAATACTTTTGAAGATATAGTTTCTAGAACTAATTATGTTGATAATGATTGGAAATTAGCCAATAAATTTGTTATTGGACTTAAGACTGACATTAGAAATGAAGTTGAATTATTTGACCCACAATCTTTAGAGGAAGCATTTCATTATGCATTATTGGTTGAACAACAAAAGAAATCCCTCTAAAAAAAGTAAAAGTCAAGTACCTTTCATTTCATCTCAGAGATCTATTGTTAGACCCGCCCATCCAAATGGCCCAACCCCTTGCCTAAAACTTCAATTGAAGGGAGCTCTAAGAACACTAGGAAAGTAATATATTTTAAATGTCATAAAAAGGGTCATATGCAAAATCAATGTAAAGCTCAAATCCTATTTTTAAAAGAAGTTGAAAATCCAATAGATGATAATGTAGAAGAAGTTTATGATGACACCCCATTATCTGATGAAGAATTAGAATTAACTGATGACCCTCATGTTAAGGCATTTGAAAGTCCAAATGTGGATGGAGCTCTTCTTCTTTTGGTGCTGCAGGTCTTGGGATGGTAATCAGAGATGATAGTGGTGCACTTGTGAAAGCCATGGGGACCCACCTACAGTATTGGGGCATCACTTACATTGAATTTCAAGCCATGCTAGCCATCAAGAACATCATAGAGCCATGGATGTATGAGCTCAAAGGGCTTGTCATTGAAGGGGATAACTGTAATGTTGTGAATTACCTCAAGCAGAGCATGAAGCAAGACACTTGGAGATGCAGGCCAGCTCAGGCCCTTGACCTTAGTTTCCCAAAGAGTTCCATATGGTGCTTTTCTCCCATACCAGTAGAGACCAGAATAGGTTGGTTGATTTTTGTGCACAACGAGCTACAGGTGTTGACGTCTTTTGGCATGATAGATATAGCGACAATATTCCTCCAGATCTTTTCATTATTTTAGAGGATGATAGAAAACATGCTATACTTAGTTAGTTTTTCATTTTGCTTTGTACTTCTTTTGTAATCCTTTTTACTTATTAATACAAATGCAATATTTCAAGAAATGCCTACTATGCATCCCAGTATCAATAAGCATTTCCAACTTCATCTCATTTGGCTTCCAAAAAGAACTATTTCCACTTTGTGATGTAATTAACTATATGAGCTTACCCTTACAGGGAACCATGAACCAATTTTGAATAAACTCAGTGCTACTTTCTATATAGTTCAGAGGAAAACTCTCTAGTACATGAAAGACCCATTAGCCTTATGAGTCTTTTATTAAATTATCAAATCCATTATACAAAAATATGTTTATCTTCTGAGATAATATGTTTATTCCTTAATGATGCATTTAATCATCCAAATAAGATATTCCTAAACTCTATGTGGTGTCATAAACTTTATCATCAACTATTATTAATTTTATAACTGAAAAGTGTGTAAGAAATTAATATAGCATCATGGCTCTCTGATTAGCTCCGTAATATTGGTAAAATAATTTGACCTTTTCATTTAAAGTACATGTCCATCTACCATCTTTTGTGAACTGACTTTTGATTAGCATTATGGCACCATATGACCAATTCCTAAGTGCTAGTTAGATGGTCAACATGATACCTACCCTAGAATGCTACTGTACTACACTCAATGCCAAGGTGCCAATTTATAGTGCCACAATGATACCAAGCACCTAAGCACTATAATATGTTACCATGTAAACACACTATCAACCTATCCATTTATCATGCAAACATTTTATAATTTTTTCACCATGTGAACACCTATAAAAATATGACATTCTAAAGGGATGTAAGTCAGTCTTCTCTCCATTTGTCATGCATACATTTAATAATTTGTTCACCATGTGAACACCTATAATACTAGCATTTTGAAGGAATGTAAGCCTAGTCTCTTATGTGTTTACTGTGTGAACATCTTATAATTTGTTCAGCATGTGAACATCTATATAAATATGGCATTCTAAGGGATGTACGTCTAACACATATGTTCACCATGTGAACACCCCTAAACTAAATCTTAGATCTATTCAAGATATTTGAGATGAGGAAACCCATGGATGCTAATTAGACTCTCTAGACATTACGGCTAGCCCTCTCATGTTGGTAGACTAGAATAAGATAGTCTCGAAATGATGAAACCATTGGATCTTGATCAGGACTATTTTCCTGTCCCCTTATATAGTCATCTATGTCATACTATACACCATCAAACACCAATTCATATCAGGAAGATATGATTATTTTCAACTTTAATTGAGAGCACTTTTTTACTATTATAAGAGGGGTAATTAACTATGAAGGCTTGCATTCATAAAAAGTAGAACCTAGATCTAAATAATCCCTAATATAATGTTAGAGAAAATTTGGCCGAATATATATCAATCTGTCTCATGAGAAAACATACTCCTACCCATCTTAATAAAGATGGTGGAAAGCATCCTAAAAGGTGTTTTTTAGTGATCAAAATATTTTGTCCATAATAAAGACAGCTAAAATTTTCTTTTAAGTCAAAAGATTTTTGACTAAATTATGTTAATTGAAGCTTGTTATAAGTTGTACAATTATCTTGCTTAAAAAATTAAAAATGACTAGACAACTCATTTTCACTGCTACATTTGGGATAAGTTTTTTTGTTGATAGTAGCAGACTACCTGATGGCTCCGTCATCAAATTTGGATCTAGCTTTGATGACTTAAGCTTCACTGGCAATGGAGTGACTCTCACTTCTATTAGTGATATGGATGTTAAAGATAAAAAGCATGTTCTAGAGTTTTCTAGAGTTCCCTGTAGTACTCTTATCATTGCCAAGGACGTGGCTATAGAGGCCACTAAGAAGGTCCAAGTAGGCCCTGTGTTGAAGAAAGTAAAATTGCTTGCTGAGAAGACACCTGCTCTTATCTTTTCCCAACACTTTTGAGATAGGTTCAACTTCCGAGCCTTCAATAATGATGAAGAGTTAAAAGAAAAATTAAGGTAGGAAGCTTAGGAGATAGTCCTTTAAATAAAGAAAATAAAAGGAGATATTAGAAATTGAGTAAGCTAGGGCAAGGGAGGGGTATTCTCTTTTGGATACTTCTCCTTTTCTAGGAGGTAGTAGATTTCATCCTCTTTCTGTAGCTTAGAAAGAGAAAGATATATTTAGAATTGTGAGTTCTTCACCTCGCCCCTTTATTTATGAAAGAACAAAAAGCTTTAGACTAGTGAATAGGGAGACCCATAGTAGATTACAACAAATCCTTCATAGAACCTCTAGGTCCTCTTCATATACTAAGGTACTTAGGGTCAAGAACTGATAGGTCTCCAGAGAACTTGAGAGAGAGATCTTAGGGAAATTCATTACTACCTAAAATAAAGGAATAGAAAAGGCAGCCTTCCAAGATAGAAGAAGGTATTATCAGCTCAAGCCCGCTATACCAAATTAGTATCATCACTTGGGGAGGTCATTAACTTGACATAGGGGTGGGTTGACTAGCTCAGAAAGGGATAGGATTATCTTTAAGAAATAAACTATGAGAGTTTATGGAAATCCCCACTGGTCACTAAGCTAAAGACACACTCAACATCACAACTAGAGGGACCATCTATTATTTTGCCTACTAGAGAGAGCCTTCATGACCTTTATTTAGGCTCTGAACTGATGGGCCATCCTCATCTCATATCTCTAATAGGGAGATAGAGCATCATTTTATATCTCATTATAATAGAGAAATTTTAGATGAGACACCTTGGTTTGGGAGCCACTCTTATTATAGAGGAAGTCCCCACCATTCTAAGAAATCCTGAAGGAGAAATATCCAAAATAAAATTCATGGATGTAGAAGAAGAATCTGAATCCATTCTTGACAAAAATAATATTCCACTTCATTTAATAGAAGAAGAAATGGAAACCATTGTAAGAGAGGATGAAGAGAAAGAAAAAGTAAGTAGGATTTAGGAACACTTTGGCTTAGAACATGATAACTTGTTAGATGATGACTTAAAGCTATTCAAAGCCCATGTCCTTATGATAGATATGAGGGTATCTAAGAAAGAGCAAGAAGAAGCACATGATCATACTCAGTAGTTGATCCTTTAATTATAGGAGAAGGACAATCAGATTTTGAGGATGGAAATGAAGATGAAGGAGATGATTTCCACTATTGTGGAAAAAATTTATAACACCACATAGATTTTAAGAATATTTTGTTTAGGTAATCAAATATGTCATTAAGGAATAAACATGTTATAGTATAAAGAATTTGATTTCTTAATAAATACTCCTAAGGCTAATGGGTCTTTTAATATTCCAGAGATTTTTCCTTTGAACTACATTGAAAAGTAGGACAAGATTTATTTTATGTCGAGTTCATAGTTTCTTATAAGGGCAAGCCATTATAGTTAATTATATCATAAGAATGAGGAATCTCTTTTTAAGAACACTCTCAATTAAAAAAAATAGATTTTTCTTTCTATTGATTTCAAAACTTGTTTCAAAGAATTGCTAATTTGGAAATTCAATAGGGAATTCTTTAAAGGGGAAGAGTTATTTTCTAAGGCCAATAAGAATTAAGTAAGAAATGCTTATAGATAATAGGATGCTAAATAAAAATTTCAACTATCTTATCATTAGGCTTTACATTTTTGGAATTGAATTAATTTAAGTTTTGAGTTGACATTTCATTAGAAATCTAGAATTTATATTCTAATAGCATAAGACTATAGAAATGTCTAGTAGTTAAGGACTTACTCCAATAGAATGTTTTAGACCCTAAGCCTATAATGAATTTGAAAAAATTCAAAAGTTTAACCTAATGCAAATTTCCTCAAAATTGTCGATTCTTTTCTTACCAAAGAAAAATGAACCTATACTTGACTGTTCTAGACTTATAACTCACTTAGAAGGGTTGACATTTAACACCACCTAAGAGATTTTAAAAATCATGAATCTAGTCTTACGTATGCAAGATGGCTTGGATGTTTTATTTAGGAAGGAAGCTAAGAACCTAACTCTCTCCCTAACCCTAAAATAATGTTTAGCATGTTATGTACCTAACTAATGCAACAAATTTCTTCTTTTATATATTTTTGACTCACAATTCATTTTAAAGGCCTAAGGTATGCAAGTCATGTCTGTAATGAGATACAATTAGAAAATGGTCAGGGGCCAAATCAAAATTGGAATACACACTTCTGCAAGAAGTATGGTCATCCACAAAGGTCAAATGCCCTCTTATGTGCAATGGGTAAAGCGCCCAATTCAAGAAGAACGTGCAATATGCACTTATGGTTCATAATAGCTAATTATTTATTCTTATTTTTAAGTTATTCTTATGGCTTTCAATTTAAGTGAAGTTATGAGTTTTTTATTTTATGTTTAAATTATTTAAATTTGGTGGGGGTAGAAAATTTACTTTTTTTTAAGAGCCTAACATTTCCAAGCATTCCATCACAAAACACATTATAAAAAAAAACCTAAAAAAAGCATGCAGTTCTATTGCACACCTTAAAATAAATCATGCAAAATTAAATTAATAAAATAGGCCAATGCGGTCGGGTACCACTGTACACCCCAAAATAAAGAGAAAAGGGGCAGCCGAGTACTGACATTATACAACCCTCCCTAGGGCTAAAAGTTTTGATCTATGGGGGTCTTCTTCTAAGATTGTCACCTTCTTCAGGGACCTCCATGAGCTTTAGAGGGGACCACCAACTGATAAAATTGCCTCCTACAATTCCCAGAGCCCATCGATCCTAACCTATCAAAGCTCAAATTATAATTTAAAATTTCAAAATAAATTTCTTATCCCTCCCTGCAAAATAGATGTCAAGAAATACATACAATACAACAACAATTTATATTTCAAGCATACTGGCTTAGGATTAGTTGGTTGTCAAGCCCATCTGTTCTATTGGGCTATGCTTAGGGACTTAGACAACACCTGCAAACAAACAACATTTATTTTATTTTTATTATACCAGTCCCTTCTAATCACACCCTCCTGTAGAAAATAGTATTAGCCTAAAAATAATGCCCTAACATTTAGACTAACAAACAAACAATCCTAGCCATCTAATCTAAAACATCACACCACATAATAAGAATAAACTCCACATCATTTCACATCACAAAACATCAGCCTAACCTAATTCTAGGATCAGTGACCTAATAATCTAGTGTGTGAAAGAGAGGCTTGTGTGGTATGACTGTACTAGGCCTTATTTGAATTTGATTTTAAGTTCAATGTTTAATTAATTTATCATTAGATGATTTCAATTTAAATGGTTTAATAATTTTATGGTTTTATTTCATTTTAAAGTTTATTTTTATGTTAAGGTAGAATTTAAGTTTAAAGAATAAATAATAAAATTAAATTCCATTTTGGGTGGAACCCATTCTATTCAACATCCTAATCCTAACAGAATGAGATTTTCATCTTAAGATAAAAATCCATTCTAAAGGTCACACTAAGATTCTAAGTATTTTAATTAACTTCTTTTAAATTTATTTGAAGGATTTGTTTAAATTTAGATTTAATTGATGTTTATATGATTTGATTAGAATTTAAATACTTAATTAGTGCTTAATTCTTAAGTTTCATCTTACGCTTATGAAAAGTTGTGTAAAGATTCTTTATTCATTTCATCCGAGTTTCATTCAAATTGATTAATGCATCTTGACTTAACCAATTAAGAATTTTAGATTTTATTGAATTTTAATTATTTGATTGATTTTCTTTTGAATTAATCAAGATTTTTAAAAGTTAAATTTATTAAATTTATTTTATTTTATTTATCTTGATTATTTATTTTAAGTTTATTAGGTTTCAATTTCATTAACCTTAATTTAGTGTTTGCTTTCTTCCTTTAGGTTTTTGTTAAATTTTTTATGATTTATGTTATTTAATTGTTTAAGGTGAACATAATTTAATAAATTGGGATTATATTTGACCTTATGTTCTTTTGATTGGGTTAAGGAATAATTGTCTTAATTTATATGTTTTAATTCAACCTATTTGGTATGATTGAATTAATTTAATTCACTTGTTTAGTTAATGATAATATTCATTAGTTTGAATGATCTAATTTACTTATTTTGAATTAACTTGTTAATTTAAGTTTAAGTTTACTTTAAAAGTTTTGGTTTAATCATTCAATTATTTTATTACATTTATATTTCATATCCTATGATATTCATTAATCTATGCATTTAACTTTATTGCTTAAGTTGGTTTAAGTGAACATCTTAGGTTAAGGATTCATTATTTCACTAAACCTCTTAAGATAAAGTTTTGCCTAATAATCATAATTTAATAACTTTAAAGAATGAATTATTTTAGGTTCAAAACCTAATCTAGGCCACCTTTAGTTTCTAGATTATTTAAGTTATTTGATTTTGACTTTAATCATTCATACCCATCATTAATGTATTCCATTCAATTTTGAGTAAACTTAACAAATTTTGATGAATTCTTTAAAATTCAAAGATTGATAAGTTTCAATATTCAAACAAATGTTCATTTTATTCTGAATTCATAATTTTAGTAATTTAGGATTTGATTAGCTTATGTTATTAGTAATTAATTTTATAACCTTTAAGTGGAGAATTAATTAGGTCTTCCAACTTTAGAAGACTAAGAAGGTTTTTTAAGGCCCTATAGAGTTATTTAAAGTGTTGCAAATTGGTTCCATTAATTGTTTATGATTTCTACGATTCTTTGATTTATTATTTCATTTTAATTGACATAGGGATTGGAAATTCTATAACTTCTGATCCATAGGTCATTTGGCTTTGAAATCCTTATGGAAAGCGAGGCTCTTTGCCAATTTAAATTTTTTTAAAATTTCATTTTAACCAGATGTGTATTTTAGGGCTAATTAAGATTTTAATTATTTTAAGAAAACTTAAATTAAGCCTACATTTATAGGAATTAATTAGTGTTTTAATTTTCTTTAATTCCTCTCAGAGGATGAATCCATAGAGAGTTTACTTTGAATTTTAGAGTTTTGGTTGATTTATTATGAATTTTCAAAGTTCAAGTTAATTAATTGATTTATTTAATTTAATTAATCCTTAATTAAGTTCATTTTGAAGATTAAGAAATTTTAATAAGGGTTTATATTTTCTTAAGAACTATTGATGTGAATTATGATGTTATAAACTAATTTTATAATTTTCCCAAATTTGTTAATTTATTATTAATTTATTTCTTTAAATTAGGAGTTTAGGGTTGAAAACATCATATCTTTGGATATACTTATCAATAAATCCTAAGAAATTTATTTAATGTGTGTTTTAAACTTAATTTTAATTTTGTAAAGTTTCAATTTGAAGAAATGATTGAATTAATGGTTTGAGTTTAATTTAGGTTTGGTTATTTTTAATTAAACTTAAATTATAATAAAAATAGCTAACAAAAGTTGGAGATTTTGGGTTCAATAGGTTCTTCTCTTTGAGATGCATCCATAGAGCTCTCATTTTCTTTTTTAGTTGAATTTTTTTTTATGAATTTTTGAAGTTTTATATATTTTTTATAATTATTTTTAAAACAGAAAAGTCCTATTTTCCTCTTTAAAATAGTCAACTCCATGTGGTATTGATGTGGTGCTGATTTACATGTAGTGGCGCATGATTTGGCCATGCAGGATCTACGTGGATCTAGTGTTATTATGGTAGTGGGGAATTTGATCCGGGCTATCTCATCAAAGATCGGACGGTTTGATTGGATGGCTCTGAATCGTCTCACGATTTTCTTAAGGGAATTAATCAATCGGTTTGGCTAAATCATGGTCGTTCATTCCAAGTAGAAGGAATGGTAGTCAAGATTCTATCTTCTTCATCCACAATGTCAATTGAGCACCATCTACTTCTTGTAGCTAATCATGGGCAATTTATGCAAAAAAATTCACAAGATTTTGATTGGAAAATGATCAGGGTATGATTTTGAAGGGATTTATATGATTTGATCTATCGTAGGGCTAATTTTATTTCACAAATGACCAACACCAAATTAAAAAGTGGTTAGTTTCAGCCATACCTCGCTGGCATGGGGTCTCGGTGGTGGTTTGCATTTAAAAATCACTCAATGGAAGTGAGATGAAGCTTTTGGAAGAAGAATCAAGTTTTTCCTCCCTTTGAGTCATCGTGGAGAAGTACGCCCATTGTGGTTCACCAAAATTTTTTGTTGGGAGTGATTGGAAAATTTTGGGATGATGGGAAAGGTTTCTTTTAGTTCAGCTTAACTTGGAGAAGTTAATGGAATTGAAGTCATAAGAGAATTTGATTTCTACTTGCAATTTTTAAAGATGGAGGCCCTGGCCATAGAGAATTGCACTTAAACATGAAGCTAGAGGAGGTGAGGAAGTCAGAAATCCCTTTTAAATCCATAGAGCCACTGAAATTGCACATAAGAAAGGATTATTGGAGGGATTGGAGAGGACTAAGCTTGGTTTGGCCTCTTTTATCTCCATGGCATATTCCCTTGCCTTTGGACTAACTTGAGACCTTAATCTTGGCTATTAATTACTTTAGATTCACCCTTAGAATGATTTTAAGTGCATTCCAATGTAATCAATTTAAGTTTGAGCTTAAATGTTCACATTTGATTCATTTGGGTTTAGCTTAATTTGGATTGGGTTAAGTGTGATCAATGCTTATTATTAATTAATTTAGATTACTAATTAGCTACTTAAATCAAATCCAAGATGATTCATGAGTCAACAAACTCATTTAGATTGGGTTTAGGCACAAATGCCTTAAGTTAGTTCACTTAGGTATATATATATATATATATATATATAATTGAATTTAATTGAATCAAAAGATCAATTTTATTCAATTAAGGCATATTTAGATTCTTAATTATGTTTAATCATGCTCACTTGATGATTATGAATTTTTTAGAATGATTTAATTTGGTCACATTTTGGTGAACTAGACATTGACTTAGTGGGACCCACATAATTCAACCATAAGTCAAATGGCATGTTTAAACATCTTGAACCTCATTTGTATTTATTTTTAAGTTTATTTATGTTCATACATTGATTTTATACTTTATTTCTTTAGTTTGATTTTAATTTATTTTTATTTTATTTGAATTTCTTTGGGTTTAGGTAATTTTGAGTTTAAGTAGGTTAACTGGGTTGGGCACCCCAATTTTCTTAGTTTAACCTTAATTAGATTTCAAATTTTAATTAAAATATGTTTGATTGAATTTTAATTTAGTTTTGTGTTTGACTTAGGTTTACTTAATCCTATTGGGTTAGGACAAATCCTAATGGGGTTCACTAGGATAGCTTAGTACAGTGTCCTAAGTACTTAATCAAGAAGCACCTAATCTAAGATTGGTGTTCATAATTACTAGGTTAGGAATGATGTTAATCTTATCCAAAAATAAGGCCAATAATTATGCAATCATTCCAAAGTCTAGTTCATATCCCTTCTCAGCCACATTCCTTAGAATAATTAGAAGAGTCCCATCCCATAGATGAGAAGAAGTTTGGATTTGGAGAGCATCACCAAGAGCATAAAACAATAGATGATGCATCTCTCAAAATTGATTTAAAGTCTCTAGTGGAGCAGCAGGTGAAAGAGGCATTGGCACAATCCTGAGGTACAACTCTAATTCCAAAGGGTAGACCCCAACTTAAGGAATATGACTCTGTACCTTACTTAAAGAGATTTGTACCCCCTTCCTTCAAAGTTTTTGGTGGGGCAGGCAAACCGAAATAACACTTTGCACATTTTCAAGCAAGTTGATGTAATGTCAGAGGGAGTGATGCCCTATTATTTAGGCTATTTGTTAGTAGTTTGATTGTGGTTTCCTTTGATTGATATGCAAACTTACCAAATGATTCGGTACACAATTTCACCAAACTAGAAAACCTTTTTGTAAAATGATTCACTAGTACACAACACCACGTCATTGTAGGTGACTTAGTCATTGAAAAGCAAAAGCTAGGCCAATCCCTCATAGATTATATTTTGAGATGGTGGATTCTTAGCCATAAGTGTGAGCCTCAGCTACAAGAACAACATGCTGTAGATATTCTCCTTTGTAATATCCATGTCCATGTTTCCTTCTTATTAAAAGTCTTTACAATTAAAACCTTTAAAAAATTTATTAAGTAAAGCCTCTTGCCTTCAAGAAGATGCCCCTAGGATGTCATTCCTAAGAGATCAATCCACCACAAAACCTTATGTTGGAAATGCAATGTCTTTATAGTGGACAAAGGAAAAGCTCTAATTTAGGTCTAGGTAGAGAGGCCTTCACCTTATAGGCCATCACAGGAACAATTGTCACCACCACCCAAGAAAATCAACACTAGCCCTTTCAGCGAAAGAATGAACTAGATTTATTCTTCCAAGAGAGAAGCAATGAGGAAGATATTTAAATTTTTTTTTTAAAAAAGCTAGATTTCAAGTTTCCTAATCCAAAAAGGCTGAAAGAAGTTAGCAAGGTCATGACCAAAATTATTGCCCATACCATCTGATACTAAGTTATACCATTAAGAACAATTTCACTTTCAAAGATTGGCTTGAAATAAACTATAAGAAAGGGTTGGTGATTATCCCTGAAGAATATCTTGTGGACTTTGGAAAACGGTCCATTAAGGTGATGATAGGTGAATCTTCCACCTCTTCTAGTACATCTCCTTCAAATGATTGAAATATTATTTTATTACATCCTTCGAAGAAATATTTGATGAAGAAGTTTAAAAATTCTATCTAGGATCATATGAAGACCTGGAAGAAGATCTCCAGATTGATCTACCAGCATCAAAAGACTTAGTTCCTCCTTTTTTCATGGAAAGGGAAACTTTATTGATCACTTTAAGTATAAGTAATCCAAAAAAAAAAAACAAAAGAGTAACTAAGAGTTATAATTTGATAGTTCTAATGGAGGGTAAGTTGATGTTGTCACTATATAGAAGAAATTTAGTTGTTGATCTATAGATTTTGAAATGCAAAAGAATTGTGTAGAGGCTTCCCTCTTGGCCAGCGTATCCATAGGACAGTTTCCCTCTCGATGATATGTGAGATGTACATGTTAAGCTTTTTTAGCATCTCCTTCAGTTTGTTGATCTCATTAATTAAGAACCAAGGTGTGTTATGATCATTGCTCTCCTTGATAATGTGGATAAGTGTTTTGGAATCAGTTTCCAACCAATAATGTGCTAATGGATGGATGGAGACCATTCGGATAGCATGGTTGTAGGCTGCCACCTCAGCATGAAGAGGGGAATGACTAGCAAGTGGCATCAAAAAATGGTGAAGACGTTCACCTTTGTGTCCTAAAAAAATGCACCCAACACCTGCAATACCTATCTTATAATCATAACTTTCATCAATATTAATCTTGATCCTTCCATGGGACAATTTTGCCAAATCATTAGCTCCCATATTTTTCTTATTTCTCATTTCACATCCTCCTAGTTTGTTAAGGCTCTGTATTCTCCCAATAAAATGTGAATTCTTTATAGTTCAATAGCTAATCACCTTCCTTAGATAGGATTTAGTAATTATGATAATAAAATCTTCTATTATTGTGATACTCTTATGTATTTCCTCAATTAGAGCCAACTAGATAAACCATAGTATCATTAATGATGTGACCAAAGAGTTGTTAACCTGCCATGTTTCCTTAATCTGCTAATTCTAAAGTAACTCTAGTAGGGATTTTGCATTATAGTTCATGTCCAAATGGAGTAAATTTGTAAATTCATTTCATACATTTTTGCTAAAACTACAATGGATAAAATAGTGTGATATGCTTTCTTCTTCATTTTTATAGAGAAGGCAGATTGAAGGTAGCTTTAATCCTTGAGTTTGAGACTATTATCCATAGAGATTAAGTTGTGCATCAATCTCCAACAAAAGAATAAAATTGAGGGTTTAATAGTAGAATTCTAGATCACTTTACCCCAAGGGAAAGTTTTAGCTCTATGCCACTAGCTATTATAGATCAATTTAGACATGGAAACTAAGTTGTTTTTACCTTTAATACCTAATTTATCCTTTTTAGAAGCATCAATTGGTATATTGTAGATTTCGTTACAAATCTATAAAAGGAGATGTTCTCTTAACATTAATTCATTCCATTTTAGACCTTGCTAGAAATCAATAATTCTTTGAGAATTACTTGGTTTTTCCTCTAACATCCATTTGAAATGAGCATCTTCCCACATCTAGTGGTCATTCCAGAAGTCAACCATACCATCACCCAAATCCCATAAAATAAGATCTTCAGCTTCATATCTAAGTTTTAGCATGTTCTTCCACATTGAGGAGTCTGAATTCTTTGGATTGGTGAGAATAAGATGTGAATGTTGGCAATATTTATTGAACATGAAATTTTCCCATAGTATATTCTTTTTTCTTAATCAGATCCATAATTTGATTGAGTTGCATTTGATGTTATCGCTAAGAGATTTGGAGTCCATGACCCCTATTACCAATTAGCTTGCACACTTCCTTCCAGCTGGTCCAATGAATGGATTTATGCTTGGGACTCCATATGAACTTGTTCAATATCCTTTAAATCTTTATTTGACTATTTTTGGAAATTTGTTGAACTTGGGTGGTATATATAGGAATTTAATTGAGGATGCTTTTAACTAGAGTAACTCTCCCTCTAAATGATAGAAATAATTTTTTCCAAGAATGAAATCTTTTTTTTTTGAATTTTGTCAATGAGTGCATGTAAAAGAGTGGAAGTGAGTTGCCCTTTAAATAGTTGTATGCCAAGGTAGCAAAAGGGAAATTAGGAGTGAAGGAATCCGATCCTTTCCCTTATCAATTTAATCTTGTTACTATGTACTCCTTTTCCTATAATAAAAAAGGATTTGTTAGCATTAATATCCATACCTGATTGTGAAGAGAAGTCCTCGATGATATCCATATGGGCCTTTATAGACTTCTTATTGCCATTGCAAAAAATTAAAATTTCATCTGCAAAAGCCAGGTTATTAATAAGCATATTCACATTTGTATTATTGCAAATTCCTTTTTTAGACTCAATTTCCTTATTTAGCCTAATAAGTATGCAAAACTTATATGAGAAGCCTTTTTCTTTGAGAGATTTGAAAATGAAATTACAATGTTTGGTGTCAAATGCTTCTTGAGGTCTATTTTCATGATTACATTACCCCCTCTACATTTTCTGTTAATATCATTGCTCAGTTCTTGGGCAAGTAGTATGATATCAATGATGTTTCTTCCCTTCACAAAAATAGCTTGATTGAATGAGATAATAACAGGAAGTAGTTTCTAAAGTTGATTGGCAATGATTTTGCTTATGATTTTGTTAATAATAGGTGTTAAGCATATAAGTCTGCATGTATCCCATGCATGCACATCTTTCTCTTTTGGTATTAGGATGATTGTTGAAGTTGAGAAAAAGTTGTGGATATTTTGGCCTTTGAAGAAACTTTGGATAACATTGATGGCTTCAGTTCTTACAATGAGCCAAGATTTTTAGTAGAAAAGGATAGTGAATCCATTAGGTCCTGCAGCCTTATATCCACCCATGGAATTGAGTGCTTTCATAATTTCATCTTCCAAAGGAATGGAAGTCAGCTCTTCATTGTTAACCTATTAACTATTAAATTGAAAGAGTTGTTGACCATGCAGATGGGATGAATTATTATTAGAGGCTTGATTGATCAAGTTTGAGAAGGAATTCACACAACTTTCCATAATGTCTTCATGTTTATGAATCCATCTACCATCATTGTCTTTTATATTAGTCACCCAACTCTTTTTTGTTTAATGCATGCATGGAAATTTTTGAGTTTCTATCACCTTAGAGGAAGTTGTTGGTAAAGGATTGTTATCTTAAAAGGCTTTCTTCTCTATCAATATAATCTTGTAGCTTTGTTTGCAGTTCTTCTAACTTCAATTCAAGTTCTTCATCAAAGATATCTATTAGTGCACATACTTGAGTTTCAATGGTGTTGATTAGCTTTTCAATGGAATTAATTAAGTGGTGGATGTTACCAAAAGATTCCTTATTCCATTTCTTATGGGCTTGAGAGGTAGTTTGGTGTAGGAGCCAGAATTTAATCCAAGGTTGTTTTCATCCACTCCTTTCCATGCATTCAGAACACATTTATCAAAGTTAGGATGCAATGTCCACATGTTCAGAAATTTGAATTGTCGATAGGATGGTTTGGGCATACATCTTAAATTGATTAATAAAGGGGAGTGGTTAGATGCAATTCTTGCAAGGTGTAGAGCATCCAGCTTACATGAATAAGATAGCCAATTTGAGTTAATTAGGATACGGTTAAGTCTCTCATAAACCTTCCCCCTTCTCCAAGTGTAAGGGGAGCAAATAAAACCAGCATCAAACATACCAGATTCTTAAATAAAACCATATATGATGACTAAAAAATTAGGCTTCCTATCTACCTTCTTCTCAGCTAGACTAGGAATCATATTAAGATCCCCTCCCACAAACCAAGCGCTAGTGGTATTGAGACTAATTATTTTATATCTTGCTAGAGTTCTTTTCTTAATTATCTGGTGCAAGAAGCATAGATAAATGTAGCATAAGAGTAAACATTAGACACTTGGATGGGGATATATTGATTAGTATCCAATAAGATCTAAACCTAAAATCCATGCTTATAGAAAAGTAAGATTTTATTGTTATCATCTGGATATATGAAGAATTAAGGAAAATGTCCTCTTATCTTGGGTAGATTTTGGGTTGTTATAAGAGGTTCAAGGATAATAATTTTTTTTATTTTGTGGTGTCTCACAAGGCTTTTGAGTCTATTGGAGGCATTGGCCTTGTCAATACCTCTAATATTCCAAATCATAATATCCAACATGAGAGGGAAGGCTTACTCCTTGAGGGTCATTTGGAGGACCCTTCCCCATTCAAAAAATCATCCATCCTTTAGTTTTTCTTGCTAGTAAGTTCTTTAGTTCCCTAAGGCAAATCTAATAAATTGTTAACCAATGTCTTGAACCCTTATAAAATGACCTAGTAGTTGAGCTAGCTATTTTCAAGTTTGACTATAACGCCTTAGCCCATCTTAAGAAACTTCCTGCTAGACTAAACATTTATGATGCCCATATTATGTCTAAAGAAATGATGGAATCATTAATTCAAGCATTACTCGACCTAGAGATATGCTTGGCACAGTTAGCAACAACTTTCTCAGATGAGGCTTGCTATTTTATGGAGATCCCTTAGGTAACTTTCTCCGATGAAGATTTACTTATGGGAATTATAGATCATAATTGGTCCCTTTATATTCAATCAAGGTAACAAACTTCTAACTATCAAGAGTTCTTGTTGATCATAGTGCTTCAGTTGATATCATGAACTCCAAAATATTATCATTTTTGTAGATCGATACACAAAGACTTAGTTCCAATAAAATGTTCTTGAGGGGGTTCAATAAAATAGAATAAAATGCTTTGGTTTCAATCACTCTATTACTAGAAATATATGAGTTGAAAACCAAAGTGAAATTTTGTATTATTGATTTAGAGACATCTTTTAATGGTCCCTTAGGCGGGCCATGGATACATGAATATAGAATGGTTCCTTCATCACTCCACCAATGTATTAAATACAAGGGAGTGGAATATATTATAAAAGGTGATATACAACCATTCTCTATTCATGAAATTGAGGTTTATAAAGATGCTGTCTATTACATGCTTAAAAGTTAAATGCGATTATATGAAATCCTACATTATTAAGGAAAAAAAATGAAAGAAGATATCAAAATAAATGAAAAAGAAGAAAAGAAAGAAAATAAGAAAAAAAAAAGAAAACTAAAAAGAACCTCCAATAATTTAGATTGACTTAGAATTTAGTTCTGATGAGGATTCAAATTAAAAGAATGCTTTAATAAAGTTTAAGATATCATTAGAAATAGATAGCAACAAAGAGAAAATTTGAGCATCTAAGGATGAATTTGTTTTATCTACTTATAAAAATTTGAAAAGGTATGTGGACACTTTGACTTTGACTCATTTATATGAAAATAAAATTATACAGTTGGAAGTCAAAGTAGCCCCTAACCTTTTAGGAAAGGTTGGGTAGTTATCAAAGTTTTATTCTGTACCTGGATTCTCAAGGTCAAAAGTAGATTTAAAGCTTGAAGATCCATCTTTTAATGAAGTAATAGAATTTCCTTTTGACTGTGTTAAAAAATAGAGTAAAATATGGTTTGATTCATTATGTTTGACCCAAAGATACATCCAATGCATATCAAGCTTATGGAATACTAAAAATAAAAACTTGAAATCTAAAGTTGGCATTGGGTTTGATACCATTAGACCTTTGAGTGATGATGAACATTGCCTAATGATAAGCAATCACATGAAATATGATCATCTCTATGGAAGTCTATCTGACCCTTTAGAGGGGTTATGTCTTAAAACATCAAATTATCTAGATGATTGCTTAATTTAAAGTGGACCCCTAGAATTTGAAGAAGAGATAAAATCCACCATTGATGAATTGAAGGAAATCAACTTAGGGACTAGGGAAGACCCACGACCAACTTTTTTTAGCTCGTTATTGGGTCTAAAAGATTCTGATGAGTTGATTAATTTACTTTTTGAATGCAAGGATTTCTTTGCATGAAATTACAATGAAATGCCAAGTTTATCTCTGGATATTGCAATTCATAAACTAGAGATTAAATCTAATATAATTCCAATAAAGCAAGCTCCTAGATGCATGCATTTAGAAATTAAGCAACAAGTAATTTCTAAAGTTAAAAAATTAATTAAGGCCAATTTTATATGATAATAAAAATACCCTTCCTAGTTAGCAAACATTATCTTGGTTAAAAAAAAGAAAAAGAATGGCCAAATATGCATATGCATAGACTTTAGAGACTTAAATAAGGCCTTTCCGAAAGATGAGTTCCCATTGCCAATACTGAAACTTATGGTGGATATTGCCTCATCACATGAAATTTTCTCATTTATGGATGGGTCATTTGGGCATAACCAGATAAAACTGGCCCTTGAAGATGAGAAACATACATCATTCAGAACCACAATTTGGATATTCTATTACACGGTCATGCCATTTGGTCTTAAAAATTTCATGGCTGCTCATCAAAGGGCAATGATTAGAATATTTAGTGATATGATTCATAATTAAGTTGAGTGTCGCATTGATTATCTGGTCATTAAAAGCAAAGAAAAAAATCATCTATATGATTTATGAATTATTTTTGAATGGTTGGCCATTATAACCTAAAAATGAATATGTTGAGGTGTGCCTATAGAGTAACTTCATGAAACGTTTTAAGGTTTGTAGTGAGGCACCATAGAATAAAAATCGATCTTGAAAAAAATAAAGCTATCATAAAAATGTTGCCTCCTAGAAGTCTTATGCAATTAAGATCATTCCATTGTAGACTTGCATACTTAAGAAGATTTATATTAAATTTATTTATAAGATGCCAGCCATTTGCAACATTAACAAAGAAGGATTCTAAATTTTTTTAGGATGAAAAATGTTAGAGTGCATTTGAAAGCTAAAAATAATATTTAATAAATCCTATTGTATTAGTTGCCCCAATCCTAGGAAGCCATTAATTATGTATACTAAAGCTTTAGATGAATCCTTTGGAGTTTTATTAGCTCTAGTTAATAAAGAAGGCAAAGAAAATACTCTTTATTATCTAAGTTATAGACTCATCCTAGTGGAGATGAATTATCTACCTATTGAAAAGTATTGTTTAGCTTCAATTTTTGTCGCTCATAAACTAAGACATTACATACTTTCACAAAAAGTGAATTTCATTTTAAAAGTAAATCCTTTGAAATATCTTATGACCTGCCTGATGTGGTCTGGATGTATAGCATGTTGGTCTATGATTTTATTGTAATTTGAGATTATATTTATTTCTCTTCATACTATAAAAGGTTAAGTTGTAGCTGACTTCTTAGTGGTACATCCTCACTCCAAAGGTTCCCTTTTAAACAATGATCTCCCAGATGAATAGATCATGAATTTAAAAAATGAAACTAATGCCACCAATGAACTATATTTTGATGGTGCATCATCTTCAAAGAAGAATAAAGAGTTGAATTTTTCTATCCAAGGGAAGATACGATTTGATTGAATTTTATGACTCAAGACAATGGAATGATGCAATATTCCTATCACTTGTCTGAATCTTGTACAAATAATGAAGCTGATATGAGGCTCTTATAATTGGGTTAGAATTAGAAATTCTTATGGATATTAAAAATATTTAAGTCTTTGGGGATTATCAACTGGTTATTAATCAAGTGAGTGAAATCTATAAAGTTCTAAACCCAAAAATTTTTAATTATTATTAATATATAATGAAGCTACTTGAAAAGATTCATTTCGTGACTCTATATAGAATATCATGCAAAGATAACTCTATAGTAAATGCTTTATCTAAGCTCGCTAAAGAAATTATATAACCAGAAAAAAAGTCTATATCTATAGAAGTTTAAATTTAACAGATTCTATCCCCTATAGATTCAGATTATATGAATAACAAAATAGAAATACAAAAGATAGCCATCCTTATTCAAGGTCAAGAAGAATATGACTAAAGGTAGCCATTCATTGCCTATTTAGTTGAGGGGAGGCTCTTAAAGACAAGTCATTAACAAATCAAATTAATAAATGTGCTTTGCCTTATGCATTAATCAATAATGTATTTTATTATGGGTCATTTGATCAAATGTGGCTATGTTATTTAGATAAACAAGAATCCCATAAGGTTTGATTTAAGTACATTCTAAATTGTATGCAACTCACCAATCTAGACCCAAAAAAATGAAATTAAAAATTAAAAGACTTGGGTAATATTGGCCCTCATGTTAAATGACTGCATAAAAATTACATGTCATTGCCATCAATGCCAAATACATGGTGTAGTATTACATCAATAACCTAGTGTATTGCATCCAACAATTGCCTCTTAGCCTTTTTAGAGTTGGGGTACTAACATCATAGGGTTTATTGACCTCCTTCATCAAATGGGCATCATTTTATATTTGATGTAACTGATTACTTTTCTAAATGGGCTAAGATGATTCCACTGAAAGAAGTTAAAGCATACCATGTACTTAAGTTATTTTAGAAAAATATCATATATCATTTTAGTGTTCCTCACCAAATCATATCTGATAATGGTCCATCATTTAAGTCTAATAAAATAAATCACTTTGTGGCTAGACATAACATCGACTAGAGATATTTGACCGTCTATTACCCTAAAGAAAATGGATTGATTGAAGCTTTTAATAAAACTCTTGTATGAATTCTTAAAAAGGTTCTTGATGAAAATAAACATCAATGGCATGAAAAGTTGGTTGAAGCCTTATCGGCCTGTCAGACTATATATAGGACACCAACTCAATCTACATCATAAGCTTTAGTTTATGGAACGAAAGCTATTCTAATATTGGAAGTACAACTACCTTCTTTGAGGATATCAGTTAATAACAACATTACAATATATCTAAATCATAAACTTTGATTGAAAGAACTTGAAAATCTCAAAGGAAAACATTTGAGAGCTCAACAAGACCTTGAACTTTTCCAATTCCATATGATTCAAGCTCATGATAAATAGGTTCATTCTAAAACTTTCCAAGTAAGAGACTTGATCTTAGTTATTAGAAGGCCAATTTTAGCTCATTGCAGAATAGGCAGGAAATTTGAGTCAACATGTGAAGGACCCTTCATTGCAAAAAAAAATATATGAAGGAGGTTCTTATCAACTGATAACTTGTAGTGGTGAATGTCCAATGCAGCTTATTAATAAATGTTATTAAATAAATATTATGTATTAATTGTAGTCCAATTTCAAAGATGATGATCAATAAATTTATACTTGTCCCAATTAATTATAAATTATTTGGGTCTAAATAATAATTTGTTTCACATTTAAATTTAATCTATAAATTTTTTGAAATGCCATTTAAATCTTTTAGAAATGAATTCAAGCTGCTAAAAGGACCCATTTCAAATAAGGTTAAGATTAAGTCATCAAGACTTTTTTCCTATTGGTCAAAATTTGAGGTTTAAGATTAAGTCATCAAGACCCCTTTCCTCGCTTTAGCTATTTAGGTTGGAATTAAGCCATTGAAGGCTAGTTCCTAATAGCTAATGAGATAGGAGTAAGTCCCTTAGTAGACATCCTTTCAGAAGACAAGGATAGGATTAACTCATCAAGGCCCCTACCTTTCAAATAGACTATCTAGGTTAAGATTAAGTCACCAAGACCCCCTTTCTAGTAGTCAAATTTGAGGTTTAGGATTAAGTCATCAAATCCCTTTTCCTCACTTTAGCTATTTAGGTTGGAATTTATCCATTGAAGGTCTCTTCCTAATAGTTAACTAGATAAGAGTAAGACCCTTAGTAGACATCCTTTCTAAAAGACAAGGATATGATTAAGTCATCAAGACCCCTTCTAGTCAAATAGACTACCAATTAGGATTAAGTCACCAAACCCCTTTACTATTAGTCAAAACATGATATTTAGGATTAAGTCATTAAGACCTCTTTCCTCACTATAGTTATTTAAGCATAATTAATCCATTGAAGTCTCCTTCTCAGTAGCTAACAAGATAGGAATAAGTCCCTTAGTAGGCATCCTTTCAAGAAAATAGGGATAAAATTAAGTCATTATGATCCTTTTCTTTACAAGATATTAAGGTTGGAATAAATCCATTGAAGGCCTCTTCCTGTTAATTGAATCTCACTAGATTAAGATTTAAATTCTTATGATCCCTTTTTAGTTTAAAATAGAAGACATTAAAGGATGGAAATAATCCTCTCCAAGTCCCTATTCTTATAGACTATTTAAATTAGGAACTAAGTCCATGCGATCCCCACCTATTAACCAAAATATTAAGGATCAAGAATTAAGCCGTTGAAGGCCCTCTTTCTTCAGCCTAACTATTTAGGTTAGAATCAAGTCATTAAAGATCCCTTTCTTCTTAATAGCTAACCAAATAAGAGTAAGTCCCCTAATAGCACCCTTTTCTAGTTAAACTTCATGTAGTTTGGAAAAGAGTAAGTATTCATAATGGCATCCTCTCTAACTAACATATCTAGAAAAGAGTGAGTATCCATAGTGACATCCTTTCTAAGAAAAGAAAACTTTAGGGTCTACATATAGATCCTTTCTTTAAAATTGGCTAGTCATTTAAATCACCTTTTGGCTTATCCTTGCTTGCACACACACACACACACAATATATATATATATATATATATATATATATATATATATATATATATATATATATATATATATATATATATATATATATATATATATATATATATATATATATATAGTAGTAATAATAATAATAATATTATTATTATTAAATGGAACATCTCGACTTGTGGTGCCGTGACGCTTCAATCACAGTGTCTAGGCACTGTCACCACCTTATAGAACCTAGAAATAGAAACCACCTCCGCTAGTTGTCTACTTAAGCAACATAACATCGTGCCACTAAAATCCTAACACTTAGGCACTGTCGCGACGGACTTCGATTAAAAAAGCAAGAAAACTAACCCTTTTTGCCAATGGCTTCCCCAGCAGTGATAACTATTTATGGGGGAAGTAGAAGAGCGATTACATAATGGAAAATTGCCCAAGAAGCAGGAACAATTACACAAAAATCTCTATAAAAAGAGGAGGGACTACCCACTCTGGCTTCTTGTTTTTTTTTCTTATCTTCCACTGCTCCTTTTTGTGCTCCCAATCTCAACTCCAACAATTCTCCAGCACTCTCTTCTCCCTACAACGCATTTCTTATCACTCTACGAGGGTGTTTTCCTCTCACACAAGACAAGATCGAAGACAACTATCATTAATTTTAGATAAAAATTCTTTAAAATATTCTTTTATATAATTCCCCCTCCCCTAAAAGAGTATTCTAAAAATTTCACCAGCATTCTTGAATTCGATGATAAATAAAAATTTTCCCTCCATTGATCTTGGATCTCGAGTAAGGGAGAAGAATTCAATTCTATAAAAAATATTTTAGATGTAAGAATATAAAGAATTTTAAGTTTGAAGACTTCCACCATTGAACTTCATTCTGGTGCGAGATGAATGTCCTCCCTCCATTAATCTTAGATCTGAAACAAGGGAGAAAAGTGTTTCTTACACTAGAACACCATAAAATCTAGTATTGTTAAAGTATTATGGCACCAAATTTTTATACAAAATTATTGAATTCTTCAAGAAACTAGTTCAAGAATAGGGTTCTTGCTCCGCGGCACTAAGGCGCTAAGCCCTCAGGAATGATTCCTTTAGTGCTCTACCTCATAACATCAAGGTGCCAAAACCCTAGCAATAACACTAAGTTCTCTAGTTAGTGTCTTACTTGCAATGCCACAACACTGTATTTTTAGCACAATAGCTTTACCCTCTCGGGTTACAAAATGAAGAAACTTAATTAGTAGCACCATAACACTATTTTTGTAGCTCCGAGGTGTACATCTTGAAATCCATTCCACCATCAAACTTAGTTTTGGTGTGAAACTAAATCCTCCCTCCATTAATTTTGGATCAGGACAAAGGAGAAGGGTGCTTTGCATTAAAGATTATAAAACCTAATATTGCTAAGATGCTATGCTGTTGAAATTTTAAATTTTTCAAAAGTACTGAATCTTAAGAATTGATGAAATAGGGTCAAGGCGCTGAGGTTCTGAGTCCTTGAGAACATTAAACCTTAGGTGTGCATCCAATAGCATAAAAGTGTTGATGTTCTAGTGTTGAGGCGTTAAATCCTCAAAAAAAATTATAACTTTAAAGTTCATGGTGCTAATTTCTTAGCATCAAGGCACTACACTCTTGGGAAATTAAACCACATGCACCCTACTAATAGTACCAAGGCACTCATACTATAGCACTGAGGTACTGATCTCTCTAATATTAAGTCCAAGTCACATCTATAGCACCACAATGCTATCCATGTAGCACCAAGGCACTGAGTTCTTAGGTTTTGAACTTATTTATTTCAACTAATAGCACCAAGGAATTAGTTTCATAGCACCGAGCTCTGAGCCCTCAATATTGTTTATTTTTAATTGAGCATTCCACATAATATAGACAAACACAAAGCATAAAAATGATGAAATTTATTAACACTAAAATTTATTATTTTTATAATAAATAAATACATAAAAGAGAAGAAAAAGTGAAAATTACAAGTAATAAAAAATAAAGGAGAAAATTAATAATCATATTCATCATCATCCTCCTCCTCTTCTTCTTCTTCTTTTGGCTCCAGCAGGGTGCTCACATAAGGGTGATAATGAGGCATTACAGGAAAAAAAGCCTGACTTGGTCTGCATGATAGCACAATTTTCAAACTTATGAACAAGTGCTGAGTTAAACTCAGCCCTGCATGAAAATTGCTACTGTTGTTGAACCATGTGGTGGTAAAATTTTGGCCCCAGTTCTTGTTGTTGCTGACTTGTTTCACCAACACTTTTTCTTAAATCCAAGACTTGTCATCCAATTTCTTGGAGTTGCTCATTTAAGGTCTTAAAGGATTTGGGTCTAGAGTAAGGAACACGTGAGCTTTCTCTCACCTCAGTCCTCGAGCCAAATCCGATAATTATTCTTTTAGTCAAAGGAGACCTTTGAATTAGGACTTCTTCATCAGATTTCCTTTGCACACTTGCCACAACACACAAAGAATAACTTAAAGGAGAATGGCCATATTTTATAGTAGTGCTATCTCTAAGTATATTACAAATAGAATTATAAATGATACTCTCTACATCCATAGTAAAACCATTTTGAATTACAAAATTTAAAATGGCTCTATCCCTAGTCACCTTTCTAATATTGTCATGATAGAAATGAAATAGTACCAAACTTTGGCCTCAGTAGTCATACCGGCAACAGAAAAATTAATAATCTTATCATCCCGCCTTTTTCACTAGACATTAGAATTTCTAGCATTAAGGAAATTAAGGATTTCATCAAATTTGGAATGATCATTATAATAGAAGAGATACTGATCGTACACTGTTGACCTCATTTTTGGATGAAGTTCACATTATTTTTAAGACTAGTAATTAGAATAATTAATCCTAAATTAAGAATATCCTAATTAGGCACTTAGGACACTTCACTTAATGACCTAGTGCATCTTTCGAGTGTTTAACCTAAATTAATAGGATTGGATGAACCTTGACCAAATTCAAATCCAAATCTAAAAAAAATGAAATATGAATTTTGTTAAACTTAAATTAAGATGAATGGGGTAATTAACCTAATTAACCCTAAAATCACTTAAACCTAAAGAAATCCAAATTAAATCAAAATAAATACAAATCAAAATCAAATTAAACCATGAAATCATAACATAAACATAAATGACATCAAATCCAAATCAAGGTAAAATCTAGTCAACCATTTTATCATAGGTTTGACTTATGTGGGTCCCACCAAGTCAAAGGTCAACACACTAAAATTTGACCAAATGGTCCAAATGATAAAATAAACATGTTTAAACATAAATTTAAATAAATATTAATCTATTAAAACCTTAATTAAGCTAATTAGATCATTTGATCTAAATAGGCCTAAATGATCTCCTTAGATTCAAATTATAGATAAAATAGAATATATCCAAATTAACTATCTAAACTCATTTTCAAAATCATTTGGCACACAATGTGACCAATTATTGGGATTAATTTAGCTAATATGGCCAGTTGACCTAACTAGCCCAATCTTAACCCATTAAGCCCAAATTGGGCCAAAGTGTGATTTAAATTTGAAACAAATGAAACTAATTGACCAAACTCATCCAAAATACTTAGATTAACATAATTGAAAGACTAATACATTATGATTAAACTAAGTAAATTTATTGACTTAATTGAATCCAACCAAATCTACTTAAATTATAATGAGTTAAATGTTGAAATAAGCAAATGACCAATTCCAAATCTCATGAAGCCCATAAATTTAAAAACATCATAAATTATTAAATGAACATAATTAAAACTTAAATCCAATATCAATCCATCAAATGGAACAAGCTAGATCAAGATAAAAGAAAAAAAAACCTAAATGAAATAATTCAAAGCATTTGAATTCAAACCTAGACTAATCACCTTGGAATGTACCTAAACTCATTCTAAGATGAGCTTAGTGTAATTGACAGCCAAAGTTAACTAAATTATGAAGACCTAAGTACATCCAAAAAAAAAGGAAAACATCACATGGAGAAATGAAGTGAATTATGCAAGCAAAATCCTCCCCAATCCAAGATGTTTCTTTGATTCCTTCTCCCCACTTCACCTTTACTGCCTTTGACTGATCTTAGTTAACTAACCACCCCTTAGAGCTAGCCTCCAAGGGTGGAAATCACATTGGCCAACCAAGACAAGCTCTCCATGGAGGTGGCAATCACCTTGGACGACCAAGGTAAGCTCTCCATAGCATAAAGCTCTCAACCTCTCATGGACAAAGAGAAGAGAGCTATTCTTAAACCCAATTTAGCATGCCATCACCTTCCCTAAGCTAAAAGAAGATGAGAGCACCTCTCCCCAGATCCCCACACCACTGATAAGCCGAAGAATGGTTAGAGATGCTAGAAAATGCATGAACCTTAGTCCATAGAGTGATTGGAGAGGAGGTAATCCAATTCCTTCCTCCTAGAGGCTCAATGCATAATTCCAAAGCTTTTCATCCCCACCCCCAGAGATAGTCATCGATGAGGTACGTTGTTAAACCAACCTCTTTAGATTTCAATATTGGTACTTTTTAAAATGAATTTGATCTTAAGGGAGATCAAGCTATATAGATTCCATTTGATTCACTGATGGTTTTGCAATTAAAATCGAGGGATCTCGTCGACTAGATCACCGAAAATTTTCTCAAATTAGCAGACATCTTATGGCTTTAGCAACCATTAAAGGAGATATAATCTCCACCATCTGTTCCTTCTATTAGGAATGGATGGTCCTGATCTAGTTGCACGGATCAGTTTTATCCTTGTAGGAAATTACGAGATGATCTGAGTTGTCTTATCTTCGATCAGACGTCCCAGATCAAATTATGTACACTACCGAAATAATATGGGATCCACGTGAATCCTGCATGGCCAAATCGGGTGCTTCCATGCATTAAGTGGTCCCATGTCAGTGCCACATGGCATCGATTGTTTAAAAAAAAATTCTTGATTTTTTAGATAGATAAATATTAACAAATATAAAAAAATCAAAAAATTATAAAACTAAAATACTTATCAGAAAAATCTAAATAAAGGTTCTATGGATTCCCCTCAGTGAGTGAAATCCATTAAACCCGAAATCCCTAATTTATTTATGATAAATTTTGGTTAATTTGGGTTTAAATTAAAAATATTTAAACTCAAATTAATCTTAAACCACAATTCTAATTAATTTAAAATTTTGGAAAATTGAAAATAGGGTTAAAACACACCTAAGATAAAATTTTTATAAATTTTTTTATTAAAGTAAATGAAAAGATATAGAATTTCCAACCTTAAACCTTAATTTTTATAAAATAATTTCTTTTTATATTAAAAAAATTATGAAAATTTATGAAAACAATTTAAATCATCATAATAAATCTAAACTCTTCAATGAAACTCTCTGAAATCCAACAAACCATAAAATAAACTAATTAAGTAATTAATTGAATAAATTAATCTAATTAATCAATTTGAATTTAGCAAAATTACAATAAATCAACCAAATTTGCAAAAATTTCAAATAAACCTTTTATGGATGCATCATTCATAGAGGAATCTAGGAAAATTGAAGCCCACAATTAATTTTGCCTAATTTAGGATTTAATAAAATAATTAAAATCTCAATTAGTCATTAAAACATCTAATCAAAATGAAACTTTAGGGAAATTAAATTAGCAAGAATCCCCTCTTGCCAATAAAATTTCAAGACAAATTGATATCTAGATTGGAAGTTATTAAATTTCCAATCTCTAGGTCAATTTACGTGGAATATTAAATCAAAAATTATAAAAATTATAAAAAGTTATAAAATGAACTTGAAACATTTCAATTAACACTAGAACACTTAAAATTTTGTTGTTAACCCTCTGAAGTTACCAAATTCAATTAACTATGCACTTAGCTTAATGAAATAATTAAGAACATAAAATTTAATCAAACCTTAAATTATCAATTTAGGAAAGTCATAATAAACCAATTAATCAATTATAATCAAAATTAATTAAACCTCAAAATCTATACTTAAATGTGAAACTCATTTGTATGGAAATTTCTAAATTTGTTTAAGTTAGTAAGTCACATAATCTTAAAGCATAAATAAAGGTGACTAAATAAATTAATTAAACTTAAATAACCTAAACAATTGAATTAGTATAGGTTAAAATTGGTAAAATTTCATTACAAGAGATTAAACGTTAACATGTAATAAACCAACCTAAACCAAGAATGAAATCAAAAGTTGAATTTAATTAAGTAAATTTAAATCCATTAACATAACACTAATAACATGAATGTGTGAATAAAAATAAAATCAAGTAAACTTAAATGATAGATTGAAAATATATAAATCAATACATTATGAAATTGAAATGTAAAAAGTTAATTAAATAATGAAATCAAACTAAACTTTAATTAAGACATTAATCTACTTAACATAAGATAAACATAAATTGAACATTAATCAATAAATAAGATCAATCCAAAAATTAAAATCAAATTAAAAAGGAATTGAATTAAAATATATAAAAAATAAAAATACAAAGCAATTGTCATAATTAAAAATAATGCAATAAATCTTAGTAAAATAAGCTAAATAAACATATCATATAAATGAATTAAAATGAAAACTAAATCAAGTCAAACCAAAATAACATAAACATTAATGTAATAAAGAAACATAATTAGTCTAAGTCAAATAACTAAAAAGATAAATTAAATAAATAAAATGGTCCAAATCAAGTGGATTAAATATGAACTTAAGTTATAAAATATAAACTAAAATAACAAATGAATTAAACTTAAAATGAAACTAATTCATATTAAACATTAATAACATGAAATTAAGTCCCTAATTAAGATTTAAAGAAACATATTAAATTTTAATCAAAGACTACAAATCAAAAACTTATAAACCAAATCAATAAGTATTTAACCAAATTAAAAGGAATGAAAAGAAGAACATATCTTAATTCCAAAATAAAATTAAAACATTAATCTAATTAAATCAAGTTCAAATGAATCCGAAAGAGGTTAAAGATACCTAAAATCTTAGTTAAACCCCTTAGAATTAATCCTTACAATAGGGTGAAGACTTCATTCTATTAAAATTTAGGATGTTGAATAGAATGGTTTCGACCCAAAGGGAAACTTATTATATCCTTCATTCTTGAAAACTTAAATTTCATTTTAATAGGAAATAGATATAAAAATAGAAATACAATTGTAAATTATTAAACCATTTAAATTGAAACCATCCAATGGTAATATAAGCAAAATTCAAAAATTAAACTAAAACTTGAACTAAAAACCCTATTATAGTCTTACCACACAAGCCCATTTTCTTCACACACTAGATTATTAGGTCACCAACCCTAGATTTAGGTTAGGTCAATCTATGATGTTCTTATATTTGTATTATTTTGTGGTGTACTGATTTATACTAGATGTCTAGGATTGTTTGTCTGTTAGATGAGATGGTAGGATGTTCTTTTTAGAACTAATGTTTATCTTCTGTAGGGGCTATGCTAAAGGGACTGCCATAATTAATTATAAAATTACCACTTGCTTGTAGGTGCTGAATAAGTCACTAAATATAGCGATAGGATAGGTGGGCTTGGAAAGCAACTAATTCTAAGCTTGTATGATTGCAAATATAACTACTAGGATTAAGTATTTATTTTAAAAATTTTAAATGTAATTTAAGCTTAGAATTAAGTTAGCATCTATAGGGTATAGGAATAGTAGGAGCTGACCCTGCCAGCAGATGGGTGCAGAGGTCCCCTGTGAAGCTTAAAGGAGGTTCATGAAGAAGGAGATGATCTTGGAGAGAAGACCCCTATAGATCTAGACTTGTAGTTCTAGGCTAAGATGTATATGGGCAGAGCTCGACTACCTATTTTTCTCTTTCTTTCAGGGTGTACAGCGATACCCGATCATAATGGCCTATTCTTTTAATTTAAATTTGGCTTGATTTACTTTGGGTGAGCAATATAATCAACATGCTTTTTGAGTTTCCTTTCTGTGATGAATGCATAGATGTTAGACACCTAGAAAAATAAATTCTCTACCCAACTTAAATCTAAATAGCTTAAACAAAATAAATAAATTTGAAACTTCTTACATAAATTAAAGCCTTAGGAATAATTTAAAAGCAACTAAAAATAACTAGCATATTATTATAACTCTGTGAATTGGGCACTTCATCAATTACACATAAGGTGCATCTGACCTTCGAGGATGACTACATTCTTGGAGAAGTCTGCCTTCTCTTCTTGATTTGGCTCATGACCACTTCTAATTACATTTCATTTAAACATAAATTGCATACCATAAGGCCTTAAATGAATTGTGAGTCAAAAATATAAAGATGAAATATGTTGCATTAGTTAGGTGCATATCATACCCAACATGATCTTAGGGATTAGAGAGTGAGTCTAGATTCTTAGATTATTTCTTAAAATACAACAACCCAACCATTTTGCATTCATGAAACTTGACATCATGAATTTATAATCTATTTAGGTAGTGTTATTTGGTAGCCCTTTTAAGCGGGTTATAAGTCTAGAAGAGTCAGAGTTAGGTTCATTTCCTCCATTGAGAAAAGAAACTAATAATTCTTAAACATTATATTAAGTCGAGCATTGACTTATGTCATAAACACTTGTAGACTTAGGATCTGAAGCATCCTTTTAGAAATAAGTCTTCAACCCTAGGCATTCCTATAGTCTTGTGCTACTAGAATATAATCTATAAATTTCTAATAAAATATCAATTCAAACCTTAATAAATTTAATCTCAAAAATATAAAGCCCAATGGAAGGATAGTTGAAATGATAATTGTGCATCCCTGTATCTATAGGCATTTCCTATTTAATCTCAATTGGCCTAAAAAAAGAACTATTCTTATATTGAAGTGTTCCCTTTTGAAATTCCAATTTTACCTTCCTTTCAAATCAACATTAAAATCCATAGAAATAAGAGCTTATTTCTTTAATTGAGAGTATTCTTAGGAAGAGATCCTCATTCATAAGATGTAATTATAGGGAACTACGATCCTAGTATAAAATAAACCTTATTCTACCTTTTCCATGTAGTTTAAAGGAAGAATCTCTAGAATATTAAGATGACTCATTAGGCTTAGGAGTCCTTATTTAAGTGATTAAATCCATTATAAGATAACATGTTTATCTTTCAAGATATTATCTTCATTTCTAAATAAAAATTCCTAAAATTTATGTGGTGTAATAAATTTTCCCCACATACATTACATCTTGTAAATTATAATATGAGTTAATAGTACTATTATCAAAACTTACTAGTTTTTCTCAAACAAAACTCAATTAATTTTGGTGCACCTTCATGTTGACGATGATTTCTTGCACCACAGGAATGACACAAGAGTTATTATCATAAGTTAGCTTCTCTCAGCCTCATTCATTGATAATCCTCTCCACGCTCCCACCCAAATTGAAGAAACTTCTCTTTGGGATGAGATTTTTATGTATGAGAGCATGGTGGTATTGTTCCTCCACCTCTACGCTAAAAAAGTTGTTAGTGTCACTAGCAGCTACCCTCTTCTTACCATTGCTAACTTATTTCACAGGCATGTTGGCTTTCCTAAAGTAAAATGCAAGCTAAGAGAGGAAAGGGTACCTGAAGTTTCATAATGAAAAGTGAACATGCCTTGGGGTCTAATTTATAGATTAGCCCTAGCGCCATGGTGTTGCCTGAGAAGAGCTAAGGTGCTAGCCTCTCAATTTTTAAAACATGTGACCAACGCCTCAGCGTTGAACATATAACATTGAGGCGCTAGTTAGCATACCATAATGGTCACCACACGAATCAAAAAGGCATATTTATGACATTTATCATAATTAATTATGTAACGGATACCATACAGAAAGTGAGGCTGGACATTGATTTAGCATCGCCATGCTTTGACATAGCACCACAACGCTGATAAAAAAGTTTTCCCTTTCTAATTGAAAGTGCCTATCCATCTACCAACCTTTTTGAGCTGACCTTTGATTAGCGCTGCAGTGCCATATCATTAGCTCCTAAGCGTTAGTCAACTAATCAACCTGATCCTATTAGCACCTAGGCAGTGCTTCATATAACCATAAATTAATGTTTACCATGCAAACATCCTACCAATCTACTTATTCACCATGCAAAAACCCTACTGGCCTTCTAAGGGATGTAAGTCTAATCTCTAGGTTCACCATGCAAATAACCTCTATCCATCTAGCCTTCCAAGGGATGTAAGTATAATATACATTTTCCATACGGATGACTTATATCCATATGTCATTCTAAGGGATGTAAGTCCAATCTATACATTCTCGATGCAAATAGCCTATATCCATATGGCATTCTAAAGTGATGTAAGCCCAATCTATCCATTCATCATGCGAATATTCCTACTTTTCATTTCTTAAATAATGTAAGCCCAATCTAGTTGTTCCCTATGAGAGCACCCCTATATTCTGACTTTCCTATAAAAGTAAGCCCAGTCTGATTATCTGTTTGCCATACGAACATCCTTACAACACATCCCCTACACTAAAACTCTAGTATACTCGGTATATCTGAGATGAGGAAACCCATAGCTGCTAATTAGACTCCTTGGACATTATGAATAATAGCCCTATAATATTGGTATACTAGAATAACATAGTCCTGGTGTGATAGAGCCAAAGGATCTTGATCAGAACTATCTCCTATTTCTATTAGACAATCATTTATGTAACACAACATTCATCACTAGACACTAATTTATACCAGAGATATGTTTATTTTTAACTTTAATCGAGAGTTCTCTCTTACTGTGGTAAGAGAAATAATTAACTATGAATGCTTATGAAGAAAGAAGGTAAAACCCATACTTAATTAAATTCTAACATAATATTAGGAGAAATCTAGTTTAATTTATATCAATTTCCCTCATGAAAAATATATTCCTACCCATCCTAATAAAGATGGCGGAGAGTTTCCAAAAGGATTTTTTTTTGAGCGATCACCCACTTAGGAGATATGAGTCATTGTGTTTCTTTCTAAGTTAGCTATTAAAAACTTATTGTAGTCAAGATAAGTATAGGTCCCTTGAAGGCATCTTCTTTAGCTATCATGACCATGTTAGAATTAGATTATTTATTAAGTCTTATTTTAATAACATTTCTATTTTTCTTAAAGACTAATGAATTTATGTTCTCAAAGAATGAATCATTCTAAATCAAAATAACATAAGGAATATTTATGGCTATCTTTTATAATCAAATTCAAAATAAAATTTGAAATCAAAACCAACACTAAATCTAAATTCCAAATTTCAAAACTAAATTCAAACTCCTTCAAGCTTATGCTTGAAGTTCTGTCGACTAGTTCGATCAACATCTATATGGGTAGTGTACTCTAATCAACCCCATTTTTTAGCCTGATATTTGGATGAAGTTAACATCATCTCTAACCTTAGTAATTAGGACACATATTCTTAGATTAGGAGCCTCCTAATTAGGGACTAAGAACATTATACTTTGTGACCTAGTGAAGCCTTCTAGGATCTGACCTACTAACCTAATAAGATTAAGTGAACCCAAACCAAACTCAAATTTAAATAAATGATTAAATTAAGCACATTTTAATTGAAATCTAAAATCTAATTGAGCTTGAACTAAGGTAATTAGAGTGGTTAACCCAATTAACTTATTTAAGCTAAAAATCACACAAGTCTAAATATATTCAAAAAAATAAAAAAAGTTTAAAAATTTAAAAATTAATTAAACAAAAAATATAAGTCAATGCATGAACATAAATGAACTTAAAAATAAATCAAAATGAGGTTCAAGATGGTCAATCATATCATTTGACCTAGAGTTGACCTGTGTGGCCCCCTAAAGTCAAAGATCAATTCAACAAAATTTGATCAAATTAAATTATTTTAAGGACTTAGAATTATGAAATGAACATGTGTAAACCTAAATCTAAATGACTCTAAACTTAATAAGGCCTCAAATGGGCTAACTCAAACATTTGATCCAAATGAACCCAAATAAACCTTATTGAAACCTAAATCAAAATAAAATTGTAATTAATTTAAATTAAACATCCAAAATCATTTGAAGTCATAAATAAACACAATTCAATCAATTATAGTTTGATTAATTTGGTCATTTAACCAAAAAAACTCATGTTGATCTATTAAGCCTAAATTTGGGTCAAAGTGGGTCTAGATTCAATATGAACTCTAAATGAAATAAAAATAATTAATTTAAATCATTTCAAATACTTAATTAAACATAATTGAAATCCATTCACATTTTAATTATGTAAAATTATCCATTTGACTTAATTAAACCCAATTTAATATAAGATGGGTTCATTCAGGGTCAAAATCAAAATTGATCTCAAATCCAATAAAATTAATCAATTAGAAACATTATAAATGGCTAAACAAATACAATTGAATCTAAAGGAAAACTCATTGGTCAAAGTCAATCCAAAAATCCAAATGGATCAAACTTAAACACTTAAACCCAAGTTAAACTCAAATGAACGAGTTTAATCCATGGTGCATCTTAGGTTTGATTTAGGCAATCAATCATCAATCCAAATAAGTGAATAACAAACATCCAATGCTAATTAATCACACATAATCCAATCTAAATCATGTTAAACTAAATTGGATCAAACATAGGCCATTAAGCCAAAACTCAAACTAATTACACTTAAATTCACTTATACTCATCCTAGGATGAACCCAAGGTAGAAACAAACTAAAGTTAGAGGTTTAAGGAAGTTACAATTAGTTCAAGAAGAGAGCAATATGCCATGGAGGGCAGAAGTTAAAATTGAACCATCCTCCTCCCTAATCCATCGAAATTTCACCCATGAATGCTACCTCACCATCCCTAAGTGATTGAAGTGCCTGTTTGAACCTTAACCACCTTTAGAGAAATAATGTTATTCAAATTCCCATGGCTGGTGACCTACATCTTAAGCCAATAAGGGAACCTCTCGATCGACTTTAAAAACCCTAGGAGAGATCAAATTCAATGTTTTTTTATTCTAACACCTTCCCTGAGTTAAATTGAACATTAGCACACCTTCCTCCTCTCCTAAGCTCCTCCAATCATTCTCAACACCAAACTGTTGCGAGTGGTGGTACATGTTCATCTCCACACCAATTTAGAGGGAGGCAAAGCATGGTTTATTCTTCAAAAGCTTCATAAAACTCCCTTAAATGATTTCAAAACCCAAACCACCGTCGAGACACCATGCTAGTGAGGTATGGCCAAAATTGACCTCCCTTTAATTTTATGTTGGTCATTTGTGAAATAAAACTAGTTTTAGGATCATTCAAATCATATAGGTCCCTTCAGTGGATCCCACATGGCCTAATCACTTATCGCACATGGCCTAATCACTTATCGTGTGTGTAAAGTGGCGCCGCGTTAGTGCCACATTGTGCTGACTATTTTAAAAAGAGAAATCTGATTTTCTAGATTTAAGAAAGGTAAAAATTTTGTAAAAAGTTTACAAATACATAAAAAAAATAAAATACTTAACCAAAATATGCAAATAAAGGCTTTATGAATTTATCTAAATGTAAGGAATCTATTAAACCAAAAATATCTAAATTTTATTGAGCATTTTTAGATTAATTTGAGTTTAATTGAAAATAATCAAATGTATATTAAATCCAAAATATTAATCCAAAAGATTTGAACTTAGAAAAATTGAAATTGAGGTAAAGCATATCTTAGATTAAAGTATGGGGATTTATTGATGATTGAATCAAAAGATACAAAATTTTTAATCTCTCAACTCTTAATTTAATGATATAAATTAAAAAAACTATGGAAGAACTTTAAAACATCATAATACATATTAATAAGCCTAAGAAAAATAATAAACCTCATTAAAACCCATTAATCTTTAAAATGACCTAATTAGGCAATTAAGTGAATTAATTAATTCATGTAATTGATATGATTTTTAAAAAATCATATTAAATCAACTAAGAATCCATAAATTCTAAATAAACCATCTATAGATTCATCTTCTAGAGAGAAATTAAGAGAAATTAAAAATCCAAAATAATTCTTAATAATTTAAGGTTAATTTAGATTTTATTAAAATCATTAAAATCTTAATTACACTTAGAATATATATTTTATTAAGATAAAATTTCGGGGAAATAAAATTGATAAGGAACCCCACTTGCCATAAAACTTTCAAAGTTAAATGACCTCTTAACTAGAAGTTATAGAATTTCCAAATTTTACATCAATTGAATTCAAATAATAAATCAAGAAAACTATAAAAATTAATAGAACCAAATTTAAAACATTTTAAACAACATCAAAGGACCTTAGAAAAATTTCTCAGCCCTCTAAAATTAAAAATTCTAATTAATCCTTCACTTAGGATTTTATGGAATCAGTCAAGAATAAAAAAGAGTTAATCAAACACCAAATTATTAGATTAATAAATTCAAGATAAAATAAACATTTGATTGAAAATTGAAAGTTCTCAATCTCTGAATTTTAAAGAATTAATCAACATTGAAACTACCTTAAGCTTTTTTAACATCAAATAAAAGACATTAATGTTGAATAAACATAAATGATTAAGTTAAATTATTTAACTTAAATAACTTAAGAATAAAAATGGCATAGATTAGGTTTGGCACCTAAATAGTTCATTTGATTGAATTTTTTTTAAGATTTACTTCTTCCATAATTTTATCAAAAGTAAGAAATCAATTCTTTAGTTGAATAACTATGGATTGACCAAGAGGTTTAAACTGAAGTTTGATCTACTCTTTCATCGATGAAAAGAAGTTGTTTTCCCTTTTAAACTTATCAGGTTTCTTTAAGTATAATCTATATGATTAAGCATTAGGTTGAATACTTTTAAGAAAAATTATTGATTCTTGATTTCTCTTAGACTACTTGGGTTCCAAAAGTCCTCCACATATTGATGTTATTCATTTGGGAAAAAAATAACATCATAGTAATAAATGAATTAAATAGACAACTACAATTAAGTAAATATAAATGAAACAAATTATTAACACAAAATTAGACCTCAAAATGGAATAAAATCTAAAAGAAATTAAATCATTTAAGTTGAAACTTCCTAATAGAAAATTGAACAAACATAAATAGTCCATTTGATTGAATTTCTTATGTTATAATAAATAATGAAATATTTTTCATTGAGGACTTTATCTTTAAAAAAATTAATTAATTAATGAACCTTTAGAATAAGATATCACTTGAAATCAATCTAAAAAAAATGAATTAAATAAACAACTACAATTAAGTAAATCTAAATGAAAAAAATTATTAACATAAAATTAGACCTCAAAATGGAATAAAATATAAACATAATTAAATCATTTAAGTTGAAACTTCTCAATGGTAAATTGAACAAACCTAAATAGTCCATTCGATTGAATTTCTTATGTTATAATCAATAATGAAATATTTTCTTATTGAGGACTTTATATTAAATTAATTAATTAAATAAATAACATTTATAATAAGATATCCCTTGAAATCAATCTTGAGAAATGAATTAAAAAAATAATTACAATTAAGTAAAACTAAATGAAACCAACATAAAATTAGACCTCAAAATGGAATAAAATATGAAAGTAATTAAATCATTTAAGTTGAAACTTCCCAGTGGTAAACTGAAAAACCTAAGAGTAGATAAGGAAAAAAAATCTAGATAATTCAATGAAAACAAAACTTTTCATAATAAGTTATCATATGATATATAGTCTGTCCATCCGAGATTACAGGGCTATTGGTCTGAAGGAGGTCTCGATGCCTCGAATCTCTGATCTAAAATTTGTCTTTTCTATTGATTCCTCTAGGTTGGATCAAAAAAAAAATTCTTGAATGAGGTATTTAACTCCATATTTGAATCAAAAAAGAAATCTTTATTGGTTCTATCTCCTCTTTTTTATGATGAGAATGAATCTTTTTCTTGAAGGATGATAAAAAATTGGTCTGGATCTACTACGAGAATGAGTTGGAAGATCGCAAACTAAAAACAATGGCATTTTCTAGCAACAACATAATGGAGGAAGTCAATTAATATAAATTGATCTGAAATCTGATTCAAATCTAATATAGCACCTATGTGTACATAATAAATGTATCAAATCAATTCTTTTTAATGAATAGATCTGATTGCAACTTAGAATATGAAATTCAAAGGGATCAGATAAGAAATGATACTCCAAAACATATAACTATAATGAAATGTATGATCAACCAATATTTATCAAATTTGAAAATCAGTTAGAAGAAATGGTTTGATCCTTTTATTTCTCAAACTGAGAGTTTTATGAATTGGGATCCTGATGCATATAAGTACAAATGGTCCAATGGGAGCAAGAATTTCTAGGAACATTTGAAACATTTCATTTCTAAACACAAGAATCCTTTTCAAGTAGTGCAAGTTGTGTTTGATCAATTACATATTAATTAATATTCAATTGATTGGTCTGAGGCTATCGAAAAAAAAGATTTATACAATCCACTTCATTTCTTTTTGTCTAAGTCAATTCTCTTTTTCTTTGTGAGAATAGGGAATATCCCCATTCATAGGTCCGAGATCCACATCTATGAATTGAAATGTCTGAATGATTAACTCTACCATTAGTTGTTTGAATCATAGGTGTTCAAATCATTCATTTGAAGAAATTGAAAGCGTTCTTATTGGATGATCATGAAACTTCCCAAAGATCAAAATTCTTGATTAATGGAGGAACAATATTACCATTTTTGTTCAAAAAGATACCAAAGTGGGTGATTAACTCATTCCATACCATAAAGAATCACAGGAAATCCTTTGATAACACAGATTCCTATTTCTCAATGATATATCACGATTGAGATAATTCAGTAAATCTCGTGAAACCATTTCATAGAAGTTCTTTGATATCTTTTTTTAATAAAGAAAACCAACTTCAATTCTTGAATGATCCACATAACTTCTGATTCTATTGTAACAAAATATTCCCTTTTGATGTGGAAAAAACCCATATTTGTAATTATGATCTTACTTATGGATAATTTGTCCATTTGTAACTAAATCTTTTCTTTGTGTGTGGGTAAAAAAAAATCTCTTTTTGGAAAGAGATTATTTCACTAATCGAGTCACGGGTATCTAACATCTTCAAACTAATGATTTCTCACAAAGTGGTGATGAAATGCATAACTTGTACAAATCATGCAAATCTTTCCATTTTCTAATTTGATCCAATCCATTCATTGTGGAGCTATTTACTCGATCGCAGACCTTTCTTCGATACCTCTGACAGAGGAACAAATAGTCAATTTGAAAAAACTTATTGTCATCCTCTTTCAGATATGAATCTATCTAATTCAAAAGGGAATAACTTGCATTAGTATCTCAGTTTCAATTTAAACATGGGTTTGATTCATACTCCATGCCCTAAGAAGTATTTACCATTCAAAAAGAGAAAAAAATGGAGTCTTTGTTTAAAGAAATGCATTGAGAAAGGGTAGATGTATAGAACCTTTCAATAAGATAGTGTCTCAAAATAAAATCTATTCCAAACATATATGCAATGGTTCCTTACTTCGATAGAGTGAAAATATCTCAATTTCCCCCTCCTAGATACTCTTTCAGACCCATTGTCGATACTAAGTAGTAGTCAAAAATTTGTATTTATTTTTCTTGATATGATGCATGAATTAGATATATCATGGCCAACTCCTCAGAAGATTCTTCCACAATGGACTGATAAGTGAGATTTTGAGTCAATGTTTACAAAATCTTTTTCTATCCGATGAAATGATTGATCGAAATAATGAGTCATACATTCCATCAATATGGACACATATGAGATCAACAAATGCTCGAGAGTTCTTCTAATTAGACAAACTTAGGATTAAATAAAGAAAACCAATATAGATAATTCAATGAAAATAAAACTTTTCATAATAAGTTATCCTATGATATATAGTATAGACACATGAGATTGCAGGGCTATTGGTTTGAAAGAGGTCTCAATACCTCAAATCTTTCATTTAAAAATATCATGTATCTATGAAAGTAAAATTATGAAAAGTAAAAGACTAAATTTTAAAATTAGATTAAAATTTGAACTTAAAAGGCCTAGTGCAGTCATACCACACAAACTTTCCATTTCACACACATTAGATCGCTAAGTCACCAACCCTAGATTTAAGTTAGACTAATGATTTATGATATTCTGTGATGTGAAATGATATTTTTTTTATGGTGTAATATTTTAGACTGGATGATTAAGACTGTTTGCATGCTAGTCTAGATGTTAGGGCGTTCTTTGTAGATGACACTATTTTTTCTTGCAAGGGGAGGCTTAAAAAGACCACTATAATAAAAAAATAAAATGAATGCTATTTACTTGTAGGTGCTGCTTAAGTCCTTAACCATAACCCAATAGGATAGGTGAGCTTGGAAAATATTGGTGTTAGGCTCGTATGTTTAGAATATAAACTATTGGTATGCTATATATATTTCTTGACATCTACATTATAGAGATTAAAAATTTATTTTAGAATTTTAAAAATATAATTTGAGCTTAGAATTAAGTTAGGATCTAAGGGGTGATGATCCTGAAGGAAGATCCTCGTAGCTTAAAAGTAATTAAAAATAACTAGATATTATAAAACATGAGAGCATCTTGTTCATTTCTCTTGAATAGGGTGCTTTACCCATTACACATAAGAGGGCATTTGACCTTTGAGGATGACCACACTTTTTAGAGAAGTATGCCTTCCCATTTTGATTTATCTTATAACCACTTTCTAATTGCATCTCATTCAAGGCATTAATTACATACCCAAGCCTGAACCAGAGTCAAAATAAATAAAAGTTAAAATTTATTGCATCAACTAGGTGCATAACATGCTCAATATTATTTTAGTGAGTTTAGGTTCTTAACTTCCCTCTGATATGCAATAGCCCAACCATCTTACATAGACAAGACTAGAATCATGGTTCTAAAAATTGCTTAGGTGGTGGTAGTTGGCAACCCTTCCACGCAGATAATAAGTCCAAAAGAGTTAGGGATAGGTTCATCTTTTTAAGTGAGAAAGAGAGCCAATAATTCCTAGAAAGTAAACTAAGTCGAGCCTCTAACTTATGTTGAAAGCATTTGTAGGCTTAGGATCTAAAGCATCCTATTGGAAAAATTCTTCAACCACCAAGTATTTCTTTAGTTTTGTGTTATTAGAATCTAAGTCTTAGGTTTCTAATAAAATGTCAACTCAAAATCTCAATAATTTCATATACAAAATTTATAAAGCCCAATGATAGGATAGTTATAATGCTTATTGGGCATCCTAGTATCAATAAGCATTTCTTACTTAATCCATATTGGCCTCAAAAATAAACTCTTTCACTTTGAAGTATTCTCCATAGAATTTCTAAATTAACAATCCTTTAGGACAAGCATTAAAATTTATAGAAATAAAAGTCAATTTCTTTAACCGAGAGTATTCTTTTGGAGAATTCCCATCCTCCTAGGATGTAATTAACTATAGGGGCTTTCCTTTATAGGAAACTACAAACTGGTATAAAATAAACCATATTTTACTTCTCTATGTAGAGAAAAATTCTTTAGAATATAGAAGACCCATTAGCTTTAGGAGTCCTTATTAAGAAATTAAATCCATTATATGTCCATTATATGATAACATGTTTATCATTCAAGATAATATGTGTTGATCCCTTAATGATGTATTTCATTACTTAAATAAGAAATTCTTAAAATTTATGTGATATCATAAATTTTTCCCACATATATAAACCTCTTGGTGAGAACTTAGTGTAACTTCTCATGGAGGTTCTTGTCTTGGCATTGAAGTTGTTGGCAAGTTGGGTGAAGCATTCTGCATACCCCCAATTTAAGCTTCCAACATCTTCTAAGTATTTCTTGGAGGTGCTTGTTGCATTATTAAATTAAGTTGGCCCAAATGATCTTTTATTAACCCATTCATGTCATTGAGTTGATTATCTTTGAGTTAGAACTCTTCTTATTGAACTTATTTGTCATTGTAACCTTATTACAACAGGTTCTTCAATTTCTTCAATCTCCATTTGAGTTTCACCTTGAGCTCACTGTTGTTCCATATTTGGATGTTGTACCACATTCCTATTTGGAACATTTATCCAATCTCAAGTATTTTTTTCATTATTATTCTATTCTTCGTCATCATTATCAATCATGATCATTTTAGATGATGATGCTTGCATGATGAGTGATTCGATGATTAGGTTATTTTATTCTTAATAACTTGGGATTCTTTAGCTACCCAGATTGGTGTTAAGCTCGTATGTTTAGAATATAAACTGTTGGTATGCTATATATATTTCTTGACATCTACATTATAGAGATTAAAAATTTATTTTAGAATTTTAAAAATATAATTTGAGCTTAGAATTAAGTTAGGATCTATGGGGTGACGATCCTGAAGGAAGATCCCCATAGCTTAAAAGTAATTAAAAATAACTAGATATTATAAAACATGAGAGCATCTTGTTCATTTCTCTTGAATAGGGTGCTTTACCCATTACACATAAGAGGTCATTTAACCTTTGAGGATGACCACACTTTTTAGAGAAGTATGCCTTCCCATTTTGATTTATCTTATAACCACTTTCTAATTGCATCTCATTGAAGGCATTAATTACATACCCAAGCCTTAAAATGAATCAGGAGTCAAAATAAATAAAAGTTAAAATTTATTGCATCAACTAGGTGCATAACATGCTCAATATTATTTTAGTGAGTTTAGGTTCTTAACTTCCCTCTGAGATGCAATAGCCCAACCATCTTACATGCACAAGACTAGAATCATGGTTCTAAAAATTGCTTAGGTGGTGGTAGTTGGCAACCCTTCCACGCAGATAATAAGTCCAAAAGAGTTAGGGATAGGTTCATCTTTTTAAGTGAGAAAGAGAGGCCAATAATTCCTAGAAAGTAAACTAAGTCGAGCCTCTAACTTATGTTGAAAGCATTTGTAGGCTTAGGATCTAAAGCATCCTATTGGAAAAATTCTTCAACCACCAAGTATTTCTTTAGTTTTGTGTTATTAGAATCTAAGTCTTAGGTTTCTAATAAAATGTCAACTCAAAATCTCAATAATTTCATATACAAAATTTATAAAGCCCAATGATAGGATAGTTATAATGCTTATTGGGCATCCTAGTATCAATAAGCATTTCTTACTTAATCCATATTGGCCTAAAAAATAAACTCTTTCACTTTGAAGTATTCTCCATAGAATTTCTAAATTAACAATCCTTTAGGATAAGCTTTGAAATTTATAGAAATAAAAGTCAATTTCTTTAATCGAGAGTATTCTTTTGGAGAATTCCCATCCTCCTAGGATGTAATTAACTATAGGGGCTTTCCTTTATAGGAAACTACAAACCTGGTATAAAATAAACCATATTTTACTTCTCTATGTAGTTTAGAGAAAAATTCTTTAGAATATAGAAGACCCATTAGCTTTAGGAGTCCTTATTAAGAAATTAAATCCATTATATGATAACATGTTTATCATTCAAGATAATATGTGTTGATCCCTTAATGATGTATTTCGTTACTTAAATAAGAAATTCTTAAAATTTATGTGATATCATAAATTTTCCCCACATATATAAACCTCTTGGTGAGAACTTAGTGTAACTTCTCATGGAGGTTCTTGTCTTGGCATTGAAGTTGTTGGCAAGTTGGGTGAAGCATTCTGCATACCCCCAATTTAAGCTATTCAGTTCAACATCTTCTAAGTATTTCTTGGAGGTGCTTGTTGCATTGCAGTTATTATTAAATTAAGTTGAACCAAATGATCTTTTATTCGCCCATTCATGTCATTGAGATGATTATTGAGTTGGCTAATTTCTAGATCTCTTCTTTGGAGTTAAGAAATTATTTTTCATTGTAACCTTATTACAACATCAGTTAGTTCTTCAATTTCTTTAATCTCCATTTGAGTTTCATCTTCGAGTGCTTCATCACTTAGGCCCTCCTGATGTTGTTCCATATTTGGATGTTCAGGTACCACATTCCTATTTCATAAACATTTATCACCGAACAATCTCAACTTCCAAGTAGTTGATATTTTCATTATTTTGGAAATTAGGATCTTGTTATTCTTCGTCAATCAAAAAGTCATTATCTTTTTCAAAAAAATTGATTATCTACATCATCAGCCATTGGTTGACTATTTTTAGATCGATGCTTGCAATTGATGATGGGTGATTCTGCATATTGGGTTATTTTATTCTTAATAACATGGGATTCTTTAGCTACCCAGATTGATTGGGATCTTCTAGTGGTGGATCTTTAGGAACTCATTCTAGATGTCACACTTAGTGTTCATCAAATGAATTCAGATGAGATGATTGATATTCTCTTATTTATGAAGGTTGTCGAGACCTTCCAACAATTGGTCACTTAGTACTTTTATGCTGAAGGGCTTATTGTTAGTGCTCATTGAACATTAGACTCTAAGGTCTTGAGTTCTGCTCAATTTGGACTTAATATCCTCTGATAATTTTGCCTCTTTTAGAGTGGGACTTTACTGGGTTGGCGACCTAGCTCACTAATTTCTTAATTCTTCTTTGAAGGTTTTTATTCTTAATAGCATTTAGAACTTCATAGATTTTGGAGGAGATAGTTTTTTTTTTCTTTTTTGGTCACTCTTGTGAGATAGGCTACATATGTTTATCCTAGAAGGACTTCTTTATAGCTCCTCTAGAGCTATTTCTCTTGACCCATATGAGCAGCTCAAAATTATTATTGGTGGGTATGTTTGCTTCCACTGATGGTTCATACTATTATTTAATTTGTGTAGGAAATCCAATAGCTTTGTGAGAAGTGTTGTACTTTCTTCTAGCTCTCTTGGAAATTTCAGTGTCTGAGGAAGATGCTTCATGATCATTATTTTTTTGGAGCAAAGGTAGTACCTTGTAGAGTGATAGGCTCCTACGATGGACTATTAAGTTGATTGATAATGATTGATTTCAGTTTAGGTTGAGTAGCCATCTTCTCCTTTATAGGCACTGTTGGAGTTGCATAAATAAAACCCCTCTTAGAAGCTGAGTTCTTTCCTTGATTGAGTACCATAGCATTCAATTACATAAGATCATTGGGAATTATTGCATTTAGTCTTTTTCCTTTGCATGGAAGCCTCTTGAATGCTTTTGGCATTTTGGTTCCTTCAGTGATGGTGATCATAGGTCCATCTGATATAAATTTTATGACCTTGAAAATTATCCTAAACTGAAAAGTGGCTCCATTAGAACTGGCATTGATCACAATTTGAGGGGATCTAATAGTAGATCCCTCTCCTAACTTGTCAGTCATTGAATTTTTTTAGTTTGTCATCATAATTTTTATAGCAATGATGAAGAGAGATGTAATTTCCAACAGAGTCAATAGAAATCTAGTCGCTCAAGAAAAATACCTTCACAAACCTCCGCGCCATCTTTTTTAGGATGTTCAGGGAGTTTGTTCTTAATGAGACAAATTGATATATATTCAACCAGATTTCTCCTAATATTATTTTAGGGTTTATTTAGATTAAAGTTCTACTTCTTATAAACATAAGCATTCATAGTTAATTACCCCTCTTACCATAACAAGAGTGTACTTTCGATTAAGATTGAAAATAAACATATCTCTCTAATATGAATCAATTTCTAGAGGTGTGATGTGAATGGCTATTTAAGAGAAAAGGGAGGGTAATCTCCATCAAGATCCCATAGTTCCATCATCTCGAGACTGTCATTGTTCCAATCTACTAACATTATAGGGATATTAGTCATAATGTCTAAGGAGTCTAATTAGCAACTATGGGTTGCCTCATCTCAAATATCGCAATAGATTAGAGGAGTTGTGAAGGTGTTTAGTGAATTAAGGGTAAACTTAATTTATAAGTTTATCCAATAATTCAATGAATTCTACTTTATAGACATATGTAGGGAGTTCATCCATTAGAATTATAAGGGAGTTCACGTAGTGAATAGATGATAGTGCATACATCTATTGGAAAGCCAATAGATTTACGTGTTTGCATAACAAATGAAAAGATTGGACCTACATCCCTTCATAATTCTAAAATTAGAAATGTTCACACGGTGAACAAATAGATTGGCTTACATCCCTCAAGAATGCTAGCAGATTTAGGTGTTTGCATACCAAATTAAAAGATTGGACTTACATCCCTTTGTAGCACCAAAATTAGAAATGTTCATATGGAAAATTATTAGATTGGGCTTACATCCCTTAAGAATTCCAGTAGGATTAGTTGTTTACATAACAAATGAAAAGATTGGACTTACATTACTTTAGAATATCAAAATTAGAAATGTTCGCATGGCGAACAAATAGATTAGGCTTACATCCTTTGGAAATGCCAAAATTAGAAATGTTCATATGGTGAATGAATAGATTGGGCTTACATCTATTGGGAATGCAAAAATTAAAAATGTTCATGGAACAAATAGAAATGGTCGCAAGAACAAAGAATTAGATGGTGAATGAGATTACATCCCTTGGGAATGCCAAAATAAGAAATGTTCACTTGGAAAATTAATAGATTGGGCTTTCATCCCTTGGGATGCCAGTAGGTTTAAGTGTTTGCATATCAAATGAAAAGATTGGATTTACATCCCTTTGGAATGCCAAAATTAGAAATGTTTGCATGAAAAATAAATAGATTGGGCTTACATCCCTTAGGAATGCTAATATATTTAGGTGTTTGCATAACAAACAAAAAAGACTAGAGTTATAACCCTTTGGAATGTGAAAATTAGAAATGTTCACATGGTGAACAAATGGATTGGGCTTACATCCTTTGGGAATTCTAGAACTAGAAATGTTTGTATGAAGAATAAATAAATTAGACTTACATCCTTGGGAATGCCAATAGGTTTAGAGGTTCACATGGAAAACATATAGATTGGAGTTACATCCCTTTAAAATGCCTGTAGGATTTAGAGGTTTGCATGGTGAACATATGGATTAGACTTACATCCCTTTGGAATGTTAGTAGGGTTTAGATGTTTGCATGGAAAACATATGAATTGAATTTACATCCTTTAGGAATTACAATAGGGTTTAGAGGTTCTCATGGAAAATATAAAGATTGTACTTACATCTCTTTAAATTGCCAATAGGGTTTAAAGGTTCACATGGAGAACATACGGATTGGACTTACATCTTTTTGGAATGCCAATAGAGTTTAAAGGTTCACATGATGAACATTAAGATTGGACTTACATCTCTTTGGAATGCTAGTTAGGATTTAAGTTGGACATACATCCATTTGAAATGCTAGAAAGGATTTAGGTTGGACTTACATCCTTTTTGAATGCCATAAAGAATTTCAAGTTTGCATGGAGAACATATAGATTGGACTTACATCCCTTTGGAATGCCAAGTAGATGTAGATTTTTGCATAACAAATGAAAAGATTGGACTTAGATCTATTTGGATCAAAATTAGAAATGTTTGCATGGTGAATTAATAAGTTGGACTTACATTTGGAGTGCCAAAATTAAAAATGTTCACATGGCGAATGAATGGGTTGGACTTTCATCCCTTTGAAATGCTAGTTAGGATTTAGGGTATCACATGGTGAACATACATATTGGATTTACATCCTTTTGGAATGCTAGATAGATTTAGATGTTCACATAGAGAACAAAAGATTAGACTTACATACCTTAAGAATGTCATAAAGGATTTAAGGTTCAAATGATGAACATATGGATTGGAATTATATCCCATTGGAATGCGAGGTAGATTTAGATGTTTGTATAATAAATAAAAAGTTTAGAATTACATCTCTTTAGAATGCCAAAATTAAAAATGTTCACATGACAAACAAATGGGTTGTCCTTACATCCCTTTGAAATGCCAAAATTAAAAAATGTTCGCTTGACAAAGAAATGGGTTGTCGTTACATCCCTTTGGAATGCCAAAATTAGAAATGTTTAGATGGCAAGCAAATGGGCTAGACTTACATCTCTTTGAAATGCCAGTTAGGTTTATATGTTTGCATAGCAAAAGAAAATATTAGACTTACATCCCTTTGGAATGCCCAAATTAGAAATATTTGCATGATGAATGAATGGGTTGGACTTACATCCCTTGGGAATGCCAAAATTATAGGGGTGTTCACATCACGAACATAAGAGTGTTTGATTTATTTATTTATGGGGGATAGCATTTTGAAACTGTATAAGTAGCGCCACAATGCTAGGAGTTCAGCGCCATGGTGACAAAAAGTTGGCACTTCGGTGCCTAAAGCTCAACACCTTAGCGCGGGCGGGCCAACGCCCTAGTGCCGTTAAGTAGAAACATAAGTCTCAAAATCAGAGAGGGTAGTGCTTTGGTGCTATAAACCCAGCGACATAACACTGAGGCACCATTTAGAATAACAAAAGTCAGGTTACTATTTGACTAGTGCCAAGGCACTGCCAAAGTGGTATTGCAGTTTTAGTTAGAATTGGTTCAAAGGCCGACAGGCTGGTAGGTTCATTTAAAAGAAAATGACATAACTTTTGACCAGTGGCATGGTGCTCCATCAATGTCTAACATGCTTTTTAGATTCTGTAAGTTATGAAATTAATGGTAATAAATATTTATAAACATTCTTTTTGACTAGCACAATAATCATCTTGACTGGCTGACCAGTGCCTAGGCACTACATGTTGAGCGCTGCAACATTGGTCCCATATTTCAGAAACAAAGAGGCCAGCACCTCGGTGCTAGGTCCAGCCTATAAATAGAACCCCTAGGTTACCAAAATTTTTATTCTAAAGCTCTTATTTTATTAGGAGTTCTTGGAACCCTTAGCTTTTCCTAGCTCTAGAACAATAAGTATGTCGTTCAAGATTGTCCAAATGAGCAAGAAGAGGGCATCTTTGTAAAATGCTGGAAAATTCATCAATGTGAATGCTAAGGGGAGGTACCAACACACTCATCTGTAAGCACCTCATTCTAGAGAGGAGCTTCCATATTTCAAATGGGAGCATGGAGATGGTTATCAATGAGTGAGGCTTGGAGCATCCTGCTTACAATAATGTTGCTTGCATTTTCCCTGTGGTGTGGGAGATCTTGGTTAATGTAAAGGATCATCAAGATAACAAAGTTTTTATATAAGAGAAATGAGTACATTTTAATAGTACTTCTATTAATGCATATTACAATTTACAAAATTTTACATATGATGAATATCTTTCCTACAACAATAATCACTCCAATTTTTATGAAATCCTTAGTTTCCTCGCTATTAGAAATTCAAATGTCCACTAAAAATGGTGGGAGAAAAAGATTATCAATTTTCTTACTATCAGCCTAACAGTTGAGGCTAAAGCTTGGCATTATTTTATTTTTTCCAAGCTGATGCCCACTGGTAACATCAAATGAGGTAACAAAGATGGTCATTTTAAATTATACGACTCAAAAGGGCTTTATCATAAATGAATGAAAGATTATTTATAATTTAGTTTATAATATGTTTAAGGGTAGTACTACTCTAAGGCATGATCATCCTTCTTTTATTTACTCTTTATGTATTACAGCCAGTGCGTCAAGGACTCAAATGAAGAAGTCCTTATAATAGGACTCCCCTAATAAAAGAATGAATGAAGAGTTTGAATCAAAAATGGAAGTAGGAGAAAGCTCACATGCTTCTTAGTATAGATCCAAATCCTCCAAGACTTTAATTAAGCAACTCCAAGATATTGGACAAGAAGCCTCAAAAATAAGAAAAAGGGTGGGAAAATGCAGCAAGTGGCAGCAAGAACTGGAGAAGGAATTTGATTATCATATGGAAGTTCAACTCAGTACTTGTTCAAATGTTTGAAAATTACAACCTTAATGTTGGCTCGAGTAGAGTTCCTTTTCTCCTAAAATTAATTATAATTTAAATATTTATTATAAATTAAAATTTTAATTTAATAAAAGTTCTAGCTTAAAAAAATAGACTGAAAAGATAATGCCTCAGCACTAAAAAGTCAGCATTTTGGCACTCTAATATTAGTGCCTCGGCACTACTTGATGAGACTTAGGCTTAAAATCAGAGAAGGCAGCGCTTAGGCGCTAGCAAGTAGTGCTACAATGTTATTATAGTGCCTCGGCACTTTCAGGATAGTGTTGCAGTGTTACGGGTGGACACATTGGCCTTATAACCTGAGAAGATAGTGTTACGGTGCCACAATGCTAGGAAGTGGAGATTTTGACTTACAACCCAAGAAGACAACACTGCGACACTAAGATTCGGCAGCACGTTAGTAATCACAGTGCCTCAATTCCATACAACAAAGTTGTGACACTGCAAACTCGAGTGTTAAAGTTCAAAATCCTGAGAGCTGAGTGCCACATCATTAGGTATCAATGCGGCAACACTATGAGTCAGAAGACTCTATTCTAAGGAGATTTTCTTGTATGAATTGACTATTTTTAAAATAATTTGAAGTAAAATGACTTAGCAATGCTAGATTTTAAAATATTTTACCAAAAATGCACTCTTCTACTTTATTTTGAATATAAGATTGATGGAGGAGGATTTTTTATCTTATGTCAGAACTAAGTTTGACGTCAAAGGTCCTAAAATTTTAAATTTTATTTTTAGTGAATTAAAACCTTATTTAATCTTGATTTTGGTAATATTTTTTTTGGGCAATGCCTAAAATTTTGTATTTAATATGATCATGTTCTTCTCCATTACTTTGAATCCAAGATCGATGAAAGGAGGATCTTCATTTCACACCAGATCTAAGATCAAAGGTGGAATTCTTCAAGATTTTCTTATAGAGTGAGAAATAAAATAAAAGAGACTTTTTATTTGGAGTCTTACTTAAAATCTTGCCTTCTGTAAGAAGGAGAGTGTGAAGTGGAGATAAACTCGCAATGGATTCTACTGCAGAGAGAGGGAAAAGAGTGTGGCTAGAAAAGGAAGAAGAAGAAGAAGAAGAAGGGTGGGTATAGGAGTCGGTTCTCGACAGCTTCCACTCTTCTATCAACCACTCCCACTCTCCTAACCTCTCTTTCTCTTCCTTCAGAAAATTATCGCTGATGGGGATGGAAATTAGTAGGAGTGGTTCATATTTTTTGAACTAATTAAACTTAGGGGTAGCGGTGCAAATGCTTAGGCACTGGGTTTGCGGTGTCACGGCGCTGGAGTCAGGATGTTCATTTTTTTCATTATTATTTATTTATTTTTACTATAAAAAAAGGTGCTTTAGGATAATCAACAACTACTATTTCTCTATTATATGGATTATTTGGAATAGACATAATAGTTCTTTCTTCACTTCTCTTTGGAGTTTGAAAAGTTTTATTTTAAAAAAATTTTATAATTATATTCTTTGAGGATTAATGGTCTCTCCCAATGGAGACTAGAGACTTTCATAAATATATTTTCAAAAGAATGAATTGATAAAATCTTTAAAAGCAAAGTTATTAGTCTAGTGATGTGACCTAATAGTTAATAATAACATGATTTTTTGGATAGGAGATTTGCATTTCATGGCAATGTATCTTCGTCTGATATTGAAGTCTACTAATGACCTAGAAGAATACTATTAAGAAGTCATGATTTTGTTCCTATTTACTTATGCACATCTATAAATTTTTTTTACAAAAACTATTTCCAATTGGTCAAAAGTCTTGAATGAACCATTAGGTAAGTTAGCATACTATTCACATAAAAATTCTAACAAAAAGGTGATAAAGAGATGCAATAAAAGGGCATTATTATAGTGGATATTGCAACACAAAGCTCAATATTGTGTAATATATTGCCTGGAGTTTTCAATTTCTTTAAATTGTGTGAAGTTTAAAAAGACAAAACCCATAGGAAAAATAACTAATTCATATTCATCTAAATATGGTGTTCCTTTTTAACAGAAGAACCACCTCATTGGGCCATCAAGGCAACTTTAACTTGCATCTTCATTATTGGTCTGATGTAAACATAAGATAATATAGTAGTTAGAGATGTAGCAATATGTATAGAAATGACTTGATTTTATGGTTGGTTAGATATAGTTTAGTTTTATTGAAGAGGCTTAGGTTGGGGTATCAATGATACACTATTTTGAGATACTTCAAGGGTGAAAGTTGATTCCCAACTTATGAGCTAATGGTGGTCATAGTGGCAGCCATTTGGCCAACTTCTTCACACAAAATTTTAAATTATTGTATCATTTACATCTTGCTTTCACTTGATATCATATGGTTCTTCCTCTTCTTCTTTTTGAATATCTTCCAATAGATTATTTTGGGAAGGGTTTCCTTTATAATGGGGATGTCTTCCTCATTTTCCAGTTACAAAAAACTTTTCACCATTCTCAAGGGCATATTCCTCATAGAGGTTTTCCCATTCATCTAGTTTTTCTATTTTATCATTATGAGATTTTATATTTAAAGGAGAAATAAGGTCATTCTTTCCTAAATTTATCTTTCTAACCTTTTTGTTAAAAAGAGGCTTATTATAGGCTGATCTTCTAACCAAAATTGAAGTGAGTTTCTGAGAGACTATTGACTCTTTTTGTGTATAAGATACTTTAACTAGTTATTTAGAAAGATGAAAAATAAGTGAGGACTTGTTTCCCTTTTCTAATTGGAAACAAGACTGATAATTCCATCCAAGGATTCAAGAATTGTTGAGACATCAAAATTAAATTTCTGTAAGGATTCATCTAATTCCTTTGGCAAAATATAATAAAAAAAATCTCAAAGGATTGGTGTGTAATCATAATAATAAGAGTAATCAACTCAAAAACAATTACAGTTTTACCAATCATGGGTTGAATAGCATCATGAATTCTTTTAATTAATAGTGAGGAGGTTTATTCAGCATAAAATTCAAATCTATCAATGGAGTAAAGTAGAACCCTTTAGGCACTTGAGAAGTAGGGTTATAACTAGTGGGGAAAAAAAGTAAAGTAAAAAAAATGCAAGAAAAAGAAAATCGAGTACAACAATGTAATTAAAATATAAGAATGTCTCCCTATCCTACTCTAAAAAGTAGTATAGAGCTTTCTCGTTGTATAAAGATATAGGAAATCCCCCAAAGAGTCAAAATGTTGTTAAGATGCTATGGCACCCCAGAAGATGGTGAATTGGGTTTTAAAAATATTTTCAAATTAAAATTAATTTTAGTACTTTGTAAAAAAGTTAATATTAAATGATTATAATTTAATGAATCATAATAATAATGAGCAGCAATGAAGGAAAATAAAGGCATATAGAAAGTAAAAGAGAACACAGAGATTTTTACATGGTTCGGCCAATCCCCAAAAACTTGCTTACGTTCACGCCTAGTAACCCAAGCTAGGAATTCACTAAATTGAAGTTGAGATTACACCAAATCTCCTGTACTTTCTTTCATGGGCAATTACAATCGAACACCTTACTTTCCTACCTAGGAAAGTACAACCCAATATCATACTTTCCTACACTGGCAAGTACAACCCAAATAAAGTACAAGAAAAAAAAAAGAGATACAAATATCTAACTCACAATTCAAAAATATTTTACACTAACAACGCAACTATAATAATATTAAAGCAACTGACAAAAAGAGAGAGCTCAATTCTTATTTATTCAATATTAATTATAATTTCAAATGATTGTATGAAATGTTGAATGTAAATGAGAAAAGAAGCTTGTTTTATTTTAAAAGAATTGAAAGCTTAATATGAAAGTAATTTAAAATAATGTATTAAAGCATTATATAATATTTATTTGAATATAAGAATGATATACTAAAACCTACGATGTATGCAATTTTATGTTATACAATAAGCATATGAAAATCCAAAACAAACAAATTCACTTAAGATCTTTTTCACAAAAATTATATTGTTTGCAATTTGAAATAAAACACAAGATGTCTTCCACTTGAGGATTTTTGAAAATTAAAAGAGAAGAAGAGAACTTTGAGCACAAATCCTTTTTCAAATAATTCAAGTATTTTGTCTAAGAGATAAACTTCAATTACAACTTAACTTCCTTCATGCATAGCATGATCATATGAATTGGCCAAGAAGTAAAACAAGCTAAGATGAGAAGTTAAGCATTTAGAAATATAAATGAACCTTTTAAGCTTTCGCCCAAGGGTTTTTTTCACCAATCCTTTAAGTTTCCCAAGCAATCTTCACTACTATCTGTCGACCAAGAGAAAGGAAGAAAGATGAAGAAGTTGTAGTGAGTTGTAGCACTTGAATCACAAAAGTCTCCAAGGGAATGATGCAGAAAGAGGTTTTCCAAGAGAGGAGAGATAGCTAAGAAACTCTAACCTAAATTCAATTCCACTTTAAATAAAGAAGGGAGGTTAAAGGGTTTAGCCATGCATGATGGAGTTGGAGGGAAAAATTGTTTAGGAAATAATTTGATTTGGATTATACAATCAACTCAAGTAAGCAATAATTTTATTCTTGAGATTTTTGGCCATGAGAGAAAAAGGAGGGAAGATGCATTAGGTAGTAATTTGAATTTTGAATATAATGTAATAAGTAGAATAGATTGGATCGGCCAAGGAAAGAGAGGAACAATAATGAAAAATATTCAAATTTTGAATGAGAGATTTTTCAACCAAATAATGATAAATCCTATGAAGAAGATTTTGGCCTAAGATGAAATTTAGAGAGATTAATATGATCTATTTAGAATTGAGTTTGGAGAGAAGGGTTGTGTTAATTGGTCCGCTTGGTGGAGTGAGGCTCGATGAGTTGACTCTCAGTATTGGAACCCTACTTACTAATTGGGAAGGAATAACTCAGATGTTTTCTGAGTCATTGGATGCAGCGTGTTTGTAACTTGGCCGTTGGATCTGATCACTCGGATCGAGTGTCTATTGAGCTGAGCTTGAGATGATTGGTTTTTCTTTTGGCCCTTGGATGTGTTTCTTGATCACGCGTGCAATGGGAGTTAGTGGATTACGATGTCGACGGTGGCGATGGTGATGAAGTCGAGGGTAAAGGCCCGATCACGCGGAAGGAACGTTGGATCGGATCGGTCGCCATTTGATGAAGCTTGCGATAGAATCCACTCATTTCGAATGGGAAAAATGTGCCCGGTCTAGCAACACTTCATCATTCATGTTCTTTGAGATCCTGAGAGCGAGAGCGCTGGGAGAAGGGAGGATTCAGAGGAAGATGGCTGGCGATTTCACCGTTCAGGGAGGATTTCGGTTAGATCCACCGTGGGAAATGCTCAGAGAAGAAGAAGAGACTGGAGAAAGAGAAGGAGCTTCTGGGAATATTTTTCAACCCCTTGTTTGCTTTTCTCATCCCTATTTATAGTTTTCTGATGTTCTTCTTAGACAGCTATCTTCTATGCCTCTTGTAACTAATTTCTATTATGGTCGTGTATTTTCTCTGTCCGTTCTTGGTCAAGGTTTTACTGATCTCGTATCCCCTTACTTTTGTTGGTCTTGCTTTTGAACTGTTTTTGCATATTATTATATTTAGTACCATATTGTTCTTTGGGAGCTTATATTGTTCTAGCTGGAATTATTTATCCTACTGCTATATTTTTCATCTCTAAACTGTTAACTTGTTTTGTAATATATATATTTTTATTTTCTTTATTCCTCTCTGTTCTGAGGCTGTAATTTATTCTCTATTTGATGTTATATTTTCTCCATACTTATGAAATCCTTTAACCACTCCGGCCTTCTTCTATTTCTTTTGTTTCTGTTATTGGATTGGGGATATGGATTCATATCATTACTCCCCTCCCCCACATTGACCTTGTCCTCAAGGTCAAATTCAGAAAAAACTTCCTGCATTTCTTTCTTTGTTACCCAAGAGGCATCTGTTTCTAACAATCCTTCCCACTGTATTACTACTTCTTTGATCTGTTGATCTCCCCTTAGTATAGTTCTGTGGTCCAGAACTTTGATAGGTTTAATAAGCATTTTTCCTTCTCTGAATTGGGTTGATAATTATGCTGGATGTATATTAGAATCTTGTCTGTATGGTTTTAATATGAATATATGGAATACATTATGTATTCTTGCTGTTGCAGGCAATTCAATTTTATACGCTACAGTTCCTATTTTCTATAGTACTTTAAAAGGCCCATAATATCTCCTTTGTAATTTGGTGTATTGATTCCCAGTCACTGAAATCTGTCTATAGGGTTGTATCTTGACTAATACCAAGTCATTGACTTTTAATTGAAGCTCTCTTCTATGCTTATCAGCCATTTGTTTTATTATGTTCTGTGCTTGTTGTAGATTAGTTTTCATTTGTTGTAGCATCTGGTCCCTCTGTTGTAACAACCTTTCCACTTCTGTGTTGGATGTTGTTATTTCATTGTGAGGTATTACAGGAGGGGGAAGTCTGCCATATACAATTTGAAAAGGGGTCTTCTTTGTTGATGTGTTGATTGAAGTATTATATGAGAATTATGCCCATGGTAGGAATTGTAACCATACCTTAGGTGTGTCCAAAACAAAGCTCCTTAAATATTGTTCTAGGATTCTGTTAGTTACCTCTATTTGTCCATCTGTCTAAGGATGGTAAGCACTGTTGTGTTTTAAAGTAGTCCCACTTAATCTGAACAATTCTTGCCAAAAATTGCTCATAAACAATGGGTCTCTGTCTGATACTATTCCTTGTGGAATACCATGGAGCTTAACAATGTCTGTGATAAAGATCTGAGCTATATAAACTACAAAAAATTTGTTTGGTAGGGCTAAAAAATGAGCATATTTTGATAGTCTATCCACCACTACTAGTATGGTTATTTTATTATGAGACTTGGGTAAACCAGTAATGAAATCCATTGATACCTCCTCCCATATGGCTTATGGTATGGGTCGTAGTAACCCCGGCCTCTGTATCATATTTGACTTGTTGACAAATAGGGCGTTGATACAAAATGTTTAATTTCTTTTTTCATCTGTTTCCAGTAGAATTATTGAGTAATTCTGGTCAGAGTCTTCTGGATGCCTCCATGCCCTCCTATTGGTGTTGAATGTAGCTCTCTTATGATCTTGTTTTTGAGTTCTGAATCTTTTGCTATTACAATTCTATCTTTGAAATGAATTAGCCCATTTACAAGTCTGTATTTAGGGAATAATTCTGGATTTTTAGAAATTTTCTTGTGTAATTCCTGTAATTCCCTACTAGCTTTTGTCTCCTCTGTGATTTGTTGCATAAGACTATTGAATTGTTGAGTATATATTGATAGGTTGAATGATATTAATGATTCTGTTGATCCCAGTAGAGCTATCTTCTGTCTTAAACATTTTTCTGATTGCATCACTTTGTTTGTAATGCCTGGTTTATATTCAATAGTATAATCATATCCCAGTAATTTGATCAAAAACCTTTGGTGTTCAGGGGTTTGAATTATTTGTTGCATTAGTTCTCTTATGCTTTTTTTGATCAGTTCTGATAGTAAACTTATTGCCCAGCAAGTATTGTCTCCATCTTGCAACTGTTTCAGTTATAGCATACAATTCTCTTGCATATGTTGATGCTTTCTGTAAGGCTGGTGAAAGTTTCTTACTGAAGTAAGCAATAGGATGATTGTGTTGTATGAGAACAGCTCCAATTGCTGTACCAGATGCATCTGTTTCAATGATAAAGGGTTGATCAAAGTTTGGATATGCTAACACTGGTACTGTTTTCATTGCTTATTTTAATTTGATAAAAGCTATTGTTGCCTCTTCTGTCCAGTGAAATTATTACTTGGCTAACATATAGGTTAGGGAAGAAGCAATTGCTGCATAATTTTTGACAAATTTTCTGTAATAGCCAATTAAACCCAAAAAACCTCTCAATTCTTTGACTAAAGTAGGTAACAGCCATGCTTGCACTGCTTGAATCTTTTTGGGATCCACTTCTATGCCTTGTGCAGATAAAATATGACCTAAATAGTTAATTTTATCTTGTACAAATGAGCATTTGGAAGGTTTAATAAACATTGAATGCTGCTTGAGTTATTTCAGCACTTCATGGAGATGATATTGGTGTAACTCCAAGGTCTTACTGTATATGAGAATATCATCAAAACACACTAAGACAAACTTTCTTAGGAATGGTTTAAGGATTGCATTCATCAAGGCTTGAAATGTTGATGGTGCATTTGTGAGTCCAAAAGGCATAGCCAGAAACTCATAGTGTCCTTCATGAGTTCTAAAAGTTATTTTATAAATGTCTTCCTTTGCCATTCTTATCTGGTGATAACCTGACCTTAGGTCCAGTTTAGAAAACAAGGTAGCTCCATATAATTCATCCATGAGTTCTTCAGGAGTTGGAATAGGAAATCTGTCAGGTATAGTGACTTTATTGAGGGCTCTGTAATCTACACAAAATCTCCAGGTGCCATCCTTCTTTTTGATTAATAATACTTGGGAAGAGAAAGGGTTGATACTTTCTCTGATTATGCCACTTTCCAATATTTCTTTGATTAACCTTTCAATTTCATTTTTTTTGGAAATGTTGATACCTGTAATTTTTAACTCTCACAGTGAGTTCCGTGTGATGGATTTGATGGTCTATATTCCTTCTTGGAGGTAAGCTTGTTGGGCTTTGAAATAACTCCTAGTAAGTGCTTAATATTCTTTGTATTCCTACAGGCAATTTATTGAATTCTATTATAGAGGAATCTATTTCCTCTATTATTTGACTCATCTGGAAGCAAGATAGTATTTCTTTCTGTTGCTGCAACTTAGTGAACTGATGAAGAGAAATTTTGTCCACTATTGATGTTGTATTTCCTTGCAGCTGCACTAATCTATCATTAAAGTAGAATCTCATTATCAACTTCTTGTAATCAAATGTACATTCACCCAATTGTTCTAACCATTGAACACCCAATACTATATTTGCTCCTTATGCATGATAGCAATCGAATAAAAAGTATTGCCTTGTAGTTGAATAGGAGATTAGAACATATGCCTGAACATTTTAAAGTTTCTCCATTGCCCACTAACACTTGAAAGACTGATGCTGGAGTTACTTTGAAATCAATAAATTTTGCTAATTTTGATTGAATGAAATTATGGGTGGATCCAATGTCAATCAAAACTTGTACTTTTTTATTACCAATCAAACCTTGTAATCTCAAGGTTCTAGGATTACCGACTGTAAATGCATTGAGGCTATTGAAATTCTTCTTGTAGATTTTGCAATTCAAGTTCGCTTTCTTCAGAATACGCTCTTGATCCTCATTGATCACCGTTAGAGTAAACATTTTTGATTTGCAAATGTGTCCTCTGTGATACTTCTCGTCACAATTAAAGCATAATCCCTTCTTCCTTCTTTCATCTAGTTATGTTGGAGTCAGTTTCTGGATGGAAATGTTTTGTTTATTGAGCATCACATTATTTTGGTTGATTGCTGGAATTACTGGAGGTGTTGGCAGTAAAGGTGGTTGATAGCTTTGATTTTGTTTATTTTGTTGAGCTTAGTGTGCTTTGTAGTTTCTTGGCATTGTTAAATCATCAGCTAGCCTGTCCTCCATCAGTTTAGCTAACTGGAAGGCTTGCTGTAGGGAACTAGGCTGCAATGCTCTTACTTCCCTTTTTATATCCTGCCTTAAACCAGATTCAAAATAGCTCTGTAAGAATTCAGGTGGAATACCTGATATCTGATTTGCCAATTCCTCAAACTCATTATAAAATTGCTGTACTGTATTTTTCTATTGTAATTTAGCAAGTTCACCCCTTAAATCTCTGTACAAAGATGGGCCAAATCTCTGAATAACTTGTTCTTTAAATTATGTCCATGAATTTATTGAGATGCATCCATTGATACCTTAATGTCCATCCATCCATGTATGCAATTAAGAACTGATCCTCGATAGGCTATAGTATTGAAAGAATTGGTGCTTTAAGCCCAACCTCTAGGATTGTCTCCATTGAATCTTGGCATATCAACTTTCACGTGTCTATTGTTGTGTGGTGGTTGTTGTCTAGTGGGAAAGGAAATTTAAGTATAAGGAGGGGTACATACCTATGATTGTTGTTGTTCTTGATGATTGCTTTCTAATTTTTCTTCAATAGCTGATAGACTTCTTGAGACTTCATTTAATATCATAGTTATTGAAGACATCTATTCATCTATTTTATTCAGTCTTCCTACGCACTCATTTATGGTCTTTGCTGTGTGTCTTGTGCCTTTTGCCATTTGTCTTGAGTGATGTAGTCAACGAGAACACCAATAATATGATCTATTTCTGTAATTGAGTTTGGCTGGAGAGAAGGGTTCAGTTCTGTGTCAATTCGGTCCAGCTTGGTTGGAGTTTTGAGTTGACTCACGAGTATTGGAACTACGGTGAGTTACTAATAATTGGGAAGGAATAACCCGATGTTTTCGAGTCGGATGATGTTTGTAACTTGGCCGTTGGATCTGATCACTCGGATCGAGTGTCTATTGAGCTGAGCTTGAGCCGTCGGATGATTGGTTTTTCTTTTAGCCCTTGGATGTGTTTCTTGATCACGCGGTTCTGGTGCGTTAATGGAGTTAGTGGATTACAGATGTCAATCGATGCTGATGGTGATGAAGCTGAGGGTAGAAGGCCATCTGATCATGCGAAGGAACGTCGGTGGATCAGATCTATGCCATTTGATGAAGCTTGTGGAAGAAGCCACTCATTTCGAATGGGAAAGACGTGCCGGGTCTAGCAACACTTTATCATTCGTGTTCTTTGAGATCCTGAGAGCTAGAGCGCTGGGAGAAGGGAGGATTCAGAGGAAGATGGCCGGCATTTCACTGGTTTCAGGGAGGATTCTGGTTAGATCCACCGTGGGAAATGCTCAGAGAAGAAGAAGAGACTGGAGAAAGAGAAGGAGCTTCTGGGAATATTTTTTAACCCCTTGTTTGCTTTTCTCATCCCTATTTATAGTTTTCTGATATTCTTCTTAGACAGCTATCTTCTATGCCTCTTGTAACTAATTTCTGTTATGGTCATGTATTTTCTCTGTCGGTTCTTGGTCAAGGTTTTGCTGATCTCGTATCCCCTTACTTCTGTTGGTCTTACTTTTGAACTGTTTTTGCATATTATTGTATTTAGTACCATATTGTTCTTTGGGAGCTTATATTGTTCTAGCTGGAATTATTTATCCTACTGCTCTGTTTTTCATCTCTAAACTGTTAACTTGTTTTGTAATATATATATTTTTATTTTCTTTATTCCTCCTCTCACTGAGGTCGTAATTTATTCTGTTTGATGTTATATTTTCTCCATACTTGTGAAATCCTTTAGCCACTCCGACCTTCTTCTATTTCTTTTGTTTCTATTGTTGGATTGGGGATATGGATTCATATCAGAGATAGAGAGTGATATATGATAAAATGCAATTAATCATACCAATCAAACAAAATCTAATTTAAGCAATGAAGTTTTCGAATGAGAATAAGAATGAGAGAGAAAGATACTTTTGGAAAGAATTTAAACTTTGGATAATTTAACACATGATTAAAAATTTAATTTCAAGCTAAAATTAAATATGTATGGTCAGTCAGATAATAAGAGGAATTAATGGGATTAGCAAATAAAATTTAATTTAAGGATTTCAATCAATCAAGAGCAAATTAATTTTATATGCTTAGAAAATAATATCTCCAAAGCAAGGTGGTCAGCCAAGCTACATTCCTAGTAACAATTCAATTTTAATTTAATGCATAATATATTGAATGTATGATGAATCAATTTGAGCAAGCTTTAAGACATAATAACGTTACTTAATCTAAATAAAATAAAAGCAGAAAAATCAATGTAATTTTTGGCTAGCATTCAATTCCATAAATAGAACAATTTCAAATAAATGCAATTAATTAATTTAAATATAACATAATTAATTAAGATGAATTTTAACTAAAAAATATACTTTATGATAATGTAAACTTAATTAATATGGGCTGGCCAAGAGCTTACCTAAAAGAGATTTAACAAAAAGGAAAGGATATTAAATTGAAGTTGATTTGAATTCAATTTTAAATTAATTTGAAATAATTTAACTAAACTCCAATTAGCTGAAATAAATTATGCTAAGGATGGCCAAATCATTTCATAAATGATTAGAATCAAATTTGCTTTGATATAGCAAGGATTATTCAATTAGAATTCATAACAATTAAATTAAAAAATACCAATGAATGAATTTTTAAATTTTGAAAACATGAGGGAATTATCATGAAAATGATTTGAATAAATCTTATATGATTTATTAGTCAACAAGTTATGAAAAATTCGGCCAAAACATTATTTGGATGATAAGGATGATAGGAGAGAGAAAAAATAATTTCAATAATTCTAGAGTAAATTTATTCTCATGCAAGAAATAAATGGATAATAAATATGATTAAGCATGAAAATGATTTAATGAAGTAGAAATCACATTAAATGAAACATAACTCATGCACTTAGTTCATGTTATCCAAAATGGATAATTCAAGGAATAATGCAAATTTAATATGTAGAAAATATGGATAAATTTTAAATAAAATCTCTTGAAATAAATAGATCATTTATTTTATTGTATTGAGCTCTTTATTTTTCTTAATATTGTAATTCCTAGAAAATCCCCAACCAATTCAAATCTAATAGCTTTAGCTTTACGAATTGAATGAAGAATCTAAATTTGAAGAATTTTTCTACATCACTTGAACCAATTAGTAGCATTTTGAACATATGTCTGCTATCATCAGAATTAATCTCAAATAAGATGGGGCTCATGAAGTCAACAAATGCCCCCTTCTCGAAAGTCCCCCCACCCCCGCGGATTGAGGGGTGGCTACATAAGGAATGAACATATTAGGTAAGTTGGTTACATTAGAAAAGGGACTCACCAATGAGAGGTAAGTGCTATATGTTGAGTGATGAGTTCCCCAAATGTGGTCACTAGTGTTGAAAAGATGAGTTTTATGATGTGTATCTAAATGTACAGTCCCTTGCATGGGTGAGTCTTTACATATGAGGTAGGTCGTTGGATATTGACTGTCTGTCTTTAAGTATCTTCTCATGTTCGCCCCATTTAAAGTGTGTATTTTTTATATGAGGTAGGTCACTAGACTCCATCCACCTAATTAGGATGATCCCTCATTATATTCACCCTACATAGAGTGAGTCTTCTTGGGCAAGTGATCCACTTGTATGAATTTTAGTCTACTTGGGTGTTCTTGTGTTTGTCATTTATTGGCTATGAACACTCACTAAATGTGCTCGCACATTTTTTGTTACATTTAGCTCCCTATTTTTTATTTCTTGTAGAGTTGACTCCCAAAAATGATAGAAGAATAAAAGCAAAGATTAATTATGAACATTTAAAAAATTTAATAAAAGAAAACCTTCTTGATATTTACATCACCTCCCCTTAGATTTAACATCTTCTTTTGGAACCTTCCCCATGCCTTAAGCTATAAATGGAGTGTGAGCCCTCAGGCTATAATTCTATTATTGCTCCTTACCACAAATTGATCTCACATTCTTTTGGCGAGTTCTTCTTATTAGTGTGAATATTCATCATGGATTCTGAAAGACCTCACATCGATATTAATCATGTTGAGCTCTATTCTAGTATTCTAAGGAAGAGGAAAATAATCAATAAATTATCAAAATTCATTATAATTCCTTCAATTAAGGTGAGTGCCTCAAAGACTCTTGCCCAAAGTGTAGTTACTACTCTAGCCAGGACAACAACAGGGACTCACTATTGGAGGAGAGTGCCCTAATTATAGTTAAGGAGAGTGCTGCAATCTTAATATAGCCATCTTCTACTTTAAGTATGAAGAAGATGCCTTATACTTAGGGAGAAGAAGAATAAGTTACTCTCATTATGTGGAGAAAAGTCATGGTGTGTAATCTAGCGAGAACCTCCACCATGAAAAAGATAGTTGAGGATTACCTTGTTGTGGTAGGACTCACTATTTTTGTATGACTTCATTATTCTTTGTGTAACCAATTATGACTTTTTTTTTATTATGGTAGCATAGCATGCTAAGTGTTCAAGAATCCATGGAAGTACTTAATGGGCACTTCCCAGCTCCCACGATTACTTCCTTTGAACTAGTTATTTCATAGACAATAATTTATCCATAGTAGGCGAGTTAGTTGGGTGACATCTAAATGAAGAGAAAGTTCATCCGATTTGATAGTGGCTTCTTTCTTTGATAATATTGCTTTTAATTCACTGGTCCATTGTAATACCTTTATTTATGCTTGATGACATTAATTCTCATCATGTCAGGGTGATTGCAATTTTGCTAGACATTGACTTGGCAACTTCAAGTCTTCCTTCAGGAGACGATCTTCCTCTTATGGAGATGGATGTTGGAGTCCTAGCTCTCTCAACTATTGAAACAACCAATTTTATTTTGAAAGATATATAAGAAATGATGACAAGTTTTCCTCCATCAACTCACCATGACAATAATGAGTCTGAGATGGATGAGTCTTCCCACCCAAGGGGAGGAGATGCTAAAGGGGAACCTCAGCCACCTTTCTATTTAGTCAACTTCATTCTTCTTTCATTTCTCTTAATTTAGTTAAACATTTCTTGATTTAGTTCATGATTTTTATTTATAATATTTGATTAAGATTTAATATATTTTTTAAATTCTTAACTAGGAATTTAATGTTCATATTATTATGAATTAGTTTGATTTAGTTTTCATTTTAAGTTTAATTTTAATTCATTTATATTTGATGTTATTTAGTTTATGTTTCATAGCTTAACTTCATATTAATCTTTTTTATTTGGTTCATTATACATTTGATTTTATTTATTTTATTAATTATTTATTCATTATATTAATGTTTATGTTTATGTTTATTTTATTAATGTTTATAGGTTTAAATGAACTTAATTAACTTAAGTTAATATCTTAAGCTAGGTTTTGATTTCATCATTTAAATGATCCATTATGTTTCAATTTCTTGATTTATTTATTTATATATTTTTAAGATCATTTAGGTTTATTTGATTTTAACTAATTTTATTTATTTATTTCATTAATATTTTCATGTATGCTAATGAGTTTAGATTAATGTAATTGATTTCAAGTTATGACTTTTTTCATTCACTTCATTAACATTTATATATATGAATTTAAATAAATTAATTCAATTATTTCCAACTAATTTGGAGGAAGTCTTTATTTAATTATTTAAGGAATTCTTTATCTAACTCATTAGTCTTAATGTAACATTACATGTTAGAGTTTTTATCTCTAGTTTAACTTAATATGTTGGAGTTTTGTTTATTAATCATGATCCAAGAAGCCTAAGGAATTAACTATTTTGGGCATTAAACCTATCCTAGGCCATTTCAAACTTTTAGGTTGTTTAAGTTTATTTATCCTAGGGTAATAGATGGTCAAATATCTCCAATCAATTTTATACCTAGCCGTAAAATGATTAAATTTAGTGTACTTAAATGTTAGATCATTATCGGATATGATTCGATGGGGAATGCCAAATCTATATATGATATTTTTCTATAAAAAAAACTTAAGCACATGGTATGCTTTCACTTCTTCCAATGGAACCGCTACAACCCACTTAGAAAAATAATCAGTTATAGCTAATATAAAGTGAGGCCCCTTTGATGAAGGAGGATCAATAGGCCCTATCATGTCAATACCCCAACTCTCAAAGGACCAAGATGCAATAGTTGGGTGTAGTACATAAGGAAGCTGATGTAAGACTACCTGATGTATTTGACATTGATGACAATGGCGTACAGTTTTAATATTATCATTTAACATCGAAGGATAAAAATATCCAAGTCTTTTAATTTTAAATTTCATTTTAGGTCTAAATTGGTGAGCGTCGTGCAATCCGTAATGTATCTCAATCACAATCTTATGGGCTTCTTGCTTATCTAAATAATGAAGCCACATTTGTTCAATTGATCTTCGGTATAATACATCATTGATTAATGCATAAGATAAGGCAACTTCTTAATTTGATTCACTTAAATAGTCAATGAATGGCTACTTCTAGTCACATTCTTATTGATCTTCAGCAATAGTGGCTACCCTTTGCATTTTTATTTTTTTATTCATGTAATCTAAATCTATATATGATAGAACTTATTGATTTTGAGCTTTTATAAATATATATTCTTTTTCTAGGCATATGATTTCTTTGGCAAGCTTAGCCAAAGCATCTGCTATAGAATTATCTTTATGTGGTATTCTATATAGAGTTATGAAAGGGGTCTTTTCAAGTAATTTCACTATGTATTGATCATAACTCAAAAGCCTAGGGTGCAAAACCTAATAGATTATGCTAGCTTGACTAATAATAAGATGGGAATCCCCAAAGATCTTTATATTTTTAATATCCATAAAGATTGCTAACTCTAGTTCAGTTATGAGAGCCTCATATTTAGCTTCATATGCATACAAGTCTCAAACAAATGATAGAAATATTTCATCATTCCTTTGTCTAGAGTTATAAAATCAATTTAATCTCTGCCTTCCTTGGGATAGAAGAATTTATTTCTTTAATTTTCATTGATAATGATGCACCATATAAATATAATTCCTAGGTGACATTAGGTTCTTCCTCTAAAACAAAGATATGTTCATCAGAAAGATCATCATTTAAAGAAGAACTTTTGGGTAGAGGATGTGCTGGTAAGAAGTCAACTACAACTTGACCCTTTACAGCACAGAGTTGGATAAACATGATCTCAAATCGTAATAAGATCATAGACCAATGTGCTAGATGTCCATACAATGTTGGGTGAGTCATCAGATATTGTAAAAGATTTACTCTAGAAATTAGATTAGCTTTATGAGAAAGAAAGTAATGCCTTAGTTTTCGAGTAGCAAAAACTAAAGATAGATAATGCTTTTCAATAGTTGGATATTTCATCTCTATTGGGATGAGTATGTGGCTTAGATAATAAAGGGTATTTTCTTTCCCTTCTTTATTAACTTGAGCCAATAAAACTCCAAGTGATTCATCTAAAGCTGCATTGTACAAGATTAATGGCTTCTCTGTAATTGGGGAAGCCAAGATAGAGGGATTCATCAAATATTATTTTGGGCTTTCAAGTGTGCTCTAGCATTTCTCATCCTAGATAAATTTAGAATCTTTCTTTGTCAACACTACAAATGGTTGACATCTTCTAGATAAGTTTGATATAAACTTCTTAAATATGCTAGCCTTCCCTATAATGACCCTAACTATGTAATACTTCTAGGTGACGACGATTTCATAATAGCTTTAATATTTTCTAGATCAATTTTGATGTCGCGGTGTCTCACTACAAATCCTAAATTTTTTTCTGAAGCTACTCCAAAAGCACACTTTGAGGAATTCATTTTTAGGTTATAATAATGCAACCATTCAAAGATAATTTGTAAATCATACAAATAATTTACTTTTTTTGTTCTTAATGATTAGATCATCAATGTAGCATTCAACATGATTATAAATTAAATCATCAATATTCTAGTCATTGTTCTTTGATAAGTGGTCCTAGCATTTTTGAGACCGAATGGCAAGACCATATAATAGAATATTTTGATAAGAGTTATGAACAAAGTACACTTTTCATTCTCCGAGGCCATCTTTACTTGGTTATACCTAGATGATCCATCCATGAATGAAAAAACTTCAAGTGAAGAGGCTATGTCCACCATAATTTCTGATATAGGCAATGGAAACTCATCTTTGGGACAAGCTTTATTCAAGTCTCTAAAGTCCACACAAATGTGTATTTTCCATTCTTTTTTTTACTAGGACAATGCTTGCTAGCCAACAAGGGTATTGTTCTTCTCCTATAAATTCAGCCTCAATTAATTTTTTTGACTTCAATAATGACTTATTGTTTAATTTATAGACACATGCATCTAGGAGCTTACTTTACTGGTATTACATTCAGTTTAATCTCTAGTTTGTGAACTACATCATTTAGAGATAAACTTGGCATCTTATCATAATTTTATGCAAAGTAATCTTTATCTTCAAAAAGTAGGTTAATTAACTCTTCGAATCTTTTGGACCTAATAATGAACTAATGAAAGTTGGCCTTAGGTCTTCTTCAGTTCGTATGTTGATTTCCCCTAATTTATCAATAGTGGATTTTATTTCTTCTTCAAATTCTAGGGGTGCATTTTGAATTAAGCAATCATCTAGATCATCTAATGTTTCAAGATAGGATCCTTCTAAAGGATTAGATAGGATTACAAAGAGTTGATTAGATTTCATGATTGCTTATCATTAAGCAATATTCATTATTATTCAAGGGTCCAATGATACAAAACCCAATGCTAGCTTTAGATTTGAGATTTTTAGTTTTAGTATTCTACAAGCTTTCAATGTGTTGGGCCATATCTTTGGGCCATTTATGAGAAATTAAACCCTATTTTATAACATTTTTAACATAATCAAGATACCAGTCAAATGGGAGTTTTATTATTTCATTAGAAAATGGATCTTTAAGCTTTACATCTCCTTCTGAGCTTGAGGACCCAGGTACAGAATAAAACTTTGATAGCTTTCCAACTTCTCCTGAAAGGTTTTACTTTGACTTCCAATTGTAAAATTTTATTTTGAGGAAAAAGAGCCAAAGTATCCACATACCTTTTCAATTTTTCATAGGTTGATACTTAAGTTCATTCTTTAATGCTTGAATTTGTTCTTCATCGAAATATGATTTTAATGAAATTTTAAATTTTATCAAGGCATCTTTTTGATTGAAATCTTTGTCAGAACTAGATTCTAAATCAATCTATACTATTAGAGGTTCTTTTTCTTTTTCTTTTTTTCTTTTCCCTCCTTTTCTTTTCTTTCTTCTTTTACATTTGTTTGAATTTTTTCTTTTATTTTCTTGGATGCCTTAATAATACTTGATTTTATAGAATCAGATATTTAATTTATAGGAAAATAATAAGCAGTATCTTCATAAACCTCAACCTCTTGAATAGAGAATGGTTGTATGTCACCTTTTATAGTATATTCTACTCCATCCCTAGTGTATTTAATACACTAGTGGTGTGATGAAGAAACCATTCTATATTCATGAATCCATGGCCTGCCTAAGAGAGCATTAAAGGATGTCTTTGAGTCAATGATTTAAAATTTTGCTTTAGTTTTTAATCCTTCTATTTCGAGTAATATAGTGATTGAACCTAAAGGTTTCTCACCCATTTCATTAAACTCCCTCAATAACATCATACCGTTACTAATACTCCTCATACCAATCCTCAAGAATGGCGCTATTTTGGAATTCATAATGTTCACTGAAGCACCAGGATCAATAATGACTTTTGATAATGAAATATTCTCCACCATGATATAAATGTAAAGGGGGATGATTGTGATCAGTGGTTCCCAAAGGTATCTTCATCGAAGAGGGTAACCCAAGGAATCTCTTTGAAGTAGCAAGCCTCATTTGAGGAAGTTCCTGCTAGTTAGGTTAGACATATCTCTAGGTCAAGTAATGCTTGAACATGACTCCCTAATTTTTTTAGATAGAACAAGGGCATTATAAATGCTTAATCTAGCAAGAAGTTTCTTAATATGGGCTAAAATATTGTAGTCGACCTTGGGAATAGCTAGCTAGACTTCTAGATGTTTTTGCAAAGGTTCTAAATTTTGATCAACAAGTTTTTTACCTTTGTCTTTGGAAGGAGGAGGTAGATGAGGTGGCAAAACCTTTCCACTATGAAGATTAATCTCAATAATATTTCCAAGGCTCATGTTAACTTGTCCCTCATCACTGGTATCCTTTATTAAAGATTGCTCAGAATCTGATAGTTCTATCTGTATGCTAATTGAATTATCTTGTACATCATCTATAGGACTCTCACTATTTGACCCTGATTCACAAAACACATTACAATTAGCATGAGAACTTTCTTTTTCATCTTCTTATTTTTCTTTATTTTTAACATGTTCATAAAAAATAATAAAAATGTAAGAAATGCCATTTGAGTTAGGCTTTTTATTCATATTATTGAAATGAGTGCATAAAGATAAAGGAATGTAAAGCCTAGTGTTTCCATCCTTAGCATAGAAAAGACTCTCAGATACAATAAGTATCCTCTCTCATCACTCTCTCCAGTCACATGAACATTTGATGATACTAAATGGGGTAGAGGAAGAACTATGCCTTCTAATGTTGGTGGATCAATTTGGATGATCTTCTTCCCAATCTTCATCTAATCCTGCATGGAATGTTTGAATTTTTTTCATCTCATTCATTTGAAGGAGAAAAAAAAAGTGGAAGATTCACCTGTGATTACCCAAATAGACCCTTGTTCAAGGTCCACCAAGTATTCTTGGGAATTATCACCAGCCCTCTCTTAAAGTTTCTTTCAAGTTAGTCCTTGAAAGTGAAGCAGGCTTCAATAGTGTGACCAAATATCTGATGATATGGACAGTAGTTTGGGTCATTCACTTTGTCGACTTCCTCTGGTCTTTTTGGATCAAGTAGTTTGAAATCTGGCTTATTTTTTAAGTATTTGAAAATTTTTCTCACTACCTCTCTCTTGAAAGAATAAATCTATCTCAATCTCTCACTAAAAGGGCTAGTGAGAGTCTTCTTAATGGGTGGTGATAACTAGTGCTGCTATTGTGATGGTTTGAAATAAGATAGCCACTCTACTTGCACTTGAATTAGGGCTTTCTCTTTATCTATTGCAAAAACACAATTTGCCTTCTTCTTTAGAAGCTTCTTAGGTTTTGATGGTTCTATAGAAGAGTGATCTCTTAAGAATGACATTCTAAGTGCTTCTTCTTATAGGCTAGAGGCTTTACTTAACAATTTTTCAAAAGTTTTAATAGTAAAAAGGCAATGGGGCAATGGATGTTTTCAAGGAGTATTTCAACAGTGTGCTACTCTTGTAGTTGAGGCTTCCACTTCAAGCTGAGAATCCTCCATCTCAAAATATAATCAATTAAAGACACACCTAGCTTCTACTTTTCTACAATTAAATCACCCATAATGACATGGTGTTGTGTGCTAGTGAATCTTATTACAAACATATTTTTAGTTTAGTGAAAGTTCACACTAAACTATTTGGTATTTCAGCATTCTAGTCAAAAGCAACCCTAGTTAAACTACTCACAAATTGCCTAAATGACAAGATATCACTCTCTCCGGAATTGCGACAACTTGCTCGAAAATGTACCAAATGTTGCTTGGGATTACTAGTTTCATCAAAAACTTTGAAGGTAAGAGGTACAAATCCTTTAGGATAGGGTATAGAGTCATACTCCTTAGGGTAGGGACAACCTTTTGGAATTAACATTATACCATGGGATTGTGCCAATGCTTCCTTTACTTGTTGCGCCATGAGAGACTTTAGGTCAATTTTTAGAGTTACATTTTCCATTATTTTATGCTATTCTTGATGATGTTTTTTCAAACTAGACCTCTTCTCATCCGTGGGATGGGATTCTTTTAGATGTTCTAAAGAATAAGGTTGGGAAGAACTAAGAATCAAACTTTGGAGTGTGTGCATGGTGACAATCATCTCTTCCACCTTCTTCACCATCCTCAAGATGAAATCATCTTTCTTTTTCAATTGAAGAATTAATTGCTGAGTGGGATCAAATACAAGTCTCTCTTTTTTTGTTCACTTTTTGGATGATTTCAAGTCTACCATGAAAATGTGTGCTACAGGTAGTCTCGAGTCATCTTCTAACAAATTGTCCTATTCTAAGTCAAATTAACTTTTAATTTTATCTAATTTTTCATCTTCCTCATCCTTTCTCACAATAGTCTTCATCTTTTCTTTGTCAAATGGAGTGGAACACCATTGTTTTCAAGGATGATTTCATACTCTTCTTCTAAGTCCATGGGCTTCATTTTAGATATTTATTTTTCATGAATCCCATGGATGGTGGGAACTTCCTCTATAGTAAGAGTGGCACCCAAACCAAGGTGTCCCTTATCTATAACATCTCTATTGTAAGGAGATAGATTAAATGACTCTATCTTTCTACTAGAAGCAAGAAATAAAAATGATCCTTCAATTTAAAGCCTAAACACAGATGATGATGGCCTTTCTTCAATAGGCCAAGTAATAAGTACTCTCTCAGGTGGTGGTAGTGAAGGAATGTTTAGTTGAGTGACCAGTGGAACTTTTCCTTCATAAACTTTTTTACTTTCTTTTCTAGGGAAAGGTATATCTCTCCTAAAGCTAGCAGGTTGCTCCACATGCAAGGTTAGTGACCTTTCTAGATAATGATATCGGTTTGACCTAACAGGCATGGGTTGATAAGATCTTCTTCTATTAAGGAGGACCACCTTTCCCTTTTCTTTATTATAGGAAGTGAAGGTCTCCACAAGATCTCTCTCTCCAGATTTCTAGACACCTCATCCTTCATGACCCTAAGTAACTCCTCTTTAGTGTAAGGGGAGGACCCATGAGTTTTATGAAGAATATGTTGCCTAAAATTATTTTTTTGTTTTCATAAGTGAAAGGGAAAACTGGAGAACTCATAATCTAGGATACATCTTCCTCACCTTAGACTATAGAAAGAGGATGGAATCTGCTACCTCCTAAGAGTGGGGAAGTACCTAAAAGGGTATATCCATACCTTTCCCTAGCTAGCACTATTTCTACCATCTCTTTTTGTTTTCTATCCTTCAGGGCTTGCCTTCCAAGTCTCTTCCCCTCTATTCTTTTTCAGACTTTTGGTCATTTGGGGAGTCTTAGAGGTGGACCTTATCTCAAAGGTGCTAGGAAAGAAGCAATCAGGTAATGTCTCTACAATAGATAATTTGATTTTCTTTGGTACAAAGCCTATTTGGACCCTTTCAGTGACCTTAATAGTAATTTTCCTTCCAATGGCAGGGGTACTGTAGGGGACATTGGAGAACTCCAGAATGAGCTATTTATTTTTAATAGCTATTTCACTCACAGGAGCAAGAGTTACTCCATTAACTGTAATATTTAGATTTCCAAATATAGCACCAAACTTGATGACAAAACCATTAACCATCAACCAATCTATTATTGTCAATAAAGAAACTAATGCCAGATGTTGTAGCAAAAATAAGTTGCCCAACCATTTTAAGTGTTCAAATAAGAAAATTAAATAAGTTATAAATGATTTAATATAACATATTCAAAAGAAATAAACTTTTGACCCATTAGAAAAACTTAGCCATCATTATTATGGCTAGAATTATTTTGAAAAGTGGAATTTTTACTTTTTTTGAAAATGGAAAAACTATAGAACCCTCTTATTTGTTTTCAACAAATAAGAAAGTTCTATGTCTTATGGATGTTGAGTATACTATACCAAGGATAAAATGGAGAGATACCTATTGGAAACAAAGACAATCTTGACCCGTGAAAATACAAGTGCATTGCCAATGTATAGAAACAAAAATCTATTTCTAAAATTGGAGGGAGGAGTTGTTCCCTAGTGGAGTTGCCAAAAAAATCAATTAAAATTTTTATTTATTTGGACATCACACAATTCTTAGCAGTACTTATTTAGGTAATCAAATACATCATTAAGAGATAAATATACTCTCTTGAAAGATAAATATATTTTCCTATAGTGGATTCGATTACTTAATAAGGACTCTTAAGGCTGATAGGTCTTCAATACCAGAGATTTGTCCCCTCAACTCTATAGAGAAGTAGAACATGACTTATTTTGTAGCAGGGTTTGTAGTTCCTTATAATGGCAAGCCCCTATAGTGAATTACATCTTAGGAATGAAGGATCTCTTCCTAAGAATACTCTCGAGTAAAGAAATAGATTTTTATTTCTATGAATTTCAAAGCTTATCTTAAAAGGTTGATAATTTAGAAATTTAATAAGGAACACTTTCAAAGGGGAAAGAGTTCTTTTGGAGACCAATTAGGATTAAGTAGGAAATGTCTATAGACACCGAGATACCCAGTAGGCAGTTCAACTAAACTATCATTGGGCTTTATAATTTTGAGATTTGAATTTTATTAAGTATTAATTGACATTTAATTAGAAATATAGGACTTAAATTTTAGAGGTACAAGACTACAAAAATGTCCATGGTTGAAGAGTTATTGCAAGAAGGATGCTTCAGAACCTAAGTTTATAAGTGCTTTTGATGCAACTAGAGGCTCAACTTATTTCAACATTTGGGAATTATTAGCTCTTTCTCTCATTTGAGAAAACAAATCTATCTCTGACTCTTTTAAACTTATCAGCCACCTAAGAGCTTTTAAATCTATGTGTTCAATCCTCATGTTATATAAGATGGTTGGGTTGCTATATTTAGGAAAGAGACTAAGAACTTAACTCACTCCCTTACCCTAAGATTATGATAGGTATGACATGTACATTCATTCTTTTATGTTTTGACTCATAATTCATTTAAGGCCATAGGTATGCAATTTTATACCTATAATGATACACAATTAGAGGAGATTATGGGCTAGATCATAAAGAGAAGGCACACTTCCCAAAGAAGAGTGGTCATCCTCAAAGATCGATGCCCCTAATATGTAATGGGTGAAGAATCCAATTCAAGGAGTACGAATAATATGTGTCATGTTTCGCAAAAGCTAATTATTTCTAGTTACTTTTAAGTTGTGCCTAAGACTTTGATTAATATGAGATTTTGGGTTTATTTAATTTTGTGTTCAATTTGTTTAGATTTAAATTGGGTAGAAATTTAGTTTTTCTAGGAGCCTAATGTTCTAGGCATTTCATCATAAAACATTGCACAGAATGAAATCTAGAAAACTAGATTGATTCTATTGTTCACCTAAAACAAATCACACCAATTTAATTAATAAAGACTGTGCATCTGGGTATCTCTGTACACCCTCGAAAGAAAGAGAAAAATGAGTAGTCAAGGTCTGCCCTTATACAACACGACCTAGAACTAAAAGTTTGATCTATGGAGTCATCTTCCAAGATCATCGCCTTCTTCGGGACCTCTACAGGCTTCACAGGACAACAATGAGACCATGCACCGGTAGGATCAGCTCCTATTATTCATAGACTGATAGATCCTAACCTAATTTTAGGCTCAAATTACATTTAAAATTTTAAAAATAAACTCCTAAACCCTATAAAATACGTTAGGAAATATATACAACACTTTAGCATTTATATTTGCAAACATATGGAGTTAGCATTAGTTGCTTACCAATCCTACCTGCCCTATTGGGCTATGCTTAGAGACTTAAGCATACCTACAAGTAAACAACATTTATATTTTTTTATTGCAGCGGTCTCCTTTTGAACAACTCTCTATAGAAAATAGAATTAGGTTAGAAAGAACGTCCTACCATCCAGACTAGCAGGCAAATAATCCCAGCCATCTAGTCTAAAATAGTACACCATAAAATGAGAAAAATATTTTACATCACATCACATACTATCACAAAGCATAGACCTAACCTAAGTCTAAGGTTGGTGACCTGATAATGTAGTATGTGAAGAAAAATGGGCTTGTGTGGTACGACTTTTCTAGGCATTTTAGGTTCAAGTTATGAATTATTTTTTTTAAGTTTGGTTTAATTTAATTTGAAGTTTTTACTTTTCATAATTTTTCTTTGAAGGTACGTGTCATTGTTAAACCAGAAGTTCGAGGTATCAAGACCTCCTTCGGACTAGTAGTCTTATGACCTCGGGTGCCCAAACTATATACCATATGTTTGTTAATTATGAAAATTTTAATTTCATTTTTTTGATTTTTTTAATCCTTAAAACTTGTCCAATTTTCCATTTGGTGGTTCCAATTTAAGTAATTTAGTTGATTTATAATTTCATTCTTATTTTTAATTTTATTTTAAGTTAAAGTGAATTTTAAGTTTTCATGAATGAAGAATAAAAGAAATTCCACTTTGAGTGGAACCCATTCTATTCAACATCCTAAATCTTAAAATACTGAAGTCTTCACTCTAAGATAAAAATTCATTCTAAGGGTCAAGCTAAAACCTTAGGAATCTTTAAATTCATTTGAGTTTTCTTTGATTGGATTAATGTTTTAATTTTATTTGAAAATTTGATTAAGATTCATTCTTCTTTTTATTTCTCTTAATTTAATTAAGCATTTTTTTATTTATTTTATGATTTTTATTTATAATCTTTGATTAAGATTTATTAGGTTAGTTTAAATCTTAATTATGAATTTAATGTTCATGTTATTATGATTTAGTTTAATTTTAATTCAATTATATTTGATGTTGTTTAGTTTATGTTTTGTAGCTTAACTTCATATTTAATCTTTTTTATTTGGTTCATTAATCATTTGATTTTATTTGTTTTATTTATTTGTTAACTTAATTTAGATTGATCTTGTTTATTCATCACATTAATGTTTATATTTACGTTTATTTTATTAATGTTTATTGGTTTAAATGAACTTAATTAACTTAAGTTAATATCTTAAGCTTGATTTTGACTTTATCATTTAAATGATCCATTATATTTCAATTTCATGATTTATTTATTTATATATTTTCAATTTATCATTTAGGTTTATTTGATTTTATTTAATTTCAATTATTCATTTCATTATTATTTTTATGTATGCTAATGAGTTTGGGTTAATGTAACTGATTTCAAGTTATGACTTATTTCATTCACTTCATTAACATTCACATGTATGAATTTAAATAAATTAATTTAATTATTTCCAACCAATTTGGTGGAAGTCTTAATTTTATTATTTAAGGAATTCTTTATCTAACACATTACTCTTAATGTAGCATTACATGTCAAAGTTTTTTTACTTAGTTTAACTTATTATGGTGGAGTTTTGTTTGCTAATCGTGATCCAAGAAACCTAAGGACTTAACTATTTTGGGCATCAAACCTATCTTAGGCCATTTCAAACTTTGGGTTGTTTAAGTTTAATTGATTTGATTTATTACATTTATTTGCAGTTGGAATTATGTTATTCATTAACCTAAATGGGTTTAAGAGATCCTGATATTAATGAATTTCATGTTTGATTGTAAAGTTTACAGATTAAATAATTTTAAATTTTAATTTAATCATTTAAATATTATACATTTTATGATTTAAGGTTTAAAAATAAATTATATATTTTATTATTTTATCTTAAACCCTAAGTACATTATTAATCAAATTCTTCAACTTTAGAGGACTTAAAAATGTTTTCTTAAGTGTTCTCATGTTAATGAAAATAAATTAAATATTTTTCTACATTTTTGTATTTTTTTTAAAAGTTTTTAAATTAAAATTTCATTTAAACTAACCTAGGGATTAGAAATTTAACAACTCCTAATCCAAAGGTCATTTGTCCCTAAAATTTTTATGGCAAGTGTGGTTCCATGTCAATTTAAGTTTTCTAAAGTTTTGCCATAATTAGGTATATAATTTAAAATTAATTAAGATTTTAATTATTTTAATAAAAGCTAAACTAAAGCTAAATTGAAGGGAACTAATTAGAGGTTTTAATTTTATTGAATTTCTCTTTAGAAGATGCATCCATAGAGGGTTTATTTAAAATTTTTAGAATTTTGATTGATTTATTATAAATTTTTAACTTTCAGATCAATTAATTGAATTAATTAATTTAATTAATCACTTAATCAAGTCATTTTAATAAATATAAAATTTTAGTGAGTTTTAATGATAAATTTAAATTTGTTATGGTTTATTATGATGTTATAAGTTGATTTCATAATTTATCATAATTTACTTAATTTATTATTAATTTATTTCAATAAATTAATAATTTATGATTTAAATTTGCATATTTATAGATTTAATATCCAATAAATCATGAAACATTTATCTAAGATGGGTCTTAACTTCAATTTTATTTCCCTAAAGTTTGAAGTTAATTGGATTGATGGTTTATGTTTAATTTGAGTTTAATTATTTTTATTTAAACCCAAATTAATTCAAAATTACTCAATAAAAATTGAAAAGTTTGGGTTTTATAGATTCCTCTCATTGAGAGGAATCCATAGAGCTATTATTTAGATTTTTTTAGTTTGGTATTTTATTTTCTATAAATTTTTAAAGTTTTAGTGATTTTTTAATATATTTTAAAATAAAAAAATTGAATTTTTAGTTTTAAATGGTCAGTGCCATGTGGTGCTAATGCGGTACTATTTTCCACATGGTTCAATGCCATTGGGCCAGTGGATCCACACGGATCTAACTCAAAAAGTAGTGACCACACAGGATTGGTTACGATCATTCGATGAAAGATCAGATGATCAGGATTTACCTCCCAATTTCTATAGGAATTAAATTGAATTGTGTGACTAAATCAAAATTGTTTGTTCCTAACAGAAAGAATAAATGGTGGAGATTATATCTTCTTTAAAGATGATGAAAGACGAACATCATCCACCAATTGAAGTGATTTTCATCAATCTAGCAGATGAAATTACTCGATTCAATTACAAATCCATCAAAGACTCAAATGGAATGCATATATACGGCTTGATCTCACTTGAGACTAAGTTCATTTTGAAAAGGACCAAAATTGAATGCTTAAAGGGTTGGTCTGATTTCATACCTCATCAGCGGTGATCTCTGGTAGTGGGGATAATTTGAAAAGCTTCATGGGGACTTGGCGAAGCTCTGAGAATGAGGAATTGGATTGCCTCCCTATGGATCAGTCTACGGACCAAGCTTCATCCATTTTTTTATGGCTTTGGTTGAACTTCGACTTGTTGGTGACTTGGTGATCAGGGAAAGGGTGTGCTCTCCTTTGTTTCACTTGAGGAATTTGTTGGAAGATTCAAACCTGCTTGAGGAAGGCTCTCTACTCATTTTCCATTCTTTGTCGATTGCTATATGGGGAGGATATTAACTATGGCTAGCCAAGGTGGTTGCCACCCTTAGAGACTAGCTTTAAGGGTGGTCAGTTGATTGGGAATAGTCCAAGATAGAAAAAATGAGGAGTATAGGTGAGGGAATGGATTGGGTAAGGATTTTCATCTCCAAGCTTCCTTCTATTTCTCCATGGTATATTCCTTCGTTTGGATGGACTTGAGCTCATTTACTTTGCTTAGTCTTGGTTTTCAATCATCCTAAACTCATTTTAGGTTGAGTTTAGATATTTTCCAAGGTGATTAATCCATGTTCGAGTTCAAATGGCATGAATTATATCATTTAAGCATCTCTTTCTTTTGGCTTGATCTAGCTTATTCCATGTTATAGATTGAATTTAGATTTAAGTTTCAATTGTGTTTATTTAACCATTTAATGTAATACCAATTGATTAATTATATTGAATTCGAAATTAAAATTTATTTCTTAAAAGATGAAGCCATTTTTGATTAAGTTGGGTTTAATTGATTTAAATTGGTTCATTTGATACTTTTAAAGTATAATTAGATTTCAATTATATTTGTTTAAGCATGAGAGGTGATTTAATTCAATTGGTTTTATTGTATTTAAGGTTAGTTTTGAAATTCAACTCATATTAATCCAAATTGGGGTTAATGGTTTAGGTGGAAAAGCTTCAAGAAAAAATAATTCAAGGAAGTATACTATTTTGTTATCATAATTTGGCAAAAAGGCTACAAGCATGAAGATAGAGAAGTAGAAAAGTAATTTTAGTTTGAGTAATTTGAGTTGAATTTGAACCTAAAACCCCCAAATTTGGATGTATATTTTAAGAGTAATTTGAGTTTTAGTGAAATCTATATTTCCTTAATTACTCTTAAAAAACTAAACCAATAAATTTGAAAATTTTAGAAAAGAAACTTAATGTTCTTTCCCACCTATCATAAAAATTTCAAGTTAATTAGCTTTCTAGTTTAAGTGTTATTAATTTTTGAAGGCAATTAACTATTTTTAAATTATTAATTAATTAAAAAATTATTAAAATTATGAAAATTCACCAAAATAATTTAAATCACTTTAATAAATATCAAAAATCTTAAAAACATTAATTAGGCCTTCTGGATCACACTAAATTACAAAAGTAATTAAATTAAGGTTTAATTAGGTATTAATTAATTACTTTAATTACATAGAATTTTAGAAAATCATAACTAATTATATAAAAATCAATAAAATTTAAATAAAATCTCTATGGAAAGCCAAGAGAGAAGAGCATCAAAGAAAAATAGAATCCTGAGGTTTTACCCAATGAACAGTTACTAATTATGGTTGAAATGTTTAACTAATTATCTTATTAAGCCCTAATTACTTGGTTAATCAACTTGAGATTTGACATGTTAAATATATGGGATGACCTCTGCCTTCTATAATTTTCTTAGGCTAATTTCTAAAGTTGATTAAACAAATCAAAATTTTAAACCCAAATTATCTCTTTTATGCAATTAAGTAATTATTATGATTAAGAAAATTATGAAATTGATTAAAGGGTGTTAACTAATTATTGTAATACTAAGGATAATAAAAATAATAATTAGGACCCCTCTTTCTTATTATTTTTCAAGATTTCCCTTAAGGTGCTTAATTAATTAATTAAATTGTTAAATGAAATTTAAATATGAAACCATCATAATTAACTCATTTAAATATATTTAATTGACCCTCCTTACGTGCTTAGTTAGTATAAGGATCTTTAATGAAATTATGATTCCTCATTGGTGTGGGGAATTATAAAAGTAATTAGCTTAATCTTCTTAATTCAATTATTTATTAAACATGAGCTTTGCTTGCATTAGAATCCTTAGGACATTGCAAATTTTATTTTTTTATGCATATCATCATGATTTGTGAAAATAATAACTTATGAGTCAACTTGAAGATTTTTTGAGGAGGGTAATTAAATGGATTATTAATGGGCCAAACTTAATTAATTCATTAAAGCCACTTAAATTCTCTTTAAATTTATAACAATAAACATGGATATGGGTTAAACACTAACAACTGTTTCTCCTATTTAGGTTTCAACAACTTGAATATTAAGATTAAACATTAAAGAACTTTTGATTAGATTTAAGGGATATTTATCTAGCTTGATTGTCCTTAGGTTCTAATGAAATCAAGTATTTTATTTGGTGGTATTCAATTATTTCCTTTCAATTATCATAAATATGCATGCCATGTGCTTCATGTATTCATGTTTTAAAGTTAAAAGAATATGGTTGCATTTAAATTGCATGGGTTAGATAAATGTTATTATATGGTTTAGCTATTATCATTAGTAAATCTCAAACTATTTTGAAACTATATGTTAATTATGAATTTTAAATCAATATTTATTATAAATAACTAATTATGTGAAAATGAAATATTTATTTACTTGTAATCAAACGATGGTGATTGATTATTTTATTCTTATGTTTATGCTTATGTATTCATGTATTTGAATTGGCAAGTACATAGTTTGGACATCCCAGAATCTGATGCTTAAGTAGCTAGGAGGTCTTTGCTTTGACTTACAATGGCACGTACTTGGTTAATTTCATTTATATGCATACATATATTAGAATATAAAGTGAAATCTTGTTATTTCCATTAAGCTTTACATAAGTAAAAGATATTTATATGCAATCCTTTTCATGTTTTTATTTCTATGTTTTTGTATATATTTATGTGTATTTGAATTGGTGAGTATATAGTCTGGACATCTCGGGAACACAAGGCTTTAAGTAGTCCCAAAGAGGTCTTAGATAATCTCACTTCCTTGGTTTAACAATGACACATACTTGCTTAAATTCCTTATACATGTTTGCATATGCTTAAATATAAGATTAAATCCCTTATTTCTATTAAATCCATACATCAACATTCATTAAGTGTGTAAAAAATTATGAGTACATTGCATGTGTATATATAAACTAAATCAAATATTAAAAAAAATAAAAAGGATGTTTTGATCAATGAAAAGGAAATGGAGTCTTATTCATGTGATGGTGGTTTAATTTTATTGGTCTTAAGCTGCCTTTCATGTTTAGATAAGATTCATTAAGATTAATTGAAACCTAGGAAAAAAATTAAATTTATAATTGGTCTATTAAAAAAGTTAAAAGCAATAATAATCTATCTTTAGAAATCAACTTAGGTTAGGGATAAAAGAGTTAAGTCTCTTTCTTCTCATCATAATGATTAGATCTTAAGTAACAATTGAACAAAATAAATACATGAGTTAAAACTCAATCAAGTTACTAAAAGAATTCAAGTGAAATCACTCTTAATGGGTAATTTAAACAATCCTAAACTTTAGAAAATCATAATTCTAAAGCCCAATTAAGACATACCACACTAGCCCTTAGCACACACATTAGAATATAAAGTCACCAATCTTTATATTAGGTTAGGCTAGTGTATATTGTCGTGATATGTTTTATTTGTGATGTAATATTTTAAACAAGATGTTAGGATTGTTTGTGCGTAGACTAAATGTTAAGTTGTTATTAACCTGACAATGTTTTATGCAAGGGATTATGCTTGAGGGACCACTATAATAATAAATGAATATAAAAATGCTTTTTCTTGCAGGTGGTGCTTTATGTCCCGAAGAATAATCCAATTATGGTAGGTGAGCTTGGTTTCCCAAGTGCAGTGTGCTAACTCTGAATATGTGAAATATAATTATTTAGTTTGTATGTTTGTTTAGCTAATATCTATTTTGCAAGCGTAGTTAGATTTTATTTTTTTAGAAAGATGTATTTTTTATATTAAGACTAGTATCAGTGCTATGGGGTTTATGGGGTTTAGGATGAAGCGGTTAATTTAAAGAGGTAATGAGACTGGGAGTATTTAAATCTAAAAACTAAAAATAGATAAGAATTGTAGACCCCCATAGCTTTTCCTTTTATTGTAATTATCATCCAAGTTGTATAATGGTATAGCTCGGCTATCCAATTTCTTTTCTTTTTTGGGTTGTATAGTGGTACCCGGCCGCACTAGCCTTTTATTCTTTTATGAAAATTTAAATGTTTCATTATTATGTTTAGATTGTGTAATAGAAATAGCATGCTTTTATAGATTTCTTAAAGTGTGTATGTTTGATGTGTGGCATGGATGTGGTAGCCTCTTTAGGATAAAATTAAATTTTCTATCCTCACTAAATAACTCGTAACTAAACTCTAATACAACTCACAGCCTCACTCTAAAACCTAGGTATATAAATAAGATAACAAAAGATTTAGAAACCCCATCATATATTATAATAACATGCATGTCACATTGCTTCATTCTTGAACATAGAGGATTTCCTTTATTGCATGATAGGGGATAAGCTTGGCCTTTAAGAGCAGTCCCTTGTAATGGAGAACACCTCTTCTAGCTAATTTAGCTTATAATTGAACTTCATCAAGCATGTAGGCATATTTGTCATAAGCCTTAGTCCAAAATAAATGTGCCAAAATGACCCAAAAACTTATAAATTTATAGCATTAGACTAAGTCATGTTTGCATACCAAATATTATCTAGTCTCTTATGGAGTGAGTTTAGGATTCAGCTTCATTCCTAATTAAATATTAGTCTAACTATCTTGCATCTGCATAAGATAAGTCTACATGGTTTTAAAGCCTAGGAGGTATTTTCTGGTAGCCACTCAAGGCAGTTGTAAGTCCATAAGAGTCAAGATCTGTTCACTCTCTCTTATAGAGGTGAACCACTATATCCCATTCTCCCTAATTATATTTTAAGCCGTGCTTCTAGCCTGTGCTAAAGCATTTTAAACTTAGGTTTTAAGGTAGCTTGTTTCTCTTTTGTTACGAGAATAAGTATCATCTCTTAGGCATTCACACATCCTTATGTTGTTGGGACATAAGTCCTAGCACTCTAATAAAATTTTAACTTAGACAAAAATAAATCCTCCTCTTCAAAAATACAAAACCTCATCATAGGGTAGATTGGAGTATTCACTAGGCTTTCTAGTGTCTTGGATACTACTTACTTATCCTTCTATGGAATCTGTAAATAAGTCTTCCCATTTAAACTCTTCCTAGTTGATTTCTAAAAATAACCAATTCTTTGATAGTTTGGACTTGAAATGTTTAGAGACATTTATTAACTACTTTAATCGAGTGTGTTCTTTGAAAATTCCCATTTCTTAGGATGCAATTAACTATGGAAGCTTGCATCCATTGGGAACTAAAGATCCCCACTTAAAATAAACCATGCTTTACTTTATCCATGTAAAGTGAGGGAAAAATCTTTGGTATATATTAAGACCCATATGTCTTAGGAGTCCTTATTTTGTAATTACGTCCATTATAGGGTGATTTTTCTATCTTTAGAGAGAGTACATCATATATCAATGTCACACTTGATCACTTCAATAAGTACCCTGTAAGATCTGTGTGGCATCCTTAAGACTCCAAATTAAAACACCATAGTTGAATCATCAAAAGTTACTAAAATGTAATATCCACAGACTCTAAGAGGCTTTACAGCAACATTGATCCTGTGACTCTATGGGTAGGTCTTCAAAAAAAGTCAAAAGTGAAGAAGTCAGAAGAGGTCACTGTCATTCACGTAGCCGTGCCAAGCATTTTAGCTATTCCAACTATAGCAACTCTGGCTCCGGCCACCTCTTCGAACTTGCAAGAAGCGAGCACTCACCCAAATAGAGAATAGATTGTTGAATGAGTGTGAAAACTTGAAATATTTCTATAGAATAGGAAGGAGAAGAAAGGTGCCTTTAAATCAATGTAGGAAGGTGCTGGTAAGCCAAATGATTATACCGCCTATCGCAAAAGTGACTATGGAAGAATGCCTCACAAAGGTCGGATTTTCCTATTATTGTATACTACAAGTCTTTTTTCTTCACGTCTCTTCTTTTTTTCTTTAATCGTAGCTAAGTGTGATTAGGTTTCAAGCTCGATAGAGGATGATGAGGGGTGCTCGTTAGCCCTCCAAGTTATTTCCTCTCATATTCTAGGCACTTTATAAAGTCAACACCTTATTAGGGGGGATTTGCTTTGCCATCTCCCAAGTAGAGAGGAATTCCACTTGCATGATAGGTGGTTTCCCTTCTCAAGGGTTTGACTTAAAGAAAATCCCATCATTAAAATTCATTTTAAAGTTTTTAATAAATTCCTTTCTTGCTAGCTTGCGATTCTGCTAGCTTTGCTATAGACCAATTTGATGGCATCGTACGAAGACTTGGAAAAGAGTTCACATCAAATATGAGTGACCATCGAAGCTCCCATCACTGCGATTGGCTTCACTTCTACTAACATCAAGAAAATTATTATCAATTTTCCCTCGTCTACTCATAGAGATAGTGGTGAGTCCGTGAAAGGTGAATCTACTCGACAACCAGGGAATAATATGGAGAAAGAACAGAGAGTATTCATAAATTCCAATGAGGTCATCACTCTATGTAGGAAGTTTACCCTTTTAAGAGAAGCCCTGGACTCATCCGAGTGGGACATAGGCAAGCTGTGATCATAGTTGGACTTAGAGTTGCAGTGATAATAGTCCTTAGAGGTGGAGTGTCAGCATGACTTTGTGAACTTGAGGGCTGAGATATCATTATTGATTGCATAGCTCTCAAGTCATAGAGTATTTCACTTCTCCTTTCTAGTGCAAACTTCTTATTTTACTATATGTGTGACAAATGCGGACTCATCGAGGATTGGTACTTAAACTGTGAAATAAAATTTATTGAGTAAATAATGTATTAAGGTTATAACAAGTGTGTTGCACTTTTTACTCATAAATAAAGGTAATAAATATTTAATATTTTCTTTGCTCATGAAACTATTTACTTTTTTACTATTGTGAATTAATTATTTCTCTATAGCGCCCCATCACTTAAGATATTTGTGAGATTCAAATAATAATTTATTCACTTAATGCTTGATGCAACGTGTATATTACCACATCTTTCTTATCGCGTCTATAAATTCTTCCTAACTCTAGTAATTGAGACTTTATTGCTCTCCTGAGATGAGTGAGTAAAACCTCCTTACAAATAGATCATGTTCATAATTTCATCATCAATCAGTATAACTTTGCTGAAAATGGCTACCTTAACTCTCCATCAAGCCCAAATCAAGAAGGTCTGGAAATTAGACTTTACTGTTGTGACCTAAATGATTTATGGGTACTAAGGAGACAACCCTAACTTTACCATGTGAGTGGTCGAGAAGTGCAAGTATCTCAACTCGGTTAGGATGCACGATTTATGTATTCCACTCACCCATTTTAGCAATGGGTTCCCACCCAAATCCTCCCCAACTCGATGGAGAGCAACACTACTTTCATCTTGTACTTGTGAGAAGAGGGCATTGAGTGGAGCCTTGGCCTCTTTCAATGAGTATTTATGGTGAAGGGCGACTAGGACAGGACCATGCAGTTTTCAACCACATTGCTGAAGAATTCACGGTCTACAAACTAAAGTGCATAAATGGCATTTGTAACTTCTTTTTTATAAAGAGTGCATTGTAATGGCTGATTTTGACTATCCCTCTTCCTAACCATCCAAGTAAGCCAACCAAGCTCAATAAGCCAAGTGTACAGGAGGAGGAGGAGGAGGTTATGGTGAGGCTGTAGGGTTGCACCATAACCATCTCTCTACCTTTGCTTTGATAAGGTTTCAGCTGTCCTCGATTAATACTTTTCTTTTCACTCGCTAATCATTTTATACATTTGGCAATTGATCTTCTTCTAATTTTATCTCTTCTTATTTACTTATAGGAGAGGTGACTTTGCTACCCCTGAGCTTTGCCTTGATGTTCTCCAAATTCCTTGAGGTCGGTGAGTGTGAGGTAGGCAAAGAGGACACATCCTCTCTTGAGGTCGATGAGGAGGAAAAGAAGGAAGGGGAGATAAGTGCAGCTTCCACTGAGACTGTCGATGAAGCAAGGCTACGTACAACTCCTAGGAAGTCCAAAAAAAAGAGCTATAAGCTTGACTCCTTGCAGTCATTAATAAAACAACGAGTCTATGGAGGAGGAAGAGAAAGATAAAGGCTTGGAGACTAACTATATTCTAAATTTATGTGAACCTGCACGTAAAGCCTATGAGCTTGGCTCCTCCATCTTCTCAAAGGATCTTAATGATCTCTTGGGAGACCTTCCTAATGCTCTCTTTCCACATGCTGTTATGACATCTTAGGAAATGGTGTGGCAATCAATATGGGAAGTATGCCATAAATTTTGAGAAGAAGAAGGAGGCCTATGCAAATAAATCCCATTAGGCGAGTAAGCTGACATCTCTCAAAGCCAAGCACAGAGACTTTCAGGCCAAGGTTACTCACCAAGAATAGAAGGAGACAGTGACTATAAAGCTTACTTACCTTATGGAGGTGAAAAGGGAATTGAAGGGAAACTCTCTCATCATACTAAGGAGTTTTAGAAGAAAGAAGCCGAGTTCATTGGGTTACTTAATTATGATGAGTATCAAGAGCTTTTATAATAGAAGTTCAAAGATGGAGCCTACTTTATTATTACCAAATTGATAAAACATAGCCAGCTAGATGTCAGGTTTTTGAACATCTTTAATGTACTCACACTTATGGACTCTGAGGATAATGAAGAAGAGGGAAATTTGAGTTGACATATTTTTTCCTCCAATTCTTTGTAAAAAAGTTTTTTTTTACAAGTAGGATGCTAGCATCTTACTTGCTTAATTGTAAAAATATTTTATATGAAATAGAAATCATAAATGCATTTTTAATTGAGTATACTTATCTAAATAATGACTAGATTTATTTCCTTACTGAGTATTTTTTGAGTGAAAAATTGATACTGATTAATGTGTGAATATCCCTATTCATAACTAAAAATATTTTGAATCATTGATTAATAGAAAGAACCTTCATGGGTAGTCATGTTAATATAGCTAGATGGTGTACACTCATTAGATTAGTACTTGCTTATTGATGCATGTATAGCTCTGCTCATGACTTACAATATTTTGAGAGAATTTTTCTTGGATAGTCTTTCTAAAATAGTTAGTATGTATACTCACTAAGAAGATATTCACTTATTAATATTTGAATAAATTAGCTTATGACTTAGAATATTTTGAGCCATCTACCAATGAAAAAAACCTTCTTTGGTGGTTGATTTAGCATCGAGAGTTTATGTATACTCGTCAGATTGATATTCATTCATTAATACATGAATAATTTCTCCTATGACTTAGAATATTTAGAGTCATTGACATGAAAGAGCCTTCCATATATAGTCACATTAGAAAAGAAAGTTTGATGTGGCTCTTTGAGTGGATACTCACTTGTTATTGTATGGATAATTATGTCCATGACTTCAAATATTTTAAGCCACTAATCAAATGATAGTGCCTTCCATATATAATGACATTTGTATATTAGCTATCATTTTAGGGAATTAACATTGACTTGCTTATTAGGAAAATTAGGCTTTTCTTAGTCGCCAACCTCATGGGGTGTCAATCTTAGTTATAGTCTCCAACCACATTGAGTGTTGGTCTTTCTAATTACCAACTATGAGAGTTGGTCTTTTTAGTCTAGTTACTGACCTCATGGGGTGTTAGTCTTTGTAGTTGTCAATTAGGAGTGTTAGTCTTTTTATGTTTAGTTACTGATCTTATGAGGTGTCAGTCTTACACTATAGTTACCAATCGGACAGAGTGTTGTTCTTTTGGGTGCCAACTAGGAGAGTTATTTTTGTTTTAGTTTAGTTGCTGGCCTCATGGGGTGTCTGTCATAAACCATAATCACCAACTGCATGGAGTGTTTATGTTTTTAGTTGCCAACTAGGTGAGTTGGCCTTTTTGAGCTTAGTTGTCAGCCTCATGAGGTTTCAACTTGAGGATAGCTTGTCGAACTCTAGTCTTCTCGGGCCATGAGTAGTACACCAAATATTCAAATCTCCTACTTAGGCTTTCACTGCTCGTCGAGTGGGACTTTTCCTTGGGTCAAAAATGGTGCATTGAGTATCCTGAGTCATCATGTAGCTCCCTGAGTGTTCTTATATTAGAGGTTTTCCTTGCTCAACATCAGTGTTTCTCAGGCTAAGACTAGAACCTTTAGTATTCAAATTTTTATTCGGGCTTTCATCGCTCATCGAGTGGGACCTTTAGGACAAAAATGGTGCACTAAGTATCCTGGGTCATCATGCGACTCCTTGAGTGTTCTGGCATCAAAGGTTTGCTTAGCTTGACGTTAATGTCTCTTGAGCCAAGAGTAGTGCGCCAAGTATTTGGATCTCTTACTAAGGGTTTTTCCACTAATCGAGTGGGACTGTTTCTTGGGCAACAGATGATGCACCGAGTATCTTAAGTCATACAGGTTTCACCTTCCAACATTCGAGTATGCTCCTTTGATAACTATCATTATCCTATGAGTTAACTTGTTTAAGGAGCAAAATGTAAAATTTTATTATTGAAAATAGAAAATTACATAATTCTTAAAATTAATAAAGAGAGTACAAATTAGATAAATTTTCTCTTAAGAATAAAACTTCTTCAGGTCTCTTGAATTTTATGTTCTTGGTATATCTTCTTCATAATGAGATTGTAGTCGGTATGCACTAGGACCAACTTGCTTTTTTATTATGAAAGTTCCATCCTAGTTGTGGCGCTTGCCTAAAACATTCTGTTAAGTAGTGGCATCTACATTCTTTAACCCTAGGTTGTGGCTTTTAAAATGGTTCTCCTTCATATGATGTTTTTAGTACTTGGTCATTCTCTTTTTTTTTTCCTCCTCATGTCAATGATGCCTCGATTTTGAGTTCTTCAAGCATCTCAAGTCCATAGCCTCCAAGTTTACTTGAACCCACTCTCCATCTCATATTCTTTCCATTATTAGGACTCTCTGACTCTGGACTTCATACTCAACTAGTAGGATGGCTTTTGTACCATGCAATAACGTGAAGGGAAAGTATCATGTTGCATTAATGGGAGTCATTCTGAGTGCCCAGAATACCACGAGTAGTGTGTCTACTCATTTAGCTTTGAAGCCTTCATCCTTTTTTATGAGCAAGATGAGGATCATTTTGTTAGTGGCTTCTACTTGCCTGTTACTCTAGGGGTGATGCTCTAATCTAAACTTCAGCTTAATTCCTTAAGATTCGCAGAACTCCTTTAGGCCTCTCTCATCAAATTATGGCACATTATCAGTGTTGATCATTAATAGCAATCTATACCAACAAATTATGTTAGTCTAGATAAAATTTCTTACTACCTGAGAAGTGATCTTTGATCCACTTGTTGAAATAATCGATCATAACTAACATGAATTTTTATTGCCCTCTGGGAGCTGGTAATAAACCTATCAGATCCATCCAACAAACAATGAATGGCTAAGGACTGATGATGGGTTACAAAGGTTATTGCGGCTGTTGTTGGAATATTATGAATTTCTTGCACTATATGCATCTCCTCTCAAACTCTTTAGCATATTTTCTGAGTGTGGGTTAGAAATATCCTTGCCTTAGGATTTTGTGGGTGAGCGTCCTTCCTCTTAAGTGGCTACCACACTCATCAGAATGTATTTTCTTAAGACTTTCTTTTTTTAGCCATTCTCATGCCTCTAAGATTGAGCTAGGTCACCGACCTTCGGAATAACTTGCCTCTGTGTTATCCTAATTTTGAATCTTTTTAAATCCTTAGCCCTTTATTTAACTTCACTAGTTTGAAAGTATTTTTTGATAGAGTCAACCCAACTTGGTGATCATTCATGATCTACTTGCGTTAGCTCTTCTACTTCAGTACTTAGCTAGGCGAGTTGAATGATTGTGTATTCCTAGAATTTGCTAGTTTGGGATAGCAAGTCAGCAAGTTGATTTTCTTGTCTTAAGATGTACTTGATACTGAATTATATTTTAGTTGCCTAATCTTTGAATTTACATTAAGTATTTTATCAATGACTCATCTCATACTTCATACTATCAATTTACACTCTTACCAAGTTGTGAGTCTAAATAAGCTGCCACATGCACAGCCCTAGCCTTTAGCAAATCTCAATCTGATGAGTAAGCTTCATATTTGGCTTGACTATTTATTACTTTGAAGCCAACTTTAACTAATTATATTATTGATTCCTGCTAGAATTTTCAACACTATGCTTATGTCAATGGTTGGTTCACCGAAAGAGTAATCAACATATAGTCACCACAATGGCTCCAAGTTGATGAGAATATTCTATGAGCTACTGAAATCAATAATGAAACCTATGAGTTCTTGGGGTTTGATTATGATTTGAGGCAAGTATTATATGTCAAACTCACTCAATTCTACAAATCATTTATGCAATCTTTCCAAATGGTTAGGCTTAGTGAGCATAGATTTAAGTGGGTTATCGGTGATAACTTATATAATGTGTGCCTGAAAATAAAATCACAATCATCTAGCTGTAGTGATTAGTGTGAGTGTGAGCTTCTCCATGAGTGAGTAGTTCAACTCGACACCTCATAGATATTTTTCTAACATGATCATTGGATCATTATTTCTCATATTCTTCTCTGATTAAGATTGAGCTAATTGAGTCGTCCCCCTCTCCTAGGTATAGCAATATGACTTTTCCTACTTTTGGGTTGTGCAATAAAGAAGGTAACACGAGTAGACTTTCAAATCATTAAAGGCCTTTTCATATTCTGGAGTCTATTCAAACTTCTTCATTCCTCTGAGAAGCTTAAAAACTAGCAAGCACGCTCTCTTGCTTTCTAGATGAACCTATTCAATTATACCACTTGCCCAAAAGGCCACTAAACCTCTTTCATGTTTTTGGGTTAGGGCATGTTGAGTATAATTCACCTTATTTGGATTATTCTTTACACATTTAGGGGTAATGAGAAACACAAGAAACTTCCCTACTCCTACACCAAAAATAAATCTTAAATGGTTAAGGCATATATTATACCTTTTATGTGTGGTGAATGTCTTTTTGAGATCTCGAATATGCTTCATTGGTGACTTAATTTGAACTAGTAGGTTGTCCACATAAATTTTCATATTTTCCCCTTTTACTCTTTGAACTTTCGATCCACTAGTCTTTGATAAGTTTCTCTTGTATTTTTTATCCTTAAGGCATAACTCTATAGTAGTATAATCCTTTAGCTATATTAAAAGTTATTTATAAAGAGTTTGTAAAATATATTTGAATTTGATGGTACCTTAAGAATGCATCTAGAAAACTTATCACAAAGAATGCAACTGTCAAGTCCATAAGCTCATCTATTCGTGGGAGAGGATACCCTCCTTCGGACATGTCGAGTTTATGTTGATAAAGTCAACACACATCCTTCATTTGTTTCTCAACTTCTGCACCATCACCATATTAGATACTCATTCCAGGTATTGATCCTCTATAATAAAATTTGCTTTGAGCAGCTTGGCAACCTCCTCCTTGATAAGTTCGATGAGTATAGCTATCATCTTCATCATTTTTTGCTTGACAAATTATGTGACTGCATAAATATTAAAGTGATGACAAGGAATATTGATGTCAATGCCTGGAAACTCCACTACTGTCCAAGCAAATATATCTATATTGTTCATCAGAGTTTGAATGAGACTTTTTTATGTTTAGGATAGAAAGCCGAGCTAACCCTTAGTACTTGCCCATTATCTTGTGTGGTCAAAATTTTCTTTATCTCCTCAAAGACTTTAATTCCTATCCATGCAATATCTAGATACAATACCTCATCTTCCTTTCTTTGACCAACCAACACCTCTCAAATAGCATGTGTGGAACTAGCTAAGGTTTTCTTTAACAGTAATATCTTCTCCTCCAATGGAGAATTTGACAGCTATATGATACATTGACATCACTACTCTGAATGTGTTGAATAGAGGTTTGCCAAAGATAGCATTATATGTAGCAAGGGGATCTACCACAATGAAGTTGACCATTATCATAAACTATTTCTTACATTTTCTTCAGGTGATGGGGAGAGTTATCATCCCCTCAATTTCTCTATATTCTCCTAAGAAACTATACAGTGATCCTCTTATGGGTGCAAGTTTAGAATTTATCAATCTCAACTAATCAAAATTGATTTTAAAATGATATTGACTGAGCTCCTTTTGTCAATCAAAATTCTTCTCACTTAATAATTGATAATTAAAATTGTCACCATGATCACATTGATGTAGGGATTCCCAATAATGACTTTATCCTTTTCTTAAAAACTCACCGGTGAGATGGTCGTAGTGGGTGATCACATCATGGTTGTCAAATTTACTTTTCCATATTGCAATCATTTCATACTTGCCTTCTTAGAGGACTCCCCATCCCCGCCAAAGATAATGGGTATGACTATAACAATATGAATAGTGTGTGCAGATATGGATTCATTTCCAGCTTTGTTCACTTCATTTTATTTCCTTCTGATGAACTCCTTGAGCTTTCCCACCATTTTTAACTAATTCGCTAAACTCTTCAAATGATGATGCCCCTCAATGTCATTATCTTGATCATGATGATAAACATAATACCTTGATCAATTGGGTACATCATCAGCCTTCTTTGATGGTGGGCATTTGAAATGATCTTTATTCTAAATTGCCTCTACTATCTCGATCATTAACACCCTGAGAGAGGTCCCTAAAGTAGGATGTGCATAGTTGGTTCTTAGTAGCGAGTACTGAGATTTCTGAAACCTCTCATGAGGATTTCTAGTTGCCTTCTCTTATTTGTTCTATGCTTTTCATACCTTTCCCTGGGCAATTGCTCTGAAGACCTCTTCAACGAGTCTTTAGTCTTAGCCAGTGATAATGGTTAGACCACTTCATTATACTCTTCAGCATAAACATAATTATTTGTTAGCTCTAATAGTTTAGTGAGTATTATGTTGTTGGAGCCCAGCGTACCTGAACAGACCCTCCTTCAAGCCTTGAGAATAAGTACTTCTTGAGCATCTAAGAGTTCCAGATCTCTCATTAGAAGCAAGTAGTCAACCTTTTTAAGGACTTGTTATGTTTTTCCATCATCTATAGGAAAGCTTAAAAACCCTTCAGCGGCTTCTAAGCACTAACAAATTGCATGGTGAACATAGTTTTGAAGTCAATGAATGATGTGATGACTCCTAAATGGTGGTGCAAGAACCACCTAAAGGCCGGCTCTTTAAAACTGGTGAAGAAGAGTCAGCACTTCATTGCATTATCTACTTCCAGCACTGATGTGATTGGCTCAAAATATGTTGTGTGCTCAGTGGAATCTATCTGACCTTTATATGATTCAAGATGCAGAATCTTGAACCTACAAGGAGAGTGAGCTTCAGCAATCTTCACAAAGAAAGCATTGGTTGGCTATGGTTGTTTCATTGACACACCCTCTTCTTCACTAGTGTCATAAGATTCATCATCAAAGTCAGAGAGCTTGGGTGGATGAGAGCTGGGAACACTAAATGGTTGTTTCCTTTCTTATTGAGCTCTATGAGTAGCCAATTTCATAGACCCTTCATTCTCCTTTACTCTGAGTTCTTCATAGTGTGACTTTCTGATGGCCAACTACACAATGCAAGTGATCATGTCCTCCATGTCTCGTGAATCTTATTGAGTTACAAATTGTTGGACATTCTACTCCATGTCGACCGAATAATCTCATATTGAAGGTCCTACTTCACTTTATATCAAACTTGTAGTTCTTATCCTCATCCATTTTCACTGTACTTAAAAGGATTTTAAATTCACATCTATCCTAAATAAAGGAAAAACCTTCTAAGATACCTGAAAAACATGGTTAAGCAAAAAGACTACAAGCAGGAAAATACGTAAGTGGAAAAGTGATGTAGAACATCATATAGATCAAGAAATTAGAACTCGAGGTCTATTTACTAGATTCTAAGCAAAAGCTCAAGAAAATTCAAGAAAGAAGAATACTTAGCACATTAGTCTATCAAGGCCCATTTTATGATTTCATCTTTTTTAAATTTTTTTCTAAAAACTCCATATTTGAAACTTTGAATTTAAAATTTTAAAGCATGACATGTGATGTAGTTGAATTTACATGAAATAATAGCATGTGAACTAAGTGGATGTTATAGAATAATGAGGTTACTTAATGCTTCACATTAATGTGGCAACCTACATTTCCCTCCATGTTTTGATTTTTTTTGTTAGAATGAAAGGAGATCTTTTGATAATTATAAATTATTTGAGTTGTTCTTATGATTTGAGTGCTTGGTGTCCAAACATTGGGTGATAAAAAATAATAAGGTTACTTAATGCTTCAAATTAAAGTTGAAACCCCAACTTATGATGGTGTACATGACAAGAATAAATTTCTTTATTGGTTAGTTCAAATGGATGACTTCTTTGATTGGTATAAAATGGGTGATTACCAAAAGGTTATTTTTTATTAAATTATAACTAATAAGACATCTTAAAATTTATTGGATAAATACTTTAACTAAAGAATAAAGATTAGGAAGGACAAACCTCACTTGGATAGAATTGAAAGAAATGTTAAGAGAAAAGTATTATCCTAGGTATCATTAAGGCTATAAATGAGCCAAGCTGAGCTGAACATGTAAGTGTTTAAGCTTGAGCTTGTTTAATTTTATCGAGTTCAAGCTTTTTAGAATGGTGCTCAAGTTTGAGCTTGTTTACCATTATCGAGCTCAAGCTCAACTCGAGTTTTAAGTTCAAATTGATTATCGAGCTTATTAACGAGCAGCTTATTTAATGAAATAAATGAGCTTTAATCAATCCTTAATCGAGCTTGTTCATGAGTAGGTTATTGAGAAATATACATGAGATGTATCAATTAAATCATATTGAGCTTAAAAAATAATAATTTAAATAATATTATTCACAAACAAGCCTTAATGAAGCCATAATCAAGCTCCTTAACAAGCTTGTTCATGAGCTTTAAATGATAATGTTTATGAACATAAATGAACCGAACAACAAGCTATTTAAGCTTATTCATTTAGCAATCAAGTATTTACAAAAGTGTTCAAGCTTGTTTGATTAGTTAATCAAATGATCATGAACTATCTCTAATTGAGTTGAGCTACGAGTAGCTTATTAAATGTTCGGTTCATTTGTAACCCTAGGTATCATAATAAGAAACTACATTGTCAATTATTAACTTTGAGATAAGGTAAATTTACTGTAATTGGATACTTGAATACTTTTGGAGATTTGATTTCTAGAACTGATTGTATTGATAATGATTGACAATTAATCAATAAATTTATTATTTGACTTAGGACTCACATTAGAAATGAAGTTGAATTATTTGACCCACAATCTTTAGAGATAGTCTTTCACTGTACATTATTGGTTGAACAACTAAAGAAATTTTCTTTCATCTTTAAAACTAAAAGTCAAGTACCTTCCACTTCATCTCATAGGTATATTATTAGATACGCCAATCTAATTTGGCTAACTCTTATGTCTAAAACTCCTACTGAAGAGAACTCTAAGAACACCGAGAAAGTAATATATTTCAAATGTCATAAAAAAGTCGTATACAAAATCAATCAAAAGCCCAAATTTTAATTTTAGAAGAAGTTGAAAACCCAAGAGATGATAATATTAAAGAAGGTTATGATGACACCCATTATTTGATGAAGAATTGAAATTAACTAATGACCCTCAAGTTAATGTAATCAGGTGCCTTGCAGAAGATTGGAGAAGAAAGAACATTTTTAGCATGTATGTTTTGTGTAATGAAAAGAAATGTATCTTGGATATAGATGGATGAAATGTTATGAATGTCATTTCAACACATACCATAACTCGAGCCAACTTAAAATCTGAACCTTTCCTTGAGCCATTTTCCCCATCACCAATCGATGCTTAGTTCAAATTAAAATAGGAAGCTATGAGGATCAAATTTAGTGTGATTTCCTCCTTATGGACATTGGTCATATTCACTTAGGATGGCTATATATATATATATATATATTCGTTATTCATGTACGTTATTCACTATGGTAAGGACAATACTTATAATTTTAAATATAATAATAAGACTATTAAACTCCTATTAATAAAGCCAGTAGAAAAGACACTATCTATAGCACCACAGAAGATAACTTATGACATACAACCTAAGCCTATATTGAAGAAAAATGCCAAACTTTAATTAATTATCATGGGATATCCTATTGCTAAGGTTAATACTACTATTTCTAATTCTTACCTCAAAATATCTATTCTTCCTTCTTTAACCCCAAAGATGGAGACAATAAGTTTGGAGCCTCATGAAAAAAATTACTTCTCAATTTTTTCTTCACCTGTTACATGTAAATGAAGTCACACCAGACTTTAATTTGACGCACATACCTGTTGTGGTCTCTTCCCTTCTCTTTGATTTTAAAGATATTACAATCGATGAGCTTCATGATGAATTGACTCCTCGAAGAGACATTCAACATGAAATTGAGTTCTTACATAGTTTTCAACTTCTTAACATTCCACATTATAGGATGAAACTTACCAAGCATGTTGAGATTAGAAGGAAAGTTGAGGAATTACTAAAAAAAGAGTTTTATTTAGGAGACTCTTAACCCTTGTGTAGTCCCTACTTTATTAACTAAAAAAAAGATAAAACATAATAAATGTGTGTTGACTGTTAGGAAATAAATAAAATTACAATCAAGTATACATTTTTTTTATTCTTCAATTAGATGATATGTTAGATTTAATCTCAAAAGTAATTTTTTTTTCAAAGACTGATCTAAAAAATGAACATCATCAAATTCGAGTTAGATCACGCGATGAGTGGAAGACTGCTTTAAAGATTCTGATGGACTTTATCAGTGGCTTGGCATCCCCTTTGATTAATAAATATTATTCTTAAATTAAATATAGGTAAATTTGTTATGGTGTATTTTGATGTATTCTAATTTTTAAACCAAGTGAAAATGGGCATCTACAACATCTACAAAAACTCTTTGTAACACTTAGATAATAAAAATTATACATTAATTTAAAAAAGTATTTCTTTTTATAAGTTGAGGTGATATTTTTAGGCTTTATTATATCTACTGTTGGATTTAAATTTGATCCTTCCAAAGTGAAAGAAATCTTAGATTGATTATCATCTAAAAGTTTTACTAAAATTAGAAGCTTTCATTATTTAACCACATTTTATAGAAGATTCATCAATAATTTTAGTATTAATATTGCTTTGATCATTCATATACTAAAATTAGATAAATTTTATTAGACTCCTAATACATAAAGGGCCTTAGAGAAAATTAAAATTCTTATCAATTCGGTGCTAGTCCTTAGGCTTCTAGATTTTTCTAAAGCCTTTAAACTAACATGCAATGCTTCAAAAATTGGGATAGGTAGAATTTTGAGACAATAGAATCACCCTATAGTATGTTTTTATGAGAAGTTAAATGAAGCCAAATAATGATATTCCACTTATTGGGAGTTTTATACTATAATTCAATCCATAAGGCATTGACGACACTTTCTCTTACATAGAGAATTTATACTTAATTTTGATCTTCATGCCATAAAATTCATTAACACTCAATATAAATTAAATCATAAGCATATTAAATGGATTGAATTTTTATAAGACTACTCTTTTGTTGAAACATAAGCATAGAATTGAGAATAAACTTGTTGATGCTTTATTTATGGTAAACCCAATAATTTCTTCTTTAGAACTAAGAATCTCAACATTTGATCAAATTAGAGATGATTAGTATGTCCTGACTTTCACCTAATTTATCTTGAGCACTTAAAAAAACTAATAACTTTATAAGAAATATTATAAATAATAAATGAATATTTATGTAAAAGAACATAACTATGTATTACTCAATCTTCTCTTAGAGAATTCCTTATCACTGAGCTATATGCTAGAGGTATAGCTAGTCATTTAGTAAAAAATAAGATCATATGTTTACTGGAAAATATTTTTTTTGCCTTTATTAAAATGAGATGTTCAAAAATTAATGGCCCACTGCTTAATTTATAAATAAGCTAAGGCTACCAAATAAAGGTTTAGATAATACACTACATTACCTATTCTTTATAAGCCTTAGGAAGACCTATCAATGGATTTTATTTTAGGATTATGTAGGACAGATCGAGGATATGATATCATTTTTGTTACAATGGCTCATTTTTATCTTGTTCAAAAATAAATGATGCTTCTCATATATCCAATTATTCCTGAAAGAAATAATGTGACTCCATGGTCTCCCTTTATATTTCTAATAAAAATGTTAGAATTATCTCAAATTTTGGAAAATATTATGGAAGTTATTAGGAACTTTAATTTTCTTCTATCTTTAACCCACAAACTGATTGTTAAATTAAAGCGGTTAACCACACCTTGGAAAACTTGCTTAAGTGTTTTGTAGGTAAAAGTTTAGGAAATTGAGATTTATATTTAACTACCTTAGAATTTGCTTATAATAGTATTATCTTTAGAACTACAAATAAATCACTTTTTGAGATAATTTATGATCAAAATTCTAGACGACCAATAGATATAACAAACCAACCATCTTATACATTTTCTTATATTTAGTGGTTTGATAACGCTAAAGGAGAATGCAAATCAAAACATAATTGGTCGACTGCACCTTGAGAAATTTGCTTATTTAATAGATAAAAAAGAAATTAAGATTTACATTTACATACATCAAAATTTATTTATAATAATATTATTTCTAGTACTTCAAATAAATCAACTTTTGAGATAGTTTATGATCAAAACTCAAAATAATCAATAGATATAGTAAAACTAACATCTCATGCAATTTTTGATGCAATATTCTCATTTTCTAAGGACTTTGAAAGCCTCCATAAAGATATAAAAAAATTTAATTATTATAAGTAATGAAATTTATTCTTTTAAGGTAAATCATAATCATTTAATGAAAGAATATAAAAAAAGGTTATTATTTTTTGATTCGCATTAACCATAAGTGTTATCAAACAAATTACATACAAGAGCATGTGGTTCTTTTAAAATTATTAAGAAAATTGAAACTAGTGCTTATCACTTTGATTTTCTTATTGATACGCTCATTTATTCAGCCAAAATTTTGAAGATATTCTATCATATGAAGGAGTCAGTAAACCTCCACTTGTTTAGTCTAACTCTTTAGTAGGAGATATAACACCATACTTACAAAAGCCCTCTTTTTTTTAAGTTAACTATATCATCACTGAGGAAGCACCAATTAGCTTCTGAATATTGTTTTCTAGTTCATTGGAAGTATAAGCCATCAATTGAAGACATATGGTTGACCTGCACTGATTTAGAGACTCTAGCCCCACAATTAGTAGAAGACTTACTAAATTTTAACTCCATGGAGTAAAGTTCAATTGAGCCTAGGGAAGTTTATGTAGAACATCATATGGATCAAATCATTAAAACTCAGGTCCATTTACTAGATCTCAAGCTAAAGTCCAAGAAAATTCAAGAAAAAAAATATATTTAGCTCATTAGCTTACCCAGACTTATTTTATGATTTCATCTTTTTCTAATTATGTAATTTTTAATTTGTTTCTAAAAACTCCAAGTTTTAAATTTTGAATTTAAAAATTCAAAGTATGATATGTGAGTGGTTGAATCCACATAAGAGAATAGCATGTGAATTAAATGGATAACATAAAATAATATGGTTACTTAATACTTCACATTAATGTGACCACCCACCTTTCCCTCTATATTTTGAATTTATCTTTCGTAAGATGATTATGAAGGCTATAAATAGCTCCCTTCACTAGAATGAAAGGAGATCTTTTGATAATTACAAATTATTAGAGATTTTCTTGTGATTTGAGAGCTTGGGTGGTCAAACCTTGGCAATCTTTGATGGGAGCGCTATTTATCCAACATATCTTTCTTTTGTTACCTCTAATGCCCAAGGTAATTTATTATAATATTTCTTATAGCTATTAACATTATCTCTAAACATCCACTAAGCCTTTTACTCTCCTCCATAAACTTACACCTTTCTTCCACTCAATAATATCTCTACTTCACTAATTATGACCTAGTTTGATTCCTTACAACAAAATAACAACATATACTTTATAATTCTCAATCAACTACTTAATATCATAAATACATATCCTAACCTTTTATAATATCAAATTATGACCTTACATGAAAAGTATATATAAGGTAAATCTAGTACAAGTAAATTCCTAGCTAAGCTAATTATGGTATGCATCTAAGCGAGTATAGATCTATCAGTTGATGGAGGTGAGTAGCCATCGCAACTAGTATGGGAGTTGGGATGGGTTTGAGGAGAGTAGTCACCTCATTCTTTTTAGTAGTCACCTTCTATCATCAAGTTGATTCATTCCTTGTCCTACTCTAAGTGCTTTACTCATGGGATTAAGTCGATCTTCCCTTATCGGACACACCTTTCAGTTAGTATACTTATTCTTTGTTGCTGAGTACCATTCATGCAAGTACACTTATGTTGATATCTACTCTCGCTTGGGCCTACTCGCTACTTTTGGTATACAATATTCATGGATAACGATCATTAGTATACCTTGATCAAAAATTAAGATGTAAACATATTTGATGCTGACATGTTCATCTTAGACCTACATGCAAATAATGCAAACATGAAGACATGCTTATGCATGGTGATGAAAAAAGATGCAACATGCATGTGTCCTATTATACTATAATTTCTTGCCTATATGGCTAGATGGGAGGCACTGATGTTAGTTCATGTGATGAAATGTATGCAATACACTTGATGCTAAGAACATATGAGAGAAGATATGAATAAAAAGATAAAAGGGGATAGCAATATGGTGTTGCACATTATGATGCCTAAGCATTGTACTTCGCACCAAGACAAAGGGATTGGACATTGCCAAGGCATTTTAGCTTATGTCCCAAGATAGTAAGGGTAGCACCATTACACTACATGCATAGTGCTTAGGCATTGTTGCCTATGTATCAAGACAATAATGATAGTGTTATGGTGTTGCTTGACAGTGCCTAAGTGTCATACTTCTTGTTCCCAGGTCATATGGCTCATTCATACGCATGCATCTTTGATATGTATGCTAGTGCCTTAATGCGATGATTTAAAATTGGCAAAATAAACCTATTCAATGGCAGAGTCCTAATTTTCAAACTTAAAAGCCTTATTGGGTGTAGATATAGGATATCATTTTTATAATTGCTTCATTTGGTGCAACTACAATGGTTATAAATCAAAACAATGGTAAATATAAAGATAGCACTGCGACACTACATATGCATCATGAAGGTGCTATGTTTTTTGTTAGGTTAGTGTTGCAGTGCTGCAATTCGTAGATCCATGGCACCAAAAAATTTGGGGTGTTTTTACTAGAATTGCTCAGTGAAGCTCAAGGAATGGGATGGTTTCCTACCCTAAGGTTTTCTTTATTCATAAGCACCTAGATCTAACACTTCATAACAAATCTAGTTTCAGAATTGGCACTCCCAAAGGTGCAAGCGGGTGAATTGGTGTGCTTTAAAAATTTCTTTAAAAAATCAAATAAAGTATTTACTATTCAGTAAGAGAGAGACTTAATAGAATAAAATCAATAATCTAAACATACAAAAAAGAGCAACAAAAAATTAAAAGATAGAAGAAAGAGGGACACAAAGATTTATAGAGGTTCAATTGAACATACCACTCTTCATATCTCGTCCAAAAATCTACTCTCTCTCCCTTAGCATAACAACCCAAGATAGAGGTGCCTCTCTCCTTACCTTAATAAGTAATAAAGAAACCATACACACACTTTTCTTCTCTTTTAGGGCAAGAAGGATGCCACACACTCCATGGTACAAAGGAAATTTCTTATAACAAAAATTTTACACAAATTTTCAACTAAAACAAACTCTTAAATTAAAACACAAGCTTCAAAGCAAGATGGATAAAAATTAACAAAAAAATTCAAAATGCAACCTTACCAACATGAAAAACTCTTAAAGAAAAGTAGAGAATAAAATTCTCCACACTTTTGTCTAAGAGAACATCTTTCCTTAAGCCTCCTTTAAGCTTTCATAGATTCAATGTCACATGTTGAATTCAATTTTGTTTGTAAATAAGGTAGAATCTACATAGGTTCCTAAGAAATAGGGTTAGGGTACACAAGACAGTAGATAAAAGGGTATGAAGAGTATAAGAGATTCTACTATGCTAAGAAATTTGAGTATAAATAACTCTCTTTTCTCTTAAGAAGATATTATAGTGAATAATTTGAGTGGAATTAGACAAAAGTTCACCCCAAAAGGTCCCAAAATCCAAAATGAACCACTAATCCTAAGGAATCCCCCTTTGATAAAGTTTGGAAGGGATTTTACATATGGTTGGCATTCATGGAGAGTTCTTAATAGATAAGATAGTTGACTCACCTGTGATAGGCGAATTCACCATGGTTGGGTGGCATGTTCCCTTGACTGGGGATCTTAGATTTTAGCATGGTGGTTTATCTATCGTGGGTTTTGGATGTATAGTTTCTCGTATATGAGTGAGTTGTCGAACATGAAGTGAGTTACTAAGTATTGATTTCTAAGCTGAAGTTCTTCCTCTTGTGCATTTTCCCTATGTGAGGCAAGTCTTTGCCCCCAAGGCTGGTCATTGTGTTCAAGCTATTCTGCTTGGATTGTTCTCTTGGTCATTTTGTTTATGAGATGAATATAAATATACATTTAGCTCCCTAATTCTTCTACTCTTTATATAAGTAACTCAAAAAAAAGACAAGAGAATGAATAGACAATTAATCATAAATGCTTCATGAATTTTGAAAAGAAAGTAACTTTCTTGTCATTAATATTACATCATCTTTGACTTAGTTTCTTGCCTTGGCATTTCACCTCAACCTGAAGTTGATATTTCCTCAACCTATTCTATTACAGAGTTTATATTACTATTCCCTTTGTCGGTTCTATTTTTTTAAGTAGAAAGGTGAATTCTAAGAGGCCATATGATTATGTTGACCTGGCTGAGATCTTAGTGGGTCTTCAAATGATGAAGAAGATCAAGAGTTCTATGGAACTTGTGGTTGCTTCGTTAGCTAAAATGAGTAGTTGAGCTCCCACTCAAGTCCATGTTGCTATTCCAGCTAAGGGCATTTGTAAATATTCATGGGTGGAAGTGAGTGTTCATTCTCCTTTGATTTTAGAGAAGCTACATCTACCATGGTAGAGTCATCCTTCATCTTGTCTTAGGCAGAAATGCTTGCTACCCAAGAAGAGGATGATGTCCCTCTCAATTGGTGAATGAAAGTCATGATAAGTATGCTAGTGAGAATCAACTCCATAAAATAATGGTGGAGGAATGTCTCACCAAGATAAGGCTCATTATTATTCTGTGATTCTATTATGTATCACAAATTTCTTGATTTTCTTTTATCATCATGAGCATGATGAGTGTACAGACATCAGCAAAGGGTGATAACAAACACTCATCAGTTCTCGGAGTCATCTCTTTAAATTTCCCAAGAAATCCTAAGAAAATAATTCATCTAGTTATGTGCGAGTTGTTAGGACATCATCTGAGTGATGAGAAAGTTTGTTTGTTATAGTATTATGTTCCTTTCTTGGGGATTAAGCCTTTAATAGATCAACTCATAGAAATACATTTATCCTTGCTTGATAAATTTATTTCTCATCATGTAAAAGCAACCCTAGCTCTTTTGAGTGTCTCCTAAGCAAGGTTTGGGTCATCCTCTAACTTTGGACCTTCTCACTATATAATTGAATGCTATAGCACTTACTCTGTCAGCAACTAATGCAACTACCTTCACCTCAATGGATATTCAAAAAAAGTTGGCGAGCTTCTATTTTTAAATATGTTGTCACAATAATGAGTCTGAGAGGAGAGAGTCCCTCCACCTTGAAGGATGAAATGTTAAAAGGGAGCTATGGTTTCTCTTCTATTTTGTCTATGTCAACGCTTTATAAAGGAGAATGGCCTTTTCTGGAAGTAGGTGTGAGTTCAATGAGGTAGGAGTTAGTTGAGCTATGATTGATGCTAAGGGATAAATGACAGAGGAGAAAGAGTCCCAATTAAAGATTGTGACCATGGAGGTTGAGTTGTCCTCACTTCGACATTGTGTCAAGTTGAGGGAGTCTTATCTTTTTATCACAAGTGCCAATTTCGTGTTTAATTGCTTGCATAATAAAGAGGCACTTGTAGGGAATGGTACTCAAACTCCATTATAAAGAAATTTAAAAAATGATGCAAGTAGAGGTTAGCGAGTGCATTTGTAATATTATTTATCATAATAATAAAGTATACTTTATGAAAAAGTAGTTATATCTATTACTCTCCTCTTTTGCATTAAGTTCCTTACGAGCTTTTGTGAAGTCAAGTGGATGCTTTAATTATTTTTGACACCACATGCACTACTTAGTTTTCATAGGATTTTGTAATGATTTCTTCATTTAAAGACTAATGCAACATGTGATATCAAGCTCTAGTTAATATGTATATAAATAGTCTTCAACCATTATTGGATGAATTTTTATTACTTCTTGTGCTTTATTTTGAGAAAGCGATCTCTCATCACACAAGCTTCTTCATAGTTCTCTCACCCACTTTTTGGTTCTTTGTGAATAATATTTAGGCATGGTAATGGTGGCTTTCAAAAAAATAGATGGTAAGTTTGTGCAAATTGTTGCCAAGGAAGTGCCCAAACTCCTACCATCGATCGCATGGTTTGTCTTTTACAACTACAACCATGATATCTCAGATTTTTTGGTGCAAGTGGCCGGGGAGGATGACTAATTGACACCACCAAGCTGGATGAGTTGTGCGACCCCTCAGATCACTTTAGGTTTGGTTTCTGCTTCACCATTTTTTGTAATTGGGTGAATATCCTCAATTTCTATGAGGTGGTGCTCACTTAGGTTATGCTGAATTTAATGAAAAGCATCACCACCTTTCTTTTCCTCTTCAGAAAAGAAAATTTGAAATTAAGTATGGCCCCCTTCTATCATGCCTTCGCCGTCAAAATGAATTAAGATGGCACTATCCAATTTTTAGTGATTCTATTGAAATTTCATGGCCTATTAAATAAGGTCAAGAAGAGGCAATCAAAGTTATGTTTCATCTAGAGGCTGGTCGAATGGTTGGTACAAATGTTCCCATTCCCTTTCTTGTGAACAAAGTGAAGGTATTGGAGGTGAGTTCCTAAGTGAAGGAGGTATTGGAGAAATAGGTGATAAAGAGTATAGACATCTGCCACTATCTTTATTTCAATAAAATCCATGAGTTCCTCTTAAGTATTTTATATTAGATCTACAATTATAGCTAGGACATAGTCTGGTGTTTGTATTTAGAGTCATATGGACACCATATAGATCTTAGGGGGTACTTTTTAAAATGATTGAGTACAACATCCATGAATGATGTATTACTAGGAAGGTAGAAAATATCACCGTATAATGGACTCAATCATCTAATAAGGACTCTTAAGGTATGTCTACATAGAGTAGAGATATTTCTCTTACTTTATATGGATGAAGTAAAGCAAAATTTATTTCAAGTTAGATTCTTAAGTTCCTTATTAAGGAAAACCTCCATAGTTAATTACATCTTAAAAATATGGATTTTCTAAGAGTACTCTTGATTAAAATAGTAAAGTAATGTCTCCAAAGATTTCAAAATTTTGATATCAATAAATTGGTGATTATTGAAAAATCAAACAGAGAAAGTTCAAATAGAAAGTGTTCTTAGCATATTTCAAAGGAGGATAAATAGAAGCGTTCATGATACTAGGAAGCCTAATGAGTGCTTTATTCTATCCTATAGTGAGGTTTTATATTTTTGAAAAGGATAATTATGTTTATTTGAATTGATATTTCATTAGAAGGCTAAGACTTAGATTCCAACACACAAGATTATGAAAATGCCTAAGAGGTGAGGACTTACGCTCATAGAAAATAGGAAAAATATCTTATAAACCTACATCTAAAATACTCTAGCACAAGATAAGAGCTCAACCTAAATTTTTTTCAAGGAAGTGGGACATATTGGTTCACTTCCACTAGGGAGAATGAACTAATCTCAGCTCTTTTAGACTTACAACCGCCTAGACTAGCTGTCAGCTAACACCTCTTATGATTCAAAATCACTTGGGTTGGCCTTATGTAAATGAAAGTTAACTAAACTATTATTTATTAGGAATGAATCTAGAGTCCTAAACTCACTCCTTAAAAGACTAGGTCATGACTGGTATGAAAATCATGTCTTAAACTAATGCAACAAAATGTATAATTTTTTTTTACTCGGCATTTTAGACATAAGCTTAAGAAAAATTTATATCTACATGCATGATGAAATATAGTTATGAGCTAAATCAGAGAAAATTGGTGTTCTTCACTACAAAGGAAATATACTCATAGGTCAAACTTATCCCTTAGCATGTAGAGTTGAGACCCTAAATTTATAAGGAAGAAAGCAAAATGTATGCATGATATTATAACATATAATCATACAATTAAAGGGTTACTAAATGTTTTATTTCTTAGATTAAATTCTTAGGCTTTAGTGTGAGGATATGATTTGTTTAAAATTAAATTATTTGGCTTTGGTGTAAAAAGATTAAGTTCCTAAAGAGCCTATTACATCTAGGCCACCCAACTAATAATCAAGCTTTAAGAAACTAATAAAAATCATGTAGTTTCTATTGCACAATTAATGTAAACAAATCAAGCAAACATCATCGATTGAAATAATAAGAGACTGATGTGACCCGGTACCACCATACACCCCAAAAAATAAAAAATGATAGAAGCTGAGCTCTACCCTTAGATAGCCCAAATTACAATTGATTTTATAATTAAAATAAACCATATTGATCTTCAATCATCATCTTTATCTTCACATCATAGATTATATACTCTAGGCATCACAAAGCCTCCAAGGTCTAAACAAAAATCTATTGTCCATCCTAAACCCCATAACTCTAATCCTAAGCTTATTACAAAAATTATATTTTATAAAAAGTAAATCTAATTACACATATAAATTAGAGGTTAGATGAATATTCATACACACCAAGAAGTTATATTTTATATATTAGGGATTAGCACCTACTTTGGGCTACCAAACCCATCTGTCCAAATGGATTATGCTTAGGGACTTAAACAACACCTGCAAGCAAAAATATTTATAATTTTTATTATTACAGCTATCCTTTAAGAACAATCCCCTACAAAAAATATCATTAGTCTAATGTCACCCTAATATCTATAATATGCACATACACCCTAACATCCAGTCTAAAATATTATATAACAAAATAAGAAATATTAATACACAATAAAGCCCCATCCTAACTTGAGTTTAAGATCAATAACTTAATATTCTAAGTGTGTGTTAGGGCTTAGTGTGGAATGATAAGACTTGACTTTAATGTTAGAATTATTCTAAAGATGTGTTTAAATTTACCATAAATGATGATTATAGTTCAAGTGATTAATTATTTCTTAATATGAATTTGAATTTCAATTTATTTATTTTAATTTTATTTGAATTTAAAATTCTAAAGAGAGAGAAAGAAGGACTGGAATTCACTTCAATTCCTAACCTTGAGTTGAATCTAAAGATGAATTTTATGATGTTTAAATCAACTTAACCAAGTGTTATAGATTTTTGAATTAAATCAAATGTTTGGATTTAACTTAAATATTTTTATCTAAATTTAAAAGAACATCTTAAGGTTAATGGAATCAAACTATAGTTAATTTAGAATATTTTCTTATCCTTATTTCAATCATCACTCTATATCAATTTGATGGGATATTATACTTAATAAAAGATGATTATATATATATATATATATATATATATATATATATATATATATATATATATATATATATATATATATATATGTGTGTGAAAATAATTTAAGTTTGGTGTATGCTTTTTGCTGATGACATTCTTCTTGTTGATAAGACTAGAGAGGGAGTCCAAGAGAAACTTGAATTATGGAGGTCAACTTTAGAGTCTAAAGGTTTTCATTTAAGTAGATCTAAAATTGAATATATGGAGTGTAATTTTAGTTGTAGAAGTTTTAGTGGTAGTGTTGTGACTTTAGGTGATCAAGTCATTAATAAGAGTGAGTGATTTAGATATTTAGGCTCTATTGTTCAAAATGATGGTGAAATAGATGGAGATGTTATTAGTAGAATTCAAGTTGGATGGTTGAAGTGGAGGAATGCATTTGGCCTATTATGTGATAGAAAAGTTCCCCTTAAACTTAAGGAAAAATTTTATAAGATGGTGGTAAGACCTGCAATGACTTATGGTGCAGAATGTTGGCCAATAAAAGAGAAGCATAAGACTAAGTTAAGTATTACGAGATGAGGATGCTGTGGATGAGTGGCTTTACTCTTAGAGATAGAATGCAAAATGAGTATGTTGGGGAAAAAGTTGGAGTAGCTCCAGTGGTAGATAAGATTAGGGAGAGTCTCCTTAGATGGTTTGGCCACATAAAGCGTCGGTCGTTCGATGACCCGATTAAGAGAGTAGATGCATTAGATTTGTCTTATGTTAAGAAAGGTAGAGGTAGACCTATAAAGACTTGGTTAGGATGTATAAAAAATGATCTTAGTATACTTGAATTAAATGAGAATTTGACACATAATAGGACACAATGGAGACGAAGGATTCATGTAGCCGACCCCACCTAGTGGGATTAAGGCTTGTTGTTGTTATTGTTTGTTGTTTGTTTTTGTTGTATGTATTCCACTATAAATTTCTAAGTGCGTGTCATTATTAGACCAGGAAAGTGAGATAATCAAAGATCTCATTAGGATAACTTAAAGTCTTGCATTCCCAAGATGTCCAGACTATATACCTTTCAAAATTGTAGATCATATATATAAAATAAGATATCAAATTTACAATTATTTATGTTAGTTAAGATTTATACTATTAAATATTTTAAGCTTATTAAAAAAATAATTTTAGATTTACTAGTGATAATAGCCACTCTATTAATGGAAAGCATACAATTAAATGAAATTCTTTATTTATTTTGAAACATGGATGTATGAAATATATGAAACAAAATTTATAATAAGTGCTTAAAATAAAGCAATTAAACATCACTAAATAACTTACTTCAAACCATTAACTCTTAGGTCATTCATATGAAGATAATCACACTTAAGCCTAATCAAATTCATTAAGTATTGGTTTTTATAATTTGAGTTATTTAATCTTAACGAGAAAACAAAATATATAAAATTAACCCTCAACCCATCTTTGTTCATTAAGTGATTCAAAAATAATTTAAATATTTTTATGAGTTAATTAAAATTAATTAATTACTTTAATTAATTAATTCCAAAAAGCCCCTAATTCTATTATTCTTTACATATAGGCCCAAAAATTATAAGAAAATTATTGAATATAGTCTTAAGGTAATTAATCATTTAATTAATTAATAAAAATATTTTAATAATGATTTTAAGAAATAATTAAGATCAGATAACCTAATTAATTTTTCTAATCATCATTACTATTCTAAAACATATTTGAGCTTTCATAATTATTTCCATAATTTTTCTAACCAAATAATTTATTAAATGTAAAAAATGGTCATTTAGGATTTAAAAATGTGGAGTTCCCAAATTACCCAACCAAATGATTTGATATAATTATAAGAGATAGAAGTTATCTCATGAAAAAATCACTCAAAGTCTCAAACCAATTAACCAAGTAATAGGGCTTAATTTTTCAAATTAAGAAAAACTTCAAACCCTAATTAGTTAATATATACTTAGTAAAATTTGGAACTTTTATTTTTCCAAGATTTTTCTCTATCTAAGATTTTCATAGTGGGTTTATTTATATATTTTTTAAAAAAATTATAATTAGTTATGAATTTTTTAAAACTCTAGCTATTTAAATTGAATTTTAAGCCTAATTACTTGATTTACATAATCGATGCCATGTTAGCACTAATGTGGTAGCGCTTTTCACATGGCACCATGTAGTTCATTACTTAAAATGTCCCACATGGCATGTTGACTCATCGGACATGATTTCATCTTGACTGTTCGATCACAGATTGAATGGTCAAGATTAATTTAGTAAAATAAAAAAAGGATTAAATCAAAAAATCTAACATGTTTAATCATTATCGTCCACTCTAATCATGTGGAACGAACGGTGGATGATTCATCATCGACCTCCGGCGAGAGACAAACATCATTCATCTTTCGTCGCTCGATTTAAGCTTGTTGAAGCTCATTTGATAGTGGAAATAACTCCAAAATGATTAAAGGGTGAATCTAAGGGGTATTTCACTACTTGATTCATATCAAATGCAAAACAACTTCACAAATGACCAAAAATCTTATGATTTTCTATGATTTACTAGAATTTACCTTACCGAAGCTAAAGACTGGCAGTCTGATGTGTGAGGTAGCTTTATTTTGAAGAGGCAAAGCCTTTCTAAAAAATTCATGAGTTGCCTCCTCAGTGATCCCTCTATAGATCAAGCATCATTGTGAACCTCACCGGAGCTAATCTAGGGACATCCTCTGATGCTCGAATCAAGTGGTTCTCGATTAGTTTTGACTCGTCAGAGCTAGGGGTAGGTATGGAAAGAGTTAATTTAAGTTTGGCTTTGATTTGGGAGTTAGGTGTATAAGATGTTTGGGCTAAGATAAGAGTTGATCTCGCCAGCGGTTGAGTGTTTAAGGTGCTCTGGGAACTGGCTCTATAATCATGAAAATGGTGTGTGTTTAGTTTGAATGGAAGAGGAGGTGTATACTATTCTCCCCAAGTGAACCAATCAAGAGGTCGATTCAAGCTGTGGAAGCTGGCTGGGTAGTGGGGTTGATTGAAAATGGCATGGGACTGATAAGGTGGATGTCCCCGAGTGGCTAGAGAAGTTTGGTGGCCAGTGGTGAGAGGGACAAGGCTTGCTATCCAAATAAGGTTTGTCTAAGCTGAGAGTAACCTCTCCTTGGTCAATGGATAAGCCCAATAGCTTCGAGTCAAGTCTAGCCAGCATAGGTAAGCTCAAAGCATGCTAAGATGGCTAGTTTCCCAAGATAAAGGGAGGGATTGTATCTTTCTATTTTAGATTTATATCCTATATGAGTGGCTTAGTTTATTTAGTCTGAGCTGTGTCATGCTCACCTTGGGTTAGATCCACTTGGGCTGGTCAAAGTGGACCTAAGAATGAGTCATACCAAACTTAGTTGGGTTTAGCTTAATTAGACATATATTAGTTAATTTTGGTTCAATTGGGCTAGATTGATCAATTGATCAAATTAGGTCAAGAGGGCTATTAGGTTAAATTAAATGATTATTTGAAACTTATTTATGTAATTAGTTTGATTTAATTTAGATAAAATTGGAATTTAACTCATATGGGTTCATATGGGTCAAATAGGCTAAGTTAATCAACTTGATCAAATTGGCTAAATTAGGTTGAATGGGATGTTGAGTCATGTTTGATTGATCATTTGACAGTGATTGGAGCCTTTGATTTGAATTAATTTAGTTTAAATTAAATTTAAATTCATTTTGATAGTTCAATTTGACCATTTAGGTCAAGTTAAGCTGAATGAGTTACTTGGGTTGGGTTATCCAAATTGACTTCAATTTATGATTAAAAAGTTTTGAATAATCAATTTAGGAATAATTGTAGGTATTGGTTAAATTTAATTTGGCTTGAATCAAGTTTTGGCTTAATTTAACTCTTTAGGTCAACTTAGGTCAAAGGGCCAAATTGGCTCAATTTGGATTCAATTGTTTGCAATTTGGGGATTAATCATAATTAATAATCATTTTGGAAGTGACTAGATGGATTGATTTGGTCCAATTTAAATTGAATTAAGATTTGACTCAATTTGATTTTTTTAAGTCAAATTGGGTCAAGTGAATCAATTAGCTTGATTGGGCTAATTGGAATCAATTGGGGATTGAAATATGTTCAATGATCAAATTGAAAGTTATTAGTAGCTTGATTGAATTAAATTTGGATTGAATTAAGTTTTGACTCAATTTAGACTCTTAAGCCAAACTGGGTCAAGTAAGGTGAGGTGGATCAATTGATCAAATTGAACTAATTAGAGTTAATTAGAATGTTCAATCAAGTGATTGGGATTATCATGAAGCTTAATTTGAATCAATTTAGCTTAAATCAAGTTGGATTGAATTTTGCTTTATAGGATTAAATTGGGTCAACTTGGATTAGGTATATCAATTGATCAAATTGGATTACAATTAAGATTCAATAAAGTTCAACTAAGTCTTAGGAGAATTTGGGTGAGTTCAATCTCAAATGGATTACATTACTTTTGGGTTTAACTCTTGTAAGCCCAAATGTACATTGAATCAACTTAGCCAATTGGTCAAATTAAGCCCTAATGAGTTAAGCTAGGTTAAGAACCCTTTAGTCATTATTTAGGTTTGATTTGTAATCAATTGGCTTTAGTTTGAAGGATTGATTTAGGTATGGAAGTTGGTTTGGATTTTGAGTACCTAGGTCTTGCTTAAACTAAGTCAGGATCTAACCCTAAGGTTGAACCTTATGAGTCTTCTAGGCTTAGGGTTGCTTTTCACCTAACAACTATAAGTGTCTTAGCCCTATGAGTGCCTTAGTGCCTAGATTGAATCATAAGTCTATAGAGATGTATGTCAACTTCACTCAAAAGTGAGGTCAACACGTAGATTCTTATTTCTTCACTTTCTTTCATGCAGAGGATAATGATTTTATGATCTTCCCCCTCAATCCTAAGGTTTTTAGTCTTCTATTGAGGCTGCTTATGAGGAGTCAATCAAGAGGTAGTGTCAAGCTCTCCTCTCAAGAAGTCCAAAAAATCCAAGAACTCTACTCCTTGTGGTCGCCCAAGTAAGAAGATGGGCAATTACAAGGAATGGAAGGAATGTGGAAACCTATCCCAGTAGACGAGTGAGGTGTTCAAGAATGGGTAAATAATTTTTTCAAAGTTAGATTCGCTTCTTGAAGGCCTTCCCAATGCATAACTACCTTTTTTGTGATGACTACCCAAACAATCGTGTGGTAGTAAACTTGAGAGGTCTTCAAGAAGTTCCAACATAAGAAGGACCTATCAATGGTGAGTATAAACTTTTTGCCTACAGACGAGCAATAGTGTGATGGAAGCGGGTATTCTTTCTTTTGGTGAGATTGAGAGAATTAAATAGCCATGGATCTTTAGATTAATATCTAAATATGTATTTTGAAGTTTTGGTGGGAATGAAGGCATAGGATAATATGATAGTGGGATGACTTAAACTAGTCCAATTTGGACTAACTTAGACTGATTTAAATTGTAGCAATAAGAAATGAGATCTAAGTGAGGTAAATGGCTAAAAATACTTGTGAAGGTTTAGGTTAGGATATGTATTTATGATTGGGAGTAGTTGATTGGGAATTATAGGGCTTTAGTGATTATTTTAGAGTAAGGACTAGGATTAGGTTGAAATCAATGAAGTAGAGAAATTATTTAGTGGAAAGAAGGTGCAGGCTTATGGAAGAGAGTAGAAGGCTTAGTGTATGATTGAAGATGATGTTAAGAAATATAAGAAAGATAAAAAAAATTACCTTAGGCATTGGAGGTGAGAAAAGAAAGATATGTTGGATAATTAGCGTTCCCACAAAAGCTTGTTAAGGTTTAGCCACCAAGCTCTCAAACCATAAGAATAACTCAAATAATATGTAATTTTCAAAAGATATCCTTTCATTCTAGAAAAGTAGGCTTTTTATAGCCATTACAAACATCTTTCAAAAGAAAAAGAATTCAAAACATGGAGGAAAATATGGGTGGCCACATTAATGTGGAGCATTAAGTTACCTTATAATTTTATGTCATCCGCCCATTTCACATGTTATTATTTTATGTGAATTCAACCACCTCACATGTCATGCTTTGAATTTTTAAATTCAAAATTTTAAACCTGGAGTTTTTAGAAGAAAATTAAAAATTACAAAACTAAGAAATGATGAAATCATAAAATGGGCCTTAGAAGGCTATTGGGATAAGCCTTCTTCTTTTTTGAATTTTCTTAGGCTTTAGCTTGAGATCTTATAAATGGACTTTGAGCTCTAATTTTTGAACCAAATGATGTTCTATATCAACTCCCCTGGGCTCAATTTAACTCTACCCTGTAGAGTTGAAATCTAAGAAATCTTCTACTAATTGTAAGGCTAGAGTCTCCAAATTAGTATGGGTCAATATTGTGTCTTCAACTAGTGGCTTATTCTTCTAATGAACTAGAAAATGATATTCAAATGTTGGATTAATGGGTACTTCCTTAGTGATAATATAGTCAACTTCAAAGAAAGAGGGCTTCTGCAAGTACGGTGTTATATCTCAAGTTTGAAGACAAGTCCACCACTTGAGATGTTCCCTTTAGTGAGGCAAACTTTTGACTGAAATTGCTACTTCCAGGCTTTGCTATGATACCAAATTTAATGGAAGTGAGTGTTCTTCCTTTTGATGTGATTTAGAGAATTAAATAGCCATGAATCCCTATATTAATATCTAAAGATGTATTTTGAAGTTTTGGTGGGAATGAAGGTGTAGGATAAATGATAGTGGGATGACTTAAACTAGTCCAATTTGGACTAACTTAGGCTGATTTAAAATGTAGAAATAAGGAATAAGATTTAAGTGAGGTAAATGGATAAAAATACTTATGTAGGTTTAGGTTAGGATATGTATTTATGAGTTGGGGTAGCTGAATGAGAAATATAAGGTTTAAGTGATTATTTCAGAGTAAGGACTAGGTAGTAATCAATAAAGTAGAGGTATTATTGAGTGGAAGGAAGGTGTAAGCCTATGGAGAAGAGAAGATGGCTTACTGTATGATTTAAGATGATATTAAGAGATATGATAAAGGTCAAAATAAATTATCTTGAGTATTGGATGTGAGAAAAGAAAGATATGTTGGATAATTAGCGCCCACCAAGGATTGCTAAGGTCTAGCTACTAAGCTCTCAAACCACAAGAATAACTCAAATAATTTGTAATTACTAAAAGATCTCCTTTTATTCTAGCAAGGGGGGCAATTTATAGCCATAATAAACATCTTTCAAAAGAAAAAGAATTCAAAACATGGAGGGAAAGGTGGGTGGCCACATTAATGAAACATTAAGTTACATTATTATTTTATGTCATCCACCCATTTTACATGCTATTATTTTATGTGGATTCAACCACCTCACATGTCATGCTTTAAATTTTTAAATTCAAAATCACAAACCTAGAGTTTCTAGAAGAAAATTAAAAATTACTTAAAAAAATATATGAAATTATAAAATGGACCTTAGCATGCTAATGGACAAAACATTCTTCTTTCTTTAATTTTCTTGGGCTTTAGCTTAAGATCTTGTAAATGGGACTTTGAGCTCTAATTTCTTGATTCACATGATGCTCCACATTAAGAAGTAGGCCAATTAGATCCATCCCTCAAATGACAAAAGGCCAAGGACTAGTAATAAGTTGCAGGGGTTATAACTGGTACTATTGTAGAGGGGTGAACTTCTAATATTCCTTACACCTTTTCACCAATTCTTCCACATATTTTCTCTATGTGAGCTAAAAATATCTTTATCATTAGAATCCTATGGAATTTCTACCATAGTAAATTTCACATTAACTAGAATACACTTTCTCAACTATTCATCTTTGTTCACTTTTTTACACACACACCTCATGTTATGTGAGGTTACAGATCTTCAAAATAACTTGCTTTTGATCAATAGGTGTTGAACAACTAACCTCATGTTAAGAGAGGGAAAGCTACTTCTTGATGATATATAGACCACCTCAAGTTTATCCAAGGTTGTTGAATGTTGTTTGATGAGCTATTAAGACCACATTCTTTGGTACTAGGTTGCCTAGATGAAAACTTTTCTCCTCCACCTTAGCATGGTAGTACTTTGACATCCTCCTTTTATTGGTCATTTTGTACCTTAATGAAACTTGCATTCTAAGCTTTATCAATGGATCTAGTGCAATCTGCATTCCATATTTATTTAATTTCTTCCCAATTCACAACATTTTATTTGTAGCATGCAGTTGACATGACTTGTTGGCTATATAGCTCATACTCGACTAGCAAAAGAGATTGTATCCCATAAGACAACGTAAATGAATTATATCTAGTTGTTGAGAATTGAGTTGTTCTAAGCACTTAGAAGATTGAGTACACGCTTCCACATACTTACCTAAACTCTTATCTTCTTTCTCAATAAGTTAAGAATTTTCTTATTCATTGCTTCAATCTAATCATTTATTTGTGAGTGGTGTACTGAGGTGAACTTGAGGTGAATGATTTGGTATTGGTAGAATAATTTAAGGAGCTTATCGACTAATTATGGTCCATTACTTATTATAATTATTCTAGGAAGCTCGTATTGACAAATAATGTCAAATCAAATGAAATTCATAACTTACATAGTGACCTTGGTGAGTTGGTTGGTTTCGATCAATTTTGACTAGCCAACCATTACAACAATAAATTTTCTTTGGCCATTAAAGAGTGGCTAAGGTCCAATTAGATCTATTCCCCACAAGATGAATGGTCATAGACTGGTAATTGACAGTAGCTTAAGTGAGGGTTGTGACTACATAGATGTGAATTTCTGATATTACGACATCTCCTTGAGAAGTCTTCAATATCCTTTTCTTATTGTAGGCCAAAAGTGACAAGATTCTATAACAAATATCCTTCCTTCAAAATAACTACCACACTTGTTAGTGTACTTCACATATAATATTCTCCTACTCACTCACCCCTGATGCATCTATGATTAAGAGAGGTGATTGATCTTCTAAATAACAAACCTCTAAGTAAAATGTACAATGCAACTTTCATCTTGAACCACCATGAGTTTTTAATGCTTTGCATGACTTTCCTAATCTTTAAAAATTTGATGAATGGGTTGACCCAACTTGGTGAGTTGTCTTTTATCACCTGCATTGATTCACCTTCTTTAACAATGGGATGCATCAATTTAAGAGGTGGCTGGTCAACTTAGTCACTTGACTTTAATAGAAGATTGATTAGTTGGTTCTCTTCTTGAGGAATTTGTGGAACTAGAAATACTCTTGCTTGTTGATTTTCACTTTTACTTTGAACAAATATCTTAAAAATGTCTCATCTCATACTTCATAATTACAATTTTCTTGCTTAGCTCTAAGTCCACAAACTGTATCATCACCAACTTCTAAGTAGAGTAGTAGGTTTTCTTTAGATCGCAAACTTGCAATAATGGTGACAAGGTGAGTAATGAGTTTAATTGTCAAAATCTGACTTCACACTCATTAGTCTGCTCAAATCATTTGGCACTTCTAAGAACTTAAAAAAATAGAGAAAAATGTTCACCTACTTTTAAGATAAAATGATTGAGCCAAGGGACTCACCCTGAAAATTGCTATTGATGTAGACCATCATGAGGATCCAAAAATTAGAGCTCAAGGTCCATTTACAAGATCTCTAGCTAAAGCCCAAGAAAATTCAAGAAAGAAGAATGCTTAGACCATTAAAGTGCTAAGGCCCATTTTATGATTTCATCTTTTTTTATTTATGTAATTTTTAATTTTCTTTTATAAACTCAATGTTTGAAATTTTGAATTTAAAAATTTAAAGCATGACATGTGAGGTGATTGAATCCACATAAAATAATAGCATGTGAAATTGGTGGATGGCATAAAATAATGAGGCAATTTAATGCTTCACATTAATGTGGCCACCCACCATTCCCTCCATGTTTTAAATTCTTTTTTTAAAAGATGCTTGTAATGGCTATAAATAGCCCTTCTTACTAGAATGAAGGAGATCTTTTAGCAATTACAAATTATTGAGTTATTCATGTGGTTTGAGAGCTTAGTGGCTAAACCTTAGCAATCCTTAGTGGGAGCGCTAGTTATCCAACATATCTTCTTCCCTCACCTCCAATACCCAAGTTCTCTTAATCTCATCAAAAGAAAGAACGCTCACCTCCATTAAATTTGGTATCAGAGCAAAGCCTGGAAGGAGCAAATTTGGTAAAAAGTCTGCTTAAACAAATGGAGCATCTCAAGTGGTGGACTTGTCTTCAAACTTGTGAGTTTTTCTTGGACTTGTGAGGTTCATTAATTTTTTTTATATGATAGTTTAAATACATATTAATAGTAGCTTGGAAAGATATATATTGCTTACAAGTTTATGTTGATAGCATAAAATTTGCTTCACCCTAAAAACAACCTAGCCATTAGTGCAAATCACAATCTAATTACTTGTTTTATTATCTTTGTTATTATTTATAGTTAATTTTAGAATTTTCTTTGATTAGCTTATGATAACTTGCTTTCTTAAGAAAAAAAAGGAGGCTTGATAAATTTGAGCATTTTTTTCATCGCATTAAAAAAATAAAAATATGTATGCTTAATAATATAAATGTGTTAAACCTTATGATTTCGGAAGCTAAATAGAATTTTGTCAAAAAGACCTAAACTGTCTAAGGAGAGCTTGGGATTTAAGTGGTCTCATACTTCATAATTATGAGTTACTTGCTTAGCTCTAAGTCCACAAACCTTATCATCACCAACTTCTAAGTAGAGTAGTAGGTTTTCTTTAGATCGCAAACTTTGCAATAATGGTCAAAATCTGACTTCACACTCACTAGTCTGCTCAAATCATTTGGCGCTTCTAAGAACTTAAAAAAATTGAGAAAAATATTAACCTATTTTTAAGATAAAATTATTGAGCCAAGGGACTCACCCTGAAAATAGCTATTGATGTAGACCATCATGAGGATCCAAAAATTAGAGCTCAAGGTCCATTTACAAGATCTCTAGCTAAATCCCAAGAAAATTAAGAAAGAAGAAGGCTTAGACCATTAACATGCTAAGGCCCATTTTATGATTTCATCTTTTTTTATTTATGTAATTTTTAATTTTCTTTTATAAACTCAATGTTTGAAATTTTTCATTTAAAAATTCAAAGCATGACATGTGAGGTGATTGAATCCACATAAAATAATAGCATGTCAAATTGGTGGATGGCATAAAATAATGAGGCAATTTAATGCTTCACATTAATGTGGCCACCCACCATTCCCTCCATATTTTAAATTCTTTTTTTTTAAAAGATGCTTGTAATGGCTATAAATAGCCCCTCTTACTAGAATGAAGGAGATCTTTTAACAATTACAAATTATTGAGTTATTCATGTGGTTTGAGAGCTTAGTGGCCAAACCTTAACAATCCTTGGTGGGAGCGCTAGTTATCCAACACATCTTCTTCACTCACCTCCAATACCCAAGTTCTCTCAATCTCATCAAAAGAAAGAACACCCACCTCCATCAAATTTGGTATCAGAGCAAAACTTGGAAGGAGCAAATTTGGTAAAAAGTCTACTTAAACAAATGGAACATCTCAAGTGGTGGACTTATCTTCAAACTTGTGAGTTTTTCTTGGACTTGTGAGGTTCATTAATTTTTTTTATATGATAGTTTAAATACATATTAGTAGTAGCTTGGAAAGATATATATTGCTTACAAGTTTATGTTGATAGCATAAAATTTGCTTCACCCTAAAAACAACCTAGCCATTAGTGCAAATCAAAATCTAATTACTTGTTTTATTATCTTTGTTATTATTTATAGTTAATTTTAGAAGTTTCTTTTATTAGCTTATGATAACTTGCTTTCTTAAGAAAAAAAAGGAGGCTTGATAAATTTGAGCATTTTTTTCATCGCATTTTTTTATTTCATTTTATTTCATTTTTTCAATGATCCCTTTTCATATATCTTTTTTTCTTTAAAAAAAATATCTGGCACCAAAATCTCTCTCTCAAGATCAAGTTGAAAATTTGACTAGATTAGTTGATGCCTCAGATCTTAGGATCCATGACAATGACTTAAAAACTTAACAAATATTAAAAAAAAGTAAGAATTAAATGTAAGAACTTAAACAACAAATGCAAACTCTTATAGCTCATCTACAAAATAATAGAGTGCCAACTCCTCCTCTAATACCTGCTCAGACTGTGCCAATAAGGACTATAGAGAAAATCAACCACTTAGAAGACCATCAATTGCTAAAAATGGTAGAACCGGAGAAAATGTTTTTAAGACTATAGAAGAGCATTTTTAGTTGTATGTTTTGTGTAATGAAAAGAGATGTAGGTTAGTTATAGATGGAGGGAGTATTATGAATGTCATTTCAACACACACCTTAACTCGAGCCAACCTACAATTTGAACCTCACCCTGAACCATTTCATGTTAGCTGGGCAAATCATACATCTCTTCCCATCACCAATCGATGTTTAATCCTAATTAAAATAAGAAGCTATGAGGATCAAATTTGGTGTAATGTTCTCCTTATGGACATTGCTCATATTCTCTTAGGATGACCTTGGCTGTATGATATGAATGTTATTCACTATGGTAGGGAAAATACTTATATTTTTAAACATAATAATAAGACTATTAAGCTCCTACCAATAAAGTCAGGAGAAAAAAACACCCTCCATAACACAACACAAAATAACTTCTGACTTGCAACCTAAACCTCTATTGAAGAAAAATGTCAAACATCAATTAATATCATAGAAAATCCTACTATTAAGCTTAATATTATCATTTTTATTCTTACTTTAAAACATCTACTCTTTCTTCTTTGACCCCAAAGATAGAAACAATAGGTTTTGGAGCTTACGAAAAGAACTTTCTGGTCCATTTCTTCTTCACATATTACATGTAAAAGAAGTCATACCAGTCTCTAATGAGACTCACATACCTGTTGTGGTCTCTTCTCTTCTTTCTGATTTTAAAGATATTGCACCCAATGAGCTTTCGGATGAGCTACCTCCTCTAAGAGACAATCAACATGCTATTGAGCTCTTACCCGGTTCTCAACTTCCTAATCTTCCACATTATAGGATGAACCCTACCAAAAATGTTGAGATTAAAAAATAAGTTAAGGAATTATTTAAAAAGGATTTTATTCAAGAGAGTCTTAGCCCTTGTGCAGTCCCAACATTATTAACTCCAAAGAAAGATGGAATCTAGCCAATATGTGTTGGTAGTCGAATAATAAATGAAATTACTATCAAATATAGGTTTCCTATTCCCTCATTAGATGATATGTTAGATTTAATCTCAGGAGTAAATTTTTTTTCAAAGATTGATTTAAAAAGTGGATATCATCAAATTTGGATTAGATTAGGAGATGAGTGGAAGACGGCTTTTAAGACCCCTGATGGACTTTATGAATGGCTTGTGATGCCTTTTGGACTTTCAAATGCTCCTAGCACTTTTAAGAGATTAATGAATATTATTCTTAAACCATATATAAGTAAATTTTTGGTTGTGTATTTTGATAATATTCTGATTTTTAGTCCAAGTGAAAATAAGCATCTACAACACCTACAAAAAGTCTTTGAAATACTTAAATAAGAGAAATTATATATTAGTTTTAAAAAGTGTTTCTTTTTGCAAGCTGAGATAATCTTTTTAGGCTTTATTATATCCACTACTAGACTTAAACCTGGTCCTTCTAAAGTGAAAGCAATCTTAGATTGGCCATCACCTAAAAGTTTTACTGAAGCTAGAAGCTTCCATGATTTAGCCACTTTTTATCAGAGATTTATCAAGAATTTTTGTACCATTGTTACTCCAATAAATGATATACTAAAATTAGATAAATTTTGTTGGACTCCTAATGCACAAAAGGCCTTAGAGCAAATTAAAGTTCTTATCACTTATTCACCAATGCTTAGGCTTTCTAATTTTTCTAAAGCCTTTGAAGTGACATGTGATGCTTCAAGAATTGGGATAGGTGGAATTTTAAGTCAAGAGAATCATCCTATAACATTCTTTAGTGAAAAGTTAAATGAAGCCAAACAATGATATTCCACTTATGATAGAGAGTTTTATTCTGTAATTCAATCCTTAAGGCATTGGCGACACTATCTCTTACACAGAGAATTTATACTTAATTTTGATCATCATCTCATTAATACTCAATGAAAATTAAGTCATAAGCATGCACAAGGCTACTCTTTTGTTCTAAAGCATAAGCCTGAAATTAAGAATAAACCTGTTGATGCTTTATCCAGGGTAAACCTAATGATTTCCTCTTCAGAATTGAGAATCCTAGGATTTGATAGAATTAAAGATGATTATATTGTGTGCTCTGACTTTCACCTAATTTATCTTGAACACCTAGATAAACCAATAACTTTATAAGGGACATTCTTGATAACAAATGGATATTTATATAAAAGAAAATAACTATGCATTCCTTGATCTTCCCTTAAAGAATTTCTTATCACTAAGCTACATGTTGGGGGTGTAGTTGGTCATTTTGGAAAGGATAAGACCATATGTTTATTAGAAAATAGATTTTATTGGCCTTCATTAAAACGAGATGTTCAAAAATTAGTGGCTTAATGTTTAATTTGTAAATAGGTTAAAACTATCAAACAAAGGTCTAGACAATACACTGCCTTACCTGTTCTTTATAGGCCTTGGGAAGACCTATCAATGGATTTTAATTTAGGATTACCTAGGATAGCTCGAGAACATGATAGTATTTTTGTTGTAGTAACTAGGTTCTCAAAAATGGCTCATTTCTTACATTGTTCAAAACAAATGATGCTTCTTATATAGCCAAATTATTTTTTAAGAAAATAGTGCAACTCCATGGTCTCCTTTTAACCATTATTTCTGATATAGATGTTAAGTTTGTCTCATATTTTTGGAAAACATTATGGAAATTATTAGGTACCAAATTAAAATTTTCTTCTTCGTGAAATGGGTGGATGTCATAAAATAATGAGGTAATTTAATGCTTCATATTAATGTGGCCACCCACCTTTCCCTCCATGTTTTGAATTCTTTTCTTTTGAAAGATGCTTGTAATTGATATAAATAGCCCCTCTTACTAGAATGAAGGAGATCTTTGCCAATTATAAATTATTGTGTTATTCTTATGGTTTGAGAGCTTGGTGGCCAAACCTTGGCAATCCTTGATGAGAGTGCTAATTATCCAACATATCTTCTTCCCTCACCTCCAATACCCAAGTTCTCTCAATCTTATCAAAAGAAATAACACCCACATGGTTGACCCGTACTGATTTAAAGACTTTACCCCACAATTAGTAAAATACTTCTTAGATTTCAACTCTATGGAGCAGAATTCAATTGAACCCAGGGGAGTTGATGTAGAACATCATGAGGATCCAAAAATTAGAGCTCAAGGTCCATTTACAAGATCTCAAGCTAAAGCCCAAGAAATTTCAAGAAAAAGAAAGCTTAGCCCATTAGCGTGCTAAGGCCCATTTTATGATTTCATCTTTTTTTCTTTATATAATTTTTAAGTTCCTTATAAAAACTCCATATTTGAACTTTTGCATTTAAAAATTCAAAGCATGACATATGAGGTGATTGAATCAACATAAAATAATAGCATGTGAAATGGGTGGATGGCATAAAATAATGAGGCAATTTAATGCTTCACATTAATGTGGTCACCCACCTTTCCCTCCATATTTTGAATTCTTTTCTTTTGAAAGATGCTTGTAATGGCTAAAAATAGCCCCTCTTACTAGAATGAAGGAGATCTTTTAGTAATTACAAATTATTGAGTTATTCTTATGGTTTGAGAGCTTGGTGGCCAAACATTAGCAATCATTGGTTGGAGCGCTAGTTATCCAATATATATTCTTCCCTCATCTCCAATACACAAGTTCTCTCAATCTCATAAAAAGAAAGAACACCAATATCTTCTTCCCTCACCTCCAATACCCAAGATGTAGTATAATACTGTGCATTGGCGCATCATAGAAAAATTTGAGAAAGGTAAAAAAAATACCATGGAGCTACTTAAAAGTAAATGCACATAAAACATCAAAGAGGAAAAAAAAAACTTCAACTCTCAAAACTTAAATTACTAAAATAGTTAATGGGAACACTATCTTAAAAATATTCTTTATGCCTCGCCAATGCTAGAGAAATAAAAAAAGGCATACTCATGAAAAGAGTGCTGGAGAAATTCCATAACCATAGGTAGGAAGCTAATAAATGCATAAGGCATTATTATCAAGTACATCTTATCAAAAACTTTCATAGTAGCACCAACAAAAGCTATGCAAAACCAACAAGTTATTTAATTGTTGCATATATAAAGGATTATTATTTATCATTATGTTGGATAGTTGAATTCATAGCATTCTTTAAAAGGACAATTTGGACCATCATAATGTAGTATTATATAACCTTTTTGTTATAAGTGAACTGAGCTGAATCGTCTCAACTCAGCATTGAACACTAAATCGGCCTCACCAATTTCACTCTCACTCTTGTAAATTGCATGAATCATGCAATTACCACACCAGTGCCGCCTTCTCCTCATGCAAATGCACAAATCTCACATGATTTTATGATATGTCGACTACTCCTCACTACCTTTAGACTTCAATTTAAAGAACTCATATATGGACACCTTATTTTACCCTACCCGCACACTATTGCCATCACTCTCCTTCCCTCTTCAACAGTCGAAACACCCCTCTTCTTTTTCTATAACCAAGCCATCAATCCTTCCTTCTTCAGCCAACAATAATGAGTTACTCATCCTTTGCTCTCTATATTTTCATATTTTTCTATATTGATTCTTTTTTATTTGTGTTGTCATAGAAATGTTATTGCTTAGCCTTTTTATTCATTAACTAAAGAAGTCTTAATTAAACTAAATTAGATTTTTATAGTTATTGCTTAGCCTTAACTCATTAACAATAATGAGTTACTCATCCTTTGCTCTCTATATTTTCATATTTTTCTCTATTGATTCTTTTTTATTTGTGTTGTCATAGAAATGTTATTGCTTAGCCTTTTTATTCATTAACTAAAGAAGTCTTAATTAAACTAAATTAGATTTTTATAGTTAATTGTACTTTTTGATGTTTAGTAATGGTGGATTTAGATATTGTGTTTATTTATTCACTATTATAGTTAGTTCATAAATATCCTACTTGATACTAACAGTTTCTTTTATATTTTAAAATGTATATAAATTGAGAGAAATTTTGACTAAGTTTATGGTTGGGTTAGTTATATAAATCAAGTTGTATTTATCATTGGCTAATCAAGATGTTATTATGATGCCTGAAAATTAAATTGGTGAAAATATGACTTAACTTATAGGTAAATTCAAACCATGTAACAATAATGATTACTTTATAATTAATGTGGGGTAGCTTCATTGCACTTACCTTAACAGGTAATTAGATTTGATACATTTATTGGCATGCCCATGATTAATAAAAAATTTTGTACTATGTAGGATCTTTGAGTTGGTCTACTAGATATTATCAGTTGAACCTCAAATAAATTTGGAGTGTCATACTACTCAACTCGAGGTAAATTACTATTATTTCTTAAAAGATAAATGTACTCTTTCATATTAGAGGTATTATCCTTATTATTTTTGCTAAGCTCTTAGATATTATAAAATTGTCAGTCCTGCCATTAAAAATCTATCAATTGATGCACTAGAAATAAATATCCTCCTTTGTGCATAATGAATTAGTATTTTTCCTAGATAGTTTCATCTTGATTTATTATTGCGTAAATTTGGAATGATAAAATAATTTTTGTACTCACAATATTTATTTTCCTGCATAATACTTTTATTAAAGGCAATTGACTTTACTCTTGCATAATTCATATTTGAATCATTAATAATATTGACCATATTGTGTAATAAATATATGGTGAAAAATTTTTACAAATTGTGTGTACAACTATGTTTGTATACAATAGTGTGTAGGTCAATAGAACTCTTTTGGGTTTGGCTAGCCAGGCAGATAAGCCCATAAAATGACAACTCTATAGAAAATCATTATATTTCATTGAGTTGGTATTTGCTTTCCTACTTCAAGCCAACTATAATTATGTAATAAATATATAATGAAATAAAGCCTAATTGATAAATCACAATTAAAGATTTACTGTGTGTGCATGAAAAATAAAAATGTAAGCTCAAGAAGGTACACACTTAGTCATACCATACTAATGTGTGTTTTTTTTTTAATATTTGAGTAAATTTAAGTGCAAACAATGATAACTGCATATGACTATGATAATTGATTTAAATAGTTTGCACTTTGTCAAGCAAATAATTACAAGTATCATCATTATATATCTTTATTTAAAACCTATACTAAGTCTCATTTAGGCATTACAATATCACAAGCATATGTTGTAATAATGATTTTGATTTTCCCAACTATTATATATGGTTATTCATACCATTTTTGTTTGTCATATTGCATTCCTCATTTCTTTATCATATATGTTTTAATAGATAGTGATTATTTATTGTGTTTGATTCGTCAAATTTATTTATTGAAAATTTTTTATATCAAATTCTACCAAAGTGTCAGATGAACACTCACCACAAGAATAGATTTTATAGTAATAGGATCATTTTACTATTTTAAGTTTATTCATTAATTTTATTTAGATTTTCATCAAGTTTATGTAGTTATATTTTTCCATGTTATTGGTTCCTTCAATTCTCTATTTGGATATTAGTTTATTTATTGTTGCATATTATTATGTTTAGTTATTCGACGTTATTCTACTTCCTTATTCAACAGTTGTATAAGCTCTATTAATGAGAAGAGATATTATATATTTCTTTGCTTATGTCAACTTGTCATAACTATTACTATTATGGGTAAATTTTTCCCTTGTAAAAAGTAAAATCAAACTTTATCTTCTCTTCGTCACATCTTATGTAGCCGACGTGTACCATCTTCCAAACTTAGGTTGTGACAATTTTACTTAAATGTGGCACATGAGGTAGGGGTGAGCATTTGGTCAATTTGAATAGCTCGAATGATGAATTTGTGAAACTAAATGATTTTGGATGCCTAAAAAGTTGGACCAGACGAACCAAACAAAATGCAAGATCAAAGCAAACCGAATAACAATTTGGATTAGTTATTTCATACCAAATGATGCTTTGAAATTGCAAAATACAAAATAAGTTATAATTTATTATTTTTAATTTTGATTCGCAAATCTAACCAAAAATCAAAAAATCAAAATCAAAAAATAAAAATCAAATATTTCACTAATCAAAACCGACATCCAAACCACTAATTGCAAAACTGAACCAAATCATGCAAAAAAAATTTGATTCGGTTCAATTTTTTGATTATAACCAAATACTACACACCGAGAGGACTATGCTGAGCCATTATTAAAAACTTGGCATATAACTGAAACCATCCCCAGCGTAGATGAGAATTTAGTTTTGAAAAGTTTCTTAGTTACATAGTTATGAACTTTTTATTCTGCCTGAAAGGGAAGGCTGTATAGAAACTAAAAAATAGAAACTAAAAAATAAAAAATAAAAAATAGAATTATTGATTCTCCACAATAGAAAAAAATGTGCAGCATGTGATTAGAAGGTTGATATTTTTTTGGGGGAATGAGGACAATAGAAATTCTTAATTTCTTCAAGGATATTTGAAATGCAATCAAGTACATCGTTCCTACTTCAATCTCCACATATGCATGACCTTTATCCTCTGCATGATCATAAGATTATGATTAAACATTTTTCGATAATGAGTAAGATTCCAATGAGTTGTTTAATATTTTACCTCTATATATTTTAACTCTGTGCTTTAAATCATGAAATTTGTTTCATCCGAAAGTGCAAACTATAGGTCTTTTAGATCCACAAAAGGATCATTTATATTTTGAAAGGCCTTCACAATCTCAGCCCCTGTAAATAATTTCTTCAATTCAAATAATACAACGTTTTTAGCCATTAGAATTCTCCTTTGATCTGATTTTTAACATTCATTATGATCAACTCTTTAGCAGGAAGTCGAAGAAATCAGACATGTTGAAATAAATAAATAAAAATGAAAGAGAGAAAAAATAAATGTTGGAAGAGAACCCTAACCTTGCTCTAATACTATATAGAATAAAGTGGTTGAAAATCTTGATTTATTTATTCCTCCATTGGGTATTTATAAAAAAAAAAAAAACCTACTTAGAGAATAAATGAAACTAATATAATTTTAAGGAGAAAAATTAATTACAATAGTTTGAAAAAAAAATCAGTTATTCCAAAAGTAAAGTTACAAAGACTAATCTGGAAATAAGAAAAATAAACTAGGACAATGATTCAAAGCGAAATCAACAAAGGCTGAGAAAGAAAATCCCTAGAGTAGGGGAGCAATGGAGGGGATACAAAATACAACAACAAAGTCTAAGATAAGCACAACACAAAACAATCATATAGGGACAGAATGTCCCCCACTCAAACAATCCCAAAGCGACCAAAAGAATAGAATCGTTGCCAACAAAAGGGATGTGGTTGAGAGACCATCCGAAGGAGCATTTCAATAGATCAATAAGTTGTGCTATGAAATCTCATCATCGTCCATTACAAAAGCGACATATCCACCAAAACCGCAAACCGTAGCGAGGGAGAAGATCAAAGCGATTTGTTCTTATCAAGAAGTCCATTACAAGTAGAGTAAACTACAAAAAACCATAATGATAACCATAACCTCCATAGCGAAAAACCATAGACTGAGTGAAAAAGCGACGGAAAAGAGAAAAATCCTTCCAAGCACGATATACCAACATAATGATGGGAGAACAGGAAAGCGGATAACCGACCACCATATATAAAGCTAGAAGATAGCCATAAATCCCACAACCAACCAAAGGAGATCCAGAAGAAAACAGAAAAGAAACGAGCAGAAAACAAGAAGAGCCATAATACCAGTACAGATAGACCCATAACCAGCAAATAAACTCCAACTAATTCTCCACGACAAAAACCGACAGTACTCCATTAATGAAACGAAGATGAAATCACGAGAAAAGAACTTCCAAGACAAAAGAAAAAGTCACAAGTAAGAGGATAGTTAAGGAGGAAATAGTTTTCCAAGTCTTAAATCCACGCACAGGCCAAGCAACCTTTAATTTCCACTTTTGCAATTTAGCTGAGACCCTTTCCTTAACTTGCTGCGATAAAGCAGCAAAGGGGAGATAGGTAGAAGAGAAAAGGCGGTTATTCCTTTCTCTCCACAAGGTATACACAAGAACAGAAATAATCAGAAGTTGTAATCTTTGAAACATTTTATGCTCCCCATCATCAATAAAATTAAGAACCTGCGGGAGAGTAGACAAAGAAAAGTACCATTTGGAAGGAGAGCCCTCACTAATTTCATAGCCAATGGACATTCAAAAAACAAGTGGTTGTGAGATTCTAAAACAGAATGACAAAAACAGCAAAGGAGTTGGGTTCCAATCCCTTTATTTGCAAGTTTATCAGATATTTTAAGACCCTGAATATAAGCCATCCGAATAAATATAGTTAATAGAAAACCTTTAAACCAAATCCCTTTAGTCCAATCTAAAGAGGGTGAGACTCAAAGATGGCTTCTGAACTCCTTGGTCGAAGGAGATAACTTTTTAAGCCAACTAATAGAATCTAATCCATTCTCAATAGAAGTATCCAAAATCTTAATGGATAACCAAGGATGAGAGGACTCAAGAAGAGAGGGAGATTCCATTGCCCATTGTGGATAAGAAAATGAACCTTAAGATCTTAGAAGTTTAACAAGCCATTAACTCCCAACCAATAACAAAGGGAGTGACCATTGCACCAAGGATCAAAGTATAAAGAAAAAGCATTACCCTCTCAATTTGAAAATGCAATTTGTTTTAAATTTTTCAAACTTTGACAAGCGATTTCCAAAGAGGAGAAACTCTATAAATGCAAGGATTCCATAGAGATGTATATTTAGCTAAACACCATTTAGCAAAGGAGTCTCTCTCTTGCAAATTTTCCACATTAATTTCAATTTGCTAATCACATTAAGAGAAGAAGCGAGTAACCCAACTCCTCCTTTGTCTTTGGGTAAAGTAGTGTTCCCAAGAAATAGTATGCAACTTTTTTGCCTCCCAGATGATAGAAAAATTTAGTGAAAGCAGATTTTTTTGATGATACCATCTGGAATAGCCATAGAGCGAAACCAAGATGATAAATAACTATTAATAGATGACCGATGGCACCTTCCACCTAATGAAAGGAACTTACTTTTCCAACCGGTAACCAAACATGTAGTCTGAGAGGTGTGAAATGAGCCATCTTGATTGTACCTTTAATAAGAGGGAGCCCCAAGTATTTGAAAGGGAAAGAACCCAATTGAATTCCCAAAATAAGCATTATCCAAGTTCCTTGAAGAGAGACACAAGAAGATTTGGAATAATTCACCTCAAGACCCAAATAATACTTTAGAGATTGAAGAGTAGAGTTTAGTGAGGTAAATGTAGAAAAGTCAACAGTACCCATCACAAGGAGATCGTCAGCATATAAGAGATGGGAAGAGCATTGTCCAGCCAGAGAAATAGGATTATATAATCCTTTGCTGATTTCATTTTCTAGCATGCATGAGAAAGTGTCCATGGCCACCGTAGAGGAAAGGAGACAATGGGCAGCCACATTAAGACCATTGGAGAAGTAACGAAATATTCCCATTTAACACAATTGAAAAGGCACATCGAGAGATACAAGCCTCCACCCAAGTAGTAAATCTCTTAGGAAAACCTTTGTCCGAGCGATGAATCAATGCTCTTATTAATTTTATCGAATGCTTTTTTCAAATCAATTTTTGTTAAAAAGTAAGAACTATTAGAGGTGGAGAACTCATTGCATATCTCAAAGGCCATTTATATTATCGATATATCTCTTCCTTTAACAAATGCGGATTGAGAATTATTGATAATAGAAGGAAGATATCTCTTCATACGATTGGCAAGGATTTTAGCCACCACTTTATAGAAAGTGTTACATAATGAGATAGGGATAGTCTTCAATTCTATTGGAGTGTTTCACCTTAGGTATGAATGTTAAAGAGTATGCTTGAAACAATTGGGCAATCTAGAATTCTTGAAAAAGAAAAGAACTGCATGAACAAAAGATTTGCCAATAATACTCCAAGAATCAATGTAAAACTTTGAATTAAAACCATCCGGGCCAGGCGATTTGTTTACACTGATACTATTCAAGGTAGCAATGATTTCCTGTTCAGTAACATCAGCATCTAGATCGGCTGCAAGATCTAATGAAAGACAACTCCCAGCAGGAAAATTATGAACAGGTAAAATAAGAGAATCATCACAGTTGAAGAGATTTTCATAGTACCTACAAAAAATAGCTGAAATATCCTTATGATCAGAAAAGACCCCCATATCAGTTTGCACTTCTCTAATCAAATTAGAGCTTTTCCTTTCCTTAATAGAGAGGTAGAGGAATTTTAAATCATCATCAGAGTGAGTAAGCCAATGAGCCTTAGCTTTGTTTAATCAAAGCATTTCCTTTATAAGTAACTCAGAGTATCTATATTTGATTTCCTTAGCATCATGAATGAGATGGATATTGAAAGGATCTTTTTCCCGAAGCCGAAAAACCTCACTTTGTTCTGCTTTATGAATATTGATTTCTTCAAGGAGAAGTGTCCCTATATCTATCTTTCAACATATTTCTAACAAGCTTTAGCTTGATAGAAGAACATAAAAGGGTCTCCTTGTATGTAATTGTTCCAAACCTCCTGAATGTCATCCTTAAAGCCCGGGCTTTAGAGACCAATAATTCTAGGAAGCGATGGAGATACCAGGGAGCTTGTAGAAGAGTTACCAAAGGAGAGTGATCCGATGATCTAGAAGAGAGGACTTTATAATATGAAGATGGGAACATGTCAATCCAGTTGGAGTTGCAAAAAGGCCGATCAATCTTAGAGTAAATAGGATGTTCCAACTGCTGATTGAACCATGTAAAGTGTAAGCGGTCTAGGGAGTTCCATCCAGCCACAATCATTAACACAATCTTTAAATTCCAAGGATGAGTTGAATGAAACCAGGTTACCCCCTTGTTTGTCCTTAGCACTTAAAGGACAGTTAAAGTCTCCTAAAATAACCCATGGGAGAGCATTAACATCTGGCAAAGCCTTTAAAGAAGACCACAAGGAGGATCGGGCAGTAGAATCATTTTCAGCATAGATACTTGTTAAGAGAAAGCTGTTAACCCCAGGAGCAGAAACTCTACCATGGATAAATTGCTCAGACTTGCAAAGTAACTCAAAATTCAACCCGAATTCCATTTGATCCAAATACACCATTTGCACAATCAAAATTATTTACACAAGATTCTGAAGTAAATAAATTGTAAGAAGGGACCTGATTACTATATAGAGGATTGAAATGAACTTTGGTTTCCAAGAGACAGAGAAGATCTAAATGAAAGTCTTTAATAAGCTTTCTACAGTCAGAAAGTCTTCCAACATGAGATAAACCCCTAACATTCCAACTACCAAATGATATTTGATTCATTGGGGGAGGAGGAAGCGGGTTTTACCCTTTTCTTGTTCCCTTTAAGAGGAGTGAGATTAGAAGAGAGATATTCCCTCCTTGAGTACTACTACCTTCATGAATTCCTTTATCTATATCAATACCGGTGGGAGGTGGACCGGGGGTGCGAAGCGGTAACCACACCAAGAGAGAGTTGATCGGCTGAATTAATGGGATCAATCGAATCCTTGATAGAAACAGAAGCATCAAAACACAAACAATCCTCCTGAGGTGGAGAATGAGAAGGTAACTGATTAAGGTCAACTATAGAGGAGGAGGAAGGACATATAGAAGTCTCCATAATCTTGTCATCCTGTGAGGTATTAGTAGAAGAAGGAGGGCGCAAGATAGTAACAAGTGGGCGGAGGTGTAGGTATATATTCCTTGGTAATCTGTTTAGTCACTTTGACAGGAGCTTTAGGAGGGGGCAGGCATTGCGCCCTCAGGAGGAAGCGAGCGTCGGGTTAAGAGGACAAATGCATAAATCGTGAGAGAAGGTATTACAGTCGAGCATGACTTCCAATCGTAAACAACACGCATGAATCTTTTCCCATTTAGATTAATCGAATCATCGGGGAAGAGGAAGTAGAAATTTGGGCCAGATTGCAAATGTTATCAGGGATCTAGTATCAAATTATCCACGGCCAAGGGAACACCGATTTTACTAGCAACCCTAGAAACAACCTCATTCCAACATGAGGGAAAATTAGGAGTTTAATCCAAATCGAATCTCGAGATAGGATTCAAGAAGTCCCAAGTCCATTTTGGAAAATGAAAGGCCGACCATTGAAAACAAGGGCGTGATTCCACACCAAATCATAGTCTTCTTGACAATTGAACTTAAGCAGTAATCACCTTGAAAGTAAATCTAGCGTACCTTTAAAATTCCATTTCTTTTGATTGCAGTGATCCATAATAAGGCTTCGTCAGTGACCAATAAGGAGAGATGCCATTCTTCCTTTCCCAGACAAATCATCCTCGAGAAGTCCACTTCATTGGAATCCGGCACATACATGAGGACGGATTGTGCATTTCAGATTGAGAAAGTAAATCTTTCCAAAAGAGAGATCCAGCAGTTTAGGTGAGATGGGGGAATGCATATGAGGAGATGAAATTAAAGGGGAAAGGAACCAATCGAGGTAGCCATCCTTGTGAAAAGACGACCTCAGACGGAGGTGAGGGAGAAGGGAAGAAGACCCTAAGAAGAAATTGAGAGAGAGGGAGAAGAGGAGGAAAGCGGAGGAGGTGGAGGAGGAGAAGAGCAAGCCGGGGAGAGGCGGTGCTGCACTTACCCATGTGAGGTTTAATCAATTAGTAGGTTCTTTGAAAATACTGTCTGCCCTTACTACCTTCTTATTCTAGCTGGTGGGAGAAATCTATGGCCTAAATCATATAAATTATCCAAAGATTAAAATATTTGGAATTGAATATTATACGCATATGCATGCTCAAAAGCATTAAATGTGTCTGAATTCAATCAAAAATATGCATGTGGAAGTAATAACATGCACCATCAGTATCACCTTCCAACTTACACCCGCACAAAAAACTTGTTGATATTAAAGGAAAACCACTCCCCATAACCACTATATTCAATAAAGTGAATAATTTACAAAATAAAAAAAAAATATTGCATACAAAACTCTACTCACATATATTAAAAGAAAAAAACATTTTCTAGTACACCTATACTCAAATATGTATTAAATGTAAGGTTTACATAACAAAGCTTTCACATAAATACAAATTTAACTTTTCAAATATTAATTTAAAAATAAAATAAGAAAATATACCAACAAAGGCATTGCCACAATAAGGATTTTAAGGACCACAAGATTTTTAGATGTTATAACAAAAGCAAACTTGATATGACCCCGAAAATTCCTCTAGTCAAACGAATCTTGATGCAGCAAGTGATCGATGGCGGTGAGATCAAGCACTTAAAATATCATTGAAAACTTTGAGACAACGGTTAAATTCTAAAAGCTCTCAAATATGGAGTGTTTATAGTCAAATCGAGCGTCTCGACGAGCCGGTTCCAACAAGCCAAAGATCTTACAATTCGACTTCATTTGAGCATTCAAATATTTAAAATACATCAAATGATCAAAGGGATCATTGTGTGTCGTCCGATGAAGTGGAGTGGTACGGGTTTTGCATGTATTTACAGAGACGCTACTCCTCCAATCTATAAATAGCCCCTCATTCCTCATATGAAGGGGAGCCCAAGCAAGAGAGAGGAGAGAGCTCTAAAGATCCTCCAAGCACAATCGTCTTACCGGTCGTCACTACCGTGCCGACACGCCGTCGTGCCATGCCGATTCGCCGTTGTCGACCGCGTTGCCGGTCATCATCAACCCTATCGTCGATCATCGTCAACAGCCGTCGTCAACATCGTCATCAACATCATCGCGTCAACATCGTCACATCGTGTCAACATCGCGTTTATTACTAGTTGTCCCTTTCTCATAACAATTGTAATCCGATGGAAGATCTTGTACTGAAATAGATACATAGTGAAAGCTTTTCTTGTAGTAGTGGTTTTCCCTCTTTTGAGGTTTTCCGTAAAATTGCAGGTTTTATTGTTCACACTTTTTTTATACCGTATTGTCTTTGGATTTCACAACGAAGCTAGAAAACTTTTACTCTCGCGGTTTTCTAGCAACAAAACTAATGAAGACAAGCTTCATAACACATATAATCAAACAACAACAAAAGTGCTTATAGCAATCACAAAGATGTCGTTACCTTAAAGTAACTCACAATAAGGTTTTACAAATAAAACTAATTGTAGGAACAAAATAATATTAATTGCCAAAACATAACTAGCTAATATAGATACCCTTTAGAATTACGTAGAAAGAAGCCTATAATACTTAATGAAAAATACAATATCATCCAAACAATGTGATAATTTTTTTTGGTATCCATATCAAATAATAGATATCTAATCATTAAAATGTGATTTAATTATGTGAGTCATTTATCTGCATTAGTCAAATATCTAGTTTTACGAATATTCATATTTATATTTATCCAAATAAAACTCTATCATATACAGAATATTTTTAACATAATATGATTATCAATCCATTTATCAATAGAAATCACATTTATCTCGAAGATATTACATTACTGAGTTTCATATTAGAATTTGTTTCCCACTAATTTTTAATATGCACAATCTAATTGTGTACACATCCTATTTCAATACAACCTCAAAAACATGCATTTGATTTAGAAGAATTTGTCAATTCTAACATACCAAATGTTACCATTAATTATATTAATCACAACCAAAAAGAATTAAGGTACATTTCCTAGTTTAGATAAATAAATTGAGATTGAACCTATAAAAGACATGGAGCATGTCATAATGGATGTAGGAATAATAAGCCTAAATCCCATGAATATACATAACACTTTAAAGTATATGATGATAATCCTGTGTTATCTAGAACAAAATGAATTTGAATGATCAAATACCTACTACATCTTGACATTACATAAAATGTAACTAAAATAAAGAGATCATAGTACATTGGCATAGAAATCCATCTTCAAAATTGAATATCAATATACAACATCGCACATAATCAAATGGAAATTCATATACAACTAATTTTTTTATAGGGTGAAAGTCTACAAATCCTCAAAGCAACCACTTTCATATTCTTATGAGAATTAACATGTAAGAAGAAAAGTATTAAAAACTAAAGTAAGAGAATGGTAAAATATAGATTTTCATGCCATCTATAACATGAAATATTATGCTAATAATCTCATGCACCATGCCAAGTATAGCATGAATTATTATGAAAAGGTAAATACCCCATGCCTAATATGTAAGAGATTGCGAATATTGAGTAACAAAATTAACACTTTGTATCGCATTTTTCAAAATTTGAATAGTTGAATATATGCTAGATCCTGAGAGGGAATATATATGCCATGGTAGTCAACTAAATATCATGTTCTTGCAATACAAAAAAGCTATGAATGCCTTGTGGACAACAAATTGGAACACCAACAATGGACAAAGTAATAATAACATTAACAGAAAAAACATAAATATTATAATGCCACATACATAATAAACAGACTTTTAAATTTTGAAATTGGAAGTTAAAAAGGAATAAACAACTCAATACAATTCAATTTAAATTTGCTTATAAAATCATGAACAGCCATATCAAGGCTTGGTAGCTAAGAACATGTCGGCGATGACTAATAACAAAGCAGACATAAGACTATTGTAAAGATTGTAATCATACAAGCATATACACAAGATTATATTACATTTTAACAAATCATAAATATGATTGCTAATATTTTTGCATAAAATTAAGTTCTATATATGATTGCTAATATTTTTACATTACATTAACCTCCATGTTCATTCCACCTCGAAATGATAATGATCCTACAATCACATTTTCCAACATCTACATTATCCCCAATTATAGTAAATATAACAATTTAATTATTTATTATAAAATCATTGCTTGCTACTAAAATCTTCAAATTCATAAGATGAACAAAAAATAATACACTTTTAATAAGAAAAATGTCAAAAACTAATTAATATCATGCATGTTTAGTTACTACCCAAAAAGTTAGGCTAATGTCAAGTATTCTATTATTATGTAGCTTAACTTAAATAAGGAAAGAACCTTTATGATAAGTTACAACATAAACTTCCAATAATAAGTTGGACTATTGACAAGTATACTACTATGATGTAGCTCGATTTTAATAAGGAAAAAATCTGGAAGGATAAATTGCAATATAATTATAAATAAGATAATGGTACAATGAAAATTAACTAACATTAATAATACTAAAAGATTAGCAATTAAATTATAATTCTCAATAAAATGCTTTTATAACAATAACTATCAAGCAATAAATTGCTATGATCATAATGCAAAAAAAAAAAAAAATGTAATTGCTTAAACAAAAAAAAAACTTTCAAAAATTAAATTTCATTAAAACATGAAATATTCATATATGAAATCAATAAAAAAAATAAAACTAAGGTGCACATGTATAATAGATTCATAGATTTAGTTACAATATTCTCTACTTATAATAAGATAAAAGGAAAATAATAATAATAATAAAAACTTGAAATTTTTGGAAATGTAGCTATTATTAGCATGAGGTTTATCTTCATAAGTTGGTTTTTCATAATATCACACGAGTTTATCTAAATATAAAGAAAGCTGATAAAGTCATTTAAATGTCTAGCAAAAAAATTATAAAGTATCTCTCTGCAATCTTCAGAATAATTTGAGAAGCCAATTGGGACACTATGTGAAGGATATAATATAAAAGAAATCAAGAGATTTATATAGTTGTCAGATAGCATGAACTCATTTGATTTTTGAATGGTGCTTCACAAGTAAAATATTGTGGCATCAGTTATTGAAAGAAACATGAAGTGATTAGATAATTTACACATAAATAAAAGAGAGAAATAAATTATGACAAACATAAACATCAGTCACTTCAAGTCAATAAAAAAATTATTGATTCGTTTGACTTGCTTTCTTAGATGAATAAATTAGATAACGATTAAAAAATGGACAAAAGATCTTAAGAGGTTAACTGCCTACTTTCACATAATTAGTAAACTACTATGGAGTAAAAACCAATTAGTTAATCCAAAAAGGACCATTCTGTATCTCCCAAACATGTCTGATCCTTATGTAATTAATTAAGAAATACATATTAAACAATATCAACAAATTTTGATTTGCCATCCAAGGAAGGCTCCATTCACTTAAAAGAGTTAGCTCTCAAATTCCTTAAAATTCATAAAAATTAAAATAAATTGTTAGTTGTGTTGTAAGGCCTAAGCACTAGTAAATTAATTAAAGGATAAATGAAGAAATTTAAATTAATACATAACCAAATTTTAATCTCTCTCTCTCTCTCTCTGTATATATATATATATATAATGAAATATTGGATATATAGATTAAATAGAAACAGAATAGGTAATATTTCAATTTGAAATCAATTTAAAATAACCAAATGCATAATGTGACAATAAAATATTATTTTAAATATATACTTCAAAATTAAAATTGCATCGGATTTCATAGTTACAAAGTACTAACATCATGATGGGAAAGTTCTATAATGTAATTGTCATTAACTTCAAAATTAGCATTGTATTATGCAACATGGAAATTTACAAGTAATGCTATAAATAATATGCATGCGTGCATGTACACACATACATATATATACATATATGTATCACACATAAATATGAAAGTGAAACTAGTCCACATAACAACTACATTTGTTAAAGCGTATTATTTGAAAAAGAAAAGAAAAATGCATAGAAATATATTAAAAAAATTATGAACATCGCTGAATACTTTTATACCCAAATATATAGAAAATGCACGCTCAATAAAATTTTGTAAAAGAAGTTTCACATAAATACACAATTAACTTTCCAAGTATTAATTGAAAAAAGTAAAGAAATAAAAAAAAATGTCAGCAAAAGCATAATCAGGATCTCCACAAGCTTTCTTCTTAGATGTTGCATATGTCAATTTAAGTTAGCTAGTCAACGAATAAAGATGAGCATCACAACATACAAATAATCAACAACAAACATTGTCATTGTCTTAAAACATCTATTAACCAAAAACAAATATTCACGTTGGTCTAGCAATCACAAGTATGTCATATTTTTTTTATTATTTTTTAAGTATGTCATTGTCTTAAAGTGATTTTCAATAAAGTTCAACAAATAAAACAAACTCTAGGAATAAAATGATATTAAATGCCAAAACATATAACTAGCCAATATAAATGTTCAAAAAAGTAATGTAGGAAAATAAGCAAGTAAGACAATGGTAGTTCATGAAATACGTCTAGTTGATCATATGCTAGCAAAATAGAAAATAGACTAATAACTAAAAATACTTATAAATATTAATGCCTAAGAAACATCTATCAAACAAAAATAAATATTTACATTAGTCTAGTAATCAGAAGTATGCTATTGTCTTAAAGTAACTGTCAATAAGGTCCTACAAATAAAACAAACTATAGGAATAAAATTGATCAAATGCCAAAACAAATAACTAGCCAATATAGATGTTCTACAAAATAATATAGAATGATACGCCAATAAGCCTAAGGTATGATTGTGAATCATATATGATTAGCAATCATTTGTGTATCCTGCATCATTCCCATGACCATCTAGAGATCAAAATGCTTGATACAAAAGCATGGCATGCACACATGTATATCTAAAAGATTTAATATGCATAATTTAACCTTAGATCCCAAGGGAAGTTGATGCCCACATACAAATACATAGTTCATATTTGACATGAATTAAGTAAATGCATAGGCATGCTAGATTATTGATGTAGTGGATATTACAAAAATAAATGTTACAAATTATTAAGTTATAAAGTGCACCTGAATAAAAATTTTCCAGTTACAATCTCTAAGAAGCATGACAAGAAACAAGTGAACCAAAGCATTAAAAATCCATAGAGGCTATAGAATGCATCAAACATCACAGATATGTATGACTTCGCAAGTTTTGCTAGAATTTAGCATAATGCACATCATAATATTGATCTAATGAATGCTTGCAATACCCTTTAAATGTCAGGATTAAGGAAAGCACTTTCTGCCACCTACAATATAATTTAAAAAGTTAAGTCAGTACAAAATAAAGGTTATGCTCCTAGAAGAACATCATGTAGACATACCTATATTCATATTATTAAGAGAGAATGAAAATTTTTTCTTCCAAAATATCAAAAAAAAAATTACATTGCAATATGGACTGCTCAAATTTTGCAACATAAGTTTCTTCTATCTGCAATTAGATTCTGAGAGCTTTGTAGAAAAAAAAGAGCTCTTTGAGGACAAGGAAAAAAAAGGAGAAAAGATAAATAAATAACATAATCAAGGCTCTATAAGAACAGGAAAATGGGATCTTGCATTCTCCCATTGTGGAAAACAAGACTTATTCAGAAATTAATAATTTTCCAAATGTCCAAATCTCTCCAAGGAAAGAAAATACCTTAAGAAGATTTTTCGCGTCTTCTTTAGTATCACAGAAACAGGCGAACAAAAGTTCTACAGGCGTCCCCTAGAAGCGACAGATTTCCATATAATTCATTAGCATAGAATGATGACAAGTAAGAACTATCCTGCCTTTAAAAGCTTTGATCCTGCAAGCTGCGAGGATGAAGTTTCTCGACAGAGAAGACGAGTTTAGTTTATTTAAAATCGGAAGATTTACATAAAAACCACATAATTCTTAAGCATTTAGAAGCCTAAGAGAACGAATTGAAGATTACATGAAAATAAAGGGAAAGGGCATGCCTTGGCCTGAACCAAAAAGTAAGGAGAAGAAAACACCTTTACACAGCTTTGGTTTACAATCCTGCATGTATTGTTGAGTTTTTGAAAAAGATCTTAGAGAAAGCGGGAGAGCATTCCTGCCTCAAACGCGCTTGGGGTTCTAATAATGAAAGATTAAACAGTGTGGGAAGAGAAACACCTACTACCTTCAACGAAAAGCAAGAAGAGCATAACGCTCGCCACTCTCGAAAAGTCCGACGGTGGAAATAAGGGAATGCATTGGTAGAGTACATTTCTGGCTCGAGAAAGCTAAGCCCTTCATTATTGGGAGATAAAACTGAGGAGAGTAAAAACCCAACTCTAATCCCAGAGCAACAAGAAGAGAAGTCTCTTCACCCTCCCTTGCTCTCTCGTGCACTCTTGATATGCACTCTTGAAATTCTGATTAATATGACCGTTATCTGGGATTCCCTAGTGGTGGCGTTAATTAAATACAGCACGACATTAAATTCAAATATCAAAGATTGAAATAAAGATCAATATATGTGAAAAATAAAATAATCTATTATTAACTAGAATCTCAGTATAAAAGAAATGTATTAGGAAACGAATGAATGTTCAATGATTTAACTCTTTCTTGATCTTTTTTTTTCTCTCCCGTATGCGGCTAGGGCTCCCTTGCTGCTCCTTCCGGCGACGTCCATCCTCCTTTCTCCCTCCCAAAAATCCAAATCACCCTACCCTTAAATCGCCTTCCGGTTATTTACAGCTCCCATCCCGACCTCCGGCCCTTTGCCGGGGGTCAGGATACCCTCTCTGAGGTCTATTGCGCTTATCTTGTCCCTATCCGAATGGGTGAACACGATAGTGCATATCCATCTCTTTCTTCTTCCTCTCCACCAATCCCGCGCCAAGGTGAACCCAATATGGGTGCTCGGAGCCAATGCAACTGGAAGCAGTTGCTATTATCTCAAAATGAAAAGAGTAAGGAATTCCCGTTAGCTTACATCCCGTCGGAAAATGCTGAGGTCTCCTTCACTCAAGAGGATCTTGTAGAGGGCAGGAATGGAATCGTCGGTGGGTCATGCCATTGGCAAGAGGCCGTTCTATGGCTCTCACATGGTCAAGAGGAAGTGGCGGTTAAAAGGAAGTTTGGAGCTACTCTCGGAAGGAGACTTCTTTTATTTAAATTTTCGCTTTGGAAGATTACCAAGCGTATGGAATGACGTGCTTCCTAAAGCGGAAGGCCTTTATCTTTCAAAGGTGGAAATGGGATTTCCGGCCACCAAGGATCGTGACCAAATCCCAATGGATCAAACTACCCAATTTCCGTTATCTTGTGGAAGCAAAAAAGGATTCTCGAAAGTTGGGAGTATGATTGAGTGCTCATTTGATAATCTCGCATCTAAAGCGAGGATTACCCTAGGCTCGTGCAAATCACAACGTCCTCGGTGCTACCGATTCAATATTAACATGAGCGGAAGAGGTTCGACGCCATTATCTACGATTGGAAACCCACTCATTGCAACACATTTTCACATGATGCAAAACGCCTCGCCTCGTCATCGAGAAAGTAATCGTCACCCAAATCGTGTGAGGAGCCGCAGCCGGAACAGAGCCGTAGATATTCCCCTTGTTAACAACTTCAGTGCATTAGCTGAACAGGGTGAGATCATCGGGGAGGAGCCGGAGGAGGGAGAAGCGGAAGTGAATGCAAGGCAAGTCCTAAATGTGCTTTCAACAGATCTAAATCAATCTCCTATCTTATCACCTCAAGGGGATGATCAACTCGAGCAATCTGTGAATCAGACCTATCTGGATCCTCCTAGCGCAGAAGCTCATTTGCTAGGGGAATCGACGAGAAAAGGGGCTGTTACGAGAGCTTTAGCTAACTCTCCTAAACCTCCAGACCTTTCTAAAGGGATAGAAATTTCAAACTCTCCGATAAAACCCTCTTACGAAGGTGACGGGTTGAAACAAAATGCTATTCCAACTCCCTTGAATCATAAAGGGAAGAATAAGAAGGGGAAGAAGCCCGCCTCATCCTCATCTCAATGATCCTTCCTAATATTGGAGCTTGGAATGCGGGCCTACGGCCGAGGGCGAGCTACTGCCACACTCATTAAGGATTGTAACTTGGAGCTTCTTTGTCTTCTTGAAACCAAGATGAATAAGATTCCCATAATCGTCTCAGAGTTTACTTTATTTCCCTTTGAAGCAAGTTGTTGAATTTTGAGTATACCACGTGGATCTCGATCAAATGGAGATCGATAGAATCGACTTCAACTTGGTAATTTCTAATCAATTGATTCATGGGATTGTGACTATTAATGGCTCATCATCTGTTTTCTTAACTTGTGTGTATGCCGAGAATGACCCTCTAGCGATATTTCTTTGTGGATTCAATTGTGGTCTTGCTGGATGTTGGATCCTTGGGTGATTTTGGGTGACTTCAATTGTTGCATTTCCAATAAGGAAAAGCTTGGTGGTAATTCTCTTCCCTCACAAACTCGCATGCTTTTTCTAGTCAGTATCAATGATTCTGAACTTTTGGACCTTCCCCAAACTGGCCTTTTCTATACATGGTCTAATCAACAGATTAGGAACCCGATTTTTTCAAAATTAGATAGAGCCTTATGCAACGCGGCTTGGATGGATAAATTCCCATACTCTTTTTACAATGTGCCTCCTCCCCTCTCATCTGATCACTCTCCACTTATCATTCACTTTCAACATTCATGCCCTAAAGCTCATCGTTTTATGTTTCGGAATTACTGGACTTATGATCAAGACTTCTTAAGAATTACCAAAGATGCTTGGAAAGGTTTTGTCTCTGGGGACCCCATATTTGTTCTTGCTAATAAACTCTCCAACGTCAAGCAGGCTTTAAAAGGGACTATGAAGTGTTCTTCTTCATTGTTCTCACAAATTGCTAAAGCTAAAGGTGACCAAAAGGAAATTTTAGAAAGGCTTGAAGTCAACCCAGATGATCCAAATCTTTTAGGTATGGCTAAGGAATCTAAAGATGCTTATATTAGTTTGCTTCATAAGGAAAGTGCTTGGGTCAAGCAAAGAGCCAAGGCTCATTGGTTGACTTCTTCTGAGGATGATCTTAAATTCTTATATTTTTCTATAAAAGAAAGGAAAAGCTCCAATTGCATTAGGGAAATTCACTCAAAAAAGAAATCAAGGAGGATCTTTCGAGGAAATATGTGGTATTACTCTATTTTGTTCAATAATGCCGATTCCTTCATTGGGGATGTTCCTATGGGGAAATCATTATTGGTTGATTACGCTAAAGCTTTGGATGCATATTAGTGACTTGGAAATAAAAGAGGCCCTCCTAAGCATTCATGAGAACAAAGCCCCTGGACCGGATGGATTTAACTCCAAATTTTTCTCATCCACTTGGGAGGTAACGGGTGGGACATTATTAAATGCTGCTCATCATTTTTTTAAAACTCAGAAGCTACCAATGAGAGTGAAACATTCCTTAATTACGTTAGTTCCCAAGGTCAAGCACTCCAATCAAATCTCAGAGTATCGTCCTATCTCATTATGCAACACCTTTTACAAAGTGATTGCTAAAGTTCTTGCTACTAGACTCAAAAGTGTTCTTCCCCTTCTGATTCACCCGGCACAATCAGCTTTTATAAAAGGGAGGGATATCTCTGATAATATCTTAATGGCACATGAAATTTGTTATGAGATGTTTCAAAACCACACCAAAGAAAGATTCTTTGCTAAACTAGACCTCAGAAAGGCATTTGACTCTATAAATAGAGAGGCTTTATTGCATAGACTTCACTCAATTGGTTTTCCCCCTAGATTTATTAACTGGATAAAGGCTTGCATAAATGACATTCCCTTCTCAGTTAATCTGAATGGTGAAATTAAAGGCTATTTTACTTCAAAAAATGGTCTTAGACAAGGATGTCCACTCTCTCCTTTCTTATTTACCTTGGCTATTGACACTTTTTCTTGCTTGATTGACAGAGAAGTTAATCTCTTCAGATATGTGCCTCTCTCAATTGGATCATATCATATCTCCCACTTATTATTTGCAGATGATCTTATAGCAGTTGGAGAAGCTAATATTCGTTCTATGGGCTCATTGAAACTCTGCCTTGATAGTTTATACAGATATATGGGGTTATCTGTGAATCTGGAGAAATCTCTCATTTGCTTCTCTAGAGGTACAAAAGGGATTGAGAATCTTGGTAGAAATATCTCTCAAGGCACTTTTCCCATCAAATACTTAGGAATTCCCTTAACTTTGGGAACTGTTGATAAATTTTTCTAGTCTTATTGAAAAGATCCAAAATGGTTATGGATGGAAATGTAAATTTTATCATTGGGAGGTAGACTAGTTGATTAAATTCTCTCAATAATCTCATTTCATATTGGTTCGATCTTTGGTAATTCCTAAAGGGGTATTAAAGCGCATTTCCTCCTTATAGCAAATTTTTTCTATCATAACGGGGTCGCTAACAAATTATCAACTATATCTTGGGAGAAAACAGCAAGACCTAAGGAAAAAGGTGGAATTGGAGTGCTTTCAACATTTTCTCTTAATGATCTTTGTAAAATCAAAACACTATGGAAAACCCTCACACATGAGTCTCAATTTGCAAGTTGGTGTAATCAAAAGTTTGGATCTATTTGGAAGCAATCGATTCGATTTATATCACCCATGTGGAAGGAGCTCAAAATATATGCAAAAGCGGTTTGCTAACTTTATTACATATCACATTGGGAATGGAAATAAATTCTCCCTTTTGTATGATCCTTGGTGTGAAAAGAAGAGCCTTGCAGATTCTTTATCATTCAATGATTTTAACTCATTGCTTCATGCTAACAATGTTAAGTTACAGGACTTCTTGTTGGAGGGCAGATGGCATCTTCCTAATTGGCTTGCAATTGAATACCCACTGCTTGCTTCGGCTATCAATTCTACTCCTATAGCTTTGGGAGAGGACTGGATTACTTGGGATTCAAACAAAACCCCTTCATCCAAAGATTTTAAAAAGGTTCTTTTTGAATACTTACCAACTACTAATTGGTATAGTTGCATTTGGTTTAAAGGTGGGGCAATAAACTTATCTCTATATTGTTGGCTGGCTTACCTTGGTGGGTTAAAAACCACTGATACACTTGCAAGGAGAGGGTCTTAATTGATTGTCGCTTTTGTTTTGGAGATATTGAAACACACTCTCATCTTTTCTTTGAGTGCCCATTTTCTATGCATCTAATTAGGAATATATTGCCATATGGTAATTTCTTTTTGATGCAATCAACCTTGAAACAAGTACTAAATAGTATGGATTCTCATGTGCATAAAATAGTTAGACGTATTCACTACCTTTCTACTGCTGCGATTGTTTATTGTGTTTGGAGAGAAAGGAACAAAAGAATCATGTCACACATTGCCTCTTCTAACATGGTTTTAATAGATCAGATCAAGGAAAGGATAGCCTATAAAGTGAATAGATGGAAAGTGAAGGAAACATGGCCTGAACATGTTTTACATATCTTGTCTAATTGGAAAAAATTGTTTCTCAAGGTGATTCTTTTGGTTTTGGTTGGTGGCTGTATTTTTTTCCTGTATGGTTTCTGTTCAGGTTATCCGAAGGTTTGGATTTGTTTTTCAGAACTTTTTGCTTGATTTATGCTTGGTTTCTGTCCCTTTTCTGCTGGGAGGATTTCACGTTCTGGGTTGTTAAGAAATGTGCTTCAAGATTACGTACCTTCCGGGAAAATTATTTCATGTCGAGAGTGTTTTGTTTCTTGAATTTGATGTCCTGGAGCTTTTGTTATTCTCAGATCCCGCAGGTTTTCTTTTGCGGAGTGTTTCTGCTCCCTTTGGTTTCGACGGCAGGAGAACTTTTGTTTTTTATGTGGCTCAGGTTCAGGTTTCCATTGGCAAGTTTTGCAGGAAGAGAGATTATCTGGGTGAATTCGGCAGGAGCTTGGCATGTTATCTGTTTCTCCCCTCCCCCCCCCGATTTTTCCCCCCTTGTTTTTTCGAGCAGTTGGTGGGTGGTTTTGGGAAAAAAGGACTATGATGCTTTTGCAAGGATCTGATTGATGGCCTTCTCAAGAACCTGCTAAACTTTGGATATTGCTCTATACGTAATGTTAAAACAGGATGGTTAAGGAAACCAGGATCTTTATCCCTTACCAGCTAAGCAATCCTTACTCTGGTTTATCAGTCCTTCCTTTTGAAGGCTGTTGCCTTGTTTTTTTCTTGCCACTGTAATTCCATTTTTTTTCATTTGGTGGAGAAGCTGTGTTTTTGCTCTCTTCACTGATGGTTGTTTATGGTGCATGTATGTATGTCATAGATCTGGTGTCCCTTTGTTCTTGTAACCTTTATTACTTTTGAATCAAATTGGGCTAATGCCCTCAAATTCTTCCAAAAAAAAAAAAAAACGAATGAATGTTTTTATTTATTTATTTAATATATCATATTCATTAGTTCTTGTATTTATATCATATAAGTATTTTTACAAAAATTGATAAATTTGTAATATTCATAAATTATAATTTTTAGAATAGTTATATTATTTAATAATATAAATCTTTGCAATGCAAATACTGATTATTAACTTTAGACGATTAACACAAACTTAATCTTTCACTTCAATTATTTTTAACATCAATAACAATAAAATGAAAATGAACTAAAATTTGTTATAATAAATTTAAATTATTTTCCCTTTTAGGAAGTTTTTTCTTATTTAAATCTCTAAAAATTTCATCTCAAGAGAAAAAATAATACTGAAAAGATATACATCACAATTAATAATTATTCATATATATTTTTGAGATTATTTTGTATTTTGAGATATACATCAATTACTATCAATGCAGCAATTCATAAATGGATGAATATAATTATTTTATTAAATTACTTAAATATTATTTAATTGTATTAAAAAAATTTTAGTAAATTAAGTAAGATTTTTGTTATTATATATCCAATTAGATTTAATGATCACCATCGTTACATCAAAACTAAAACATTTTGATGCCAAAAATATTTTCCAACTTTTACAAGTATTAGCATATATTACATAACTAAGAAATCACTAATGGTGTGTTTGAGATAATTTCTTATGATTTGGTTTTACAAATTATAATCACACTATTATTTTGGTTATTAAAAATTTTATAAAAAAATGAAATTTTTACAAGCTTGTTTATTAGAATGAGATACTTGTAAGAAAATTATTGTTTGATTTTTTTTTTTTTCAGGGAATATATAATATATATATATATATATATATATATATATACACACGCACACACAACACATAGCAACACCAAAAAATATATTATAGTAGTTCCAAAAGTAATTTTATTAGTTATTAGGATAAAATTTAATGAGTAATCAACTTATCATTAATCATCATACGTAAAATGATATTCACTTTTAATCGTATATTTTCTTATGTTTTTTAAATAGTATGCAATGTTAAGACAAATAAGACAAATATTGAATGATATTCTGATGAAGTAATGGTTTATATATAAAATCTATTTTGAAGAGAATATTTTTCAAAATTAAATATATCATTAGGCATAAAAATATAAAATAAGACAATGTTAATTTAAAATTTTATATATCAATAAATTAAGAAATTAAAAATATATTTGTTTTAAAAGAAATTAAAGTCATCATGAAAATCTTAATACTATAAATTAAAATAGATTTAATTATAGATATCAACTTAATTAAATTAAATGACCAAACACATATGTTATTATTGACATATCTATATTATATTGAAACCTTTTTTGTTCTTACTCTTAAGAGAAAAATATGAGTTGATCTTTGAATTTGATCACAAATATTAAAAAAATTAGTTTTTAGTAAATGAAAGCAATGGCACAAAGTTATGAAAAATTAAATGCAAATCTCATAATTTTAAATAAGCTAATGTGGATGGCTAGATTTAACGATTATCCAGATATGTTTATTTTTTGTCAAAATTTACGTATGTACAGCTTTTATATATGTGCTCGTTAATTAACGATAACACATAATAGTCATTTCAACCGGATGTATAAACGAGCAAACATGAACATTTTGTTCGATCATGTTCGGCTCGATTTAGCTCGAAATAAAAAATTATATTATATTATATTATATTATTATTATTATTATTATTTATTACTATTATTATTATTAATTTTATTTTATTACTATTATTTTTATTTATTACTATTATTATTATTATTTTTATTTTTATTACTATTATTTATTACTATTATTATTATATTATTGTTATATATACATACCTAACACATTTATATATATCACAAATGCATATTTAGTAGTTAAAACTTTGTTATACAAAAAGATTATCAGTTGAATCCTCCCTCATAAATTAAATCAAAAAAAACTAATATGAATAAATTTGTTCTTAGCTCGTTAACTAAAAGAACAGAATAGACATTTCAAGCTCGACATATAAACGAAATAACAAAATAAATTTCAAAGAGAATAACAAGAGTTGCTAAGCTCGCTGATTACCCCTAATCCCAGCCCACTCGTTGCGGCGTGGAGTGAGCTGAAATTTAAAAAATATACTTTAAATTAATATATGCATGATTTCAATAACATTAAAATGCCAATAAGATTATTAGAGCATCTAAATTCTATTACACCTTCTAAATTTACCAAAAAATTACAAATAAAATTAACTAAATTCATTAAATAGTTCTAACCTTAACCATCTCGGATGACATGCCTGGTGCTTGAGCCTGACAACTCTCTAACCTAAAATCATAAAGTAAGACATGTGAGTTTATAAGAAATATACTTAGTATATGGCAAAATAATGAACACAAAAGAAGGATAGGAATAATAATAAGATTTTAACTTATGGCAATTATAAGCAATGCATCAAAGATGAGATTCTTTCTAATTATAAAGAATTCTTTCATTGATGCTTATTATATTGTAGAGTTCATAGATACTTATATATATTCAATTAATAATTTAAATTTTAGCCCACTTGTAGATATAATATAGTTATAAAAGGTTCATTAGTCATAAATCATTATCTTTATGTATGTATATATATTCATAGTCGGATTATTATATTGTCCTACTAAGAAAGGTAGACACCAATCCTATGTAAACCCAATGATTTCCTATAGAGTCATAACTCTATGAACTAGTTTATCTTAATCATGCAAACACAAATACATTATATAAAATTTTTATATTATAACAAAGATTCATTAAGAAAATTATAATATGTTTTAGACTCAATTATATATAAAATAAATCATTATTTTAATAGGCAATAGTTATTCCTAGCAATCAAAATAATATGCCAAAAACTTCTTAGGAACTTATGCAACAAATAAACAAAATAAAATCACATGTTAGCATGACAATATAAAATAATATGAATAAAGAGCCATATTCCATAATAATTATCATAATTAAAGAATGCTAACAAAGAGTACGGAGTATGCCACTTATCGAGGAAGGGTACATTTATATCCTACTCAATAAAGAATCACCTACTACATATCAATCATGAAATTGATCTTCTTGTTCTAATACATAATGCTCCATAAACCCTATAATCAAAAGAGTTCAAATCAATCATGCATTCCATACATTGCATATCAAGGCATTAAATAATCAATTATCAACATTCATGCCATCAATATATATATATATATATATATATATAATATATATATATATATATATATATATACATATATATATATATATATATATATATATATATATACATATATATATATATATAATTTAATAATTCAAATTGAGTGATTTTCATATAACACATAACACTTAATATGAAAATCAAATTTAGATGATTAAATCTTAACCTAAGTAAAAAAATTTGTTTGGATACCTTGAGATTAGCCACCTTATATGAGTCTAATATAGTCAACTAGGACCAAGAAGGTTGTGATCTTCAAGATTGTTAACGTCGATGAAAAAATCATTTATTATTATTGGATGAACTAGAATTATGTATCGATAAGTAGATAGAGTTATGCTAGATTTACCGTCGATGCAAGGAGAAAAAATGTATAACTTAACCCTTAACTAATTACATGCTCAATAATCTTCACCAAGATCAAAGCTCACATTGAGTGTTTGATGGTCTTCTCTTATTTCTATGGAATCTTACTAATTTCATCACTCTTTTTTTTTTTTTAAATGCCTTAAGTGCATCAAATCAAATGTACACACTCCTTTAGGTTTCTAGCCAACACCACCTTGCTCTTTTGCTAACCATAGAGTCCTCACTAACTTACATTGTGTTGCTTTCTCGGTTATTGAACTTGCTCTAAGTCCCAATTCAAGATGTATAAGAACATGTGGGGAAAAAGGTACCTAGATTAAGATTGCTCATATCAGTCCGGTCCAATCCACAAAAAATAAAAGGATAAAAGGGCTATTACAAATGAAAGATTGTCAATCATCAATCTTCACCTGCTACTTCCTCTTGAATATCAATCCATTATCTAATAAGGGATAATCTCTAAAATATAAACATTTATATTCAAGCCATAAAATAAGAAAAACATTAAATTATGTTGCACTAAATAGTCAAAAATATTTTTTAATAATGTTAACTAATATCAAACTTCACTTTACAAATTATATAAAAATTACATTTTTAAAATTCATACAAACACATTTTTATAATGTGTTTATATGTTGTCTCCATTATATAGAAACCCTTCTTTAGTTTTCTTAGACCTTTCTTACTAACCATAAAACCTTTTAACATGAAATGCATACAAAACAAAATTGAAAAGAAAAACATTAATGTACCTCCAACTTTTTGAGCTTTAGCATTACATGAAGAGCAAGAGTTATTTTCTTTGAAGCCTTCTCACCATAGATCTCCATAATATGACCCTACACTTATTAAAAAATGAAAATCAATACACTCAATAATGTTTTCAATTAAATATTAAGAAAAAAATTAATTAGTTCAAATTTTAAATTGTATAACCATAATCACACTTAACACTACCTTTGTCTAGTCCCAAGTCCTAGATGTAAAAAGTGCATGGTTGCAATAGGTAGTAGACAGCCAATGTAAAACTTATTGAAATAATCATGACATGAATTCTTTAAAATATTGTGCTAATGCTAGGGCGTCCCCTAAGTGATACATTATATGATCTGAATACAATGAAAAGTGGGAAAGGGCCATTGGATCGGTGCCCTTGTGTAATGTTAAATAGGCAAGGATTCACACATTAGGGACAGATGCAGGCAAAAAAGTCAGTCCATGAAATTAGAATTATATTAGAAACTTGAATACATGTACTCTTATAAATAAATTAATGGAATTAATAGATATTATGATTCTTAAGAAGATAAATATTTTATGTATTCAAGAAACTAAATGGGTTGGGGACAAGGTTAAGGAAATTGATGGTTTTGATATTAAACTTTAGTATTCAAGTATGAGTCAAATTAGAAATAGTGTTGGTGTGATTATAGATAAAATTTTGAAGGATAATGTTATAAATATTAATAGGATTGGAGATAAAATTATATCTTTAAAGATTCTTGTTGATACTAAGATTATCAATATTATAAGTATTTATGCTCCTTAAGAAGGTTTAGATGTAGGCTCAAAGTTTTTTTTTAAAATTATTTAGAGAAATTAATACAAAAGATACCTCTTGAAGAAAATGTATTTATTAAGGAGATTTAAATGAACATGTTGGTAGAGTGCTAGAAAATGTTAAAAATAGTCATGATGGCAATGAATTTGGAGTGACTAAATATTAGATTTTTTTTAACTTATAATTTTGTAATTGTTAACACCTTATTTAAGAAAATAGATGAGCATAGTATTACTTGTAAGATTGGATCTAGTAAAATATAGATTGATTATTTTTTTAATAAAATAAATAAATCATATAGATTGTGAAGAATATTTGATCATTCTGAGTGAAAGTTTAAGTACCTAGCATTGACTATTAGTTTTATATTTTAAGATGAAGGATTGGAAAATGAAAAATAAATTAAATTATTATCTTAGGATTAGATTGGGGCACTTATAAACACTAACAAAAGTATTTTTACGGGTAAGCTACAAAAACTTGGAATTTAGGATGTTCATAAGGAAGCTAATGTTATGCAAAAAAAAGTAACAAGTGCAAATCAAGCAAGTTGCAAAAAATATTCATGGAGAATCAAGAAAAAGTTTCTCTTAATAAAAATAGTTGTTGGAGTTAAAATTTGTAAGAAAAGATGAGAAATAAGAAGCATTGTTATAAAATTTGATTTAGATATAAAAACTCAAAGAATTGAGAAAAATATAAATTGGTCCATAGAGATTCTAAGAAAGCAATATGTGATATAAAAAAGTTAACTTTTAATGATTTATACAATAGATTGGATATCAAAAAAGGTGAAATGTGTATATATAAGTTAGTTAAGCAAAAAGATAGGAAAAGTAAAGACTTAGTTCAAGTGATGTGTATTAAGAATGAAAATCATAAAATAATTTTCTTAAAGAAAGATATTGAAAATAGGTGGGTGAGTTAATTTGATATACTTTTCAATAAAGGATTTGATAATCTGATAGATTTTAGCAACCTTAGTATCCTAAAAAAATAAAGAATTTTATTTTTAACATCCTATTAGTAAATTTAAAGTTAGAGAAGCTTAAAGAAAATAAAGTGTGGAAAATATATGGCTTGATGATATTTTAATAGAAGTGTGAAAAGACTTAAGAGATCAAAGAATTTCTTGGCTTACAAATATTTTTAATGTTATTTTAAAGACTAAAAAGATGTTAGATGAGTGGAGAAAGTGTTTGTTGGTTCCTTTATTTAAGAATAAAGATGATGCACAAGAGTGTGAAAATTATAGAGGAATTAAATTAATGTGTCATACATTAAGATTATGGGAGTAATTGAGCATAGGTCATGATGTGATACAAAAATTTCTCAAAATTAGTTTGGTTTCATGCCAAGTAGATCTACTATGGATGCTATACATTTGTTGAGCAAGGTGTGATGGAGAAGTATAGAGAAAGTAAGGAGGATATACATATGATATTTGTTTATTTAAAGAAAGCTTATCATAAAGTTCCAAGAGAAGTCTTTTAAAGAGTTTTAGAAAAGAAAATGGTTAATGTGAGAATTTTATTTGGAACACTACACAAATCTTGGGGTACTTATTTTGATAATTAAATACATCATTAAGAAATAAATATATTATCTCGAAAGATAAGCATATGACCATATAATGGATTTGATTACTTAATAAGAACTTTTAAAGCTAATGGGTCTTCAATATTCTAGAGATTTTTTTTTTGAATTACATGGAAAAGTAGAACGGGTTTATTTTATATCGGATCGTAGTTTCATACAAGGGCAAGACCTTATAGTTAAGTTACATCCTAGGAGGAAAGAAATTTCTCCTAAAAATACTCTTGATTAAAGAAATTAACTTTTATTTCTATTGATTTTAAAACTTATCTTAAAGAAAAGTTAACTTAGAAATTCAATGAGGAATGTTTCAAAAGGGAAGAGTTCTTTACTGAGGCCAATAAGGTTTAAGTAGGAAATACCTTTAAATATCAAGATGCCTAGTAAGCATTTCAACTATTCTATCATTAGGTTTTATATTTTTGAGATTAAATTTAATAAAATTTTGAATTAGAATTTTATTCAAAATCTAGGATTTAGATTCTAACAACACAAGACTGTAGAAACACTTAGTGGTTAAAGACCTATTCCAACAAGATGCTTTAGATCCTAAATCTAAAATACTTTTGATATAAGTTATAAGCTTGATTTAATGTAATTTATGGGAATTATTGGCTCTCTTTCTCATTTGAAAAAATAAACCTATCCTTGACTCTTCTAGATTTATTACCTACTTGGAATGGTTGCCAGCTAACACCACCATATAAGTGATTTTTAAAATCATGATTTCAATCATGTATATGCAAGATGGTCGGGGTGTTGTATTTAAGAGGAAGCTAAGAACCTAAACTGACTCCATAACCTAAGATGATGTTTGACATTATATGCAATTAACTAATGCAACAAATTTCAACTTTTATATATTTTGACTCATAAATCAGTTTTGTGTTGAAGTTGAGATTAAATTTTAAAAGAATGAATAATAGAATAATTTTTCTTTGGGCAGAACTCATTTCTTCCTAAAATGAAGATACATTATAGAGGTCAAACTAAGAATCTAAGTATCTTCATTAATCTTTTATTAAAAATTTATTTGATTTATTTGATTTTGATTTAATTTAATTAATATTAATTCCTTCTTTGAGTTTGAAGCTTATGTTGTTTAGTTAGTTTTAAATGCTATTGAAATTTAAATATTTTATTCTTTTTTATTTAAACTTTATTTGATTTGATTAATGAATCTTGGTTCAACCAAATTATATTTTTTAATTAAATTTTAAAATAGTCTCCTAAATTTCAATTAAAAATTTGATCATTTGATTGATTACTTTTTTTGATTTGATCTTTTAATTTGGTTTTAAGTAACCTAGTTTGATTAGATTTCATATTGTTTGTTTAAAATAAATATTTTCGAATGTGATTTCATAATTTTGGTCTACATTTAATTTTCTATTTGTTTGATTTTATTAAGGTTCAAGATATAAATGATTATTTAATTTCACATATTTTAATTGATTCATTTAATTTTGATTTGATTAGTCTCATCCACTTATTTCATTTAATTAATGTTAATACTTATTAACTTAAATGATCTAGCTTAGTTGGTTTAAGTTAATTTTAATTTAAGCTTATTTTAAAAGTATTGATTTCAATATTTAAGTAATTTATTTTATTTAGACTTCATGACTTAAGATATTTATTTATTTGGTTATGTTTAAGTTGGTTTAAGTGATATCTTATGTTTAAAGTTTATTAACTGAAATTTTTATAATGAAGTTTTTTTATTAATATTTAATTGTTAATCATATTATAAGAAATTTAAATGAATGAACTATTTAGGTGCCAAAACCTAATCTAGGTCATTCTTATTCTTAGGTTATTTAAATTAAAAAAATTGATTTAATTATTTATGTTAATTCATTATTAATGTCTTTTATTTGATGTTAAGTAAGTTTAAAATGATTCTAATGTTGATGAATTCTCTAAAATTTAGAGATTGATAAGCTTCAATTTTCAATCAATGTTCATTTTACATTAAATTTATTAATTTAGTAATTTAAGGTTTAATTATCTTCTTATTTTTAATTAATTTCATAAATCTAAATGATGGATTAATTAGATTTTTCAAATTGAGAGGACAAGAAAATTTTTCTAAACTCTTATGATGTTGTTTAAGATGATTCAAGTTGATTCCATTAATAGTATTAATTTTTATAATTTTGATTTATTATTTGATTTAAATTAACCTAGAATTTGAAAATTCTATAAATTCTTATCCAAAAGTCATTTGGCTTTGGAATTTTTATAAAAGTAGGTTCCTTATTAATTTCACTTCCTAAAATTTTATTGTAATCACATTTGTATTTTATGACTACTTAAGGTTATGATGTTTTCAATAAAACAAAATTAAGCCTAAATTATTAGAAATTAAATAAGGGTTTTAATTTTTCTTAATTACTCTCTAAATAATGAATTGAGAGAGAGTTTATTTAAAAATTTTAGATTCTTATTTGACTTATTATGAATTTTCAAAGTTCAAGTTAATTAATTGATTTATTTAATTCAATTAATTCCTAATTAAGGTCATTTTGAGGATTAATAGGTTTCAATGAGCTTTAATATTTTGTTCTAGATTCATTTTATTTATTATGATGTTTTAAGTTAATTCCATACTTTTCTCAATTTTTTTGAATTATTATTATTTTATTTTATTAAATATTTTGAGATTAAAAATTATGTATCTTTTGATTCAATTATCAATAAATCCCCAAATTTTTTATCTAAGGTATGTTTTAGCTTCAATTTTAACTCCACACCACCCCCTCCACAACCAATTAAGTTAATTAGATTAATATTTTAGGCTTAATTAGGGTTTAATTAATTTTAATTAACCTAAATTAAATAAAATTACCTAATGAAAATTAAGAATTTTAGGTTTAATAGATTTTCACAGAGATGAATCCATGTAGCCCTTGTTTTATATTTTTGGTTGAATATTTTATTTTCTAGGAAATTTTGAAGTTTTAGTAATTTTTATATTTTTTAAATCTAGAAAATTAGAGTATTCCTTTTAAAATAGTCAGTGTGGCGCTGATGCAACACTACTTTACGCACGATGATGAATGAGTGGGACATGCAGGATCCACATGGATCCTGAACTAAGTTGGCGGTGAGAATGTAGTTTTTTTGGACCATCCAATCAAAAATGGGATGGCTTCGGATTGAGTTGTGCTTTCCTTAAAGGATTTAATAAGTTGATCCAACTAAATTGTAGCCATTCATTCCAAATAGAAGGAACAGATGACTACGATTTTGGCTCTTCATCCACAGTAGTGATTGAGCATTGTCCACTTTTTGTAGCTAATCACTCATGTTCCTTATAATGAAATTATGATTTTTTTATTATAAAATGATCACAACAAGATTTCAGAGGGATATATATGGTTTGACCATCCTAAAACTAGTTTTATTTCACAAACAACCAACGCAAAATTAGAGGGAGGTTAGTTTCAGCCATACATCCCTGACATGGGTCCTAGTGATGGTTTGAGTTTTGAAAATGTTCAAGAAAGATGGACGATGCTTTTCGAAGAAGAATCGTGCTTTTCTTCCCTCTAAATCAATGTGGAGATGAACAACCATCACTGCTCATTAGAGTTTGGTGTTGGAAATGATCGAGGGAGATTGGGAGGAGGGGGGAAGGTGTGCTTTGTTCGATTTCACCTGGGACGGTATTGGAATCGAAGGAAGGATAGAATTTGATCAATCCTTGGGTTTTTAAGCTTGGATGAGAGTTTCCCTATTGACATTCATTGGAGGTCACCCTCCATAGGAATTTACACTCTAATGATGATGCTAAAGGTAGTGAGAAGGTCAAAGCACGTGTTTGAATTCTTAAGGTAGTTGAGATTGCAAACATAGATGGGATTTTGGAAGGATTGGGATGAGATTGGCTCGATTTGGCCTCTTTCCCTCCATGGAAAATTTCTTTTGCTTTTTGGACTAATTGAGACCTCTTTAGGCCTTTAGTTTTGTTGGCAACTACCTTGTGCTTATCCTAGGATGAGTCTAAATGAGTCAACATGAAATCGATTTTAGTTTGAGCTCAAATGCCTAAGTTTGATCCATTTGGATTTAATTTGACTTAGATTGTGTTAGGTGTGATCAATTAGCATTAAAGGCTCATTACTCACCTTTTTGTATTAGTGATTGGCTGCCCAAGTTTGGCCTTATGTGCACCATGGATTAGACTTGAGTTCATTTGAGCTAGACTTGGGTTAAAGTGTTTGAATTTAGTCCATTTGGTCATTTATTATTTTTTGATTGACTTCGATTAATTTGTTTGATCAATGGATCTAAACCTAGATTCAATTATTTTGGTTTATCCATTATGATGTTCAAATTAATTTATTTTATTAAATTTAGAATTAATTTTAATTTTAAACCAAATGAATCCATTTAGATTTAGTTAAGTCAAATAAATAATTTAACTCAATTAAAGTTTAATTAAACTCCAATCATATTTGATTACTGGTTAAAATAGTTTTGAGCAATTAATTTCAATTTGTTTAAAGTTGATTTTGACTTTGACCCTAATTGACCTAAATTGGGCTTAATGGGCCAAGATGAATTCAATTGGCTCAAATGAATAAATTGATCAAACTAAACTCAATGGTTGGTTGAATTATGCTTAATTATAATTTTAAAATAACTTTGGATATTTTATTTAAATTTATTTCAATTTAATTTGGAATTAAATTCAATAAGGTTCATTTAATTTTATTTGGATTAAATGATCTAATCAACCTATTTAAGACTTTATTGGTTTTATATTTCTTTAGATTAATGTTTCCACATGTTCATTTGATAATTATAAGTCCTTAGAATGATTTAATTTCATCAATTTTTTGCTGAATTAGTCTTTGCCTTGGTGGGGTCCACATAGATTAATTTTAAGTCAAATGACCTGATTGATCATTTTGAACCTCATCGATTTATTTTTAGGTTGATTTATGTTCATGCATTACATTTATGCTTTTTGTTTGATTTTATTTCAACTTATTTTGATTTTTTTAAGTTTTAGGTAATTTTGATCTTAAGTAGGTTAATTGAATTGGTCACCCTAATTACCTTGGTTCAAGCTTAATATTTTAGATTTTAATTAAAAGATTATTTGATTTAAGTATTTATTTAAATTTGAGTTTGGTTTGAGTTCATATAATCCTATTGGTTTAGGTCCAATCCTAAAAGGATTCACTATGCAACCAAGTGTAGTGTCCTAAGTGCATAATCAGGAGGCTCCTAATTTAAGATTATGTATCCTAATTACTAGGGTTGGCGATGATGTTAACCTTATCCAAAAATGAAGTCAATAAATGGACTCCCAATATGTGTTGTTGATTGACTAGAGTATACTGTACATATTAACGTTGACTGAACTAATCAACAAAACTATTAGCATAAGCTTGAAGAGTTTAAATTCAGTTTTGAAATATGGAATTTAGATTCAATTTTGGTTTGATTTCAAATCATATTTTGAATGTGATTATGAACGATAAGCATGAACATGCCTTACATTATGTTGATTTAGAATGATTTATTCTTAGAGGACTTAGATTTACTAGTCTTTAAGAAGAATATGAATATTATTAAGAAAAGACCTAATAAAGAATGTAATCCTAATATGGTTATGATAGTAAAAAAAGATGCCTTCAAGATGCCTTCAAGGGACTTATTCTTATCTTGAACACAATTGGTTTTCAATAGCTAATATAGAAAGAAAGTACTATGATTTATATCTTTCTAAGTAGGATTAACTAAGAGGTAGTCTAAACGACTAGCCAATTCTAAAAAAGTAAGATCTATAAGTAGCCCCTAAGGTTTCTTTTCATAGAAAGGATACCACTATGGACCCTGTGAAGTTTAGAAGAAAACCAAATCAAAATTAGGAAAGAAAGGTGAAGAATGAAGATCCCCATAATATTTATTTCATTGTAATTATAATATTCTTTTATAATCTGGGTTGTGTAAGGGTAGAGCTCGGGTACCTAATTTTTTTCTTTTTCGGGGTGTACGGTGATACTCGGCCGCACTAGCCTTTTATTATTTTATGGAAATCTATGAATGTTTGATTTCTATGTTTAGCTTGTGCAATATAAATAATATGTTTTTCATAGGTTTCTTAAGTTTGATGATTGAATGTGTGGCCTGGATGCAGTAGGCTCTTTAGGATAAAATTAATTTTTCTACTCTCACTAACAACTCATAATTAAATTTTAAATATAACTCATAACCTCAACTTAAAGCTTAGGTTATAATCAAGATAATTAAAAGATTTAGCAACTTTAGCTGAATGTTAAATGTTATAACATTATGCATAACATATTGTTTCACTCTTGAATAGGGAGAGTCTCCATTCTTACACAATAAGGGAATGTATGCCTTTTGAGAGCATCCCTTGTAGTGGAGAACACCTCCTCTCATTTATTTAGCACATAATCTAATTTCATCATGAATTTTAGCATAATTGTCCTAAGCCTTTGTCCAAATGAATATGTCATAATGATATAAAAAATTGTAAGTTTTGCATTAGCCTAAGTCATGACTTCATGCCAATCATGATCTAGTCTCTTAGGGAATAAGTCTAGGACTCTAATTTATTTCTTAATTAAATAATAGCTTAGCTATCTTGCACTTATATAAGATTGGCCTACTTGATTTTAAAGTGTAGGAGGTATTAGCTGGCGGCCACTCAGGTAGTTATAACTCCATAAGAGTTGGGATTGGTTTGTCCTCTCTTGTGGAGGTAAACCACCATGTCCCATTTTTTCAAATAGACTTAGGTCATCTTTTAGCTTGTGCTATAGCATCATAGATCTAGGATGAGGCTATTTGTTACATTCAGACTATGAGTATAAGTCCTCACCTCTTAGGTATTTCTATAATCTTATGTTGATGGACTATAAGCCCTAGTATTCTAATAAAATTTTAACTCAATTAAGAATAAACTCTCTCTTCAAAATGTATAAAGCCTCACTATAAGATAGACTGGAGTGCTCATTAAGCTTCTAGTATCATGAGTGCTCCTACTTAACTTCCTTTAGAAACTAAAAATAATCTTCCAAATTGAACTTTCCCACTTAATTTCCAAAAATATTAAATCTTTTGATAGTTTAACCTTGAAATCTTTGGAGATATTTATTGACTACTTTAATCAAAAGTTTTCTAGGAACTTTCTATTTCCTAGGTTGTAATTAACTATAGAAGCTTGCTTCCATAGGATACTAAAGAACCTGTCATAAAATAAACCTTGCTTTACTTTTTCATATAGAGTTGGGGAAATATCTCTGGAATATACACATACCTATCTTCTTAGGAGTCCTTATTAGTGATTAGGTATATTGTAAGGTGATGTTTACATCTTTCAAGATGATATATCATACCTCAATATTGTACCCATCACTTCAATAAGTATCTCCTAAGATCTGCGTGGTGTCCCAACGACTCCAAATTAAAACACCACATAGTCTATTGAAATGGGGCCTTTAATGGATTGAATCCAATTCTAAAAGATTTAAAGAACATTATACAAAATTTATAAATAAAATTTAAATTTGAAAGGGATCGGTGTCTGGACCCAAATAAATTACAAAATAGGGATAAACATAACTTCATTGGTCATCATCTTTAAAATTAATGTTCAATTCATACAAAATATTTCTTTAAGTAACATCCATTAATAGGCGGTATTAAATGTTCACCATTACAAGTTATAAGTTGATAAGAACCTCCTTCATAAACTTTTTCCACAACGAATGATCCTTTCCATGTTGGCTCAAATTTGCTGCCTATCCTGCGATGAGCTAAAATTGGCCTTCTAAGAACCAAGACCAAGTCTCTTACTTAAAAAGTTATAGGATGGACCAATTTATCATGAGCTTGAACCATACATTATTGGTAAAGTTCTAGGTCTTGTTAAGCTCTTAGACATTTTTCTTCAAGACTTTCAAGTTCTTTGAGTTGAAGTTTACAATTTTAATTTGTTTGATGTTGATATTAGCTTTCATCCTCAAAAAGATAGTTGTACTTCCAATGAAAGAATAGTTTTAGTTTCATAAACCAAAGCTTATGGTGTAGATTAAATTGGTGTCTTATATGTAATCTAATTGGACCATAAGGCTTCAACCAACTTTTCATACCATTGATGTTTATTTTTATCAAAAATATTTTTTAAGATTCATACAAAAGTTTTAGTAAAAGGTTTGGCCAATCCATCTGCCCTAGGGTAATAGATGGTCGAATATCTCTAGTCGATGTTATGTCTAGCCACAAAGTTATTTATTTTAATGGCTTAAATGATGGACCATTATCAAATATGATTCAGTGAGAAACATCAAAATAATATATGATGTTTTATGAAAGAATGCAAATACATGGTATGCTTTAACATCTTTAGTGGAATCTCTTCAGCCCATTTAGAAAAGTAATCAATTACATCCAATATAAAATGACAGCCATTTGATGAAAGAGGGTCAATAAACCCTATGATGTCAGTACCCCAACTCTCAAAGGGCTAAGAGGTAATCATTGGTGCAACACACTATGTGACTGATGTAATACTACACCATGTATTTGGCAATGATGGCAACGACATGCAATTTTCATGCAGTCATTTAAAATTGAATGCTAATAATATCCATGTCATTAATTTTCAATTTCATTTTAAGTCCATATTGGTGAGTGCCACATAATCCAAAATGTACCTCAGTCACAATCATATGAGCTTCTTGTTTATCCAAACAATAGAGACATTTGATCAAATGACCTATGATACAATACATTATTGATTAATGCATAAGATAATGACACTTTTTTTAATTTAATTTTCTAATGACTTGTCTTGTGAGAGCCTCCCCTCAATTAAATAGTTAATGAATGACTACCTTTATTCACATTTTTCTCGACCTTCAATAAGGGTGGCGATCCTTTGCATTTTTTATTTTCTAATCATTTAATCCAAACTTATAGGGGATAAAATTTGATGATTCTGAACTTCTATAGATATAGACTCTTTTTCTGGAGATACAATTTTTTTAGCGATCTTAGCTAAAGCATTTGCTATAGAGTTATCTTTGTGTGATATTCTATACAGAGTCATGAAAGAAATCTTTTCAAGCAATTTCATTTTATATTGATAAAAATTAAGAAGGTTTAGATGTAAAACCTTATAGATTCAATTTACTTGATTAATAACCAATTAGGAATCTCCAAAGACTTTAATATTTTTAATATCCATAAGAATTGGTAATTCTAACCTAGTTATAAGAGCCTCATATTCAACTTCATTATTTGTATAAGGTTCATACAAATAATAGGAATATCACATCATTCCTTTGTTTGGATTTATAAAAATTAAGCCAATCCCTGCGTTCCTTAGGATAGAATAATTCAACTCTTTATTCTTTTTTGAAGATGTTGCACCATTAAAATATAGCTCCTAGGTGGCATTAGTTTTATCCTTTAAATTCATGATCTATTCATCTAAAGATCATCATTTAATGGGGAACCTTTAGGGAGAGGATGTCCTGCTAAAAATTCAGCTATAAATTGTCCCTTTGTAGCATGAAGGGGAATACATGTAATCTCAAATTGCAATAAAATCATAGACCAGTGTACTAGACGTCCAGATAACATTGGACAAGTCATAAGATATTGTAAAGGATTTTTTCTTGAAATTAGATTTACTTTATCTGTAAGCATGTAATGCCTTAATTTTTGAGTGGTAAAAACCAAAGCTAAATAATGCTTTTCAAATGGTGGATAATTCATCTCTACTAGGATAAGTCCATGGCTTAGATAGTAGAGAGCATTTTCTTTGTCTTCTTTGCTAACTTGAGATAATAAAGCTCCAAGGGATTTATTTAAAGCTATAATATACAAAATTAATGGCTTCCATTGGATCAAGGTAGACAAAATAGGAGGATTCATCAAATATTTCTTTAAACTTTCAAATGCACTATGATATTTTTATCCCAAATAAATTTAGAATCCTTTTTGATCAATGCTACAAATAGTTGGAACCTTCTAGATATATTTGATATAAATCTTCTTAAATATGCAAATCTACCCTAGAATGATCTTAATTGTGTAAGACTTCTAGGTGGCTACATTTCTATGATAGCTTTAATTATTTTGGGATCGATTTTTATTCTACAGTGCCTTAAATCTATCCTGAAGGTGCAAATAGTTGGCACCTTCTAGATATATTTGATATAAATCTTCTTAAATATGCAAGTCTTCTCTAGAAGATCTTAATTGTGTAAGACTTCTAGGTGGCTACATTTCCATGATAGCATTAATTTTTTTGGGATCGATTTTTTTTTTTACAGTGCCTCACTATAAACCTAAAAAATTCCTTGAAGTTATTCTATGGTGTTTATTTTTGGATGCATCATGGACACTACAATAGACCTAATCACCTAATAAAGATATGATGTACTATCTCAAAAGATAGAAATATCACCCTACAATAGACCTAATCACCTAATAAAGACTCCTAAGGTATGATGGGTCTTCGAATATACTAAAGATTTTTTCCTTACCTTATATAGAAAAGTATAGTGGGGTTTATTTTAAGCCTTTAACTTCCCTATGGAGGCAAACCTCCATAGTTAATTACATCCTAAGGGATATGAATTCCTTAAGAATACTCTCAATTAAAGTAGATAATTATTATCTCCAAAGATTTCAAGGCAAGATTATTAAAGGATTAATTATGTTTGAAAAATCAAGTGGGGTAGATAAAGTGGAAAGACTTATTTTGGAAGCCAAAGAAAGATTAGAAGGCAATGCTCATGTACTAGGAAACCTAGTGAACATTTAGTTTATCCTATGGTGAGGCTTTACATATTTGAAAGTGAAGGGAATTGTTTATTTGAGTTATATTTTCTTAGATTGGAAAGGGTTATAGTCCATCAATGAGATTATGGAAATACCTAAGAAGTAAGGATTTATGCTTATAGCTAAAAGGAAATAAGCAACCTTAGATCTTTAATCTAGAGAGCTTTAATAGAAGTTAAAGCACAACTAATCTAAGTGAAAGGGGACATAATGGTTTACTTCCATTAGAGAGAGTAAATCGTCGACTCTTCTGGACTTACAACCGCTTGGAGTGGCCAGTTAACACCTCCTATGATTCAAAATCATTTATGCTAGTATTATGAATTGAAAGATAGCTAAGCTTGTTTTTAAATTAGAAAGAAACTAAAGTCCTAAACTCACTCCTTAAGAGACTAGAGCATGAGTGGTATAAACATATGACTTAGTCTAAAAGTGCAAATCTTTACAAATTTTATTTCATTTTGACACATTCATTTTGGACAAAGGCTTTAGGAATTCTTATGCTAAATGCATGATGAAATGAAGTTATAGGCTAAGTCAGTGAGAAGAGGGTGTTCTCCACCACAAGGGATGCCCTAACAGGTCAAGCATTCTCTATCGTGCAAGGATGGAGATCCCCCATATTCAAGGAAGAAGGAATATGCATGCATGATATGAGCATACAACCATACAACTATGGGGTTGCTAATTCTATTAATTATCTTATTTAGAGCTTAAGCTCTATAATGATGTTATGAATTATTTTAAAACTTGGTTATGAGTTGTTAGTTGGGTAGAAAAAATTAATTTTATCCTAAGAGCCTATCACATCCAGGAGACACATTAAAACATCAATCATAAAGAAACTATGAAAATCATGCAATCCTAATGTGTAATTTAAACATAACATCAAATAATTTTATAAACTAATGCAAAAGAATAAAAGGCCTGTGCGGCCGGGTACCACCATACGCCCTAAAAAAGAGAAAATTGGGTAGTCGAGCTCTACCCTTGTACTTCCAAGAATAAAAGAATAATTATAGTTAGAAATAAATTTAGATGCTATAGGGGTGTTTTTTTTTCTTTACTTCTTCATATCCCCCATGTCTTCTTTCTCCTCATCTAGTTCTTGATTTGCTCCAATGGCATCGCAGGGCACCCTAGGGCTAAGCCTTCTAACCACTGCTCATCCTAATCCCTCATAGCACTAATCCTAATTCTTATTGCAAAAATTATATTTTATATAGAAAAGTAAATCTAACTACACATGCAAAATAGAGGTTAGCTAATCAAACATACAATCTCAAGCAATTATCTTTATAATTTTGGACTTAGCACCCTGCACATGGGTAACCAAGCCTATCTGTCCTAACTTAGATTATGCTTAGGGGTTTAAGCAACTTGTAAGCAAATCATTCATATTTATTTTTAAGCACCCCTTAAACATAATCCCTATAGAAAACATGATTAAGCTAGGAGCAACCTAACATCTAGTCTATGGAGCATCACCCTAACATTTAGTCTAAAATATTACATCACAAAACAAAACATACATCACACATCACCATCTTATCTTATAATTGGAAGTGGTTTCTTAGATCTAATGTGTGTACTAAAGCTTTGTGTAGTATGTCTTAACTAAGCATTAGAGTTTTGATTTTTCTAAGCTTAGAAATTGTTTAAGTTAGCCATGATGGTTGGTTTCATTTCAAGTGGTTTAGTTGATTTGCAAGTTTTAATTTATATCTTTGCTTGGTTTCATTGGATCTACACTTAACATCTAAGTGTTATAAAGAGAGGAAAGAGGATTTCCCTCCTTCATCCCACCTAAGTCACTTTCTAAAGCATATTTTGATGACTTAGTTCTCTTTAGTGAATGGTTTATTAAGTATTTTCTTATTAATCCTAAGTTTGGGTTAACTTTAAATAATCCTATTCAATGTGAAAGGCATCTTAGGATTAATATAATTGAATTACTATCACATGACATATATCAAATCATTTCTTTCCACACATGTAACATGCATATGACTTTAACACTTGGCATATCTATGCATACAATGTATTTTTGGCACACTTAAATGATGAAGGATGCATACATTTGGAATTTATATTTTAGTTAATTGAATTATTTATACATGCTGATTAAAGCTCTATCCAAATTCTAATACCAAAATACATAGGAATGAAATCAAATAAGTGCGTGTCTTTGTTAACCATGTAAATGAGAAAGTCAAATGACCTCCTTGGGGCTACTTAAAGCCTCGTATTCCCGGGATGTTTAGACTCTATACTTATTAACATCAAACTTATGTAAATCTATATATGAATCACAAGGAAGAGAGCAACTAGCTTACATGTAATATATGACAATGATTTAGATGTTTATGGATGTATGTATTTTTAATAACAAAATGGGATTTTTATCTTTTAATTAAGCACACATGCACATGTATAAAAGATGTAAGAAAGTATGTGCCATTTTAACCAGGGAAGTGAGATAATGAAATGACCTCCTTGGAGCTACTTAAAGCCTCATATTCCTAGGATGTCCAAACTAAACACTTGCTACCTTAAAAACATATAAATGTGTACACAATCATAAAGATGAAAACCATGTAAATATTGTATTTTCTTTAGTTAAATTATCCATGCATATGAATTAAAGCTCCATCTAAATTCTAATACTAAAATATATAAGAATGAAATCAAATAAGTATATGTCATTGTTAACCAGGGAAGTGAGATAATCAAATGACCTCCTTAGGACTACTTAAAGCCTCATATTCCCGAAATGTCTAGACTATATACTTATTAACATTCAAACTTATGTAAATCTATATACAAATCCAAGAAATAGAGCTTTATATTCATATGACTAAGCTATAAGCACATGCAAATCCTATATATATATTCATAACTATCATCACTCCGCATATTATTATCAATTTATAAACTTTATAAAATAGGTTTAAATTTATTACTGATAATAGGCACAGATATAATTAAGTTAAGTCAACACATGTAAGCTTACATAAATAACTTTCATTTAATTTACTTAAATTTGAAAGAATGAATGCATGGAATCATATGGCATATAACATTTAGAAGTGATTGGAAAGTAATAACTAAATATAAACACATGGTTCATTCAACTAAATTAATTCCTAAAAATAATCACATCGAATAAAATTATTTAAAGAAAAAGAAAGCTTCTTATTAATTTGATTTTTGGATTTAGATTTGATTAAAAGAGGAGGGAGATTACTTGTTGTTTTAACCCCATTCCCATGTTAGTAATCTTGTTCAAGGAAAGATAATTAAGTAGATTTTTATAAATTGATTAAGTTAAACCATTAAGCAAATCATTTAATTACCCTTTCTTATGCTTCTTTAATTTGATTAGTCATTTAATCATGAGCCATAAATGATATGAACATGTGAGGTAATAACATTGTAATGCTCCTAAAGGACCTAATACAATTGGCTCATAATTAAAGATTAATTAAGTTAAAAAATCTAATTAAGTACTTTCATGACTTTCCCACACTTATGGGTTAATCATAATTTCTTTAAAGGGTCTTTATGTTATTAAACACATAAAGAGGTTAAATTTCATTTTTAGTTATCTGATGTAATTTGTGTTTCAATTTGATTTAATTTAGCCACTTAACTAATTAATTAAGCCCTTAGTTAATCCCCATCTTAATTATTTCTCTTAAAATGAAATGGATTTAGGAAAGAAATTAAGAAATATGTCTTAATCCCACTCCCTCATCCATTCAATGTTAAATAGTGATCAATAAGCCCTAATTAACTAATTTTGATTATTTTGAATGTTAATTAATCATTAAATTTATTAAAGAAGGTAATTAGGGTTTGAAATATCAATTTCTTTAATTATCTAGGCATTAAATTCCAATAATATCATGTGAAGCAGAGGTAATCCCATTGAATGAACATACAAAGTTTGAAATCAATTGCCCAAGTAATTAAGCTAATTAAGTGGACATTAAATCCTAATTAAGCCTTAATTACTATTCAAAATCAAATGAAAATATTTTTAATTAAATCTCCTCTATTTTACCTTTGAAATGAGTATTTATTTGTATTTTTTATATTTTCTACAATTAGTTATGATTTTTCAAAGTTTTAGCCATTAAAATGAAATTAACCCTTAATTAAGCTTAATCCCATCGACGCGATGCGGATCACTGACATGGCTCACTTTCTATGTGACACTGCAGAATTGGTTATTTAAAATTATCCATGTGAGCGTCGATGTGGCGACAACGGACACACTTCCATACTCACCGTCTGACCTAAGATCGGATGATGAGGATTAATCCCATGGTTCCTAAGGATTAAATCAAGATTAATCTAATCGGTAGATCACGTCTATCCATTCCAATCAGGTGGAATGGATAGCGTATGATATATCATCTCCTGCGATGAAGATGGCCGTCCGCTTCTCCTAATTCAAATTGCTGAGCTCCATTGGCTGGGTGATCCCACACCTTCACAAGGTGAATCCTAGGGAATCTAATGGTTGGATTCATACAACATCAACATTCTCTTCAAAAGTAAAAATTTAATAAATCTTGGTTTAATGGAATAGTTCTTTATCGAGCTCAAGACCGGCGATGAACCGACTGTGGTAGCTTCGCCTTGATGAGGTGAACCCCTATTGAGAAGATGGTGCAATGCCTCCCACCTGCTCTTGGACGCCATCAAATACTCATTGAAGTTTTCCAGAGGTGTACTTGCTCAAATCACTGGGAGAGTTTGTTTTGACTTACCGAAGTTCAATGAACATGTGTGTTAATCTCACTTCTGGAGTGAGCTCTCAGCTTTCTGATCTATGATCTAGGACTCTTATAGATACTAAGAGCTCCTCAGTCTTAAGACACTTTAGTGATTAGGTGAACACTTAACCTAAGCCTAGAGACTTAGAATAGTTAGCGATAGGAATAGGTTATGCCTTAGGGATTTAGAAGACTTGCCTACCCTATAGCCTTAAACCCAATCTTGCTTCCTTCTTCAAACCAAACTTCCAAATCAAATCATAAATCAATTCTAATTGAATGATTAAAACCCATGATTAAATTCAAATTCCAAAAACCCTTCCTAAGCCCTTTGATTTTATCTTATGGACTTAGCCTTAACCAAATTCAAATCAATCCCAATTCAATTGATTTTCTCAAAAATCAAATTCAATCTCAAATTAAATCCCAACTCAAATTCTAAATCAAACTCCAAATCAAATGATTGAAACTCATGATCAAACTCAAATTCTAAAATCCCTTCCTAAGCCATATGAACCACCTTCATATGCTTAGCCAAAACTCCTTTAAACCAAATCAAACTTGGTTGATTTCTTTATAAATAAATCATTTCTTCATTTATATTCACAAATATAAATAAAATCCAAATTCAAACCATTCAAACCAAATCAAATTAAATCAAACCAAAACAAGACCTTTCTTAAGCCACATGGGCTTACCTCCTTAAGCCTAATCAAATTTCAACCCAAATCAACCCAAACTCAATTGATGTCTTTATAAATCAATTATTCTTCATTTATATTCATAAATATAAATGAAACCTACCTTCCAATGACCAAACATAAATCAAACTAAATCAATTCCCTACTTAACCTGCTTTGACCTACATCCTTAAATTTGGTCAAATTTACTTCCAAATCACTCCAAACCCAAGTGATTTTCTCATGAATCATTTATATCTTCATTTATATTCACAAATATAAATGAAATATAAATCCAAATAGCCAAAACCAAACCCAAATCAAATCAAATTCTCAATTTTAACCCTTTTAGCCAATTTATTGAACTTGGCTAAATGATATCCAAACCAATTCAAAACCCATGGATTTTTTCATGATTCAATCATTCCTTCAATCATTGTTCCAAATATAAACACAAACTACAATTATCAAACCTAATCCAAGTCAACTCAAGTCAAGCCCATGTTGACCCCTTTTGACTTGAAATTATCATATGAACCAAAATCTATTTGTCTCCAAACCAACTGCAATTGGATTTATATTTCAATCCTAGGCTCATATGTGAGTTCAACTAAACTTGAATCAAGCCAAAACCAAATCAATCAACCAACTTAGGTCCACTTAACCCTAAGTGACCTAAAGACCCTTTTTGAGCCAAGTTCTAATCAAACCCAAATTGGATTGAACCAAGCCCATCCAAACATCATATCATGATCAACAATCATCCTAGGGTGATCAACTACCTTGAATTAGGTCAAACCAAGTCAACATTTAGCCCAAATGAAACCTAAACTAGCCAAAACCTACCATATACCAAGTTGATTGAAACATTGATTCAAACCAATTCATAATTAATGATTGAACATGACCAAACCCTCAATTGAGCCAAACCAAGTTCAATTGGCCATTTAACCTAAGTTGACCCAAATTGGCCTAAAAAGTCAAAATGGGTCAAATCATGATTTGATCCAAATTGATGGCAACCAATGACTCAAGTTCATTCCAAATCATTTATTGAACTTAACAAAGCCATGATTGAGCCCAATTTGACCAATTGGTCAATTTGACAACCAAATCCTAAAGGTCAAATTGGCCAAAATCCAAATTAAACCAAATCAAATCAAACCAAAGCCTACAATCATTTTTAATTAACCAATTGAACATGAACCAACACCTAACTTAACCTAATTCAATCAAATTGGTCAACTTAGCCCATTTGGCCTATTTGAATCCAAATGAGTCAAAATCAAATCTAAGCCAAATTAATCAAAACCACTTTAACCAAAACTCTTCAAAACATCATTTTAACCTAACCAAGCCTTGGTTTGACCTAATTTGACCAATTAATCATCCCAACCTAACTTGAGCCCAAATGAACCCATTTGACCATATGAAGCCAAACCACCCCAAATCAACCCATGGGACCCTAGGACTTGGCCAAACCCAACCCAAACCAGTCCTAGGTCCTTTCCAAACCAACCCAAATCCAAGTGGGACCCAACCCAAGGGAATTGACCATTGGACAAGCTCATTTGCATTGGATTCTTTCCATAAGAGGCAAAATCCACTTTCTCCTCTCATGGCAGCCATCCAATTGCCAAATAAGGTATTCCTAGCCCAATCTATGCTAGTCTAGCACTTGCCATGGACCAAGGGAAACAAACCAAGCCACCTCACTCATGTACGAACCCCATGGGAAAAAGAAAGAACCAAGCCAACCCAATCTCCCCATATCTTACCTTGAGCTCCCTGTCATAATTTCCCCCACTCCTGGCAAGCTACGTGGAGCTGAAAACGACCCCTCTGATTCCTCGACAGTGATAAATTGGTAGAATTTTAGGGATGGATCCCATCCATCCATCACACTTGATTGAGGGGTATACTCCCTCAATTTGAGCAACAATTGACACAATCCGCATTGTGTGAGTTCCCTAAGAATTTTTGAAACTCCTCAGATCCTCCCCGAAGCCTCTACAAGCTCCCACAATCAAAATTCTCCATTCCCGTGCACAACCGCAATTGGGCATCCTTCCCTTGATTCAAACTCCTCCCCCACACAGCCAAACCTCAATTAAATTTACACACACCATCACCGCACCTCGTCAAGCAACATTAAATCATCCCCTGAGGTTCCAAGCCACCATAGGTCCAAGTTCAATCAAAGTCGAAGCTCCTATGTGCATGGATTGGTCTTCGAGTGGGTCACCTAAAATCAAGGCATGTGTGGCTCAATAGGTTTCATTTCTACCAAATAAAGCTATCTTGATCCCACCATCGGACATTAGCTCAGGTGAGGTAATTCCTCAAAATTGTCAGTTTAGAAAAAATTGGTTGGTCCTTTTTGAAAAAAATTCTTATGCCATGCATTTTTAACCATTGATGTGCTCATCTTCTCACCCTGATGGTGTGGGATCAATTTGATCCCAATCTGAGCTCGAGTGAGCTCGAATCAAATGGAGAAAGATGGACAGTATCCATCTTTTGCCATTCATGAAGGAGAAAGATCACAGGCCATCTATTCTACATGATCAGAATGGACGATCCTGATCTGATCACGCGTATATCCCTTAATCAATCCTTCAAAATTGTGAGTCTGATCGTGGCTGTCTGATCTGATCATGCGCGCCTCAATCCGAGTCTGCCTCCCAATTTGATAACTCAAATACCTTATCCCATCATACCATCTGAAAAGTGTGCACCACATTAGTAGCCACGTGGCACCGACTGGACTAAGGTTTAATTAGGGTTATTTTAATTAAATTTTAAGTCTGAATCTTCCTAAAATTATAACTAATCTTAGAAAATCCAAAAAATACAAATGAGGGCTCATTTTGAAGATATTTCAGTAGAATCCATGAAAATTATTATTAATTAAGTTTAAATAGTAATTTATACTTAATTAATATTTAATTATCCTAATTACTCTCTGATTAATTGTTCAATTAATTTCAAATTTTCCAGAGATGTTTAGGGAGATGAAATTTGTCTCCTTTATTTCTTGGAATATATTGGATAGTTAATTAAGGAAATTAATGGATTAAGCCTTAATTACTCTCCAACCTTAATTAGTGATAATTAAGCAAATGAACATGCTTTAATTAATTGATTAAGCTTATTGTCCTCTGTTAATAGTGGGGAGCTTTAAGGAAGTGGTTTGGGTTCACTCATATAACCATTTAATTAAACCTCCTTATTTATTTCAAATTAATTAAAGCTTAATTAATTGATTAACCACTTAATTAATCAATTAAAATAGAAAGGATGTATAATTATTTTAGAGCCTCATTAGATGTTTAAAATGACTTAGGGATTGGGATTGAGGCCTCTTCCTTGATCTCTTTCCCTAAGTTAATTTCATTGTCCTAATTAAAAGATATAATCAAAAGATTTAATTAACCAATTGAAGGTTTAATTAAATTAATTTAAAATCCATTCATTCACAACCTAACTTTGTTTAATAAATTTTGCGTAGCTCTTTGGGTGTTCAATAACCTAAAGAGAGAGCTAATGAAATTATAATTAGCTCATGTGTGAGGAAATCATAAAAGTAATTAAGTGAGTCCCTTAAGCTTAATCAACTATTAATTATGAGCCAATTGCATTAGGTCCCTTTCATTTCTTAGGAGCATTGCTAATTTACTTTTCATGTGGTTGCATCCCATGTTGGCTCATCATTAATTAGTTAATTAGCTTAAGGTGATGTAGGTAAAGGTTAATTAATTGATTTAATTCATACCTCAACCTAATTAAGACATAAAATTAACTTAATTTCTTTTCATTGAATCACATTAACTCACATATAGGGAATGAGATTAGGATTAGAAAACCTCCTTCATATTTCTTAAATCAAATAAAATATAAGATCAAAAATGGCTTTAAGAAGCTTTGGTTTATTTTAAATGAGTTTGTTTAATATGATTGTCCTTAGGATTTAGTTGGATTGAATGAAATTACATGCTTGTATTTATTTATTTCTTTCCAATCATGTTAAAATATTGTACATCACTTGTACTCATGCATTCATGTCTTTGAAATTAATCAAATGAAAATGATTTTCTTTATGTCAATTTGCATGTGTTGACTTAATTAGGATTACATGTGGCTATTATCACTATTAAATCTCAAATGTATTTTCAAAAGCTTATTAATGAATGATAATATATATTGTGACTTTAGTTATGTATACATAGGAAATGCATGTGAATATAAGCTTAGTGTATGAAGTAAAGTATCTTTCTTACATTCATGTGTTGATTTGCATAAGTTTGAATGTTAATGGGTATATTAGTCTGAACATTCTGAGGACACACGACTTTAAGTTGCCCCAAGAAGGTTATTACCTCACTCCCCTGGTGTAGAATAATGGTGACATACTCGTTTGATTTCATTCTTATGCATATTAACATTAGAATTTAGATAGAGCTTTCATTCATTTACATAAAAAATCAATTCAATTAAATGCTACTTTTGTATGGTTTTCTATTCTTATAGTTGCTTATTCATCCATTTGTATTTTAGAATAGCGGGTATATTAGTTTGGACATTCTGAGGATACACGACTTTAAGTAGCCACAAGGAGATTCCTACCTCACTCCCCAGGTGCAGAATAATGGCATCATACTTGCTTAAAATTTTATACATTTGAATGTGTATTTATCTAATGAATGAAAATCCCAATTTTCTATTAAAAAGACATTCATTCATACTTTGTTCAAATGGTTAAATTAGTTAATCATATGATTTAGGGCTCTTTTCTTATACTTGTGTATAAGAATTTAGACAGAGCTTTAAATTAATATGACAAAATGATTCAACCAAATGAAACATCAAATTCCAAGTATATTTGCTTACATTCATCATTTAAGTGTCCTAAGATATAAATTGCATGTATAGGTATGTTTAGGACTTAATCATATGCATGCCATATATATGATGGAAAGTAATGAACAAACATGTTATATGATAGTAATTCATTCCAATTAATCTTAAGATGTCTTTCTTATTGAATGAGTTTATTTAAAGTGAACCTAAACTTAGGATTAATTAAAACATATAGTAAGCCATTCACTCAAGAGAATTGATTAATTAATTTGCTTTAGATGTTACTTAAGGTAGGGATGAAAGAGAGTGATCCTCTCTTTCTTTCTCTTAATAACACTTAGTTTTTGTGTGTAGGCCAAGATAAAATAAAAGAAAACATTAAGTAAACATTTGCAAATCAACTAAATAACTTAAAGTGAAATCAACCCTTCATAATTAACTCTCTTCATACTTAGAGAATAATAACTCTAAATACTAGTTAGGACATACCACACAAGCCTTAATACATACACATTAGATTAAGTCACTACTTCTAGTATTATGTTAGGGTGGTTCATGGTTTGATGTATGTTTATTTTGTGATGTATTATTGTAGACTAGATGTTGTATATGCTTCATAGACTAGATGTTAGGCCATGATTAGTCTAATCATATTTTTTGTAGGAGATTGTGCTTAAGAGGTAAAAGAAAATATGAATGCTCTCTTTTGTAGGTTGCTTAACCCCTAAGCATGATCTACATTAGGACAGGTGGACTTGGTTACCCATGTGCAGGGTGCTAAGTCCAAATTATTCATATAACTGCTTGGGTTGTATGGTGTGTTTAGCTAACACTTTTTTTACAGGTATAGTTATATTTACTTTTCCATTCTTTTAATATATTGTGCATTAGGAATTTGGTTAAGTATTATGGGGTTAAGAATGAACATTAGCCAGAAGATTTAATCTTGGGGTGTCATGTGATGCCTAGAAGCTTACCAAATCAAATGAAGTAAATGAAATGAAGAGATGGAGGGAGCATGAAGACATGAAGACCCCCATAACACTTATCATTTATAATTTGTAATTATCCTTTCATATAATGGGTTATATAAAGGTAAAGCTCGGCTACCTATTTTTCTATTTGGGTTGTACGGTAGTGCCCGACCGCACCAGCCTATTATTCTTTCATGTTGAGTTTATAAATTGTCTAATGATTTGTTTATATTGTGCAATAGAAATGGTATGTATTTTCATAGTTTCTTTATGTATGATAGTTTAATATGTGGCCTGGATCCATTTAGGCTCTTAGGAAAAATAAAATTTTACCCTAATCATAATTTTCTAAAATAACTCATAACATTATTTAAAGCTTAGGTATTAAATCAAGATAATTAAAAGATTTAGCAACCCCTGCTAAATGTTGTATGCTTAACATCATGCATATCATATTATTTCACTCTTAATAAGAGAGGGTTTCCATCCTTGCATGATAGGGGAAGACTTGACCTCTAAGGGTCTCCCTTGTGGTGGAAAACTCCTCATTCTCTCTGGTTTAGCTAATAACCCTATTTCATCATGCATTTAGGCATATAAAATCCTATAGCCTGTGTCAAACAAAAGACCAAAATCAAATATAATTTGATAAAATTTGCATTATACTAAGTCATTGTTTCATACCACTCATGCTCTAGTCTCTCAGGGAGTGGTTTTAAGGACTTTAGTTTTTCTCTAAATAACAATAACTTAACCATCTTGCAAAGCATATGACTTGACTACATAGTTTTAAAATATAGGAGGCATTAGCTGGCTGCCACTACAGGCGGTTATAAGTCTAGTAGTTGGGTGGTTTACCCTCTATTATGGAGGTAAATAAAATACCCACCTTTGCTTAGATTTAGGTCGTGCTTTGGCCCTTGCTAAAGCTCCCTAGATTTAGGATCTTAGGTTGTTGTTTTCCCTCGGGTTATAAGTATAAATCCTTACTTCTTAGATATTTCCATAATCTTGTGTTATGAGATTATAAGTTATAGTTTTCTAATAAAATTTTATCTCAAATACATAACTCATCTCAATCTCCAATATATAAAGCCCAACCATAAGATAGTTTGGGATGCTCAATATATTTCCTAGTATCATGAGCATACCCTACTCATCTCCTTTTGGCTTTGATAATAAGTCTCTCATCTTGATTTATCCCACTTGATTTTCCAAACATAGCCAATTTATTGATAGTCTATCTTTGAATGCTTTGGAGATAATAATTCCTACTTTAATCGAGAATATTCCTAAAAAACTCACCTTCATTATGATGTAATTAACTATGGGGATTTTCTCCCATAGGGAACTTTAGAACCTGATTTAAATAAACCCTACTTTATTTATAAATGTAAAGTAAGAGAAAAATATATTGTATATTCGAAGACCCATCATGCCTTAGGAGTCCTTATTAGGTGATTAGGTCTATCATAGGGTAGTGATTTCTATCTTTGAGATAGTGCACTATTCCTTGATGTCATATCTGATCACCTAAATAAGTACACACTTAGATCTGCATGATGTCCTCCCCCATATACACATACATTGCATTGATAAATAAACACCACAGTGTGGGAAGAGTTAATTTAAATGGGGTTAAGTTTCGATGGAGTTGGATGGAGATGGAGGTTGTCCTATTGGGTGAGCTCCGTTTGATGTTTTTCAATGACGGGAAACCTTAAGGATCTTAAGAAACTCTCTGGCAGCTTTAAAATGACTTAAGGGAGCTAACTTAGGGTTTAATTGCTAAGTTTGAATTGAAATGAGGGGGGTATACCACCTCCTCCCTTAGATCAGATGGCCTTGATTGATTTGGCTTCTAGTGGTCGTCTAACTACTACAAGTCATCATGAATGGCAAGAGGAGGCTGAGGTGGCTTGGTTTTGTTGGCCAAGTGTGGGAAGGTGGATACCATGGGAGGAGAGTAGGTGTCCTTGGATTGCAAAGTGTGCCAATAGAGAAAGAGGGGTGAACTCACCTCCACTTGGCTCATGGCTAACCAAACCACCTTTAGGTTAAAGTGAGCCAGTGTCCCTCTTGCTTAGGTGGGGGTCTATGAGGTATCCATGTGGAGGGGAAGTGGATTTGACCATTTAAATGGGGTATTTATCTCATTTGGCAAGTTTGACCCATTGGGTTTGGGTCAATCCAAGTCAAGCATGGGTTGGATTGGATTTGGGCTGACCCAAGGTGAGCCAAGGATGGGTCATGCCTAGTTTCAATGAGTTTGGGCTTGGTTTGAATGTGTTTGGCTCAATTTGACCCATGTAGGTCAAATTAGGCTAGGTTGGGATAAGTTGACCAATTGGTCAAATTAGGTCAAACTAAGGCTTGGGTCAGGTTCAAATGATTATTTGAAGTGTTTTGGTGTAATTGGTTTGGTTTAGATTTGATTTTGGCTCATTTAGGTTCAAATGGGTCAAATGGGTAAAATTATCCAATTTAGTCAAATTGGCCAAATTAGCTTGGGTTAGGCATTGACTCATGTTTGATTGATCATTTCAAGGTGATTATAGACTTTGATTTCAATTAATTTGGATTTAGAAATGATTTAGGCCAAATTGGCCCGTTAGGTCAATTTGGGTTAAATAGGTCAATTGGGTTCAATCAAGGCTTTGATCATGTTTAATGATCAATTTAGAATGAACTTGAGCCATTGGTTGCAATCAATTTAGGTTAGATTTTGATTTGACCCAATTTGGACTTTTAGGTCAAATTGGGACCAATTGGGTTTGTCTTGGCTTAATTAATGATCAAGTCATGTTCAAATATTAATTTTGGGTTGGAATGAATCATTTGTTTCAATTGATTTGGCTTAGGATGAAATTTGGTTCATTTGACTCATATAGGTTAAATGGATTGGTTTGGTCAAATAGCTGGGTTGACGTGGTTTGACCCAATTGATTGTAATTGATCAATCAAGGATGATCAATAATCATCATAGGAGGTTTTGGATGGTTTGATTCAATCCAATTTGGGTTGGATTTAGATTTGGTTCAAATGAGTCCTTTAAGTCACTTTGGGTCAAGTTAGCCTAATGGGTCAATTGGCATGATTGAATTGAATTGATTGTATTTAGGCTATCTAAGATGATCAACAATCATCATGGAGAAGATTTGAAGGGCTGGTTCAATCCAATCTGGGTTGGATTGGAGTTTGGTTCAATTTGATCATTAAGTCACTTTGGGTCAAGTGAGCCTAATGGGTCAATTGGATCAATTTTGAGTTAAATTGAGTTAAAATGAGTTTGGATATTGATTTGGAATTTATTGGAGATTTTGATTACAATTTATTTGAGTTTAAATGGATTTTGTCTCATTTGAATATTTTAGGTCAAATGGGTTAGGTTAGGTTTGATTGGATTGATTTTGATTATATATGTTGGTATGGCTGATTGAAGGGTTGAATTAATTAATTTATTTATTTATCTTTTTGAGAAAATCAATTGAGTTTGGTTTGGAATGACAACATTTTTGCTAAGTCCATAAGATTAAATCATATGGCTAAGGAAAGGTTAATTTGATTTGAGATTCGATTGAAATTTAGTTTTGTGGATTTGAGATTGGATTGAATTTTGATGAATTGAATTTGAGGTTTGGTTTAGGTTAAGGAGGTAGGCATAAATTGGGTTTAGGCTACATTATGGGTAGGTTATACTAATCCCTAAGGCATGATTTAAACCCTATAGCTAATCCTCTTAAGTCTCTAGGCTTAGGTTAAGTGTTTACTTAGCCACTAGAAGTGTCTTATGACTAAGGAGCTCTTAGTGTCTAGAAGACCCCTAGACCTATGATGAGAAAATGGAATCCTCACTCCAAAATTGAGGTCAACATACTCCAAAGGCACACTTCAAGAGATTCATTTTTAGGTTATAACAGCACAATCGCTCAAAAATAATCTATAAACTATATAAGTGATTTTCCTTTCTTTACTTTTAATGACTAGATCATCGATGTAGCATTCAACCTAGTTATGAATTAGATCATCAAATATTCTAGTCATTGTTGTTTGATAAGTAGTCCTGACATTATTAAGACCAAATGACATGACTGTGTAACAAAATATCTCAATTATGGTTCTAAATACCATATGTTTCTCATCCTTAAGGGAAATCTTTAACTGGTTATACCCAAATGACCCATCCATGAATGAAAAGATTTCATGTGACGAGGCCATATCCACCATAAGTGTTGGTATTGGGAATGAGAAGTTATCTTTAGGATAAGTCATATTTAGGTCTCTAAAATCTATGCATATGCATATTTTGCCATTCTTTTTTTTTTTACCGAAACAATGCTTACTAACCAAGATGGGTATTTTTCTTCTAGTATAAAATTGGCCTCAATTAATTTTTTAACTTTAATAATTACTTGTTGCTCAATTTCTAGATGCATGCATCTAGGAACTTGCTTTACTAGAATTACATCAAGTTTAATCTCTAATTTATGATCTACAATATTCAGAGATAAACTTGGCATTTCATCACAATTCCATAATAAATAATCTCTTTATTTAGAAATTAAGTTAATTAAGTCATCAAAATTTTCTAGACCCAATAATGAACTAATAAAAGTTGGTCATGGGTCTTCCTTAGTTCCTAAGTTTGATTTTCTTTAATTCGTCAAGGGTGGATTTTATATCTTCTCCAAATTCTAAGGGTTCACTTTGAATTAAGTAATCATCTGGATTATCTAATGTTTTAAGATAGAATTCCTCTAAAGGGTTAAATAGATAACCAAAGAGTTGATTTATACCATATGATTGCTTGTCATTAGATAATGTTCATCATTACTTAAAGGTCTAATGGTACCAAACCCAACACCAACTTTGGATTTCAAGTTTTTATTTTTAGTATTCCATAGGTTTTCCATACATTGAGCTATAACTTTGGGTCAAACATATGAAATCAAACCATGTTATATATCATTTCTAACACAATTAGGATATCACTCAAAAGGGAGTTCTATTACTTCATTAGAAGATGGTTTTTATGTTTGGAGTGTAAAGACACCACATAAATCTTAGGGGATGCTTATTAAAATGATCGAGTATGGTATTAAAGAATGAAATACTATTTTGAAAATAAAAGAATCACCATATGATGGACTTGATCACCTAATAAAAACTTCTAAGGTTGATGGGTCTATGTGTACCAGAGATTTTTCCCTATTTTATGTGGATAAATCATGGATTTATTTTAAGTCAAGTTTTTAAGTTCTCAATAAAGGCAAGCCCC